>JABWTJ010000044.1:1842119-3196014 GCA_016801875.1 Solanum sitiens | reverse complement strand
AATACCAATCAATAAGCACATATTCTTTAAGTCAAGACCATGTACATCACAAGACCAACAATACCAAGTGTAGTCAAGTCAACATGCATATCAACACAATTGAGCACATAATCAAGACAACTCTATCATCAAGTTCTAATATCAACAAGCATACATAAGAGTTCATAACATAATAATCAAAACAAGACCATTACTCATGAATCCCTATTAAGTCCACTAGTGCAATGACTAAGTAAGGCTCCATAACCTCACTAAACCAACTAAACTCAACAATAACCAGAAGAAATGTCCAACTTCACATACCATATCATTAAGAGTAAACATCATCGAAGTGTAGCAATTGAGACCAAACACATATTCATAAGTAAAACCAACATCACATAATGTAATTAACATGTAAGATCATCATATACATATGATTTATATTTATAAGCATATACATACATAAGAACATCGTTCTAAGATTTCTCTTGAGGCTAACAAGTACAATGTATAGGTTGATTCTCATACGCTTACCTAGACTAAGTGAACCTCTTAGGTCATGCTAGTTAGAGTTCACTTCATTACAACATTTTACCTTTTGGGAACATCATGCCTTAACCGACATATACAACATGAGCTAATGTGGAATACAGTGTCATGGAACCCTACATCAAAATAAGGCGGACTACTTTCCAAGGTAGTACCAAAATATGAACATAGCATCTATGTGGATCCACTAACTAGTATTCCTATGGGGAAACATAGTTATAGTCTCCAATCTCATGAGTACATTAGAGATCCTACCTTTCCTATGTGGGAAGGTACACTCCTCACTATATTTCACTTGGTGCTAAGCTAGAGTACCTTGTTGAAATGTCTTTGACTCTTTATCAAACATCATATCTTTAGGTCATAGTTTCTATCCCTGATATAATCACCATTATATCTCAATAGGAATTGCATGAGTATTGTCTTTTAATTTCAATTCGCACATGTTAGGTTAGCACATTTATATATCACATTATATTAAGGCACATTGGGAAATTATTACCATCCTTATAACATTTACATCTTAACCAACAACTCAAAAGCCATAATTTAAGACATTCTAATTCAACATCGTACCAACCCTAATCAATCTTATCATAAGGTATACTTTAATATAACTTCATCACCAAACACAAGTAATCATAATTGAAGTAAAGAATTGAGATCACAAGACTTACCCCAATCTCCTTCACAAGCCATCATCAAGGTTTTACCATTAACCATCCAATTCAACCCAACAATGGGTTTAATATCATCACACAATAGTAATCAACACAATAACGGAGTCCATTGAATCACTACACAATAATTCATCACTAGTTCATAGCGTAGGGTTAGGGACTTGGGTCAAATTCGTGAACTATTTCACAACCTAGATTAATTCATCAAGAAATAGCATAATTCAATTATACTACATCATAATCTACTCTTAATTATCTAAAGAAATCATAAACAAAGCAATGTAGAAAGTCAAATTCGTAGTAGAAGAAAACCCACTTGAAATTCATCTTTCTGAAATCAATTTGTAGGAAATATTTGAGGAAAGGAATCCCAAAGGTGAAAGGAATATCATACCTTGTCAATTGATAGAGAATGATGAAGAAAAGCCCCTTCTTGCAGCCCTTATATCTTCACCTAGACTTCAATAGAGTTTTTCTATTTGAGAGAGACAAAGAAGAGAGAAGGAAGATAAATTTGGGTTTTGGGAATTATTAGGGTTGGGTTTGTTTAATTAGGTTAGGGTCTTTATATAAGTCATTAACAAACTTAATCAGACCTCCCATAATGTAACTTCCCTCAAATTGAGCTAGGTTGAACTATAGCCTAACATGGGTCTCATGATGTTTTAAAGTCATAAACAAGTTAATAATAGTGTTCTTAGACAGTATATAAAGTTTAGAAGTTCGGAAACTAGTCGAAGTTGAATGAGTGTGTCCTAGTGTTTTATAATGATGTTTTGAGGATGAAATTGTATATCGATGGTTCCTACGCGTAGCCTTACATGCAAAGGCTTGAAATGTCTGAGAACGACGCACTGGAGATCAACCAAAGGGTCCCCAAAGAGGACCCAATTATAGGACAGCCAAGCTACCACGCCAGCCAGATTATGGTGGTGGTTGCGCGTCGTGCAGCTGACACAGAGTGGGCAAAATTCTTTCTCTGCAACGCGGGGCTGTCACAAACCATTCTGTCTCAAAATTTTCCAGAAACAAGATTTGAAAATGCCTCCGCGACGCCCAGTAAACTCCCAAATTTGGCCGCGTCATTTTAAAGTCAAATTTAAATTGGTTAAATTCTCCAATAATTGAAGGGGTCTTTTGGGTAATTTGGAGATGAATTATTTACAGTTATTGAACCTTTTTATACCCCTAAACTCACCAATTATAGCTAAACCCTCAACTCAAAACAAAACCTCTCCATTCTTCTAGTCAAAACCTCCATTGTTGAAGCTTGGGAGCTCTAAGGAAGAAAATAGATTTCTAAAATTTTTCTCCATCAATCTTGTGGGCTTTTAATCATAATTAAGTTATGGTTCTTCATCCTTGTCTCTTTCTTCAAAGAGTCAATTCCAATGATTTTTCATAGATGATAAAAATATGAATTCTCCAATTTTGTGATCTAGCCATGGGTTCTTGCATAAAATATTTTGAATCATTGTATTATGATTGAATTGATGTTAATTTGATGATTTTAACCTAAAAACTCTATGAACCCATGCAAACCATGCAATCCTAGTTTTGACTATTTTATGGGTGAAGTTATCATGTCTTAAACTATTGAATTCTTGTATAGTTTGAGTAGGGCTATTGAATAATGATAGTATCATGTTAAAATTGTTAGTATACTTCCCTAAATGCATAGATCTATGTTGACTTATCTTTGATTCATTGTCTATTATATGTATTGAATTGAATTGGTGATCATGACCATGGGTAAGGGCCTTTAGGTATTGTGTTGGATGCTTTAGCTATGGATTAAAGTGGATTGGTGGTACACTGCCCTAATTCTGTTTATATTATGTAATTTAGTCTTGAAATATGTTGTGATTTGTATGGTCCACTTATGGTGGTGGTGTTATGTGTTTTACTTATGAATTTTGTGCCCTCGTCGGCGTTACTTTATGCACTATGATGATCATATCCTTGTCGGCATTACTTGATATATTATAATTATTTTTGTAGTTGATTTATGTGGAGTATGATCGTATCGATTTACTTGTGAGTAATGTGAAAGTATGTGTTCTTATATTGACATTAGGTGATCATGTTAGAGTATGACTATGTCTTTATGTGTGTAGTCTTAGGGTTGATGCATGATTCTTCCTATATGGTTATATGAGTCTTATGATGGTTATATTGAATGTTCTATAGTAGTGTATAGGGTGACCTATGGTTGAATTGGATATGCCTATGTGCTTCTTAAGTGACATGCTATATGTGATAAAGTGATGTATTGAGGTGTCTTGTTGTGGTCGACTTGTGTCCCTTACTTGATGCATGTATAAGGTGAATATGATGTCTTGACTTAGTATGGTAAAGATCCTTAGTCTTATATATGTGATGGACATGTGGCCTTGAACATAGTGAGAAGGTCAAGTTATGTGGAACCCTCAACCTAGTTGAGAGGTAATGATATCCTTAAAGTTGAAAGTCGTAATGGTATCCTTCTTGTGTGAATGGTGGACTTAAGGTTGGTTGGTTGGAATGGCATAAAATCATCCTTAGGAAAGTCATTGGTCTATCCTCTTAGCCATTGTAGGTAGCCTTAGTGGACCCTCTTTGGTAAGGTGAAATGTGATTAGGTTATGAACTAGATATGAAACCTCTTCATGTGATTCTTTATGTGAAATAATCTATGAGAAAAAAGGCTAGTACCTAGTGAGTATGGTTTGGGAAGTTTCTCTATATAATTTTACATTAGAGAACAATGAAACCCTTCATATTCCTTAACCATGTGCCTATATGGGATATGTCCAAGTTCTACCATTGGCAAGTAGGACACCCTCATCGGAGTAGGTTACAACTACGAATTCAATGCTTAGCTACAATGGCCTATGTCGGTTATTGCCTATTCTCATCATATGATATACCTACTAGTCTTTGAGAAGTTCTATTAAGTTTAGGTGGTGGTATGGGACGCTACCTGGACATTGCACCCTTAGACTTTGAAGATGTTAGTGAGTGAGTCCCTAGGTCTTCTCCAATACCATTACTTTAATGTCCTTATGTGATTATGTGATGAATGTCTCTTAAATGAACTAATGGAGTAATGACTTAAGATTAGAAAGCATGTAAATGAATAACTACCTAATCGAGGGTAACTTTAAAGATTGTCTAGTTAAATAAACGATGGTCTCTTTATGTCTTACCTAGGGAAATCTTAAAAATGACTCTAGATAGGAAAGTTGGTTGATAAATTAGACATTATCTAAACAAAGGAAGTTTTAAGGATTATTTAGGTAATCTTGGAGAGGGAGTATGGGCGTTCTCTTCTCGAATTACTTAAGTAAGTCATTCGATAACGTTGGTGAGGAGAATGTCATATTATGTATGGTATGTTATGTTTTGGTGTATTGTAAGTGTGTGTATCTCATTATAGGTAGTCCTAAGGATCGTTTAGGTTTGCTTAGAGAGGGTGAATGGGTGGTCTCTCTTTGTCTTACTTAAGTGAGTCTTAGGATAGCTTTTAGTGAGAAGGTTGCATGTAAATGGGTTCACTGTAAAGCTTGAATTATTTAACTGTAACTTGTCATGGTTTACTGTAATAATTCTTAAAATATGGTAAATTAGTTATATGATGTCTTATGTGTTTCTAAGGTGTTAAATGTTGTTCTTATGCTTATACTATGATGTTTTAGTCAAAAAGAACATATTTCCATTCAATGTCCGTTATCATATTTTTTGCATTAAGCCATACTTAGTACATATATTTGTACTAATTCCATACTTTTATCTATCTGTAAAGTGATTCATAGATGAAGGGATTTTTGGGAGAAAATCTTGGATTATAGAATCTTTCAAGCAAGGTTGAAGTATGTCCTCATTTGTCTTGAGGTCATCACTATCATAGAGTTTCTTTTATTAAAGCATTGTGATAGACTTAGTAGTACTATATTTCGATTGTATGTGCCGTGTCCCAAGTATATTTTGAGTCCAAGATTTGATGATATGAGATTTAGTGTTTCTTTGGTTTATATGAAAGTGATTTTGAATGACTATTCGAATGTTGTGAAAAGTTTTAATTCCGCACTACTTTTCATATATGTTTATGCAATGAATAATACAAAAGGGATTGTACAAGACCTCCGAGAGGTCAAGTACGCCGTGTTCCGATTCAAGAATGTCCTAACTTCTAGGGGGTACTCTCGGGTCGTTACACTTAACCTCTTACAATTTAACTAACCACCTTATTAATTTAATTAAACCAACTAAAATGAGGTACCAAAACAGTGACCTGACCTACAAGACCCCGACTGACGGGGCTGTAGGTCAGTCGACTGCCAAGCCTCCCTCCGTGCTGCTCATCCGTGGTTTGCAACAGAGTTTGCTCCAAACATGTCCTTGGCCAAAATGACTGAGTGTTGGTCTACGGAGGCATTGAATCCTCGTCAATCCAACCACGCTTCATCGACTGTGGTCGTAGGTGAGCATTATCCAATAGACAACTTTTTGCCAAATTGCAAGGGTCCTCTCAAGGACCCTTGGTTGGTCCTTGGGCAGTCGTACCCGGACGTTTCAACTATAAACCAACTCTAATACGTGTTAGACACCTTACCACCATATTTCATTGAATTCTGACTCCTAAAACCTTGTCAAATAGGTTAAGGCACACTAGCACCTCTTGAACCAGTTTCAAGACGTCATGGATGTTTCTTGACGCTTTGATTCTAACACTTTCTGAATGACTTATATAAATTATATTTGTCCTTAAAAAAATGTTACTACTCTTAGACTTTCATGTTAGGCTCTAGACTAGGCTTTAGACTTTTGGAGTATTACAACACAAGTGTCAATTATCAAATGTGGGTTTGTAAGAATTATAAACTAAAAAATTAAGATGAATAATAATACAAATATGGAGACGGGATTCTTGGGATGTGATAGGAATATGGGCTTCAATAAAAAACTGGGTACAATCTATTAATCGTAAATCACTATAAATTTGTGACTAAGCTAGACTTAAGTGGGGGTAAATTCTCTCTGGAGCAACTTACGATGAATCAAATTGGTTTCTCTCGAACACTGATTTGCCTAAATTACGCCCAAATTTTGCCTTAACCCAATAACTCTCTCAATATGAAAGTATAGGAGAGGGTTTAGGATTCACTCTCTACAACTGAACCCACGTCAACCCATTAAAATCGGCTATCCATTCAGATATTTTGGTCTTAAGACCTCTCCCTAAAGTAAGCCAAAGACACAAAGGTGAAATAATATTTGCAACTGTAATCCATTGAATTCATACACAATTACTAAATGAAATCACATTTAAATAGCAAATACACTATTAGTTAGCAAGACCAACCAGTAAATTCAATTCATATTCCCATAATCACACCCCAAGAATTGGGTTTTTAGTAGACATAATAAAGAGATAGAAATCATTACAAACTAGTGTTTCCATCAACTGTGTATGATAGAGAATGGATTTACACAGGTCAAGGATGAAGATTATTCAAGACCTACTTCCAATTTTTTATAGTTGGAAACCTTCCAATTGTAAGACCCCGAAAATGCATTAAGGTGCCTAGAGCCTTACATGTGTATAAAAGGTTTTCAAAATATGTTCATTAAGTTTTTTATAGTATGTATGCTTGACTTGAGGTTATTTGGAAGTCAAACGTCAAGGGACGACCAAGACGTTCGAAAGTTAGCCTTTTAGACGTGCTAGTGTGTCCTTGTATTTTGGCCTTGTTTTCATGTGTTGTGTGGATTTGAAAGTCAGTGTAATTAACCTAGTACCTTAATAGACATGTTAAGGGTCAAAACGTCTGGGTACGACTCCCTGGTGACCACCCGAAGAGCCTTTAAGGAGGACCCAAACATTGGACAAGAGACTGCCGAAGGAAGCGAGCAAGCCATGATTTGGACTTGACCTGTGCGTCGCACACCTAGAACACACCTCACTGTCCCAAAAATTATTTGGGGAAGAATTGGGAGGCTACCCCGCGATGCGCAGCCCACTCCCAGATCCGGTTGCGTCGTTTTAAAGTCAATTTGACATGTCTAAAAGTCCCAATGAGCATGGGGGTGTTTTGGTAACTTAAAGGAACGGTTATATACTGATTTATGACTTATTTGACCCCTTTTCCAAAACAAAACCCCAACACTCAATAAGAAAATTAAAAATCGCAAATCACTCTTTTTCTCCAAATTCTCTCAAACCTCCATTGGGGGAAAACTCAAGTTCAAGCTATGGGGTGGATTTTCATGGTTTCATCTCAAATTTCTCATGGGTATTCAATAAATAAGGTATGGTGATCCTTCATCCTTTGTTATCCATTCATCTAAGGAGTCAATCAACGATTTTCAAATATGATTCAAAGACCCAAATTCCCAATTTCCAATCTAGCCATGGGTTCTTTCTCAAATTGATTTCAAAAGTATGTTTAAGATAAATTAATGATTATATACTGTTTTAAGAAAAATTTTAATCCAATTGCATGATGAACCCATGTTCTCTCCAATTCTCAAATTAGCCTATGTTATGGGCATTGTGATCTTGACTTTGTATTGATTGAATTATGATTCTATCATGTTGAATTGCTTAAATGTAATGTCTAAATTGTATATTGATGGTGAATTGTTGATGAGTGATCCATGTGGATCAAGTTTTGATTGTTTTTAATGAGATCAGTCTATAATTCTCCTATCTTCTCTAGATTGCTAATCCAGATTCAATGTGATCTAGATTCTATGGTAAATTGAAGTATGATTTCCTTTATGTAATGGTTCCTTTAGCCACTTTTTATACATGTATTTTTGTTGAATTATGGGAATTGATCAATGATAATCAAAGCATGGAGGAATTGTAAGTTGTCTCTATTCTCTCTACTTTTCTTATAGAATTGCTAGTTGATGTAGCCTTGTATGGCATTGTGTGTTATGGTCCACTTATGGATGCGGTGTTACCTTATTGTTATGCTATTATGTGTTATGATCATGACTTTAAAGGCAATTGTATCTTGAAAGTGTGTTTATGATGATCACACAATGTGAAGTATTATGTCTAGTCTCCAATGCTAGTTTATGATCTAGGTTATATTGATGATGCTTCCTCTACATTCATATGAGTATGTTAGGGCTAGGTGTGGTCTACATGTTGATGTTTGAATACTCTTGTATAGTATTCTCCCTACCTATGTACCCCTATATGAATATGTTGTCTCGAGCATGATTAGGAGTCCTAGATGTAAATGATGAATCATTTTTACCTCCTATTCTATGATGGTTGGTGTGTGGTATGTAGATCCTATTACTCTATATATGAGTTGTCCATGGTTTAAGGGACTAAAATGTGTATGGTAATATTTATAAGGTGGCTGCCTTAATGTTAGGATTGTTGCTTTTATATGATCATGTTGACCAATGTACACACAGTCACACCTCATTCATGATTATCAAGTAGTATAGGTTCATGGTGTCTAATGAAAGGATAATTCTCATATGCACTAATGTCTACTACTGTAACAACCCTAATAATAAAGAGGATCAAGACTTAGGTTTTTCAAGAATGCGTGCAATTAGACCAAAGTTCACACGGATTGATACGCGTAGAACCAGACCTCAGAACCCTTACTACGACCAAGCCAACTAACTTGGGGAGTTAATTGAGCTTGGAAAGGTTGGAACCAACCATGTGAGGCTCACGAAAACGAAGATTTATTCGAAAGAGTTTTAACCGGACTCAAAAGAAGAAATTTTTAAGTTTTGAGGGTCCAAGGGTAAAATGGTCTTTTCCAGGCTAGGGGTAATATTGTAATTACCCTAGGAAATTAATTATTTAATTAATTAATTTAATTGAAGGAAGAAATTTGGGTGGGGCAACCCGAAGTGACCCATTTTCGCAAATGGGAGCCACTCGGGTTCGAGCCCCACTAGAAGCAAGGATTTAACTTGCTTTTATTTAATCTAATGAATTAACTTAATTAAATAATGAATATTAGCTGATTTAGGAAAAAGAAATCAGATTTTATTAATTATTAATCATTAATTAATTTGACTAAGTCTTACCAACAAGTCCTAGTTCTAAGAGACCACTACCTCCCATCTCCCTCTCTTTCACGTCAATCTCTCTCATTTTCACACTCTCTTCTGGCTGCCAAATGTGTGAAAGAAATCAGAAAGAAAACAAGAGTTCTTCACGCTTGAAGAATTCACACGCAAACCACAAACGAGAAAGCAATTCGATAACATTAAGCAAAACGTAATACGCTAGTCGGGTAAGGTGTGAGTTTCGGTGTTTGGACTGATTTTTGGAGAGGTTCTTGGGCAGCATTCTCATGGTTGAACAAGAAAACTAAGGTATGGGTCTTCTTACTCTTGGTCCCTTCTCAAGAGACCCCTAGGACTCAGAATATTCGGCTCAAAACTAAGGTTGTTTTCCCCGTTGCATGTCCCTGTCATTAGCTCCCAACGAATTCGTAGGTTGGTATGAATGCTGGTAGACTTAGGATTATGTGATGTTTGTGCTGGATATGAATGTGTTGGATGTACGTTAATTTATGAAAAATGACAACCCATGTATGTGTTCGAAATTATGTAAAATTATGTGCAAGTGTGTGACCATGGCAAGAGTTTCGGCCTTGTTGCTTTAATTTGTAAATGTTGTGGTTGTTAATTTACGTACACAAACTCATGAAGATCGTGATGTTCATAAAAAGGAAATGTGGCTGACTTGAATAAGGATTTTATAGCCAATAAATTCTATGGAAGATGCACTTAAAAATACGTTGAAGTGGATTCATGAACGAAATTTTGAACTAAGTAAAACATCGATGTTATGAGTTAAAAGTGACTAACTTTCTAGCATTTTACAAGTTAGTTTTAGACTAAAGTTTAATGCATAAGAATCTGTAAATTTAGTTTAAAATAAAAGAATGAGGCCACTAGGAATTGAACCCGTGACCTCATCCTTGGGCGAAATAACCCACGAAATGGGTGAGGGCTGGGGGGTTCGATCCTGGGTATGGGCGAGGGAATGAAGGAGAAAAAAATTAATGAGGGGAGTGGGACTCGAACCCACCACCGCTCGGCCAGAACTCAAGAAGAACAAATAAAAAGAAAAAAAAAAGGATGTGAGGCGTGGGATTCGAACCCACGACCTCAAGATTGGGAATAGAGGAGGCGAAAATAAGTTTTAAAATAGGTGAGGCCGTGGGGGTTCGATCCCACGACCTCACTGTCCATGCTCTCAACTTAGAGAAAAATATTAAAATTATATGTATGGGGCTGTGGGGGTTCGAACCCACCACCTCACAGCCCCTAGCGAAAATTAAATAAAAGTAAGGAGGCTGTGGGGGTTCGAACCCACAACCTCCCTACTTGGGGCGAATTAAGGAGTAAAATAAAAGAGGTTGTGGGGGTTTGATCCCACAACTTCTTGGTTTAAGAAAAATGGAAGAATATCATGTTAATGAACAAAAAAATGGGGTTGTGGGGGCTCGAACCCACAACCCATCGGCCAAATTCAAGAAAAAGGTTAAATAGAAAAGTAATCCTTCAATGTTAATATTGTGATTTAACTTAGAGTTAAAATATTATGAATATTAGAATAAAAATCAATTAAAAATATAAATGATATCCAATTGATTCAAGACTTGGGTTTCCTTGCCCAAATTTCCGTTTGATACATAAGTCATACGTGAACAAATTATCCAAGATTAATGCCACCTACTTAGATCGAAATCAAAGTCTTGGTATATATACAAGATACATAAGTCTTGTACTATGAAATCTTAGGAATGTATGACTCACATAATGAACTACGAATGAAGCCTCATGGCTTGTATGTATAGACACATAAGTCTAACATACGTTCAAAAGTAAGTGAACCTAAGATGTATGAAATGAAATGATGAACCCTAGAGGGGTTAAGTATGAGTGTAAGATACACTAAATGGCCAAGTGCATTCGCATAAGACGAAATGAACATTCACATAATAAGAGGTGAATAACTATGAAAAGTCAAGGTGCTAATAATGACGAACGTGGTGACAACATGATACGAGGCTAATGTAAATGATGAGAGCAATCTCAAATGAGCCTAAGTAAATGTTACCAATATGTATTCACCTATGAGAGTGTAAGATAATGAAGAGACCAGTCTCTATGAACACTCTAATGAGAGTATTGAGCTTAACACACTTAATACGAATGATGAGATGAGAAATCATCTAATGAGCTATGATGTCCTCATACTAGATGTCAGATTCCATGACGTATGAGATGAATGAAATGGAACTTTATACTGAGCACCGATATACTAGCTATGAGTGGTGATGCCTTCTTTCTGGAAGGGCGAAGGTTCACGTAGCTCTCATGAGATGAGACTGTCCGGCTTGCCGGGTATGGGTCTCCTTATATCTCCTAGTCTTCAAACCTATACTGCCAATATAGGGATCTAGCGGGGTTAAATTCCCATGTACGCTAGCATGTTATTGGATCACTTTGGCGGGTTATTCCACCTCGTTTCGGTGTGGGGGAGGCACTGGATTTCAAGATGCTCACATGATCTATGTCGGTTAAAGTTAAAGTTCCCAATGAATGAATGAACCAGCCTCAAATGATGCACATAATGAAATGAATGAATACCAAAGGTGTTAGGATAGGATAATCAAAAGGTGAGTTAGATTCAAGTAATGACATTAGGTCATTCTTGGTCATTGTACAACGAACCTAATGAAAGTCTTAAACTACATCCTAGGTATAACTGGTGATTTTAATGGACTATGAATGAAAAGAAATGGAGTACGTATGAATGAATGAAGCAGACTCTGTGTTTGCTAACGAAGGCTCCCAGTTGAGGTCCCATATGTTGAGCCCTCTTTTCTGGGATGTCTTAATGTCAAGTCCATGATTCCAAGGTCTCATGGCATATGAATGAATTATATGAACGAAGTTATGTGCTACATGAAAAATGTACTGTATGCTATATGATGTGTGCTATGTGTAAATGTTATGTGCTGCGTGCAAATGTGAAAAGTATGATGATGTATGTTATTCTCATGGCATAACTTTCCTATTCCAAATCTGGAAAGCTCACTGACTTTCCTAATCCAAATTTGGAAAGATCATTTACTTTCCTAATCCAAATTAGGAAACTTTCCAAATCTCAATTTGGCAAGTCCACTGACTTGACTTCCAAAAATCATGTTGTTAGGAAAAAGCCATTCTTTCTCATGCATGTCCTTGGTGTGTGCTTGCATATACCCATACTTAGTACAAGTGTGTACTAACCCCATACAAACTATACTATTTTAGGTGCAGGCACAGGTGGACGGTAGAGCTACAGGATCATCGCTGCAGTTATCCGGACGTCCAGCATTCATCCGGCTTTGGTAGGTCCTCATGCTTTCGAGGATGCTACTATTTTATGTTCTAGCTTAGTTTAGGAGTTGAGCTAGTGGAGTATGTTCCACTAGCAATTCTTTCTTATTTTATTGAGACTATGTATTGGGCCATTTTGGCAATTATACAATTATGTTTATTGAACTATTCCTTTCAGTTGCTTATCTCTTAATGTTAGATGGTTGATGGCGAACAATTACGTATTAATTAGAATGTTTTTATAAGTATGTTAGGAAACAAAAAATTTCAAATTTTCCGCTAAAATTAACCTATGTAAAGTAAGAATAACGTAAGTAGGCTTGTCTGCGACCTCTGAGAGGTCAAGGACGCGGGTCTCGTCTGGGGTCTCGATTCCAGTCGTGACAAAATTGGTATCAGAGCACTAGGTTAAATTACGAAAATAATAAGTTCACATCAACCACATTGAGTAGTTTCTAAGTCATGGTAGTAAAGTGCACCACTATCCTGGATTAGAAACTGCATGATGCGTAGGAAAATTTCCCTTCTTCTGATCTTATCGTGCTTTTCTGAATGTCTGAATTCTTGGTGTTATGAGCATTTCTAACATCAATCTTTTTTTTTTCCAAAAAATGAACACTATGAGAGGAAATGGTCAGAGGAGAGGAGGAGCAGCTGATGAGGGTAACCGAGTTCCACCCCAGGCTCCAACTGAAGGAGTGGCTATGCCAGCTAATCCAGCTGGGATGACTGATGCTGAGGTGAGGGCATCTCTGGCCCAGATGGCACAGGCCATTACTATGCAAGCCCAGGCTATAACTGCCCAGGTCAACAGACAGAATGTTCAGAGGGAGAACCCACCGGTTCGTAGCATAGCTGACAGGCTGAGGGATTTCACGAGGATGAACCTCCCATTTTCACAGGGGTTAAGACATCGGAGGATCCTCAAGAGTGTATAGATGAGGTGCATAAGATTCTGGTGGCTATAGGGGCCACAGATATTGAGAAGGCTGGGCTGGCTTCCTATCAGCTCAAGGATGTTGCACAGACTTGGTGCAAGATGTGGCAAGATAGCCGTGTCTTAGTTGGAGTACCAGTCACATGGGAGCTGTTCAAGACAGCATTTCTGGAGAGATTCTTTCCCAGGGAGATGAGGGAGGCCAAGGTTGAGGAATTTATCAACCTCAAACAAGGCTCCATGACAGTCAGAGAGTATTCCCTGAAGTTTGTTAAGCTGTCAAGGTATGTTGAATTTTTTTTTTCTTTCCTAAGTATTTAATAGCAAGAATAAGGATAATACTGAACCTTGTTGAAATCTCCCAGGTATGCTACTTCCCTGGTTTCTAACAGCAGGGATGAGATGAGCAGGTTCCTCATAGGAATCAATGTAGACTTGGAGGAGGAGTCTCGATCTGCTATGCTCCATGATAATATGGATCTTTCCAGGTTGATGGTGCATGTCCAGCAGGTAGAGGACAGCCGCAGAAAGAGAGGTGTTCGTGATACTAGGAGGACTAGGCCTCAAGATCACACAGTACCCAGTCACGGAGGCCACAGGAACAACTTTGGCGTCTGTGAGTAGCCAAGGTTCAAAAAGGGGCAACAGAGTTCTGGGAATTGTAATCCTCAGAGGAGTGCTACACCTAAAGGAGGCAGACCTGAGCCCAAGAAGGGAAATGGAGGTGAGATGCAGCGTACTAAGAAGAATTGTGCTAAGTGTGGCCGAGCTCACATTGGAGAGTGCAGACAGGGCACTAATGCCTGCTTTGGTTGTGGTAAGAGTGGACACATGGTCAGAGACTGCCCACAAAACAGAGGTCAGGCTGGAGGTAATACTCAGCCTAGGCCTAATCCACAGGGTGCAGCAGCAGCCGAACCTCCTAAGAGGAACAGGTTCTATGCCCTGAAAGGCAGAGAGGAGCAGGAGAAGTCCGCTGATGTGGTCACAGGTATGCTGCAAGTGTTCTTAACTTCTGTTTATGCTTTACTTGATCCAGCGTCTACACTTTCCTTTGTAACTCCTCTGCTTGCTCTTACTTTTGAGGTATTGCCTGAAGTTCTACATGATCCTGTAGTGGTTAGTACACCTTTAGGAGAGAATGTAAGAACTGATAGAGTATACAAGGATTGCCCAATAGTTGTGAGTGGTAAAACTATGTGTGCAAACCTGGTTGAGTTACCCATGCATGATTTTGATGTTATTCTTGGCATGGATTGTCTTCACAGTTGTTATGCTTACTTGGACTGTCGTAGTAGAGTGGTGAGATATCGCTTTCCTAATGAAGAAGAGTTAGTCCCCTTGATTTCTAACCTTAAGGCCAATAAAATGATGTCCAAGGGGTTATTGTGTCATCTAGTGAGTGTTAATGACTTAGATCATGACATTCCTTCCATAGACTCAGTACCTGTAGTGAATAAGTTCTTAGATGTGTTTCTTGATGATTTACCTGGAGTCCCTCCCCTTCGGGAGATTGACTTTGGTATCGATTTAGAACCCGATACTAAACCAATCTCAATTCCTCCTTACAGAATCGCTCCAGCTGAACTCAAAGAGTTGAAATTGCAGTTAAAAGATCTCACTGACAAGGGTTTCATTCAGCCGAGCATATCCCCTTGGGGCGCTCCAGTGTTGTTTGTAAGAAGAAAGATGGAACCCTTAGAATGTGTATCGATTATCGGCAGCTCAACAAAGTCACTATATAGAATAAGTATCCACTCCCCAGAATAGATGATTTGTTCGATCAACTCCAAGGGTCTAGTTTCTTTTCTAAGATTGATCTTTGTTTAGGGTATCATCAGCTTAGGGTTAGGGATGGAGATATCCCAAAGACAGCCTTTCGTACCCGCTATGGTCACTATGAGTTTTTAGTCATGTCATTTGGTCTCACGAATGCACCTGCTGCATTTATGGATCTCATGAACAGGGTCTTCCGTGAATACCTTGACTCTTTCGTCATAGTATTCATTGATGACATTCTCATCTACTCCAAGACCAAGGAAGAGCATGAACAGCATTTGAGACTAACCTTGCAGGTACTTAGACAGCATCAGTTATATGCCAAATTTAGCAAATGTGAATTCTGGCTGAGATCAGTGACCTTCCTGGGTCATGTTGTGTCCAATCAGGGCGTGGAGGTGGATCCCAGAAAGACTGAGGCTGTGAAGAACTAGCCAAAGCCTCTTACTCCCACTGACATCCGTAGCTTTTTGGGATTGGCTGGTTACTACCGCAGGTTTGTGGAGGGCTTTTCTTCCATTGCTGCCCCATTGACAGCTTTGACTAAGAAGAAGGCCAAGTTTGAATGGACGGAGACTAGTGAGAAGAGTTTCCAGGAGCTCAAGGACAGACTCACTTCAGCCCCGGTGCTTACTTTGCCTAAGTGTGGTGAGAATTACACTGTTTATTGTGATGATCTAGGGTTAGTTTGGGTTGTGTTCTTATGCAGGTTGGTAAGGTGATAGCCTATGCATCCAGACAGCTCAGGGTTCATGAGAAGAATTATCCCACTCATGATCTGGAGTTGGTAGCTGTGGTGTTTGCACTGAAGCTGTGGAGGCATTATATGTATGGAGTACATGTAGATGTGTTCACAGACCATAAGAGTCTCCAGTACGTGTTCACACAGAGGGAGTAGAATCTACGTCAGCGGAGGTGGCTGGAGCTGTTGAAGGATTATGACATGAATGTGCACTACCATCCAGGTAAGACTAATGTTGTAGCTGATGCTTTGAGCAGGATGAGCATGGGAAGTACAGCTCACGTTGAGGATGAGAAGAAGGAGCTGGTGAAAGATGTACACAGACTGGCCAGACTGGGTGTGCGTTTGGTTGACTCCACTAGTGGGGATGTTTCAGTTCATCCTAGTTCTGAATCATCCTAGGTAGTTGAAGTCAAGCAGGGTCAGCATCTAGATCCCGTGTTGATGGAGTTGAAGGACTCAGTGCTGATGAAAGAATGAGTCTTTTGCTTTGGGAGGTGATGGTATACTTAGGTACCAGGACAGGCTGTGTGTGCCAGAGGTGGATGATTTGCGGACCAGGATTGTTGCAGAGGCCCATGGTTCCAGATATTCTAAAAATCCAGGTTCCACCAAGATGTATCATGATCTCAAGCAGATTTATTTGTGGGATGGCATGAAGAAGGACATTGCAGAATATGTGGCCAAGTGTCCTAATTGTCAGCAAGTTAAGGCAGAGCATCTTAAGTTTGGTGGTCTGACGCAGATTATTGAGGTTCCGACTTGGAAATGGGAGGCCATTAATATAGACTTCGTGGTTGGGCTTCCAAGGACTAGGAGGCAGTATGACTCTATATGGGTTATTGTGGACAGATTGACTAAGTCTGCCCACTTTATCCCTGTGAAGTCTACTTACAGAGCCGAGGATTATGCGAGACTTTACATTGATGAGATTGTGAGATGGCATGGGATTCCCTTGTCTATTATTTTAGATAGAGGAGCTCAGTTTACTTCTTATTTCTGGAGATCCTTCCAGAAGAGCTTGGGCACGCAGGTGAAGCTTAGCACTGCCTTTCAGCCTCAGACAGATGGGCAGGCAGAGCGCACCATACAGACATTGGAGGATATGTTGAGGGCGTGTGTGATTGACTTCAGAGGTGACTGGGATGACCATCTGCCTTTGATAGAGTTCTCGTATAATATAACTATCACTCCAGCATTGGGATGGCACCGTTTGAGGCATTGTATGGTAGGAGGTGTAGATCTCCAGTTGGGTGGTTCGAGGTTGGAGAGTCATCCATTTTGGGGCCGGAGATCATTCATGAGGCCTTAGAGAAGGTCAGAATGATTAGGGACAGGTTGACTACTGCGTACAGTCGGCAGAAGTCATATGCTGATATTAGGAAGCGGACTTTAGAGTTTGATGTTGGTGACCAGGTTTACTTGAAAATATCGCCTATGAAAGGGGTGATGAGATTTAGTAGGAAAGGGAAGCCAAGTCCGAGGTATGTTGGGCCATATGAGATCCTACAGCGTGTGGGTGAGGTGGCCTATGAGTTGGCATTGCCTGCAGAATTAGCTTCTGTTCATCCAGTCTTTCATGTATCTATGTTGAAGAAGTGCCTAGGCGATCCAGCATCAATCTTACCTGTGGAAGGTTTGGGGGTTGGTGAAGACTTGTCTTATGAGGAGGTATCGGTCGAAATCTTAGACAGACAGGTCAAACGGCTGAGGAACAAGGAGATTGCCACAGTGAAGGTATTGTGGAGAAATCATCTTGTTGAGGGTGCCACGTGGGAAGCTGAGGTCGACATGAGGGCCCGCTACCCTCACCTGTTCAGCTCTTGAGGTTAGACTTTATACTCTTAAACCTATGTTTCCTTACCTCCCCGTATTTTGTTGCTATTGATTGACTGTGGATAGTGCTTTTATTATGATCCGACTGGCATTACAACGTGAAGTAGTAGTGTTATTCGGGGACGAATGTTCCTAAGGGGGGGATAATGTAACAACCCTAAAAATAAAGAGGATGAAGACTTAGGTTTTTCAAGAATGCGTGCAATTAGACCAAGGTTCACACGGATTGATACGCGTAGAACCAGACCTCAGAACCCTTACCACGACCAAGCCAACTAACTTGGGGAGTTAATTGAGCTTGGAAATGTTGGAACCAACCATGTGAGGCTTACGAAAATGAAGATTTAATCGAAAGAGTTTTGACCGGACTCAAAAGAAGAAATTTTAAGTTTTGAGGGTCCAAGGGTAAAATGTTTTTTCCAGGCCGGGGGTAATATTGTAATTATCCTGGGAAATTAATTATTTAATTAATTAATTTAATTGAAGGAAGAAATTCGGGTGGGGCAACCCGAAGTGACCCATTTTCGCAAATGGGAGCCACTCGGGTTCGAGCCCCACTAGAAGCAAGGATTTAACTTGCTTTTATTTAATTTAATGAATTAACTTAATTAAATAATGAATATTAGCTGATTTAGGAAAAAGAAATCAGATTTTATTAATTATTAATTATTAATTAATTTGACTAAGTCTTACCAACAAGTCCTAGTTCTAAGAGACCACTACCTCCCATCTCCCTCTCTTTCACGTCAATCTCTCTCATTTTCACACTCTCTTCTGGCTTCCAAACGTGAGAAAGAAATCAGAAAGAAAACAAGAGTTCTTCACGCTTGAAGAATTCACATGCAAACCACAAACGAGAAAGCAATTCGATAACGTTAAGCAAAACGTAATACGCTAGTCGGGTAGGGTGTGAGTTTCGGTGTTTGGACTGATTTTTGGAGAGGTTCTTGGGCAGCATTCTCGTGGTTGAACAAGAAAACTAAGGTATGGGTCTTCTTACTCTTGGTCCCTTTCCCAAGAGACCCCTAGGACTCAGAATATTCGGCTCAAAACTAAGGTTGTTTTCCCCGTTGCATGTCCCTGTCATTAGCTCCCAACGAATTCGTAGGTTGGTATGAATGCTGGTAGACTTAGGATTATGTGATGTTTGTGCTGGATATGAATGTGTTGGATGTACGTTAATTTATGAAAAATGACAACCCATGTATGTGTTCGGAATTATGTAAAATTATGTGCAAGTGTGTGACCATGGCAAGAGTTTCGGCCTTGTTGCTTTAATTTGTAAATGTTGTGGTTGTTAATTTACGTACACAAACTCATGAAGATCGTGATGTTCATAAAAAGGAAATGTGGCTGACTTGAATAAGGATTTTATAGCCAATAAATTCTATGAAAGATGCACTTAAAAATACGTTGAAGTGGATTCATGAACGAAATTTTGAACTAAGTAAAACATTGATGTTATGAGTTAAAAGTGACTAAACTTTCTAGCATTTTACAAGTTAGTTTTAGACTAAAGTTTAATGCATAAGAATCTGGAAATTTAGTTTAAAATAAAAGAATGAGGCCACTAGGAATTGAACCCGTGACCTCATCCTTGGGCGAAATAACCCACGAAATGGGTGAGGGCTGGGGGGGTTTGATCCTGGGTATGGGCGAGGGAATGAAGGAGAAAAAAAATTAATGAGGGGAGTGGGATTCGAACCCACCACCCCTCGGCCAGAACTCAAGAAGAACAAAAATAAAGAAAAAGAAAAGGATGTGAGGCGTGGAATTCAAACCCACGACCTCAAGATTGGGAATAGAGGAGGCGAAAATAAGTTTTAAAATAGGTGAGGCCGTGGGGGTTCGATCCCACGACCTCGCTGTCCATGCTCTCAACTTGGAGAAAAATATTAAAATTATATGTATGGGGGTGTGGGGGTTCGAACCCACCACCTCACAGCCCCTAGCGAAAATTAAATAAAAGTAAGGAGGCTGTGGGGGTTCGAACCCACAACCTCCCTACTTGGGGCGAATTAAGGAGTAAAATAATCCCACAACCTCTTGGTTTAAGAAAAATGGGAGAATATCATGTTAATGAAAAAAAAAATGAAAATGGGGTTGTGGGGGCTCGAACCCACAACCCATCGGCCAAGTTCAAGAAAAAGGTTAAATAGAAAAGTAATCCTTCAATGTTAATATTGTGATTTAACTTAGAGTTAAAATGTTAGGATATTAGAATAAAATCAATTAAAAATATAAATGATATCCAATTGATTCAAGACTTGGGTTTCCTTGCCCAAATTTTCGTTTGATACATAAGTCATACGTGAATAAATCATCCAAGAATAATGCCATCTACTTAGATCGAAATCAAGATCTTGACATATATACAAGATACATAAGTCTTGTACTACAAAATCTTAGTAATTTATGAGTCACATAATGAACTACGAATGAAGCCTCATTGCTTGTATGTATAGACACATAAGTCTAACATACGTTCAAAAGTAAGTGAACTTAAGATGTATGAAATGAAATAATGAAACCCTAGAAGGGTTAAGTAAGGGTGTAAAGTACACCAAATGGCCAAGTGCATTGGCGTAAGACGAAATGAACATTCACGTAATAAGAGGTGAATAACTATGAAAAGCAAAGGTGCTGATGATGATGAATGTGGTGACAACATGATATGAGGCTAATGTAAATGATGAGAGCAATCTCAAATGAGCCTAATAAAATGTTACCAATACGTATTCACCTATGAGAGTTTAAGATAATGAAGAGACCAGTCTGTATGAACACTCTAATGAGAGTATTGAGCTTAACACACTTAATACGAATGTTGAGATGAGAAATCATCTAATGATCTATGATGTCCTCATACTAGATGTCAGCTTCCATGACGTATGAGATGAATGAAACGGAACTTTATACTGAGCACCGATAGACTACCTATGAGCGGTGATGCCTGCTTTCGGGAAGGGCGGAGGTTCACGTAACTCTCATGAGATGAGACTGTCCGGCTTTCCGGGTATGGGTCTCCTTATATCTCCTAGTCTTCGAACCTATACTGCCAATATAGGGATCTGGCGAGGTTAAATTTCCATGTACGCTAGCATGTTATTGGATCACTTTGGCTGGTGATTCCACCTCTTTTAGGTGTGGGGAAGACACTGGATTTCATGATGCTCACATGATATATGTCGGTTAAAGTTAAAGTTCCCAATGAATGAATGAGGTCAGCCTCAAATGATGCACATAATGAAATGAATGAATACCAAAGGTGTTAGGATAGGATAATCAAAAGGTGAGTTAGATTCAAGTAATGACATTAGGTCATTCTTGGTCATTGCACAACGAACCCAATGAAAGTCTTAAACTACATCCTAAGTATAACCGGTGGTTACACTGGACTATGGACGAAATGAAATGAAGTACGTATGAATGAATGAAGCAGACTCTGTGTTTGCTAATGAAGACTCCCCAGTTGAGGTCCCATATGTTGAGCCCTTATTTCTGGGATGTCTTAATGTCAAGTGCATGATTCCAAGGTCTCATGGCATTTGAATGAATGATATGAACGAAGTTATGTGCTACATGAAAAATGTACTGTATGTTATATGATGTGTGCTATGTGTAAATGTTATGTGCTGCGTGCAAATGTGAAAAGTATGATGATGTATGTTATTCTCATGGCATAACTTTCCTATTCCAAATCTGGAAAGCTCACTGACTTTCCTAATCCAAATTTGGAAAGATCATTTACTTTCCTAATCCAAATTAGGAAACTTTCCAAATCTCAATTTGGCAAGTCCACTGACTTGACTTCCAAAAATCATGTTGTTAGGAAAAAGCTATTCTTTCTCATGCATGTCCTTGGTGTGTGCTTGCATATACCCATACTTAGTACAAGTGTGTACTAATCCCATACAAACTCTACTATTTTAGGTGCAGGCACAGGTGGACGGAAGAGCTACAGGATCATCGCTGCAGTTATCCGGACGTCCAGCATTCATCCGGCTTTGGTAGGTCCTCATGCTTTCGAGGATGCTACTATTTTATGTTCTAGCTTAGTTTAGGAGTTGAGCTAGTGGAGTATGTTCCACTAGCGTTTCATTCTTATTTTATTCAGACTATGTATTGGGCCATTTTGGCAATTATACAATTATGTTTATTGAACTATTCCTTTCAGTTGCTTATCTCTTAATGTTAGATGGTTGATGGTGAACAATTACGTATTAATGAGAATGTTTTTATAAGTATGTTAGGAAACAAAAAAATTCAAATTTTCCGCTTAAATTAGCCTATGTAAAGTAAGAATAACGTAAGTAGGCTTGTCTACGACCTCTGAGTGGTCAACGACGCCGGTCTCGTCTGGGGTCTAGATTCCAGTCGTGACACTAAATATATATATAGTTAATTATCTAATATTGTGGAGGGGCAATTTGGGTAGAAAGGGCCAAAATTGGCCCTTTGGGTGAAATCTTGCTCCACCCGAGTTCGAACCTAGGTGGAAGCAATGATTTAACTTGATTTATTTTAATTGGTGAATTAATTTAATTAATTAATATTTAGTTGCTGATTTAAGAAAGAGGAAAAGTCAGATTTTTATTTATTAATTATTATTTAATCCTAGTTTGACTAAGTCTCTCCCTTATCTCCTCATCCTAAGCCAACTCTCCCACACGTTTCTCACTCTCTTTACTCTTATTCACGATCTGCCTCAACCAAAAGAAAATAAGAACAAACGTGAATGCTAAAGTTCATCAAGAACTTGAAAGCTAAAAACTCAAAAGCAGAATAGTCTTAAAAACGAAAGGTAAAAATCAATATCTCGACGGATTTTGCTTGTTCTTCCGGTGGTGAAACTTTGGATTTGTGGGGAATAGGCAGCATGGTTTAATCATCTTTTGGAAGAACTTCAGGTATGGGTTTTCTTCTCTCTTGGTCCCTTTCCCAAGAGGCCCCTCATTATTCAAGATAATCAATCTGAAACTAAGTTGTTCCCCATTGCATGTCCTTGTCCCTAGCTCCCAAATGACTTTGTAGGTTGGGTATTTTGTGCTGGTAGATTTAGGCATGTATGATATTTTTATGTTGAATATAAATATGTATGTGCATGAGATCATGAAAATGATGACTAAGGTGTAATCAAAAAAAAAAATTCAAGTGAGCACACGTTGGGCAGTGGCGTTTTAGTCACTGTTTTGGAGAGGTAAAGAGGCACGTTATTGCTTGCATTTTTTGTGCTAAACTTATGCTTAATATTGCTATTCATATGGTGTGTGAAATGGCAAGTTTTGAGTGTAAATGTTGTGTTGAATATACTCCATAAACCACACCTAAATAACGTACTAAGTAGTTGATGAAATGCCCTTAGAAACTAGCATGAAAAGTTGAGTTAAGGAAGGTGAGAATTATAAAACAAATTCCAGATTTGTGTACTCAAAAATGAGGATTAAATCTGAGTTTTTAAGAGGAAATAAAATAAGTGAGGTCAATGGGAATTGAACCCAAGACCTCACATGACCAAGGGGCTGAAAAATTTAAAACAAAATGTAAGGGGGCTAAGGGGAATCGAACCCCTTAGCTGCTGTTGACGCGAAAAAAAATAAAAGGGAGAATGGGGCTGGGGGGAATCGAACACGCAAAGGATGGGGAAAGAAAGAAGAGGAAAAATAAAGAAAAAAAATGTGAGGCGTGGGAATCGGATCCACGACCTCAAGGCTGGAAATGGAGAGGGGCGAAAATGATTAATAAAGCAAGTGAGGTTTTGGGGGTTCGATCCCACGACCTCACTGTGAAAGACCCTTAGCATAGCGAAAATTAAATAAAAATTAGGAGGCTGTGGGGGTTCGAACCCACCACCTCACAGCCCCTAGCAAAATTGAATTAAAATAAGGAGGCTGTGGGGGTTTGAACCCACAACCTCCCTATTTCTGCGAATTAAATGTCAATAAAATAAAAGAGGCTGTGGGGGTTTGATCCCACAACCTCTTGGTTTAGGCGAGAATGGACAAGATGATGTTAATAAAAATAAAAAGGGGTTGTGGGGGTTCGAACCCACAACCCTTCGGCCAACATAGGAGTAATATTAAATAGAAAATTAATAATTCGATATTAATATTGAGATTTAATTTAGAGTCATAATATTATGAATATTAGAAATAAAATCAATGAAAAATATAAATGATATCCAATTGATTCAATACTTGGGTTTCCTTGCCCAAACTTTCGTATTGATACATAAGTCATACATGAACAAAATATCCATGAATAATGCCACATACTTAGATCGAAATCTAGTTCTTGGCATACATACAAGATGTATAAGTCTTGTATCACATAATCTTAGAAAGATATGAATCACTTAGACGAAATATGAATGAAGCCTCATGGCTTGTATGTATAGACACATAAGTGTAACATACGTTCAAAAGTAAGTGAACCTAAGAGGTGTGTAATGAAATGATGAACCCTGGAAGGGTTAAGTATGAGTGTAAGATACACTAAATGGCCAAGTGCATTGGCATATGATGAAATGAACATTCACGTAATAAGAGGTGAGTAACTATGAAAAGCAAAGGTGCTAATGATAATGAATGTGGTGACAACATGATATGAGGCTAATGTAAATGATTAGGGAAATCTCAAATGAGCCTAAGTAAATGTTACCAATACGTACTCACCTATGAGAGTGTAAGATAATGAAGAGACCAATCTTTATGAACACTCTAATGAAGGTATTTAGCTTAACACACTTAATACTAATGGTGAGATGAGAAATCATCTAAGGAACTATGATGTCCTCATACTAGAAGCCAGCTTCCATGACGTATGAGATGAATGAAATGATACTTTATACTGTGCACCGATAGACTAGCTATGAGCGGTGATGCCTTCTTTCGGGAAGGACGGAGGTTCACGTAACTCTCATGAGATAAGACTGTCCGACATGCCGGGTGTGGGTCTCCTTATATCTCCTAGTCTTCGAACCTATACTGCCAATATAGGGATCTGGCGGGGTTAAATTCCCATGTACGCTAGCATGTTTTTGGGTCACCTTGGCCGGTGATTCCACCTTTTTTCGGTGTGGGGGAGACACTGGATTTCATGATGCTCACATGATCTACGTCGGTTAAAGTTAAAGTTCCCAATGAATGAATGAGGCCAGTCTCAAATGATACACATAATGAAATGAATGATACCAAAGGTGTTAGGATAGGATAATCAAAGGTGAGTTAGATTCAAGTAAGGACATTAGGTCATTGTTAGTCATTGCACAACGAACCTAATGAAAGTCTTAAACTACATCCTAGGTATAGTTGGTGATTACACTGGCCTATGAATGAAATGAAATGAAATGAAGTACGTATGAATGAATGAAGCAGACTCTGTGTTTGCTAATGAAGATTCCCTAGTTGAGGTCCCATCTGTTGAGCCCTCATTTCTGGGATATCTTAATGTCAAGTCCATGATTCCAAGGTCTCATGGCATATGAATGAATAATATGAAAGAAGTTATGTGCTACGTACAAAATGTACTGTATGCTATATGATATGTGTTATGTGCAAATGTTATGTGCTCTGTGCAAATGTGAACGGTATAATGATGTATGTTATTTTCATGGCATCACTTTCTTAATCCAAATTTGGAAAGCTCATTTACTTTCCTAATCCAAATTTGGAAACTTTCCTAATCTCAATTTGGCAAGTCCACTGACTTGACTTTCCAAAAATCACGTTGTTAGGAAATAGCTATTCTTTCTCATGCATGTCCTTGGTGAGTGCTTTCATATACCCATACTTAGTCAAGTGTGTACTAACCCTATACAAACTCTATTATTTTAGGTGCAAGCACAGGTGGACGATAGAGCTACAGGATCATCGCTGCAGTTATTCGATCGTCCAGCATTCATCCGGTTTTCGTAGGTCCTCAATCTTTCGAGGATGCTACTGTTTTATATTCTAGCTTAGTTTTAGAGTTGAGCTAGTGGAGCATGTACCACTAGCGTTTCTTTCCTATTTTTATTCAGACTATGTATTGGTGCAATTTTGGCAATTATACACTTGATATGAATTGAACTATTTCTTTCAGTTGCTTATCTCTTAATGTTAGATGGTTGATGGTGAACAATTACGTATTAATGAGAATGTTTTTATAAGTATGTTAGGAAACAAAAAGTTTCAAATTTTTCGCTAAAATTAACCTATGCAAAGTAAGGATGACGTAAGTAGGCTTGTCTGCGACCTCTGAGAGGTCAACGACGCCGGTCTCGTCTGGGGTCTAGATTCCAGTCGTGACATCAACTGTGATGAATTATGATGAATTAATGTTGTGTAAGTATATATTGATGGTTAATTTATGATTTCATATGATTTTTCCCTAGACCCATGTCCTTTCCCAATTTCATGAAAACCTTGAATTGATATGGTGAATCATTAAACATGTGGATTCATTACATTGTTGTTAATTATGTAATTGCTTCTTGAATTTACCTTGTTTATGTAATTGGTTAGGTATTCTTGGTAATGGTAGTATGAAGGTTTTTAAAAGGGCAATGACGTATATTTATTGGTTCTTCTTGAATTCAATTATGAAGTATGAGTTACTTAGATGGTAATGCTTTATGTCAATTGTGTGGTTGTGATGTTGATGCTAAGTATTTGTCATTCTTAAACCCTAACACATTGAATTAGACATGAATTATATCTGCATGTTATGATACGATTATTATATGATTGAAAGTAGTTTCTCATGATTATAATAAAGTGTAAAGTTAAAGGTTTACTCACTTTTGAAGTGGTGTCTAAAGTGAAGGATTGTTCTAACTTGTGATGACCTATAAGCTAGCTATGATCAGATGTTTACATAAGGGTCTATAAGAGATTAATGTGAACATGTATGATAAAATAATATTATTAATAAAGGTAATAATTGCTTAGCACTAAAAGGGCATGTAAATGAGATGGAGGTCTCACGTTTAGAAAGTCCGGCCTTTCATATGGGTTTCCTCACATTAGTAAGTCCTGATTCCCAAGTTATGTGTTATCTCATGAGATGGAAACCTCCATGTCTAGTAAGTCAAGGTTTCTAGCAACAATATACTTGACCCTTAACTATGTGTCCACATAAGACTCTAGATTAGTGCATCCACCTAGATAGCTATGTACGAATGGTTACAACTTAGGAAAGTGTTAGCCTTCTCTTTTCGGTGTGGGAGTAGAACATCAGATTCCATGTAGCTCACATGGTCTCATGTCGGTTATTGCTCTTCTTTCCCTAAAGTAAAAAGTAAATGAACAAGTTAAGTATGTGAACTCTTATTAGGATTGTCTTGAAGGCTACTACATAGTGTGAGGGAGGGTATGGGACTTCTCTTACACATTGCACATGTGGGATCCTAAGGGATGGTTTTAGTAGTGTTCTTTTATGATTATTATTATGATTATGATTATGTTGATAAGCTATGAGTAGTATTTATGTATTAAGAATGTCATGATGACTTATGACAATATGTTGTAAGTATGAAGTGGGTTGCTTAATGTGGTAATTAGCCTTGGATAGGGTTATGGGGTTCTATCTTTGGCATTGCAAAAATATTGCTTAGGTGGTCTACATGTTGGATTAATACTATGTTAAATTGACTTACTATGCTTATTATATGGGCATGCTTATTTAAGTTAATAGAAAGTATGGTTTTTACTAAATTGTCCTTTTCTGATGCATTGATGATTTTTGTGCATACAAGCCATACTTAGTACGTGTGATGTACTAACCCATATTTCTCCCCTTTTCCCAAACATTTTAGGTTCTGGTTTTTGATGAGTTCGTGGCCAATTTGCGAGGAAGACTTAGATCTATACCCAAGTCATTGGTGAGTCCTCATGTCTGGGGATGTTTCCATGTTCCAAATCTAGCTATTATTTTGCTTTTTCTTAGAAACACTCATTCTTTCTCTTATCATTGAGATAATTATTGTATGCCTATAATGAAATATTGATTCGTATTGGATATGTCCCAACATTTGTACTCTTGTAGATAGTTTATAGTTATATGAGACTTTAGACTCTTATATAATTCATTATGATGTAAGAGAAGTCTAAGTAATCTTCACTACGTAATGTTTTAAATTTTTCCGCATTGTTGACCTTTGTTGTGCTATGATCTATGCTAAGGGCTTGTCTTAGTCCTCTTCAAGGACGACGCCGACGCCGGAAATGACTAGGGAGTAATTTGGATCGTTACAAACTTGGTATCATAGCATGAGGTTGAGTAATGTTAGGATTTATGTCTCACTAAACCACATCTACATAGGGTATCATTCATAATTGTGAAGCGTGCCACACTTATGATTGAGAGACTATGTGATGCTTAGGAACTTTCACTCTCTTGTTATTCCTTAGTCGTGCCTACGAATCTTAACTCTATCTAGTCCTTTCTTCTAATCCTTTTATTGTGCTTATAGGTCATGACTATAAGGAAGAACAATGCTCGAATGGCCGAGGAGGAGAATTCGAATGAGGCAGTTCCCCCTCAAGCTCCCCAAAAACCTCAAGTTCCTATTGAAGAAGGGCCTATGACTAACGTTGAGATAAGGGAGGCTATTCATATATTGACTCAAGTGTTGGCTAGCCAAGTTGCTAGGGATGCAAGGTTGCAAGTGAACCCCAATGTTAACACCACAGCTTCAAGGAATAGCGATTTCACAAGGATAAATACAACTACTTTCTATGGTTCTAAGGTGGAGGAGGACCCACAAGGGTTTATTGATGAAGTGTTCAATGTTTTTGATGCTATGGGTGTGTATTTTCCAGAAAAGATGGAACTAGCCACCTACCAAGTCAAAGATGTGGCTCAAGTTTGGTATGAGCAAAGAAGGATGAGAGGCCGATTAGAGAAGGTCGGATTAGCTCTCAAGACATCTTTCCTTGATAGGTTCTTTCCCTTGGAATTAACGAAAAGTAAAATGCAAGAATTCATCAACCTTCGTCAAGGGTGTATGAGCGTGAAGGAGTATAGCGTCAAGTTCACTCAACTATCAAAGCATGCTCCTACTATGGTTGCGGATTCTAAAGCTATGATGAACAAATTTCTTATGTGGATATCCGATCTTGTGGTTAATGAGAGTAGGTAGGCTATTTATTCCTAGTATGGACATCTCTCGTCTCATGGTTCATGCTGAACAAATTGAGAAGCCAAAGCCTAAGAACGTTGGTAAGGAGTTGAAGAAGGTAAGAACCAAAGATGGGAATTCATCCAAGACTAAATTTGAAGTACAAGACAAACAAAGGTTCAAAAGGAGGTTTTCCAACCAAGTCCCTCCTAATGCTCCAAGGGTCAACAAGAGTAAGGTGTCTACTCCCAAGCCCCAAGAGGGGAAAGGTAGTAGTTCTTATATTGAGAATCCTCTTTGTTCAAAATTTGGTAGAAAACATGATGGTAAGTGCCTAGTTGGCACATGTAATTGCTATGGTTGTGGAAAGAGTGGTCACATGAAGATAGATTGCCCTATGATGAAAACTCAATGAAGGGAAAATTTTCAAGCACAAGCAAATACCCTAAATCCGTATGCTCCTAAAAAGAATCGATTTTATGCTCTCCAATCCCGAGGTGATCAAGAGAGCTCACCGGATGTGGTTACCGGTATGTTATAATTATTTTCCTTATATGTATATGCTTTGCTTGATCCTGGAGCTACATTGTCATTTGTGACCCCTCTTGCAAACATTAAATTTGATATAATACCCGAAATATTAGACGAACCTTTTTCGATTTCTACCCAGTGGGTGATTCCGTGGTGGCTAAAAGAATCTATAAGTTTGTCCTATTTCCTTGCCCAATAGAGTTACATTGTTTGACTTCATAGAACTTGATATGGTAGATTTTGATATCATATTGGGAATGAACTAGTTGCATGATTGCTTTGCCTCTATTGGTTGTAGGACAAGGGTAGTCAAATTTCAATTTCCGAAACCCATTTTTGAGTGGAAGGGAGAAAACCAAATCCTAGGGGTAAGATCATTTCGTGTCTAAAAACTTGCAAGTTGATTGTAAATGATTATCTCTACCACATAGTTAGAGCTAGGGATATTGAATCTGAGGTCCCTCCCTTAGAGTTGGTACCCGTAGTGAGGAAATACTAGAGGTCTTTCCCAATGACCTGCCCAGAATTCCTCCCGAATGGGAGATTGACTTCGGCATAGATTTATTGTCGGATACACAACCTATTTCAATCCGCCCATATCGAATGGCCCCGGCCGAGTTCAAAGAACGATAGGCTTAGCTCAAGGATTTTCTACCTAAGGGTTTTATTCAACCAAGCATATCTCCATGGGGTGCCCTGGTATTGTTGGTGAAGAAGAAGGATGGGTTCTTGACAATGTGTATAGACTATCCTCAATTGAACAAAATCACCATAAAAAATAAGTACCCTCTCCCTAGCATTTATGACTTGTTTGATCAACTCCAAGGAGCGAGTAACTTTTCAAAGATTGACTTGAGATCGGGTTATCGCCAACTTAGAGTTAGGGAGGTGGATATTCTGAAAACGACATTCCAAACAAGATACGACCAATTTGATTTCCTAGTTATGTCATTTGGTCTAACAAATGACCCGGCGGCTTTCATGGACCTTGTGAACCGAGTTTATAGAAAGTATCTTGAATTGTTTGTGATTGTCTTTATTGATGACATTTTGATATACTCTAGGAGTGAGAATGATCATATGAGCCATTTATGGCTAGTTTTGGAAGTTCTCAAGGATAACCAAGTTTTTGCTAAGTTTAGCAAGTGTGAATTTTGGTTGAGATCGGTTGCATTTCATGGTCATATTGTCTCTAGTTAAGGGGTAGAGGTTGATCCGACGAAGAAGAAAGTGGTTAAAAGCTGGCCTAGACCTTTGAGTCCTACCGACATCCGAATTTTTCTAGGGTTGGCCAATTACTATAGGGATTTTCATCTATCACATCTCCAGTAACTGTCTTAAACCAAAAGAAGTCCAAGTTTGAATTATCGGAATCTTGTTAAAAGAGCTTCTAATTATTTAAAGATAGACTCAACTCCGCTCAAATTTTGACCTTTCCGGAGGGTACCGAAGGGTTTATGGTTTATTGTGATGCCTCCCGAGTGGGTCTAGGATGTGTGCTCATGCAACATGGCAAAGTGATAGCGCATGCCTCTAGGAAACTCAAGCCACTTGAGAAGAATTATCCAACTCATGACCTTGAGCTTGCGGCCGTGGTGTTAGCGTTGAAAAATTGGAGACAATATCTTTATGGTGTACATGTTGATGTGTTCATTGATCACAATATTGTACAATATGTATTCACTAAAAAAATACTTAAATCTATGACAAAGAAGATAGTTAGAACTTTTAAAGGATTATGACATGATTGTCCTTTACCATCCCTGGAAAGCTAATGTGGTTGCGGATGGCTAAGCCGAGTGTCCATGGGTATTGTGGAACATGTGGTTGATGAGAAGAAGAATTAGTGAAGGAGGTTCATAGGTTGGTCTGGTTGGGTGTCCTACTATAAGAATGTTGAAAGAGTGGTTTCATGGTCTGTCATAACTTCGATTAATCTCTAGTGTTTGACGTGAAGTCCAAGCAACATCTTGATCCTCTATTGATGGAGTTGAAATAATTGTTCCTTAAGAAGAATAATGAATATTTCTCCCGAGGGGACGATGGGGTATTTCGGTACCAAAGGAGGTTATGTGTACCTGATGTGGATGGTTTAAGAGAGGAAATAATGGAAGAGGCTCATGGTTCCCAATACTCCATCCATCCGGGGGCCACCAAGATGTATCGTGACTTACACAATATTTATTGGTGGAATGGAATGAAAAGAGAGGTAGCTATGTTTGTGTCAAGATGCCCAAATTGCAAACAAGTCAAAGCTGAGATTCAAGGCTCGGGTGGTCTAAACCATTATATTGATATCCCCACTTGGAAGTGTGAATATGTAAACATGGACTTTTTGGTAGGATTGACTCAAACTCGTGGACAATATAACTCCATTTGGGTTACAGTGGAAATATTGGCTAAGTCAGCCCACTTCCTTCCCGTAAAAGTTTCTTACTCGATGGAGGAAAATGCTAAATTTTAGTTAAGGATATTGTGAAGTTTCATGGGGGCCCCCAATCGATCATTTTGGATAAACAAGCCCAATTCACTTTTCATTTTTGGAGATATTTTCAAAGTGGGCTTGGTACTCAAGTAATGTTTAGCACCGCTTTCCACCCCTTAACGGATGGACAAGCGGACTGCACCATAAAACCCCTAGAAGACATGTTGAGGGCTTGTGTGATTTATTTAAAAGGGAATTGGGATGATCACCTACCTTTGATAGAGTTCTCCTACAATAATAGCTACCATGCGAGTATTGGTATGGCACCTTTTGAAGTACTTTATGGTAGGAGGTGGTGGTCCCCGATTGGATGGTTTGAAGTGGGTGAGTTTGCTCTTCTTGGCCCAGCAATAATGTATGAGGCCATGGAGAATGTTCGACTCATAAGAGAGAAGTTTAAAACGGCTTATAGTCGGCAAAAATCTTATGCCGACAATAGAAAAAGGGACCTTGAATTCAAAGTAGGAGATTGGGTCTATTTCTAAGTTTCACCCATGAAAAGGGTGATGAGGTTTGGAAAGAAGGGGAAACTTAATCCCAATTATGTGGGCCCATATAAGATTTTGAAAAGGGTAGGGGAAGTGGCGTATGAGTTAGAATTGCCAATGGAATTGTCCTCGGTTCATCAGGTGTTCCATGTGTCTATCCTCAAGAAGTGTATAGGTGATCCGGTGTCAATTCTCCCTCTAGAAGTTTAGGGGTAAAAGAGGACCTTTCTTATGAAGAGGTCCCGATTGATATCTTAGATCGTCAAGTTAAGAAATTGAGTAATAAGGAGGTTGCCTCTGTAAAAGATCTATGGAGGAACCACCTTGTTGAGGGTGCAACATAGGAGGACGAGGACGACAAGAAGTCCCTCTATCCTCATCTCTTCCCCCCTACTCCTAGCCAAAGTTAAGGCTAGTAGCTTTCTCTTAAAGGAGTCCTATGAATAATGTTGAACATATCATGTTTATCTAGTATGTGCATATTCTTGTAGTTATTCATGTTTAAATCGAGTTTTTGTGAAATATGACTCTCATGATTAACTTGCACTTAAATATGTAGTGTGCTAAATTTCTTTCATGAGAATTGTGTTGGGCATGCTTTGATTTTGTATTGATAAGAAATTAGCATGTCAACTCTTTGAAATTGTTCATGTTGATCTCATGTTGCAATAGAGAAGGTAGTTCCTCCTTATGTGATGTAAATGATGAGTTCTTATGTGTCATTAATTATGGATAAAGTTCCTATGTGTTAATGCTATGTTTATGTGTTGAAAAGAGTTCAGAATTCCTCCAATTAGTTGTGACTCATTATGATATTGCTTGTTGTTGGGCTTATAGTCTTGAGTCTACTCCTTTTTCCCTATAAAAGGTTAAGGTGTCATTCTGGGACGAATGTTCCTAAGGAGGGGATATTGTAACACCCCGTAATTTCCATGACCTATAATCAAACCTCATATGTTGAATAATGATGTTTTAGACCTAAAACAACAGTAAAAAACTTAATTAGGAAGTATTAGAGTTACAAGGTCAACGAAAGACCTTATTGTCCAGAAACTATTGGAATTGAATTAGTAGACGTCCCTATGTTTGGTGAAAGTTTGGGAGTGTCATATGAAATCAAAAACTTGTAAAAAGGACTTTAAATAGGTAAAATATAGTATAAACGGTCAAAACTTCCGGTAATGACTCCCCAAGGACCACCCAAGGGGTCCTTGATGAGGACCCGAACATAGGCGAGCAGGCTGCTTTGCGTGCATCCAAGATCTAGAGGCTTCCACGCATCGCACAGCCATCACAAGGAAGGCAAAAATTTGCCTCATGATGCGGGGCCTTTACGAGACTCACTGCCTCAAACTGTATTTTTGAAAAAAAGATTTGGAATTTACCCCGCGACGCGCAGCAACCTCCAAGATCCGTTCACGTTGTTTTAAAGTCAATTTGACTTCACAAAAAGAACCAATTACGTGAGGGGTCTTTTGGGTAATTTAGGAGGTGATTATATAACGGTTTAGGGTCATATTTAAGTCATTTTACAAACCCAAATCTTATCCCCAAAAGTTGAAATAAAAAATGACTCTCATCTCTCTCAAATTCCCTCTTCTTTCAAACCTCCATTGAAGAATATTAGAACTCTAAGAAGAAGGTCAAGTTCACAAGTCTCCAACTCAATTTAGTGTCTTTATCATCACTAAGGTAAGGTTTCTTTCACTCTTGGGATTCTTTTCCCCAAGAGGTCCCTCCAAAAGATGATTTTTAAATCCCCCAAAACTAGGGTTTTCTTCTCACATGGGTCTTCTTTGAAAAATGAAATTATGAGTCAATTGTGATGAATTATGATGAATTAATGTTGTTTAAGTATATATTGATGGTTAATTTATGATTTCCTATGAGTTTTCCTTAGTCCATGTCCTTCCCCAATTTCATGAAAACCTTGAATTGATATGGTGAATTGTGAAGATAATGCACATGTATATTGACTACATTGTTGTTAATTGTGCAATTGCTTCTTAAATTTACCTTGTTTATGTAATTTGTTATGTATTCTTTGTAATGGAAGTATGAAGATTCTTAAAAGGCCAATGAGCTATGTTTATTTGTTCTTCTTTAATTCAATTATGAAGTATGAGTTACTTGGATAGTACTGCTTCTATGTCAATTGGGTGGTTGTGATGTTGATGCTAAGTATTCCTCATTCTTAAACCCTAAGACATTGAATTATACATGAATTATATATGCATGTTATGATACGATTATTATATGATTAAAATTAGTTTCTAATGATTATAATAAAGTGTTAACTGAAATATTTACTTACTTATAAGGTGGTTTGTAAAGTGAATGGATTGTTCTCACTTGTGATGACCTAAGAACTTGTGTGATGAAAAAATGTGATTACTAAAGGGAATAATTGCTTAGCACCAAAAGGGAATGTAAATGAGGTGGAAGTCTCACGTTAAGTAAGTCTGGACTCCCACATGGGTTTCCTGACGTTAGTAAGTCTGGATTCCTAAGTTATATGTTGTCTCATTAGATGGAAACCTCCACGTCTAGTAAGTCAAGATTTCTAGCAACATTCTCCTTGACCCTTAACTATGTGCCCACATAGGACTCTAGCTTAGTGGATCCACCTAGATAGCTACGTACAAATGGTTACACCTTAAGAAAGTGTTAACCCTCTCTTCACGGTGTAGGAGTAGAACACCGGATTCCATGTAGCTAACATGGTCTCATGTCGGTTATTGCACTTCTTTCCCTAACGTAAAAAGTAAATGAAAAAGTTAAGCATGTGAATTCTTATGAGGGTTGTCTTAAAGGCTACTACATAGTGTGATGGGGGGGTATGGAACTTTTCTTACCCATTGCATATGTGGGATCATAGGGATGGTTCTAGTAATGTTCTTTTATGATTATTATTATGATATTGATTATGTTGATAAGCTATGAGTAGTATTGATGTATTAAGCATGTCATGATGAATTATGAGAACATGTTGTAAGTATGGAGTGGGTTTTTTAATATTATACTTAGCCTTGGGGTTATGGATTCTATATTTGGCATTGCACAAGTATTGGTTATGTGGTCTACATGTTGGGTTGATACTATGTTGAATTGACTTACTATGCTCACTATGTGTGCATGTTGATTTATGTTGACAGAAAGCATGATTTTCACTAAATTGTTCTTTTCTCATGCATTGATGTTTTTTGTGCATAGAAGCCATACTTAGTACGTGTGATGTACTAACCCATATTTCTTCCCCCTTTCCCAAACATTTTAGGTCCCAGACGTTGAAGAGTTCGTGGCCAATTTGCAAGCAAGACTTGGATCTTTTTCCAAGTCATTGGTGAGTCCTCATGCCCGTGGATGTTGCAATGTCCCAAATCTAGCTATGATGTTGCTTTTGTTTATAAATGCTCATTCTTTCTCTTAATATTGAGACAATTATTGAAACCCTATAAGGGCGTATTAATTCGTATTTGCTATGTCCCATCATTGTACTCTTGTAAATAGTTTATACTGTGGATGAGACTTTAGACTCTTGTATGATTTGTTATGCAAAAGAGAAGTCTAAGTACACTTCACTACGTAAAGTTTTAAATTTTCCCATATTTTTAACCTATGATGTGCTATGATGTATGCTAAGCCTTGTCTTAGTCCTCTTCAAGGACGACGACGTCGGTAATGACTAGAGTGTAATTTTGGTGATGTCCCAGACCTACCTCTGCTATAGATATTAGAAGTTTCTTAGGTCTAGCGGCTTATTATATAAGGTTCATGGAAGTGTTTTCATCCATAGGCTCACCATTCACTAGGTTGACTCAGAAGATGGTCAAGTTTCAATGGTCAGATGAATGTGAGAAAAGCTTTGCAGAATTGAAAACTAGATTACCTAAAACTGATGTCTTGACTCTACAAGAGGGTTCAGATGGTTAAGTGATCTATTGTGATGCATCCAAAGTTAGCCTAGGTTGTGTGTTGATGCAGTGATATAAAGTTATAGCTTATGCTTCTAGACCACTTAAGGTGCATGAGAAGAACTATCCAACTCATTACCTCGAGCTTACATCACTAGTGTTTTCACTTAAGATCTGGAGACACTACTTGTATGTTGTTTATGTAGATGTGTTCACTGCCATAAAATCCTTCATTATGTGTTCACCCAGCAAGAGTTGAATCTTCGCCAGAGGAGATAGCTTGAGTTCCTTAATGATTATGATATGAGTGTGCATTACCATCCTGGTAAGGCGAATGTAGTAGAAGATGCTCTTAGTAGGTCATCTATGGGTAGTGTAACCCATGTTGAGGAAGAAAGGAAGGAACTAGTGAAGGATGTTCACATGTTTTTTTGCTTGGGAGTTTGCCTTATGAGCATATCAGATAGTGGTGTAACAGTTCAGAATCGGGCAAAATCTTCTTTGGTAGTGGAGGTTAAGAAAAAGCAAGACAGTGATCCAATCTTGCTTGAACTTAAAGGTGCAGTCCATATTCAGAGGGTTGAGGTTTTCTCCCAAGGGGAAGATGGTGTACTTCGCTACCAGGGTAGATTGTGTGTTCCTGATGTGGGTGAGTTGAGAAAGCATATTCTTGAAAAAGCCCATAACTCCAGACATTTTATTCATCCAGATGGCACTATGATGTATCGCGATCTGCGGGAAGTCTATTGGTGGAATCTCATGAAGAGAGATATAGCAGATTTTGTGAGTAACTGCCCCAATTTCCATCAAGTCAAGGTACAACATCATAAACCAGGGGGTATGACTCAAGAGATTGACATTCCTACTTGGAAGTGGGAAGTGATCAATATGGATTTCATCACAGGGTTACCTCAAACTTGCTGACAACATGACTCTATTTGGGTGATAGTTCACAGGATGACTAAGTCTTCTCGCTTTTTGGCAGTCAAGACTACATATTCAGACGAGGACTATGACATGCTTTACATTAATTAAATTGTGAGGTTGCATGGGTTTCCTTTGTCTATCTTCTCAGATAGAGGTCCTCATTTTACCACTCATTTTTGGAAGTCATGTCAGAAGGGTCTTAGTACTCAGGTTAACCTTAGCACAACATTTCTTCCGCGGACGGATGGACAGGCAGAGGGTACCTTTCAAACCCTAGAGGATATGTTGAGAGCTTGTGTGAATGATTTCAAGGGTAGTTGGGCTGATTTCCCCTACAATAATTGCTACTATTCCAACATTCAGATGGCCCTTTATGAGGCACTGTATGGGCATAGATGTAGATCTCATACTAGTTGTTTTGAAGTTGGTGAAACAACTTTGATAGGACTAGATTCAGTTTTCTTTATGCTATGGATAAAGTGAAACTCATTAGAGACATACTTAAGACAACTTAGAGTCGTAAGAAATCTTATGCAGATGTAAGAAGAAGGGAACTCTAGTTCCAAATTGATGATTGGGTTTTCCTGAAAGTGTCACCTTGGAAAGGGATGATGAGATTTGGCAAGAATGGGAAGCTCAGTCCTAGATATGTAGGCCCTTACAAGATCTTGAAAAGGGTGGCAAGGTGGCATATCAGTTAGAGTTGCCAGCAGAGCTAACAACAGTGCATGCAGTCTTCCACATCACGCTCTTGAAGAAGTGTGTGGGTGACCCACCCTGTGTAATTCCATTAGAGAGTGTGGCGGTGAAGGATAGTCTTTCTTATGAGGATGTACAGGTTGATATTCTTGACCGTCAATTTAGAAGGTTGAGAATCAAAGAAGTCGCTTCAGTCAGGGTTTTGTGGAGGAGTCAATCCGTAGAAGGAACTACTTGAGAAGCAGAAGCAGTCATGAAAGACAAGTATCCTCACCTATTTACTTCCTATTCCACTCCAGGTTGAGGTATTATATTTATTCCTCTTAAGTTTTTCAGTCATTCATGCGTGAATTCAGCCTTAGAATCATGTTACCTTAGTTTGTACTGCATTTTAAGCATATTTGCATATTCTTGGAACTCAATTAAGTCAGAAACTCAGTCCACAGTGTTTAGTAGTAGGGATTGAAGCTCTCTCCCTCTATTTCAGCTAGTTTAGTCTTTATTCGAGGACGAATGTTCTCAAGGGGAGATAATGTAACACCCCGTATCTAAAAAAGACCAGAAATAAGCTTTCAGAAATCTGCAGGTGCAATCGACGGTTACCATCGACGGACCGTAGTCTGATCTACAGCCCTTACTGTGCATTAATCGTTTTCCACTGAAGCTCTCCCAAAACTCAGCCCTAAAAATCAATGAAATGTCAATCTACGGACTGATCTACGGCCCGTAAGTCAGAATATGGTCTGTGGTTTGTGTCCGTTATTTGAGACTCAAGTTACCCAGTCTCTGACATTAACTACGAATGACCAACAGTGACCGTCGTTTGATGTACGGTGAGTAGATCTGACTTTATGTGATGTTTTGCAGTTAATTAGGGGGTATTGCTTATAGGGTCACTTGAAATGGTCCTAACTTTTAGCACAAAATAATTAGGTGCTCCATGACCTATGAAATTATAGATAATTAAATTATATTTACATAGCCACCAAGTTTGCTAAAAACCGACCTCCGAGTAAAATGTTATGCCCGTTTTAGTGAAGGCATGTGGAGCAGACCCAAACGATGGACCGTCAATTGAACGACGTCCCGTCAATCCAGGTTGTCGATTGGTCCGACAATAATCAATTCAGGGGTATTTTGGTCTTTTCCTAGTTTTTTTAAACCCTAAGATACGTTGTTTAAGCCCTAAATCATCATATTTTTGTCAGTTTAAGCCTACAAACATAACAAGAACTTACCTAAGTAAAAAGCATAAATCAAAACATAGAAAATTAGAAGCAACAGAGGAGAAAAAGATCAAGAACCCTAGTTCAAAAACGCAACAAGGCTCCACCATTTCCAGCCTCAAAATCTAAATATTTCTCTGTGGATTTCATCACCAGGTATGTGGGATTTCACTAGTGGGTTCCTTTCACCCATTAGGTCCCTAGTTTTCAGTCATACTCTTGATTCCATTATCATGATTAGACCTAGGGTTTCTAGAACTTAGACAAAATATCATGACTTAGTTAGTTATATGTTCCAAATTATATTACCATGTTAATACTCAGATTATCGCATAAATTTCAGAACCCTAGCTATGTATTTCTTTAGTTCTTGAATTAATACACATGCTAGGTCACATATTCTCGTTATTCAGTTATACATGCCTTAATTATTAATGCATCATTATCAGATTAATTGTTGCATTCTCATTTTGCATGTTTAGTTTTGAGCTATCCAGTATTTATTGAAATTTAGTCATAATATGTTAATCACTTAATTCATTGGGAGTAGCATAATATCGAGTTGAACTAGGGTTCAACATACCCAAATAGTCCTAGAACTACTAGATAAGTAGGTTGTAAGTTCCGTATGTAGGCATCAGTTTAGTGATCGCGCCAACATGCCTTTATACCTCTGGCAGGGTATATTGGGTCCTCACGATGGGGCGTATACATCAGACTCCACAGTTAGCTCATGTGGTTTTACTATCGATTATTAGTAGCTCCCACATTTCAATCAGACTCTTGCATTGACCATATTTACAGTTCAGGTAGTATTCAGTCTCAGCATGTTATAAATTTGGTCATTGCATCCAGTTAGCTCAGCATTCAGTATATCATATTCAGATTATATCATTGCTTTATTTTTTTTTCAGTTATGTATTATTTCAGCTTTACTTTATCCAACATGGTCAGTACCTTTCAAGTACTGACGCATACATGCGCTACATCTTCTCGTGATGTAGGTTAAGGTATTTAGCATCAGATCATGCTTAGATCAATTCCCGATCTCCAGTTCAGTAGAATCAGTGGTGGGTCCTCATTCTTTGAGGACAACATCATGAGTTTGTTTTCAATATTTAGTCCTTTAGTTTTAGTTTTTGCTAGACTTAGTTGGTGTCTGTCCCAACATTTATAGTCAGTTAGAGGTTGTTTTCATACATTGTTAGTTTCAGCTTAGTATTGAGTTAATGACTTTATTTGTATTAAACTCATAAATTTTCATATATCTCAGTTTTAGCATATGGGAATTCCCTATCTTATCATTTTAAATTATGATTTAGCTTCTGCATCACTTTATTATCTTTAATATGCTCTTGATCATGCCAGAATGGTTAGCTTGGGATTACTTGTGGTCCTAGGTCCCGTGCCCGCGCCTCAGGGGTAGTTCGGGGCGTGACATCTAGTATCAACTTAAAACACAACTGCGTTAATGATTGAACAAGAATTGATATTTTTAGGAAGTTGCTATAGTGGCTACCTAGGAAAGGGACTTATGGTACGTAACGAGACTTACGGTCCGTAGATCCTTCAGTAAGTCAAGTTGCACCAGATAAGGGGACACTGATTGAAACTACGGGCACGAACAACCGTTTTCCATGTTCGTAGTCGCACACTTAGATTTTAAAATTAATCACTCCCGCCTACGGACCTAACATACGGTACGTAAGAAGACTTATGGTCCATAGACGGTGTCACGTCAGTTGTGTCTGAGATAGGACCAAATTGTCATGATTTACGGACCTAATTTTTGAAACACTTAAGCACATATCCTACCCTAAGCAAGTATTTTAACATTCAACCATGTGAGTTCTTCATCCGAAGGCTTCCAAGTACTCTATTTTAACTTTGTAAAGAAACATTATGGAACCCTAAGTCAAAACTCACACATAGATCATCTATTTGTTTTACGGTATGACCACACTAACAATGTTCATCGTCCCAAAGATGTGTCTAATTTAACAATAGCATGCATTTGTAAATGATAAAACACCCATGGTCAAGACTCACTCTCGATTTCAAAAGAATTTAACTATAAATAAAATATTCATGTTTTCAAGAGGAAATCAGTTAACTTACAAGAGACATGGAGTGGTGAGAATGTGCAGCGACACCAAGAATTCAATTAAGCACACACAAAATTTGTCAAACCCGGCCAACGGAGTAATATGGGAAAGTAATGTAAGAACAATTTGGGTGAATTGGATTAAATTGGGAGTTTTAGGGATGATATGAGTTGTAGGAGGGATGGATTGGTGGAAGAGGCAGTTAAATGGGGAAGTTAAGGAGTGATTTGAGGGATTATTGGGAGTGAGGGATGGTTAAAAGGTTTTGAAAGCAGTGGGAAATGAATTTGAAAATGTTTGTTATTAAATAGGAGAGTATCCGAGTTGGGTCGGGCAGACTGGGGTTTGGACTTACAAGACCCTGCTTATGGTCTGTAGGTCGAGGTACGATCCAAATGTCCGGACCGAAACTCACCATGACACCTAGAAAAATTACAAATACATACTTGTGATCCACGGGTACCATCTACGGTCCGTAGAAGGAACGACAGACCGTCAATAGTGTCCGTAGACCACTGCACCAGACCACTTTTCTGCAGATTTTTGAAATCCCTCACCTACACATGTAGCAAACCTTAGACCATTCTTTTTTGTATTTTCTGTACAATTTTTTGACACAGACCATATGCTATATCTAGCCAACACTAATACAAAAATTAAAAATTAACTACTTTGGTACAAGAAATCAAATAAATAAAAGAGAACTACTTGACCGGATTTGTAAACCTTTAGTTGGCTAGAAGTTACACCTTAGGTTGCCTCCCAAGAAGCGCTTGATTTAACGTCGCGGCACGACGCATGCCTCCTGATTACTCATACTTCATCAAGATAATAAGTCTTGATCACTTGTTGCACACTCTCTGCGTTTCCCGAATAAAGCTTCATCCTCTGCCTATTCACCTTAAACCTTGTTTCTTTACTATTCTCAAGCTCCACCGCTCCATGCGAGAATACTTTCTTGATTAAAAATGGTCCGGACCACTTGGAATTGAGCTTGTCGGGAAATAAGCGTAACCTAGAGTATAATAGAAGTACATGATCTTCAACTACAAATTCTCGCTTTTCAATCCTTTTGATCATGGTATTTGTTTATCTTTTCTTTATACAAGGCAACACTTTCATAGGCTTTAAGGTGAAACTCATAGAGAAAATTCAATTCATTCACCCTTTGAGTTGATGCAATGCCCCAATCCAAGTTAAGATTCTTCATCGCCCACATGTCTTTATTCTCTAGCTCTACCAGCAAATGGTAAGACTTCCCATAAACCAGTTGGTACGGAGACTGACACACCCCGGAAATTCCATGACCTATACTAGAGCATCATATGTTGAATAATGATGGTTTTAGGCCTAAATAAATGTAAATAACTTGTTTGAGAAGTATTGTAGCCATAACATTAATGAAAGGCCTTAACATTAGAAAACTAGAGAAATTGAACTAGTTAACGTTCCTATGTTTGGTGAAGGTTTAGGAGGGTCATATGAAGTCCAAAACTTGTAAAAAGACTTTAAATAGGTAAAATTTAGTATAGAGGGTTAAAACATACAGTCACGATGTAACATCCTAAAAGGAACTAAGGTGAACTAAATCTTCATTAATGTGTCATGAGTTAATGTGGTGTTAAAATTATATAAAATGATGTTCTTAGGTAGTGTGTGAAGTTTGGTGACGTTTGGAGGTCAAACGTCCAAGAACGTCCATGATGTTCGGAAGGGGTGCCTTACAAAGTGCTTGTGTGTCCTTATGTAGTTTAGCGAGTTTTGCATGATTCGTTGGTTGAACTTTATGTGAGAGGTTCCTAAATTGTGTATGAATGTATTTGAGTTTGAAACATCCGGGAAAAACTCCCCAAGGACCAAAAAAAGGGTCCCTGAGAAGGACCCAACTTGTGGGCAAAAACTGTCTAATGCTCGCAGTTCACTGGCTCAAGGTTTACGGACCACTTCACGATCAATAAAGTGGACCACGGTCCTTAAAAGTGTCGCGAACCTTCATTAGACACTTGGAGGCTTGTCAAGGCAAGGGATACACTTCACCGAGGACCACGGACCATCAAAGGGGCCGTGAAACACTGTCACGGTCCGTGAAGGTGGCCGTAGTCCCTGGGCGAGCTATCCAAATTTGGGATTCCAAATAATTTCATTCAATTTTTTATTGAGTGGGGTCAGTTTTAAAAGGTTTATATCATTAAATATAATAGTTTCAAGTCATAAAACCCTCCTTTAACTCATTATTTCAAAAACCCCAAAATAAAAACCCTCTCTCAAGTTGCCATAGAAGCTAAAACTCAAGGAAGGGCTATGGTTGAAAGTTTTGGACGTTTTCTTTATCAAAATACAGTGGGTTTCTTCTCATTTAGGTATGATAGTCATCCTTGAACTCTCTTCCATTCAAGGAGTCATTTCTAAAATATTTCAAAAAGGGTTTTCAAACTCTATCTTCTTTTATTTTTGACTGTAAGCTTGGGTCTTCATGTAAATGTGTTTTAATGATTCAAATATGTTGTTTCTAGTATTAATTGATTATTTTAATATCAAAACCCTAATGAACTCATGCTTATTCATATTACCAACTTTTGGCTTATGAAATGGGTTTGTTGCTTTTAGCTAGATAATGTTAGATTTGAGTTTTTTGATGTATTTTGAGTTAGATACTGCCTATATATGATATATTATGTTGCTATATGAAATATTGATGAACGTTGGGGAAGGTTTGGATGCAGTGTAGGTTGCTCTATCTTATATAGTATCTATTGAAATGTTGTTGAGTGGTATGGTCCACCTTTGGTGGCGGTGTTTACTTGATGTATTTGGATATATTTGATATGTGTTGTGAGTATTGCTTTGAAAGCCTAATGTGTTAAATGAAGTGATAATGATTAGGTTTATGTTGATATGCATTTTGAAGCTAGAATTATATGTCTTGCTTAGATTATGCCTAAATGATGTATGTGTATATGTTGAGCATGCTAGTGTGTGAGACATGATGAAGAAAGGTAAGCATGTCTAGAATTCAATGTAAATGAAATTGGTGATTTTGTTCAAGGCGTGCTCACATGTACACACACTCTCACTTGAATGAATGAATAAAGTTAGAGAAATGTGAATTAAAAGGGGAGTTTTGGGGGTGAACACTCATTGTGAGTTGACATGAAGTGTATAGTAGCAACCTCACTACCTCCCAAGAGCTTTCTAATGTAGGTTGGAGGATGGATACCCATTGTGAGTAGAGATGTGGTGTCCAAAAGTTATCCTTTACCTTTAGTAATGAATGTTTAAGACTCCGTGGGGGAGTTATGCTTAGCACCGAGAAGATTTGGAGAAGGGGTGAGTGCACATTGTGAGTAGAGATGTTGTACCCAATGTACCTCTTGACATGAGTACTCCTTGTTAGTAGAGAGTGAGTTACTTAGTAGCAATCTCCTTATCCCTTAACTATGCTCCAGCATAGGTTTAGCTATTGGAAAAGTCATGTAAAAGCTAAGAGAAAGACCCCACCCTAGGCAAGTGGGGAACCCTCATCCGATAAGGGTAGTATGGGGATTCCATCTCTAGCTCTCATGGTCTATGTCGGTTAAAGCTATTCCCCCACAAAAGAATTAAAGAACTAAGTCTCCTAAAAGAATGTACTACTTAGGGTAGGTGGTGGTATGGGAAGTCATCTATCCATTGCACGAAGTAGACCTTCCAAAAGGGGAGTCTTGGTGTGTTCTATATGAAGTATATCAATGAGTTATCATGTGTTGCAAATGAAGTTAGATGACTTAAAGTCTAATGTTAAGGAAGCAAATTAAAGTTAAGTTTCATTTAATGAAGCTAAGAGGTATGCATATAGTGTACTTGGTCCAAGAGAATCCTCAAGGGTCACTAAGTGGGAGTGGGAGTATGGGATACTACTCTCACATTGCACTTGGTGTAACTTAAAAAGTCTCTTTATAGTGCGGCACCATGTGTAGTCCATACAATATGAATATTCTTCTAATGTCTAGCCAAGAGTGTGGATTTAATAACCCTGAATAGGTAAGCCTATGGTTGGTAATCTTAAGGATCACCTTGGTGTGTCTGGAAGGGGGTGTAAGGGAGGTCCTTATTGTCTTACCTTAGGGAGTCTTAGGATAACTTTGTTAGGGAAACCTCAACGGAAATGAGTTTACATTGCTTGGTATGAATTGTTCACTGTATCAAGTCACTGTTTCGCTGTAATGTTGCTTGATGTTACTGTAAAGTTTCTTTTGGTTATAAAATTATGAGAATTATATTTTATGTGATTAATTATGATTCTTATACTATTTTAACTCTATAATCATGAAGGTTTTACTTATTTGGCATGAAAGCATATTTTTACTAAAATGTCCCTTTTTGCATGTTTTGCATATGCCATACTTAGTATATTGTTTTGTACTAACCCCATACTTTTGTATACTTAATAAGTATAGGTTGGAGGAGTTTGAATTCTAGAAGGCAAAGCTTGGGAATCTACTCTCTCAAGACTATGTATGTCCTCATATATTCGAGGCATAGTCATAGTCCTTAGTTTCTAGTATTAAGACTTATTATGTATTTTGATTTAATGTAAAGGTCCGAGTCCCCAAGATTATTATGTCGTATCTTTATGATGGTTTGTAACGTTAAGACATCTCCTAAGTTTTTATGAAAGATTTTTTATTATTATTTATTCATGAAAAGTTTTAAATTTCACACTACTTTTCCTGTCTTATTTAATGAATGATAGCTAAGGCTTGTACAAGACCTATGAAAGGTCAAGTACGCAATTGTTCCGACCTAAGGGTGCTCCCTTATTCTATGGGGTTCTTTTGGGTCGTTACACACGACACCCCAAGGACCACCGGAAGGGTCTTTTGGTAGGACCCGAACATGTGGCAGCCTGCGAGCAGCCATGAATCTGGTGGCTGTTGCGCGGCGCGCAGCCAACACGGGGAGATTCAAACTAGGCCTCGCGACGCGGGTACTACATGAGGCTAACTGCCTCAACTCGTATTTCAAAAATAAATCGTGAAATTAACCACGCGACGCGAGCCACTTCCTTGATTCGTAAAAGTCGTATTTTAAGCATTTTGACTTCACAAAAAGACCCATTTAAGTGAGGGTCTTTTGGGTAATTTAATAAGTGACTGTATAAAGTATTAGGGTCAGTTTTAGGTCAATTTTAACACCGAAATCAAGTCTCAAAAGTTGACATAAAAAATCACCCACATCTCTCTTAAATTCTCTCTTCCTCCAAACCTCCATTGAAGACCATTACAGCTCCAAAAAGAAGATCAATCCGTCAAGTTTCCAACCCAATTTCGTGGATTTATCATCTCTAAGTTATGGTTTCTTTCACTTTTTGGATTATTTTCCCCAAGAGGTTCCTCCAAAAGATGATTTCTAAATCCCCCAAATCTAGGTTTTTCTTCTACAAATGGGTCTTCTTTGAAAAACGAAATTATGAATCAATTGTGGTTAATGATTATGAATTAATGTTATTAAGTATATATTCATTGTTACTTGACGATTTCCTATGATATTTCCCTAGACCCATGTCTTTCCCCCAATTTCATGAAAACCTTGAATTGATATGGTGAATTGTGAAGATTACGAATATATAGATTGACTACATTGTTGTTAATTATGTAATTGCTTCTAGAATTTACCTTGTTTATGTAATTGGTTGTATATTCTTAGTAATGGAAGTATGAAGGTTCTTGGAATGGAAATGAGGTGTGTTGATTGGTTCTTCTTGGATTCAATTATGAATTATCATTTACTTAGATAGTAATGCTTCTAGGTCTAATGTGTGGTTGTGATTTTGATGATAAGTATTCCTCATCCCTAACCCTAGACTATTGAATTGGTTATGATTTATGAAATTATGGTATGGTATGATTATTTTATGATTGAAATTAGTTTCTCATGATTATAATAAAGTTTTAAGTGAAAGGTTTACTCTACTTTGGGTCGTAACAGAGATATAACTATGGGGGTCTTGTATGCGGTACTATAGGCCCATAGAGCATCGTCAAGCTTCCTTGACCAATCCATTCTATTGGCATTCACCATCTTTTCTAATATTTGTTTTATCTCTTTGTTGGACACTTCGACTAGCCCACTAGTCTTCGGATGGTAAGAGGTAGCTACGTTGTAGACAACACCATTCTTATCAAGCAATGCTTTAAACAACTTATTACAAAAGTGGGAACCTCCATCACTGATAAATGCCCTTGGGTTACCAAATCTGGAGAAGATATTCTTCTTCAAGAATGCAGTGAACCTCTTGCCTTCGTTGTAGGGGAGCGCAATTTCTTCTACCCTATTCGACGCATAATAAACCGCAACAAGAATATATTTCATCCCATATGATCTCAAAAATGTCCCCATAAAATCAATGCGCCATAAATCAAATAACTCAATTACCATTATTGGGTTCATAGGAAGCTCTTGCCTCTTTGAAATCCCACCCTCTTTTTGGCAACGGTCACAAGACTTGGAAAAATCGAGAGAGTCTTGTTTGATGGTTGGCAAATAGTATCCACACTGCAAAATTTTGTGCGCAGTCTGAACACAATTATGGTGCCCACCAAAAGTCGATGAATGACACGCCTCAAGAACACTCATCATCTCAATGTCGTGCACACATCGATGAATAATCCCATAGGCACAGTTACGATACAAGTATGGATCATCCCAAAAGAACCTTTTTACCTCATGCATGAACTTCTTCCTTTGGTGAGACGACAGATCCGGCGTTACCAAATCGCTTGCCAAATAATTAGCAAGCAGGCAAACCAAGGAATGAGGTCATAGGAAGCAGCCTATACCTTCTTATCTGGAAACATATCATTTATCTTTTCATTCTCACCAAGCTCGAGTAAAGCTTTATCCTCCAATATACACAAATGATCGGTGACTTGGTTCTCTGTCCCCTTTTGGTCCTTCACCATGAAATCAAATTCTTGTAACAACAACACCAATCTAATGACTTGTGGTTTTGCATCCTTTTTATCCATCAAATACCTCAACACCGAATGATCTATGTGTACTATGACTGAAGTCCCAAGCAAATAAGAACGGAATTTCTCAAATGTGAACACCACGGCAAGAAACTCTTGTACGGTAACTGTATAATTTTTTTGGGCAGAATTTAGAGCTTTTCTTGCAGAGTAAATAGGTTGAGGTATCTTCTCACGCCTTCTTCACAAAACCAAACCAAGCGCCACCCCACTAGCATTTCACATGACTTCAAATGGTTCCCCTCAATTTGGAGCAATAATGATGGGGGCATAGACCAACTTCTTCTGTTACTCTTCAAATTCTATTAGACAAGACTCATCAAGGTCAAATTTACTCTCATTTTCCAGCAGATTGCACAATGGATGTGGAATTTTTGAGGAATCTTTTATAAAACTTTGATAAAAACCAGCGTGCCTAAGAAAACTTCGAACACCCTTTATGGAGATGGGTGGTGGAAGCCTTTCAATGACCTCAACTTTGGCCCTATCAACCTCAATACCCTTTCTCGTGATCCGATGACCCAACACGATACCTTCTTTCACCATGAATTGACAATTCTCCCAATTTAGGACCAAATTGCAATCTTCGCATCTTTTGAGTACCTTGGCTAGATGGTCCAAACAAAAGTCAAAGGAGTCTCCCACAACAAAAATCATCCATGAACACCTCAATAGTGTCCTCCACCATATCGGAGAATACCGACATCATACAACGCATGAAGGTTGTCGGTGTGTTACACGATACCCTCAAATTACACCTCTCTAAATAAGTATAAGAGATCGTTATCAAGTAAATAACCCAACTAGTAGGTTGGGGTCGATCCTAAGAGAAAAATGGTATAGACTTAACTTTAATTCACGAACATATCTATTTAGTCAATGTCTTTCTAAAACAAATAAGTAAAGGGGGGGGGGGGGTTGTGAATCAAATTCCGTAAAACAATGTAGTTATCAATTAGACAAAAGTAAACTTTGGTTTTTATCAAGATGAGAGAGTAACTAGGGTATTTATGTTCCACACAGGTTCATAACGCAGTATTCCCATCAATAGCAATCCTTTCCTAGTGTATTACATGCAAATCAATAAGTTAGGTATCTCTAAATCCTTGGTCCCGTATCTAGAGAATTCCACGGTGCACCTTGGTTTGGCTACATGTGTATAATTTACTAACGCATACCATTACCTCATATTAAACATCGTAATCAATGTATGGCTTAGTTATTACTTCTCACCAATCGACACAAGCCTATTAGATAGTATCAGACTAAATCTATGTTGATAATTATTTTCTTATTAACTACCTCCTTGGTCCGGCAAGTAGCAACAAGACGAGTTCTAACGTGTGCACTAATAAAAAAGACTTCTAAGCAAAAGAATTATCAATGCATGCAAAAACACTATTAGATAATTGCTTTATTGCTAGTTATACTTTGTTAATTATTTATGGTTCACACAACCCTAGTTGTGGATTTAGTTACTCATATTAGCAAGATCACAATTAATAGTTTTAGATGATGAAATCATGAACTTACTTTTACAATTATAATAAATCAAGAAATTCCCACTTGAAATTGCAAGCAAAATTGTTCAAACCAAATTCGGAAATTGATTAATTGCTAAAGTTGCAACAACAATTTCCAAAATACAAAGTAGAACAAAAAGTAATAGTAGATAACCCCAAAAATGCGGTTCTAATACCCTATATATAGAAAACAAAGTCCTAAATAAAAAGGAATTAAAATAAGATAAATTTTGTTCAGGTAACATGACATCAATCGAAGGACCAACTAACGGACCGTCGATCAATCGATAGTCCGTAAACTGCTTCCATCATTCAAGACATAGAATATATTTTTCTCCCCCGGATAGCACCGCTTATCAATAAAATGACGAAACAACAATAAGGTCATTCGATGCATCTATGGGCCGTCAATGCTCCTCCTTAGCTCCATATTTAGAATATTCCAAAATCATTTAATGGAACCTTCTCTGAACCAAACGACGTTTCACCAGTACGGTCTGTTGATGAACCAATGGACCGTCGTGGCCTCTCGTCGTTAGACACGTTGCCAGATTTCCCTTAACATCCTGAGCTGCTCATCTATGGTCACCACCTACTAACCGTCGATTAAAGGACGGACTATCGATTGCCTCCGTAGGTATGGTTCTGCATTATTTTCAGTTGTTTTATGTATTGCCACCTGAATATACTTCCTGCAAAACGAGACACAAAACATGTTAAAAACACTACAAAAAGGGTTTTGGCACACACAACTCTTATGTGAAATGCATTAGAAATGCCGTGATATCACGGCACATCAAAACCCTCAACTTAAATTCGTTGTTTTCCTCATGCGACACATTATGACTCAGAATGACTTTTTTACAGAAGTATACACTTTTAATCTCTAACAATCACATGGATATCAATCCCGACTTTTTCTTTGATTGAGCGCAGGCATACCCTCTCAGGTTTGACAAGCTAAGTGATACAGATCACATCATGACACAAATTCACCATGCAACAGAAACTTCAACTTTTTTGCCTCTCACCAAGGCACCAACTTCCTCATAATGCAACTAGTGCCCTCACTTCAAAAGAAATCCTCATTTTTCACAGTGATTATGCATTTTGGGTACAAGGATCTTAGTTTCAACACTCACACTCAGGAACAGTTTCAAATACAGTTATTACTCTACGACCATAGGCTTGACCTTATTTTTGCTGCTTAGGTTCACCACACGAGTCTCTAGGATCACGGTAGGACTCTCTTGGCTTATAATATAGTCTCACGGTCAGGTGTGGTACATTTGGGTACATTTAGTGACTTTCTGTCGTCCTTGACATTACCGCTAAGCTTTCTATCTCTTTTCATTGCTTTTGACCCTATATTTCCCTTATCTTCTCTTTTTTGCTTGTTTTACATTTTAAATATGCCTTTCACTTTTCTTTTGCATCACTTCCTGGCTTCTAAGACACATTCCCTTCACAGGACTAACCGGGAAAGTTCAATTTAGGCACCAATTGTTGAACACTCGAGTCTCCTCACACTCTTTTGGCATATCATTGTACTATTAGATCATCAGATTTCCCAGTTGAGGTTTTAGTTAAAGGTCATGCAGTGGGTGCCTATTTATGTCATGCTTAAAGCACACACATTAAACTTTCGTAACCTATACATGCAAACACTACAACTAATGGTGTAACATTTTTATTAGACATCATGTTTCGTTTTCATGCTCCTACACTTGTACTTATTAATACATGTCAATTCAATAAAAATGTAAGCACTCACTTTCCATTTACTGTACCCCAACAAAAAAAATTGAAATAGTCCCCAATGCAACAAGAAATCCAAGACACATGGTGGTAGTTGAAGCAAACATGTGGCGCATAGCGCTCAAGAACTCTCAACAAGCGTGTGGGTATGGTTTCCTGGAACCCACAGGATCAACAACTAGGCCACCATATGTAGTGCCCACATATGTAATAACGACACCATCAGTAGTGCCATCTACCTAAGTCATTCTCTCAAACATGGAACTGGATGTCCCAGCAGCCATATCTAGCGCCCTCCTCTAGCGTATCTCATCATCTGCTAAAGAATCCCTCCTAGCCTGCTTCAGCTCCATCCGCTCTCCCTTTCTTGTACAGACCTCATTACCAGCCTGAGTGGTGCGGGTGGAGCGATGCCTTATGCTAAGAACTCGTGGTGTGGGTGGAGCGATGCCTTATGCTAAGAATTCGTGGCTCGGGCTGTGGCTAAGAAGGTCCCTTGAACAGGTCCTCAAGTACGGTGTCCTCAGCTATCTCAGTATGAGAAATCTCTTGCTCAGCCCCCCAAATCTCTAGGATGGCATAACGTCGGCTTGCAGGCTGGCCAACTCATTCTGGATGGTAGTGAGGTCAGTCGCGGGGGCTAGTTGTGCTAGAACACACAGCTCAAAGGTATCAAGGCGTTTGTGAACCACCTGAATCTGTTGCTCCACCTGCTTGTCCACACGCTTCTCTATGCGATCCTCTGCCTCAACACTGGATTTCTGCATCTAAGACTGAATGTGGTGGAGCAATGTGGCTATCTATGCCTCTAACTTCTGGATTCGAGCTAGAGGGACCAATACTGCAGATCGTGGCCTGGATCTACCGAGCTGGGGGGCCTACTCGCTGCATGTGAGAATAAGGATGGAGTGGGATATGCATGCTCTTGTACGGCACGGTCATACCCTTGGGCTATCTTATACCATGTCTTCCAAGTTTTCGCTCAGTGGGGGAACCTCGATCTGAGGCCCTCTGCATGGTGCCGCTACACTGGACTCATCCCTGATGAGGCCTATATACACTGGCCCCATTTATCGATAGATTTTATTGCAATGAAAGACTGGCACTCCCGCATCCCTACATAACTACAATATAAGACACGCAAAAGGGGTAAGTGGTGGAAGTCTCGAATGTCCTCTCATGAATCTCCGCTATAATCATCCGAGCGAAGTCTATATCTAGTCCCGCTACCATTGCTTCCACCATCATTGCCATATACCATGTAAGTACATTGTCTTCTTTTGAGGGTGATAATCAGTGTTGGACCAACAACCAGAAAAACTTGGGATAGCCTTCTTGATCGGCCCTCAAGGATCTATAACCCAGTCTGCCTCACGCTACTTTACACTCCTTTGAAATGCACCACTATATATAATTTCCCACATCTAATCAAACTCTGAAGTATTTTAAGTCCACTCGGATCTGGTGGTGGGCCGTATAGGAAGCGGAAGATAGTGGATTATGATATGTCAACCTGGCAGCCGCCCCAGACTAGTTATAGGTGAGAGGGTCTTGTTTGGCGGGTCTTGCTCGCCTATGAATGGATACTCAGTGAGTAGTAACGTATGAGGCATAGAAATCCTGGACTATCTCCTCGCTATAACTGTCCAAGTCCCGATTTATGGAGATTGAAGTGTGTGCGCACCTCTAGAACTGTTTGCAAAATCTCGGTGAGAACTCGACGCTTCTCAGTGACCAACCGGATCATAACCCCCTTCTCATTGAGCATTTTGGCATCTCTATGTACCTTCCACTACCCCTCAACGCACCACCGGTTTGGTTCATCGGCAACCAGAGTGGGGTCATCCTCTGAACTATTGGCATCATCAGACAAAACTTCTTCTTCTTGATCCCTCATTCGGTGGCTCCTTGAGAGTTTGAACCAGAAGCAGTGGCTCTCTTTGACCCTTAGGCTTGGGCAGACACTAAATTTGAAGCTGAGGATGAATCTTACCCGGATTTTGAGCCCCCCTCTGAACTAGACGCAACCCTAGTTAGTGACCCGATCAGTGTGCGCTCCTTATCACACTACGAGGTAGTGACTACGTTGGGGTTCACCTTCTGGGGGTGCCCCTAATGGATCGGGATACATCTGGTGGAGTGTGTCTACCCGGAGGAACATAGGCAGGATCCAGCTCATTCTTGGTGTCTTCGTTGATCAACCGAAGAGACAGGGTGACCGATTTGGATTTGCCCCTCTAAGCATAGACATTGTCCTTCTTTGGAGCCATTGGTACCTGTGAAGTAGTTGTTTTTATCATAGAAGCATAACTACACACTCAAAAAACAATGGAAAGAAGAAAACTTGAAAATAAAAAACACGAAGTTTTGCTGCAGAGTCACATCAACGAGACCCATTGATGGTTCGTCGATCAATCAAAGGTTCATAGATCCTTTCCGTCGTCTAACACTTAGAATTATTCTTGGATGGGTTGAAAATAGATTTCTCTAATGAAAACGATGGACATGCAGAATGGACCATCGATCAATCGACAAACCGTAGTCTATTTCTGTCGTTTGGAACTTAATTTTTTTTTCCTAGGCGTTTCAATCGACTGAACCATCGAAGGCCCGTCGATTGATCGAATTTCTTTAGACGGGGTCTCGTACTATGGGCTTGAGACTGAATTCAGGCCTCTATCAAGGTCCATTTTTTTAGTTTCTTTAGTGACTCCTTTTTTTAAAAAATCTAGTCCAAACATGCTTATAAACACACCAAATACTAGTTCGTCATTCCTGGAGTTCCTATTTCGTGAAACTATCGAACCCAATTCAATAAGAACATGGAACCCTAAGTCAGAACATTCAGACAAACTAAGACACACAATATTTTAGATCATTAAATTCACTACACAACCACTGTCTATCATCTCTATGGGAATAATTACGCGACTTCAATCATGCAAATTAACTTAATTTAGTCCAAAGGTAAAGACCCACTCCCTAATTCCTATATATAACTATGAACGAGAATTCAAAGTTAAGAGAAATTGAAGTACCTTTCTCAGCAGTGTGGAGTGGTGGGGTTGTGTGCCCTTAGTGATATGAACTTTGAAGAAGTAGCCTACACGTTCGTATTCGATCACCGACCTCTTGAGAATGGAAGAAGAGGGAATTTGGGGGGGGGGGGATGTTTGGAATGTGAGAAATTTGATGGTGTAGATGATTTTGGGAGATGGGGAGTTTAATTTGGGAGTGAGATATGGAAGAAATGGTGGTATGAAACGGTTAAGGAAGGAAATTTTAAATAAAAGAAAAGAGGGAAGGAATTTGAAAGTGGTGGATTTAAATATGACCGGTCGGGTCGGGTGGGATGACCAACAGACTTGGATACACGAAACCCCATCGACAGGTCGTAGATCGATCGACGGTCCACGTGGACCATCGATCACTTTTATACTTAGAGAAAATTGAAAACATACCTCGGATCTACAGACAGTACGTCGATGGAATGACGGCCCGTCGATGGGTTCCGTAGGCCTCTTCACCAGACTTTTTCTTGCAGATTTGTAATTTTGCCTCCTGCAAATGTAACACCAATCAGGCCATTATTTTAGTGTTTTTCTGGACACTTTTAAGACATTGACCCTATACTAATCTCTAGCAAACACTAGCACACGAACATAAATGAAATAATTAGAGAAACTAAACCAAACTACCATTATTGCTACAAGGAAAACCAAAACCTATCGTTGGCTAGAGGGTACACCTTGGGTTGCCTCCCAAGAGGCGCTTGATTTAACGTTGCGGTATGACACAGGCCACTGGATTACTCAGATTTTATCAAGATGATAGGCCTCAACCACTTCATGCACACTCTCCGCTTTCCCTAGATATGTCTTTATTCTTTGTCCATTGACTGTGAACTTAGCGTCTTCCTTTATTTTCCAGCTCAATCGCTCCATGTGGGAAAACTTTCGTAATGAGGAATGGCCTATTCCACTTGGAATTGAGTTTGCCCAAAAATAAGCGCAACCTAGAGTACAGTTCAATAGAAGCACCAAATAACCAGCGGCGAATTCTCGCTTTTCAATTTTTTGGTCGTAATACTTCTTCATCTTCTCTTTGTAGATGGCTAAACTTTCATAGGCCTTTAGGCGAAACTCATCAAGCTCATTCAACTCATTGATTCTTTGTTCTAATGCTCTGGTCCAATCAAACTTCAGTCTCTTCATTGCCCACATTGCCTTGTTCTCTAGCTCGACTGGCAAGTGAAAAGTCTTCCCATATAAAAGTTGGTATGGAGACATACCAATGGGGGTATTGTATGCAGTACGGTAGGACCAAAGAGCATCATCTAGACTCACTGACCAGTCTGTTCTATTAGCATTCACAGTTTTCGCTAGAATATGTTTGATCTCCCGATTAGACACCTTAACATGGTTGTTAGTATATGGGTTCTAAGGAGTATCCACATTATGGAGAACACTATATTTCTCCAACATCCCTTTGATCAATTTATTACAAAGCTGAGAGCCACCATCACTAACAATGGCCCTAGGTGTACCAAATCTGGAGAAGATATTCTTCTTCAAGAATACGGTGAGACTCTTTCCTTAATTGTTGGGAACCGTAATTACTTCCACCCATTTTGATACATAGTCAACTGCCACAAGAATATACTTCATCCCATGAGAACTCACAAACCGGCTCATAAAGTAAATATTCCATACATCAAATAGCTCAATCACCATAATAGGATTCAAGGGAAGCTCTTGCCTCTTTGAAATTCCTCCATCTCGTTAGCACCGATCACAAGTTTTGGCGAACTCATAATCATCTTGGTGGATGGTTGGCCAATAGTACCGATATTGCAAGATCTTGTGCATAGTTCGAATACCACTATGGTGCCCACCCATAAGTGAGGAATGACATGCCTCTGGAAACCTCAACATCTAAACCTAGGGTACACAACGACGAATAATCTCATCGCCACAACTCCGATATAAGTAAGGCTCATCCCAAAAGAAATTTTTCACATCATGCATGAACTTTTTCCTTTGGTGGAGGGTAAAATTTGACATAACCACATCACCATCAAGATAGTCAAAGTCTGCGAACCATGGGATCAGATCCTAATAAGTTGCCAAAACATGTTCATCTGGGAATGCATCATAAATTTCAGCCTTTTCTCTCAATTCACGCATAGCGTCATCCTCCAATCTATACAAGTGGTCGGCCACTTGATTCTCTGTCCCCTTTCTATCTTTCACCTCAAATCAAACTCTTACAGCAACAATACCCATATGATCAACCTTGGCTTCGTGTTATTCTTTGTCATGAAATACCTCAAATTAGAATGGTCGGTATGCACTATGACCATCGTGCCAAGCAAATAGGAGCAAAACTTCTCGAATGCAAATACCACTGGAAGAAGTTCCTATTCAGTAACCGTGTAGTTCTTTTGGGCTTTATTCAAAACTTTACTCGTATAGTAGATAGGCTGCAGGATTTTATCCTTTCTATGTCCCAATATCACACCAAGTGCAACCCCACTTTCATTACACATCACCTCAAATGTCTCAATCCAATCCGGTAAAATAATAATGGGCGCAGACACCAACTTCTCTTTCAACTCTCCAAATCCTTTCAGAACAGGGTAATCGAAATAGAACTTACATTCCTTCTCAAGCAGTTTGCACAAAGGGTGTACAATTTTGAAAAAAATCTTTAACAAACCTGCGATTAAAAGGGATCATGCCCAAGAAAACTTCTTACACCCTTTATAGAGATGGGAGGAGGAAGCTTCTCTATCACTCCAACTTTAGCTCGATCAACCTCTATCCCCTTCTTCGAGATATGTTGGCCCAACATTATGCCTTCTTTCACCATAAACTGATATTTCTCCCAATTTAGCACCAAATTACAATCCTCACATCTTTTGAGCACCTCAGCCAAATTACTCAAGCACCGATCAAACGAGTCGCCCACCACAAAAAAAACATCCATGAACACCTCAATAGGGTCATCCACCATATCAAAAAATATCTACATCATACAAAGCTGGAAGGTCGTCGGTGCAATTCGTAACCTAAATGGCATCCTTTTGAATGCAAAAGTCCCATAGGGATAAATGAAGGTGGTCTTTTCTTGATCTTCTAGAGCGATAGATATATGATTGTAGCCCGAATACCCATCAAGAAAGCAATACCAACCCTTGCCTGCAAGTCTATCTAACAATTAATCCATGAAGGGCATGGTGAAATTGTCCTTCTCAGTCTAAGCATTCAACTTTCGATAGTCCATGTACACTCTCCAACCAGTCACTAGCCGCATTGGGACAAGCTCATTCCTTTCATTAGGTACCAGAGTTATACCGCCCTTTTAAGGCATAAATTTAATAGGACACACCCGACTGATATCTGTAATAGGATAAATGACTCCAACATCCAACCACTTGATGATATTCTTTTTTACTACTTCTTGCATTGGTGGAATCAACCTTCTTTGATGCTCAATACTCACTTTGTGATCTGGCATGAGTTAGATTTTGTGGGAAAAAGTATCAGGAGGGATCCTAATAATATCCGTAATAGTCCAACCAATGGCTCGCTTGAACCTCTTTAACAGGGAGGGATCCTAATAATATCCGTAATAGTCCAACCAATGGCTCGCTTGAACCTCTTCAACACTGCTACTAATCACTCTACTTGTTGCCCATTCAACTCTGCTGTAATTATTACCGCCAAAGTGTAATCTCTACAAAATAACACATACCTCAGATGTGGCTGTAGAGACTTAAGCTCTAATTTAGGGGCCTTCACAATAGATGGTATCGCAGGTGGAGACTCACGATGCTTCATATCTAACTTCAATTTCTTCGGATTTGACCGATATTCAATTCTTTCAAGTTCAGCCACCAACAAATCATACTCTTCAATACCATCACTGTCAAAGTTCATGATGACCGCCGCTAGAGACTCAACACCTAGTTGCTCTTCAATTTTTACTTCGGCTAGACTCTCAACCCTTTAGAATATAGAAGATATTGTTTGGAGATCACCACTCTCCTTCACAGACCTATAGATATTGAAATTGACTTCTTCATTACTCAACCTAAACTTCATCTACCTTTTTCCCATATCACCCGGTGCACGCCCACTGGCAAGGAATGTTCTTCCTAGAATAATGGGGACCTAAAAATCAACCTCACAATCAAGAATCACAAAATTGTGCAGAAATATGAACGACTCCACTTTCACAAGCACATCATAGAGCATACCTTTGCGCCTCTTCACAGTTCGATCGTCCATCAGTAACCATATCGTAGTAGGCGTTTGGTCTCCCAACCCTAACTTCTTATAAATGGACAGAGACGTGAGATTTATGCTCGCACCAAGATCACATAGTGTCTTAGCAAAGTGTAGCATCCCTATCATACATGGAACACAGAAGGTGCCCGGATCTTCCTTCTTTTGCATAGGAGACCTTGTAGCAATAACACTACAACGTTGTATTTTGTCATCATCGTCAAAACTAACCAATGTCTTCTTTCTCATCATATCCTTCATAAACTTAGCATATCTGCGCATTTTCTCCAAAGCCTCTCTAAATGAAACATTGATGGAAAGCAGTTTCAACATAGTGATAAATCGGTGATATTTACTATCTTCCGTTTTCTTCACCAATCTTTGTGCAAATGGTGGTGGAGGTCTAGGGATGGGGACCACTTTCTGAGATACATATGTTTCTTTCGTTGTTGTGTCCACCAACTCTCCACTAGCTTCTACTACATCTTCTTCCTTTCTCATATCATCTTCCATTAAAAACGGCATAGGCGAATCTATCTGCATAGTACTTTACTTTCTAATTATAGGTCACTTGTAAAACTTGTGTTCATATGTTACTTGTCCGCCTCACCTTGAGTTGGGGTGTGATAGAAACATTCACTGCATTTCCCTCAGCTAGAGAAAAAGGGATGTCTTTAATACCCCTCATGAGATGGAGGCATTGATATTAGGCTCTTGGACATTATTGAGATTTCTAGTATAATCTTGGTATCCCACCTGTCTACCATTAACACTCATTCTTTCTGAAGTATTCACAAAAGTAAGCAAAACACAAGTAAACATTAAATTAGTGAAACTAAAGCTAAGAATACCAAATATCTTACTATACTAAAATTTCTAAAGTGACACGACTCCCTGGCAGCGACGCCATTTTGATTGGTGATTGCATCGAAGACACAACTTCCAATGGAACTGCCGACTATTGTACCGTAGTATAGTAACCCAACCAAGTGTTGGGGTAGTTTCCACAAGGAGTGATTGTGATAATTAATAAAAAAGAAAAATTAAGTTCTAACTAGTCATAGCTAAAAACATTATCGTCTCAAAACATATTATAATAAATATGGGTGACATAACCATCAATTTTTGATGGGGTTTTTGTCACAAGCAGTATGTAAAAATAGCAAAACTGAATTGGAGGTCTAAATCAAGTAGAAGGGGAGTTCTCGGGATGTGATAAGAATACTTGAAAAATGAGATTATTGGGTACATTCTTTTGATAGAAAATACATAAAGTAATTGCAAATATGCTAGACTTGAAGAGGGATAAGCTCTCTCTTGAGAAACTTACCCTATTTTAAATGGGTTCCTCTCGGACTCCCACTTTCCGCATGAAGCACAACCTCCACCTGATCCCAATCACTCTCTTAATTTAAGTGTGTAGTGTGAGACTAGGATGTTCACTCTCTCCAGCGAAACCTCATGTCGACTTTTACACCCTCAAAAATGAGCTAGGTTAAACTAGAGACTAACACTTGTTTCATGATGTTTTAAAGTCATAAAATTGTTAATAATAGTGTTTATAGGGAGAGTATCAATTTTGGTGAAGTTTTGAGGTAAAACGTCCAAGAACGTCCAAGACGTTCCAAAGCTTTGCCTTGAAAACGTGCTTGTGTGTCTTAGTGTTTTTCGTCAAGTTTTATGTGTTGTTTTGAGGTCAAATTGATTGCGAGGTTCCTAAAATGTATATGAGAGTAATTGAGGTGGAAACGTTCGGGAAAAACTCCTCGAGGACCGACGAAAGGGTCCTAGAGGAAGACCCAAGCCTTAGGCTAGCAAGTTGCCCAAGGCAGCAGCATTTGGTCATTGGGGGAACAAATCCGCGTCACGGTCATGGTCCACGAAAAGCCAAAACGTTTCTCCGCGTTGCAGACACATGGCGGACTCCACTGGTTCAAGAATTAATTTCAAAAATGATGTGGGAACAGCTCTGCGTCACAGACTTGTTTCCCGAAGATGATTCCAGAAATTTAAGTTGAGTTTCAGCTGGTTAAAAGGTCATATAAGAGGTAAATATTAGCGGTTATTAGACCTAGTAATCCCCAATTCATTCTTCAAATCATAATCCTCAAGTCCAAAACAAAATATCTCCATCTGTTCTCTTCAAAAACCTCCATTGATGAAGTTTTGAAGCTTCAAGGAAGAAGATACATTTTCCAAGTTTTTCTCCATCAATATTGTGGGCTTTTCATCACAATTAAGGCATGATTCTTCATCCTTAAAATCTCTTTCTTCAAGAGGTCAATTCAAAGGATTTTCAAAGATGATCCAAAACATGAAATCTTCTAAATTTAATTCTAGCCATGGGTCTTTGAATAAAACGTTTTAGATCATTGATTTATGATTGAATTGATGTTAATTAGATGATTTTAACCTAAATTCTTCATGAACTCATGCAAAATATAATCTCTTCAAATTGGTTATATTTTGGATGTTATGATCTTGCCTTAACATTTATGAATTGTAGTGTAGTTTTCAATGGACTATTGAATAATGTAAGAATTGTATTGAATTATGTATAGGCTGTCTTAGATTGATAAATATATATTGAATTGATTTAGATTCATTGAGTATTATGATTTTTTTATTGAATTGATGATTATGTCCATGGGTAAGGGCCTTTGAGTATTGTATTGGATGATTTAGCTATGAATTGAAGTGGTGAGAATGGATTGGTGGTAGTCTGCCCTAATTCTCTTTATTTTATGTAACTAAGGTCTTAAATTATGTTGTGACTGGTATTGTCCACTTATGGTGGCGGTGCTATATGTTTTACTTGTGAATTATGTGGCCTCGTCGGCGTTACTGCATGTATTATAATGATCATGGTCTTGTAGGCAACTACTTGATATATTATGATGATTTGTATAGTTGAATTATGTGAAGTATTATCATACCTATCTATTTGTGATTAAGGTGATAGTATGTGTTCTTCTATATATGTTAGGTGATCATGTTAGAATATGACTATTTCTTCGTATGTGTAGTCTTAGAGTTTATGCATGATTATTCCTACTTGATTATATGGGTCTTATGATTGTTATATTGATGACATTATAGGAGAAAATAGGGTGACCTATAGATGATGTTGGTTATGCATATGTGCTTATAGAATGATATATTATATGTGAAGATGTGTGTGTCTTGTCTTGGTATACTTGTGTCCCTTACTTGACACATGTACATTATGAATATGAACATCTTGACTTAGTAGGATTATGCACCTTTGTCTTGTGTGTGTATGGATGAATGTTGAATGAAAGTCTAGGATCGGTAGACCTAAGATGGTGCCCTTCTAAGCATGAATATTATGTGGAACCTTCTATATAGAAAGAAGGTTAAGAATGAGGTATCCTTATAGACCATTGAGTGATATCCCTTGTGGACCCCTCTTTGGTAGGTGCATTATGACTAGGTAATGACTAAGAGATGGTACCTTTTCATATGCCCCTTTTTATTGAACTTACTCTATGAGAACAAAGGCTAGCACCGAGTGAATATGTTATGGTTTGTAGCTCTACTTAAGAAGGAGACTAGAGTACAATGTATCTCTACTTGTGAATGAGACCAGAGTGCATAAAAGACTTTGATATTCCTTAACCATGTGCCTACATAGGATGTTTCCTAGTTCTACCATTGGCAAGTAGAACACCCTCCATCGAAGTAGGGTAGACTCCCAATTCCATGCCTAGCTGGTATGGTCTATGTCGGTTATTGCCTATTCTCATCATGTGGGATACATAATAGTGCTGGATAAGTACTAGGAAGTTTAGGTTATGGAATGGGACACTATCTAGATATTGCACGACTAGACTTTGAAGATGTTAGTATGTGAGTCCCTAGGTCATTCTAAGACCATCATGTGAAGTCCTTAATGAATGAAATGTCTTCTAATTGACTTAATGAATGATTATAACTTTATCTAATGAAGGTTGACTAGAATGTGCTCTATCTAGGGTAACTATGAGGGTTGCTTAGGTAAGCTTGAAGAGGGTGTATGGGAGGTCTCTTCTTGTCCTACTTAGGTGAATCTTGGAATAACCTTAGGTTGGGAGTAAATGAAAGGAAAAGGGAACAATCTTATCTTAGGTAGTCTTAAGGATTGTTTACGTAGGCTTGAAGAGGGTGTATGCGCGGTCTCGTCTTGCCTTACTTAAACAAGTCTTAGGATAACCTTTGGTGGGAGGTGTATATGTTTATATGGGTTGAAGTGATGTTGATGCTATATTGTAGAATTTCACTTATGTGCATATATGTCGACTTGTAAGTGACTATTATACTTGTCTTAAAAGGTTTTCTCAAAAAGAGCATGTTTCATTCAAAAGTTTGTTTATCATGATTTTATGCATTATGACATACTCAATACAAGTGTTTGTAATAATTCCATACATTTTTTCTATCTCTAAAGGTGTAGGTGACATTTGAGAGGAGTCTCAAAGTGGAAGCTTGGATTAGTGTTCATTCAATTAAAGAGTTTGTATGTCCTCACTAGATTCGAGGACATCTTGATGTTTGGATTTCCTTATTGAAAGTATTGTAATAAACTTAGATATTTTCTATATGATGAAGTATGGGCCGTGTCCCAATATATTCGTATATATAAAATGACGACTTTAAGACTTAGCCTTTCATTATGTTTTTCTATAAAAGAGATATTTTTGAAGTATTATTATTTCATGTGAAAAGTTTTAATTCCGCACTACTTTTCATACATGTATGCAATGAACGATGTCAAAGGGCTTGTATAAGACCTACGAGAGGTCGAGTACGGCGTGTTTTGATTCGAGAATGCCCTAATTTCTAGGGGGTTCTCTCGGGTCGTGACATCGACCCACTCCTACCGGCCATTAATTTAGTAGTCTTAGTTTCTCAACCTCTATCTCTTGAGCACGCCTAAAACACATATATAAGTTTATATTTGTAACTACAATCTCATTAGATTCATCCACAAATACTAAATAAAATTAGAATTAAACTATGAATAAGCTATAAGCAAGGAAGACCGAACAACTAATTTAACCCATATTAAGAAAATCACACCTCTAGAATTGGGGTTTCATCTAGATATGAATAAGAGATAGAAATTTGTACCAAAATGAGCTTGCATTAAAATGGGTATGAAGATTTAAGTATTGATAGAGGCCAAGAATGAAGAACCAAATAGACCCAAGTCCAAATCCTTGGAGATGAAAATATTTTTTTCTTCAAGCTCTTCTCCAAAAACTCTCTCAAACTTAGAGCTCAAAAACTCATAAAATATGATTAAAACTAGAGAAAATCTAATATTGTTTGATAATAGTCTTATAATTCTCGATACTAAGATAAAAAACTTAACAAGTATTTATATTTTTCAAAGATTACTGTTGCAGTGGATAACTTAGCGCAGTTAGTTAGAATCACCGATCAAATAGATGATTCTCCCTTTAGCAACTTCATCGGCTTGCGCTTAGTCGAATCTTCTTTGTGTTCTGGATCACTTGGCGATAAAGTACTGCTTCACGAAATTTCTTGTTGATGCGCCGACTGCACCTTTTCACCTTTGATTTGATCCTTTCCTTTAGGGATTAGCACATTGAAACAAAAGCCGATCTATAGACATATCAGTGATTCACCAAGTGGACTCGGCGATCCTCAAGCTTTCGTTTCTTTTTGCTTTTCATCCTTTTTGCTCTTTTTTGCCAAGTAGATTCCATGCTTTGTCTCAAACACAAAATACCTGAAACTCAAGGTTATTCATCAGTAATTAAGACAAAACAAGAATTTATGTAGACTATTTCTATCAGAATATAGCCCTAAGTGAGTCCAATCTTTAGATTCATCACTTGGCGAGGTTATCTATACTGAAGAAGTAGTGCTTAGTTGAGAAACTTGTTATTAAAGTCTCCATAGTACAAAGGTTCGTCTCGCGCTTGGATAGAAGTTAAATTTGAATCATACTCAGGTACTAAGCCACTGAGTATTTATAAAACAAGTTCATCATTTGGAATGGGAGCTTCTACAGTATCAAGTTTTCTTCTACATTCTTGATCTCCTATAGATACATAGTCATACTACAAGAGTTATTTTAAATTGTGGCTAAGGAGTTGAAAAGATTGAAAATTTGTGTACATGATTTTTTTGCATACAATTGATGGAGTGGATCCAGGCTTACTTGGAGGTGGAATTGTTTTTTCATTGCAGAGGTTATGATTTGATCAAATCATGCCATCAAGACATTGGGAATCAACTTGTCCTATCAAAATAGATATAATATTTATGGTTGGGTACCTCTAAAGCATTCTCAAGGAAACTCTTGAATGGTGTTTGTAACACCACAGTCTTAGACAGCGCTAATTTCAAAAAAGAACTAAATCGGAAATAGTTGAATTTAGAATTTTGCAAGTTAATCTTGAAATGTGAGTTCTGTGTTAACTTCAAAAAACATAAATTTCCTTAAATGATGAGTTAGGTGGCCCATATAGTAGAAAATGAAGATCTCTGAGTCTCTTTCCAAGGCCACCAAGTTTGCTAAATTTTGAGTTCGGATGAAGAAGATATTCTCGTTTACGTTCTGCCTGTACGATTAAGGAAATTAATCAAAATTCCAGAGGGGTATTTTTGGTCTTTTCCTTACCCCATTAGCCTTAAATGTCTTTTTTCACCCAAATAGGGGTCTAAAGTAATTTAGATCAGTTTTCACAATCCTAAACAAGCTAAAGATTTTAGAGAGAAGTTTAAGAAGAGAAAAAGGAGAAGTTCAAGCGTTCGTTAAAGTTTCTTGCGATTGTCGAGGAATTTTGACAATTATTTGATCCTTATGAGGTATGAAAGCTTTCAAGTGATGGGTTCATTTACCCTCACACCAATAATGAGAATCTTTATTAAAATTCATCCATGAAATATGGGTATTGAAGTTCTACATGAGTTTTTTTAAAATTTTCGTTCTTCAATCTTTACTATTGTAGTTGGGTGAGGTCTTGAGGTGAGATATTGTATTTGAGGGTTGTTCTTGAGGATATTTGAGTAAGTTTTCGTTTATTTATTTAGGGTATGGCAATCTAACAGAGTTTGAGAGAAATCAATCGATTCTAGGCGAGTCATCCCACTTTCCCTTCTGTACTTCGATTTGTACATGTTCCTTTGAGTAGAGCTTTCATTCCTTTCTTAATCCTAGATATTTAAAACTTCATTAATCATCGAGATATCATATATATAATGAATAATAAATCTTGAATTCACATTTCAAATGCTATAAAAGATTGGTAGTCAAGTTTGAGAGAGTATTTCGAGTGTTTTTTAGTGGTATTTTACAAACTTATAGAAATTGTTTTAAGACTAGGGTATGAAGATGAGGAGATTTCAATTAATGTTTTAAAAATGAATACAAAAGTACTAGGTATTCCCAAGATCAAATTTTTTTACACTTAAAATGGGAGCAAACTTTAATTTCCAAATGAGTTCATGAGGAGTTTTGAGCACTATCTCTTTTAAGAGAACCTTTCGAGGAATAATCTCACAGTTTGAGGATAAGGAAATTTTTTAAAACATTGAGCATGAGTTATATTATTGGGAGTAGTATTGAGAACTGATATGGGGACAAGTTCTGACAATTTAAAGTCCTCATAAACTATGTATGCCAATATAGGTAAAAAGGGTCATACTTTTTAGATGATTTTTTATTTTTTTTTAAGCATAGATTAGTGGATCCACTTATTTGAGGATGTCATATACTTCGTCAAGGTATAGGAAAATTCTTGCAAAATGGGTTAGACGTTGTATAATCACATAGTTCATAGTGATGGTTGTCTGTTAGAGAATATACCAAATAGGAGTAAAAAAGTTATTATTATATTTTTAAGTATCTTGAGTTATTATCTAATGTTTCAAAAGTTTTCAGTATAACGTATCTTTATTGTTTCTTTTATATTGAACCAAGTTGAGTATATCTAAGTTTGAGTTTATTTGAATATCTTTGAGTTAAGATGAGGTGATTATGTTCTTACATTTTATTAAGTTCAATCTTATCTTTGTGCTTTAGAGTTACCTTACATGCTCGTATATTCCATGTATTGATGTCATTTGGCATGCATTATTCATGATGCAGATACAGGTAATCATGGTCATCAAGAGGTGTTCCATTGATACCACTTGTAGTTCAAGAGTTTCTTTTGTGATCCTCCTTGCTACAGAGGGTTCCATATTTTCTTTCAATCGTATTAAGGTGTTATGGATCTTGCTCTGTCATCCATCATAGTTGTTAGAGGCTTCATAGATAGACATTGTTGAGGAGTCTTTTCATTTCGATTGTTAAATGTTTGAGACTTGAGTTGTCTCTTTTGTCGAGTTGAATGTTTTCTTTAAAATATTCTGAGCATCTATTTTGAGACATTCAGTTAAATATTTACTTTCGAAGTTCATTAATGCCGAATAAGTCATCCGCTGAGAGTTGAGTAAGGCCAAGGGTTCACTTTGGGCGAAAATTGGTTCTGAAGTGCCAGTTTCGTCCATGGTGTAGGCTCGAGGTGCCACAAACTTGGTATTGGAGCACAAAGTTTTGGATTCCTACGGTGTCTATGAAGTCGTTTCTGAAGAGTCTTAGTTATGTGTGTGAAGAGTGACTCGTGTATAATTAGGAGTCTATAACATTTAGGAACTATCTCACTTCTTTCATACTTTTTCGAGCGATAGAGACAACTCTACAAATGTTTCTTTCTAATTCATTCTTGCACATATCTTTCAGATCATGCCTCTGTGACGAACGATCTGAGGTCGTCCTGCTAGGAGATATGTTGATCCGCAGGATCAAGGGGTACCCAATGTACTAGAAGTGAAACCTTAAGGAGAGGTCGCTTATGATGAGCTCTGGGATGCTATCCAGATGTTGTGCCATGTTTTGACCAATCAAGTTGGGCAACTATCACGACCCAGGGTTATCCCCTAGACGTAAAAAGGTGTATAAGACCTCGAGAGTCCTCATACAAGCCACTTAGAATATCATATAATAAAGTAAAAGAAATAAGCAGTAATTTAAAATTTTTCAATACAATCAAAGTCCTTTATAAAACAAGCGGAAATCTAACAACATTGTCTCAAATCATCTAAAAACCTGAATAAAGTCTTGGGTCACAACCCATAAAATAGTCCAAGAAACAAAGGAGAAGCATAACAGCAAGTGGAGATCACATCCTCGAACACAGTGAGGACTCACCAAAACTCACTACCTTGATTGAAAACAAAGCTAGCCATGAGTGTGAGAATCTATAACGCCGAACCCTACATTTGATAAGAATATAAGAAAAAGTATGTGTTAGTATAATCAAGTAATATATATGATGGCTAGCATAAATAACATAAGCATTAGTCAACATAAGACATAAGACATAAGCATTATAAAGAGATAATGAACATCATATTAAAAGAGGAATACCTCCTTAAGTAACCTCACTTATTCTTAGCCAAGACAACGGCGGACATATGTAGTCAATTATGGGTGTTTAAGCACCCACTACCTTTTGTCAACATTATTATTTATGTACAAAATTTAGAAATGTACAGAAATATATTAATCGAGCACCCATTATATGTAGTAATTGTCGAGCTCAAAATAGTTGAGCACCCATGATACAAAATTTTTGGATCAGCCACTGAACCAAGACATAGGTCATCCAACTCTAGTCAAGATTACATCGTGGAAGGCATATCTAGCAACACTTTAAGAAAATCATCTTCCTAATATAATCACATCATTCACACTTAATTTTAAAGACATGGGAATTTGCCTCAATGCCTAGCTTACAAAGGCTAATAGGTATTCGCCTCTTGCCTTACTTACTTTTAGATGGCAGGTACTCCCATCCACAATCTCATCATATGACACGAGTACTCGCCTCCACATCATTTCATAAGGATCATGGGCACTCGCCTCCATGCCCAGTAATCATAGTAAGAATGTTTGACTTACCTCTTATTCAATTCTAAAGAGTATGTGAATAACCATATAACCATACATATGGAGATCAAGTGTAATCACCTCTATCCCCATCAATTACATAATTTTTTAGTTTATATACATTTTATGTGAGGAATCTTTTCAACTGAGAACCATTCATGTAAGTAAATTGTTCACATTCATACATTAATAATTAAGAAATTCATATGGGAAGTATCTCTTTCTCAAGAATAACATCAATTATCAACAATTCATATCATAAGCTTTACTATCAAAGCCCAAATTCTCATGATCATCATCTAAGCTTTATTATGAATCAATAAACATCATATTCATCATATATGCTTCAATCTCAAGCAATTCTAGTCTTAATTCATCAATCCTATAAGGAGATATAAAAACATAGTTACCCTTCACGACATTAGCCTAATTATATCAGTTGTAGGTTAAATCATGGAATATGCATGGATACATGTGATTTCATCCTAAAAACATGTAATCCTACCAATTCAATCATAAATAGTCATAATCCACTCAATTGGATTAATATTCAACATAACCCATAAAATTGGAAGAAAACCTAACTAGAATTGGGGAAATCCTTCATTAAAGTGTGGAATTCTAGAGGACTCCATGGGAGGAAGGATCCCATGGTTGAAAAGCAATAATACCTTAGTAACAATGCCCACAAAATCTAGAATGATTGGGAAACTTTACCTTGACCCTAGCTTCAATCTTCTTATTCTTCTTCCACCTTCTAAAAAGAGAGTATTTGAGAAAGGATTTGGGTTTTCTTTAGGGAATTGAGAGAATGACTTAATTGAGTGAGTTTAGGGGTTTAAAACCATTATATAGGTTGTCTAGGTTTAGGAAAAACAACACCAAATTGACTTAATTAAAACCATAATAGACCCTTAAGTCCCTAAAATAATTGTACAGTCACGAACCACAAGACCACATCGACGGGCCATGGATGGACCTATGGTCAGTCCTAGTCAAACATGATTTTCTTCAGAGACTTTTGGTTCAAACAAAAACCACTGGACCACGGGTTGTGGATCCACATACGATCCATACGTCCCACCGTGGTCCAAGCTCGGAAAAATTTCAAGGAGTGAATCATTAGACCCACAACGGTCTGTGTCCACACCACGGGCCGTGGTTGGCCTTTCGTGGATGGCACCTAGAAGGTCTATAAAGTTGCCATGTTTCCTGTTTAGAATCCAGGATATTACATTATCCCCCCCTTAGGATCATTCGTGCTCGACTGAGATTCAATACTAGCAACCCATTATGCATGCAACACATATAATTGCACACAACAAAGAAGGAATCATCAACTCCGAGTTAAACATATTCAATGTACTATATAGAAGTAGGAACAACAGAAAATAACATAATATGCTTGAAATTTTAACATTTCTCACTTTCAAGAAGGGACTATCATCTTCAACTAAAAAGCAGCGATCAACACAATCTCATGGACCTCATACGCAATTCAATCTCAAAAAGCTCAAATTCAAGGAGAGGATGTCCCCCCAAGTCAAGACATGTTCGACAACTATCTAATGAAGTCTATAAGAAACATATACACAATACGAGACAAGATGAGGAAAATACATCACAAAATCCATTTCTTACAAAACTTAAGCTTTTTCATGAACATGCAATTTAAGGAAATCATGGGAACATATAAACACACTTGACTTCAAACAAAAAAAACTAAGAGGAAATGATAACCTCAAACTAGGATATGTGGAAAAAAAGATGAGGATACAGGGACATCATATAGTCGTCGACCTCCAAAGTAGAACTCTCAACATGATGGTTTCTCCATAACACTTTAACATAAGCTATCTCTTTGCTCGTCAATCTCTTAACTTGCCGGTCTAATATCTCAACCAAAACTTCTTCATAATAAACGTTCTCTTTAACTTCCAACCCTTCTAGAAGAACTATGGATGTTAGATCTCCAACACACTTTTTCAACATACACACATGTAAAATCGGATGCACCTATGCCAACTCATTTGGAAAATCAAGATCATATGCAACCTTAGTAAAATGCATCAAAATTTGATATGGGCCTACGAAACGGGACTAAATTTTCCTTTCTTTCCAAACCTCATTACAACTTTCATGGGTGAAACCCAATCAAGCACATCAAATTTATGGTCTCTCCTTCTAGCATTGCCATAAGACTTTTGTCAACTTTGGGTCATTCTGAACCTCTCTGTAATGATTCAAACCTTGTCAATAGACTCATGAACTAACTCGGGTACTATCAAAGTAACTTGACCCAACTCAAACCATCCTATAGGAGATATACATCTCCTACCATAAAGAGCCTCAAACAGAGCCATAACAATACTCGAATTGTATCTATTGTTATAGGAAAAGTCTATCAAAGGCAAATGGTCATTCCAATTTCCCTTGACATCAATCACACTAGCCCTAAACATGTCTTTTGATGTTGTGATTATTCTTTTCGCTTTCCCATTAGGTTGGGGAGTGAAAAGTGGTACTTAGCGTAACTTTAGTGCAAAAACTCTTTTGGAAGGACTTTCAAAACTGTGAAGTAAACTGAGTACCTCAATCATAGATAATGCACAAAGGAAATACATGCAACCTCCCCATCTCTCTCAAGCACAACTTCGCATAATCTTCCACCATATAGGAATCCTTGATGGGAATGAAATAGGACAACTTAGTCAATCGGTCCACTATAACGAAAATTGAATCATATTGATGCCTAGTTTGCGACAACCCTACTATGAAGTCCATAATAAAATCTTCGCATTTTTATGTAGGAAAGATAATGTCTTGGGATAATTCTCCCAGTTTCAGATGCTCTACCTCCACTTGTTCGCAATTAGGACACTTAGCCACAAATCCTTCAATGTCCTTCTCAATCCCATTCCACCAATAGATCTCCTGCAAATCATGGTACATCTTTCTAGCTCCCTTGTTAATAGATACTGAGAACTATGGGTTTCTAATATGATTTGTTCCCTCAAGTCATCTACACTTGAAACACAAAAATGGCCTTCGAACCTTAGGGCACCATCTCCCCATTGGGAGAAAGACTATATGGACTTCTTTAGAACCACCTTTTTCGATTAAACTAAGGTTGGATTACAACATTGTTTTTCTTTAACATCAATCACAAAGGACATTTCAGAACCATTATAAATTATAATACCACCCTTGGTGCAATCGTGATGTACCCTGATTTCATTGTGTTTCTAATGCATTTCACTTAAGAGTTGTATGTCTTTAGAGCTATTTTGTAGTGATTTTTACAAGTTTTATGTCTTGTTTTACAGGAAAGATGTTCAGGTTGCAGGAGAAGAAAACAACTAAAAATAATGTTAAACCAAATCTACGGAGGCAATCGAAGATCCATCATTCAATTGACGGACCGTAAGTGGTAACTATAGATGAGAAGCTCAAGACATTGAAGGAAAATCAGGAAAGTATGACAAAGTGTGGAACCACGAGCGGCAACGACGGTGTGTCAATTAATCAAAGGACCGTACTAGTCAATCGTCGTTTGGTTCAGAGAATATTCCAGTACCTTATTTTGGAAGATTATATGTATGGAGCTATGGAGGAGCATCGATGGACCGTACTATTGGTCCATCGTTTGATTCAGAGAGGGTACCATCTGGGGAGAAAATATATTCTAAGTCTTGACTGACGAAAGCAGTTAACGGACCATCAATTTAGTTGGTTCGTCGATTGATGTCGCGTTACCTGAACAAAACTTTCCTAATTTGAATTCCTTTTCTATTAGGACTTTGTTTTCTATATATAGGGTATTAAAACCATATTTTGGAGGGGTTAGCTACTATTACTTTTGTTCTACTTTCTGTATTGGAGATTGGGTTTTTACAACTTTAGCAATTAATCAATTTCCGCATTTTGTTTGAACGAGTTTTTGTGCAATTTCAATTGGGATTTCTTGATTTATTTTTCTTTTTAAAGTAAGTTCATAATTTCTTCATCTAAAACTATGAATTGTGATCTTGTTAACATGGTTTACTAATCCACAACTAGGGTTGTGAGAACTATGGGTAATTAATAAAGTATTACTAGTAACTAAGCAAATCTTGAATAGTGTTTTTGCATGCATTGACGATTATTTCGCTTAGAAGTCTTTTTAACGACTGCGCTCGTTATAACTCGCATTGTTGCTACTTTTCGGACCAAGGAGGTAGTTAATGAGAAAATAAGTATCAACATAGATTTAGATTGATACTATCTAATAGGCTAGTGTCAATTGGTGTGAAGTAATAACTAAGTCATACATCGATTATGATGTCTAATATGAGTTAATGGTAAGGGTTATTAAAGTATACACACGTATACAGACCAAGGTGCGGGGTAAAATTCTCTAGATGTCGGACCAAGGATTTAGAGATACCAAACTTATCGCTTTGCATGTAATACACTAGGAAAGGATTGTTATTGCTAGGAATACTGTGTTATGAACCTATGGGGAACACAAATACCCTAGTTACTCTCTCATCTTGATAAAAACCACATTATACTTTTGTCTACTTGATAACTACACTGTTTAAGGAATTTGTTTCACAAACTCCCCTTTACTTACTTGTTTCGGAAAGAGATTGACTGAATAGATATAGTGGTGAATGAAAGTTAAGTCTAAACTGTTTTCCTCGTGGGATGACCCCAACCTACTAGTTGGGTTATCTACTTGATAATGATCGATTATACTTCTTTAGAGAGGTGTAATTTGAGCATATCAAATTTTGGCGCCGCTGCCAGGGAATCTGGCTTTTGGATAAATTTTAATTACATAATTGAAATTTACTCAACTATTTCCTGATTTTAATTTTCTTTTTGTTTTTGTTTCTCTCAGGTCTAGATCTAGTATATGCCAAGTATACAGATCCAAGGGGAATCACTCACTCTATACGATCCTGAACTGAATTGAACCTTGAGAAGAATGGAAAATCAAAGGACTCTAGCTAACCCTAATAGAGGAAATCTAGGTGATGGGGCATGCCATCAGCCTCCATTACAAGATTAGACACACAACAAGGCACATGTTGATAATCAGTTAGGAGATCCTTTGAGGGTGCATCCTCTAGCCCCACGACCTCAGGATTACTACAGGGACAACGTGAACATTTCTGACTCTGATGGACCTCTTGTCCTACCCCCTCTACCACCTGGGCACACATTCGTGGTGACGAGTAGCTTTATGCAGATGCTTACCGCGAGGGGCTTGTTCTTAGGACTGCCATCGGAGGACTCGTATGTTCATATAGCCAAACTGAGGTCTATGTGCAAAAGTTGTGTGGGTAGACCAGACTTGGATATGAATGTCATCGGGTTGCGAGTGTTTCCTTTATCATTGATAGGAAATTCCACTATATGGTTCATTGATCTTCGCTACAACTCTATCTATTCTTGGGATCCGTTGAGAGATGTGTTCTTAGTGAGGTACTATCCATTGTCCAAGAAGCTCAACCACAAAGATCAGGTGAACAACTTTGTAGCATTACCTGGAGAGTCGATGAGCAGCTCTTGGGACAGATTTAGTGCATTCATAAGAGGCGTCCTGAACCACCGCATTGATGATGATTCGCTTAAAGGGTACTTCTACAGAGGTCAAGATGATAACAAAAAAGTAGTGATCGATACTATTGTGGTGGCTCCTATGGAGAATGCACAGATGTTGAGATTACAGAGAAGTTGGAGAAGATATCTCGCAACAATAAATCTTGGAGCGCTACAAAGTCAGACACTAGGCAAAACACCTCGCGGTACAGGCTACAACAACCCAACTGCAAATGATATTCGTGAAGAGATGGTACAGATGAGAACTGAATTAGGGTTGGTCTTGAAGCATGTGAGTGGAGGCGCAGAAAAGGTGAATGTTGTGAACTATCTGACTAAACCACCACCGACAGATAAGTATTACTATGATGAGGATGCATAAGCAGTTACTGATCAGAAGAGGGGTTTCCGACCAAACGCCCAAGGTTCCAATCAGGATAATTGGTGCTAAGACAAAGGAAACCAAGGTCAGAACTATTGTAATTACAACCGAGAGGTTCAATATTTCTGATATGGGAACGATACTCGCGATAACAACTTCAACCGAAACAAATATGGTAACAGGAATGATTGGGGTGGGCCATATGTTCCCCCTCATAATCAAGAAGTTGTCCCTAGGGACAATGGAGGTAGTATGGCGTGGGTTAAGAATATGTTGCAGTAGATGATGAGGAAGTTTGATGCGACTGATGAGAATGTCAAGGAGATGAGAGGTGACCTAGCTGGCATTGGACAAAAGGTGGATGCACAGGCGATCTCAATAAAGTATCTTGAGATACAGATGAATTAGTTGTCTACTACTGTGAACCCACGCCAACCTGGCACTCTCCCAAGCAACATTATCTAGAACCCAAATAATGATTGACAGTTACTACTTGAGGATGTAAGCAGACCATTGATCCACATATGTCGTTTTTAGTCGAAGGTGATATGAGAAAGGAAGAAGATGTAGTAGAAGCTAGTGGAGAGTTGGTGGACACAACAGCGAAAGAAGCAGATGTATCTTAGAAAGTGGTCCCCATCCATAGATCTCCACCACCATTTCTAGAGAGATTGGGGAAGAAAACAGAAGATGGTAAATATGGCCGATTTAGCACTATGTTGAAATAGCTTTGCATCAATGTTCCGTTGATAGAAGCTATTGAGAAAATGCCCGGATATGCTAAGTTTATGAAAGATATTGTGACAAAGAAGAGATCGGTGAGTTTTGAAGATGACGATAGAATACAACATTGTAGTGTTATTGCTACAAGGTCTCTTGTTCAAAAGAAGGAAGATATGAGCCCCTTTACTATTCCATGTACGATAGGGTTGATACATTTTTCTAAGGCACTATATGATCTTGGTGCGAGCATAAATCTCAGGCCTCTGTCCTTGTATAAGAATTTAGGCTTGGGAGACCCAAAGCCTACTACAACGTAGTTACTGATGGCCGATCAAACTTTGAAAAGGCCCATAGGTATAATCGATGATGTGCTTGTGAAAATGCAGTCGTTCATCTTTCCAGATGATTTTGTGATTCTTGATTGTGAGGTTGATTTTGAGTCCCCCATTATTATAGGAAGACCATTACATTTCATTGGGCGCGCACTGGTTGATATAGAAAAAGGGCAGATGAAGTTTAGGTTGAACAATAAGGAAGCAACTTACAATATCTGTAGGTACATGAAGTAGAGTAGTGAGCTCAAAACTTGCAATATCGTACATGGTTTAGATTGTAGCTGAAGTATAAATTGAAGAGCGACTAGGTGTTCATGGTCTAGCAGTGGTCATCATGAATTTTGACAATGATTATATTGAAGAGTATGATTCTTTGGTGGCTGCACTTTAACAAAACAAAAATCGGTCAAAACCAAAGAAATTGGAGTTATATATGAAGCATCGCGAGTCTCCACCTGCGAGACAATCTATTGTGAAGGACCCAAAATTAGAGCTTAAGGCTCTACCACCTCATCTGAGGTATGTGCTCTTGGGTAAAGATAACACTTTGCCTGTAATAATTACAGCAGAGTTAAATTGGCAACAAGTAGAGTGCTTCGTAGCGGTGTTGGAGAGGTTAAAGCGAGCCATTGGTTGGACTATTGATGATATTATAGGGATCCCTCCCAGTATTGGTTCCCACAAACTCCAACTCATGCCAGATAATCCACTTATTCACCACTTATGGATGTTGGAGTCAATTATACTATTGCGTACACTAGTTAAGTGTGCCATGTTCAGTATGTGCCTAAAAGGGGTTGGATGACTGTGGTACCTTATGAAAGGAACGAGTTATTTCTGATGCGTCCAGTGACCGGTTGAAGTGTTTGCATGGACTAGTGGAAGTTGAATGCTTGGACTGAGAAGCACTTTTTCCCCATGCCCTTCATGGATCAGATGATAGACAGACTTGTAGCCAATGGTCGGTATTTCTTTCTTGATGGCTATTCGTGCTAAAATCATATCTTTATCGCTCTAGAAGATCAAGAAAATGCCACCTTCACTTGTCCCTATAGGACTTTTGCATTCAAAAGGATGTTGTTCTGGTCATGTAATGCATCGGCAACCTCCCAGTGTTGTATGATGTCGATATTTATTGAAATGGTGGACGACACTATTGTGGTGTTCATGGATAATTTTTCTGTAGTAGGCAAATCATTTGACGGTGCTCAATTAATTTGGCTGAGGTGCTCAAAAGATGCGAGGATTGTAATTTGGTGGTAATTTGGGAGAAACCTCACTTTATGATGAAAGAAGGCATAGTGTTAGGCCATCGTATCTCGGAGAAAGGGATAAAGGTTGATCGAGCTAAAGTGGAAGTGATACAGAAGCTTCCTCCACCCAGCTCTGTCACACCCAAGTTTTCTTGGGCATGCTCGCTTTTAATTGAAGGTTTATTAAGGATTTTTTGAAAATTGTACATCGTTGGTGAAAACTGCTCGAGAAGGAATGTAATTTCTATTTCAATAAATCATGTCTGAAGGAATTTGGAGAGTTGAAAGAGAAGTTGGTGTCCGCACCCATTATTGTTTCACCGGATTGGAGTGAGCCATTTGAGGTCATGTGTTATGCAAGTGGAGTTGCACTTGGTGTGGTATTGTGACAGAGAAGGGATAAAATCCTACACTCAATCTACTATGCGAGTAAAGCCCTTAATGAATCCCAAAAGAACTACACGATAACTAAACAAGAACTTTTTGCAGTGGTGTTTGCATTTGAGAAATTTCACTCCTATTTGCTTGGCACAAGGTTCTTAGTGAATACCGACCATTCAGATTTGAGGTATTTGATGGTGAAGAAGGATGCAAAGACAAGGTTGATCATATGGGTATTGTTGGTGCAAGAGTTTTATTTTGAGGTGAAAGATAGAAACGGGACTGAGAATCAAGTAGCTGACCACTTGTCTAGATTGGAGTATGACGCTATGCGTGAATTGGTAGAAAATGCTGAAATTGATGATGAATTCCTAGATGAACATGTATTGGATGCTTCTCAGGATCTAATCACATGGTTCGCAGACTTTGCAAACTATCTGGCAAGTGATGTGGTTCCATCAGATTTGACCTTCCACCAAAGGAAAAAGTTCATGAATGATGTGAAAAAGTTGTTTTGGGATGATCCTTACTTATATCGGACTTGTGACGATGGGATTATTCGTCGTTGTGTACCTAAGGTTGAGATGTTGAGTGTTCTAAAGGCGTGTCATTCCTCTCCTGTCGGTGGGCACCATACTGGTATTTGAACAGCACACAAGATCTTGCAGTGTGGGTACTACTGGCCAAACATCCACCAAGATGCTCATGAGTTCACCAAATCATGTACTGGGTGCCAACGAGATGAAGGAATTTCAAGGAGGCAAAAGCTTCCCTTGAATCCCATTCTGATGATTGAGCTATTTGATGTATGGGGCATTGACTTCATAGGCCCGTATGTGAGTTCTCACGGGATGAAGTACATTCTTGTGGCGGTTGACTATGTGTCTAAATGGGTGGAAGCAATTGCGCTCCTCAACAATGAAGTGAAGAGTGTCGCCGCATTCCTAAAGAAGAACATTTTCCCAATTTGGTACACCTAGGGCCATTATTAGGGATGGTGGTTCTCACTTTTGTAATAAATTATTCAAAGGGCTGCTGAAAAAATATGGTGTTCGCCACAATGTGGCTACTCCTTACCACCCACAGACTAGCGCGCAAGTTGAGGTATCCAATCGAGAGATCAAAAAAAATGGAAAAAATTGTGAATGCCGAAAGAACGGACTGGTCAAGGAGGCTAGATGACGCTCTTTGGGCCTATCCCAATGCATACAAGACTCCCATAGGTAGGTCTTCATACCAACTGGTATATGGAAGGCATGTCACTTACCGGTCGAGCTAGAGCACAAAGCGATGTGGGAGATAAAGAAACTGAATTTGGATTTGACTGGAGCATCAGAGCAGAAGCTAAATGTGCTTGATGAGTTTCGCCTTAAAGCATATGAAAGTTTAGCCATCTACAAAGAGAAGATTAAGATGTATCACGACCAAAGAATTAAAAAACGATAATTTGCGGTTGGTGATTTAGTGCTTCTATTCAACTCTAGGTTGGGCTTATTTTCGGGCAAACTCAAGTCCAAGTGGACTGGGACTTTCCTCATTACCAAAGTGTTCCCACATGGAGCGGTGAAGATGGAGAACACGGAAGGCACTAAGTTCACAGTCAATGGACAAAGAATAAAGTCTGAGTAATCAAGGTTCATGAAAGTGAAGAGTGTTCCTGAAGTGGTTGAGGCCTTACATCTTGATGAAGTCTGAGTCATGAAGGTTCATGCATCGTGCCGCAATGTTAAATCAAGCGCTTCTTGGGAGGCAACCCAAGGAGTACCCTATAGCCAATGATAGGGTTTGTTTTCCTTGTAACAATAGTCCTTGTTTTATTTAGTTGTTCTCATTATTTCATTTTTGTATGTGAGCTGGTATTGGCTTGAGATTAGTATAGGGTCCATGTCTAAAAAGTTTCCAGAAAAACATAAAAAGAATGGCCTAATAGGTCTTACATGTGCAGGAGGCTAAGTCAGAAATCTGCAGAAAAAATGGTCTGGTGCAAAGGTCTACAGACCCCATTGACGGACTGTCATTTAATCGATGGACCGTCGGTCAATCGACGGACCTGTCACATCAGGGGAGCACCCCCAAGACGTAATCGGTGTCATCGTCCTCGGAGAGGACTAAGACTAGCCTCTTAGATTACATCATTACATTCATAGGTTAAAAATGCGGAAACTTTAAAACTTTCTATATCTATCTTGAGGTTTACATAGACCTCTCGCATACACACAATATATATTAATTTCGAGTATTACATAGACCTTTTGTATATGAAGATTACATAGTCTTCTACTTTTATTGCACATAGATATATAAGATACTTAACATAGTCTTAAAAGAGTGTCTCATCTCATAACCATCTAAACATCAATTGGGAATATCCCATACATCAATGTAATAAAGCCACATGTAGGCTATACAATCTTTAGTACTCAAATGAAAAGGAAATAACTAAAAGTCTTAAAACTAGAACAACATTCAAAAGCTTGATAGTGGCATTGCCCTCGGAAAGTGAGGACCTACCCAACTTGGATGAGTGAGAATTCCAAGTCTTCCTTCAAAGTCGTCCCAAAAGCCCTTCAACAACCGCAACCTAAAATATTGGGGAAAAGGGATAAAATGGGGTTAGAACATCACATGTACCAAATATGAGAGCACTACACACACATCATAAAATCATGCATAGGAAGGGACATTTCATTAAAGCATGCTATTTTACATTTGGAAAGCTTTATGAACATTCAAGAACTAATACAAGTCATTAATGCATATTTATCAAGTCAAGATCATGTTCATCATAAGACCAATCATACATACCAACATACTTGAACATATAATAAGGACAACTATATCATCAAGTATAACTTCAACAAGCATGAATAAGAGTTCATTACAACATAACCAAAGCGAGATAACTACTCATAAACCCTCATTAGTCCACAAGTGCAATGACTAGTCAAAGCCCCATAACCTTACCCAATCATATAAACCTAACAAGAACCATAACCAATGTCCAACTTCACATATCATATCATTAAGAGTACATAACATCATACTTTAGCATAGACCAAACATGTATTAATAAGTGAATTCAACATCATAAGATACCATCAACATGTAAGATCATCATATTCATTTATGAGCATATACATACATAAGAACATCCTCTTAAGATTCCCTTCAAGGCTAACTAGTGCAATGTCTAGGTAGAGTCCCATATCCCTACCTAGACTAAGATAAACCCCTTGGGTCATCCTAGTTAGAATTAATTCATTACTTTATTTTACCTTTTGGAAATATCTTGCCTTAACCGACATAGACCACATGAGACAATGTAGAATCCGGTGTCATGGAACCCTACACCAAAAGAAGGTCGACGACTTGCTAAGGTAGTACCAAAACATGAGCATAGCAACTACATGGATCCACTAACTAGTATTCCTATAGGGACAACATAGTTCAAGAGATATAGTTGGGAACCTCTTTATTCTACATGCGTTATAGTCTCCAATCTCATGAGTACGTTAGTGATCCTACCTTCCGTATGTGGGAAGGGACACTACTCACTCTAGTTCACTCGGTACTAAGCTAGAGTCTCTTTTTGAAATGTCTTTAAGCCTTTATTAATCATCATAGCTTAATGTAGGTCATAGGGTCTATCCCTTATATAATCATCATCATCATAGCTCAATAAGAATTGCATGAGTATTTTCCTTTCATTATAATTCATACATATGAGGTTAGCACATTTACATAATCATTCATGATAAGGCACATTGGTAAGTTATCACAATCCTTATAACATTTACATCTTAGCAAAAACCTCACAAACCATAGTCAAGAAATTTCAATTCAACATCATACCAACCCTATCAATCTTAATATAAGGTATACTTCAATACAACATCATCACTTAATCACAAGTAACCACAATTGAAGTAAAGAGTTGAGATCATAGAACTTACTCAAATCTTCTTCACAAAACCATCATCAAGGTCTTACCATCAACAATCCTCAATTATACCCTACAATGGGTATCATACCATCACATAATAGTAATCAACATAATAATTAATTCAATTAAAACAATATACAATCATCCATAACTAGCTCATAGCTTAAGATTAGAGAATTAGTCAAATTCATGATATACTCCACAATCTAAGTCAATTACTGAAGAACTAGCACGATAGGATTACAATTAATCTCAATCTCTTCATAAATTAGCATAATAAAAACATAAGATAGTAATTCACACACTAACCAAGCCAATTACAAAAATACTAAAGAGTTCAATTCAATATCACCACTTAGGGTTAATGGGAATCGGTCATCTTCTACAATTTAGACCAATCCATAAATAAGTAGTTAATTGAATCATAATTCATGTTAATCTAATCATAATATCCAAAATAAATCATAAACAAAGCAATTCACATGATCAGTTTCGTATTGGAAGAAAACCCACTTGAATTTCATCTTTTTAAAATCAATTTGAAGGAACCTTTTGGGCAAAGAGATCCCAAAGGTGAAAAGAATCCCATACCTTATTGATTGATGAATTTTGATGGAGAATATTTGATCTTTAGAAGACCTAGAACCTATTGACCTTGACTTCTATGGTGTTCTTCTTTGGGAGAGAGAAAGAAGAGAGAAGGAGGAGCAATTTGGGTTTGGGAAATAATGAGGGTTATGTTAGCATTATGAGGTTAGGGTCTTTATATAAGTTGTTAACTAACTTAGTTAGACCTCCAGTAACCCCTAAATAATTAACCAACCACCTAATTAATTAATTTAACCAACTTGGAAATGTGCAGCAAAATAGTGGTCTCACATATGAGACCACGACAGACGGTCTGTTTGTCAAATGACAGCCAAGGGACCAACCGTCCTGTTGGTCCATGGTTTTGGTCAGAGACTTGTCAAAATAGGACTCCCACGAAATTGGCTAAGTGTCTATCGACGGTGGCCATCGATGCCCCGTCGATTGGCCCACGCCTCATGATGGCACTCGTTGGTGACACTGTCTCTTGACTGCTTTTAGCCACTTTTGCAAGCGTCCTTCTCAAGGGCCCTTGGTTGGTCCTTCGAGAGTCGTACCTGGATGTTTTGACTATAAACTAACTATATTACGTGTTAGACACCTTTCCACCAAATTTCATCATTTTCCGACTCTTAAAACTTAGTCAAATTGTCTAAGGCACACTAGCACCTCATTGAACTAGTTTCCGGGCGTCATGGACGTTCTCTGACGTTTTGATTTCCAAAATTCCTAGATGACTTATATATACTAGTTTGGACCTTAAAATAGTGACACAACCCTTAGAAACTCATTTTAGGCTCTAGAACACGTCTTTGACTTTCGGAGTGTTACCTTATCCCCCCTTAGGAACATTCGTCCCGAATGACACTAAAATCTTTTGGGAGGAAGGAATAGACTCAAGACTAGCAGCCCAACCAACAACAATACATTATAACATGAGTTACAACATCAATCATGTCATTTACACACAGAAATTCAAAACTTCAATTACTACACATAAAGCTCAACATCACTATATGAGGAATTTTCCTTCTCACAACAACATGAGTTCAACATGCCATTTAGGAGTCAATTATGCCTAAACTCAAACTATCAACATAATCAATATTGTTTTATAAAGGCTCACCATATCAAAATGCACAACATAACTCAAAACAAGTAAAACTGCAAAATTTCAAGTCTGAAGGCACACTTCACTGTAATTCACTGTAACATGATCCTTTTTGCAAAACTTCACCAATAATCAAAGCAACTTGAAATTTAGTCATTATTTTCATTATTAGCAAGAATCACTAACCTTCATTAGGAAATAGATGAGGATAATAGGACATCATGTCGGCCTCGGCCTCCCATGTGGCTCCCTCAACTAGGTGGTTTCTCCATAACAATTTTACGGAGGTCACCTCTTTGTTCCTCAACCTCTTCACTTGAAGATCAAGGATTTCAACCGGAATATCCTCATAAGAGAGGTTATCTTGCACACCAAGACCCTCAATAGGAATAATAGACTCGGGATCACCGATACATTTCTTAAGCATAGAAACATGGAAAACCGGATGAACCGAAGATAGTTCACTAGGGAGTTTCAAACATATGCAACCTTACAAACCCTTTGCAAGATTTCATAGGGACCCACATAGCGAGGACTCAAGTTCCCCTTCTTGCCAAATATAACCACCCCTTTCATAGGAGAAATTTTCAAGTACACTTTATCACCTTCTTCAAATTCTAAATCTCTTCTCCTATGATCGGCATAAGACTTTTGCCGACTATAGGCTGTTTGAAACCGGTTCCTTATGATATGAACTTTCTCTAAAGTCTTATAAATCAAATCGATCCCAAGAAGCGAAGACTCCCCAACCTCAAACCACCCAATAGGAGATCTAGACCTCCTACCATACTAAGAAGCCATAGATATGGATAAATGAAAACTATTATTATATGAGAACTCCACCAAAGGCAAATGCTCATCCCAAATTCACTTAAAGTCAATGATACAAGATCTAAGCATATCTTCAAAAGTTTTAATAGTCTGTTCCGCTTGACCATCCGTTTGAGGATGAAAAGCGGTGCTTAACTTCAAATGAGTACCCAAACCTCTTTGAAATGATCTCCAAAACCTAGATGTAAATTGAGCACCTCTTTCCGATATGATGGATAAAGGAACCTCATGAAGAGTCACTATCTTGTCAATGTAGATTCTTGCATAATCTTCCGCCGAATAAGTAGACTTAACGGGAATAAAGTGAGCGGATTTGGTCATTCTATCAACTACCATGCATATAGAGTCATATTGCTTTCGAGTTCAAGGCAAACCTACCACAAAATCCATGTTAACATCTTCCCACTTCCAAGTAGGAATTTGGATTTCTTGTTGTAAACTACTCGGCTTTTTGTGCTCAGCCTTAACTTGTTGGCAATTGGGACACTTTGTAACAAACTCCGCAATATCCCTTTTAAGAAATCCCACCAAAACACTTCTCTAAGGTCATGGTACATCTTTGTAGAACTTGAATGAATAGAGTAACGGGCTCCATGAGCTTCCTCAAGGATCCTACTCCTCAAATCATCCAAAATAGGCACATATAATCTCCCTTCGTACCTAAGAACAACATCCTCCCTTCGGAGAATGAATCATTCATATTACCAAGAACCGATTCTTTCAACTCCATCAATAATGGATCAAGGTGTTGCTTAGACTTCACCTCAACCACCAAAGAAGACTCAGAGTTATGATGTACTACCATACCACCATTTGGAGAACTTTCAATTCGAACCCCTAAATGAGACTACCTATGAACATCTTTCACTAGGTTTCTCTTGGATTATTCCAAATGGGACACACTTCCCATGGACAAATGACTTAGAGCATCCGCTACCACATTAGCCATACCGGGGTGATAAAGAACACTCATGTCATAGTCTTTTAACAACTATAACCATCTCCGTTGTCGGAGATTCAACTTCTTTTGAGTTAATACATATAGGAGACTTTTATGGTCCATATACACAGCAACATGAACCCCATAAAGATAATGCCTCCATATATTTAAGGAAAATACCACAGTCGCTAACTCAAGGTAATGAGTCGCATAATTCTTCTCATGAACTTTGAGTTACCTAGAAGCATATGGAATAACTTTGTCATGCTGCATAAGAACACACCCCAACCCGACCCTTAGTACCCTCCGGTAGGGTCAATACCGAAGCGGAAGTAAGCTTATCCTTCAACATTTGGAAGATCCTTTCACATGCCTCCGACCACTCAAATTTCACTTTCTTTTGAGTCAAGGTTGTCAAGGGAGAAGCAAGAGATGCAAATCCATCAAAAAACCTTCTATAATAACCGTCTAGACCTAAGAAACTCCTAATATCCGTAGGAGGGCAATTTTTCACCACTTCGGTCTTCCTTGGATCAACCTCTACACCTTCACTAGAGATGATATGACCAAGAAACGCTACCGACCTCAAACAAAACTCACATTTTCTATACTTGGCAAACAATTGGTGTTCCTTAATCACTTGCAACACCACTCTCAAATTATCCATGTGTTCACCCTCATTCTTCGAATATACCGTGATGTCATTAATGAAGACAATGACAAATTAATCTAGGTAACTTTGAAGCACCATATTCATTAGGTCCATAAACTCCGTCGGAGCATTAGTGAGACTAAAGGACATTACTAAGAACTCATAGTGACCATATCATGTTTGAAATTCGTCTGGGGAATATATTCACCTCTCACCCTAAGTTGGTGATATCCCGATCACAAGTCAATCTTTGAGAAGTAACTCGCACCATGGAGTTTATCAAATAAATCATCAATCTGAGGGAGAGGATACGTGTTCTTGGTTGTGACTTTGGTGAGTTGACGGTAATCGATACACATTCTAAGGGACCTAACCTTTTTTTTCACGAACAACACCGGATCACCCCATGAAGAAATACTAGGCCGAATAAAGCCCTTGTCTAGTAAATCATTGAGTTGAGCTTTCAACTATTTGAATTCGGACGGAGTCATCTGATAAGGAGTAATTGAAATGGGATTTGTATCCGGTAGCAAGTCGATACCAAAATCAATTTTCAATTCGGGAGGAAGATCATTAGGAAAGAACTCCGGAAATTCCCTCACTACGGTACCGACTCAATTGGAGGAATTTTGGAGTCTAAATCTTGAACTCTTAATATATTGTACAAACACCCATTAGATATCATCCTACAAGCTTTCAAACAAGAAATAATACGACCTTTTGGAATAGAATTTCCCCCCTTCCATTCTAAAATGGGACCATTTGGAAAGTTAAACTTCACCACCCTTCTTCTACAATCTATTGAAGCAAAACAAGCATGAAACCAATCCATACCAAAAATGACATCACAATCAAACAGATCAAGTTCTACTAGTTCAACATGAATAACTCTATTGGGCAACATTATAGGACAATTCCTGTACACTCTTTTTGCAACCACCGTCTCACCCACTGGGTAGACACCATAAAAGGTTCATTCAAGATATCGGGCAAAATGTCAAAGTTTTTAGATACTAGAGGAGTAACAAATGACAAGGTAGCACCGGGATCAAGTAAAGCATATACATATATATAAAAGACTTCCAACATACCGTTCACCATATCCAGAGAAGTCTCTTTCTCCCCTCTTGAGCAGAGAGCATAAAAGCGATTCTTCTTTGGAGTATCATTAGAACCACTTGCTTGAGCTTGACCACTACCCTTGTCTTGACCCTTCATATTAGGGCAATCCCTATCCTTGTGTGCACTCTTGACACAACCAAAGAAATTGTCCGTCCCAACGAGGCAATCACCATAATGCTTCTTACCACACTTTCCACAAGTTGGCTTCTTTGTTGGTTAAGTAGTACCCCTTCCCTTTTGAGACTTAGGGTTAGACACCCTATCATCACGAGCCTTAGGGAACTTGGAAGGAACTTAATTAGAGAACCTCTTCTTAAACCTAGGCTTGTCTTTGATGTAAAGCCTAACCTTTGAAGAACCACCATCAAAAGACCTTGCCTTTTTAGCAACTCTACTTTTTCTCTTAATTCTTGTCTCTTCCACTTGTTGAGCATGAACTACAAGAGGAGAAATGTTCATATTTTCTTGTAGCATAGATGAACGACATTCCTTTTTCAAGTCATCCGACACTCCCATCACAAAGTCGCTCATTTCATCTTTAGGGTCGGAAATCAAAGAAGGAGCATACTTTGACAAGTTAGTAAATTTCAAAGAGTAGTCAAGTACACTCATACCTCCTTGACGAAGGTTGATCAATTCTTCCACTTTGGCTTCCCTATTCTCCTTAGGAAAGAACTGATCAATAAAAGCCTTCTTGAAGGTCTCCCATGTCACCAGTCCACCCCTTAAAGGCCTATTGTCTCTCTATTGGACATACCATATTTGGGCCACATCTTTGAGTTGGTAAGTGGCTAACTCGGCTTTCTCACTAGTAGTCAACCCCATATCATAGAGAATCTTATAGAGTTCATCAATGAAATCTTGGGGGTCTTCCTTAACTTTGGACCCATAGAAAGTAGGGGGATTCATTCTAGTGAGATCTCTCAAACCGGAGGCCATGGTGCCAACATGTTGGTTTTCTCGGGGTACCACCTCCCGATTAGCTTGGGTCCTCATGGCTTGTGATTGAGTAGTGACTGCTTGTGCTTGTGTAATAATGGATTGGGACTTTTGGAGAAAGGCAGCCCTTATGTCACCATCTGTCATAGGTGGAGGATTGACCAGAGCTTGGTCATCATTAGCAACTTGTTCAAAAAGAGGGACTTGATTGCCACCGGGAGGAGCTCCCACATTGGCAATCTCTTCATCAAGTCTTTGAGAGGTTGTTCTTTGAGTATTCATTGTGTATGTCCATAATAAAAGGATTAGATGTTAAAGTCACATAGAACCAAGACTCTAGAGGCACGATATTGGATTTGCAAGAAAGTGAGAGTTTCCTAAGCATCATATAGTTTCTTATTCATAAGTGTGGCGAGCTTCACAACGATGAGTAAGAATCTACACAGACGTGGTTAAGTGAGACATCGACTCTAAACATATTCAACCTCATGCTCTAATACCAAGTTTGTCACATACGGGGAGCACCCCCTAGATGTAACCGGCGTCGGCGTCCTCGGAAAGGACTAAGACTAGCCTCTTAGCTTATATCATTACATTCATAGGTTGAAACTTTGGAACATTTAAAACTTTTCTATATCTATCTTGAGGTTTACGTAGACCTCTCGCATACAGATAATATATATTCATATCGAGTATACATGACCCTTTGTATAAGAAGATTACATAGTCTTCTACTTTTATTGCACATAGATATATAAGATACTTAGCATAGTCTTAAAAGAATGTCTCATCTCATAACCATCAAAACAAGAGTATATCAATTGGGCACATCCCATACATCAATGTAATAAAGCCACATATAATCTATACAATCTTTAGTGCTCAAATGAAAAGGAAAGAACTAAAAGTCTTAAAACTAGCACAACATTCAAAAGAGTAATAGTGGCATTGCCCTCGGAAAGTGAGAACCTACCCAACTTAAATGAGTGAGAATTCCAAGTCTTCCTTCAAAATCATCTCAAAAGCCCTTCAACGATCGGAACCTAAAATGTTGGGAAAAGGGTAGAAAATGGGGTTAGCACATAACATGTACTAAGTATGAGACCATATGCACACACATCATAGAATCATGCCTAGAAAGGGACATTTCATTAAATCATGTTATTTTACATTTGGAAAGCTTTATGCATATTCAATAACCAATACAAGACATTAATATGTATTCATCAAGTCAAGATCATGTTCATCACAAGACCAACCATACTAGACTAGCCAAGTAAATCATACGTACCAACATACTTGAACAAATAATCAACACAACTCCATCATCAAGTATAACTTCAACAAGCATGAATAAGAGTTCATTATAACCTAACCAAAGCCAGACAACTACTCATGAACCCTCATTAAGTCCACTAGTGCAATGACTAGGCAAAGCCCCATAACCTTACCCAATCAAGTAAACCTAACAAGAACCATAATCAATGTCCAACTTCACATATCATATCATTAAGAGTATATAACATCATACTTTAGCAATATAGACGAAACATGTATTCATAAGTGAATTCAACATCATAAGATACCATCAACATGTAAGATCATCATATTCATTTATAAGCACATACTAAATAAGAACATCCTCCTAACATTCCTTTCAAGGCTAACTAGTGAAATGTATAGGTAGAGTCACATACCCCTAGCTAGACTAAGCTAAACCCCTTCGGTCATCCTAGTTAGAGTTCATTCATTACATTATTTTACCTTTTGGAAACATCTTGCCTTAACCAACATAGACCACATGAGCCAATGTGGAATCTAGTGTCATGGAACCCTACACCGAAAGAAGGAGGACTACATGCCAAGGTATAACCAAAACATGAACATAGCACCTACGTGGATCCACTAGCTAGTATTCTAATGGGGGCAATTTAGTTCAAGTACTAGGATATATAATTAGGACCCTCTTTATACTACATGCATTATAGTCTCCAATTTCGTGAGTACGTTAGTGATCCTACCTTCCCTATGTGAGAAGGTACACTTCTCACTCTAGTTCACTCGTTGCTAAGCTAGAGTCCCTTTTTGAAATGTCTTTAAGCCTTTATTAATCATCATAGATTAATGTAGGTCATAGGGTCTATCCCTTATAAAATAATAATAATCATAACTCAATAAGAATTGCATGAGTATTTTCCTTTCGTTACAATTCATACATGTGACATTAGCACATTTACATAATCATTCATGATAAGGCACATGGGTAAGTTATCACTATCCTTATAACATTTACATCTTAGCCAACACCTCACAAACCATAGTCAAGATATTTCAATTCAAAATCATACCAACCCTATCAATCTTAATATAAGGTGTACATCACTACAACATCATCACTTAATCACAAGTAATCACAATTGAAGTAAAGAGTTGAGATCATAGAACTTACTCAAATCTTCTTCACAAGACCATCATCAAGGTCTTACCATCAACCATCCTCAATTTAACCCAACAATGGGTATAATACCATCACATAATAGTAATCAACAAAATAATGAAGTCAATTAAACCACTATGCAACAATCCATCACTAGCTCATAGCTTAAGATTAGAGACTTAGTCAAATTCATGATATACTCCACAATTTAACTCAATTACTCAAGAAATAGCATGATAGGATTACAATTCAACTCAATCTATTCAGAAATTAGAATAATAACAACATAGGATAGTAATTCACACACTAACCAAGTTAATTACATCAATAATAGAGAGTACAATTCAAGATCACAACCTAGGGTTAAGGGGAATAGGTCATCTTCTACAATTTAGACCAATCCGTCAAGAAGTTGTGTAATTGAATCATAATCCATGTTAATATACTCTTAATATCCAAAATAAATCATAAACAAAGCAATTCACTAGATCAATTTCTTATTGGAAGAAAACCCAGTTGAATTTCATCTTTTTTAAATCAATTTGAAGGAACCCTTTGGGGAAAGAGATCCTAAAGGTTAAAAGAATGTAATACCTAGTTGATTGATGAAGTTTGATAGAGAAACTTTTATCATTAGCAGTCCTAGAACCCCTTGACCTTGACTTCTATGGTGTTCTTCTTTGGGAGAGAGAAAGAAGAGAGAAGGGGGAGAAATTTGGGTTTGGGAAATTATGAGGGTTAGGTTAGCTTAATGAGGTTAGGGTCTTTATATAGGTTATTAACTAACTTAATTAGACCTCTCTTAACCCCTAAATAATTAACTAACCACCTAATTAATTAATTTAACTAACTTGAAAACGTGCAGCAAATCAATAGTCTCACAGATGAGACCACGACAGACGGTCCGTTTGTCAAACGAAGGCCAAGGGACCAACTGTCCTTTTGGTTCGTCGTTTTGGTCAGAGACTTGTCAAAACAGGACTCCTACAAAATTGTCTAAGTTTCCATCGACGGTGTCCATCGACGCCCCGTCAATTGAACCACGCCTCGTCGATGGCACTCATTGGTGACACTGTCTCTTGACACCTTTTAGCCACTTTTGCAAGGGTCCTCCTCAAAGGCCCTTGGTTGGTTCTTGGGGAGTCATACCTGGAAGTTTAAACTATAAACTAACTCTACTTTGTGTTAGACACTTTTCCACAAAATATTATCATTTTCTGACTCTTAAAACTTAGTTAAATAGGCTAAGACACACTAGCACCTCAATGAATTAGTTTCCGGGCATCATGGACGTTTTTTGACGTTTTGATTTCCAAATTTCATAGATGAATTCTATACACTATTTTGGACCTTAAAACACTGATCCAACCCTTAGACACTCATGTTAGGCTCTAGAACACATCTTAGACTTTCAGAGTGTTACATGACCGTTGTTCCATTGACGGTCCGTCGATGGTGTCCGTAGATCCCAGGTATGTCTGAATTTTTTCTAAGTCTAAAAGTGATCGATGGTCCCAATCGACGGACTTCAATCAATCCACGGCTCGTCGATGGGGTTTTGTGGATCCATGTTTGCGAGTGATCCGACCCGATCCGGACGGTAATATTAAAAGCCAACTCTTTCAAATTCCTTCCCTCTTTCAATTTTCTTTTAAATTTCCTTCCTTAACCATTTCAACCCATCATTTATTCCCTATTTCACTCACAAATTAAACTTTCCATCTCCCAAATTTGTCCCATCAGTTTCCCCAAAATCTTTAATAATCCTCTCTTCCAAATTCTTTTTTCTTCTATTCTCAAGAGGTCAGTGATCGGGCTCGGAAGTGTAAAATACTTTGTCAAGTTTCACAACCACAAAACTTTATGTTGCTATAAATGTAATATGATTTCCCTTAACTTTGAATTCTCGTTCATAGTTGAATATAGGAATTCAGGAGTGGGTCTTGACCTTGGGACTGGATTAAGTTAATGTGGATGCTAAAAGTTGTGTGGTTACTTCCCTTGGAATGATAGACTGTGGTTGTGTAAAAAATCGGTCTATCTAATATGTTGTGTGTCTTCGTCTTCCTGGAAATTCTTAATTAGGGTTCCATGTTTTTATTTAATAAGATTCAATAGTTGCACAAAATAGGAAACCTAGGAATGACGAACTAGTATATAGTGTATTATAAAACATTTTTACACTTGATTGTGATAAAATGGGTCACTAAAGATTCTAAAAAAATTGAACTTGATAAAAGCCTTCAAACTGTCACAGGCCCAAAGTACGAGACCCCGTCTACGGACCATCGATGGGGTCTGTCAATTAAAACACCCAAAAGTAATTTTAAGTGTTAAACGACTAAAGTGGACTACGGTTCATCGATTGATCGACGACCATTATGCACGTCCGTCATTTCTATCAGAGAATATGTTTTAAACCCATCCAAGAATAATTCTAAGTGTGAGATGACGGATAGGAACTACGGACCATCAACTGAACGATGGGCCATCGATGGGTCCATCGATTAGACTCTATAGCAAGGATCTGTGTTTTGGTTTTCATGTTTTCATCTTTCCATTGTATTTCTAGTGAGCCATTATGCTACTATGATACTAACAACTACTCCACAGGTACAAATGGCTCTAAAAAGGATCAGTGTCTACTCCAAGAAAAGTGAATCCAAGTCGTTCACACCGACTTATCGGCTGATCAAAAAAGACACTGACATAGTGCAGGACCCACCCTATGTGCCTTCAGTTACTACAACACCAACAACATCCACTCGAGCCACTAGGGGAAACCCCCGTAAGGTAACTCTCTACATAGTCCCTGCCTCTTAGTCTGATGAGGAGTGCACACTGATTGTTTCACCGACTGGGGCTGCTTCCACTTCAGAAGGGGACTCAGCATCTGTTTCCAAGGATGCTACAGCTTCAGGGTCGGCCCAGTCTTCGAGGTCCAAAATGGCCACTACTTCTGGCTCCAAATCTTAGGGAGCCACCAGATTTGGGGATGAAGAACACCAAGCCTCGTCCGATGAGGATACTAGTTCAGAGTCTGCACCCGCGCCTCGAACATATGACCCTACTCTGGTTGCAGATGAACCAAACCGGTGGTGTGTAGACAGACAATGACAGGTGTATAATGATACAAGGATGCTAAATGAGAAGGGGGTGATGACCTGGTTGGTTACTGAGGAGCGTCGAGTCCTCACAAGGAGTTTCCCATAGTTCTAGAGGTGAACCAACTCTTTGAGTTCCATAGGTGCCGATGGATGGCTCAGGACTTGGGCGCATATATTGAGAAGATCGTGTGGGATTTCTATGACTCCAATGTTGCCACTCTCCGAGGGTCCATCGATAGACGAGCAAGACCTACAAAACATGATGTTATCACCTCTACAGTAGTTTGGGGATGCCGGGTCGACATATCAGAAGCCACCATCCGCCGATTCTTATACGGCCCAACCACCGGTTCATAGTTGGGCAGCAATACTATGGAATTTGATTATCGGTGGGATATTATCTAGAGAGTGAGTTTCAAAGGAGTGTGGAGAAGCGATAATTTAGAATTTGATTATCAGTGGGAAATTATCCAAATGGTTGGCCCACTATATGGCGGCTGATGGTAAGAAAACTGACTGGGTCATAGCACCCTGAGTAAGCATCCGAAAGGCCACACTGACTTTCGTGGCCAAATTCTTCTTGGTTCTGGTACGAAACACAATGTCACCGACTCAGTCTTATACTGTCCTCACTTGGGATAGGGCGATAGTGGTGGCACTGATGGTGGCAGGGCTAGAGAGACTTCATCAAGATGATGTTGGCAGTGAAACATGAGAGGGCATTTAAGACCTCCACCACTTACCCATTTCCATGCTTAATCTTTCTGTTGTGCATGGATGCAGGAGTGCCAGTCTGGCATTGCGATAGACAACGTCGACCAGCGGGGACAATAGATATCACTACTAGAAATTAGGCCTACGGCAATGGATTTTTAGCAACGCTTAAGAAACTGTTACTATAGAGGGTCTATTGTAACAGTTTGAGCCGTTGCCAAAAGTATTGGATATTATTGCTAAGTAATAAATCCGTTGCCATTGTGTAAAAATCGTTGCAATAGATCTACATATTGCAACGGTTACAATAATCGTTGCCATAAAGTTATCTATAGCAACATTTAATGCAAATATTTTTTTATTGGAACAGTTATTAAATTCCTCCATAATTTCCCACTCTTATTTTGGTCGAACCCTCCAAAAGCTTTTCATTCTATTTTTTAAAAAAAAAAAATTTGTAAATACAATTTATTTTTTCTCTTTATCAGATATACATACAAACGAGGCAAACAACACTCCTTTCCCCTCTCTTCGACAAACAGAACACAAAAGTTATCACTTTTTTTCTCTTTGACCTAATTTTTAATCCATTTGAGGAGCAGATTGAAGTAGAAAACAAAGTAGATCGATAGAAGATAGAAGCTGTGGAGCTTGGCAGGGATATTAATCTTATGGTAAGTTCTTCATGTCTGTCATTTTAGGGCAAACATAAACCCATTTTTTTCTTCGAATTTAAATCCATTTCCCTCTTCAAACCTCAAGTGAAATCTAATGAAATGGAGGATTGTATGTTTTCTTGTAAAATCTAAGTAAATGGAGGTTTTGTTCTTCAACTGTTGGAGGTTCGGTTCTTCGATCTTTGAGGTTTTGTCTGAAAAAACTACAAGTTTGAGATTTTGAGGTTTTCTTTTTGAATATCTTGTTTTGTCTTTAATGTCTGAGCGTGGTTAGCGTATTTTATGTATTTCTCTGATTGTGGGGGGTTTTCCATTAAGTTGTAGGTATTGTAGGCTTAATGTTTTGTTCGAATTATGGTGAAATTGACTTCTCTAGATTATATTTAACTTGACATTGTTGTATTTCTTGTACGTGAGTTATTCAACTGGGTTGAATACCCTTGTATCATTAATTTCACCTCCCACTTGAGTAGGATATCAAAAATTCACTTTTGTTATTGTTGAAGATTTACGTTAAAGCAACAAGAAATAGGAGATAAATTAACATGAAAATGGAATAAACTAAAAATTGCTAGTTGTTCGGAAAGTGATTGTCTCGCCTATCATCACCATCTAGAGCACTGTACCATCTACTCCGCCAGCACTTCTTGCCTCCGCCCGAGTCCGCCATGGTCGCTTGAGCTATAGCCATGGCTATAACTTGTAAATGTTCCCCATTTTTTTGCATTTCTCTGTTGGATTCTTCCGGTTTATCGATGTATATAAGTTGTTATGAAGTTCTATGGGTGGATAATTTCTTGGATATCATCATCATACTTCTAATTTTCCCCTTTTGTTCTTTACTGATTTCTTCTAATTGTTGAAGTACCTCTTCTTTTTGCTCCATTAAATTATAAAGTGCTATTATTTGACATTATTTTAGGTCTATTTTCTGTTATAATAGCATGTAGCCTGTGTTGTGACTTTTTTTATAGTTTATCCTTTGTTGATTTCTTCTTGAAATGGACTTCTATCTGCTCATGAATTATAAAATAATTATTCACCTGGTTATATTTCTCTTGATTCTCAAATTTGGTACTTCCAGTTTGTCCAAACTGAGAAAATTCCTCCCTGTGATGGTAACTCTCGAAATGTATTGTGTTGTTGTCATCCTTCCACCTCAAATGCATGATTAGCTAGATAGTAAGCTAATGAAGTCACTTCCCAATATATGTTCTCAATGTTAATTATCGCGTTTTTAATTAGAGCTAGAGAGTCTTCCACAATAACTTTAATATTCAAGGGTATGTATCATTTTCTTGTAGTATATTTTTTAGATATCTCTTGTGCTTGTGCATAGATGAGGTTACATTCTTGATGTCTTAGCCAATAAGCATAAGAACTCTTGCCTGGATTACCTTTACTTGCACCATCTTTGTTACACATAATGTTATTTGCATTTGGGGGCTTCCAATGATCCTCTTATAATCAATCTGTCTTGCAATCCTCTAAGAATTATACCATGTCTTACCAGTTGGTGGGGAATTGTTTCAAACTTGGAAAAAATTTAATTACAAATTTCCATACATTTAGAGTAACCTAAAAAACAACTCTGTTATATGTCATGTTTCCCTATGTCCAATGATATTTCTTCGATTTCAAATTCCCCATAGTATTATTGCAGGCATAACCTTCATAATTTGTTGAATCTTATGACCTATCAGTGTTGTCCACCATGTTACTAGCACTTGATTTAGATTATGTCCTTCTAAGCTTAAACCTGCAAATTGACCAATATAAACCCATGATTTTCTTAATTTTTATGATTGTTATAGGCCTGTTGCATTAGTCTAAAGAAAAAACAAATCTAAAAATAACTTTTGAAGATTGTTCTTCCTTGATTTCTTATTAAAAAAATCAGTAGGTGCTCAGTCATACAAGAAGCTATGCAATCGTTGAATCGTCCATCTTCTAGCAAAAACAATCAAGTATGTCGTTTATTCTTTTTCTTCTTCTTCACTTAATTATTTCATCCATCTTTAATTATAACTTTTCCAATTGAATGTTGAGTTTTCTACTCACTTTTTGTGTACAACTTTATCTCGATCAGGACCCTGTTTTGACTATTTAGGGTAAAGTAGGAAGAGAACCTTGGACTATTCTTTTCCTTTTACAAATGTTTTGGTTGTGAAAATGTTAGTCTTTGAATCATTGTCCTCTCATTAGTGTGCCATCTTCAATTGTGAAATTATTGTGGCTCTTATTTGTTAGTGAAATTGTTTGACAGTTGAAAACGGTAAATATTAAGCACTAAAGGGCTGGCCTATTGTTGACATACATGAACTGTTGTTGTAAGTGCTAGTTTGTAGACAATTTGTGTGTGTATCTACGCTGATGTTGGTCCTTATGCGAAGATTAGTTACTTTTTGTTAGTTTAAATTAAGGATCCTCCTCGCTTGACTTGGCAGATATGAAAGACCATGAATCTCAAACCTGCCTGAAGTGTCAAAAGCCATATTGGTTAAGAAATTTGCAAGCACATTTCCTTCTCGGTAACTTGTGTGCTTGGTGTATGCGTGTGATTTAAGATTCCTTTGAATATTTTGTCATGGTCAGCTATTAGAATTGGCGTAGGGAGTAATGTTTGTTCTTCTTACTTACGAAATATTAGATGAGCATCATCACACATGTTATTTTGGATTTGTTCTACGGAGGATATTGGTTCTTCATGTCGGTGAAGGCCTATTTTGAACTAGTCATTTGTTGGTTTTGGTCAACCTTGATAACTTTCATGGCTTTAATTTAACTAGTTATGGTGAATTGGAAGGGTTTGAATAAAGTCTTCACATTCTGTCCCTTCATATTTTGTTTTTAAAATTCCTTCTGTTGATTTTATTTTTTAGATATTATGGTATACTTTGGTACACTGCTAATGTTGCTATATTTGAGTGTCATGTGTCATGTTTATTTAATTATATATTCCCCTTAAATGTATTTTTTTTAATATGTCTCTCTTTCAATACAAAGCTATATTACCAATTTTTGAGCCATTATTTCCCAACCAGCCATGCACCCACTAAAATAAAAACAGTTTCAATCTGAGCCATTTCAGGTCGCTCGATACAACTTACATTTAGCAACAAGCAAAAAACTAGTAAAATGTTTGTGTCAAAGACTAAAAGGCATGCTGGTCAAATTGTTTGACTAACTAAAGGTTACTTAATAGTACAAATTTTACACTTTTGGCACATTACATATGTTCGATAAGTCATAAGTGATTCATTATATAAATGGATTATTATAGTATTTTTTTCTGTGTAATTTTGACTAAGTGGGAATGAAGACATGTAAAGATTCTGTCTTTCACATTTTCTGTTTGGTTTCATTGTCTCTTGTTATTTTCTCTATGACTAAACTGCTTTTTTCGAATGTAATTTTTAGATGATTTGTTGATTTGGTGAAGTTGAGTCATAAGATAGAATTGTCTTTTACATATTCTCCTTCTCTGTTTCCCTTGTATCCCAAAAAAAATGTTATACCCTATTAATACACAAGTGGCAGATGATTTCTTTTCCTCTGAAGAATACAAGTTGAAAGTGCTTATCTTGTGGCAGAAACAAAAACTGATGTGATGTCCTTTAAATTATAAAATCAATAAGTAATGGTCCATTCCTCTACTCCTATCCTCTTAAATATCAGGCTTTCATCCGTACCGGGGTTCAAATTCGTAAGATATACCTCACCAACACATCGCGCACTATGCTCTTAGCACTAAACTAAGGCACAATGCTCTTGCCACTTAACCAAGTTAAAACTATCCTCCTTGGATATATTTGATATTATTCTGAATATCTCAGGCTCAAGGCAAAACGTAAGTGCTACCTCTTGCTTGTGCTTTCTTGAGTAACCAAAAGGCAATGAACTGAGTTTTAGGTCAAAAAGTTGCACCTTGAAATTGAATACCTGTCCTAGGATTAATCTCACAGGTAATAGCTAGAGTGCCCTTATATTCAACTTTTTGAATATTTTCTTATAGCATAAGTTGGAACATGGTACCCACCATTAATTGTTCCAATGCTTCAGCATTCATTCACATAATTATATCAAACATTGGTAACTTATAAAAAATTCCTCCCCATATCCTCCAAAACTAGAAGCAGAATGTTTTCTCTAGTTGAACAATGTACAAAGTTATACTGAAAATCTCTCAGAACATAAGACTATCATGGATGAGAAAATAGAATACGATAAAACTCCAGATTGAAAAGAAAACTAGAACATATTACCGCAACATCCTACTTCACAACTTTGTCTGAAGCAGCACAATAACAACAGGAATGACCACATCCATGTCTAAACGAGAATGAAGTTTCAGAGATGATTTGTCCAAGGCCTGGTATCTTTTGGAATATGTTTTTGAGACGATGTGTTCCTTCATTTGGTTGAAGTTTAATTTTTCACAAGGAAACAAACTCATCTTCTTCATCCCCATCTGGAAACAAGATAATTCCACTTGTTCTTTTCATTATAGTTATATTGGTTGTCCTGTTTTTATAGTTGGTCTGCTCCATTTGCTAGTTAGATTTCTTATCAATCACCTTTCTTCTTCAGATTTTTTACAAAGACAATTACAATAATTAATCCATTTACATGATTCTTGTTTAAATCAAGCATTTATTGATGTGTTACTTGTGTTTTTTTACAAAGAGATTGTTGGTCCTAAGGAGCTCTTTGGTTATGCTGTTTGTTTGTGTGAATTCTCTGATAAGCATAAATTGAGATTGCTCCTTACTTGTAGCCAGACTTTCAGTATCAACTGCATTGATACTTGACTAAGCTTACCTTCCATTACATTAGTTTTCTTTTTTTCTTTATGTATAGCTGATTGAGCAAATGAAATGTTTGATTATTTCACTCACATAGATGTAGAGTAGATTGAGAAAAAAAAATTAATTGCGTAAACTTGAACTATCTTTCTTCAACATTTTCTCTCAATAATCTTTTATTTTTCTGGACTTTTATAGGTGAAGAAGATAATCAAGGGGGTGATGAAAGCAGTGATGAAGACCTTACTTGAACTAATTGATTGAAAGATGTAGAAACCTATTGTTTTATCTCGACTATTTTGCTTCTTGACACTTTGAAACTTTTGTTAAGCTACAATATTTTATTTTAATTTCTATTAGTATGGAACTTGTGCAAACTATTAAAAACATGTGTTTTGGTATATATATATTATATTTAAGGATATTGTGATGACTAGGATATTTCGAATTATATATGTGAAAAACGGTTGTATATAATAGTCGCTTTCTTACGTGATTTGATTTAGTGATTTTTTATGAATTGTTGTTGATATTTATATATATAATGCTCAAGAAACCTGAACTTTTGCCACATATTAGGAAAAACTTTAGATTTATATAGATTGGTCGCAATAAAAAATAAAAATGTTGTAATATCAATTAAAATCGTTGCCATAATATTTAAAAAATGTTGCCATAAGAACAATCTATTGCAACAGTTGCTAACAGTTACCACAACCCCTGAAGCAACAGTTGTAAATCGTTACAACTGCTGAATATTATTGTGCTTATAGATGGACGGATAACCGTTGCAATAGATGTTCCTATAGCAACGCTTTTAGGAACCGTGACATTAATTGTTGCAATAGAGCTATGGTAATGCGAGCAGATAAGACGGTTGCAAAACCGTTGTTGTAGCTCTCTAGCAATAGTTTTAGGTACTATTGCAACACATATGAAACTGTTGTTGTAGACAAAAAGTCTAGTAGTGTATAGGACTCATTGGGGATGAGGCCAACATAGCGGCACCCTGCAGAGGGCCCTGCATAGAGGTTCCCCCACTTAGCGAGAACTTGGTAGACATGGTGGAGCTAGCCCAAGGGGATGACCTTGTCGTACCAGAGTATGCGGATTTCACTCCAGCCTCCTCCTCACATGCAGCCAGCAAGGACCCATGCTCGTCTAGATGCACGCACCCATATGCTGCATTAGTCCCTCTAGCTTGAGTCCAGAAGTTTGAGGCACTGATACGCTCAAACTTACTTCTCAAATAAGAAGTAAAGCGGTCGTATCAAGTAAAGAACCCAACTGATGAGGTTGGGATCGATCCCACAAGGAAAATAGTTCAGACTTAACTTTATTCTATTATTACTATTATTTAGCCAACTATTTTCCGAGAAAACAAAAGACAAAAAGGGGGTTTTTATTTCTAAATTAATGAAAATGAATAACTAAATAAAAATGAACAACTAACAGATTCAGCTTTCGTAGTTTAATCAATTAATAAAAGTAACTAGGGCTTAAGTGTTCCCCACAGGTTTCTAACTTGATAAATCTAACTATAACAATTCTATCCTAATATATTGCATGTAAAGTGATAAGTTATGTATCTCTAAATCCTTGGTCTGGCATCTAGAGAATTTCACTCCGCACCTTGGTCCGGCTACGTGTGTTGCTATACTAACCCTTATCTTTAACTCATATTAAGCATTGTATTCGGTATTTGACTAAGTTATTAACTCGTACCAACCAATACTAGCCTATTAGATAGTCTACACTAAATCTATGTTGATAATTCTTTTCCTATTATCTACCTCCTTGGTCCGGCAAGTAGCATTAAGGCTAGTTCTAACGTTGGCCATCCGTTAGAAAGACTTCTACACGAAAGAATTATCAATACATGCAAGACACCATTCTAGAATTGTCATTTTAGTTAGATTTTACCTTGTTATTCACCCATGGTTCCCAAAACCCTAGCTATGGAGTTTAGTTACCCATGTTCATAATTACATAATTCATATTGTTAATGGAAGAATTCATGCACTTACTTTTTTGAGAACGAATAAATTCCAGAATTTAACTTGATTAATCAACAAAATCACCAACAATCAATTCCGGAAAAAGTATCTTAATTACCAAAATCGAGAGTTCAATACTATAACAAGAGAACTAAAAATTATCAAAAAGTCTAACCCCCAAAAATGAGGTTTTTCAAACTATTTATAATAAAAGCAAAACCTAATCAAAGAAGGATTCTATTTACTAAAAATCTGTCCAAACGCGTCTGGGTCGACGGACCACGTGACGGACCGTCATGGACACGACGGACCGTCATGGCCTCCGTCGTCCCATACTTCACACATTCTTCTGCTGCTTTCTTCATTCCCCTCGACGGACAGGTATGACGGATCATTTCAAGCACGACGGTCCGTCGAGGGTCTCCGTTCCAAAATACTTGAACTTCTTGGAATTTGGGTACTGGGACTACTTCTCTGATCATCACGACGAACAAGCAGGATGGACCGTCGTGGCTATGACGGTCCGTCATGGACTTCCGTAATCCCACACTTGGTCAGACTTCCCCATCTTCCTTCAGCAGCTTCTTTCCTCACTAGGATGCAACCTACGGACCGTCACAGCCTCGACGGACCGTCATAAGCTCCGTAGGTGGTCTCTTCTGCATTTCTTTCTCAAAAACTTCCGCGTTCATCCTTGGACAGATTTTCTGCAAACAAAGAGAAACTTACATAAAAATCAACACAAAAAGACTTTCGACACACACTAAACTTAAGGAAAAATCATTAGAAATACCGTGAAACCACGGTACATCAACACCCTCAACTTAAATTCGTTGTTTGTCCTCAAGCGACGCACTATGACTCACTACAAAATCTTTGTACAAGAGTATCCATATTTTAACTTTCGCAATCATTTGGCTCACTTTTAGCAGGACTAACCAGGCAAGGTCTAGCTCAGTATTGATGGTGGACATTCGAATTCACCTCATACTCAATTGACATTCCTTACATTCCCAGATTATTAGACACCTAGTTCGAGTCTTAGATTCAGGATCATGCAGTAGTGTATCTTTATTTCATGTTTCAAACCACACAATTATCAATTACTATGCCTAGTCATGCATCATTTTGATTATCGGGATATCATATTTGTTTTAGCCATCATGATTCAGATTTATACTATGTACATAAGATATGACATGCCGGTTCAACAATAAAAGTAATCAGTCTTTTGGGAAAAAAGAACACAGGCAAGAAAACCCCAAAAGAGGATCGTGAACTTGGGCTACTCAGAATTCACCCAAGTACTCACTTTCCATTTACCCCACCCCCAACAAAAGATATGAAATTGTCCCCAATGCATAAAAAAAAACTAAAATACGCGAAAGGTAAGTGAAGCAAACCTGAGGCGCTAAGCGCCGGCGATCAGCAAGATGGTGGGTTTGGTTCACCGGAACCCACTCCCTGCGTAGTTTGGACACCCTCAGTAGTGTCCTCAACATCAACAGCACCATCAGTAGTGCCTCCCATAGTATCTACAATTCAGGAGCTAGACGCCTCGGCAGCTAACTCTACAGCCCTCAACGTACGAGCCTCCTCGTCAGCAATCGAGGCTCTCCTAGCAGCCTCCAACTCACGGCGCTCCTTCTTCCTCGCCCTAGCCTCATCCTCCTATCGACCCCTGTGTCTCTTGGCATGCTCTCGTGGGGGAGGTGGTGGAACATCAGAAGTGGCAAAAAGAGCAACCATCACTGTGTCCTCCGCAGGCTCTGCAGAAGGCGCCTCAGACTTAGGCACCCTCGCCTCTAAGATCGTATCAAGATCAGCCCGCAAACTCTCAACCGCAGCCTGAAGGGTCGACATGTCCACCGGAGGTGCTGGTCGGGCTAGCACTCACAACTCAAAAGCGTCTAAGCGCTGATGTACCTCTGCGATCTTCCTCTCTGTGTGCTATGCCATCTTGCGCTCCATGCGCTCCTTTGCCTCAGCATTAGACCTCTGCATCCAAGGCTGGATGTGATGCAGAAGTGTATCCATCTGTGCCTCGAGTTTCTGGACCCTAGCAAGTTGGACCAGAGTGAAGGAAGGGGACGAGCGAGAGGAGCTCGGGGCAGTGCTACTACCCGGGATAGACTCGACCAGGGTAGTGTCAGTGGGTGCAGAAGCAGCCTGGGAAGCCGCATGATCATGCTCTATGGTATCTGCCAGGTTCTTACCAAGTGGGACCACCTCCGGGCGGGGCCCTCTACGTGGAGCCAACTCATTGGCCTCATCCCTGATGAGGCTGATGTCAACATTTCCCTACGGGGTCCTGAGCTGGTCAATGTGCCAAATGGGCACACCTGCGGATCTGCATAAAGATAAAACCATGCAAGGAAAAGGGTAAGTCGTGGTGACCTTGAAGGCCCTCTCGTGCATGACCGCTTGTAGAAGCCAAGCGAAGTCGACCTCGAACCCTGCCATCATTGCGGCCATCAGAACTGCACGATCCCATGTGACTATATTATCAGCAGCAGTGGGGGAAAGGCAGTTGCGGACTATCAACCAAAGAAACTTGGTCGTAAAGGTCAAGTTGGTCTTCCTGATGGCTCCCTTTGGCTCCATCACCCAATCAGCAGCCTCTCCATCTATAGATAAGTGCTGGGCCATCCACCTCTTGGTGGTTTCTCTCAGAGATGGCTCACGTAAGAACCGGCCCTCTTTAATAATTTGCCACCGGTAGTCAAACTCGGCGGTGAGAGGTATCCTGGTAGTATCAACATCCTCGCCGTACAGATATCGGCGGATGGCTGGCAGGGAGATGTCAACCTGTATGACGCGTACTCGGACGTGCTCAAGTGGGGCCTGTTTGGCGGGGGCAGCCCACCTATCTATCTGTGATCGGAGAGTGGCCACATAAGAGGCATAGAACTCTCGGACCAACTCCTCACTGTAGCGGCCCAAAGAACAAGCCGTCCACTCCAGTCGGTGACTGGTGAAGAGAGTGTGAATATCCGGCATGGTGGGGAGACTTCCCGTAAGGACCCGCCTCTCCAGTGTAAGGGTCCGTGTCATGACGCCTTTATCATTGAGAACCTTGGCGTCTAAGTACACTTGGTATTGCCCGTCAACACACCACCGGTTGGGCTGGTCGGCAACCGGGGCAGAAACTCCAGTCGGTGAGCCAGGAGTGGAGTCAGTGCTGTCAGCCTCATCAGCCGAGGCAGACTGTGTAGCTGTGGCGGGTGCAGAGGCTTCTGCGGACCCGGAGGCTTCCTCTGACCACGAAACTCCTAAGGATCCAGATGCTCCTTCGTCTTGGGCAGCTGACCCAGAAGGTGTGCCGGTCAGTGTGCGCTCCTCATATGACTGGGAGGCAGTGACTACGCCGGATGCCACCTTCTTGGGCGTGGTTCTAGGTGCACATGGAGCTCGTGTTGTAGTAGCAGTGCCTGGGGGCACGTACTCGGGATCATGCTCATCATCAGGGCCTATCACCAGTCGGGCAGACGGGGCGACAGACTTGGAACGCCCACGTGCGTAAACGCGATCTTGTTTTGGTGCCATGAGAGGTAGTACATGTAAAGAATCATCATTAGTACTAGAAGGAGCAAACATGACAAGAAAAAATGAGACAAAATACACATAAATTCAAAGCAGTAATGACAGCTCTCTAGTAGCAGTGAGGCACGACGGACCTGGTGACGGCCCGTCGTGAGTATGACGGACCGTCATGGGGTCCGTCATGTAATACTTAACAATATAGACTCTCAGAAGAAAGGTCTCTGACTGGTACGATGGTTTTACAGGATGGGCCGTCGTGGGCATGACGGTCCGTCACATGTGTCCGTCAGTGGACACTTAGAAAAATTATTGAGACCCTTGGGACAGGGGTCTCTGACAACCAAGACGGTTGTGCAGGATGGACCGTCGTGGGCATGACGGTCCGTCACATGTGTCCGTCAGTAGACACTTAGAAAAAGTATTGAGACCCTTGGGACAGGGGTCTCTGACAACCAAGACGGTTGTGCAGGATGGACCGTCGTGGGCATGACGGTCCGTCACATGTGTCCGTCAGTAGACACTTAGAAAAAGTATTGAGACCCTTGGGACAGGGGTCTCTGACAACCAAGACGGTTGTGCAGGACGGACCGTCGTGGGCATGATGGTCCGTCACATGTGTCTGTCAGTGGACACTTAGAAAAAGTGTTGAGACCCTTAGGACAGGGGTCTCTGACCGTCACGACGGTTTTGCAGGACGGACTGTCGTGGGCATGACGGTCCGTTACAGTGGACACTTACAAAAAGTGGTGAGACCCTTAGGACAGGGGTCTCTGACCGTCACGACGGTTGTGCAGGATGGACTGTCGTGGGCATGACGGTCCGTCACATGTGTCCGTCAGTGGACACTTAGAAAAGTGTTGAGACCCTTAGGACAGGGGTCTCTGACCGTCACGATGGTTGTGCAAGATGGACCGTTGTGGGCATGATGGTCCGTCACATGTGTTCGTCAGTGGACACTTAGATAAATTATTGAGACCCTTGGGACAAAGATCTCTGACAACCAAGACGGTTGTGCAAGACGGACCGTCGTGGGCATGACGGTCCGTCACATGTATTCGTTGGTGGACACTTAGAGAAAACAAGTTGTGGGGTGTTGGGATGGACCCTATGATGGTCCGTCGTGGTTACGATGGTCCGTCATCGGAGTTTCGTTCTGTCATTCATAGACAGAACTGGGGATGCCACAATCAACCCATGTGATTCAAACCAAAGACCCAACATTTCCCTAACGCTTTTTAACCTAAATACTTATCAATTTTACAAGGCTAAAGCCCTAATTTCTCGAGTTTTATAAAGGCATTTCGTGGGACTAATAACCTAGGTTAGACAAGATTTGGTCAAAGATCAAAGACCCACACACAAAAAAAAAGTATGCTAATAGTAAATAAAAACCAAAATGAAGAGTAAATGGGTAGAGTTCAGAAACACATACCTTGGAAGAGGAGAAAACAACACCGAAGTGATGGCACCCAACAAGAAAAATGAGAATCACAGCAGCAGACTCCGACCAAGAAAGGAGATTTGGGATGGGGAAAGGGAGAATGTGGGGGTTTTGGGTAGGGAAGGAAGTTGAAAGGGGAGGAAATGGGAGAAAGAGGGAAAGAAACGGTTGAATGAAAGGGTGGGGAGTTTAAAAAAAGTTTAAAACTTTTAAAATTCCTTAGCCGGGTCGGGTCGGGTTGCTGGGTAATAAAGTGATGAAACCCCGATGACGGTCCGTCACAGCTGTGATGGTCCGCCATAGGTTCCGTCGCATGTGCCCTAATTTTTCAAAACAATAAAGAACGTACCTGGCACGATGGAGTAATGCGACGGTCCGTCACAGGCGTGACGGTCCATCGATGTATCCGTCAGTGAATGTGGCAGAGTAATTTTCTTTAGAACTTCCTGGAGATGTGCTACCTGAAAATTTACAACCCATTAGTAGAAAATGCTACCGTTACTAGAAAGAAAACTATAAATTGGTTAGATGATACATATTGGGTTGCCTCCCAACCAGCGCCTGATTTAACGTCGCAGCACGACTGAGGACACTCGATTACTCAGACTTCATCAAGATATATGCCTCAATCACCTCATTCGCCGATTCCGCATGACCTATATAGATTTTTAGACATTGTCCGTTCACCTTAAACCGCACACCTTCCTTGTTTTCCAACTCAACCGCTCCATGAGGGAATAGTTGGGTGTTCAAGTAAGGGCCAGTCCATTTGGACTTGAGCTTGCCCGAAAACAAGCGCAACCTAGAGTTGAATAAAAGCACCGAATCCCCAACCATAAACTCTCGTTTCTCGATTTTTAGGTCATGGTACTTATTCATCTTTTCATTGTAGAGGGCTGAGCTTTCATAAGCTTTTAGGCAAAATTCATCGAGTTCATATAACCCATTTAACCGTTGTTCTGCAGCTTCGTTCCAGTCCATTTTTAACTTCTTCATAGCCCACATGGCTTTATGATCTAATTCAACCGGAAGATGACATGCTTTCCCATATACTAGTTGGTATGGGGACATACCTATGGGAGTCTTATACGCTGTCCGGTAGGCCCAAAGAGCATCATCAAGCCTCCTTGACCAATCTGTTCTACTAGCGTTCACTGTTTTTGACAAAATCTGTTTGATCTCCCTATTTGACACTTCAACTTGCCCACTAGTTTGAGGATGGTAAGGAGTGTCCACATTATGGCGAAGCCCATATTTCTCCAATAATCCCTTGAACAATTTGTTGCAAAAGTGGGATCCCCCATCACTAATAATTGCCCGTGGGGTACCAAATCGAGAGAATATATTCTTTTTCAAGTACGCAGTGACACTCTTCCCCTCATTGTTCGCGAGGGCGATAGCTTCCACCAACTTAGATACATAATCAATTGCTACTAAAATATACTTCATTCCATGAGAACTCACAAACGGACCCATAAAGTCAATGCCCCAAACATCAAATAACTCAATCACAAGAATGGGGTTTAGAGGGAGTTCTTGCTTTCTTGAAATGCCGCCATCTCTTTGGCATCTATCACATGCTTTGGTGAACTCATGAGCATCTTGATGAATAGTTGGCAAATAGTAACCACATTGTAAGATCTTATGAGCAGTCCGAATGCCACTATGATGTCCACCAAAGGGTGAGGAATGGCATACCTCTAAAACACTCAACATCTCAACTTCTGGCACACAACGCCGAATAAGCCCATCAGCACAGCTCCTATATAAGTATGGTTCTTCCCAAAAGAACTTCTTCACATCGTACATGAACTTTTTCCTTTGATGAAAGGACAAGTCCGATAGAACAATATCACTAGCTAAGTAGTTCGTAAAATCTGCGAACCATGGAATCAAGTCTTGTGAGGCAGCCAATACATGCTCATCGGGGAACGTGTCATCAATATCAGTCTTATCCCCCAACTCTCTCATAGCTTCATCTTCTAAACGAAACAAGTGATCAGCAACTTGATTTTCGGTCCCTTTTCTATCCCTTACCTCAAAGTCAAATTCTTCCAGTAGTAATACCCAACGAATCAACCTCGGTTTCGCATCCTTCTTTGCCATCAAATATTTCAGGGATGAATGGTCAGTATGCCCTATAACTCTAGTACCTAGCAAATAGGAGCGAAATTTTTCAAAAGCAAATACTACTGCAAGGAGCTCTTGTTCAGTTACTGTATAGTTCTTCTGAGCTTCATTGAGGGTTTTACTAGCATAGTAAATGGGATGAAGGATTTTGTCCCTTCATTATCCCAATACCACACCAAGGGCAACCCCACTATCATCGCACATCACCTCAAATGGATTACTCCAATCCGGAGAAATAATGATAGGTGCAGATACCAATTTTTCTTTTAGTTCGCCGAATGCTTTAAGACAGGATTCATCAAAATAAATTTTACAATCTTTCTCCAGCAGTTTGCACAACAGATGTGCAATTTTTGAGAAATCTTTGATGAATCTCCTGTAAAAACCTGCATGCCCAAGAAAGCTTCTCACACCTTTTACAGAGATAGGTGGAGGAAGTCTCTGTATTACCTCGACTTTAGCTAGATCAACATCTATGCCCTTTTATGAAATGCGATGACCCAAAACAATACCTTCTTTCACCATGAAGTGGCATTTTTCCCAATTGAGTACTAAATTGCAGTCTTCACATCTCTTAAGAACCTCAGATAAATGGCTCAAACACCGCTCGAATGATTCACCAACCACAGAAAAATCATCCATAAAAACCTCAATAGTATCTTCCACCATGTCGGAGAATATTGACATCATACATCTCTGAAATGTGGCGGGTGCATTGCACAACCCAAAGGGCATTCTCTTGAACGCAAAGGTCCCATATGGACAAGTAAAAGTGGTTTTCTCTTGATCTTCTGGTGCAATAGAAATCTGATTATACCCCAAATAACCATCAAGAAAACAGTACCACCCTTTTCCAGCGAGTCTATCCAACATCTGATCCATGAAGGGCATAGGAAAATGGTCCTTTTCGGTCCATGCATTTAATTTCCAGTAATCCATACACACCCTCCATCCAGTCACCGGTCTCATTGGAACAAGTTTATTTTTTTCATTGGGGACCACAGTCATTCCCCCTTTCTTAGGTACACACCGAAAAGGGCATACCCAACTACTATCGGCGATCGGATATATTACTCCAGCATCCAACCATTTTATAATTTCCTTCTTCACGACCTCTTGCATAGGTGGATTTAAGTGTCTCTGGTGCTCAATACTTAGCTTATGATCGGGCATGAGTTGGATTTTATGAGAACAAATACCAGGAGGGATCCCAATAATGTCCGCAATAGTCCACCCAATAGCTCTTTTGAACCTTTTTAGCACTTTCACCAAACTCTCAACTTGTTGTTCATTCAGGTCTGATGCAATGATTACCGGCAATGTGTCACCGTTTCCTAAGAATTCATACCTGAGATGAGGTGGGAGAGCTTTTAGTTCTAACTTTGGAGCCTCCTCTATAGATGGTTTAGCGGGTGGAGACTCGCAATTCTTCATGTCTAGCTCATATTTCTTCGGTTTAAACCGAACATTACCACGATCAAGAGCAACGACTAATGACCCATATTCTTCAATGCAATCATTATCAAAATTCATTATCACTGCCGCCAGTGCTTCTACACCTAGACGTTCTTCTATTTGTGTCTCGGGTGACTTACCAACTTTGTAGGATATAGCAGATACCGATTGGAGCTCACCACTCTGCCGCATAGACCTGCAAATGTTGAAAGTCACTTCTTCATTGTTCAACCGAAATTTCATTTGCCCCTTTTCCATGTCAACTAAGGCTCTACCCGTAGCAAGGAATGGCCTCCCAAGAATAATAGGCACCTCAAAATCGACTTCACAATCAAGAATAACAAAACCTGCCGGAAATATGAATGACTCCACTTTTACTAGCACATCATAGAGTATCCCTATAGGCCTTTTTACTGTTCGATCGGCCATCAGTAGCCGCATCGCAGTGGGCTTTGGATCACCCAAACCTAACTTCTTGTAAATCGAGAGGGGCATGAGATTTATGCTTGCCCCCAGATCACATAATGCTTTCGCAAAATGTAATAACCCGATTGTACAAGGAATAGTGAATGCACCCGGATCTTCTTTCTTTTGCACTAAAGATCTTGTAGCAATAGCACTACAATGCTGCATTCTATCATCATCCTCAAAAGTGACCGATCTTTTCTTTGTAACCAGATCTTTCATAAACTTGGCATAAACGGGCATTTGTTCAAGAGCTTCTACCAAAGGGACATTGATAGAAAGCTGCTTCAACATTGTTATAAAACGCCGATATTTACCATCCTCGGTCTTTTTCACTAATCTTTGAGGAAAGGGGGGGTCTAGGCATGGGAGTTACCTTTTTAGGCACTTCAGCATCTTTTTCAGTGTTATCTTCTACTTCATCACTAACCTCTACCACTTTATCATTATCTCTCATCACCTTTTCCACAATAGACGGCATAGGTGGGTCAATGGTTTGTTTACCACCCCGAGTAGTAATTGCCATACAGTGTCCATCATTTTTCAGATTTTGGACAGTGTTGCTAAGGAGAGTGCCCGGTTGCCGTGTGTTCACAGTCGCAGATAATTGGGCCATTTGCAATTCAAGATGCTTAATCGATATGGCATGTGTATCGACTTTCTGTCCAATACCCGCTACATCACTCCTTAACTCTTTTGTGTGCTCATCACTAGCATCGAACCTCCTCATCATCTTGTGCAACATATCCTCAACTCGCGTCATACTACCTCCACCATCCCTAGGAGCAACTTCATAATTTTGAGGAGGAATATAGGGCCCACTCCTATCATTTCTGTTACCATAGTTACCCCTGTTGAAGTTGTTGTCGCGGTTGTAATTTCCATCACGGACATAATTACCCTCACGGTTATAGTTACCATAGTTCCGACCTTGGTTCCCTTGACCTTGGCGCCAATTCTCCTGATTGGAGCCTTGGGCATTTGGTCGGAAACCCCCCGTCTGATCATTTACTGCATAGGAATCTTCCTCATAATAATATTCATCAGTTGGTGGTGGTGGTTTAGACGAGTAGTTCACTGCGTTTATCTTTTCTGCACCCCCAGTGACATGTTTTAACATCAACCCAAGCTCAGTTCTCATCTGTGCCATCTCTTCACGAATCTCATCTGTGGCTGGGTTGTGCGTGGATTGCACTGCAAAGGTATTTCTCCCAGTATCTGACTTCCTAGTACTCCATACTTTATTATTCCGAGAGATTTTCTCTAATTTTTCGGCAATTTCAGCATAAGGACACTCCCCATAAGAACCACCTGCTATAGTATCCAATACCGCTTTATTATTATCATCCTGTCCCCGATAGAAGTATTATTTCAGTGACTCATCATCTATGCGGTGATTGGGGACACTTCTCAAAAATGAAGTGAACCTATCCCAAGGTAGTGCCACAAAGTTGTTCACTCTGTCTTTGTGATTTAGTTTCTTGGAGACCGGGTAGTAACGTGCTAAGAAAACATCCCTTAGTTGGTTCCAAGTAAAAAGTGAATTATAAGGGAGCTCAGTGAACCAAATAGCAGCCTCTCCCGTCAGTGAGAGAGGAAATACTCTTATCCCTATTACATCCAAATTCAAATCAGGCCTCCCTACACAGCTTTTACACACTGCCCTCACCTTAGCTATATGGGCATGTGGGTCCTCAGATGGTAGTCCTGAAAACAAACCTCTAGCAGTGAGCATTTGCATTAGACTACTAGTGACTACAAAGGTGTGACCTTCTGGTAGAGGGGGCAAGACAAGTGGCCCATCAGAATCTGCAATATTATCATAACCTCTGTAGTATTCTTGAGGACGTGGAGAAGGATTTTGTCCCCTTTGTGCATCTTGACCAGGATTATCAGGTAATAATCGACCATGAGCATCAACTGGAGCTGGAATGTTCTGGTTTGGATCATTATCATTTATACCCAAGTTTCGATTCATATTGCATAGTGTACGCTCTAACTCGTGATCGTAGGGAAACAAGGATTCTCTTCCTCTCCGTGTATTTGGCATACAAGGAAGTTAGTTCTGCAAAAAATCAAAAACAACAGAAAAAGTAAAATCAGGAAAATATTGACTAAACTTTAGTAATAAGTTTAAGTTAATCTAAAACCTACTTTCCCCGGCAGCGGCGCCAAAATTTGATACGCTCAAACTTACTTCTCAAATAAGAAGTAAAGCGGTCGTATCAAGTAAAGAACCCAACTGATGAGATTGGGATCGATCCCACAAGGAAAATAGTTTAGACTTAACTTTATTCTATTATTACTATTATTTAGCCAACTATTTTCCGAGAAAACAAAAGACAAAAATGGGGGTTTTATTTCTAAATTAATGAAAATGATTAACTAAATAAAAATGAACAACAAACGGATTCAGCTTTCGGAGTTTAATCAATTAATAAAAGTAACTAGGGCTTAAGTGTTCCCCACAGGTTCCTAACTTGATAAATCTAACTATAACAATTCTATCCTAATATCTTGCATGTAAAGTGATAAGTTATGTATCTCTAAATCCTTGGTCTGGCATCTAGAGAAATTCACTCCGCACCTTGGTCCGGCTACGTGTGTTGCTATACTAACCCTTATCTTTACCTCATATTAAGCATTGTATTCGGTATTTGACTAAGTAATTAACTCGTACCAACCAATACTAGCCTATTAAATAGTCTACACTAAATCTATGTTGATAATTCTTTCCTATTACCTACCTCCTTGGTCAGGCAAGTAGCATTAAGGCTAGTTATAACGTTGGCCATCCGTTAAAAAGACCTCTACACGAAAGAATTATCAATACATGCAAGACACCATTCTAGAATTGTTATTTTAGTTAGATTTTACCTTGTTATTCACCCATGGTTCCCACAACCCTAGCTATGGAGTTTAGTTACCCATGTTCATAATTACACAATTCATATTGTTCATGGAAGAATTCATGCACTTACTTTTTTGAGAACGAATAAATTCCAGGATTTAACTTGATTAATCAACAAAATCACCAACAATCAATTCCGAAAAAAGTATCTTAATTACCAAAATCGAGAGTTCAATACTATAACAAGAGAACTAAAAATTATCAAAAATTCTAACTTCCAAAAACGAGGTTTTTCAAACTATTTATAATAAAAACAAAACCTAATCAAAGAAGGATTCTATTTACTAAAAATCTGTCCAAATGCGTCTGGGTCGACGGACCACGTGACGGACCGTCATGGACACGACGGACCATCATGGCCTCCGTCGTCCCATACTTCACATATTCTTCTGCTGCTTTTTTCATTCCCCTCGACGGACAGGTATGACGGACCATTTCAAGCACGACGGTCCGTCGAGGGTCTCCGTTCCAAAATACTTGAACTTCTTGGAATTTGGGTACTGGGACTACTTCTCTGATCATCACGACGAACAAGTAGGACGGACCGTCGTGGCTATGACGGTTCGTCATGGACTTCCGTAATCCCACACTTGGTTAGACTTCCCCATCTTCCTTTAGCAGCTTCTCTCCTCACTACGATGCCACCTACGGACCGCCACAACCTCGACGGACCGTCATAAGCTCCGTAGATGGTCTCTTCTGCATTTCTTTCTCAAAAACTTCCACGTTCATCCTTGGACAGATTTTCTGCAAACAAAGAGAAACTTACATAAAAATCAACACAAAAAGGATTTCGACACACACTAAACTTAAGGAAAAAGCATTAGAAATACCGTGAAACCACGGTACATCAACACCCTCAACTTAAATTCGTTGTTTGTCCTCAACGACGCACTATGACTCACTACAAAATCTTTGTACAAGAGTATCCATATTTTAACTTTCGCAATCATTTGGCTATGAATCCCTATCATTCTCATTATGTTCATGCATGGTATCACTATTAGGCATTGACTTGTGTAGAATCAGACCATGACACAGACTCACTACGCAATGACACCTATCCTATTCAATTTCTCACTGAGGTGCTAATATTTCCGGTATTGCAACTACTGTCCTCATTTCAAATAACATCCTCATTTTTCACACAATGATTTCAGTTTGAGTATAAGGATCACTTTTCGACACTCACTCTCAGAAAAAATTCACAACTCATTTATACATATTGCCATAGGCTTGCCCTTATTTTCACTACTTTAAGTTCGCCATACAACTCTTAGGATCACAATAGAACTTTTTAGCTTGTAACATAGGCTCAGGGTCAGGTAGGGTATATTTAGGTATATTTTTGTGACTTGTTGCCCTCCTTGATATATCGACTAAACGCACTACCTTTTTATCATTCTATTTCGCCCAATTTCTCAATTTTCTTTTTACCTTGCTGCTTTCCCTTTCTCATCCTTATATGTGAGTGACTTTTCTCTTTTATTTTATTTTTTTTATTTTTTTTTTATTTTTTTTTAGTCACTTCTGTTTTGTTCTTTCTTCCTCTTCATACTTTCAACCCTAATTTTCCGGAGTATTCCTTATAACATCCACCCTCAACTCATGACTTTGTCATGAGTTAAGGTTCACAATACCCATGGTTGAGTCAGGGCCACGACAAGGTTGCTTTCTGCATTAGCCACCCTCAACTTATGTTTTTTTGGCATAAACTGAGGTGCACATGTCCAAGGAGGGACCAGGGCCAATACATTGTTCCCCGAGAAGATCAGTTGGGATGACAAAGAAAGATCTGTTTTTAGGCTCAAATCATTTGGATCAATAAAGGGTTAACTTCATTTGGTTTTCTGTTATTTTTTTAGGCTTAAGATTGACTATTTCGAACAAAGGCCTATGATCCTTTCCTAATTGTTTGATTTGGCTCACTTTTAGCAGGACTAACCAGGCAAGTTCTAGCTCAGTATTGATGGTGGACATTCGAATTCACCTCACACTCACTTGACATTCCTTACATTCCCAGATTATTAGACACCTAGTTCGAGTCTTACATTCAGGATCATGCAGTAGTGTATCTTTATTTCATGTTTCAAACCACACAATTATCAATTACTATGCCTAGTCATGCATCATTTTGATTATCGGGATATCATATTTGTTTTAGCCATCATGATTCAGATTTATACTATGTACATAAGATATGACATGCCGGTTCAACAATAAAAGTAATCAGTCTTTTGGGGAAAAAGAACACAGGCAAGAAAACCCCAAAAGAGGATCGTGAACTTGGGCTACTCAGAATTCACCCAAGTACTCACTTTCTATTTACCCCAAAATTTGATACGCTCAAACTTACTTCTCAAATAAGAAGTAAAACGGTCGTATCAAGTAAAGAACCCAACTGATGAGGTTGGGATCGATCCCACAAGGAAAATAGTTCAGACTTAAATTTATTCTATTATTACTATTATTTGGCCAACTATTTTCCAAGAAAACAAAAGACAAAAATGGGGGTTTTATTTCTAAATTAATGAAAATGATTAACTAAATAAAAATGAACTACTAACAGATTCAGCTTTCGGAGTTTAATCAATTAATAAAAGTAACTAGGGCTTATGTGTTCCCCACAGGTTCCTAACTTGATAAATCTAACTATAACAATTCTATCCTAATATCTTGCATGTAAAGTGATAAGTTATGTATCTGTAAATCCTTTGTCTGGCATCTAGAGAATTTCACTCCGCACCTTGGTCCGGCTACGTGTTTTGCTATACTAACCCTTATCTTTACCTCATATTACGCATTGTATTCGGTATTTGACTAAGTTATTAACTCGTACCAACCAATACTAGCCTATTAGATAGTCTACACTAAATCTATGTTGATAATTCTTTTCCTATTATCTACCTCCTTGGTCAGGCAAGTAGCATTAAGGCTAGTTCTAACGTTGGCCATCCGTTAAAAAGACTTCTACATGAAAGAATTATCAATACATGCAAGACACCATTCTAGAATTGTTATTTAGTTAGATTTTACCGTTCCCACAATGCTAGTTATGGAGTTTAGTTACCCATGTTCATAATTACACAATTCATATTGTTAATGGAAGAATTCATGCACTTACTTTTTTGAGAACGAATAAATTCCAGGATTTAACTTGATTAATCAACAAAATCACCAACAATCAATTCCGGAAAAAGTATCTTAATTACCAAAATCGAGAGTTCAATACTATAACAAGAGAACTAAAAATTATCAAAAAGTCTAACCCCCCAAAACGAGGTTTTTCAAACTATTTATAATAAAAACAAAACCTAATCAAAGAAGGATTCTATTTACTAAAAATCTGTCCAAATGCGTCTGGGTCGACGGACCACGTGACGGACCGTCATGGACACGACGGACCATCATGGCCTCCGTCGTCCCATACTTCACACATTCTTCTGCTGCTTTCTTCATTCCCCTCGACGGACAGGTATGACGGACCGTTTCAAGCACGACGGTCCGTCGAGGGTCTCCATTCCAAAATACTTGAACTTCTTGGAATTTGGGTACTGGGACTACTTCTCTGATCATCACGACGAACAAGTAAGACGGACCGTCGTGGCTATGACGGTTCATCATGGACTTCCGTAATCCCACACTTGGTCAGACTTCCCCATATTCCTTCAGCAGCTTCTCTCCTCACTACGATGCCACCTACGGACCGTCATAGCCTCGACGGACCGTCATAAGCTCCGTAGGTGGTCTCTTCTCCATTTCTTTCTCAAAAACTTCCACGTTCATCCTTGGACAGATTTTCTGCAAACAAAGAGAAACTTACATAAAAATCAACACAAAAAGGCTTTCGACACACACTAAACTTAAGGAAAAAGCATTAGAAATACCGTGAAACCACGGTACATCAACACCCTCAACTTAAATTCGTTGTTTGTCCTCAAGCGACGCACTATGACTCACTATAGAATCTTTGTACAAGAGTATCCATATTTTAACTTTCGCAATCATTTGGCTATCAATCCCGATCGTTCTCATTATGTTCATGCATGGTATCACTATTAGGCATTGACTTGTGTAGAATCAGACCATGACACAGACTCACTACGCAATGACACCTATCCTATTCAATTTCTCACCGAGGTGCTAATATTTCCGGTATTGCAACTACTGTCCTCATTTCAAATAACATCCTCATTTTTCACACAATGATTTCAGTTTGAGTATAAGGATCACTTTTCGACACTCACTCTCAGAAAAAATTCACAACTCATTTATACATATTGCCATAGGCTGCCCTTATTTTCACTACTTTAAGTTCGCCATACAACTCTTAGGATCACAATAGAACTTTTTAGCTTGTAACATAGGCTCAGGGTCAGGTAGGGTATATTTAGGTATATTTTAGTGACTTGTTGCCCTTCTTGACATATCGACTAAACGCACTACCTTTTTATCATTCTATTTCGCCCAATTTCTCAATTTTCTTTTTACCTTGCTGCTTTCCCTTTCTCATCCTTATATGTGAGTGACTTTTCTCTTTTATTTTATGTTTTTTTTATTTTTATTTTATTTTTTTTAGTCACTTCTGTTTTGTTCTTTCTTCCTCTTCATACTTTCAACCCTAATTTTCCGGAGTATTCCTTATAACATCCACCCTCAACTCATGACTTTGCCATGAGTTAAGTTTCACAATACCCATGGTTGGGTCAGGGCCACGACAAGGTTGCTTTCTGCATTAGCCACCCTCAACTTATTTTTTTTTTGGCATAAACTGAGGTGCACATGTCCAAGGAGGGACCAGGGCCAACACATTGTTCCCCGAGAATATCAGTTGGGATGACAAAGAAAGAACTGTTTTTAGACTCAAATCATTTGGATCAATAAAGAGTTAACTTCATTTGGTTTTCTGTTATTTGTTTAGGCTTAAGATTGACTATTTTGAACAAAGGCCGATGATCCTTTCCTAATTGTTTGATTTGGCTCACTTTTAGCAGGACTAACCAGGCAAGTTCTAGCTCAGTATTGATGGTGGACATTCAAATTCACCTCACACTCACTTGACATTCCTTACATTCCCAGATTATTAGACACCTAGTTCGAGTCTTAGATTCAGGATCATGCAGTAGTGTATCTTTATTTCATGTTTCAAACCACACAATTATCAATTACTATGCCTAGTCATGCATCATTTTGATTATCGGGATATCATATTTGTTTTAGCCATCATGATTCAGATTTATACTATGTACATAAGATATGACATGCCGGTTCAACAATAAAAGTAATCAGTCTTTTGGGGAAAAAGAACACAGGCAAGAAAACCCCAAAAGAGGATCGTGAACTTGGGCTACTCAGAATTCACCCAAGTACTCACTTTCTATTTACCCCAAAATTTGATACGCTCAAACTTACTTCTCAAATAAGAAGTAAAACGGTCGTATCAAGTAAAGAACCCAACTGATGAGGTTGGGATCGATCCCACAAGGAAAATAGTTCAGACTTAAATTTATTCTATTATTACTATTATTTAGCCAACTATTTTTCAAGAAAACAAAAGACAAAAATGGGGGTTTTATTTCTAAATTAATGAAAATGATTAACTAAATAAAAATGAACTACTAACAGATTCAGCTTTCGGAGTTTAATCAATTAATAAAAGTAACTAGGGCTTAAGTGTTCCCTACAGGTTCCTAACTTGATAAATCTAACTATAACAATTCTATACTAATATCTTGCATGTAAAGTGATAAGTTATGTATCTGTAAATCCTTTGTCTGGCATCTAGAGAATTTCACTCCGCACCTTGGTCCGGCTACGTGTTTTGCTATACTAACCCTTATCTTTACCTCATATTAAGCATTGTATTTGGTATTTGACTAAGTTATTAACTCGTACCAACCAATACTAGCCTATTAGATAGTCTACACTAAATCTATGTTGATAATTCTTTTCCTATTATCTACCTCCTTGGTCAGGCAAGTAGCATTAAGGCTAGTTCTAACGTTGGCCATCCGTTAAAAAGACTTCTACACGAAAGAATTATCAATACATACAAGACACCATTCTAGAATTGTTATTTTAGTTAGATTTTACCTTGTTATTCACCCATGGTTCCCACAACGCTAGCTATGGAGTTTAGTTACCCATGTTCATAATTACACAATTCATATTGTTAATGGAAGAATTCATGCACTTACGTTTTTTAGAACAAATAAATTCCAGGATTTAACTTGATTAATCAACAAAATCACCAACAATCAATTCCGGAAAAAGTATCTTAATTACCAAAATCGAGAGTTCAATACTATAACAAGAGAACTAAAAATTATCAAAAAGTCTAACCCCAAAAAATGAGATTTTTCAAACTATTTATAATAAAAACAAAACCTAATCAAAGAAGGATTCTATTTACTAAAAATCTGTCCAAACGCGTCTGGGTCGATGGACCACGTGACGGACCGTCATGGACACGACGGACCGTCATGGCCTCTGTCGTCCCATACTTCACACATTCTTCTGCTGCTTTCTTCATTCCCCTCGACGGACAGGTATGACGGACCATTTCAAGCACGACGGTCCGTCGAGGGTCTCCGTTCTAAAATACTTGAACTTCTTGGAATTTGGGTACTGGACTACTTCTCTAATCATCACGACGAACAAGCAGGACAGACTGTCGTGGCTATGACGGTCCGTGATGGACTTCCGTAATCCCACACTTGGTCAGACTTCCCCATCTTCGTTCAACAGCTTCTCTCTTCACTACGATGCCACCTACGAACCGCCACAGCCTCGACGGACCGTCATAAGCTCCGTAGGTGGTATCTTATGCATTTCTTTCTCAAAAACTTCCGCGTTCATCCTTGGACAGATTTTCTGCAAACAAAGAGAAACTTACATAAAAATCAACACAAAAAGGCTTTCCACACACACTAAACTTAAGGAAAAAGCATTAGAAATACCGTGAAACCACGGTACATCAGGCACAGATGGCCACCCTGCTCATCACATTCAGCCTTGGATGCAGAAGTCCATTGCAGAGACAGAGGACCGCATAGAGAAATAGGTGGCCATGCACGCGGAGCAACAAATTTAGGCGGTTAACAAACGCCTTGATGCCTTTGAGTTGCATGTTCTAGCACGACTAGTCCCTGCCACTGGCCTCACTTCTATCAAGACTGAGTTGGCCAGCCTTCGCGCCGACGTTGATGCCATCTTAGAGATGCGGGGGGCTGAGCCAGAGATTTCTCCTACTGATATAGCTGAGGACACTGTAGTTGAGGCCCTTTTCAAGGGACCTGCTAAGCCACAGCCCGAACCATGTGTTCGTAGCAAAAGGCATCGCTCTAGCCGCACCACTGAGGCTGTTGAGACTTCATGGAGTCCCAGTTTCAATCATTTGAGATAGAGGTGCATAATTTACTACACAGTTCTCGAAGTCTTTCTAAAAAGTTTTGGGTTTAAATTTGAACTTAAGCACTGCTTTTCATCCTCAAATGGTTGGGCAAGCGGAGCGTACTATCCAGACCTTAGAATACATTTTGATAGCTTGTGTTATTGTATTCAAGGGGAATTCAGATCATCGCCTACCTCTAATTTAGTTCACTTACAATAACAGTTACCATTAGAGTATCCAAACGGCTCTATCTGAAGCTCTTTATGGGGAAAAATGCAGATCTTCTATTGGGTGGTTCGAAGTTGGTGAAGCAGGGTTGATAGGACCAGATTTAGTTCACCAAGCGATGAAAAGGTGAAGGTGATTCAAGAGAGATTAAAAATGGCACAGAGTCGCCAAAAGTCCTACACAGATATTAGGATGAGGCTATTGGAGTTTGAAACGGAAGATTGGGTATATCTAAAAGTTTCACCCATGAAGGGTGTTATGACGTTTGGTAAGAAGGGGAAACTTAGTCCTCGGTATATTGGTACTTATAAAATATCCAAGAGAATTAGCAATGTAGCTTATTAGGTAGAGCTACCACAAGAGTTAGCAGTGGTTCATCCTATATTCATATCTCAATGTTGAATAAGTGCATGGGTGATCCTTCATTGATTGTACCAACTAAAAATGTTGGAATTAAGGATAGCTTATCCTATAAAGCAATTTCGGTTCAGATTATAGATCGTCAACTTCCCAAGTTGAGAACACAGGAGGTTACGTCAGTCTAGGTCCTTTGGAGGAACCAATTTGTTGAAGAAGCAACTTAGGAAGCTGAAGAGGATATGAAGAAGAGACATCCACATCTCTTTGAATCTACAAAGAATGCAGATCAAGGTACTAATTTTCTTCTTAGTACTTTATAAACTATGAGTAAGCATGTTGCTAATTACTTTTGATTGTTGAGTGTGAAAGTTGAGGTTACTGATACGCTCAAATTTACTTGTCGAAAAGAAGTATAAGCGGTCGTATAAGGTAAAGAACCCAACTATGAGGTTGGGCTCGATCCCACGAGGAAAATGATTTAAACTTAACTTTAACCTACTATTACTTTTATTTAGTCAAGTCCTTTCCGAAAACAAATAGCAAAAAGAGGGGTTTTAAGTAACGAATATAATTAGCTATTTCTAAATAGACAAGTTCAAAGATTTGATTTTTATCAAGTAATGAGAGTAACTAGGGCTTAAGTGTTGCCCACAGGTTCATAACTCGGTAATTTTAGCTATAACAATCCTTTCAAAATATCCTGCATGCAAAGTGGTAAGTTATATATCCCTACTTCCTTTGTCCGGCAACTAGGAAATTTCACTCCGCACCTTGGTCCGGCTATGTGTGTATGCTTTACTAAACCTTACATTTACCTCATATTAAGCATCATAATCGATGTTTGGCTTAGTTGTTACTTCGCACCAATCGACACTAGCCTATTAGATAGTGTATACTAAATCTACGTTGATAATTCTTTTCTTATTATCTACCTCCTTTGTCCGGCAAGTAGCAACAGGACGAGTTCTAACGCGTGCACTTGTTAAAAAGACTTCTAAATGAAAGAATTATCGATACATGCAAGACACTTTTCTAGAATTGTTATTTTAGCTAGATTTTACCTTGTTATTTACCCATGGTTCCCAAAACCCTAGTTATGGATTTAGTTACCCATGTTAATAATCACACAATTCATATTAGTTTGATAACCATTCATGTACTTACTTTGATGAGATTGAAGAAAACCCAGAAAATTACTTGAATTAATCAATAATCTTGCAACAAACGATTCCGGAAAATAGATTAATTTCCAAAATCTCAAGTCCAACAACTAGAACAATAAAACTGAAAAATACCAAAGAGTCTAACCTCAAAAACAAGGTTTTTAGAAGTATTTATAATAATAGAGTCCTAACAAAAAAGGAAAATCTATTTAAGGAAAATCTGCCTAAAAACCGCGTTTGAGTTGACGACCTGGATGACGGACCGTCGAGGCCACGACGGACCGTCGAGGTCCCCCGTCGTTCCACACTTAGCTTCTTTTTCAGATGCTTTCTTCTCCAAATCACTTTTACCATCGATGGACAAGGATGACGGTCCATTCAGTGCACGACGGTCCGTCGATGGCTTCCGTTTCTCCACACTTAGAACCTTTTCAAGTCGGGTACTGGAGCTAATTTCTGTTAACGATGACGGATGTGCAGGATACATTTATATGTATTTTATTGACTTATTGCCCTCTTTGACATAACGGCTAAGCGTCCTACCTTTTTATCATTTTTATTCCGCCCTATTTCTTGATTTTCTTGTATACTTTCACCTTGCTATTCTCCCTTCTTTCTCCTTTTGTGTAAGTGACTCTTTTCTTTTCTTACTTGTATTTTCAAAATTTCAAATTTTCACTTTTCTTTCAACTTTTCTTGAGTCACTTTTCTTTTGTTCTTTCTCTCTCTTTATTCTTTCAACCTCGCTTTCTGGAGCATTCCTCATAATAGCCACCCTCAACTCATGGCTTTGCCATGTCAAGGTACACAATACCCGAAGTTGGGTCAGGGCCACGACAAGGTTATTTTTCTGCATTAGCCACCCACAACTTATGCTTTTGCATAAGCTGAGGTGCACATGTCCAAGGAGGGACCAGGGCCAATATATTGTTCCCAGAAAAAGATCAATTGGGGTGAAAAGGAAAGGTCTACTATAATCTCAAATCATTTGGATCAAGAAGGGATTAAATTTCATTCGGTTTTTTGTTATCTAGGCTAAAGATTGGCTATCTTGAATAAGGGCCTATGATCCTTTCCTAATTGTCTATCGCGGCTTACTTTTAGCAGGACTAACCCGGCAAGTTCTAGCTCAGTACCAATGGTGGAATATTCAAATTTTCCTCACACTCACTTGACATCTCATTACTCTACCACATTATCAGAAACCTAGTTCGAGTCTTAGATTTAGGGTCATGCAGTGGTGTATCTCTATGTCATGCTTAGAGCCACACATTTATCAGTTACTGTGCCTAGTCATGCAGCATTCTCTTTAAATCAGGATATCATTTTGTTTAGCCATCTTGCTTAAGATTCCATTCTTATACTATGTACAATAGATACCAACATGCCGGTTCAACAATAAATTAACCAGTCTCTTGGGGAAAAAGAACACACGCAAGAAAACCCCAAGAGAGGATCGTGAGTTGGGCTACTCAGACTTCACCCTAGCACTCACTTTCCATTTACCCCACCCCCCAACAAAATAGACATGCAATTGTCCCCAATGCATAAAAGTATATAAAATAGAGTGGTAGGTGAAGCAAACCTGAGGCGCAAAGCGCCGGCGATCAACAAGCTGGCGGGTCCGGTTTCCCGGAACCCGCTCCCTCTGTAGTAGGGACACCATTAGTAGTGTCCTCAACAATGACAGCACCATCAGTAGTGCTCCTCTCAGCAATGACAGCACTATCAGTAGTGCTCCTCTCAGCCTCTGCAACTCTAATACTAGACGCCCCAGCAGCCACCTCTATAACCCTCAACTGTCGGGCCTCCTCATCAATCAGTGAGGCTCTCCTCGCAGCCTCGAACTCATGGCGCTCCTTCTTCCGTGCCCGGGACTCAGTCTCATCTCTAGTTCGGTGCCTCTTGGCACAATCTCGTGGTGGAGGTGGTGGCACATCAGTAGTGGCGAACAGGGCAGCCATCACGGTGTCCTCAGCAGGCTCTGTAGGAGGGGCCTCAGACTCAGGGACCAAGCCTCCAGTATAGTATCCAAGTCTTCTCTCAGACTCTCCACAGCAACCTTGAGAGTCGTCACATCTACTAAAAGGGCTGGCCGAGCAAGAACCCGCAACTCAAACGCATCCAAGCACTGGTGAACCTCCATGATCTTCCGCTCAGTATGATGGGCCATCTTTCTTTCTATACGCTCCTCTGCCTCAGCGATGGACCTCTGCATCCAAGGCTTGATGTGATGTAGAAGTGTGGCCATTTGGGCCTCTAGTTTCTGGACCCTAGCAAGCGGGACCAGTGAAGCAGATGGGATAGAGCGGGAGGAGCTCGGAGCGGTGCTACCACCCGGGATAGACTCGACCGGAGTGGTGTCGGTAGGCTCAGATGTAGCCGGATTAGCCCCTTGGTCCTTCTCTACCGTGGCTGCCAGGTTCTCACCTAGCGGCTGCACCTCTACACGGGGCCCTCTGTTGGGGGCAAACTTATTTGCCTCATCCCGGATGAGACCGATATCAACTTGGCCAGTCGGGGTCTTGATCACATCAATGTGCCACACGGGTACTCCTGCAGACCTGCACAATTCAAAAACAATGCATGGGAAGGGCTAAGTAGTAGTGGCCTTAAAAGCCCTCTCATGTATCACCGCCTGCAATAGCCATGCGAAGTCCACCTCGAACCTCGCAATCATGGCAGCCATCAGCACTGCATGATCCCAGGTGACAATGTTATTAGCAGCAGTGGGGCAAAGGCAGTGTCGGACCAATAGCCATAAGAACTTGGCTGTGAAGGTGAGGTTGTCCTTCTTGATACTCCCCTTTGGCTCCCGCACCCAATCGGCAGCCTCACCATATACGGAGAGGTAGTGTGCAATCCACCGCTTGGTGGTCTCTCTCACCTCTGGCTCACGATGGAATCGGCCATCTTTAATCAACTTCCACCGGTAGTCAGACTCGGCGGTGAGAGGGGTCCGGGTGGCATCGACATCCACGCCATAGAGAAACCTGCGAATGAACTGCACGGAAATATCAACCCGCTTACCAAGGACTCGGACATACTCCAACGGTGCATGTTTGACGGGGGCTGCCCGCCTGTCAAGCTGAGATCGGAGAGTCGCCACATAAGAGTCATAGAACTCTCGGACCATCTCCTCGCTATAGCGGTCTACATCTCGAGCCGTCCAATCTAGCCGATGTCTGGTGAATAACTCATGAATGGCCGGCATGGTGGGAAGACTCCCTGTGAGAACCCGTCGCTCATGAGTAGGCCCGGTCTTGTTTAGGTGCCATTTGTACCTGCAAAGAGAAGTAGTTAGCACCAGTGGAAGCCTGCAACACATGCGAAAGTATAAAACACAAAAGCAGAACACAGAAAAGGAATGGCAGTGCAGAAGTATAAAGTGCAGGACAGACCCATTGACGGTCCGTCGAAGGCATGACGGTCCGTCATGGGGGTCCGTCGAGGGACACTTAGAAAAATTTTGCTAGAGAACATCAGAAACACAGGTTCTGACAATAGCGACGGTTGAATAGGACAGACCATCGAAGGCACGACGGTCCGTCATGAGGGTCCATCGAGGGACACTTAGAATAAATTTTTCAAAACATCAGAAACAAAGGTTCTGACAGTGTCGACGGTTGTGCAGGACGGACCATTGAAGGGACGACGGTCTGTCAAATGGATCCGTCGATGGATACTTTGATTAGGCAAGGGAAGTTGGGTTTTACGAACCCCAACGACGGTCCATCGAGGGACCGATGGTCCATCGAGGGACCGACAGTCCGTCGATGGGGTCTCGTACTGTCCTTCAAGGACAGAGTTTTTGCAGCCAATTTGGTTCCCCCTTTTTACTAATTTGAAGTATTCTTAGAAGCCTAAGTTTACCTAATCATTTACCCAGCATCCCATCATTCGTAGGGCATGAATTTTCCTTGTTTTAACATGCAATTTCGACAGCCTATCAAACCCTAGGTCAGGAACACAATCATGCAAATACACGCCATTTTTTTAACAAGACACCACCATCCCTTTCAATTTCAGTGTTCTAAGGGACTTAGGACTTTTGGGTGTAAGTGTCAGCATGCAAAAGGGTCCAAAATTCCATACCCACACAGTCAGACAGTAAGATAATCAGGAAAATTAACGACAGTGAATCTAGCAGATCAGAACAACATACCTGACAACTGTAGTAGAGGAAAAAGAAGTATGAACCGTAAGTGGGTCGACGGTCCGTCGAGGCCTCCGTCGTCAGTTGCCTAACTTAGAAAAATTGAAAGAACATACCTGGACATGACAGATCCTATTGACGGTCCATCGCAGAGACGACGGTCCGTCGATGGTTTTGTCAATGGGTGCACCAGACCAGTTTTCTGCAGATTTCTGGATATATGGTCCCTGCATATTTAACACCCATTAAGCTAATCTTTTTTTTGTATTTTCTGGACACTTTTTTTTGGACACGGACCCTAAACTACGCTCTAGCCAACACTTCAAAAGAAAAATAAAAGAACATTCAAATGGGACATTAAGTAATAAAAGCAAAAATAATGTAACTATTCCTAGAAAACCACGAAAAACCAATAGTTGTCTAGAGGATACATATTGGGTTGCCTCCCAATCAGCGCTTGATTTAACATCGCTGCACGATGGAGGAATCTTGATTACTAAGACTTTATCAAGATGGTATGCCTCGATCACTTCATTCGTCGTTTCAGCATGCCCCGGATAGATTTTTATGCGCTGCTCGTTCACCTTGAACCTCACACCCTCCTTGTTCTCCAACTCAACCGCACCATTAGGGAATAGTTGGGTGATCAAGTAGGGACCAGTCCATTTGGACTTGAGTTTGCCCGAAAACGAGCGCAACCTAGAATTGACTAAAAGCACCAAATCCCCAACCAAATAATCGTGCTTCTCAATCTTTTGGTCAAGGTACTTCTTCATCTTTTCTTTGTAGAGTGCTGAACTTTCATATACCTTCAAGCGAAATTCAACCCGTTTAACCTCTGTTCCACAGCCTCATTCCAATCCATTTTCAACTTCATCATTGCCCACATGGATTTATGCTCTAATTCAATCGATAAGTGACAAGCCTTCCCATATACAAGTTGGTATAGGGACATACCTATGGGAGTCTTGTATGCTGTCCGGTAGGCCCAAAGAGAATCATCAAGCCTCCTTGACCAATCCGTTCTACTAGCATTCACCGTTTTTGCCAAAATCTGCTTAATCTCTCTGTTTGACACCTCAACTTACCCACTAGTTTGAGGATGGTACGGAGTGGCCACATTATGGCGAACCCTATATTTTTTCAATAATCCCTTAAATAGCTTGTTGCAAAAGTGGGATCCCCCATCACTGATAATAGCATGTGGGGTGCAAAATCTAGAAAATATGTTCTTTATCAAGAACGCGGTGACACTCTTCCCTTCATTATTTGCAAGTGCGATAGCCTCCACCCATTTAGACACATAATTGACTACCACAAGAATGTACTTTTGTAACAACCCTAAAAATGGATAAGATAAGTAATGCTTAATGTGTCTAGAATGCCTACGATTAGACCAGGGTTAACACGGATTGATGCGTAGAGAACCAGACCTCGAAACCCTTGCTACAGCCAAGCCAACTAACTTGGGGAGTTAGTTGAGCTTGTAAAGGTTGGGTCCAACCATGTAGGGCTATCGAATACGAAGATTTACTCGAAGGAGTCTTTACCGGACTTAAAAAGGGGAAATGTTAGGTTTGGTGGGTCTAGAGGTAAAATGGTCTTTTTCCAGGCTAAGGGTAGTCTCGTAATTACCATAAATATATAATTAATTATTTAATTAATAAGGTGGAGGGGCATTTTGGGGAGAGAGGGCCGAAAATGGGCTCTTGAAGTGAAGTCTTGCTTCACCCGGGTTCGAACCTAGGTGGAAGCAATGAATTAAAGTTGTTTTTAATTTAAGTTGGTAAATTAATGTAATTAATTTATATTTATTATTTATTAGCTTATTTAGAATAAAAGGAAATCAGATTTATGATAATTAAAATAAATCCTTAATTGACTAAGTCCTAAACTAGACTCCTAAGCCTAATAAAACTATCACTCCCTCACGTTTATCTCCCCAACATCCACGACCATTCTCTCATCTTTCACACGTGTTCTCTCTGCCAAAATATCATACAAGATCAGAAAAATAAACCAAGTTCTTCACACTTGAAGAACTCTCACGAAATCACAAAAAAATAAACGTTAATCACACGTTAGGCAAAGGGAGGTTGTCCGTCGAGTGGTGTTGACATTGAGGGGACTTGGACGTGATCTTGGGTGAAGTTTTTGTGCAGCAAGTCAAGGGTTTAATGTCAAAAAGGTATGGGTTCTCTTCTCTCTTGGTCCCTTTCCCAAGAGACCCCTTAAGGTTCAGATTATTCAGTCCGAAAACTAGGGTTGTTCCCCGTTGCATGTCCGTGTCACTAGCTCCCAATGATTCGTAGGTTGGGTATGATTGCTGGTAGATTTAGGTGTGTGTTGTGTTTTCGTGATGAATATGTTCATGTTTGTGTGTTTGAAATCGTATGAATGACAACCTATGTGTTTTCGAAACTATGTGCATGTGTGTGCAAGGATGTAACAGTAACTAATGTTCTCTGTTTGATGCTCCAAAAATTTTAATGTTATGGTTGTTATTTTACGTGCATAAACCTATGTAAACCTTGATGTTCATATAAGATGAAATGTAGATGATTTGAATGATATCTCTTGGCTAAACGAACCTATGAAAAATGCACCCAAAACGTGTTAAATGATCTACGAATTACCCTATGAGTTCAAGTGTAAAATATTGATGAAAGTGAGCTGAAATATGACCAATTTTCCAGCAGCTTATAAGTTTGGTTTTTGTCTAAACGTTAATGAATAAATCTGGAAAATTAATGGAGTGTAAATTAGGTGAGGTCACTAGGATTCGAACCCAGGACCCCACCCTTGAGATACACTAAAAATGTGAAATAAATGGGGTTAAGGGGATTCGATCTTGGGTTTCTTTGGCTGAAAAATAAAATACAAAATTAATAATGAGAGGAGTGGGATTCGAACCCACAACCCCTTGGTCATAACTTAAAGAAAAAAAAAAGAGAAACTAAATGTGAGGCATGGGAATCGAACCCACGACCTCAAGGCAGTAGAGGAGAGTAAGAGAAAATATAAAGAAAAGAAATGTGAGGCGTGGGAATCAAACCCACGACCTCAAGGCAGTGAAGGGAGTTAAGAGAAAAATGAAGATAAAATAAATGTGAGGCGTGGGAATTGAACCCACGACCTCTAGGCAGTGTAGGCGAAATAAAAGAAAAAAATAAAGAGAGGCTGTGGGGGTTTGATCCCACAACCTCATGGTCTACTCGAAATAGACAAGGAGAATTAAATAAAAAAAATAAAAGGGGATGTGGGGGTTCGATCCCACAACCCCTCGGCCAAGGAAGAGGAAATTCAAAGAAGAAAAATAAAGAGAAAACGTTGATGTTGGGGCTCGATCTAGGGTCCCAATGTCATGTGGACCAAAAATAAAATAAATGAAAAACGTAAGTGTTGTCCAAGGGATTCGAAACCGGGTTCCCTTGCCCAAATTTCGTATTGATACATAAGTCATATGTGAATTAAATATTCAAAAATAATGCTAGCTACTTAGATCAAAATTGAGATCTTGGCATACATACAAGATACATAAGTCTTGTACCACATAATCTTAGGAAGATATGAATCACTTAAACGAACTATGAATGAAGCATCATGGCTTGTATGTATAGACCCATAAGTCTACCATACGTTTACAAATAAGTGAACCTAAGATTTATGTAATGAAATGATATAACCCTAGAAGGGTTAGGTAAGAGTGTAATACACACTAAATGGCCAAGTGCATTGGCATACGATGAAATGAATATTATGTAATGAAAACATGAAACCCTAGAAGGGTTAAGTAAGAGTGTCAACACACAAATAGCCAAGTGCATTGGCATATGATGAAATGAACATTCACGTACAAAGGGGTGAGTAATTATGAAGAGCAAATGTGCTAATGTTAATGAATGTGGTGACAACATGATATGAGGCTAATGTAAAAGATGAGAACAATCTCAAATGAGCCTAAGTAAATGTTACCAATACGTACTCACCTATGAGAGTGTAAAGTTAATAAAGAGACCAGTCTCTATGAACACTCTAATGAAAGTATTGAGAATAATGTATACTTAATACTAATGATGAGATGAGAAATCATCTATTGAGCTATGATGTCCTCATACTAGAAGCCAGCTTCCATGACGTATGAGTTGAATGAAATGGAACTTTATACTAAGCACCGATAGACTAGCTATAAGCGGTGATGCCTTCTTTCGGGAAGGGCGTAGGTTCACGTAACTCTCATGAGATGAGACTGTCCGGCATGTCGGGTATGGGTCTCCTTATATCTCCTAGTCTTCGAACCTATACTGCCAATATAGGGATCTGGCGGGGTTCAATTCCCATGTACGCTAGCATGTTTTGGGTCACTTTGGCCGGTGATTCCACCTCTTTTCGGTGTGGGGGAGACACTGGATTTCATGATGCTCACGTGATCTATGTCAATTAAAGTTAAAGTTCCCAATGAATGAATGAGGCCAGCCTCAAATGATGCACATAATGAAATGATCGATACCAAAGGTGTTAGGATAGGATGATCAAGAGGTGAACTAGACTCAAGTAATGACACTAGGTTATTCTTGATCATTGCACAGAAAACCCGATGAGAGTCTTAAACTACATCCTAGGTATAGCTGGTGTTTACACTAGCTTATGAATGAATGAAATGAAGTATGTATGAATGAATGAAGCAGACTCTGTGTTTGCTAAAGAAGACTCCTTAGTTAAGGTCCCATATGTTGAGCCCTCATTTTGGAAAGCCTTAATGTCAAGTCCATGATTCCAAGGTCTCATGGCATATGAATGAATGATATGAAAGATGTTATGTCCTATATGCAATATGATATGTGCTATGTGTAAGATGTTATGTGATGTGTGCAATATGATAAGTATGATGATGCATGTTACTCTCATGGCATGACTTTCCTAATCCAAATTTGGAAAGCTCACTGACTTTCCTAATCCAAATTTTGAAAGCTCATTAACTTTCCTAATCCCAATTTTGCAAGTCCACTGACTTGACTTTCCATAATCATGTTGCTAGGAAAGAGCAATTCTTACTCATGCATGTCCTTGGTGTGTGCTTGCATATACCCATACTTAGTACAAGTGTGTACTAATCCCATACAACTCTATATTTTTAGGTGCAGGCACAGGTGGACACTAGAGTTTACAGGTTGACATTGCAGCTATCCGGACGTGGAGCTTTCATCCGGACTTGGTAGGCCCTCATGCTCTCGAGGATGTCTACCATTATTATCTATCTTAGATGTAGGCTTTAGCAAGTGGAGCATATTCCACTAGTGTTTCTTTCTACTTTCATTTCAGACTTTGTATTGGTGCCGTTTTGGCAAAAATATGTTTAATGCAATTATGAACTGTTTCTTTCATTCGATTATCTCTATATTAGATGGTTGATTTGTGAACGCCTATGATGTTAAGTTTAAAATGTTTAGCATGAAATAAGAAAACAAAAAGTTCAAATTGTTCCGCTAAAATTAACGTAGATGAAGTAAGAATGACGTATGTAGGCTTGTCTGCGACCTCTGAGAGGTCAACAATGACGGTCTCATCTGGGGTCTAGATTCCGGTCGTGACAAAGTTTGTATCAGAACACTAGGTTAAATTTCGAGGATAATAAGTTCACATCAACCACATTGAGTAGTTTCTAAGTCATGGTAGTGAAGTGCACCACTATCCTGAATTAGAGACTGCATGATGCGTAGGAAAATTTCCCTTCTTTTGATCTTATTGTGCTTTTCCTAATGTCTAATTTCTTGGTGTTATGAGCGTGTCTAACACCAATCTTTGTTGTTTTCAGAGAATGACTACTAGGAGAACCATTGGTGAGAGGAGAGGAGGTGCAGCTGCTGGGGACAATCAGGTTCCACCCCAGGCTCCAACTGAAGGAGTGGCTATGCCGGTTAACCCAGATGGGTTGACTGATGCGGACGTGCGGGCATATCTGGCCCAGATCACACAGGCCATCACTATGCAGGCCTAGTCTATGACTGCCCAGGTCAACCGGCAGGATGTTCAGAGGTAGAATCCACCGGTTCGTAGCATGGCTGACAGGTTGAGAGACTTCACGAGGATGAATCCTCCTATTTTCACAGGGTCTAAGACTTCAGAGGACCCCCAGGAGTTTGTGGATGAGGTGCATAAGATTTTGGTGGCTATGGGGGCCACAGACACTGAGAAAGTAGAGTTGGCTTCCAATCAACTCAAGGATGTTGCACAGACTTGGTGCAATATGTGGCCGGATAGCCGAGCTTTAGGCGGAGTTCCGGTCACTTGGGAGCTGTTTAAGACAGCATTCCTGGAGAGATTCTTTCCCAGGGAGATGAGGGAGGCAAAGGTTGAGGAGTTTATCAACCTTAAGCAGGGATCAATGACAGTCAGGGAGTATTCCCTGAAGTTTGTTAAACTATCCAGGTATGCTACTTTCTTTAGTATCTAACAGCAAGGATGAGATGAGTACTGAAGTTTGTTAAATTATCAAGGTATGCTACTTCCCTTGTAATAATAGCAGGGATGAGATTAGCAGGTTCCTCACAGGAATCAACGGAGATCTGGAGCAGGAGTGTCGATCTGCGATGCTCCATGATAACATGGATCTCTCCAGGTTGATGGTGCATGTCCAGCAGGTAGAGGACAGACGCAAGAAGAGGGGCGTTCGTGATGCTAGGAGGCCTAAGCCTCAAGATCAGGCAAGTCCCAGCCATGGAGGCCATAGAAACAATTTTGACGTCCGTGAGCAGCCCAGGTTCAAGAAGGGGCAGCAGAGTTCTTGGAACTCTAATTCTCAGAGGAGTACAGCACCTAGAGGAGGCAGACCTGAGCCCAAGAAGGGCAATGGAGGTGAGATACAGCGTCCCAGAAAGAACTGTGCTAAGTGTGGCCGTGCTCACATTGGAGAGTGCAGACAGGGCACTAATGCCTGCTTCGGTTGCGGTAAGAGTGGGCGCATGGTTAGAGACTGCCCACAGAACAGAGGTCAGGCTGGAGGTAATGCTCAGCCTAGGCCTAATCCACAGGGTGCAGCAGCAGCCGAGCCTCCTAAGAGGAATAGGTTCTATGCCCTGAAGGGCAGGGAGGAGCAGGAGAAGTTTGCTGATGTGGTCACAGGTATGCTGCAAGTATTCTCAACTTTTGTTTATGCTTTACTTGATCCAAGGTCTACGCTTTCCTTTGTAACTCCTTTGCTTGCTCTCACTTTTGAGATATTTCCTGAAGTTCTGCATGATCCTATAGTGGTTAGTACACCTTTAGGAGAAAATGTAAGAACTGATAGAGTATACAAGGGTTGCCCAATAGTTGTAAGTGGTAAGACTATGTGTGCAGACTTGGTTGAGTTACCCATGCATGATTTTGATGTTATTCTTGGCATGGACTAGCTTCACAGTTGTTATGCTTGTTTGGATTGTCGTAGTAGAGTGGTGAGATTTTGTTTCCCTAATGAAGAAGAGCTAGTATGGGAGGGGTACAACTCGAGTCGTCCTGATCCCTTGATTTCGAACCTTAAGGCCAATAAAATGATGTCCAAGGGGTTATTGTGTCATCTTGTGAGTGTTAACGATTTAGATCATGGCATTCCTTCCATAGACTCAGTGCCTGTAGTGAATGAGTTCCTAGATATATTTCCTGATGATTTGCCTGGAGTCCCTCCCCCTCGAGAGATTGACTTTGGTATCGACTTAGAACTCGATACTAAACCAATTTCAATTCCTCCCTACAGAATGGCTCCAGCTGAACTCAAAGAGTTGAAGCTGCAGTTAAAAGATCTCTTTGATAAGGGTTTCATTCAGCCGAGCATATCCCCTTGGGGCGCTCCAGTGTTGTTTGTAAAAAAGAAGGATGGAACCCTTAGAATGTGTATCAATTATCGGCAGATCAACAAAGTCACTATAAAGAATAAGTATCCACTTCCCAGAATAGATGATTTGTTCGATCAGCTCCAAGGGTTTAGTTTCTTCTCTAAAATTGATCTTCGTTAAGGGTATCATCAGCTTAGGATTAGGGATGGAGATATCCCAAAGACAGCCTTTCATACTCGTTATGGTCATTATGAGTTCTTAGTTATGTCATTTGGTCTCACGAATGCACCTGCTGCATTTATGGACCTCATGAACCAAGTCTTCCGTGAATACCTTAATTCTTTCGTCATAGTATTCATTGATGACATCCTCATCTACTCTAGGACCAAGGAAGAGCATGAACAGCATTTGAGACTAACCTTGCAGGTACTTAGACAACATCAGTTGTATGCCAAATTTAGCAAGTGTGAATTCTGGCTTAGATCAGTGACCTTTTTGGGTCATGTTGTGTCCGATCAGGGCATGGAGGTGGATCCCAGGAAGACTAAGGTTGTGAAGAACTGGCCAAAACCTCTTACTCACACTGACATCCGTAGCTTTCTGGGATTGGCTGGTTACTACCGCAGGTTCGTGGAGGGTTTTTCTTCCATTGCTGCCCCACTGACAGCTTTGACTAAGAAGAAGGCCAAGTTTGAATGGACGGAGACTTGTGAGAAGAGTTTCCAGGAGCTCAAGGACAGACTCACTTCAGCCCTGGTGCTTACTTTGCCTAAGTGTGGTGAGAATTACACTGTTTATTGTGATGCATCTAGGGTTGGTTTGGGTTGTGTTCTTATGCAGGTTGGTAAGGTGATAGCTTATGCGTCCAGACAGCTCAAGGTTCATGAGAAGAATTATCCCACTCCTGACCTGGAGTTGGCAGCTGTGGTGTTTGCACTGAAGCTGTGGAGGCACTACTTGTATGGGGTGCATGTGGATGTGTTCACAGACCACAAGAGTCTCCAGTACGTGTTCAAGCAGAGAGAGTTGAATATACGTCAGCGGAGATGGTTGGAGCTGTTAAAGGACTATGACATGAATGTTCACTACCATCCAGGTAAGGCTAGTGTTGTAGTTGATGCTTTGAGCAGGATGAGCATGGGAAGTACAGCCCACGTTGAGGATGAGAAAAAGGAGTTGGCGAAAGATGTACACAGACTGGCCAGACTAGGTGTGTGATTGGTTGACTCTACTAGTGGGGGTGTTTCAGTTCATCCTAGTTCTGAATCATCCTTAGTAGTTGAAGTCAAGCAGGGTCAGCATCTCGATCCTGTGTTGATGGAGCTGAAGGACTCAGTGTTGATAAAGATGAATGAGTCTTTCGCTTTGGGAGGTGACGGCATACTTAGGTATCAAGACAAGCTGTGTGTACCAGATGTTGATGATTTGCGGACCAGGATTGTTGCAGAGGCCCATGGTTCCAGATATTCCATACATCCAGGTTCCACCAAGATGTATTATGATCTTATGCAGATTTATTGGTGGGATGGCATGAAGAAGGACATTACAGAATATGTGGCCAAGTGTCCTAATTGTCAGCAGGTTAAGGCAGAACATCTTAAGCCTGGCAGTCTTACTCAGATTATTGAGGTTCCGACTTGGAAGTGGGAGGGTATTAATATGGACTTCGTGGTTGGTCTTCCGAGGACTAGGAGGCAGCATGACTCCATATGGGTTATTGTGGACAGGATGACTAAGTCTGCCCACTTTATCCCTATGAAGTCTACTTACAGAGTCGAGGATTATGCAAGACTCTACATTGATGAGATTGTGAGATGGCATGGGATTCCTTTGTCTATCATTTCAGATAGAGGAGCTCAGTTTACTTCACATTTTTGGAGATCTTTCCAGAAGAGCTTGGGCATGCAAGTAAATCATAGCACTGCCTTTCATCCTCAGACTGATGGGCAGGCAGAGCGCACCATTCAGACATTGGAGGACATGTTGAGAGCGTGTGTGATTGACTTCAGGGGTAGCTGGGATGACCATTTGCCTTTGATAGAGTTCTCATATAATAATAGTTATCACTCCAGCTTTGGGATGGCACCGTTTGAGCACTGTATGGTAGGAGGTGTAGATCTTCAGTTGGGTGGTTCAAGGTTGGAGAGTCATCCATTTTGGGTCCAGAGATCATTCATGAGGCCTTAGAGAAGGTCAGAGTAATTAGGGACAGGTTAGCTACTGCTTACAGTCGGCAGAAGTCATATGCAGATAACAAGAAATGGCCCTTAGAGTTTGATGTTGGTGACCAGGTCTATTTGAAGATATCACCTATGAAGGGGGTGATGAGGTTTGGCAGGAAGAGGAAGTTGAGCCCGAGGTATGTTGGTCCATATGAGATCTTACAACGTGTGGGTGAGGTGGCCTATGAGTTGGCATTGCCTGCGGAGCTAGCTTCTGTCCATCCAGTCTTTCATGTATCCATGTTAAAGAAGTGCCTAGGTGATCCAGTATCGATTCTACCTATGGAAGGTTTGGGGGTCGATGAAGACTTGTCGTACGAGGAGGTACCTGTTGAGATCTTAGACAGATAGATCAAGCGGCTGAGGAACAAGGATATTGCCACCGCGAAGGTGTTGTGGAGGAATCATCTTGTTGAGGGTGCTACATGGGAGGCTGAGGCTGATATTAGATCCCGCTACACTTATCTTTTCAGCTCTTGAGGTTAGACTTCCTACTCTTAAGTCTAAGTTTCCTTATCTCTCCATGTTGTTACTATTGCTTGACTGTGCATAGTGATTATGTCATGATCTAACTGGCATTACGCTAGATAGTAGTAGTGTTATTCGGGGACAAATGTTCCTATGGGGGGATAATGTAACAACCCTAAAAATGGATAAGATAAGTAATGCTTAATGTGTCTAGAATGCCTACGAATAGACCAGGGTTCACACGGATTGATGCGCGTAGAACCAGACCTCGGAACCCTTGCTACAGCCAAGCCAACTAACTTAGGGAGTTAGTTGAGCTTGGAAAGGTTGGGTCCAACCATGTAGGGCTCTCGAATATGAAGATTTACTCGAAGGAGTCTTTATCGGACTTAAAAAGGGGAAATCTTAGGTTTGAAGGGTCTAGGGGTAAAATGGTCTATTTCCAGGCTAAGGGTGGTATCGTAATTACCCTAAATATATAATTAATTATTTAATTAATAAGGTGGAGGGTCATTTTGGGGAGAGAGGGCCGAAAATAGGCTCTTGAAGTGAAGTCTTGCTCCACCCGGGTTCGAACCTAGGTGGAAGCAATGAATTAAAGTTGTTTTTAATTTAAGTTGGTAAATTAATGTAATTAATTTTTATTTATTATTTATTAGCTGATTTAGAACAAAAGGAAATCATATTTTTGATAATTAAATAAATCCTTAATTGACTAAGTCCTAAACTAGACTCCTAAGCCTAATAAAACTCTCACTCCCTCACGTTTATCTCCCCAACATCCACGACCATTCTCTCTTCTTTCTCACGTGTTCTCTCTGCCAAAATAACATACAAGATCAGAAAAATAAACCAAGTTCTTCACACTTGAAGAACTCACACGAAATCACAAGAAAATAAACGTTAATCACACGTTAGGCAAAGGGAGGTTGTCCGTCGAGTGGTGTTGACATTGAGGGGACTTGGACGTGATCTTGGGTGAAGTTTTTGAGCAGCAAGTCAAGGGTTTAACGTCAAAAAGGTATGGGTTCTCTTCTCTCTTGGTCCCTTTCCCAAGAGACCCCTTAAGGTTCAGATTATTCAGTCCGAAAACTAGGGTTGTTCCCCGTTGCATGTCCCTGTCACTAGCTCCCAATGATTCGTAGGTTGGGTATGATTGCTGGTAGATTTAGGTGTATGTTGTGTTTTTGTGATGAATATGTTCATATTTGTGTGTTTGAAATCGTATGAATGACAACCTACGTGTTTTCGAAACTATGTGCATGTGTGTGCAAGGATGTAACAGTAACTAATGTTCTCTGTTTGATGCTCCAAAAATTTTAATATTATGGTTGTTATTTTACGTGCATAAACCTATGTAAATCGTGATGTTCATATAAGATGAAATGTGGCTGATTTGAATGATATTCTCTTGGCTAAATGAACCTATGAAAAATGCACCCAAAACGTGTTATATGATCTACGAATTACCCTATGAGTTCAAATGTAAAATATTGATGAAAGTGAGCTGAAATGTGACCAATTTTCCAGCAGCTTATAAGTTTGGTTTTTGGCTAAACGTAGATGAATAAATCTGGAAAATTAATGGAGTGTAAATTAGGTGAGGTCACTAGGATTCGAACCCGCGACCCCACCCTTGAGATACACTAAAAACGTGAAATAAATGGGGTTAAGGGGATTCGATATTGGGTGTCTTTGGCTGAAAAATAAAATACAAAATTAAGAATTGAGAGGGGTGGGATTCGAACCCACAACCCCTTGGTCAGAACTTAAAGAAAAAAATGAAGAGAAACTAAATGTGAGGCGTGGGAATCGAACCCACGACCTCAAGGCAATAGAGGAGAGTAAGAGAAAATATAAACAAAAGAAATGTGAGGCGTGGGAATCGAACCCACGACCTCAAGGCAGTGAAGGGAGTTAAGAGAAAAATGAAGATAAAATAAATGTGAGGCGTGGGAATTGAACCCACGACCTCTAGGCAGTGTAGGCGAAATAAAAGAAAAAAATAAAGAGAGGCTGTGGGGGTTTGATCCCACAACCTCATGGTCTACTTGAAATAGACAAGGAGAATTAAATAAAAAAAATAAAAGGGGATGTGGGGGTTCGATCCCACAACCCCTCTGCCAAGGAAGAGGAAATTCAAAGGAGAAAAATAAAGAGAAAACGTTGATGTTGGGGCTCGATCTAGGGTCCCAATGTCATGTGGACCAAAAATAAAATAAATGAAAAATGTAAGTGTTGTCCAAGGGATTCGAAACCGGGTTCCCTTGCCCAAATTCCGTATTGATACATAAGTCATATGTGAATTAAATATTCAAGAATAATGCTACCTACTTAGATCAAAATTGAGATCTTGGCATACATACAATATGCATAAGTCTTGTACCACATAATCTTAGGAAGATATGAATCACTTAAACGAACTGTGAACGAAGCATCATGGCTTGTATGTATAGACCCATAAGTCTAGCATACGTTTAAAAATAAGTGAACCTAAGATTTATGGAATGAAATGATATAACCCTAGAAGGGTTAGGTAAGAGTGTAACACACACCAAATGGCCAAGTGCATTGGCATACGATGAAATGAATATTATGTAATGAAAAGATGAAACCCTAGAAGGGTTAAGTAAGAGTGTCAAACACACAAATGGCCAAGTGCATTGGCATATGATGAAATGAACATTCACGTACAAAGGGGTCAGTAATTATGAAGAGAAAATGTGCTAATGTTAATGAATGTGGTGACAACATGATATGAGGCTAATGTAAAAGATGAGAACAATCTCAAATGAGCCTAAGTAAATGTTACCAAAACGTACTCACCTATGATAGTGTAAAGTTAATGAAGAGACCAGTCTCTATGAACACTCTAATGAATGTATTGAGAATAATGTATACTTAATACTAATGATGAGATGATAAATCATCTATTTAGCTATGATGTCCTCATACTAGAACCAGCTTCCATGACGTATGAGTTGAATGAAATGGAACTTTATACTCAGCACCGATAGACTAGCTATGAGCGGTCATGCCTTCTTTCGGGAAGGGCGTAGGTTCACGTAACTCTCATGAGATGAGACTGTCCGGCATGCCGGGTATGGGTCTCCTTATATCTCCTAGTCGTCGAACCTATACTGCCAATATAGGGATCTGGCGGGGTTCAATTCCCATGTACGCTAGCATGTTTTGGGTCACTTTGGCCGGTGATTCCACCTCTTTTCGGTGTGGGGGAGACACTGGATTTCATGATGCTCACATGATCTATGTCGGTTAAAGTTAAAGTTCCCAATGAATGAATGAGGCCAGCCTCAAATGATGCACATAATGAAATGATTGATACCAAAGGTGTTAGGATAGGATGATCAAGAGGTGAACTAGACTCAAGTAATGACACTAGGTTATTCTTGATCATTGCACAGAAAACCCGATGAGAGTCTTAAACTACATCCTAGGTATAGCTGGTGTTTACACTAGCTTATGAATGAATGAAATGAAGTATGTATGAATGAATGAAGCAGACTCTGTGTTTGCTAAAGAAGACTCCTTAGTTAAGGTCCCATATGTTGAGCCCTCATTTTGGAAAGCCTTAATGTCAAGTCCATGATTCCAAGGTCTCATGGCATATGAATGAATGGTATGAAAGATGTTATGTCCTATATGCAATATGATATGTGCTATGTGTAAGATGTTATGTGTTGTGTGCAATATGATAAGTATGATGATGCGTGTTACTCCCATGGCATGACTTTCCTAATCCAAATTTGGAAAGCTCACTGACTTTCCTAATCCAAATTTGGAAAGCTCACTAACTTTCCTAATCCCAATTTGGCAAGTCCTCTGACTTGACTTTCCATAATCATGTTGCTTGGAAAGAGCTGTTCTTACTCATGCATGTCCTTGGTGTGTGCTTGCATATATCCATACTTAGTACAAGTGTGTACTAATCCCATACAACTCTATATTTTTAGGTGCAGGCACAGGTGGACACTAGAGTTTACAGGTTGACGTTGCAGCTATCCGGACGTGGAGCTTTCATCTGGACTTGGTAGGCCCTCATGCTTTCGAGGATGTCTACCATTATTATCTATCTTAGATGTAGGCTTTAGCTAGTGGAGCATGTTCCACTAGTGTTTCTTTCCACTGTCACTTCAGACTTTGTATTGGTGTCGTTTTGGCAAAAATACGTTTAATGCAATTATGAACTGTTTCTTTCATTTGATTATGTCTATATTAGATGGTTGATTTGTGAACGCCTATGATGTTAAGTTTAAAATGTTTAGCATGAAATAAGAAAACAAAAAGTTCAAATTTTTCCGCTAAAATTAACTTAGATGAAGTAAGAATGACGTATGTAGGCTTGTCCGACCTCTAAGAGGTCAACGATGCCGGTCTCAACTTGGGTCTAGATTACGGTCGTGACAAAGTTGGTATCAGAGCACTAGGTTAAATTCCGAGGATAATAAGTTCACATCAACCACATTGAGTAGTTTCTAAGTCATGGTAGTGAAGTGCACCACTATCCTGAATTAGAGACTGCATGATGCGTAGGAAAATTTCCCTTCTTTTGATCTTATCGTGCTTTTCCTAATGTCTAATTTCTTGGTGTTATGAGCGTGTCTAACATCAATCTTTGTTGTTTTCAGAGAATGACTACTAGGAGAACCATTGGTCAGAGGAAAGGAGGTGCAGCTACTGGGGACAATTAGGTTCCACCCCAGGCTCCAGCTGAAGGAGTGGCTATGCCGGTTAACCCAGCTAGGTTGACTGTTGCGGAGGTACGGGCATATCTGGCCCATATCGTACAGGCCATCACTATGCAAGCCCAGTCTATGACTGCCCAGGTCAACCGGCAGGATGTTCAGAGGGAGAATCCACCAGTTCGTAGCATGGCTGACATGTTGAGAGACTTCACGAGGATGAATCCTCCTATTTTCACAGGGTCTAAGACTTCAGAGGACCCCCAGGAGTTTGTGGATGAGGTGCATAATATTTGGTGGCTATGGGGGCCACAGACACTGAGAAAGTAGAGTTGGCTTCCAATCAACTCAAGGATGTTGCACAGACTTGGTGCAAGATGTGGCAGGATAGCCGAGCTTTGGGCGGAGTTCCAGTCACTTGGGAGCTGTTTAAGACAGCCTTCCTGGAGACACTGCTTGTATGGTGTGCATGTTGATGTGTTTACTGACCATAAAAGTCTTCAACATGTGTTTACACAAAAGGAGTTGAACCTTCAACATAGAAGATGGTTAGAATTGTTGAAAGATTATGACATGAGTGTCCTTTACCACCCCGGCAAAGCCAATGTGGTTGTGCATTCTTTGAGTCGTATGACTATGGGTAGTGTGTCTCATGTGGAAGAAGAGAAGAAAGAACTTGTGAAAGATGTTCATATGTTGGCTCGCTTAGGTGTGCAGTTAGAAGATTCTCCAAATGGTGGTTTTATGGTCCATCATATTTCTGACTCATCATTAGTTGTTGAGGTGAAATCTAAGAAATATCTTTATCCTCTATTGATGGAGTTGAAGGAATCGGTACTTAGTAAGCTTAATGAGTCATTCTTCCAGGGGGGATGGTGTTCTTAGGTACGAAGGGAGATTATGTGTACCCGATGTTGAGGATTTGAGAAATCAAATTCTAGAAGAAGCCCATGGTTCTCGCTGTTCTATACATCCGGGTGCCACCAAAATGTATCATGACCTTAGAGAGGTCTATTGGTGGGATGGTTTAAAGAGCGACATAGCAGACTTTGTTGCTAAGTGTCCAAACTGCAAACAAGTTAAAGATGAGCATCTTAAACCGGGTGGTATAACCCAAATCATGGATGTTCCTACTTGGAAGTAGGAAGCCATCAATATGGACTTTGTTGTTGGGTTGCCTCGAACCCGAAGGCAAAATGATTCTATATGGGTTATTGTGGATATGTTGACCAAATCTACCCATTTTATTCCTGTTAAGTCTACATATACTGCCAAAGACTATGCAAGAATCTACATTAATGAGATTGTGAGTCTTCATGGGATTCCTTTGTCCATCATTTTGAATAGAGGTGCCCAATTCACTTCTCATTTTTGTAAGGCTTTTCAAAAGGGTTTAGGTACTCAAGTGAAACTTAGTACTTCTTTTCATCCTCAGACGGATGGTCAAGCGCAGCGTTCCATTCAGAACCTTGAGGACACATTAAGAGCATGTGTCATTGATTTAATGGGAAGTTGGGATGATCACTTACCATTGATTGAGTTCTCTTATAACAATAGCTATCATTTGAGCATCTCCATGGCACCGTTTGAATCTCTTTATGGTAGAAGGTGTAGATCTCCGGTTGGATGGTTTGAGGTTGGTGAGTCCTCACTCCTTTGTCCAGATATCATCTATGAGGTTATAGAGAAGGTTCGAATCATAAGTGATAGATTGAAGACAGCCAATAGTCGGCAAAAGTCTTATGCCGACAATAGAAGAAGAGATCTTGAGTTTGAAATAGGTGATCGTGTCTACTTGAAGATTTCACCTATGAAAGTGGTGATGAGATTCGGTAGAAAGGGACTTAAGCTAAGCATCGATGAACTAGATATGAGAGGTGTCCCTTCCCTAGTTGGAAGGTAGGTTCACAATGACTCTCATGATATAGAGGTTGTCATGTAATGTGGAACTATGGGTCTCTAATACATCTCCTAGTTCTTGAACTATGTTGCCACCATAGGATACTAGCTAGTGGATCCACCTAGAAAGCTATGTCATTTTAGGTTCTACTTTGGCCGGTAGATCACCTTCTTTTGGTGTGGGGTTTCATGACACCGGATTCCATGTTTAGCTCACATGGTCTATGTCGACTAAGGTGAATGTTCCCTCATGTAAAATGAAAGACAAGTAAATGGACATTGATTAGGGTGACTTGAAGAGTTTACTTAGTATAGGTAGGGGTATGGGACTCTACCTAAACATTGCACAAGTTGACTCTAAGGGAAGTCCTAGGAGATTGTTCTTATGTAATATTATAACATAAAAGATATATGTTTATGATACATGATGTTACTCTTATATGATGTTGGTTATTATGATGAACATGTTATTGGTTTATATTGTTATAGGAAGTGATGAATACTTATGTTACAAGTTATATGAAAGCAAAGCTACTTATGGTCTCCTATCTTATCTACTTGGTTGTGTGGGGTTATGGGGCTTCACATGACCATTGCACTTGTAGGTTGGGGATGAGATCATTTGTAAGTGTTTGTATGTTATATTTATATGATATTTTGAATATTAAATGTTAACATGACTCTATGATAATATGTCTTTGATTATGATCATGTTTTAAGTTGATGGAATCCTTAACTTGTATATATTATATGGTATGTGCATTGAAGACTTTCATATGACTTAGCATGTTTTCTAAAGAGATGATAAATGATCATTTTCATGCATGTCCTTATATGTTATGTGCAAATACCCATACTTAGTACATGTGGCGTACTAACCCCATTTCTTTATATAACTACAATTGTAGGTTTCGTCCATTGAAGTTTAAGGAGGTCAATTTGAAGAAGCTTGAAACTCTTTCTCCAAGTCTTGGTAGGTCCTCATGTTTGAAGATGCTATCTTCCATATTCCAGCTTATGAAGACTTAGTAGTTTTAAGAATATTCTAATTCCATTTATGTTCTTTTGAATTCTTTTGCACTAAGGCCTATATGACATATTTATTATACATTGGCTAAGTCCAGATTTGTACTCTTTAGATGGTTTTATATATATGTGAGACAAGTTTTTAGAATATCGTATGTCCTTATGAATGTTAAGTATGAAGTCTAAGTATATTTCAAATAGGATGTAAAAGTTTTAATTTTTCCGTAATTTTTACTGATCACGTGTTATGACGAATTCTAAGGACTTGTCTGAGTCCTCTGAGAGGACGACGACGCCGGTCTCATCTGGGGTATGCTCTCCGGGTGTGACAACTTTTTTTTATTTCACCCTTTTCTCATAAATTTTTCTCCCCTTTTATTGAAGTATTTTCCTTCCCATCTTTCATTGACATTGTAAGAGTGTTTTGTCTTTCCTTATTTCTTTCAATCTTTTTTCTTTCTTTCTTTTTGTTCTTTCTATAGAAGTCATTTTTTTTCTTGACTTTGGGAGACTTAATATCTTTTGTCTTTGGCAATTGAAATATGATTTTTCTCTTATAATTTGCACACTCTTGGTAACTCAAGAAGATTGGGCCAAGAGAGGAATAGTGTGTGTAAGCTCTCAAAAAGGGATAGTGGTTACTATTGGATGTCCAAAGAAAAGGCTTCAGGCTCAAAAGTGGGAAAACTAGGGATTAATGTCATTTTGTTGGCTTTGAAAGGCACAATCGATTTGAAAAAAGGCCTACAATTCCCGAACCAAACATTACTTCGGATTTCGCCTCGAAAAATATTTAGGCCAAGTTCTAGATCAACAGAGCAATTCAATTGAATTTTGATCTAAAATCTCTCCACACCATGCACATGAAACCATGAGGTTGATTTTATTCTTATCATTAATGTCCGCAAGATAACTTCAAGCATCACAAAAATAAAAATGAGAGGTACCAAAAGAATCTAGGGTTTACTAAAATTCAATCATTTCCATCATATTGATTAATTTTACATGATCCTAATTGCATTGGTCCAAGTAAGTCGAAGACATGACTATTATGATACATACACAATTTTTTTTTGAAAGAATGAATATCGAATCCAAGAAGGATTGCCTACGTATCTCATCGAGATGAGAATCAGGTGAGCGTAGTTCATGCAGATAAGGTTTTGAAAATATGCACACAATATTATTGTATTATTTATTTTGTTTCTTTTGAGAAATGGATACCGAACCCAAGAAAGGTTGCCTACGTATCTCATTCGTACAAATATGTCTTTGATAATATGCACAAATTATTTATTTTTTACTTTTTAAAAAACATTTAAAGAATAAATACCGAACCCGAGAAGGACTGACTACGTATCTCACAAAAATGAGAATGGTTCGCGTAGTTCGTGCAAATAAGGCATATAATAATTTAGAGATTCAACAAACTCGAAACAATTCCCCGTAGGTCTAGCGCGAAATCTATTATTAGGAAGTGTTGTTATTTTTTTTCTTTTTATTGTACCAATATATTTTGTATCCTCTTAACTGTCATCGTTTGTTGAATGTGGCCTCCGAATTCTACAGTAACCACTTGTTGCATTCCTTTTTTGTTGTTTCATTAAACTGTGTATACCAAATTATTCAAAAGAACTATACATTATTATCACCATCCCCGACTGTTGTCAGGGATGATCTCCCTGCAAAATATATGAGAAATGTGTGAAAGCAGGGCCAACATGCAAAAGACATAATAAAAATGGATGAGTGTGATCGCATAGTCAAAGACTCCCCTGATTTGTCTTTTCGATGGGTAATTATTGTCTTGTGAAATCCAAAAAATCATTCTTTGCAAGTTCTCTTGTCCCTTGTCGCTCCGAAAGAGCAATAACCTTCAAGCTTTAGAAAATAACTCAAAAGGTAAAAGTGACTTGATATTTATATCTATGAAGCTCTTATCAAAACTTCTAAATAAAGGACTATCATACAACATATTCGATTAAAACATGTATACCACATAATATACAAACAATAAATGAATGTATTTATACAAATGTGCCTTGAGTGTTGAGTCATCTCAAGTAAATGCGTTAAATTCAAGGTTTTGGCTTCACTCTACACTAGCTGACTAAGAGTGGTTTAGACAAGACCAGGTTATCCGAGTTGGACTAACTACGGGGCAAACTATAATAACCGACGTTGGATGACCGCAAGTCAACTATTCGTTTACCACTTCAAAAGAATTAGAAGGTGTTTTTTGAAGGACAGTAGTGGAAAGCCACGTAACGGCCTTTGTCCTAATGCATTATATTTGCCATTTGACGGAAATTATGACATTAAATGCAATGATAATATACCTACAATAAAATGAATAATGAATAAACAACAAATACAATATATAAATAATCAGCGAAATATCAAAAATCAAGGTATAACACAATAAAAGAAAATTTTCCTCAATTTAAAAAAATAAATTCATATTGGCTAGAACATCTATGTTCCCAGCGGAGTCGTCCTTCTGTTTACATCCCACTCTATTCAAATAGGAAAAAACGTCGCGGTGACTCAAAAAATAAATAATAAATTTAATTTTAATGAATTTTAGAATAAATGAATTTTAAAAGAGTCTCCACCTAATTTTAGAAAAAAATAGGAAATCATTTAAGTTATCTACGAAATTAAAAAATAGGAAATCATTTAAGTTATCTACGAAAATATTAGATTCTAGGTATGAGTTTAGGTTATTCCGAAAGGAAAGATGTTAGGCACCCTTCAAAATCCACAATTGTGGGTTCCAACTGAATTCATCTTTTTCAAATTGAGAAGGAATTAAAAATAATATACAAGTCTATAGGCATGCAATATACACAAATAATAAAATAAAATAATAATAAAAAAGGCCTAAGTTTGTCTATCGCCAATTATACATAATAATAAATAAAATTACAATTTGAATTTTATTCGAATAGCTTCGATGAAAAGCAACTCGGTGTACCTGTAAAGACACTTAGAAAAAAAGTTAGTACTAAATAAATATAAATAAAAATGAATAACTCAAATAATAACTTTAAAATAAAAATTCGTCTTATTAACATGGGAGACCTTGGAAATCGATGTTAATTTCTTCATCGGTCATTTAATTAACAAGTAAATAATATAAACTTAACTAAATTTCCGTCTTTTAAAATGAGAGGCCTCTAAAACCGACGAAATGATTTTCTAATTGGTCAATTTTAACATATAAAGAATCAACCAAAGCACTTCATTCAAACATAACTAAATCTACAATCAATGAAATGTTTATTAACCGTAAAATATTCTACTTATCAATTTGAAACCTACAAACAAAAATAAAAGATATAATGTAATAAACAAGAGTAAAAACAATCAAATAATTAAATCCTACCCAAAATCACATTTAATAAAAAAACTGCATCACCAATATATATTAGCTAATAAAAGCATTGTGCTATATCACTTTGCATTGCCTAACTAAAGAAAATTATTATCAACTAATGATCAAATCCATATCCTCAACTGAACATAAAAATTGATAGAAAATAGCTGAAACAGAGGCCAACAAAATATGGTAAAAAACAAAGAAAAGTCAAACCAAATAATAAAGAAACACTAATTCGATGAAGATGGCATGAGCGATGCTCATTAGAAAACACACATTCAAGAAGATATATTACGATAGACACACAATCATAAAAATTAATAATAAATATCACCGAAAATGGAGTTGGGAGCATAGCCAGAGTGAGCTCCGTTTTCTTTGAACAGATCTGGTACTTTCGGAGTAATCAGCATCGTAGTGTTGTGGCTGTCACCAGAGTTCGCAGCTGCTGGGTTTTTTTTCTCCGTTCATGGTGGGTTCCAAGTGAGTAGGTTTAATTTTCTTGCTCTATTGTTCGTCGGAAAAGGTCAGAAGCGAGGGATTTTAGAAACACCAAGTTGGAATAAGTTCCTCGTGACATAGTTCTACTCCACAATCTATACTATAAAGAAGGGATATTTTTCTTAAATGTCTGTAGTCCCTCATTTAATGAAGTAGAGCCCTCACAACAATAAGTAAGGTCAAACCGACATGCTTCATAGACACCCTAGGAAGCTTGAACTGTGTGGTCTGATACTAAATTTTACATGACCAAATCCTACACTCTGGACGTGTCCGAAATTGGAGAACCATTGTTGATCCTCAAAAAAATCCTTCTCCAGACTAAAAACAAGTGGAAGACTAACTGGGCATACATATGCATCAAATTGATAGAAACCATACAAAATATTTTTACTGTATCTAAAAGTGTATTAAATATACCGAGTATAAAACATACTTTGATATAAAACATCTCAAACTAAAATACTCACAAAAACTGTATGTCTATTAAGCCGCTACAATATATAGAGACGAGGCTGTGATTACTCTAACAACTTACTAGATAATAAATGTGAAGTCCCTCGGAAAGCAAGGAGGCTCACCTAAGATATATCACTACAAAAAAATTTGGACTAAGGTGACATTACTTTTAGACAACAGTTCAAAAGTGTTGCCAAATGTGTATAAAGGAACACTTCCAATGTGTGGCCATTTGATAGGCCTTTTGGCTACCAAAGCATTGACAACACTTATAAAGTGAGCTCTTTAATAGTATGTACTACACTTTATATGTGTTATCGAATCATAATACAATGGCAACACCTAAGTACATTTTTACTACATTTTTAAATTCAGCTATTTTTAATATTTTTAATATAACACTACATAAGCGTGCCCAAATAATTCTAATAAAATTTTCACTAAAATAATAAGATTCCCTCCATGTATCTGATTTTCCCCCAATTTCTAAAAGGCAAAACTCAAAAGTTACTATGCCCTATTTTCACACAAAGTCTAAAAGGAAAAGATTACTAATAACACACTAATATTTCCCCCGAATCACACTAATATTTCCCCCGAATCAGAGAGCAACGATAGGAGGGTTCAATTTCCCAAATGACTCATAAGATTTCATCAGAAGAAATAGTTGCAATATTCTCCTGCGCTTTGTACATTTGTGGAATCAGATAGTCTTCTTTTACTTCCTTACAAGTTGAAAGGTAGAAATTTGTTCACCTCAAATTATTGAAGTCTAAAATTAGTTGTAGATACAACATAACTCATTGAACTAGAATAATGGATCTCCGTGAAATAATGTACCTTTTGATGTGGGATGAGACAGTGAACAACACCACAACAACAATGTATCCTCTATTCGTTTGAAGTATTATCCAAGATGGATCAATCACAAAGTTTTGTTTGATACTAAGGTAGATTTAATTATCCTTTTTCATGACTAGTTTCTTTTTTGGGTATTTGTGTATTTTATTCTTTTAAAATTTTAGGTTGTGGAGGATAGACCCCAAAATATGAATAGTATGTCTTTTTGAATGTTTAAGCTTCAAACTACAGCACTAAAGAGATGCTACATGTGATATGTGACCTAACGGAGGTACTCTTACTCCTGATGTAAGCATACTTTTATTTTCCTCATTTTTATTTAAATTCATTTTATATCATATTTGTTTTGAGTGAAAAATGATAACTCTTTTAAATGTGATATAACTTATATACGATTTAAAAAATATTCCTATTTTATTTAAATATTTTTTAAAATTTAAAATAGATCATTCAAATATTTAGTTATTGATCTTTATCATTATATAAATTTAATTTTTTAAAATGTTTATATCATGTTAATTTTAAGGAATTCTTTAACAAAAAGTAACTTTTAAATTTTTGGTTTTGATTTTAATATACTACCTATTATATATATTGTTAAACTGCTTTAACTTTCATATTATTAATTACAATAAATGTTTAAATTTATGTTTTGTTTTTTAAATTGTAATTAATCATATACATATTAAATATTTAATTTAGAATGTAAAAAATCATTAAAAAAAGTTACATTGCAACTTTTGATAAATTGATTAAATTAATGAGTTTTTCAAAAATAATTTATATATATTGGTTGTGATTTATATCCCTTGAAATAGTTTAAAAGTTCAAAAATAATTTGTATATATTGGTTGTGATTTATATCCTAACTAGAAATGCACGGAAGTTATATGCAACGGTCTTGGATAATTCTCACCTCTACCGCTTTAATTCTACTTTTCCCTTATATTTTTGCCATGCAACTTCTCAGATTGATCGGTCAGACTGCAGATATATCGAAGTGACAGGTATATATGCAGAGGCGAATCTAAGATTGACTTTAAAATATTTAGCTATAAACGTAACTCTATAATCTGAATTCGTCTCTCCAGGTACATTTGCTATATGGATGATTCCACAATTATTTGCGTATGCACTAAACTTTCCCATACAAAAATTCTTGCAAGCTCAGAGCAAGATTATGGTGACAGCTGTTATAGCGGGGTTTGCTCTTGCTGGACACACTTTGTTTAGTTGGCTTTTGATGCTCAAGTTAAGGTGGGCAGTGGCGGAGCCACCTTATAGACAAGGGTTCATTTGAACTCCTTCGGCAAAAAATTATATTATTTATATATGGTTAAAATAATTTTTTAGATATATACAGTAGATGTCAAACCTCCTTCGACTACTCCATGTTTTTATTTTTTTTAGATTTTGAACTCCTGATTGAAAATTTTGGTTTCGCTACTGAAGGTGGGGACTTGTGGGTGCGGCGGTGGTGCTGAACAGTTCATGGTGGTTCTTAGTGGTGGCTAAGTTGGTCTACATATTTAGTGGGGCTTGTGGAGAAGCTTGGTCTGGATTTTCTATGAAGGCTTTTCAAAATCTTTGGGAATTTGTTAAACTATCTTCAGCATCTGCTGTAATGCTCTGGTGAGTTTCTTAGTTTTTATGTTTATAGTGTATCCTTGGGCTCCAATTATTTAAGCTCATATAAATATGAACAAAATGATTATAAATGAGAATTCATATATACTCATATATAATAAAACATCCTAATTGTACTATTTTTTCTTGAAAATATTAGAATCTATTTTGAGTCTACGTTCAATATTTCAAATGATTTAAAGTTGTGGAGAAAATTCTACCATGAAATGATGAAGTTTTTAAACTTTGAAGAAATTTCAAGAAACTTTACAAAATCAAAGTTGAAAAATAGCATGTATGAATATTTTCTTTAACAATAATAACATAAATGAGTCAAACTTAATTTAGACTTTCTAAAACTAGTTAAAGGGAGATTCTATATATTTTCCTAATATTACAATAAAGTGTACATCAATTTTGCCATCACAATTATGAGACTAATATTACTTACTTTTTATTATTATTGCTATAATTAAATAGATAGCTGACTATATTTCTAGTCTTAATTATTTTTAAAATTTCCTCTAATGAAAATGTGAATGAGGGTCTATATATCACAAGATGTGCTAAAATTATGGTAGCTAATTAGTATTAAAGATATATTTATTATTTATTGCAGCTTAGAGATATGGTAGTTCATGGCACTAATTCTTTTTGCTGGATACCTCAGGAATGCTGAAGTGGCCGTCGATGCAATTTCTATTTGGTGAGTTTATATTACTATCTTTTTACTTTTTTTATTTTAAATAATTTGTCTAAATGTTTTTTATCTGTTTAAAAAATAAATGTAGTTTTATTTATATAAATTTTGAATTTGTACATATCATGCATAAGACTATAAATTAAATAATAGTTTGATATTTTTTTCATATTTTAAGTTTAAGATCATAAATTCAAAAAAAGAAAACTTCATTTTTAAAATTTTGTTTTAAATCAAAATCAGGAAAACAAATTGGAAGATATTAACATACTTTCGTTAATTTGGCATGAATGCAAGTACTTCGATCGTTCTAACATGACAATTGTAGACATATATTGTTTTGATTTTTCAGAAATATCGACATATGCATATCAAATATTTTTAAAATAATGTATTTTTAAAAGATTTAACATGAATGTGGTTGTATATTTGGGGAGTTGTCCGAGCAATAGTGTTGTGGATCTAAAGGTGATATGAGATTCTTTTTATCTATGCAATAATTGTGCCATAGGGAGCTAAGGCGTATTTAGTATTTTGAAAGAATTAGTGAACTTAGCCGCGCTTTGCGCGATTATAATAACTTGTTAATTTTACTAAACAACTTAGAACACTTGAGTACTTAAAATATAGTGACATCCTAATGACTAAATATTTCAGATTTCAAGTTTTAATTAAATTTATTATTAGTACTTAAGTTTTATTTCTTTTATAATTTTAAATTTATCTTTCAAAAATATTTTTTATTTCGCTAAACTTATGCTCCTTATTTTTTTAAACGGTAAGAAAATTTAATTCAATAAGTTAGAACTATTTATATACATATTTATTATCTATACATACTTTTTCCTTTCATTTATTTTCAAATTAATAAAATAATCACTTTTGCTTATCTAAACAAAGTGTAAACTTTAGCTAAACCTTAATGTATATAAATAATTACTTCTAGAATCACTACAAAATATATTACGTACAAAATATCATTCATGATTCTATCATATTTTTATAATTCTGTTAACATTCTACGCAAAATTTTATATCGAAGCATTGGTGAAAAACATTTCAATATAAATACATAAACAACCTATTTAAATTACTTATATAAACTTGAAAATTAAAAATAAAAAGCGAAGAAACATAAGAGAGAAATAATAGTGAAAATTAAAGTTGGTAATACATGATGACTAATAATTATTTTAAGACATATTCTCTTTGTTTTACATGCCTCAAGTTAGTTAGACTTATGTTTAAATATATTAATTTTTTTTATGATTTCGTCAAATATCATTGAATTGTAAAAATTTAATTTATCATTAGACCAATTCTTTTACCATTCTATCATTTTAAATTTTTTCAGAATTAAATTTTAAAAAGATAGTTTAACTATCTATCTATATTTTTTTCATTTCTTTACAAATTTATATATCTCTTATCCCTATCCAATCATAAGTAACTAAAGGTGACATTTGATCAATTTTTATTTTTTATTTTTTTCGGATTTCAACTTTGAAATCGACTAAGAAATTCTAAAACTTAACTCAAAATTTTTTTAAAAATGAGAAAATGATTAAAAAAAAGTGTTTTCAATCCAACTTTTTGACAAAAAGTCAAAAGTAATTAGAATTTGCATTACATTACTCCAATTTTTATAAATTATTTTTCATTTAATAACAATTATTTTTTTAAAATTGTACAATGGAAGTGGCCAAATACCTATTAAATTTTCTGATTATGATAATATCCCTTGTCCCTTGTGAAATTATATAATAAAATATACTGAAGCAAACTCTCTTTGATGTCTTGCTCACATTTTACTTTTTTTCTCTGACAACTACAAAGGATAAAAGATAAATACATGTGTAAAAGAATTAACAATTCATAATAGGAATAACAAACAACCTCTTTTGCTATATGAACTTTTGAGTAACATTTTCTTTTTTATTTATTGACTTCTAAAACATTTCCTTCAAACTTGAATTTACATATGTTCCTACAAATATATAAAATTATCGTTTACACTTCACATTCTATAAATATTCACGTCTTTTAATATGTTATTTTTGAAAAATTTATATAAAAAAGAAAATAAATATTTTCACTTGTAAAGCTTTTAGCAACCTTTTTTGTTACTGATTTTCAAAATGTGTCTTTTAGGTTGAGACTCGAAATAATACTTTCTCCTGCAAAATATAAAATAATAGTTTATAATTCACATTTTTAGATACTCACGTCTGTTGTTACTTTCGAAAAATGTACATAAAAAAGAAAGTAGATATTCTCACTTCTTTTGGACCAATTAAAATTGAATGGATTTAAAATAATGTTACGGCATGGATCGGGATTAAAACTTTTTCCATTTTCATCCATTAAATAATATTTTAATTTAATCATGTGTAAATTTTTTTAGCAAACATTTTTAGGTTGAGACTTCAAGTAGCACTTTCTGTTGCAAAATATAAAATCATAATTCAAGATTCACATTTCATAAAAACTCATATCTTTTAATAAATTTCTTTTGAAAAATGCATAAATAAAAGAAGATAGATATTCTTACCATCAATTCATATAAAAGAAAATAAATTTGAGTCTCCAAGTAACACTTCCTCCTACAAAATATAAAATCATAATTCAGGGTTGACATTTCATAAATACAATATTTTAATAAATTCCTTCTGAAAAATGCATAAATAGGAGCATATAGATATTCTTACCATCAATTTATATAACAGAAGAAAATAGATAATCTCACCTTTTAAAAATAGACTGTGAAATATCACAATTACCTGACGATGACTGAGTTTCTCAATCATTTGCAATATTTCTTATATTTATATGTCCAAATAGATGTACCTACAAAGCATAATAACTCGTATGGTAAATTCCATTAAATAAAATGACTTTTCACATTTTTATATTTATTAAATTAAAATGAAATTTGCCTTTTAAATTTCATAACTGCTGCATTGAATTTTACATTATTACCTTATAGAAACATAAGCAATACAAAGAAAGTAAACGAATTTTAGGAGAAGAGATAAATAATAATGGTGAAGAATATCCTAAATATGGATAGATTAAAAAGGTGAGTTCTTTTTTTAAGAATAAAGTTTAGTAATAATTAATTAAATAATAATCACATAATGGATGAAATTTAAGGGCATAATTAAATATTTGCTACTATAAAATGAGCGCATCTTCCGTTGCGATAGACTGTAGTCTGTAACATATATAAACACTAGATGGAGCACGGCCCGTGCTAAGCACGGTCCCAACATCAAAGTAACATAATGTTCAGGAATTTTTTTGCGACACGTTCAAAGACCTGTGTTTTATATGACTAAGAAAATTCTCTCTCTCTCTCTCTCTCTCTCTCTCTCTATCTATCTATCTATCTATCTATCTATCTATCTATCTATCTATATATATATATATATATATATATATATATATATATATATATATATATATTCGTGCGACACATTCAAAGACCTGTGTTTTACATGACTAAGAAAGTTCTCTCTCTATATATATGTGGATAAAATATACTTGAAACAAGGACGACAACATTCTCAATTCTCGTTAAACAATTTGGTGTAACCATCTTTAATCTTCACTTCTACATGGCATCTTTGTACATATCTTAATAATCTTTTGAACTTCTGTAACATGAAACCTGCCAAACAACACTAACAATTCAAATTAGGATACCAAAGATCTCAAGAAACACAAGCACCACAATACTGTTATGCTAATTTCACACAAAAATACAACTTCTTAACTGATTACAAACTTACTTTCAATGAGCCTTTTAACATCATATATTATATGTTCTGAGTTAAGACCTTACCAAACTCCCTTGCTTCCCCCTAAATTTACAAAATCACAATTCCATGAACTACCCCAAAATTTTATAGGAAATTTTGCAACTTCAAAAAACACTACATGCATATCTTAGTCATCATTCATTGTGAATACCTTATTTGCGTAGGAACCAACCTGTCTTTCTAAGAAACAATATCATAAATACAAATTTGTTCAGTAGATTGAAAAAAAAGTAACATTTACCAACGAAATGTAAGATTGTCATCGTATGCTTTTATTGGAATTATTTCTTCTAAAAGTTAGTAGTCATACATTCAATGGCTATTTATATTGACAGTTGAAACACAATTTTTATGATATATGAGATATATAAAATAATGATAGGAAGGATAAGATAACATATACATTCATATTCCAACAATTTCAATTATTAAAGGAATAGTTATAAAGATTCTCAGAAGTATACCGTAAGAGATAGTTAATTCATATAATGTTGTCTTCCTATGAGTGTATGTTCAGTCCCAAAGTACATTTGAAAAAACAGAGAAATCAGAATTAGTATTTCCTTCCTATGAGTGCCAGTTCAATACCAAACTTAAAAAAATAGAGGAATCCTGAGATATCCTTCCAACAATGGTCTATTACAATTTGCAAAACTGCAGGCTTCTTAAGTTGGAACTCTATATTTCTAATGCCAGATTATTCTCTATGAGCTATATATTCATATTGCCAAAACTTAGCATTCCAATAACTTCATTATATGCCTTGTTTGCAGCTCTATTCAATGTAATTTCGTTCTTTACATGGCACATGCCTTTTACCCTCATTTGATTGTCAACAAAAACTTGAAAACTCCCATCATGTGACCATATATCGACTATTCAAACTTAAAGTTTATGCTTCTGGCAAGTTTCATATAGCTTCTTCACTGGATTTGTCTGAAACATTTTCGGTATAATTATCGGCTCTAATATAAACTTCGCTACCTCTCAGCTAGTATCAATTGAAGAATTGCTATCAATAAATACTGCTCCTATTGTTGTTTCAACAACATCAACATACTTCCTTCAAGATTCTATAACTGGTATAATATTTTCCTTTTTTTTTTAACAAAAGAATTAACAACATTCAAGGATATTCAAATATGGCTAAACCTCTACTGTCCATTTTATCTAACAGTAAGATGAAAATGAAAGAATTAAGAATGTTTTGACAGTTTAAAAACTCAATCTTGAGGAATGAACACATAATTCACAATTCAAAGTTTTGAGAACTACATGATAATCTTTAACTTTTATCATTCAGAAAAGAGATTAGATCTTTGATATATTCAAATATTTCAAGTGTCAAAGCATAACTTTGAGAATTAAGAAACTAAACAAAGTAGCTACCGTGGGAAAAAAAATTCATGTTGTTGTATGTAAACTTGAGTTCTTTCTCCTTCTTAAACACCAAAAAAGAGTAAGCAATTTTAGTTTGATATTTTCATTGTTGATAATGTTTATATTTAAATGTTGCTTACAAGAAAAAAAGATAATACATTTGTTGTATCTGTATTCAGCCTGAAAATCTTGAAGGAAAAAGGTGAAATTTGTTAGATTTAAAAGCCCAATCATTTATTAACACAGAAAAATCATTTATTAGAGCATGCACAAAGCTCCATAACATATTTTTCCTTGTAAAAGGAAGATTGATGATGACCAACAAAGTCCCTAAATGTACATGAGAAAGGGAGGAATAGAAAAAGAAAAGAAGATCAAGGAATTTAACTGAGAAGGTTCAATGAGAGAGAGGAGAGATTTGGTTTGACATGAGTAAATGAAACAACAAGTGTCTTCACCGTTACAAACATACAATAGATATTTCTGAAAGGGAATTAGTATACAGGGTTTTTCATATTTCCTCCATACAAAGTTATAGGTTTTTAATATAAGAGTAGTTGAACCAAAGTAATAAATAAATAAAAATGTAAATAAACCAAGGATTTTACTCCCTCAATGATAGATACTCCAACATTTTAAATGAACAAATTCTTTTACCGTTTCACCCTTGAGTTTATAAACTCTATTATCAATGATAATGGAGACATAATATCTCTCTCAATAGACAAACGAAAAATATTAAAAAAAGGGATAAATCTTTGAATAAAAACACTACAAATTCAATGAAGAAGATCACTGAAAAGGAAAACAAACAAGTTAGAAGATAAACTTACTAATGAGGAAAGAGAAAGGCATAAGAGAAACATGATCTAACCTCTATTACTGAAGTCCTGTCCATTTCAACTTTAACACAACTTTAGTAGAATAATCTTTGAAGTTTGAGCAGTTTAGAAAATCAGTTGATGTCTCAATAATCATATCTAGCTAGCCTCTTCATTTTACTATGATAAAATATGAGAAACAAATTTTAAGCTCAAAGACAAAATCTACTGCTGAGAGCTCCTAAATGGAAGTGCAAATAGTGAACATCTCAGAAAAGATAAATATCGGTTAAGTAAGTTAAAACTTACCGCATTTAAAAGTATGTATTAACAATACAACCAACTCTTGAAATGATTACTATTATTTATCGATCAACAACGTATCTGGTACAGCTGAAACATTGGAGATCAATGAAATTTCTGTATTTGCCTTTAAGTTTAATATCATAAGTGTAATTGTATAAAAAAAAACCGCCATTCACTAAAAAATAGAAGCACATAAGAATTGTAGTCATAGAGCAATGAGAACAAAAGAGGAGGTTTAAACTGACGACAACTCATCTAAACCATCCCACAATGAGCCAATGTAATGGAGTTGGTGTGAACATTTTAGAAGAGGAGAAAATGTGTATGTACTCGCAACCCAATACCATTTGTTGCTCATCAAAAGTCATTAATCCTGCAAAAATCAAGTAGAATCATCGAGATATAGTAACGGGACCCAAGTTTTCAACAATCAATAGAACAGAGCTTAATGAAAAAGTGGAGACAGAACAGTAATTTTTCAAACAAATTTTGATCTTACTACTGTCAACAAAGAGAAAAGGAGAAAAATTAGAAAGCAAAAATTGATATCCTAATTCATTGATTAACATAATCATGTTAACGGGCAAATGTATACAGAACTTGACAATCCAAATTAATAAATTCAAATAGTAAAATTATATTAAGTCAAATGATCCTATAAAGGAGTCCTTGACAATTGTCAAAGTGAGCGCCTATAACATCAACCCGAATAAATTAGGGTAGGCTACAAAATCTCACGGATCATGTTACTCCATTGAACATCCAATTCCCTCTAATTTCCATAAACCGTAGGAGGGAGAGGAATTCATGTTGATATATTAATTTTTTGATTGCTTGGTAGTGATAGAAGAGGAGAATTTCGCTCTTAACCCAATTTTCAAACTTTAAATAAAAATGTCAAACGCCTACAAAAAAATATAAAGTGAAACATAATGACATAAATAAACAAAACAAAAGCAAGAGTGGCAACATAACACACCATCAATAAAAAATTATACACTTTACTAAAGTGCAGAATATAGAAAAGGCATATAGCAATATATATGGACCCGAGACCCTACACTGAAGTTTAGAAACTATAAAAGCAGTAGAGAAGGAACATACTCATAGTATAAAGCTCACCAGACAAATTAACAATGGAAGAACTTGCATTAACAATGTGGGATGTTCTGCTCTTGTGTTTTTGTGTTGAAGCATAGTACAGGAAGTTCAAGGACCCAAAACAGCCCTTTACATATTAGAATCAGGGACTTGATGAATATAATAAGCCTTGAAGAGAAAATAGATCATATTATCCAGATTGAGAACATGTAAATTTACCTTAAATCATGAAGAATACATCGATAAGGCATCCCAAACAAACAAAAATCTTGAGGAAACGTTCAGAGAGAGAATTAAAGTGTCTACACAAAGAGAAGACACTCAACAACACATGAATTCGCCATTGAAGATTTGAGATCTACAAAAAAGAGGTGAGAAAATCGACCAAGCTTAGCAGAGGAGGAGAGAATAATCTATAGAGAATTGCGAGAAAATAGTGCAAAAGTTGAACACAAAGTGAAGCAAAATGAGACACGTGTTTATTCATCAATAAAAAAGAGCCACATTTACTGTACAATTTGTACTACCTCTAGTACAATGATAAGATGCAGTGTTCGTCCTTTTCAACTCCCATTTCTAAATAAGGATACAATAATAAAAGAATTGAAAGAATTTAAAGAGAAATGATCAATATAGGGTATTTATTTAATTCAATCAATATATTAAAATAAAAATAAGAGAAAAAGTAAAAATAAATGGTAAAATAGATAAAAATAGTGCTGACATTAAAGATGTGCCACATCAACACTTTCATATCCAAATTTATATATATATAGATAGATTGTGGAGCAAAACTACACCTCCATTGATGTAAATTCCAAAAGAAAAAAGGACACATTCCCTAAGAATGGCCATGTTCTCAATGCGAACTCATTGTCTCTCAGTAGATTGTCAACCAATAATGCTTCCTAAGATGCATACAAAGGATTTCACTTTGATAAATATTGTTCCTTCTTCTTCTTGACTTTCACTTTTTTTTTTTTACAAATATATTCAATTTTTCTGCATGTAGCCATAAAATAATCTACCAACTCACCCCAAAAGAAGATGAAGATAAGAAGAATGATTTTTTTTTAACAAATACCTTTCCACGTGAAGAAGAATAGATCCATTAATTGTTTAATTAAATTTAGTTATGTATATTTAGATATATATAGAGAGAATATAGAAATGGATAGAGTTTTTTTAGATTACTACTCCCTCAGTTTAAAAATGGATGATCCAATTTTTTTTTAACTCTGTTTCAAAAAGAATGATGCCTTTCTTTTTTTGGCAACACTTTAACTTTAACTTTTCAGGTTACATGTTTAAGACCACAAAATTAAAGATCATTTTGGTACATTTGACACAACTTTAATTTAGAACTACAAGATTAAAAAATTCTTTTTTTTCTTAAATTCCGTTCCAAGTCAAACTAGATTATTCTTTTTGAAACAGAGGGAGTATTTTAAATTAATATTACACGTGTTGCTTATATAATTTGAAAAAAATAAAATATAAAATCATTTTAATTTTTTTTTTCAAGTTTATCTTCATTTAACCGTTTGTTTGGTATTGTTTAAAATATTGAAGTTTGTCTTCATTTAACCGTTTGGTATGGTTTTTTAAATTTAAAATGGCAGATGGGCAACGTTTATTTAATTAATTGCTGATTAATTACCATTATTTAATAATAATTTATTATTGTTCATTTAAAATTTTGTGCAACTACAGTAGAGTTAATTGGGTATAATAAATGTCTCTAATGGTAATTAATGACTATATTTATTTAATTAATTATTAATTTAATTAGTTAAATTTTATAATTTTAAAACATTGTGGTGTATACATGTGTTATTCTAATTCTGATTATATATGTCTATAAATTTATTAAATTATTGATTATTAATTATTTAAAATTCAAAAAATTTATGGTGTTGGCTTGTGTCATTTTTTTCTTCTTCTTTATATATAGATAGATAGATTGACAGTAGATGTGGGCATAAAAATTATATTACTGCCATAATTTTCAATAGTGATTCTTAAAGAGTTTAATATAGATTTTAAATACTCAATATTTTGGTACTTTATTCGAAATGTGAAACTGATTTAACTACTGCATAGATTTGTTAGCTTAGCTATCACGTAGAGTACTCTAATAGTCCGAAAGAATTTGAACATATAGATATAAATAAATGTTTTATTTTTATTCTCATACGAATGTAATGAACAACTTATTACCTCTCTTCATGTTAGTTTGAGAATACATGTAGGTCAAATACTACTATGAGATAAGATGTATTAGTTCTGAAGTTGATCAATCATGACAACAAAAGTTTCTGGAAACGAAGGTTGAGACTTTACTCCAAAGTAAAATTTGTTTGATTTTACTATTTGAACTATAAGAGAAAAAACAAGTACAAACAAAATATATGTATTTTTGATGCTTTGCGTAATCAATGACACAACTTTCAGTTTGAGTGTCTACGATCATAAAATAGTATAGTAACCCAACCTCGGGTTGGGGTCGTGTCCCAAGGGAGCGGTAGTGAGAATTAGTAGAAAATAAGAATTTCATTCTACTAAGTCGTAGTTAAAGATATTTTCGAGTAAAAATATCATAAATCAAGAGGTTACACAAGCGTCTATTAACAATTTGGGGAGTTTGTCACTGATAAGTAAAAAATTAATAAAAATGAACAAAAATAGATATCAATGAGAAGGGGGTTCTTGGGCTGTGATTAGGAATACTGGATAGACTAAATTATTGGGTACATGTTTTTGATAAAGAATTCATAGAGTAATTGTGACTAGGCTAAGCTTTAAGGAGAATAAGCTCTCTCTCGATCAACTTATCCCGTTTCAGATGGGTTCCTCTCATACAGGCCACCTGCCGCATAAATACCAGCCTACGCCTTCACTCACTCACTCTCTTGAGCTGAGTTGTGGGAATGTGACTAGGGCTCACTCTCTTGAGCTGAGCCTCATGTCGACCCACTTCCACCGATCATCAATTTATTAGTCTTAGTTTCACGACTTCTTTCTCGAGCAAGCTGAAAACACATATATATGAACTTATTTTTGCAACTACAAATTCAATATATTATCCAAAACTACTAAAAGAAATCACAATTAAACTACAATAAATCTAGCAGCAAGCAAGACCCAACAAATAATCAAACCAATATTCACAAAATTACACCCCAAGAATTGGATTTTTAGCAACACGTCAAGAGGTAGAAATTTATACCTAAATGAACTTGCATTCAAATGGTGTGAAGATTTAAATCTTGTTACAGACCATAATGAAGAATCCAAGAGACCAAGTCCAAATCTTGAAGATGAAACCCTTTGCATCTTCATGTCTTCATAACCCTCTCAAACTAAGAGCAAAAATATTAAAAAGTAATATTCGAAGCTAAAAATTATAATAATTTTCGATTCTTAAAACTACAACTCTAACTAGTATTTATAATTTTCATAGATCTATGCTGCAGCGGATCGTTCGGTAGCGTTAGCCGGAAATTGCCGATCAACTCAGCGATTCGCCTTTAGGTAGATTTCATCGTCATGTGGTACCAGCCTTCAACTTCGTCGTGCTTTGGTTCATTAAGCAATATGGTACTCCTTTGCGGAGCTACTTGGCGTGCGTTCACTACTCCTTTCTACCGCAAATTTGATCCTTTCTTTTATGGCTTAGGACACACAAACAAAAGGTGAAGAAAGGCCCTTCGTTGACTCGCCAATTGGACTCGGCGATCCTCAATCTTTAAATTCTTCGTTCTTTTCACCCTCTTTGTACCTTTTTGGGATGTAGTGTCCATGTTTTCTTTCAAACTTCAAATATCTTAATCTTAAAGTTTCTCATCAGATATTGACATAAAAGAAGCATTTGAAGACACAATTTCTATTAAAATATAGCACTAAATGAGTCCAATTTGTGGGCTCATCAACACCCCCAACTTGAACTTTTGCTTTTCCTCAAGTAAAACTCAAGTTCAGAAGTTCAACAAGGATGTCTCAAACAGTGGTACACAAGATTCAATCATAAATGTACATAACAAGACTCAAATTACTCATGCAAAGATCAATTGTGTACTCAAAGATTCAAATTGTGACACACCATTACTAAAGATTCTCAAGCTCGCATTATTTGTTTCAAATGCAAGTTCAAGCTCAACAAAAGCATTTGAATACCCTCACACAAATGATAATTCCATTTACATACAGAAAGGTATAATCAATAAAAGTTCAGGAATCAGATACAACACTCACTCTCACAAAGAGGAACACAATGTATTCTTCCACCCATAGGTTTGCCCGTATTTTTCATTCAACATTTGTTTAATCTCTCTCAAGATCAAAAAGGTCTTTTTAAGACTTGTAATGGGGTTGAGGTCAAAGGTATGATCATTTAGGCTCAGTAACTATGATCCTCATGAATTCTGGTGCTCACAACACTGCCTTTCCTTCTCTTTCATCATTTTGTTAACTACTTAAAAGTCATCCTATTATTCACTTCTCATTGATTTCTTGGAAACCCTCTTTCTTTTGTACTTTTATTCCACAAAATTCTTTTTCATATGTTTTCTTTTCCTTATATTTTTCATTTTTTTCTCTTTTTTCTATATGGAGTATTTCCATTTTTTTGCAACACCATTGGTTAAGGGAGACTTTCCTTTCACTTCTTTGACTTTTCCTTTTTCTTTCACCACACCCCCAACTTAGGCTTTTGGCCTAAGTTGCCTTTTTAAATCAAACCAACAATCATGAGGATTAAGGGAGACAGATCAAGAAAGGTTTAGTCTTCATCAAGTTTCTTCCAACGAAGGTTAAGGTTCAAGGAGTGTTCAAGAGGTTCACACACTCACAAGGGATGTCATAAAAGAGGTATATATCAAATTGGTTATCACTCTTTAAAATTGCCTAAGATCATATCAAAAGAAAGTATTACTAAATCAACTAGACAAACGAGATAAATTCTAGGTGTTGTCATGAATGGTTCAAGGTAAGATTATCACACAAGGCATCGATATTTACGTAAATCAAGACTCCACACTTTTGCTAGTGTGCAACAGTCATCACAGGAGAATTAATTTTACACATGGCTATTCACAAAAAGATGCAAACAGATTACCTATTATATATGAGACTTCATTCGGTCTCATAATAGCCGCACATGCCTTTTTGTTCAATTGCAAGCACTATTTAAGTCCTCGATATTGATCAAAACCGAGACTCAAATTTGCTAAGGAACAACCACATTTAAGCGAATCCTAGAGGTGGCAAAAATTTGCGGAAAAGTTAAAATTTTTCAGAAGGGTCAAAAATATTTTACAATTAAAAACAGAAATGAGCCATAAGATAAAACATCCATAAAAGGAAGTGTATAACACAATTTAAATAGAAGAGCCCAAATATAAGAAAAAAACACAAACATTAAATAAGCACACAAAAGGTGTGGGCCTCACCTCATCACAATTAAAAACATTCGTCCTCAAATGCGAAAAACACAAAATTCGATAGTTAAAATTAAGAAATACAAAGAGGGAGATAAAGAGGGGATATTGTCTAAGCAGACACTCTATCTGTTTGGGCATCAGTGCCTGATGCCTCACCCTGAACCCCGACATAAGTTCTCGTGGTCACCTCGGGGGGAACAGTAGTGTCTGTTTCACCACAGTCTGTTGATTGTGAGTGTGCCAGAAAGACATGCACCGCTCTGCAAAATCCCCTAGCCCATGAAAGAATATCAGGTCCAAGGCAATAATTTTCCTATAAGAAAATGGGCCTCTTGACCTTGCCTTTCCCAGCAGCTGTGGGTAGTCTTGAAGTTTTTCTTTTTTCCTTCCAATGTAACATCATCCTCCTTTATCATGATCCCTTTGGGCTTCTCTGGAGCCGGCGTTATTCTTTTAGCAGCATTAGGTTTAGTCATTCCTGCAAATCTCGAATAGAAGTTAGAGAAATACATAACAGAAAAACTAGTAAGATTCTTTGACTCTTTCTCCGAATCGTCGATATCATTATGTGATCCAGAGTTAGTATGCTGAAAGCTACACATCATAGAGATCCAGCGGAGTTTACAAGGATGAAACAATATTTTTTGTGAGTCGCCAAAAGTCTTTAGTGACCCACAACTTCTCGCCGAAAGTTACAGAACCCATCAACACATAGAGCGTAAAATTTAAGGGTAAAATAGAGACACTAGACTAAATGCGGAGTGGGTTTCAAGCTAGACTGAGCTCGCCAAATGGCTCAACGCTCCTTCTTTCCTCTCAACTTCACAAATACAACCCTATAAGCTCTGAAGATAAAAATCAAAGTATGCACTAGTGCAATCAACGTATGACCCATAGCACTAAAACACACCCCGTCAAATTTTTTTACTCGATTACGGCATACAATCACTGGAATTCAACAGTCACAACTACTCGAGTAAGATTGTCCAATTAAAGCATGCAAGTGAACTACCTAATTCTATCTGGTAGCTTAGAACAGTTAAACAATATCGGGTTATTGCAAATGATTATAAATTTTGATAAAATAAATCTAGGGCATAGAAAACTGACCTCTTTGGTTGATTTCGAAACAATTGAAATGATAAGCGGCAATGTAATCTACATTCACAACACAGACCGATGATTATAACACTTAAAGAAAGCAAAAATACAGAGACTAATAAGCAGGTGTGAGTCTTGGGAGAATGGAAATGTATAAGGGTGAAAGAGTTTTGGACCTTAAATCCTTGGTCTCAAAAATCCAACTCTCGCTCGTTTGGTGACATTAGTCACATTCGCCGATTAACTCAGCAACAAGTTGTGTGGTCACTTGGCTCACCGTGTTTTACAAACTCCAAGTATTGTGGGAGTCCAACAACTATATTCATCGGGATTCTTGACATGGTCGGAAAATCGCCAATCATTTCCTGAGGTCACCGAGATTCACACACTCTAATCTAAATTGGTTTTGATTCTTCTGTCATTATGGTTTGGGCTCTTCGCCCATTCGCGGAGTGGACTTGTGACTCGCCACTATGCATTTTCATTCACTCTACACACTTCTATATGCACAAACAATACACTATAATTTTATCAAAGTAAAATTTAAGAAGTAAAGGGCTTTGGTTGCCTCCGAAATAGTGCCTTAGTTAACTTCGTGGCACGACGCAATTCACTTATTAACTTTCATTGTTGGGGTTAGCCATATAACCACTAGGCAACCCCCTGCTTTTTTGCGAGTGGAGATGAGGAAACACATGAACCATTAGGTTCTCGAGAAGCTGGAAAGTTCTGGAATGGGACCACATCATTCGACTCATCCCTTCAATATCCTCCTTGAATTCTTCCAGCACCCTATCTTGCTTAGTCACCTTGAGGAGAATGGTTGAGAGCATTCCCTCAATGCGTGTAACTTCGTTGTTCTTATGACTTTTTCTCTCATGAGGGAGATATATTTATCCTTATTCTTGCACTGAGATTTGATATTCACCATGTTTTTATCCAACTCATCCATTTGGGTCATCAGTGTGGTCATCATGAAGTTCCTTTATACTTCTTGGTTCATTTTAGCCATATTGTCAAGCAGTTTGACTACCACTGCATATGGTTGTTTTGAAATACCACCCAAAATGAGTTGGTCAACCAACACCTTGTTTCCGAGGCCAAGACATCTATAGAAACTGTCAAGGAGGACTACACCAGGAATTCCATGAGTGGGGCATTGGATTAGTAGTTCATTAAATCTTTCCCAAGACTCATGGATCTGCTCAACCTCCAATTGCTTGAAGGTTAGGATGCGGTCCCAGAACATCGTTACCTCTAATGGAGGAAACTCCATTAGCTTGAGCGTAATGCTTGACATATTCACCTTAAACAACAACTCAAAGAAAAAAAATTAAATGTAAGGTTAGTAAAACTACAACTAAGAAGAACAAAAACTCCACTTAAATACATATTCTCACATAACACCACTCCTCGGTAGCAGGGCCATTTTGATGTTTTTCGTAATTAACGATACAACTTCCAGTTTGAGTGTCTATGATCGTGCAATAGTATAGTAACCCAACCACGGGTTAGAGTCGTACCCAAGGGACCAGTTGTGAGAATTAGTATAAAATTATAATTTCATTCTTATAAGTTGTAGTTAAATATATTTTCGATTAAAAACATCATAAATCAAGAGGTGAAGCAAGCGTCAATTACCAATTTGGGGGTTTGTCACTGATATGTAAGAAATTAACAATAATGAACAAAAATAGAAATAAATGGGGGGGGGGGGATGTGATTAGGAATACATGATAGACTAAATTAATGGGTAAATATTTTTGATAGAGAATAAACAGGTTAATTGTGACTAGGCTAAGATTTAAGGGGGATAAGTTCTCTCTCGAGCAACTTACCCCGTTTCAAATGGGTTCCTCTCGGACACCCACGTGACACATGAGGACCAACCTATGCCTTAACCCACTCACTCTCTTGAGCTCTGTGTGTTGATATGAGACTAGGGTTACTCTCTCGAGTTGAGCCTCATGTCGACCCTCTCCCACTGGCCATCAATTTAGTAGTCGTAGTTTCACGACTTGTCTCTCGAGCAAGCTGACAACACATATATGAACTTTTATTTGCAACTAAAAATTCATTGAATTAATCCACAACTACTTAATGAAATAACAATTAATCTACAATGAATCTAACAATAGGAAAGACCCAACAAATAATCTAACCCATATTCACAAAATCATACCCCAAGAATTGAGGTTTTTAGCCTCATATCAAGAGATAGAAATTTATACCTAACTCAGCTTGCATTCAAATGGGTATGAAGATTTAAGTCTTGTTACAGGCCAAAGAATCCAAGAGACCCAAGTCCAAATTTTGCTGATGAAACCCTTTGGATCTTCAAGTCTTCAAAACACTCTCAAACTCAGAGCGTATGAAAAGTAATATTCAAAGCTAAAAATTATAATAATACGTATAAATTTAGGCAATAGGCCCCATACCTTCCGATTATAGTTCGAAAGTAGAATGCATACCATGTAATGTGCTTGATTTGTAATGCACTTGCGTTACCTGAAACACGTTTCCAATCTTGGCTCGTTGGTACACTTGTCCTCATAATCTCGTAATCATTTTTCGTAATCACATGTAAATATCTCGCATAACCATAAACTTGTAGATTAAACTAGAACACTTAATTCAAATTAAGAAAGGTAACTTAAACTTGAGGATATTCATTAAGATCTTAAAATTCTTCACTTAGTATCTACATAGGTTCCTTAGTAGTTTGTAAAAGAAAGTATTTTTCTGATAAGCCCGTACTATTGTAACGACCCTCAAAATGAACTACATTTATCTAGAGCCTCACATGAGTTTTAAATGTTATTAACATGTAAATAAAGTATTTAACAGCTTGTAATAGTCGTTTTAAAGAGTTTGGAAGTCAAACGTCAAAGGACGACCAAGACGTCTGGAAACTAGTCTTTTATGTGCTAGTGTGTCCTTTTATTTTTACCTTGTTTTTATGTGTTATTTGGAGTCTAAAAAGAGTGTAGATGACCCTAGTGACTAAACAAACATGTTAAGGGTCAAAACATTTGGGTACGACTCCCCGAGGACCACCCTAAAGGCCCCCGAGGAGAACCCAAACGTTAGACAAAGAAGCTGCCAAAGGCAGTGCAGGGGCAAGATCTGGAGTCCCTCACGTGTCGTGCGCCTGGAACGAGGCTAACTGCCTCAAAAATATAGTTATGCAAAATTAGGAGCAGCCTCCGCGACGCGCAACCAAGTCCCAGATCCGGTTGCGTCGTTTTAAAGTCATGTTTGACATGTCTAAAAGTCCAAATAAGTATGGGGTGTTTTGGTAACTTTGAGAGTTGGTTATAAACTATTTTATGACCTATTTTACCCCTTTTCAATTCAAAACCCCAATACCCAATGAGAAATCAAAAATCCAAAAACTCTCTTCTCTTCCAAAACTCTCTCAAACCTCCTATGGAGGCCGAACTCAAGCTCAAGCTAGAAGATTAATTTGAAGTGGTTTCTTCTCCAAATGTGTGGGATTTTCTTCTATTAAGGTATGATTACCCTTGATCCTTATTTAACCTTTCATCTAAGGAGTTCTTTCGAAGGTTTTCCAATGTGATTTCATGATCAAAATTCCTATCTTTCAGTCTAGCCATGGGTTCATTGTCAATCTGATTGCAAAGTCATTCTAATGATGAATTTATGATTAATCAATGCTTGTATTATGATTTTCAATCCAATTTCATGAAGAATCCGTGATCTCTAAATCTCTCAATGTAACCTATAATGCGGGTCTTCTGATCTTGATTAGATGATGATTCAATTTTGATTAGATTGTAGTGTACTGATTAGTCCTAATTCTATCTATGTCAATTGATTATAATTGTTGAGAATTGATCAATGGTGATCATAGCTTGGAGTTACCTCATTTCCTAGTCTTTAACATTTGAATTGATGTTGTATTGAGTGGTATGATCCATTTATGGTGGCGGTGTTTAATGGTTATATTAGCTATGAACATGGCCTTGTCGGTATTATTTTGGAAATTGTGGTATTATCATGTTATAACTTGTATAGATGATCTAGGTGTATTGATGATGTTATGTGTATGTTAATGATCATGTTAGGGTTAGGTGCGGTCTACATGATTAAGGCGGATGAATACTCTTGTAGAATGACCTCTACCTATGTAACCCTACATGAATATGTGATCTTATGCATGATTAGGAGTCTTATATTCTAATGTTGAATATGTTCTTGTCTCCTATGATGTAATGCGGGTGTGTGACCTAGATTCCCTAGATGTTCTTTATGTGAGTTGGTAATGACTTGAGGGATACATTGTATATGTGTTGTGATCCTTTGAAGGGTGGTTTCCTAAGTAACTAAGTTGTTGCTCTTATGTGATCATTAAGACCAATATGAACACATACAACTCTCATGCATAATTATGAGTAAGATATATTCATGGTGTTAATTGAAAGGTTAGTTCTCATATGCACCATTATCTATTACTATGCATGTAAAGTATATTATTAATGAATTATGAGCATGTGTTGTTTAGAGGTGTTATGTGAAAGTATTTATCACATATGAATGCACACACATGAATGTATGAATGATAGAATTATGTGAAAGGACATTCTCACATAATATAGGTTCTATGATGAAAGTAGATTCTCATCTTAGAAACCTTTCACCTATATGATGTATGAGGGAGCAAGTCCCTAAAGGCCTAATATTATGAACTAATGATTAATATAGGCTTAAATATATTAAAGAGGGAGTTTAAGCTTAGCGCCGAGTGGATATGTACAATGAGGAAAAGACCCCTTCGCTAATGCGATAGGTTGGGTCATTCGAGTGATACTCATGAGATGGAGCCTCTCCACTAATGCATTAGGTCGTGTTTCTAGAATCAATCTCACTATCCCTTAACTACTTGCCCCCGTAGGACATAGCTAGTGGATCCACATAGATAGCTATTATATATGGTTCTACCTAGGCAAGTAGAATGCCTTTTTTGGTGTGGGGTCATATGACACCGGATTCCATGTAGCTCATATGGTCTATGTCGGTTATAGCTAATCATCCCTAAATTTATGAAATTAACAAAGATAAGATTATGAATATTAATCATGATTTCTTGAGGGACTACTTAGTTTAGGTAGGACTATGGACCTTACTTATACATTGCACAAGTGGACTCTAAGGGAAGTTATGATTAGGTTCCTTTATTAAATAAGGATTATGGCTCATGTATGTAATATGAATGTATGTTAAGGTTGACCTTACTTTTGTCAAGACATGGATTATGATTATGCGTGTGAACTTTACTTATGGATTCTAAATGGGTCTTCTTGGTATATGTGGGGGTATGGGACTCCATGTGTACATTGCACAAGTAAGCTTGTGAAGGGGTTGTGAGGGTGGTTTACTTATAATATGAACTAGATGATTTATGACTAAGATGTAATGAATGAAAGAGTTCTTATGTGACCATTAATGAAGTATGTTGGTCTTATGTCTAAGGTTAAGAACATGTGTGGTATGTTATTGAATGAGATGTGCCTAAGTCTAGGGTGACTTCCTAGGATCACTTGGTGTGAGTAGTATTATGGGATGCTACTTGTACATTGCACTAGTGAGATTGGGATATTGTCTTAAGTGGTGGTTCCTATGTGTAGATTGTGCTTATATTAATGCGCCTTAAATGTAATAAAATGGCTTCAAGTATTGTTATGAGTGACATACATGTCTATATGATTATGTGAACTATATTGTGCTTATTGTAACAGTGTTCATGATGTTTTACTATAATGACGTGATGCATGATTTCTAACTAAAGGTCCTCTTTAACTCATGTTTTTTCATGGTTATCATACTTAGTGCATTCTTGTACTAACACCATTCTTCTTTATCTTTTTACACAAAGTGTAGGTGGGGATGACTAGAGGATCTTTCCTAAAGTGAGGACCTTGGAATAGATATTCCCCAAGTTCTAGAGGGTCCTTATGATTCAAGGATATTTATGTCAAGATGTTGTTTAAGTTCATGTAATAATTTAGATTTTCTAAATGTTGATAAGGGCCGTGTCCCTATTCTATTCAATTTTATTGATGTTGAGTCTAAGATTGCAAAAAGAGACTTAGTGTCTAAACTATGTACTTATAATTCCATAAATGAAGTGATGTTCTAGAATTTGATGTACTATGAAAACTTTCAAATTTTCTGCTAATTTTATGTCTATGCGATAAATGAATGCTAAGAGGCTTCTCCAAGACCTCCGAGAGGTCGACGACGCTATTTCGCGACTTGAGGATGCCATAATTTCTAGGGTATACCTTCGGGTCATTACAACAATAGTAGTTTAAACATAAAATTTGCATTTAAGAGTTTTGAAGATCGATATTTTAAAGTGTTTCCAAAATATAAATTAGCGAGGAAGGACGATTGATTTCATATTCATATTGTTCATCCTAATCTTTTTAAGTCACTACGCCTAAAAAAGAATAAGAATTTGTACACATGGACCAATAGTCAAGAGAATCAACAAAATAACATAAAGACGCCAAATAACCTATCGAACCAAATGAGTGGAACAGAAACATCACAAACGGTCTTTCTAGTAATAGAGTAGTAAAAAAATATTTGACAATTTAGGATACAAAAATTCGTGCTCAAAGGAAGTACTGTGCTTTGCCTTAACATACCTCAATTCTTGGTCTTATTGTATCAATATGGATTGTACCCATTCCTTAGAGTATGTAATCTACAAAAAATCATGTCACACAACCATTACTTGTAGAATATTAACACGCAGGGTGAACATAGCAATTTAGAGCTCACTAATAGAGTGATTAGCTCGCCAGACCATTTTAAAATGTATGATTCATTACCTTCTCTTCTCCAAAACACAATCCCAAATTAATGACATAACATACAATTTTGCAGCAACTATTAACAAGTGGAGGCCTACGCAATAGTCAACAACAACCAAATAGAGTATGTCTGCACAACAATAAAAACTCGGCATATCCCACACCCTTCTTTTCCAACCCCAAAATAACCATAACAAAATCCTAACCACTAGTCTTCAAACCATTTAATCCATCAAAAATATATGTAATGCAGTCCTATAATTGTTCAATATAACCATAATAACATGAATTCACCACTTCCAATCATCATCCTATAGGTTCGTCCAATAATTACATTTGGTAATGAGTCGTGTCTTTCTCTTCATGAACAACATGAGGATAAAAGGTCAAAACCTTAAATTAAACAGGATGGATGTTACATTACTTTAACATGTCTTTTCAATAACAAACAGTCTCCTTAAACACAAGACGTTGAACCAAGAAGAAATAATTTGAAATTTGCAATGCAATAATAGAACTAACGTTTCACTTATTTATCTTATAATTAGTTACCCATCTATACTTATTCTTCTCTTCGAGACTCATCACAACAAGAACGACACACATACAAAACATTTCCACAAATTCCAGCAACAACAATATCAGATAATACTTCAAAATAGCTCAACATCACGTAAATATCCAAATACAATTTTTCCAGCCGTCTATTCGTGTTCTTCCTTATATAGCATAGCTATAACTTGGAATCACTCAATGAAGGGTGATAATTATTACCTCCAAACAGAAGCAACACCACACAAAAGTGAGTTTCCTTCACCATGAAGAATCCTTCAAATCACAACCAACGAGCAGGAAAGAAGTAACACAATCTCTATGTACGTTTCGAGGGTGAAACAACTTTGAAATCTTGTAGATTTTTTCTTGGATGATAGAGGAACCTTTGGAGAATATATAGGACTGTTTTCTTCTTATTTGGTCAAAAACAAATGATATGAAACGAAGAGAAATCTGATCTTATAAAGCTAAACCGACTTAGGGGCGAGGGACCCACATTCACGTGTCTGCTTGTGCAGTCTCACTAACATCTGAATATCTCTTAGTTCTGAAGTCGTATGGACAATTGGTTTAGTTCGTTCGAAATTAGAATTTTAGACGTTCAACTCCATATATTGGGGTCCTTATAAAGCTTTATATATTAGGAGAAAAGCTCCGAACATTTAAGCCAAATTTCAGAAAGTTTATCAAAGAAACTTACTCTAACCTTTGTCAACTTTTATTTTCCAACTTGCTTTACTTTAAAACTTAACTTACGATCATTGGGAGACTACATCACCTTATAAAATATCCTTATTAGCATATAAAAAGCTCTTTACGATCCACTTCACGGCTCGTGGTGAAGACTACGACTCATGGGAATGTTCATGGAGGAGAGTTTGGTGTGTGAGGGTTGATAGGTAGTGGCAACCCACTACCTCAAAACCCACTAGAGGGACCATAGCTTGTGAAAAGCGCCATGGCTCTGGAGCCCCTCTAGAAGTTTCCTTGGGCTTGTGGGCTAAAGGCACAATTTTCCTAGCCACTTCCTTAAGTACATAGAGGGGACTACGGCTCGTGGAGATCCTCATGGCACCTAGGCAACTCACTTAAAGTGTTGGGTGTATTGAAAAATTCTAGTTTAAGTCCAATCAAAGTAAATTCGTTTTGCGTAAGACTAGGGTAACTATATAAGTCATTTTAAGTTAAAACACACCCATAAAACTCATTGTTTTCAAAACCCAATTCAATTCCAAAAAATACATTCTTTTAAAAAAAATCTCTCTCTAGAACACTCAAAGAAGAAGAAGGAAGGAGGAAGTAAAAGATAGGGTTAAAGGAGCAAGGTTTTAACACAAATTCACTGTGTTTCATTTCTAATGTATTGTGTTCTTTCATCCATAGGTTCCATCCATCGAGTCCTTTCAAAAACCCCATTTCAAAAAAAAAAAACCCAAAAAAGTAGGGTTGCATTTCAAAGTCAAGGGTTCCTTTCAAAAATTATTTTAATGTTTGAATTATGTTATATTATATATAATTTGATGGTTTCCTTATGTTGTTATGATGAATCCCCCACGAACCCATGAAACCCCTATATTACTCAAGTGTAATTTGTGATGTGGGTCTTTTTTGATGAAAGAAGAATGTTATGAAATTATGCATGTAGTGATTGAGTTAGTTGAATTATGAATTTATCCATGTCTAATTCTTGAATTCTATAAGTGATGATTGTATGAGTGTTTTAAACATCAAGGAGGTAAAGTATGAAATTATGCATTTTCTATAATATCTATGCAATTGTTCTAATGATTATTTGACAGTAAAGTGTCATGTTTATTATTGATGTTTTTGTGTTGTTGAAATGACTTTCACATAATACACATTGAACATAATGTGAAAGAGTTATCACATAATAAAGATTAACATGTTGGAAAGGATTTCTCACCTAATTAAATCAAAGGTGTAAGATTCTGCATAACTAGAACATGGAAGGTGATAGTTTCTCACGCACGGTCTAAAGAGTTGAGATAATGATGTATCTTTAATCGGTAGGACAAGGGAACCCTTTCCTGTTATAATCTAAAGAGTTGAGTTAATGATGCACCTTGACTTGGGAGGCCAAGGGCACCCTTTCATGAGTAACTAAAAAGAGAAATTCTAATGATGTACCTTGAAATGGTAGGCCAAGGGCACCTTTCATGAGTAACTAAAAAGAGAAATTCGAATGATGTACCTTGAAATGGTAGGCAAGGGCACCCTTTCATAAATAATGAAGTTAAATGAAAATTAACTACTTCGTGCGAATTTATTGCTTAGCACCGAGTGGATATTATGTGAGGTGGAAGCTCTCCCATAGTAAGGTCAGGTTTCTAGAAGCAACCTCTTGAGATGGAAGCTCCCCCATAGAAGGGTTGGGTTTCACGTAACAATCTCATTAACCCATAAACTATGTTCCCCAGCAGGATATTCACTAGTTGATTGAGTTACCGGTTATACCTTTTCCAAGTAGACCGACCCTTTTTGGTGTAGGAGTCACCGGATTCCATGTTAAAGTTCACATGGTCTCAGCCTTATTAAGGCGTATATCCCACATGAACAAGAAGCTTAATAATGAACTAATGCATACTTGAATAAGTATCCTGTAAGTGTTTAAAAGCTTTAAAGATTTTTTTGCTTGCATTAAAAGATAATGATGGACTAAGTGCTTTACTTAGCATGGGTGATATTTATGGGGTTTTGTTCATGCATTGCACAAGTACTCCTTTAGGGTATTTATGAAGTTTTTCTCTTACTTTATGATTATGTTTAAATTTTGTAAATTGCATGCTTTCAAATGAAATATCTATTTCGTATGTTTGTAATATTGTATGCAGGACTATCATACTTAGTGTAGGGTCCGGTTATCAAGGTAACCGTCATTGTGGCTAAGTCTTTGATTTGCTTATTCTCCTAACTTGTTGGTCAGTTCTCATAATTCGAGAATGAGTACTTTCACATTGTAGTTTCATTCCTTGTATTTCCTTTTGAACTTTGTTGTATGGGCTATGTCCCTTTCTGATTTCAAATATTGTAATAGATTGCTTTGTTGAGAGTTAGAGTCTAGAATTTTGTGTTTCTTTTATGAAAATTTAAACTTGAAATGTGTTTTTACTCTTATTGTTCTATTTATGTTATGATACGCTAAGTGGGTCGTATGGAGTCCTTCGGGGTTCTATACACCATGTCACAAATAGAGGGTACTCGGGTCATGAAAAACTTTGTAATCAGATCACAACTACTAGATTAATTCTAGGATTATGTCTCGTAAGCCATGTGTTATAGATTCTTGTTCATGAGTGTGAAGTATGCCACATTTATGAATGAGAAGCTACAAGATGCTTAGGGAATTTCACTTATTTCATTATCCTTAATTCATGTGATAGAGTTTAACTCTATAAGATCTCTCTCTTAATCCTTACTCTTTATGATGTACATGACATGACTACTCAATGAGCTTTCACTAGTGGAATTGAGTGAGCCAATGTTGATCAAGGAGCTCTTCCTTAAGCTCCCCACAGTTCTTGTTGACCAAGATTCTAATGAGTAAATTATATTTGGTGTTGAATTCGTGACTCAAGTCAGGATAGAAACACCAGAATTTTATGGGTTAAAGACGCAGGAAGATCCTCAAGAGTTTATAGATGAGGTCTCTATGGTGTTCGACTTTGTAAGAGTTACTCCCGTAAAAAAAGTGGCATTAGCCACTTAACAAATGAAAGATGTTTCTCAAATGTAGTTTAACAAATGGAAAAAAGTGAGTCCAGGTGGGTCCTACATAGTGGGAAAGGATTAAGAATGGTTTTCTTGATAGGTTTTTCCCTTTGGAGATTAGAGGGGCTAAGATACTTCAGTTTATTAACCTTCGTCAATGTGGGATGATTGTTGAAGAGTATGCATTGATGTTTACTAAATTGTTAAGAGATGCTCCATCTATAGTGGCCAACCGTAGGTCGAGAATGTGAAAGTTTTTGTCGGGTGTGTCCAACTTGATAGTAAAAGAATATTGTATTGATATGCTTGAAAATGAAATGAATATGTATTTTCTTGTGATTCATAGCCAACAGACTGAAGAAGAGAAACTTGAAGAGAGGTCTAGAGAAACAAAGAGGTACAAAACTGTCACGACCCGAGAGTACCCCCTAGAAGCTAGGGCATTACCGAATCGAAACACGGCGTCGTCGAACTCTCGGAGGTCTAAGACAAACCCTTTCGTACCATTCATTGCATACATGTACGAAAAGTAGTGCGGAATTAAAAATTTTCATACGAAATAATAATACTTCAAAATATCTCTTCTATAGAAAAACATAATAAAAGAATAAGTCTCAAAGTCACCATCTTAGACATAGGAATATATTAAGACACGACCCATACTTCAACATATAGAAAATAGCTAAGTCTATACAATACTTTCAATAAGGAAATCTAAACATCAAGATGTCCTCAAATCTAGTGAGGACATACCAACTCATTACTTGAATGAACACTAATCCAAGCTTCAACTTCGAGACTCCTCTCAAACGCCACCTACACATTTAGAGATAGACAAAATGTATGGAATTAGTAAAACACTTGTATTAAGTATGACATAATGCATAAAATAATGATAAACGGACATTTGTATAAAACATGCTCTTTTTGATTAAAACATCATAGTATAAGCATAAGAACAACATTTAACACCTTAGAAACATACAAGATATCACATAATCATTTTATCAATTATTGAAGAACATTACAGTGAACTATGTGACCTTACAGAAACCTCTTTTAGCGTACATCCCTCTCACCAAAGGTTATGCTAAGACTCACTTAAGTGAAACGAAGAGAGACCGCCCATACACCCTCTCTAAGAAAACCTAAATGATCCTTAAGACTTCATAAGATAAGATCATTCTCACTTTTATTTGTTATACTCCCTACCTAGAATTACTCTAAGACTCACCTAAGTAAGACATGAACAGACCGCCCATACACCCTCTTCAAGCCTACCTAAGCAATCCTTAAAGCTACTCTAGATAAGTACTTTTCATTAACATTCCTTTACTAAAGTCATTACGTTCATTAAGTCATTTGAAGACATTTCATTCATTAAAGACTTCAGATAATGGTCTTGGAAAGACCTAGGGACTCACATACTAATATCTTCTAAGTCTAGTTGTGCAATGTCTAGATACAGTCCCATTCCACTACCTAAACTTCCTAGTACTTTCCAATACTAGAATGTATCCCACAAGATGAGAATAGGCATAAACGACATAGACCATACTAGCTAGGCATGGAATCCGGAGTCATAGACCTACTCCGATAGAGGGTGTTCTACTTGCCAAGGGTAGAACTAGGACACATCCCATGTAAGCACATGGTTAAGGAATATCAAGGTATTTTATGCACTCTAGTCTCATTCTCAAGTAGAGATACATTGTACTCTAGTCTCTTTCTTAAGTAGAGCTACGAACCATAACATATTCACTCAGTGCTAGCCTTTGTTCTCATAGTGTAAGTTCAATAAAAAGGAACATATGAAAAGGTACCATCTCTTAGTCATTACCTAGTCATAATGCACCTACAAACGATGGGTCCACTAGGGCTGCCACTCAATGGTCTATAAGGATAGCTCATTCTTAACCTTCTCTCAATATAGAATTCCACATATTAGTCATGCTTAGAATGGCACCATCTTAGGTCTACCGATCCTAGACTTTTATTCAACATTTATCCATACACATATAAGACAAATATGCCTAAGACTACTAAGTCATGATGTTCATATTCATAACGTACATGTATCAAGTAAGAGACACAAGTCAACCAAAGACAAGACACAACATACTCTACTTTATTACATATAACATATCATACTTTGAAGCACTTAGGAATGACCCTTATCATCTTTATGTCATCCTATACATTACTATAACATCATCAATATAACCATTGTAGACTCATATAGTCAAGTAGGAACAATCACACATCAACTCTAAGACTACGCACATGAACACATAGTCACTAGTCTAACATGATCACCTAACATCAATAGAATAACACATACTTTCATATTACTTCACATATAGGTAGATATGATCATACTTCACATAACCAACTACACATCATCATTATACTTCAAGTAGTGCCGACAAGGCCATGATCATCAATATACTTAAAATAACGCCGACGAGGCCACGTCAATTGCAAGTGAAGCACATAACACCGCCACCTTAGGTGGACCATACCAATCACAACATAATTGAAGTCTAATTAACATAGAATAAACAAAATTAGGGCAACGTACCACCACTTCATTCTCACCACTTCAATCCATGTCTAAATCATCCAATTCAATACCATAAAACACTTACCCATGGCCATGAACATCAATTCAAAGTATAAATCATAATACTAGATGAAACTAGGTCAATTCAATGTAGATTTAACAATCTAAGACCAATTAGACATCAATTGAGTATAATTCTTACATCATTCAATAGCCCATAAAAAACTACACTATAATTCGTAAGTATAGAGACAAGATCACTTAACCCATAAAATAGTGAAAATAAGAATTGCATGGATTGCATGGGTTCATAAGAGTTATAGCTTTAAACATTGCATTAACATTAATTCAATTCTAAAACATTGATTCAAAACCATTTATGCAAGAACCCATGGCTAGATCACAAAATTGGAGAATTGATGTTTTTGCTCATATTTGAAAAATCATTGGAATTGACTCCTTGAAGAAAGAGATTTCAAGGATGAACAACCATACCTTAATTATGATGAAAAGCCCACAAGATTGATGGATAAAAACTTGAGAAATCTGTCTTCTTCCTTGGAGCTTCAAAGCTTCAACAATGGAGTTTGGAGAGAGAGAATGAAGAGGTTTTGTTTTGAGTTGAGGGTTTTGCTTTAATTGGTGAAGTTAGGGGTTTAAATAGGTCCTATAACCGTCCATAATATACCCCTAAATTACCCAAAAGACCCCTACACTTATTGGACAATTTAACCAACTCAAATTTGACTTAAAAATGATGCAATGAAATCTGGGACTTTACTGCGCGTCGCGGAGAAACTTCCAAATCTTATTTTTCAAAAATTCTTGTACATAATGCTTCGTGACAACCCCGCGTCGCAAGGCAAATATTTGCCTACTGCCTGTCAGCTGCGTGTCGCGCAACAGCATGCCAAATCTTGGCTGTTTGGCAGCTTCGCTGGCCCATGTTTGGGTCCTCCTCTGGGACCCTTTTGATAGTCCCCGGGGAATCGTTCCCAGACGTTTCGACCTTTTGTATGTCAGGATACCGTAGGAACTCTCGGTACTGAATTTCACCTCCAAACCATCCCCCAAAACATCACTACAAAACAGTACGACACACTAGTTCAACTTCAACTAGTTTCCGAACGTCTTGGACGTTCTTGGACATTTGACTTCCAAACACTTCCAAACTTTATATACTGCCTATGAACACTATTATTAAACATTTTATGACTTTAAAATATCATGACACAAGTTTTAGGCTCTAGCGCAACCTAACTCATTTTGAGGGTGTAACAATACTCCCCCACTTGGACAACATTCGTCCTCGAATGACACTTGCCACACTTTGAACCTTTTTAAGAGTTAAGACTCAAATACTAGCAGCTCATATCCATAACAAACAGTATACCATACACATTATAGGAGGAACATCAACTCCACATAACAAAGAGACTCAAAACACAACAAGAAGGTAGGAACTACATCTACAACTCATCATGGCAATAAGACTCACATTTTCGTTTCATATATGAGGAACTTCCTTCCCATATAATGTCATGTTCATAAACATCAGTTCTATGCACATCACAACCATTTTTCATGAAAGAACAATTTGGTCAAAATCTCATAATCTTTACTGTAAGCACCAATTTCTTTACAGTAAAACATGCTCAATTTTCCAATAATGTAGGCCTTAAGCAATTTATGATTGAAGAATGACAATATTAGAGATAAAACCATATAAACTTACATTAAAAACAATCATACCTTCATGAAATGCACAATGAAAGGAATCAATGAAATTCAATTTCAACTATACTCCTAAACACAATGCAACATACTACTATGACATTCTATTTCTCAAGCTCGAATTGAATAGAAGAGATGAGACTACAAATCACTATTCTACTACTCACCATACTACCCCACTTAGAAGGAACTCATATAACTAAAGAGAGAAAACTTTAACTTACCGGCATCATCATCATCATCCGGTTTTGTTCCTTTGGCTCAGAGAGCATAGAAGCGATTCCTTTTTGGAGCACCACCATCCAGAACATTAGGAGGAACTTGCTTAGCCTCTCTCCCTATAGCCTCAATTGTAGGACAGTCTCTCACCTTGTGGTCATCTTTTCCACAACCAAAGCACCCACTAGTACCGGCTAGACACTTCCCAAAGTGATTCTTCCCACAAATAGCACAAATAGGCTTAACCACTTGGGAACCACCACCTCTCACATAGTTAGCCTTAGGAGCACTATAACCATATTGATTTGGAGCCCTCTTCTTAAATTTAAGCTGAACTTGCTCATCGGTTCTTCCCCTCTTAGCATCTCTACTTATCCTCCCAAGTTTAGACTCTTCAATGGATTGTGCATACACCATAAGCCTAGATAGAGTCATGTCACCATGGAACATGGATGTACGACACTCTTTCTTTACTATATCCGAAACACCGGTCAAGAACCTACTCATCTCATCCCTAGGGTTAGACACCAAGGATAGACATACTTAGACAATAGGATAAACTTTAGGGAATACTCCTCAACACTCATGCTACCTTGCCTAAGGTTTATAAATTCCTCAAACTTAACCTCCCTCCTCTAACGGGGAAAGTACCTTTCTAAGAATGCTTCCTTAAACTCTTCCCACTCTAAGGGACCCGATTCAACCGGTCTACTATCCTTCCATTGAGTAAACCATATTTGAGCAATATCTTTCAATTGAGACGAAGCTAAATCCTCTTTCTCCCTAGAAGTCACTCCCATAGAATGGACTATCTTATCTACCTCATCCAAGAAAGCTTGGGGATCTTCTCCCACCTTAGAACCAAATAAGATAGGAGGATTCATTCTCACAAAGTCTCTCAATTTAGAGGTAATAGTACTGTCCATATCATTCACCCTAGGCCCAATGTCTCTATTCACTTGAGTTGTCATAGCTGAGGATAGGGTAAGGAGAGCCTCTCTAATCTCCCCATCAGCCATTTCCGGGGGAACCACCGGAACCTCATTATCTCCTTCCATAATAGGGATGTGATCATCTTGAGCACGTTGAACACCTTGAGGAAGCTGCTCAACTTGTGGCTCATGTCCACCTCGGGGAGGAAGTCCCTCATTCACATCATTCTCCTCAACTCTCCTAGCCGGTGTCCTCCTCGTATTCATCTTCCTAGAAACACATGGAAAACCATAATAAAAGGACACTCATAACTTTTAATATCTACGGCACGACATATGAGCAGAAAAGAAAGGAAACTCTATCGTCCTATAGCCTCTTGCCCATAGGTGTGTCGCGACTCACACCGATGGTCAAGACTCTGCTAGACGTGGCTTTTTGAGACTTTTTGATTCCTAAGTACTACTTCATAACCTTATGCTCTGATGCCAAGTTTGTCACGACCCAAGAGTACCCCCTAGAAGATAGGGCATTCCCGAATTGAAACACTGTGTAATCGACCTCTCGGAGGTCTAAGATAAGCCCTTTCGTACCATTCATTGCATACATGTATGAAAAGTAGTGCGGAATTAAAACATTTCACATGAAATAATAATACTTCAAAATATCTGATTTATAGAAAAGCATAATGAAAGGCTAAGTCTCAAAGTCACCATCTTAGACATAGGAATATATTGGGACACGACCCATACTTCAACATATAGAAAATAACTAAGTCTATTACAATACTTTTAATAAGGAAATCTAAACATCAATATGTCCTCGAATCTAGTGAGGATATACGAACTCTATACTTGAATGAACACTAATCCAAGCATCAACTTCGAGACTAGTCTCAAATGTCACCTACACCATTAGAGATAGACAAAATGAATGAAATTAGTACAAACACTTGTACTAATTATAACATAATGCATAAAATCATGATAAATGGACATTTGTATAAAACATGCTCTTTTTGATTAAAACATCATAGTATAAGCATACGAACAACATTTAACACCTTAGAAACATACAAGATATCACATAAGCATTTTATCAATTATTGAAGAACTTTACAATGAACTATGTAACCTTACAGTAACCTCTTTTAGCGTGCATCCCTCTCACCAAAGGTTATCCTAAGACTCATTTAAGTGAGACGAAGAGAAACCGACCATACACCATCTCTAAGCACACCTAAATGATCCTTAAGACTTCCGAAGATAATATCATTCTCACTTTTATTTGTTAAACTCCCTACCTAGAATTACTCTAAGACTCACCTAAGTAAGACATGAAGAGACCGCCCATACACCCTCTTCAAGCCTACCTAAGCAATCCTCAAAGCTACTCTAGATAAATACTTTTCGTTAACATTCCTTTACTAAAGTCATTACGTTCATTAAGTATTTAGAAGACTTTTCATTCATTAAAGACTTCACATAATGGTCTTGTAAAGACCTAGGGACTAACATACTAACATCTTCAAAGTCTAGTCATGCAATGTCTAGATAGCGTCCCATTCCACTACCTAAACTTCCTAGTACTTATCCAACACTAGCATGTATCCCACATGATGATAATAGGCAATAAACGACATAGACCATACTAGCTAGGCATGGAATCCAGAGTCATAAACCTACTCCAATGGAGGGTGTTCTACTTGCCAAGGGTAGAACTAGGACACATCCCATGTAGGCACATGGTTAAGGAATATCAAGGTCTTTTATGCACTCTAGTGTCATTCTCAAGTAGAGATACATTGTACTCTAGTCTCCTTCTTAAGTAGATCTACAAACCATAAAATATTCACTCGGTGCTAGCCTTTGTTCTTATAGAGTAAGTTCAATAAAAAGGAACATATGAAAAGGTACCATATCTTAGTCATTACCTAGTCATGATGCACCTACCAACGATGGGTACACTTGGGCTGCCACTCAATGGTCTATTAGGATAGCTCATTCTTAACCTTCTTAATATAGAAGGTTCCACATATTAGTCATGCTTCGTAGGTCACCATCTTACGTCTACCGATCCTAGACTTTTATTCAACATTCATCCATACACATACAAGACAAAGATGCCTAAGCCTACTAAGTCCACATGTTTATATTCATAGCGTACATGTATCAAGTAAGGGACACAAGTCAACCAAAGACAAGACACAACATACTTTACTTTATTACATATAGCATATCATACTTTGAAGCACTTAGGAATGACCGTTATCATCTTTATGTCATCCTATACATTACTATAACATCATCAATATAACCATTGTAGACTCATATAGTCAAGTAGGAACAATCATGCATCAACTCTAAGACTACACACATGGACACATAGTCACTAGTCTAACATGATCACCTGACATCAATAGAATAACACATACTTTCACGTTACTTCACATATAGGTAGATATTATCATACTTCACATAACCAACTACAGACATCATCATTATACTTCAAGTAGTGCGGACAAGGCCATGATCATCAATATACTTAAAATAACGCCGATGAGGCCACATCAATTGCAAGTAAAGCACATAACACCACCAACTTAGGTGGACCATACCAATAACAACATATTTGAAGTCTAATTAACATAGAATAAAGAGAATAAGGGAAGCGTACCACCACTCCATTCTCACCACTTCAATCCATGTCTAAATCATCCAATTCAATACCATAAGGCCCTTACCCATGACTATGAACATCAATTCAAAGTATAAATCATAATACTAGATGAAACTAGGTAAATTCAATATAGATTTAACAATCTAAGACCAATTAGACATCAATTGAGTACAATTCTTACATTATTCAATAGCCCATAGAAAACTACACTATAATTCATAAGTATAGAGACAAGATCACTTAATCCATAAAATAGTCAAAATAAGAATTGCATGGGTTCATAAGATTTATATATTTAAGACATTGCATTAACATCAATTCAATTCTAAAACATTGATTCAAAACCATTTATGCAAGAACCCGTGGCTAGATCACAAAATTGGAGAATTCATGTTTTTGATTATCTTTGAAAATCATTGGAATTGACTCCTTGAAGAAAGATATTTCAAGGATGAATAAACATACCTTAATTATGACTAAAAGCCCACAAGATTGATGAAGTAAAACTTGAGAAATCTGTCTTCTTCCTCGGAGCTTCAAAGCTTCAACAATGAAGTTTTGGAGAGAGAGAGAATGGAGAGGTTTTGTTTTGAGTTGAAGGTTTTTCTTTAATTGGTGAGGTTAGGGGTTTAAATAGGTCCTATAACTTTCCATAATATACCCCTAAATTACCCAAAAGACCCCTACATTTATTGGACAATTTAACCAACTCAAATTTGACTTAAAAACGACGCAACAAAATCTAGGACTTTACTGTGCATCGCGGAGACACTTCCAAATCTTATTTTTTGAAAATTCTTGGACAGAATGGTTCGTGACAACCCCGCATCGCAAGGCAAAGAATTTGCCTACTGCGCGTCGCGCAGCAGCATGCCAAATCTTGGCTGTTTAGCAGCTTTGCTGGCCCATATTTGGGTCCTCCTCGGGGACCCTTTTGATGGTCCCCCAGGCATCATTCCCGGATGTTTTGACCCTTTGTATGTCAGGATACGTGTAGGAACACTCGGTACTGAATTTCACCTTCAAACCATCCCCCAAAACATCACTACAAAACAGTACGACACACTAGTTCAACTTCGACTAGTTTCCGAATGTCTTGGACGTTCTTGGACGTTTGACCACAAAATAATTCCAAACTTTATATACTACCTATGAAAACTATTATTAACTGTTTTATGACTTTAAAAGATCATGACACAAGTGTTAGACTCTAGCTCAACCTAGCTCATTTTGAGGGTGTAACAAAAACTGATGATGATAATTTCTCTCAAGAGGTCAGATGGACAAAGAAATCCAAAGTATAGACAAAGGTTTTATGAACTAAGTCTACTAAAGTTTCACCAAAGTTTATTCAACACATGGTTCCCAAACCCAAGCCTCAATAAAGAGATTGTAGACCCCTATTTCTTACTTGTGCTAGGTGTGCAAAACGTCATGAGGGTAAGTGCCTAGCAAGTTTCAAGGTTTGTTTTGGTTGCAGAAAAAGTGTCCAACATAGAAGGGATTGCTCGATGCTTAATATTAAAGTAATGGAAAGCAAGAAAGCTCATCCAAGTGGTTCGGGTACTAGTTCTCTAAAGCAACGTAGATTTTATGCTCCCAGTCTAGAGATGATCAAGGGTATCCTTCAGATATGGCTACTAGGATGTCGATATTTTTCCAAACAGGTGTACATCGTTTATTACATCAAAATGTTTCTTTCTATTTTTTGACGCTATATGTGGCAAAAATATTTGATATGAACCCTAGTGTGTTGATAGATTTCGATGTTACTATTGGTATGGATTGGCCGCGCTATTGTTATATTTCTATTGATTATAGAATATGTATAGTCATGTTTTAATTTCCAATGAGCTTATCCTAGAGTGGAAGAGGGAGTCCTATGTCTAGAGGTTATTGTTACCTTACATAATGGTTGGAAGGATGATTTCTAATAGTTGGTTTTACCACTCAGTTAGTGTGATGGAAATTAATTTATGTTTGACCAACTTCAAGGGGCTAGTTACTTCTCTAGGATTGATCCTCACTTGGGTTCCTTTATTAAACGAGGGTGAGAGGAAATGATATTCCAAAGAAGGTTTTCTGAACTTGGTAAGGCCATTTATGAATTCATTGTAATGTTGTATTGCTTAACTGATTCTCCGGCGGTGTTTATGGACTTGATGAATAGAGTATTCCGACAATACCTATACATGTTTGTGATTGTGTTAATAGAGGATATTTTGATATATTCAATATGTGAGAATGATCATTTGGACCATTTGAGGGTTGTGTTATAAGTTCTTAAGGACCATCAACTGTTCTTTCAAAGTTTATCAAGGGCAAATTTTGGTTAAGGTCCGTAGCTTTCCTTTGTCATATTTTGTAAAGTAAGGGTATTGCGGTAGATCCTATGAAGACGGATGATGTGAAGAGTTGGACAAGACCTATAACTCCTTCCCACTTTTGAGGTTTTTTGGGTGGCAGTCACTATAGAAAGTTTGTTGTGGGATTTGCTTACATTGCTTCTCCTTTGACGACTTTGACTCAAAAGAAAGCTATGTTTGTGTGGTTTAAAGCTTGTGAGAAAAGTTTTGAACAATTAAAAGATACACTTACTTTGGCTCCAGTGTTGACTATACCGGAGGGTACAAATGGTTTTGTGGTGTATTGTGATGCCTCTATAGTTGTGTTGGGATATGTGCTTTTGAAAAATGGTAAGGTTATTTCCTATGCTTCAAGGCACTGTACAGTCCATGACAAGAATTATCCTACCCATGATCTTGAGTTAGAGGCAGTTGTTTCTTTCTTAAATATTTGGAGGCATTACATGTATGGGGTTCACTTTTATTTGTTAACAAATCTGAGAGTTTACAATAGGTGTTTAGTCCCAAGGATTTTAATATTTGTCAAAAAAGGTGCTAGAGTTATTGGAGGATTATTACATGACTATTCCCAGTCAACCCGGTAGAGGTAATGGGGTAGTGGGTGCTCTTAGGCGGTTGCCTATGGGTAGTGTGACTCACATAAGTAAGGAAAAGAAGGTGTTGGGTCAAGATAACTCATAGTTTGGACTGATTAGGTGTGCAACTTTTTGATTCAGCAAAAAGTGGTGTTAGGGATCACAATAAGTCTGAATCTCCTCTTTTGATGATTGAGAAAGACAAGTAAGAATTTGTTCCAATTTTGGTTTATTTAAAAGAAGTGATGTTTATGAGATTTTCTGAGACTTTCCCCTAAGGGGAGATTGTATTCTTGGATAGTAAGGTTGTTAAGGGTCCCCAATATTCACGATTTAGATTGTTCATGGGAATGATTTGCCTAATGAGTTTGTTTTGGTGCCTGTGGTATCCCATGTTTCTATGCTCAAGAAGTGTATTGGAGATCCGACATCCATAATACCCATAGATGTGTTAACGGTTTGATAAAAATTCTTTAATAAGAAAGTTCTGGTTAAGATCTTAGACCTGCAAGTTAAGTTGTTGAGAAACAAGGAAGTCATTTCCATAAAGATGTTTTGGAGGAATCATTAAATTGATGGTGCTACTTCATAGGCCGAGGCCGATGTGATGTACCAATATCCTCATTTCTTTTCTTCTACTCCTATCCTAGTTTGAGGTAAGTAGTTCCTCTTGAGTTTCCTTGTTTTTAAAGTCATGTGTGTCATATGAGTTTTTCTATGATTTCCCTATGTTACGCATGTTCTTGAGAAATTTATGTTAGTAAGAAAATGAAATTATGATTGATTTTCCTCATGTTGTTATGCATTGAGTAAGAATTTCCTATATGCTTCATCATATGAATTGTTGAACATTCTTTAGTTGTGCTTTATGAAATTATATTGCATAATGGTTCCATGAAATTGTGTTGAGAATGCTTTTAGTGGGAGAAGGTAGTTACTCCTATGAAGATGTGAAACGTTGAGTTTTCATGAATAATAGGTTGTTAGATATAGTTCCTACTTCCTTATGATGGATTTGAAAGATTCCTCCTTTAATTGTACATTACTTTGATGTTGCATTCATGATGGGATGCTAGTCTTGAGTCTTTACTTCCATAAGGTATCTAGATCGTCATTCGAGGATATATGTTCCCAAGATAAGATATTAGAACAATCCAAAAATTAGTAGGCTAAACTAAAGCTTAAACATGAGGCTTAGAGTCAAGGAGGTGGGTAAGGGCGAAGGGAGAGGACTAAGGTAGTCCATTCTTCACTATAAACTGCCCTAGTGACCATGACCACCACCTTGACTCGTGGTACGAATCATTCAACGTTGTGGACTAGGCAGTGAGTTTTCCAATATCTTCCCAAAATAAGCTCCTCTTTACAAGAAACTTTACTACCCAGGGTGAACACGGCTCATGGGAAGGCTCTTGGAGGATAGTTAGGTGTGTGAGAATGGAAAGGAAGTGGTAAGATAGTGCCTCTAGCCCCACGAGATGGACCACGGATCGTGGCAAGAACCACAACTCATGGAGACCCTAGTGAAGTTGCCTTGGGCTTGTGGAATAAAGGAATAAGGTTCCTAGAAACTACCTCAAGTCAGTGGAGGGGTACACCGCTCGTGGTATTGGCCACATCTTGTGGAGCCCGTCATGCGACCTTGGAAACTCACTTAAAGTGAGGGGTGTTTTGGGAAATTACGATTTAAGTCTATCAAAGTGAAGTCGTTTTGGGGAAGTGTAGGATAACTATATAAGTCATATTAAGTCAAAACTCACCAAAATTGAACTCACTATTTCCAAAACACAAATCGATTCCGAAAATACACTCTCAAAAAAATTCTTTATCTTACAAAACCCAAAGAAGAAGTACTTGAAGAAAAAGAAGGAAGTAAAAGATAGGGATTAAGGAGAAAGGTTTTCATACCGATTCATTGGGTTTCATTGCTAACATATGCTAATTATTTTTCCATTGACATATTTCATCCATGAGTCCATTCAAAACCCCAATTTCAAAGATATAAATCCCCAAAAGTTTGAGTTTCATTCCAAAGTCACTGGTTCCTTTCAAAAACGATTCTCATGTTCGAATTATGTTATATTATGCATGAACTGATGGTTTCCCTATTATTTGATGAAGAATCCCCCAAGAACCCATGAAACCCCAATATTACTCAAATGTAATTTATGATGTGGGTCTTTGTTGATGAAAAAAAATGTTATGAAATTATGCATCTAGTGATTGGGTTACTTGAATTATGATCATCCATGACTAATGCTTCAGTTCTAGATGTGATGATTGAAAGAGGGTTTTGAACCTCACGGTGGTCAAGTATGAGATTATTCATTTTCTATAATATCTATGTAATTGTTTGAATGATGCTTTGAAGGTAAAGTTTCAAGATTGTTGTTGATGTTGTTGTGTTGTTGAAAGGACATACTCATAATATACATTGAACATAATATAAAAGCGTTCTCATTTAATGTAGATTAATAGGTTTTACAGGTTTTCTCACGTGATTAAACCAAGGCTAAAGAGCCTACATAACTAGAACATGGATGGTCAAAGTTTCTCACACATGGTCTAAAGATTTGAGTTAATGATTTACCTTGAATCGGTAGGCCAAGGGCATCCTTTCATGTGAAATTCTAAGGAGCTGAGTTAATGATGCACCTCTAATCGGTAGTCCAAGGGAATCCTTTCACGACTAACCAAAAAGAGATATTCTAATGATGTACCTACAATTAGTAGGCCAAGGGCACCCTTTCATGTGTAATGGTGTTAATAGAGAATTAACTACTCTTTGGGAATTTAATTCTCACCACCGAGTGTATATTCTGTGAGGTAAAAGCTTTCGTGTAGTAGGGCATGGTTTCTAGAAGCAACCTCTTGAGATGGAAGTTCTCCTGTAGAAAGGTTGTGTTTCTAGTAATGATCTCCTTATCCCATTAACTATGTGCCCAGTAGGATATTATCTAGTGAATACACCTAAGCTAAGAGTTACCGGTTCTACCTTAGGCAAGTAGACCAACCCTTTTCTGTGTAGGTGTCACAAAATTCCATGTTAAAACTAAAATGGTCTAGTGTCAGTTAAGGCGTATTTCCCTCAGGAACAGAAAGTTAAATAATGAACTAAGGCATGGTTGAAGAAGTATCCCGTAAGTGTTCAAAAGCTTTAAAGATGTTACTACATTGCATTAAAATATGAAGGGGGCCTAAGTTGTTTCGTTAGAATGGGTGAGATTTTTCTGGTCTTATTCTTGTATTGCACAAGAGCGCCTTGAGGGTATTTATGAAGTGTTTCTCTTATGCAATGATGATGTTTAAATATCGTAAATTGCATGCTTTCAAATGAAATATCTCTTTTAACATGTTTTCAATTTTTAAGCATAGCTATCTCACTTAGTGAATTTTTATACTAACGCTTATTTTTCTTATAATTTTCTCATGTGTAGCGTCCACTTCTCATTGATATCCTAATTGTGGTTAAATCTTGGATTTTCTTATTCTCCTTGCATGTTGGTGAGTCCTCATTATTCGAGGACGAATGACTTCACATTGTAGTTTCATTCCTTGTATTTCTTTTTTTAGGCTGTGTTGTATGGGCTTTGTCCCTTTCTTATTTCGAATAATGTAATAGATTGATATGTTGAGACCTAGAGTCTGGACTTCCACTTTTGATTTTATGAAAATATTAGACTATATATTCAATTTTACACTTATTGTTTTATTGCTTATTTATGATATGCTAAGTGGCTCGTAGTCCTTTGGGGTTCTATGCATCATATCACATCTACTAGGTACCCATAGGTCGTGACCGTATTGAATGAAAAAATTGTCTCATTTCCTTCCCTTCAAAGTTTCTTATTTACAGAAGACTATGCTAAGATGTACTTTAGAGAGATGGTAAAATTGCATGGTGTCCCTTTGTCTATCATTTTCGATCGTTTTACCCAATTAACTTCCAAATTTTGGAAGTTGTTCCAAAAGGGTCTTGGTACCAAGGTTAAGCTTAATAATAGCTATCACTCGAGTATTGGTGTGGCTCCATTTGAGGATATTTATGGTAGGAGGTTTAGATATCCTATAGGTTGGTATTAGGTGGGTGATGTGTCTTTGATAGGTCATGTTCTAGTTTATGAAGCCATTTAGAAACTTCAACATATTAGAGAGAGGTTGAAAATGGCTCAAAGATGACTAAAGTCTTGTGTTTATGTTAGAAGAAGGGATCTTGGGTTCGATTTTCATGATTTGTTCAACTTGAAAATATCACCTATGAAAGGGGTGATCAGGTTTTGTAAGAAAGGAGCTTAGTCCTCGGTATGTAGGTCCATATCAAATTTTGAGGCACATTGGTAAGGTTGCCTATGAGTTAGATTTTCTAAATGAGTTGGCATTGGTGCATCCGGTGTTCCACTTTTCTATGCTTAACACGTGTGTTGGAGATACAACATCGATAATTCCCCAAATAAGGATTGGGAGTTGATAAAAGTCTTTCTCATGAGAAAGCCGGTTGCGATTTTTGACCGGCAAGTTGAGAAGCGGAGGAATAAGGATGTTTGTTTAGTAAATGTGTTGTGGAGGAATGAATTGGTTAAGGGTGCTACTTTGGAGGCTGATTCTGATATGATGTACTCATATCCTCATATTTTTTCCTTTACCCCTAATCTAGCTTGAGTTAATGAGTTTCTCTTATTTCTTTCTATGTTTTGGATCCATTTGTGTTTAACGTGTTCCATGATTTCTTAAGTTATGAAAGCTCATGTTGTTGTGTATTAAATGTGAGTTGCCTATATGATTCATGTGATGAATTGTTGATAATGATTTAGTTTTGCTTTTTTAGAGTAAATCTCATAAAGGCTCCATGATATTTTGTTGAGTATGCTTATAGCATGGAGAAGGTAATTCCTCCTACGAACATGGGAAATGTTGAAAATGCTTGCATAATGGGTTGTTATATGTATTTCCTACTTTATCGTGGTGCATTGAATGTGTATCATATGGAGGTTACGTTTCCTCTTTCATTTTGTGCATTTTTATGATGTTGCATGCATGATAAGCTTCTAGTCTTGCATCTTTCTTCTGCAAGGTGTCTAAAACATCATTCAAGGGAGAATGTTCCCAAGTGGATATATCTTAATAACCTGAAAACTAGTAAGCTAAACTAGAGCTAAATGTGAGGGTTAGAATCAAGGAAGGAGGGAAAGGGACAAATGAGTGGGCTAAGGCAACCTTCATTTGTGTAGGCACTTCCACACCTACCACTCACACCATCGCGGCTCGTGGTATGCTAGATAGTGGCGTTGCAAAATCTACCCAAAATTGTCCCCTCTTCACGAGCCACTTCACGGATCATGGTGAAGACCGAGACATGTGGTAAGGTTCGTGGAGGGGAGTTGGTTGTAGAGAATGAATGGGAGGTGGCTTAGCCACTTTCTCAAGGCCCCAAAAAGGGACCACGGCTCGCGACAAGCACTACGACTCATAGATCCAGTCGTGAAGATGCCTTGGGCTTTTTGTCTAAAGGAACTTGTTTCCTACCCACTACCTCAAATCGACGAAGGGAATCACGACTCGTAGTCATGACCACGTCTCATGGGACTCCTCATTAGACCTGACAACTCCCTTAATCTGAAGGGTGTTTTGGGTAATTTTGGTATTAGTCAAACTTAAGTGAGGTCGTTTTGGCTTAACTTAGGGTCACTATATAGGTCATTATTACTAAAAAACCAACCTATTCAACTTATTATTTTCAAAACCCAAATACATTCCCAAAGTTCATCTTCTCCAAAATTTCTCTCACTAGAAAACTCAAAGAAGATGAAGGAGAAGAAGGAAGTGAAAACTAGAGTTCAAGAAGCAAGGTTTTACACATAAAATTCATGGAGTTCCTTCAAAACTCCATGAAGGATATATTTCATCAATGGAGTTCCTTCACAATTCAATTTCAAAAGAAAGATAGATTTTCCCCATTTTAGGGTTTGATTCAAAAGTCATGGATTCCTTTTAAATCCGATTCTAATGGTTGAATTATGTTATTATAAGCATGAATTCACGATTTCTTATAGTTTTGTGATGTATCCCCAAGAACCCATGTGATTCCCTTATTTCTCATTTTTTATCTAATGAGGAGTCTTTTTTGGTGAAAGGGGAATTTGATGAATTTAAAATTGATGTTATACTATAACATATATTATAGTGAAATCCATGTGTAATGCTTAAATTTTAGATATGTTGATTGATAGTAGCTTCTGTAAATGCTTTAAGAACACATTAAGAGTGAAGTGTCAATGAGTATGTTGTTGTAGTGGGCTTATTGAAAGTTTATTCTCTTGAACTCACAATGAACATGATGTGAAAGGTTTCCTTATGTAATAATGGTTCTAAGGTTGAAAGGCTTTCTCACCTAAGTGAATCAAAGATACGATACACATATAGAAATGGATGGTGAAAGGTTTTCTCATGAATGATCTAATGACCTATCCTAATGAACTAACTCAGATTGGTTGCCAAGGATATCCATCCATGAGACATGAATTAAGTAAGATTTATTAAGTATTTCAGTGGGAATCATACTTAGCACCGAGTGAATACTGACAATGATATGGAAGCTCTCATGTTAGTAGAGGTCGGGTTTCAAGAAGAGGTCTCATGAGATGGAAGCTCTCCAATTAGTTGTGGTTGGGTTTCTAGTAACAATCTCCATATCCCATAAACTACGTTCCTCCATAGGTCATTTAGCTAGTGGATCAACCTAAGCTACCAAACCATGGTTCTTCCTCAGGCAAGTAAGACAACCCTTTTCGGTATGGCGAACACCAGATGCTTATGTTATGGCTCACATTGTCTCATGTAAGTTAAGGCTTATTCCAAAAAAATAACAAGAACATGGACATGGAAGATGAACAAAGGTTACATTAATAAGTATTGTTCATGAGTTAACATTTGAAAGATGATGTTGACGCACCATGTTTGTGATTTATGACCTCTAACCTTTCATATGAAATTTAAACTTTTCACATTGCTTGACATCAAATATATGTCCCCTTCTAGAGTGTTTTAATGTTTTATGCATAGTTATCATACTTAGTGTATTTTTATTCTAACTTTGCCTACATTTTCCTCAAATGTAGGGTCTAGTTTTTGAGGTGATAGGTCTTGTGGCTAGATATTGGACTTGGTGAGTTCTCATGGTTCGAGTATAGATTTGTCATATATTTTAGTTCCTTTCATGTACTTTCCCTTTTCGAACATGTTGTATGGGCAAGGCCCTATTTCATTAAAATATTGTAATAGATGGCTATGTTCAGACTAAATGTCTATACTTCCTCTTTCCTTTATGAAATTTTTAGACTTGAATTGTGTTTTTACTAGTATAGTTTTATTGCATATGTTATGAGAACTATTGGCTTGTATTGAGTCCTTCCATGTTCTATACGCCATGTTACATCTAGGGGTTATCCTTTGATCGTGACAGCAAACCACGGTCTGTGAGCTAAACCATGAATCGTAGAATGGTCTGTGGGTTGGCGACCGGGTCAAGTGACTTGAGTTCAAAGACTACAGCTCGATCTACAGACAGTAGGTTAGAGTATAGTCTGTTATTTGATGGCACATCATCAGGTTTTTGATGACAACAACTGACTACAATGACAAGTCGTGGGTCAGACCACAGTCTGTCGAGTGGGTCTGTTCGTGGTTAGCTGTCAATTATGTTCTAGGGTAGTTGGGTATTTTCCTAATTAATAGTTCCTATATTATATCATTTTATCCTTTACTATGACCCCTATGTAAGATTTTTAAACCCCCAATACCCATTCACTTCCTTCTTCAAAAATCAAAAAAGAAAAACCAAATCTCCTCTCCAAAGATTTCTCTCACTAGAAACTTGAAGAAGAAGAAGGATTCAACCTACAGTTTCACGTCAGGATTACTATTCCTCCATTGAAGACTAGATTTTGGATTCCATTTGTGATAGTTTTGATCCATTGTTTCCCAAATTCCTATATTTAAAAAGCTTGAATTCCCCAATTGAATTAAGGTTTCCTTCAATTATCAGGGGTTCTCTTCATTGCCGACTCTATTGATTTAATTATGATGTCTTAGGCATCAATTCGTGAAATATAATGATTTCCCCATGAACCCATGTGATCCCCATGTGTTTCATGTTATTAATCATATGATGTGGGGTTTTGATCTCCAAGGAATAGTTTTAGAACATTAGTTATGTATTGAAATATTTACATGTATTTATGATGAAATTCATATCTAATATTTCCTAAGTATGGATGCTTGAAAGTGGGATTTGAACCTCAATAGGTGAATTATAGACATGCATTTTCTACTGAAATCTATGCAAATGTTTTAAGGGTGATTCGAGAGTAATGTTCCAATGATGATGTTGTGTTTTGAACGAATATTCTTATAAACACATAATAGCATGATGTGAAAGGTTTTCTCTCATAGATGAGGATTGTTAGGTTTAAAGGCTTTCTCACCTAATTGAATAAACCAGTAAGAGTTATCTTAATGAAACTATCTTGTATTGGTTGTCCAAGGGAACCTTTAAATGAATAATGAACTCAAGTGAGAAATTACTATTCCATGGGATTTATGCTTATCACTGAGAGGATATTGATGGATGGAAGCTTTCTCGTAGTAGATGTCGGTTTTCTAGAAGATATTTCATGAGATAGAAGATGCACTGTTAGTAAGAGGTCATATTTCTAGTAGCAATCTCCGCATCCCTTAACAATGTGCCCCCATACGTTGAATAGAATGTGGATCTACTTTAGCTACAAGTTCATGGTTCAACCATGGCAAGTAGGACAACCCTTTTCATTGTGGGAGACATTGGGATCATGTTATAGCTCACATGTCTCTATGTGGGTGGAGGCTAATCCCCATAAGTAATAATTGACTAAGGTTACTTCAAGAAGTATTCATATGAGTTCAAAGGTTTTAAAGATTAAGTTAGCTTGCATTTACCATGATTCTATGACATGTTTTCTCACACTTTTATATCATGTTTAAACTTGCTCAATCACATGTCATGAAATAAAATTTCCCTTATAGAATGATTTAAATATTTTATGTATGGCTGCAATACTCGGTACATTCTTTTGTACTAAGGTATACTTTGGCCTGCATTTCCCGAAATGTAGGGTTCGGCAATCAAGGTACTCAATTTCGTGTCTAGAGGTTGCTTTGACATATCTTTGAGCTTTGGGTGTCCTCATGCTTTGAGGAAGGACTTTATTGTTTCACTTTCTTTCATGTATTGTTTTAAACATGATTTATGGGATAGGACTAATTTAATTCAATTGTATTAGATAACTATGATGACACAAGTGTTTGAGACTTCCATTTTTGTTGTCTCTCATATGTTTTGGCTTGAACTATTATTTTACTTTTACTGTTCTATTTCTTATGTTATGAAAGCTAAGTGGCATGTATGGAGTCCTTCAGGGTTCTATACATCATGTTACATCTAGGGGGTACTCTTGGGTCATGACAACTTAAGAACGTGAGTAGGGGATTTAGAATTTGAGTACACCCTTAATTGAGTAAGAAAGAACATTCAAAGCCTAGTCAGAAAAAGAAAAAAGTAAAAAATACACTTTTCCTAAAATGAATGGAATGCCTTAAATGTAGAAGGTTCCTTGAAATAATCATAAGTTCTTACTTGGAGCTCGAAATTTAGCAAACTTTGCCGCATTGGAAAGAACACTCAAGGATCTTCAATTTTCTAAGTCATGAGTGACCTAAATCTTTATGAGCTAAAATATATGGTCTATTTAAGTTTACCCAAAAGAAAAAGCAGACGGGTGACTTGAATGAATTTTCCTTTATATCTTTTTGAAATTCTAGGAGTTACGTCTACTGACCTTAACACCATACAAAATTAGAATCACTCCCTACAATAATAAACAATGGTTCGAGTCTTGATTGTGAAATTTTTGGGATGTTATAGTCCCAGTCTGTTTTAAAGAAAAGGAAAGTTTTCGAGGTAAAATTTAAGAAAATTCTGAGCACCTTTGACTGATTACCTTCTAATCCAAAACTATATTTCTTTGACTGATATTTTGGAAGGTGAAAATTAAGAGTCTTTTGAGCGTTAAATTGACGCAACATCTTTAATGCACTTTACTCGGATGTGTTTTAAAGTGCTCATTTTTTGTGAATTTAAAGAACAAAAGCTAATAAAATGATAATTAAGGTAATATATTTTTACCTATTACACAAATAAAAGGACATTTAATAGAAAATAATTTCATAATATATATCTTGATGACATCACATCAATAAAACATCAAAAATATAAGTCCTCTCAGAGTGTTAAGATTTTCTTTAACATAAATGGGCGGAATCCTCCAATGGATACATACATCAAGGGAAACACACTATCAATGCTTCTTTTAGGGTTTAAGATTCAAAATTTTGATCCATCGTTCTACCATTAGAGTGAATCCTTTCAAGGCTTCCGATGAAACCGCTCTAACAATTCAGGTATGTTTTAGAATACATTGGTTGTTGGATCTTTAAATTGCAATGGTTACTTTGAAACAAAGAAGTAGAAGTGGTTCTCGTTAGAAGTGGTGCATCAGGTATACATGCTTCAACTCATTTGAATGAATTGGGCATAATTATGTTGTTTTAGAAAATGAAGTTTTTTGTGGCTATTTGTTGAAATAAAGAGTTACGATTGACTTTACTTGCATTTATCTAAGAACTTTTTTTCATTGCTGTTTATACCACATGTAACTTCATCACAAAATTATTTGCCATAAAAAATAAATTTACTCACCAAAGTATCGACTAAATTCATTTTTGTGGCAAATGCTTTGGTGATTAAGTTTCATGTGGCATAAAAGGTAATGAAAAAATATCCATAGATAAATGCAAATGATGTCTATCATAAGTCTTTATTTCCACAAGCAGCCACAACAATATTATTCTTTTAACACAACATATTTTATGCCCAATTTGTTCAAACAAGCTGAAACGGTTATACCAGATGGACAAGCTCCAATCACAAAACATCAACTTCTTCCTTTGAAAAATTAACCAAATTTAATTTAGTAAATACTTTAAAATTTAACATCAAACCAAAATTCCGATCTTGTCTTGAATTATCAGTATTTAAAATGAACTGAAGAATAATTTTTAAGGTAGCTCACGTTAGTTGAACGTGCGCTGCTAGTAGCTGCCATTGCTAGAGGTCGTGAAAGTGGTCGAGGAAGACATCAGAAACAACTTAATTCTGTGATACACAATTCTATACCTCTAATGAACCATGACGATAAAGGGAAACAAATCAGCACGACACTACCCACTGAGTTTAAAACCACCCATGGGGCAACACCTTCTATGGGCCGATAAATTTTTGAGGAGGGTAAAACTTATATTAATCCCACTAGCTGAATTAATGCATAGTGATTGCATTCTAGGTTTGAAGACCCGACGAATTAATGGAACAACGGTTCCCAGATCTGCAACAAGAGGATCTCAATCTCCACCTACTCACAACATTGTAGTTGTTGGGTTTAACAACAAACAACAAGATTCTACATAGACCTCCTTCTTCACTAATAACGGGGCATCAACCAGTGGTTTGTCTATCAAACATATCCCTCAAGAAACTACGAACGGTCAAAAACTAATCTAAGAGACAATTTATACAGAAGTAACCAAGTGGAACTCAATTTTACTTGCCTATTTTATAGGAGAAGCACTACGGTATAATGTTATTAATAGATATATTGGGCAATTCTTGGCATGTGATTCGGAGCACAATCTTTTCTACCATGAAGAAGGAGATTACTTAATTAGATTCCATTTCACTATAGATCTGAATGATGTACTCTTTTCTAGTCCATACACAATGATTTATAAGCATGTTATTCAAAAACCTTGGACTCAGGATTTTTATTTCAGCGATTCCTACATTGATTCACTTATGGATTAAAATTCCAAATTTTCCAACGTCGTATTATGGGAGAGAATTATTATGTAGAATAGCAAGTGTGTTGGGGCTCATGTTGTTCTCCAAAGTGATAGATTATATGGGGCTCATGTCACAACTATAGATATATAAGCTACTTCACTGACTGCATACAAGATATATCGATGCATGAACTACCATGGAAGGGATACTATTATACATGAAGCAATAAACAACTGCAAACTAATAGAAACCATCGCAGAATTGATAGAGTATTTGGGAACTCAGAATGATGATGCAATGGAAACATGTATTTACTATTTATGATCTTCCTAAAAGCTCGTATAATTTTTCATGCTACTGAAAGTGGAAAGGGTTATAAGGAGGGCCAAACATTCCTTTAAATTCTTTAATGTTTGAGCTGATCATTCAATTATATTGTAGCATCAATCAAGAATCAACAGTGTCCAAAAGAGAGGATAGCGAAAGTGTGGGCAAAACTCAAAGCTCCCAAGACTGTGTTTAAGAGACTAAATAAGGAAGAATTCTTGAATATTATTTAAAAGATCACCCATGCTGGAATGGATATTGCCAGATAGTCTCACAATGCGCATATGATCAACTCCTTAAAGAAAAATAATATCTGCATATATGATATATTGAAGAAAGTGCCCTGAGAAATAAATGAAGAGTTAACTGGATAAAGCAAGGAGATATCAACAATTAATACTTTTCTTTAATAATGAAGGAGATGAATACCACGAAAAAGTATGTATGAGATTAAATCTATCACAGAGGTTAAAATGACTAATCCAGACAACATAAAAGAGTATGGTATGCACTTCTACAAGTGGATTATGGTAACAACCGAACAAATTCTTCATGGTATCAACATACAGGTAATGCAAAAGGGTCAAACTATTTTTCATGCTCAAGGAGTGCAGTTATGCAAAAAGTAACTAAAATAGGAAATATTTAAGACATTGAAAGCAATAGGAAATTATAAATCTCCTTGAGTAGATTTATACGATACATATTTCTTTAAAAGATCACGTGGAACTATTATAGAGGACATTTGTGATTTTGGATGAACTTTGCTTTCCTACTATATTCATTTTGTGGATTTTAGAGTGTGTGCAAATTGTTCACAATTATTCACCTATGTTTTGCATGTGATCTTTTGTAGTTTTTAAGAGGTGATCACACTTCTATTGCTGTCCTATACATATGCTTCAAACAATTTTCTCAAGCCTCTGGTCTGCAAGCAAACATTGGTAAGATCTCTTTCTACTTTTGTGGCATCAATGAAGAAATACAAGAGAGCTTATTACTGCAGTTTTGTTTTACCCTTAGGGAATTACAATTTAAATATCTAGGTATGCCACTATCCACCAAAAGGATGTCTCTCGGCCAATGGCCTCCTTTTATTGATAGAATTGTATCAAGAAAGTCTTCTTGGAATACAAAAAAGCTTTCTTATGCCGGTAGAACACAACTAGTTCAATTATTCCTATTTTGAATCAAGGCTTATTGGCTCAATTGTTTGTAATTCCCTCTAAGATCATAAAGCTTATTGAAGCCTACTATAGAATGTAATCTGATTAAGAACCCGCACTATTAGGAAAAAGGACATAATAGCATGGATTAATATGTGCCTTCCAAAGTTGGAGGGTGGACTAACTACTATTAAACTACAAATATGGAAAAACAAAGCAGTAGAAAAGAAATGTTGGGATCTAGCTCATAAAGCTGATAAGCTTTGGATCAGATGGATTAAGAATTTCTACATCAAGCATCATCATATCATATCAGCTTCACTACCACAACAGGCTGTTAGGATTTGAAACATTAGACAAAAGAGATAAGGTTCAGCAGAGGCAAATTTTCATTCAGATTCAGATTCCAAAAGGCGTACACACATATATCTACATAGACTTTTGCAAAGTAAGTAGAGGACCATACATATCCAACCACTATTTACTTTCTTACAAAACATATTCCACAAATCAAGTACTACCTTTCCTATACATACTAAACATAATATTTAAAAAGAACCATAAAACAAAAAAACATCTAGAAATATCTCATTTTCTAACACTCCTCCTTGAGATTTTTCTTGGACACTCCCAACTTAGCCCTTATAACTTCAAATTTCCCCTTATAAAGAGCCTTGGTCATGATGTCTGAACAAGTTTAACTTCGCTATCCTTCTCTGCTTGCCTCATGGCGTTAAACTTAAGATTTATATGCTTGCTACTGTAAAACCCCCAAAATGAGTTAGGGTGTCTAGATCATAAAATGTTTATATTAAGGTTTTAAGGTCCTAAAATGACTTACAATATTGTTTAGAGTCAGTGTGTAAAGTTTTAGGTGATTTGGAAGTCAAACGTCAAGGAACAACCAAGACATTCGATGATTAGTCACCTTTGTGCCTCATATGTCTATGCGTGCTTATATGTGTATGAAATGAGATTATGAAGTCTTCAAATGATTTATAATGATGTTTAATGGTATTATATGAAGTTTCGAGAAGTTTGGAGGTCAAACGTCCAAGAACGCCCAAGACGTTCGAAAGATAGCCTTGAGACATGCATGTGTGTGTCTCGTCGATTTAAACTTATCTTGGGCAGGTATCAAACCAAAAATTGGACAAGGACCAATCGATGGAAGCCAAAGGACGGCAAGTCGATTGACCAACGGCCAGTCGATTGGGTCCGTCGATAGTGGCCTTGCGTCTGTTTTATTTAAGGGGTGAATGGGAAATTCACCCCACATCCTAAAATGACTCTAATTGATTTATTTACATATTTTTGGGTGTATATAAGTTATCAAACACGTGAACCTCCCATTCCCAATCACCTCTACACGAAATAAACCTTTCCTCCAAAAATCTTCTCTCTAGAAACCTCCATTGTTGGTGAAGCTCAAGAACAGCTTGGAGCATGGATACCTATGGTTTCTTCATCAATTTTTTAAAGGTTTTCATGAATAAAAAGGTATGGTGATCCTTCATCTCTAGTTATCCTTCCATCTAGAGAGTTAATCTCAAAGTTTCACAAGAGATTTTATGATCAAAGTTCTTATTCTTGAATATAGCCATGGGTTCTTTCTAAAAATGTTTTAAATGGTTAAATCATGATTATTGATGTTTATGTATTGGTTTGAACGTGATTTTAATAATTGCACGATGAACCCATGTTCCTTCCCTAAATCGATTTAGCCCTTGCATGGGCATTCTGATCATGGCTTGTTAATGGTTGAATTCTGATTCTCTTACGTTGAATTGCTTATACCTACTGTTATTTACGTGAATTGAATATGAATTGATGATGAAGGATCCATGTGGATCAATGTATGAAGATTTGAGTATGCCTAGCCTAGCTATCAATATGATCAGTGTAACATTGGCCTTTTAATGAATAAAAGTGAATTTCGATTATGTTGTGGTTATTGTATCTAGTTCCTTAGGATGATCAATTGGTTGAATTTTGAATATAAATATGGTATGATCAAATTAAAAAAAGCTTAGTACTAATTGATCTATGTGCTTCTAAGCTATTAAGTAGTAACTTGTGATCTTGACGTTAGGATGGTAGTTATGTGGGTCGATTATGGTGAATTGCTTTAGATACTGCCTATATGTGTAATATGATAATAATTATGTATAATTGATTAAATATGAATAAATAGCAATTGAGTTGGTAAAGACTGGTTTAAGTCTTTCGAGCCTATAGACATTGATAGGTTAATGTACATGTTGTGACCTACATTTTAGATTAGATGAAGCATGATTTAGACTTGGTTTATATGGATTTATCTACTGCCCTAGGTGGGTATTATTGGTATATTATGAATGTTAAAAATGGTAATCAAAGTAAAGTACACTAGTAAGTGATCTATGATTTTCTACTTTCTAGTATATATGTGATGCCTTGTATCATGTTATAGTATCATCTTGTAGCGACTTGTACATGGTTTATTTTATGATTAAAGTACATATAGATACTTCCCTATATATGAATTGTTGATGAACAAGGTGTATTGATCAATGATGATCAAAGGGTGAGAAATTGGTAAGAATTCTTATCTCTTCTACTTTCCTTATAGTGTTGTAGTTGATGAAGCCTTGTACGGCATTGTGTGGTCTGGTCCACTTATGGTGGCGGTATTTCTTTATGTCATTATATATGTGTTGACCATGGCCTTGAAGGAAAATTGATGATTATATGAATGAGTTGTTATGTTGATCACTTTATGTGTAACTTGTGCCTAGTCTTCTACTTGAGTTGTGAATCTATGTTATGTTACTATTGTTATGAGCATGTAAAAGGGTTATGTAATATCATGTGTAGGTTCTGCCATTAATTGAGTGTTAATGATTGATGACCCCTACCCATGTACCCCTATGTGAATGTGTGAAATAGCTAATGTTAAGGAGCCTTAAAGTATAATATCAAGAGTGTCTTGTCTCCTATGCTAAAATGTGTTGAGTGGTCTATACTTGAAAGTGTAATGTGGTCTAAGAGGGTGGCTGCCTCAACGAGTAGTTGATAGCCATTATGTGATCATGTTGACCAATGTACACACACTCACACTTCATGCATGCTTAAAAGTAGTAAAGGTTCATGGTGTCTAAATGAAAGGTAGTTCTCATATTCACTAGTTTCTAATACTATGCATGTTAAGCTTATATGATATGATGAAGTATGAATGTGCATAGAGTCTCTGTGGGTTTATATGAAAGGATTGCTCATATAGTTATACCAATAGACTTATGCATTAATGTATGAACATGTGTGATATTTATGTGTTATGTGAAAGGTTTGCTCACATATATGTACACACACATGGATGATGATCTAGTAAATGAGAGGGGCCTTGAGAGGGGTGCCCAAGAATACTCTATAACTAGATAGGTGCTTGAATATGCTATAAGCATATGAGAAATGAATATCTCAAGCCTATGTTTTATGAGAAAAAGGTAATTAAAGGCTTTAAAATAAAGGGAACTTAGCTTTGCACTGAGTGAACTTGACATTGAGAGGTGTTGACTATCCTTTGAGGAAGATTCACCATTTGTCTCTTATAGAGTGTTGACTTCCCTTAGAGGAATACTCACCTATGGACCCACATGAGGTGTTGACTTCCCTTTGAGGAAGGGTTCACCCATGTTTTCTCATGAGATGAGGCCCCAATTGTCCAATGACATGTAGAGGGAACTACCTATCTCTTAGTTCCATAAAATATGCTTGCCACATAGGATCTAGCCAAGTGAATTCACTTAGGATGCTAGGATATATGTTAATGTTCTACCTTGGCTACGTAGGAACACCTTCCATTGGTGTAAGGCTCTACAACACCAAATTCCATGATTAGCACCATGGTCTTAGTATCGGTTAAGGCTATAATTTCCCTAAAGTAAAATGGACAATGGAAGTAAAGAACTAGGATTCTAACTAGGATGACTTAAGGGAGGTTACTTAGTATAGGTGGAAGTAATGAACCCATCTAGACATTGCACAAGTAGCTCCTTATGAAGTCCTAGGAAGGTGACCTAATGTGTATGATTATGGATATGTCTTTATGCATGACATTGTAGAAGTTGTCTACTTGTTATGAAGATATGCATGGTATGAATCTATGTGATGTGATCTTATCATTGTATGCACTATGTTGGTCTAATTGACTATATGATGAAGGTCTTGTATTGACATGAATGAAGTTGTCTTTACTTGTTATGATAATGTATGAATTGTATGTTAATGTTTGTGGTGTCATAAAGAGTTTACTAAGTATGTGTGGGGTTATGGGGATTCACATGTACATTGCACTAGTAGACTAAGATTGGGGTCATGAATAAGGTCTTATAATGATGAATGTGAAAAGAAGTAAAAGTAGGTGTAAGTTGATGTAGCTTACTGTAATGTCCTATACCCTTGACTTGAATATGTCTTGTAATGGGCTATACTTCTATGGTGATATGTGTTGGCTTGTGTAAGTGTATGTATGTTTCCTTGTGGCCATAAGGTGATGCATTTCACCAAGTATCACTAGAGGGTTAATGGAAGGTTAATGAGTAAAAGGAAAGATAGTTCACTGTTAAGGAAAAGGGAGCTCACTGTAAAGTGACCTCAATTATGGCCTAAATTCTATATGTGATTTTATATGATGTTTGACCTTTGATTATGTTTCTATGAAGTATGGGAATGATATAAACGCTATTGTACAAAGGTTTTATGAAGATTTACTCAAAATGGCATGAAGTATGATTTCAAAGAAAATGTCGCTTTTAAATGCATATTTTTGCATGGTTGCCATACGTAGTACATTCTTGTGCTAACTACATTCTTCTCTACTTTTTACACAAAGTGTTGGTTATGGATTCTTAAAGGATGTTTTGAATGGTGAAGAGCTTAATAGATGATTCCCAAGCTCAATGAAAGGAATCCTTAAGTTCAAGGATCTCCTACTTATGTCTTTACTGTAAAATGTTTAAATATTGTATAGTGATGTAATGTGTCTTAAGGGACGTGTCCCTAATGTACTCTAATGTTGTTGAGTCTAAGATGACAAAGAGACTTAAGTCTATATATGTATTATGACTTATGTTTTATATATATGAAGTAATGTCCTAGCATATGATGTGCTACGAAAGTTTTAAATTTTCCGCTAAATTTACTATGTCAATGCGATGAATGATAACTATGGGCTTGTATAAGACCTCCGAGAGGTCTAGTACGCCATGTTGCTTCTAGGGGGTACTCCCCGGATGTGACTAACGTGGTATCAGAGCATGAGATTTATGAAGTGGTTTTAGGTTCTAAAAGTCTTATATTGCCACGTCTAGTAGAGTCTCGTGTTCATTGGTGGTATGTCGCGACATTATAAAATGATTTGAGAGGCTATAGGACGATAGAGTTTCCCTTCTTCATCATCTCATATCGTGCCATAAAACTTAACTCTATAATATATCTCTCTTATGTTTTCTTGTCCGGTGGTCTTTTAGATGTGATTGCTTGGATGAGAGGGTATCTTATATGCTTGAGGGAGAAAAGGTGAGTTAATGCATAACTTGGTTTTATGGTTGAATGAGTATGTGTGAAGGTTAATCTTGGCATGTTTTGATGATGTGATGCCATTTATTTCTATGTATGAGACTTATGTGAAATAGCATGTTATGTTGAAGAATGTGTGTCATGATATGGTTAAAGCATGTTAGATGTTATGATGGTTAAAATGAGTTTCTTTTGGAATAATGTGTTACTATATGGTTTTACATGATGGTAGCTTAATATTATGATTTGAGTTTGAAATATGGAGTGACTACTTATGAAAGAATGCTACCCTAAGAATATGTGTTTTAAGGTGTTCAATGTTTCCCTTTGTTTATATGTGGTCTTTGATAAGTTACCTAGTATGGATGGGAATACTTTGTATAGACTTGATCCTAGGTGTGAAGATTTTATGCTTGTCTTGGTAGGGTGATGATGTGGGTTTTAGTGACCTAGAAGCCACCTTACTGTAATGACCTAATAAAAAGAAGAATTTTATGGCTAAGTCTCCTTGTTGTTTTCCCCTAATGTTGTATGACCTTGGTGTCTATTGTAATGTATGAAAACCTTATGTGGTTGAATGAGATGACCTAACTTGATAATTGGGGATAAATTGCCTAGGTGGTAAAGTTTAGAATACCTTGGTTGACTTACTGTAATTCCTTTTAAAGTGGAAATCACTTTTAAGTGATGAAAAATGAAGGTTGTTAAGTTAAAATCCTCTTAAGGTTGGGTTAAGTTGCTCTTAATTGGGTTTAGCCTAAGTGGGGGATGGTGATAAATAGTAAGGTTGTAGATATTTTCTACCTTGTACTTCTATTTTTACTTGAACTTGAAACTAATGAATTCTTAGTAAGCTTGTTCATGAATATAGTCTTGCATAAAGTATGAATTGCATGACCTATATATGTTTGGTATGTCTTGATTGACACCATCTTAATGATATTTGGAAGATTTTTAAGTACTTGAAAAAGATTTTTTATTAACTTCATTGTTTTCTCATGATTGAATTGCATCTTAACATGGTAATTGTGAATTTGACTTCATGAGGTAAGGTAAGAAACTTGGTTGTAGTCACTTGTGAGGTGAAATGTTTAGCCTTGTAATGAAAAGTTAAGTCTCTTTAAAATGAAATATGTGGAGTCTCTTGAAAACTATGTGACTTGTATGGTTGGTAAATCATGATTGTAGGCTCACTCTTGAAAAGTAAAAGCATGTTTAGCTTAGTATTAATGTATGTGCCTATGATTTGTATCAATTTTCCCAAATGATGCTTATTGTGAAGGTGAATACTATGTTAGAAATTGACATTTTTTGAAATGGCTTCCTAATTATTGTGATGTATTTGGTGTGAATTACCACTTAGACTTCACTAGGAAGAAAACATGAGCATGCCTTGGTTTAAAAGTTGAGAATTTCTCATATTACAGTAAAGATGACCATTGTGCATTTGGTTGGGAATGAACTCATGATACATGTAAGTGTGTTGAGGATAAGGACATTCCTCCATGGACACCACTAAGAATGGTATGGTTGAGTATGACCTTCATGGCCCTAAGTCTAACTAATAATAATCCATTGTCAACCTATCTTACTCAAGTCTATGTGCATTGAAATGAGTGCCTACTTGCTTCTTGAGTGTTGTTGAAATCTGCCTAAGTGTGACTTAGAATGGGTGTATGATTAACTCTTAATAAAATGGAGTGTAATGACCATGTTATGATTAGGAGAAGGATGTTCTTCCTATGAACATGATAAGAGCCTTGTGATAGATGCATTAAAGAGTGAGTGAATTGAAGTTTTGCTTACTTGTGTACATTGAGTGATAAATGATGTGAGCTTTTGCTCCTTGTAAGTTTGGTGCATTAAATTCTATGTGATGATGTTACAAATATGATGAACTGCTCCATCATGCATTGAAGTCCTTGTTGTGATTTAAGCGTTCTTAGTGTCATTCGAGGACGAATGTTCCCAAGTGGGGGATATTGTAAGACCCCCAAAATGAGTTTGGGTGTCTAGAGACTAACATGTTTATATTAAGGTTTTAAGGTCCTAAAATGACTTGCAATATGTTGTAGAGGCAGTGTGTAAAGTTTGAGGTGATTTGGAAGTCAAACGTCAAGGGACGACCAAGACGTTCGACTATTAGTCACCTTTGTGCCTCATATGTCTATGCGTGGTTATATGTGTGTGAAATGAGATTATTAAGTCTTAAAATGATTTATAATGATGTTTAATGGTATTATATGAAGTTTTTAAAAGTTTGGAGGTCAAACGTCCAAGAACGCCCAAGACGTTCGAAAGATAGCCTTGAAACATGCATGTGTGTGTCTTGATGGGGCCTTGCATGTTTGGACGAGTTGCGAGTTTTTGTTTTGGGTGAAACTTACGTGGGAGATCTAAAACTTGTTAAGTGTTGTATCTACGTGGGAAAAATCCGTGTACGACTTCAAAAAGGCCCCAGAAAAGGACCCACAAGACGGACCCAAGGCTGGTCGAGACACTACCTTGGCCGTGTCAATCGACTGAACCAAACGACGGCAATTTAGTCAACCAACAGACCGTAGGTGAGGTATCGTTGATTTAAACTTATCTTTTGCAGGTCTCAACCCAAATATTTTCCAATCACCAATCGACGGAAGCCAAAGGACGGCCAGTCGATTGACCAACGGCCAGTCCATTGGGTCCGTCGATGGTGGCCTGTAACTGCTGCCTTGCGTCTGTTTTATTTAAGGAGTGAATGGAAAATTCACCCCACGTCCTAAACTGACTATAATTGATTTATTTATATATTTGTGGGTGTATATAAGTCATCAAACACGTGAACCTCCCATTCCCAATCCCCTCTACACGAAATAAACCTTTCCTCCAAAAAGCTTCTCCCTAGAAACCTCCATTGTTGGTGAAGCTCAAGAACATCTTGGATCATGGATTCCTATGGTTTATTCATCACGTTTTAAACTTTTCAGGAATAAAAATGTATGGTGATCCTTCATCTCTAGTTATACTTCCATCTAGAGAGTTAATCTCAAAGTTTCAAAAGAGATTTTATGATCAAAGTTCTTCTTCTTCAATCTGGCCATGGATTCTTTTCTAAAAACGTTTTAAATGGTTAAATAATGATTAATTGATGTTTATGTATTGGTTGAACATGATTTTAGTCCAATTGCATGATGAACCCATGTTCCTTCCCTAAATCGAGTTAGCCCTTGCATGGGCATTGTGATCATGACTTGTTAATGGTGTGATTATCTTATGTTGAATTGCTTATACCAACTTTTATTTACGTTAATTGAATATGAATTGATTATGAAGGATCCATGTGGATCAATGTATGAAGATTTGAGCATGCCTAGCCTAGTTATCAATATGATCACCGTAACATTGGCCTTTTAATGAATAAAAGTGAATTTCGATTATGTTGTGGTTCTTATAGCTACTGCCTTTAGGATGATCAGTTAGTTGAATTGTGAGAATAAATATGGTATGATCAAATTAAAGAAAGCTTGGTACTAATTGATCTATGTGCTTCTAAGCTATTAAGTAGTAACTTGTGATCTTGACATTAGGATGGTAGTTCTGTGAGTCGATCAGGGTGAATTGCTCTATATATTTGTAATATGATGATCATTTTGTATTATTGATTAAATATGAATAAATAACAATTGAGTTGGTAAAGATTAGTTTAAGTCTTTCGAGCCTATAGACAATGATAGGTTAATATACATGTTGCGACCTACATTCTAGATTAGATGAAGCATGATTTAGACTTGGTTTATATGGCTTTATCTACTGCACTAGGTGGGTATTATTGGTATATTATGAATGTTAACCATGGTAATCAAAGTAAAGTACACTAGTAAGTGATCTATGATTTTCTACTTTCTAGTATATATGTGATGCCTTGTATCATGTTATAGTATCATCTTATAGCGACTTGTACATGGTTTCTTTTATGATTAAAGTACATAAGATACTGCCCTATATATGAATTGTTGATGAACAAGGTATATTGATCAATGATGATCAAAGGGTGAGAAAATGCTATGAATGCTTATCTCTTCTACTTTCCTTATAGTATTATAGTTGATGAAGTCTTGTATGGCATTGTGTGGTCTGGTCCACTTATGGTGGCGGTGTTTACTTTATGTCATTATATATGTGTTGACCATGTCCTTGAAGGCAAATTGATGATTATATGAATTAGTGGTTATTACGATCACTTTATGTGTAACTTGTGCCTAGTCTTCTACTTAAGTTGTGAATCTAGGTTATGTTACTACTGTTATGAGCATGTAAAGGGTTATGTAATATCATGTGTAGGTGCTGCCATTAATTTAGTGTTAATGATTGATGACCCCTACCCATGTACCCCTATGTGAATGTGTGAATAACTAATGTTAAGGAGCCTTAAAGTATAATATGAAGAGTGTCTTGTCTCTTATGCTAAGTTGTATTGTGTGGTCTATACTTGAAAGTGTAATTTGGTCTAAGAGGGTGGCTGCCTCAACGAGTAGTTGATAGCCATTATGTGATCATGTTGACCAATGTACACACACTCACACTTCATGCATGCTTAAAAGTAGTAAAGGTCCATGGTGTCTAAATGAAAGGTAGTTCTCATATTCACTAGTTTCTACTACTATGCATGTTAAGCTTATATGATATGATGAAGTATAAATGTGCATAGAGTCTTTGTGGGTTTATATGAAAGGATTGCTCATATAGTTATACCTATAGACTTATGCATTGATGTATGAACATGTGCGATATTTATGTGTTATGTGAAAGGTTTGCTCACATATATGTACATACACACATGGATGATGATCTAGTAAATGAGAGAGGCCTTGAGAGGAGTGCCCAAGAATACTCTATAACTAGATAGGTGCTTGAATATGCTATAAGCATATGAGAAATGAATATCTCAAGCCTATGTTTTATCAAAAAAAGGTAATTAAAGGCTTTTCAATAAAGGGAACTTAGCTTAGCACTGAGTGAACTTGACATTGAGAGGTGTTAACTTTCCCTTGAAGAAGATTCACCATTTGTCCCTTATAGAGTGTTGACTTTCCTTAGAGGAATAGTCACCTATGAACCCACATGAGGTGTTGACTTCCCTTTGAGGAAGGTTTCACCCATGTTTTCTCATGAGATGAGGCCCCAATTGTCCAATGGCATGTAGAGGGATCTTAGTTCCACAAACTATACTTGTCACATAGGATCTAGGAAAGTGAATTCACTTAGAATGCTAGGATATATGTCGTTATACCTTGGATAGGTAGGAACACCTTCCATTGGTGTAAGGCTCTACAACACCGAATTCCATGATTAGCACCCATGGTCTTAGTGTCGGTTAAGGCTATGGTTTCCCTAAAGTAAAATGGACAATGGATGTAAAGAACTAGGATCCTAACTAGGATGACTTAAGGGAGGTTACTTAGTATAGGTGGAAGTAATGGACCCGTCTAGACATTGCACAAGTAACTCCTTAGGAAGTCCTAGGAAGGTGACCTAATATGTATGATTATGGATATGTCTTTATGCATGATATTGTAGAAGTTGTCTACTTGTTATGAAGATTTGCATGGTATGAATCTATGTGATGTGATCCTATCATTGTATGCACTATGTTGGTCTGATTGACTATATGATGAAGGTCTTGTATTGACATGAACGAAGTTGTCTTTACTTGTTATGAGGATATATGAATTGTATGTTAAGGTTTATGGTCTCATAAAGAGTTTACTAAGTATGTGTGGGGTTATGGGGCTTCACATGTAGATTGAACTAGTAGACTAAGATTGGGGCCATGAATAAGGTCTTATAATGATGAATGTGAAAACAAGTAAAAGTAGGTGTAAGTTGATATAGCTTACTGTAATGTCCTATACCCTTGACTTGAATATGTCTTGTAATGGGCTATACTTCTATGGTGATATGTGTTGGCTTGTGTAAGTTTATGTATGCTTCCTTGTGGCCTTAAGGTGATGCATTGCTTATGTATGCTTCCTTGTGGCCTTACGGTGATGCATTGCACCAAGTATCACTAGAGGGTTACTTGGGAGGTTAATGAGTAAAAGGAAAGATAGTTCATTGTTAAGGAAAAAGGAGCTCACTGTAAAGTGACCTCAATTATGGCCTAAATTCTATATGTGATTTTATATGATGTTTGATCTTTGATTATGTTTCTATGAAGTATTTGAATGATATAAATGCTATTGTACAAAGGTTTTATGAAGATTTACTCAAAATGACATTAAGTATGATTTCAAAGAAAATATCCCTTTTAAATGCATGTTTTTGTATGGTTGCCATACTTAGTACATTCTTGTGCTAAATCCATTCTTCTCTACTTTTCACACAAAGTGTAGGTTATGGATGCTTAAAGGATGTTTTGAATGGTGAAGAGCTTGATAGATGATTCCCAAGATCAATGAAAGGAATCCTTAAGTTCAAGGATCTCTTACGCATGTCTTTACTGTAAAGTGTTTAAATATTGTATAGTGATGTAATGTGTCTTAAGGGCCGTGTCCCTAATGTACTCTAATGTTGTTGAGTCTAAGATGGCAAAGAGACTTAAGGTCTATATATGTATTATGACTTATGTTTTATATATATGAAGTAATGTCCTAGCATATGATGTGCTAAGAAAGTTATAAATTTTCCGCTAAATTTACTATGTCAATGCGATGAATGATAACTATGGTCTTGTATAAGACCTCCGAGAGGTCAAGTACGCCATGTTACTTCCAGGGGGTACTCCCCGGATGTGACAGCTACGACCATGTTGCATTGGATTTTTAGCCATAGATATTGCTGACTTGTTGTCAGCCTTAATAACAGTAGCTTCAATGTTATTTTTCTCCAGATATGGTAGAATCTTTCTTAACCATAGAGCCTGATTAGTTGCACCAGCACCGTCGATGTATTCTGCTTTTGCAGAAGATTGAGCTACCACTTCTTGATTTTTTGAATTCCATGAGAACATGCCTGAACCAAGTGTAAAAGCATATCAAGAAGTGCTTTTCATATCATCAACGCTTCCTGCCCAATCACTATCTGAGTAACCCATTAGTTGCCCTTCCTCTTCCCTTTTAAACCAAATACCATAATCAACAGTTCCATTGATATATCTCAAGTTTCGTTTATCAACACCAAGATGAACTTGGTTTGCAGCTTGCTTAAACGTCGACAGTAGACTTGCCGCAAACATGAGATTGGGTCTTTTTTCTATCAAATACAACATACTACCAATCAAACATCTATAAACTGTTGGATCAGCCCTGCCACCTCCTTCAAACTTTTAAAACTTTTCATTGTGAACTAGTGGGGTCGGTACAGGCTTTCACCTCTTCATCTTGAACCTTTTAAGAATATCCCATGCATATTTTCTCTGAGATATGAAGATTCCATCAGTAGCTTGATGAATCTCCGTTCCCAGAAAGTAACTCATTTCACCCAAATATTTCAAAGTTGGTCTCCATTTCTTGCATGAACTGATTCACCATAGCTTCATTGCTTCCTGTTACCAGAAGATCATCAACATAGAGTGACCCCAGAAAAAGATATCGTCCTTTAGCCTTCTTCACATATAATGTGGCTTGATTTTCACTTCTTTTGAAGCCACAATGAATGAGACGATCATAAATCTTACTATACCATGCTCGAGGAGCCTACTTTAATCCATAAAATGCCTTATGAAGTCAATAGACTTTATCCTCCATTCCTGTAACTTGAAAGCCTTCTGGTTATTCAACACAGATCTCCTCCCGCAACTGTCCATTTAAAAAAGCCGATTTTACATCAAAATGATATAGCTTCCAATTTGATTGAGCTGGCAAAGCAAATAGCAGCCTATTGTACCATGTCATTCAACAGGTAGAAATGTGTCTCCATAATCCAGACCTTCAACTTGCGTATAACCTTTCAGAATAGGCCTTGCTTTGTATATATAAACTGAGCTATCTGTATTAAGTTTGGTTCTATAAACCCACTTCACCCCGATCACATTTCTGTTTTTGGGTTTATCAACCAACTTCCAAGTATAATTCTTTTCTATCATACCGATCTCCTCCTTCATAGCTTCAATTCAAACTTCATGTCTTGATACTTCTTGATATATATTTGGTTCTGAGATCGCAACATTACATCTTTCATATATCTCGGAAAGGGACCTTGCTTTCAAAATTGGCAAATCAAGTGAGGATTCCCCGTCAGATGCGTCATGTTCTTCCAGAGTTTCAGACTGAAATGATTGGATTTCAGGCAGCGGACTCAAGTTCTAAAAAACTGCATTATCTTTCTCAATTTGCTCCTTATCCCAGTTCTAATAAACATGCTCATCCACGACTACATCTTTTTGGATTGAAATACATTTTTGTTGCGAGTTTAAAACTCTATAACCCTTGGATTGTGATGAATAACGAATAAAGATTCCTAATTCACCTTTTGGTTCAAGTTTGGTTCTTTTCACATAAGGAACATGAGAATAACATATCGAACCAAAAACTTTTAAATTCTTGGAAAATGGTTGTATTCCACTCCATGCCATAAGAGGAGTCTTTGTATCCACAACTTTTGTTGGCAGCCTATTTAACAAATACACTAAAGTATGAATAGCTTCTGCCCAAAAGCTTTGTGGATGTTTCTTTTCCAGTAATAAACATCTTGCCATTTCAACTACTGTTTTATTTTTCCTCTCGGAAACTCCATTTTGTTCAGGTAAATAGCTTACTGTTAAATTGTGATCAATCCCCATATATTCAAAATACTTGTTGTACTCATTTGAAGTGTATTCGCCACCATTGTCCGACCTCAAAGCCTTTAGCTTACAACCACTTTGTCTTTCTGCAAAAAGCTCTAAATTTCTTGAAACTGAAAATACTTGAGACTTGTTACTCAGAAAATACACCCAAGTCATCCTTGTTAAATCATCAATAAAGAGCACAAAATATTTATTGTGTCCCAAAGATGATGCCTACATAGGTCCACACACATCAGTGTGAACTAGTTCAAGTTTTTTAGTTGCCCTCCACGTAGCATTTTTAGGGAATGATTTCTTTTGTACCTTACCCATCTGACATGACTTACAAACTTCTTTTGACAGTGAAATTTCAGATAAATCCTTAGTCAAGCCTTTTTCATGCATAGACTTTAAAGTAGCATAGTGAAAATGACCATATCTTGTGCCACAACCATGACTCATTTTTACTTGCAAAATTTGCACTATCCAACCTCCAATCTAAATGAAAAGTTTTATCCACCATTTCTACTTTAATAATCAAACTATCTTCAGAGTGAAAAATCAATAAATGTTTGTCCTGAAAACATAAGGAATAGCCTTTAGACATCATTTGAGCCACATTTAACAAGTTACATGCTAAACAAGGAACATACAACACATCATGAATTAACTTTGTAGCTTGTGTAGTCTGAAAGGAAACTAAACCCTTTCCATGTGCATCAACCATTTCACCATTTCCCATCCTAACCTTAGCTTTGAATGACTTGTCAAGTGTGTAAAACAATAGCTCATTGTCACACTATCTATGAACCATGAGGATTTGTTGGCTTTGTTATCTACATGAGAAGCCATAAACAAGCTTTCTTCTTCATTTTCGGACTTTTCAACAAAATTCACCTGTTGCACATGGTTCTGTTGTTGTTGATTCTGCCTGGCTCTGAAATTTTTCTCAATATTACTCATCTTTCTACAGAATCTACACTGAATCGATGGTTTCCCTTGAACCAACAGCCATTTTCTTGATAATTGGTCTTTTACAGTGGCTGCAAGGTGGAAACTTCCCTTTATTTGAAGATTCCTTCCATGGTTTTCCCTTTGCTACTTTATCTCCTTCCATCCTTCTATTGTCCTTCATAGACTATTTGCCTTTATTTTGTGCTTGAAATGCCACTTCTGATACTTGTTCATCTCTTATACTTGATCTTTGTTCTTAGGCTTGCAACGTACCGATCAGTTCTGCCACAGATAAAGTCTTCAAATCACAAGATTCTTCTATTGCTTAAATCTTTTGCTCGAACCTTGCTGGTAAGCTTATCATCATCTTCTCCACCACCTTTGAATCTGGAAAGGTTTCACCAAACAACCTCATTTTGTTAATAATCTCGACAAGTTTGGCAGAATACTCTGTTATAGTATCTTCTTCTTTCATCCTTAACATCTCAAATTTTCTTTTGAGAGTTAAGAGTTTGACGGTCTTCACTCTGTCACTTCCATCGAACTCCTCTTTTAGCCTCTCCCATACTTCTTTAGTTTTTTCACAAGCCCTTATTCTTGTAAAAATCACATCCAAAAGTGCTGAATGAAGACATGTGAGATCTTGGGTTTCCTTGACTTCGCATCTTCATAAATCTTCATTTTTGAAACAATTGGATTTGGTCCAAGTGGAAGAGGATCATCTTCACTTTCAATTATTTCCCATAGACTAAGAGCTTTGAGACAAGCCTTCATGTTTATTGCACATATGTGATAATTTTCTCATGTAAACATAGGAGGGCCTGCACCCAAGAAGCTTGTGGATGCCATATTACTACTGCTCAGCTCTCACCTAGAAGAACTGGAGAAAAAACCTTAGCTTTATTGCCTTCACAGATCCCTCAAGAAGAAGGGCTCTTGATACCACTGTTAGGATTTAAAACTTTAGAGGAAGAAAGATAAGGTTCAGCGGAGGCAAATTTTCATTCATATTGAGATTTCAAAATGCATATACACATATATTTACATAGGCTTTTGCAAAGTAAGTAGAGGACCATACATATCCAACCACTATTGACTTTCTTACAAAACATATTCCACAAATCAAGGACTACCTTTCCTTTACATACTAAACATAATATTTAAAAAAATCCATTAAACAAAAAACATCTAGAAGTATCTCATTTTCTAACACAGGGTACTTGGATGGTTAAAAAGATTATAGCAGCCAGGAGTATACTTGAACAATCTCAATTGCTCGGACATACTAATGTTACCATCTCAATTGCATGAACATACTAATGTTCTACTAACAACTTATTGGGGAGAGAGATAGAGTTCGTTGGAAAGATATAATGATTGCAAATGCATCTAGACTTAAAACCAAATTCAGGCTTTTGTTGCAATTGAAAAACAGACACGTGAATACTGATATATTAACATCATGGGACATAGAGGATGACCAAAGGTGTAAACTTTATTAAAGAGATTTGAAGTTCACATATAATCTTTTTGCATGTTGTCACGTCACTCAAAGCATGTTCCACAGATTACTAAATTTGATGAACATATAAACATATAAACATATCAAGCTACAAAATGGGAACAACATTTCGATTTGATTATTCAGAACACAATACGCAAGAATTCTCAACTCCTCAGATTGGTGTATGCTAAATTTGTTCATAAAATGTGGATAGATAGAAATCAGAGAACATTTGAATATAAACATAAGTGGTGAATAGTAACAGTAAAGTACATAGCCTAGTTGATATGAGAAGTACCTCATGTTGTTGTTATAGTTTTGGTTCTTGAATGTTCTCTTTGTGTTTAAAGAAGAATGATATTGTGGTTCAATCTACAGATGAAACATAGCATATTCGAGCTTCATCATCTGTGAATATAGCCCTTTGGATTCGCAAGTTGCTGCAAGATTTTTACTACAAGCAAAAGAAGAGCACTGAAATCTTGTTGATAATCAAGCTGCAATTTCAACAGAAAATAATCCTTTTTCACATGGAAAAAGAAAAAACATCAAGATTAACCTTTATTTTTTGATAGAGATGCAAAATAATGTAGACACAGACTTACTGCAATAAAAAAGTAATTTTTAGAGTGCTGATATTTTAATTAAGGCTGTACCTAGATCAAGATTTGACTTTCATAAAAGAAGACTTGGGGTTGCTACTCTTGAGTCAAGGAGGAGTTTTGAAAGTGGTGACTCAAAATATAGATATTAGTTTGGCCTTATGTTTTATTTGTATACAACTTTAAAATAGGATTAAGTTAAGATAAATGAGGATGCAGTGTTGGGAAAAATTTGATTAGTTAGTTGCTACATTTTAGGCTTATGTTATTAGAGATAAGGTTAGATTATTTTACTCATTTTCTTTAGGTTTTGATGTTACGAGTCTATATATATGTATTGTAGTCATTATTTAAATAAACCAATGAAATGTAACCTTGTTGTCTTTTCTTACTTTCTTTGTCAATATCTTTTTTTCGCCTACACTCATCCATCTTGAATTCAACAATAGCTTCCATGAGTATTTATATTCAATAAGTTTTACTATTGTTTTAGTTATGATTTGGATTTGTTATTTAGGTTCAGCACCAATGTATAAGAATATTGTGGATTAGAATTAAGGTTCAGCTCCCCACAACCAAGGGTTACAGATAGGACCAAGAAGTCATCTTAATTTTGCCCTAGTGATAGAGAAGCGTGCAACTAGTCAGTTTTCTTGATTCAATTCATGTTTTGAGTATTTATTCACTTGAAGTGAATCCTAAGTGTATAAGGTGAAATTTTACTCTCCCTCTAACATAAAAAATGATTGATAATGAAGTTTGAAATTGATGTGAAATGAATAAACAAGAGAAATATGATGGAATGAGAATTGAAAATGACTATTGTGAATGGGTGTTATTGAATACATTAACTTTACACATTCATCATTTATATTTAATTCATTTGGATCAGAGTGGATTATCTTCCCATCATTTATATTTAATTCAAGTCTGTTCTTTTTTTTTTATAGATCAAAGTTGTGAAATTTTATTGATGGGTTGGGATACGTGCTCCATTTCAAAGATGATTATTAGCTACAATTATTCAATTTGAAAACATGAACAATTACAAGGGGAAAATAGAACCAAACCGACTACCTATCCAAGTTGTTTTACTAAAAGCAATACAATTTTTAATATTATTAATGAGATTTTCATAATATAAGTAGAAGATGCAATATAATTTCTAGTTCAAAGGAAAAAATTCTTCTAGTAATAATGCAACTCTCAGTTATGGAAAATACAATTTTGGTGGATACAATAGGCCTTAAATGTATGTGTATTATCATTAAAGGACAAAATTTAAAAGATGTATAAATAAAAATCAGTTTCATACAAAGAAAAAGGAAAACTCACCCCTTTCTACATTGATGTAATCCCTTTCTTTTTGTCATCTTCGTAGTAATTAGATAAGGTCTTACCCCTTTTGCTTAGGCCTTCACATGGTTGTTTTTTTTAGAGATGTATTAGCTCTGTAACTTCATTTGGATCATTCGGCCACATTTGATTATTATTTCTTTCATATATGATATCACAAAGTATTGAGTTAGAATTTCAAGTAAAAAGTTATGAGTCCTAAATCGGACAATCTTTATGTTTGTAATTTGTTTTTCTACTCCTACTGCATTATGCCTTGGCTTCCAGATTCAGTTTGATTTTCCTGCTTTTATATGTGGATATTTGGGTTGTGCTTAGTTCCCTATCTATTACTGCACATGTTAAAGAGAGTTTCCTCTAAAACAAAGGTATTAATAACTAGAGAATAACATCGATGCAACTAGTTTCTCAATGTCCTTTTGTACTCAGCTAGTGAGTGATGAAGTTACCTAGTTAAAGGAATATAGTATGTTCAAACTAGTTTGTCAAAGTCCTTTCGTATTCAATCAGGCTCTTCTTATGCAATTAGGTATTAATCCTCAATAAATCATTTTGTCATATTTCTATTGCTATTAATCTATCTCGCATTATTTTAACGCAAATGTTAGATAAAAGGAAAAGTGACACGATGATGTCAATGTTATTATTGTATTTAAAAAGTAAAATAAATTAAAGAGTTAGCATCCATTTTTGTGAATTTCATCATACTAGTCTCGGTCACGTGCATTGCATGTGTATTGGTATTAATTGATAATAACTTGTTTTATTATGAAGGAATATTAAGGTAAATCAATAGCAAGATGTGTACCTTATAATTCACAGCAGAAGTCGTCGGTCTGCTTCTTTGACAGGTTGGTGCTTAAGTCCGTCTTTGAATCACTAGGAAACCTAGATCTGTGTTCACAAACTAGAAGTCTTCTTTGTGTGTTGATGAATTTGTCTGAGAAACTCAATTCTTTGTTTCTTTACTGATCGCTTGGTTTTTGGTTTTCCTGTTTCACACACTTTCCTCTCTATTTTTTGTGTTTCATGTTTCTCTTAAAATACTCCCACTAGGAGTCTTTTAAGGAGGGGCAGAACAGTTACAATTGTTCTGCCTTATCCTTTAAAAGGATTTATCCAAACTAATTGATTAATTAATTAATTGGATAAGACATTAAAATAGATCGGGTCGGGTTGGGTCAGTCCACATGGGTTACCTACGACCCAAGACTTACATCTTTGACTTCGTACATGGTGGAAAAGACCCAAGTAAACATGATATCAATCAGACACACAATTCATACGACAAATAGTTCGTACGACCTTTGAGTATGAACAACTTACTTTTAAGGTTTTACAATGCCTACATAAGAATCCAATCACATGTGGAAAGAATTCGCTATTATATTGAGGTCACTTTTACTCAGAATACACCAGACGTCATTCACTACTTCAGTAGTTACTTATTTGATCCCTCAAACTCTTAAACAGGTGAACTCGAGTTCATGTTTAACTTTATACACACAATTATACTCGAGTGTAATAATTGTCTTATGTATACAAGTTGAATTGTTCATTTAATCATCTTCCCTTTCTACTCGAATCTATCTGTTTCATATCAATTGTTTTCATAGACATGTACTGCATTACCGAATCGCTCATGGCTATTAGTAACATGCTAAAGTAGCAACAACGATTGAAACTTCAAGAAATGGCAAAAGGTCAAAGGGTGTTTCATTGAAAAGTCATTTAACTTTTCTGGGTCTCACACGATGAAGAAGCATGGAATATTCTTTCATTTACCCATTGATCGCTAGGCACATGTGGTATGAGACATGTACTACGATGTTTACACCTTAAATTGGTGTATGTGTCTCATTCTTTTGATTATTCAACATCGTATAGACCTTGGTCTAAACACCTCTAGATGTTTAACGCTAGTTTCACTCTTCAGTGATCCTTAAGCAAATTTGTTGGAGAAACTTTTGTCTAGATCATAAAACAAGTCATAAAATGGTGGTGAAACTCATCTCTTCACGTTCCCCGACGTAAGAGGCGATTTCTCATGTGAGAGAGACAGTCTCGCGACTTGTTTGACACATTATATATCTTTCCTATTATCACATGCATACTGCATTTAAACATAAATTCAAATTTTTTACATTGAAGAGAATATCATAAAAATCAAGTCAATTTACAATAGTGAAATACCATCATACTCTATGTAAACCTAGATTCTTAACATTTTTTTCAAACAAGTCCCTATATATGGCCTTCTTAAAAAGATCAACTATCATTTCACGTGTATGAATGTATTGTAAAGTTATTTCTCCACTTGCCACTACGTTTATCACAAAGTTAGACTAAATGTCAATGAGTTTGGTTCTTCTGTGATACTTAGGATCCTTTATGTACGCGATAGTCTCTTGACTATCATATTATAAAATCATTGGACCCTTAAAAATTATTTGCAATATTAAATGTTCAAAGAATCTCTTTGACCAAACAACTTTTTCTTAATGCAGAAACACATACCACAAATTCAGATTCCATGGTTGAAAGAGATGTGCAAGTTGACTTCTTACTTTTCCATGAAATAGTACCACTATTTAGTATGAAAGCAAAATTGGATGTTGATTCAAAACCCTAAGGTGTTGTGCAGAATTACCCTATTTTGGTTGATTCAAAACATGGTTTATACATTCCAGAGCATTTTGCTCTTCCAGCACATACCATATTTTACGACTCCAGAAGTCGTAATTATTACCATTATGTTTTATACCTTTGTTTAAGTCAGTAATGATACTCTTTGTTTTAATGTTTATTATTGACATATAAATAGGCAAGAATTTTAATAATTATGCATGTGACAAACACATTCAAGCAAATTAATTCTCATAAAGGTTTCATATTTTAATGTAAAATAAAAAGGACAAGTAAGTATCCCATCATCATCTACGAATTAAATATTTAACCAAAATTTGAAATTAACTTCTTAATGTGTGCACTAATTTATTTTAGACTATAATCACATAGATTTGCATGTCTAATTATTAAACACGATATGATATTGTGCAATATAATAATCATTCACTCATCCAAAGTAAATGAGAATAAAATTCAAATGTTCATATTAAAGAACAATTATATATGTTCACTTCAAAGTTTAATAAAAATTAAAAAGAATTATTCTGATAAAAAAAGGAGTATGTGGATACACCACGGGTGAAGTTTTACCCACTTAACTCCTATTTTTACATAGTACTTCCATATTTCTTCATTATCCCCAGTTTCGATTCTAACTTCATTCAGTTCATTCTTCCAGTATTCGGCTAAGGAATGATACAAAACATCGCATCCTTCCATCTCTGTTATTTGAGAGTCACTTTCATTATGGTTTTCAAATTTCATGACAATGATCTAGAGGAATTGTATAAAAATCCAAGGGGATCCATCTTCAAAGAATTATACTATCTTTGCTCTTTTTCTATTTGTCTGCGAATGGTCCTTACATTCGTTAACATACTTTGTGTCTCTTTAGGGACACCAATCCGTACAATTTCTCGCCCTCGGGCCCATGTTTACGGCGGATTACTCATCTACCTCGTCCTTTTGCTCGATTTTGAGAACTCCCACTTGGAGTAATTTGAGCATGTTACTATTCATCCATAACTTGAAACTAGAACCAAATAAAATATGGTTAATACCATTTGATGTGACAACATATGCCACAAATTTCTCATAAAAGGCAAGCAACTGTTTAAGGAACATAAGGACTAAACGAATATACAAGACCAATAAGATCCTAAAGAGGACACATATAAAAATAATCCTGAATAGGACTCTAATATCAATAAAAAAAATCCTTAAAAAAATATTTTTTTTCTTTTGCCTAACTTAAAAAGTTCATATCTTACTTGTTTTAAGTCTGTTTCCTTATTATGATATATTTTCGGAGAGCTTAAAATGAGCAGATCATAAAACATAATTTTCCAGCACAAACTGCACAATGAATTTGCAGATTCCTCTAGATAGATGCATTTTTTCGGAAAATACTCAAAAATAACTAATTTATTTTAACAATTCATATCTTACTTGTTTTAATTATGTTATTCCATTATAATAAGTTTTTGAAAACCTATGCACGAGCAGATTATGAAAAATAAATTTTTACCAAAACACGTATATGCCATTTTTAGATCGCTATTAAACAGAAGAAATTTTTTTCTTAAAAAAATGCAGCATTATTTTTTTGTAGACAAGTAATCCTATCTCTTTCATGAGTCACAATCAATAGGATTCTGAATCCTATTTTCCAAATTATTAATCCACAATTAAACGTCAATTTGTTTTTGAACTTCTTCCAAATTATTTTTCTATTCACTGATTTTTAAAAGATATAGTCTCAATTTAACTTCTTATAAACATTCAAAGTGAATAGCGAAGAACGCAAGACATAATGAGATTAATAACAATGACTCTGATACCATTGAAGGAATATTAAGGTAAATTAACAGTGACATATGTACCTTGTAATTTGCAGTGAAAATCGTCGATCTCCTTCTTTGACAGGTTGGTGCTCAAGCCCGTCTTTGAATCACTTGGAAACAAAGATTTGTGTTCACAAACTAAAAGTCTGCTTTTTGTGTTAATGAATTTGTATGAGAAACACAATTCTTTGTTTCTTGACTGATCCTTTCTGTTTTTCACGTTTCACGTTTCTCTGAAAACACTCCAACTAGGAGCATTTTAAGCAATGCAACTGCTATGCCTTAACCGTTAAAAGGATTTATCCAAACTAATTAACGAATTAATTAATTGGATTAGACATTAAAACAGAACGGATCGGTCCACATGGGCGACCAACGACCCAAAACTTACATATTAGAAAATAGTGTGTTCTTAATCTTGACTATATATCATTAAAAAGATATAATAAAAATTATAAATGTGTTGAAAAAATTAAAGTCATCTCATATATATAGCATATGTATGAATCGATTAACAAAAAATATATTCATATCACATACAATGAATGTTTAAGTACTATCATGGATTCAATCAATAATGAGTCATCTTGAAAATATCACTTTTTTTTTACAAACTTTTCAATCTAATAACTCATTAAAAAAATCAATAAAGACACATTCTCTCCTACATTATATGTTAACACTAATGAATAAAATATATCTCCTTTAGCTCCACCATAAAAGTCACTTTTTTTTTTCACAGGTTAGTTTGTGCTTTTCTTTTAGATACAAAGATATTGTATTTTTAATTACTATTATAAATTTTTTTTATTTAATATCTTTTGACTTTTAGTATTTAGCACTAGTATATATTAGGAAATGTGTCGCGCTTTGTATTTGTTAGAATATTTTTTTCTGATTAGTTATATATTTATTTTATTTGTTGATTGTATCATTATCTTTTGATTTAATTATATTGTGAAGAAAATTCTAAAATGACGATATGTAATAAAGTTTATCAAATTTAGCCTCTATTAAATGACTGATAGCACATTCCTAATGAATAAGTTAGAATATATTCTCCAATAATAATTATTTCATTTCTATTACACTAACGGGACATTTGATAGTATGGTTTTATTGCTCTATATGCTTTTTATTTGGATAAAAATGAAAAACCATTTAACATGTAACACCTTGAACTATAGTGAGTTTTCAAGTTTAGGTCAACTTCAAAAAACCACAACTTTGAGAACATAAAAAGTTTGGTGTCATACGAGGTACCAAATTGAAGGTATTTTAGTCATCTTTCCAATGTCGTAAAGTTTAATAAATTTCGAGTTCCGATGAACAAGTTAGACCCGTTTGAGTGCAGCTTCTCTAGTTAAGACATTTCATCTGTTTTATGGAGACGTTATTTGGTCTTTTTCCTTACCCACACTAGGCCCAAACATTTCTTTAAAACTAAATTTGGGTCCAAACAAATTGATTTATTTTTCCATTCATTCCTAAACGTTTAGGGTTGTAACTTCTAGATTCGAGAGATGGAAACATAGAAAATTTAAGAACTTTCAGGTGCCAACCACGACCCGTAGTTAGGACCACATGCCACATGTATGGGTCCATAGACTAGGCACCCTATAAGGTCCAAAGTTAGTCATAGGACTAGGAACTACGACCTAACCAACGGACAATCGCGAAGAACATGTTTCATAGTCCAGGACAGACCGTCGGTTAGACCACGGTTTGTCGATCACGGTCTTGGGTCATGGATCTGCAGTTATAAGTTAGGGTCAATTATGTCTTTTCCTTATTATTTTATGTATATACTACATAATTTTTCCTATGTCAAAGACCCCTAAATAATTGATTTGAACCTCTAAATTAGTTCATTCAATTCATCCTCCTAAAAATCTAACATAAAACCAAATTCTTTCTCTCCAAATATTTGTCTCTCTAGAAGTTGAAGAAGAAGGGTTGAAGTTATTGTTCAAGGTCAAGTCTCCATTCTCTAATTGCTTGTGGGCTTTGATAAAAAGGTGTGATAACTTTATTCCTACATGGAATGCTTGCATCCATGGCCCCTTAAGATTCCCCAATTGAAAAGTAGAAATTTCCCAATTGACTTAGGGTTTTCTCCTAAGTTGTGGGTATTGATAAATGTTGATCAAATTGATTTGGTTATAATTGCTTATGCATGATTAGAGTGGACTACATACTTTTAACATGAATTTACATGTAACATGCTTAACCCATGTTTTAAAGTGAAATTGATATATATGGGTCTTTATCCATTAAGCAGGAAATATATGGATTTAGATGTATTCTTATAGTATAAATGAGGTACATTATGAATTTCTTTGAGAGTGAATTATATATGATGATTATGAGATATATTGCTTTAAGAGTGAAGTATATGTTATGAATTGTCGATTATTGTTGTAATTCTTGTGGAAGGGGTAGTTCCAACTTGACTTATTTATCTACAAATGGGAAGGACTTCCTCGCACAGATTGATTCTAGGTTAAAATAATTGCTCACTTAAAATGAATCTAAGCTAAAATAATAAGAAAAAGATGAGGCTAGAGGTGAATATCCATGTCCTCTAAATGAGAAGTATATGAGGTTTTTCCACGTATTCCATAGAATAGGATAATATGTGACTACCCTTGTTCCTTAAAGTTAATAAAGAGTGGAATAGAGACGTGTCTATAATGAAGTTCGACATGGAGGTGATTACCCATGACCCCTTATAGAAAGACATTCAGGCGAGTGTCCCTTATCCTAATGCATGTTCGAAATAGAGGTGAGTACCCATGATATTTTATGTAGGGAAAGAGGCGACTACCCATGAGACTTTATAGGAAGGCAAGATCTGATTCCCCATGCCCATAAAAGCTAAGCTAAATATGTATGATAGGTCATGAGCTTGGATGATTTCTTGAGTTTCCCTCTATGATGAGCAAGACTAGTAGAGGATTACCCATGTCTAGGGTAAGTATGCTTTGAGGTTATTTCATGAATTACTTTTTATATGTTAATATGATCTATTATGTGCAATGATTATGCTTATGACTTATGTTGTCTATATCTTACGTGTTTGTTAAAGTTTATGCAAGTTATCATATTTAGTACATTCTTATACTAACACATACTCTTGCCTACATTTCTTATCTAAATGTCGGATGTGGCGTTCCCGAATCTTAACCCTGTGCCTATGATCTATAGTAGAGGAAATATTGAAAATTTGTGAGTCATAATTGCATTGTATTTGGCCACCATTTCTCTTATCTTCTTTTTATTTTATTATTGAACATTGTTGTATGGGTTGTATCCCAAAATTCTATTGTATCATATGGTTTTTGAGAAAAATTCATGACACTTTTGCTTCGTTTTATAAAACATTGATATTGGTGAAATATATCTTTAAATCATATCAAATTTGTATTCTCTTGATTATGAAAGCAAATTTTATATATGAGGCCTCTCAGGGTCTTTTATGTTATGTTATGTCTAAGTGGTGCCCCTGGGTTATGACAAACTTTGTAATCAAATCACAAGGTTTAGAAAGGTTATAGGATGTCTCAAAATACAATTTAGTATATATATTCTTGTTCATCAGTATGAAGCAAGCCACATTCATGAATAACAGGATACATGATGTTTAGGAAACTTCACTTCTTTCTTCTCTCTAAGTCGTGTGATAGTGTTTTACTCTATGATGTCTTTCTCATAATCCTTACCCTGCGGTCTACAAGATATGACTACTCGAAGAGCTTTTGCTTGAAAGACTGAGGGAGAATAGATTTATCAAGCTGCTCCTCCTCATGCTCCAGTTGACCCTTTCTCCGAGCAAGTGTCTAATGCAAAGTTTAAGACTACTTTTCAAGTAATCAATCCTTGAAGGCCCATGGCAATAGGTAGGTTGTAGTCCCTTTGAACCCTAATGTGGGTACAACGACATCTAGATAGAGGGACTTCACTAGGATGAATCTTTTTGAATTTTATGGTTCTAAGGTTGAGTAATATCATCAAGATTTCATTGATGAGGTTTATAAAGTGTTGACTATTATCGGAGTGACTCTGGTAGAAACGTCAAAATTGGCTGCTTATCGACCAATGGGCATTGCTCAAATTTGGTTCAACCAATGGGAAGAAGAAAGACCAATTGATGCATGTCCCCTAGAGTTGGAAAGGTTTCAGTCCACTTTCCTTTATAGGTTCTTTCCTTTTGATATGAGGGAGGTAAAAATGATTGAGTTCCGTAATCTGGAACAAGGGAGCATGAGTGTTAAAGAATATGCTTTGAGGTTCACTCAATTGTCAAAGTATGCTCCTTCTATAACATTCAACTCTAGTCCAAGGATGAGCATGTTCGTTTCAGGTGTATTCGAATTTGATGTGAAAGGTGTCATACGACTATGCTTGTCCATGACATAGATATTTCTTGTCTCATGGTTCATGCAAAACAGATTTAAGAGAGGAAACTTAAGGAAATGTCAAGGTAGACAAAGAGGTCGAGAACCCGCGATGGTAGTTTCTTTTAAGCTAGGTCTGATGGATATGATTCTCCTATATATAGAAAAAGGGTTTTCGGGAGTAGTTCCTCTAATGCTACTAAGTTAAACGAATATAGGGTGTCTAACCCTAATCCCCAAGGAGAAAATAATAGTGGGATTTCATTTCCTAGTTGTTTTAAGTGTTAAAAAAAGCATGAGGTCAAATGTATAGGGGTCCGATGGCTGTTTTGGTTGTGGTACGATTGACCAAAAGTTATGAAATTATCCTTCAGTTTCTAAGAATGAGGGAGATAGTCATCGCAGGACTCAACCCTATCCTTCATATGGTCCAAGTTATTCAGGTACTAATACTCGCACGCAAAATAGGTTTTATGCACTTGAACAAGAGGGTTCTTCCGATCTGGTTAATGCTATGTTGAAAATCTTTAAACTTGATGTTTATTCTTTAATCGTTGCCGGTTCTACCATGTCTTTATGATGCCATACGTGCCTATGAGATTTGATGTGCTTCTTAATGTGTTTTTAGATCATTTTTATTTCTCAATCTTCTTGGCGGTTCTATTGAGGCTAAAATGGTCTGAAGAAAATATCCCGTTACCTTTTCACATTGAGTTACTCATGTTGATTTAGTGGAGCTGTATATTCTAGATTTTAGTGTCATCCTTTGTGTAGATTGGCTAGACTCTTGTTATGCTTCTATTGATTTTAAAACCCGTGTAGTCAAGTTTAAATTCCTGAATTAGCTTATCTTAGAGTGGAATAGAAGGAAATTATATGCGTAAGAGTTGGTTTGTCTCTTGTCTTAAAGATAGTAGGGGGATTTCTAAGGGTTGCATGTACCATTGATTTAGGTTAAGGGATATGGATTTTGAAACTCCTACTCTTGAGTCAGTCTCCATAGTTAATGAGTCACATGATCTACTCGGTATTTGTCACGCCCCGAGCTACCCCCGAGATACGGACACGGAACCTAGGACCACAAGTGATCCCAAGCTAACCCTGCTAACATGACATGAGCATACTGAAGATAATAAACTGAATACGGAAGCTAAATCATACTTTATATCCAAAAAGATGGTGAATACCCATATTCTATAACTGAGAGATCTGAAACAATGAGTTTAATACAAAGGAAATATAAACTCAATACTAAGCTGAATGTAACTATATCTGAAAATAGCCTCTAAGCTGGACTAGAAGTAATGGGACAATCCCCAACTAAATCTTGCAAAACTGAAACTAAATGACTAAAAGACTGAAATGAAACTCATGACTGTTGTCCTCGGAGATTGAGGACTCACCACTGAATCTACTGAACTGGAGATCGGAAATCGATCTATGCGTGATCTCGATGCTCAGAACCTGAACCTACATCACAAGAAGATGTAGCGCACGTATGCGTAAGTACTTGAAAGGTACTGAGCATGTAGGATAGAATAAAGCTTAAATAAAATATAACTGAACAAGCACAAAAGCAAGTATAGAAATCTGAACATGATGTACTCAATTTTGAGCTAACTGAATGTAATGAACAATTTATAACATGCTGAAACTGAATACTGAATATACTGATAAATGATCAATACAAGAGGGTCTGACTGAATTGTGGGGGCTACTAATAACCGATAATAAAACAACATGATCTAAATGTGGAGTCCGATGTATACGCCCCATCTAGAGGACCCAATATACCCTGCCAGAGGTATAAAGGCATGCTGGCGTGACCACTAAACTGATGCCCACAGAGGGGACTTACAACCTACTTGGCTAGTAGTTCTGGGACTAATTGGGTATGCTGAACCCTAGTACAACTCGGTATTATGCTTCTCCGAATGAATAAAGTGATTAAGACATTATAACTAAATTTCTATAAATGTTGGATAGCTCAAACTGAACATGCAAACTGAGAATGCGACATTTAATATGATAATGATGTATTAATAACTGAGGCATGTATATCTGAAGTAATTGAAATATCTTACCTAGCATGTGTAATTCAAGAACTAAAGAAATACATAGCTAGGGTTCTGAAATTCATGCAATAATCTGAGTAATAACATGAAAATCTGATTTGGAACATATAACTAAATAATTCATGAAATTCTGTTAAATTTCTAAAAGCCCTAGGTTTAATCATGATATGGGAATCAAGAATATGACTGAAAACTAGGACCCAATGGGTGAAAGTAACCCACTAGTGAAATCGCACATACCTGGTAATGAAATTCACGGAAAAACATTTAGGTTTCGGGGCTGGAATTGCTGGAACCTTGTTGCATTCTTGAACTAGAGTTCTTGACCTTTTTTTCCTTTCTTGCTTCTAATTTTCTAAGTTTTGATTAATGATTTGACTAAGATAAGTTTTAGTTATGTTTCTAGGCTTAAACTGACTAAAATATGATGATTTAGGGTAAAAAAGAAGTATCTTAGAGTTTAAATGAAGTGGGAAAAGACCAAAAGACCCCTGGGTAAGTTGCTGTCGGTCCAAACAATGACCTGGAAAGACGGTCCATCGTTCAATCATTTGGTCCGTAGGTTGGGTCTATTCGATAGGCCTTTACTAAAGTTGGCATAACCTTTTACTCGGAGCTCTGATTTTAGCAAGGTCATTGGATATGGAAAGCTAATTCAATTACTATCTTTTGGTATGTCATAGGACACCTAATTCATTTTGTGCTAAGAGTTATGATCATTTGAAGTTGACCCAATTATATTTCTCCCATAACTGTCTGCTAATTCCCACTTACGGTCAGACCTACGGACCGTGGGTCCACCTACGGACTATGATGGTCAACCGTGGTTCCTGTCAGATAGTGGCTGAAAGGGGGTGTCGATCGACGATCATATACTACGGACCGTAGTCTGACCTACGGACTGTAGGTCCGCCCGTCGATCAATACTTAGCCAAATTTTTCCTTGGCTGAACTTTGGGAGTTTCTGATCCCATCGACGGTTATGCAGGACGGACCGTGGGTCAGGCTACGGTCCATCGATGCCACCATTTGTTGCACCTGCAGGTTTTCTAAAAAACTAGTTTTTGGGTCTGTTTTGGATACTGGGATTTACATTATCTCCCCCTTGGTAACATTCATCCTCGAATGAAGACTAAAGTAGATGAAATAGAGGGAGAGAGCTGCAAACCCTACTACTAAACATTGAGAACTGAGTTTCTGACTGAATTGAGTTCCGAGAACATGCAAATACGCTGAAAATGCAAGTACAAACTGAGGGAACATGATTCTAAGACTAAATTCACGCATGAATAACTGGAGAATTGAAGAGGAACTATTACCTCAAGCTGGAGTGGAATCGGAAGGAAAGAGGTGAGGATACTTGGCTTTTATGGCGGCTTCTGCTTCCCAAGTAGCTCCCTCTATGGACTGACTCATCCACAAAACCTTGACTGAAGCAACTTCTTTGTTTCTCAACCTTCTAACCTGACGGTCAAGAATCTCAACTGGTACATCCTCATAAGAGAGACCATCTTTCACCGCCACACTCTCTAATGGCACTATAGAGGCTGGGTCACCCACACACTTCTTCAAGAGTGAGATGTGGAAGAACGGACGCGCTGATGCTAAGTCTGCTGGTAACTCTAACTCATATGCCACCTTGCCAATCCTTTTCAAGATCTTGTAAGGGCCTACATATCTAGTACTGAGCTTCCCTTTCTTGCCAAATCTCATCACCCCTTTCATAGGTGAGACTTTCAGAAAAACCCAATCATCAACTTGGAACTCTAGTTCCTTTCTCCTTATATCTGCATAAGATTTCTGACGACTCTGGGCTGTCTTAAGTCTATCTCTAATGAGTTGCACTTTCTCCATGGCATGAAGGACTGATTCTCGCCCTATCAAAGCTTCTTCACCTACTTTAACCAACCAACATGAGATCTACATCTACGCCCATAAAAAGACTCACAAGGGGCCATCTGAATGCTATAATGATAGCTATTGTTGTAGTCTAACTCAATTAGAGGAAGGTGATCATCCCAACTACCCTTGAAATCGATCACACAAGCTCTCAACATATCCTCTAGGGTCTGAATGGTACAGTCTGCCTGTCCATCCGTTTGCGGATGAAATGCTGTGCAAAGGTTAACTTGAGTACCAAGACCCTTCTGAAACGACTTCCAGAAATGAGAGGTAAACTAAGGACCTCTATCTGAGATGATAGACAAAGGAACCCCATGCAACCTCACAATTTCATTAATGTAAAGCGTGGCATAGTCCTCTGTCGAATATGTAGTCTTGACCGCCAAAAAGCGAGAAGACTTAGTCATCCTATCAACTATCACCCAAATGGAGTCATGTTGTGTGCGAGTACGCGGTAACCATGTGATGAAATCCATATTGATCACTTCCTTCTTCCAAGTAGGAATGTCGATCTCTTGAGTCATACCCCCCTTGTTTTTGATGTTCTACCTTGACTTCCTGGCAATTGGGGCACTTACTCACAAAATCTGTTATATCCCTCTTCATGCCATTCCACCAATAAACTTCGCTCAGATCGCGCTACATCTTAGTGGCACCTGGATGAATAGAATACCTGGAGTTATTGGCTTCTGAAAGAATATGTTGTCTCAACTCGCCCACATCAGGAACACACAATCTACCCTGGTAGCGAAGTACACCATCTCCCCCTTGGGAGAAACCTCCACACTCTGGTTGTGGACTGCACCTTTAAGTTTAAGCCAGATTGGATCACTGTCTTGCTTTTCCTTAACCTCCACTACCAAAGAAGATTCTGCCCCATTCTGAACTGTTACACCACTGTATTATATGTTCATAAGGCGAACTCCTAAGCGAGCAAGCGTGTGAACATCCTTCACTAGGTACTTCCTTTCTTCCTCAACATGGGCTACACTACCCATAGATAATCTACTAAGAGCATCTGCTACTACATTTGCCTTACAAGGATGGTAATACACACTCATATCATAATCCTTAAGGAACACAAGCCATCTCCTCTGGCGAAGATTCAACTCTTTTTGCGTTAACACACGCTAAAGTCTCTTATGGTCAGTGAACACATCTACATGAACACCATACAAGTAGTGTCTCCAGATCTTGAGTTCAAACATCACTGCTATAAGCTCGAGGTCATGAGTTGGATAGTTTTTCTCATGCACCTTAAGCTGTCTAGAAGCATAAGCTATAACCTTATCTCGTTGCATCAACACACAACCAAGGACAACTTTGGATGCATCGCAATAGATCACATAACCATCTGAACCCTTTGGTAGAGTCAAGACAGGAGCTATAGTTAATCTAGTTTTCAATTCTGCAAAGCTTTTCTCACAATTATCTGACCATTGAAACTTGATTATCTTCTGCGTGAACCTAGTCAATGGTGAGGCTATAGATGAAAATCCCTCCACGAACCTTCTATAATAACCCGCTAGACCTAAGAAACTTTTGATATTTGTAGCAGAGGTAGGTCTGGGCCATTGTTTCATCGCTTATTTCTTGTGAGAATCCACTCAGATCCCCTCGCTAGATACAATGTGACCAAGAAAAGCAACAGATTGTAACCAGAACTCACATTTGCTAAACTTAGCGAATAACTGGCGATCTTTGAGAGTCTGCAGAAGAACTCTGAAATGACTTGCATGTTCTTCCTCATTCCTAGAGTGAATGAGTATATCATCAATAAAGACGATAACGAACAGGTCCAAGTACTGTTTAAACACTCTTCATCAAATCCATGAAAGCTGCAGGAGCATTTGTTAGTACAAATAACATAACTACAAATTCATAATGACCATACCGAGTTCTAAAGGCTGTTTTTAGAATGTCACTATCTATGACTCTGAGCTGATGATAACCAGATCTGAGGTCTATCTTTGAGAAATGGCTAGCACCCTGAAGTTGGTCAAACAAGTAATCAATCCTGGGGATGGGATACTTATTCTTGATTGTGACCTTGTTCAACTGTCTATAGTCAATGCACATTCTGAGAGAACTATCTTTCTTCTTTACGAACAACACTGGTGCACCCCATGGTGAAATACTAGGTCTGATGAAACCCTTATGTAGAAGAGCTTTCAACTGCTCCTTAAATTCCTTAATCTCTGTTGGAGCCATTCTGTAAGGAGGAATAGAAATAGGCTGGGTATCTGGAAGGAGATCAATTCCAAAGTCGATTTCCCTTTTGGGAGGAACTCGGGAAGATCTTCTGGAAACACTTCTGGAAACTCACTGACTACTGGAACTGACTAAAGAGTTGGGGTTTCAGAGTTAGAATCCTTAACCGAACTAGATGATAGAGATAACCCTTAGAGATTATCTTTCTATCCTTAAGGTAAGAAATAAATCAACCCATAGGCGCTAAGCTACTACCCTTCTATTCTAAGATTGGTTCATCTGGAAACTTAAAATGAACAATCCTAGTTCTACAATCCACTGAGGCATATAATGAATGTAACCAATTCATGCCTAGAATGACATCGGAGTCTATGATTTCTAACTCTACAATATCTGTTGAGGTGACTTTCAGAGAGTGTGACACGACAATTACTGTATACCCGTCTAGCTATAACTGGATCACCAAAAGGAGTAGAGACTGAGAAAGGTTCTAAGAGAGTTTCTATACTGACACTATATTGGACTGCTATGTAAGCAGTTGCAAAAATAAAAGAGTAGCCCCTGGATCTAACAATGCATAAACATCAAGGTCAAAGACTCGTAATGTACCTGTGACTATATCAGGAGAACCTTTCTGATCCTGGCGAGCCTGAAGAGCATACAACCTGTTCTGGCGCTGACCGCCACCTGTACCAGATAAGTTACCCTACTAAGTCAGGCGACTTGCTGGTGCTGATGAAGTTATAGATTGAGCTCTACCATTTCCACCTCCTTGACCCTGTCTAGAAGGACAATCCCTCATCCTGTGACCAGACTGACCGCACCCAAAGCATCCTTCTTTTCCTTCAAGGCACTCTCCTGGATGGTTCTTACCACACTTAGGGCAAGTGGGGTAAGTCTTGGTGCCTGAAACACTTCTCTGAGACTTAGAGCCTGGTGCTCTAACCTTTTGGTCAAACATGTTCTTAGAAGATGGAACACTAGCTGATGAAGGGGCTGGAGATGAAAATGTCTGCTGACTCTGCGAGCGATTTCCACCACCCAATTTCTGCTAAGAATAGTCATAGTTCCCAGTCCTAGCCTTCTTATTCTCCTTGGCCTGTTCCCTAAGCTTATCACCCTCAACCTGCTGAGCATGAGTCATAAGCCTAGAGAGGTTCATATCTCCCGGTAACATAGCATTTCTGCACTTAGTTTTCACCAAATCTGACACTCCATACAAAAACTTATTCATCTGAGCCCTGGAGTCAGCAACCATGTGAGGAGCATACCTGAAGAGTTGGTTAAACTTCAGTCCATACTCTTGGACCGTTATGTTTCTCTGCCTCAAGTTCATGAATTCCAGAGTCTTTGGTTCTCTTAACTCTATTGGGAAAAACCTGTCCAGAAAGGTCTCACTAAAGCAATCCCAAGTAATGGGAGCTGCATCTGTACCCCTATTATCCTTCTACTGAGTGTACCAGATATGAGCAACATCCTTCAACTAGTATGATGCCAACTCAACCCGATCATTCCTAGTGACTTGCATTACCTCAAAGATCTTATTGATCTCATCCATGAAATTCTGAGGATCCTCATTAGATTGTGATCCTAAGAACTCAGGCGGATTCATCCTAACAAAGTCACGGACCCTAGTTGCTGCTGATCCACCATTTTCATTCACAGGAGCATGAACCCGATTGTTCTGGTTGGTCATACTCTGAGCCAACATCTGTATGGCATTCCCGAACTCAGCATTTGAGACTTCTTGATCTGGGACTGGAGGAGCTGATTTTGTATTTCTAGCATTATCTCTACGAAGAGGCATGATCTGCAACGTAGAACGTCAAGTTAGAATGGAATTAGATCATACCTTACGCACGATAAGAGTAACAACAAAGTGAAGTTTTCCAAAAACACTTCATAGCCTCCCTCACATTAGATGTGGTGTACTTCACACCCATGAAAATGACTCTACTTAGTGCGGATGTTCAGACATCCTATGACACTTACACCTAGTGCTCTGATAACAAGTTTGTCACGCCCCGAGCTACCCCCGAGACGCGAATACGGAACCTAGGACCACAAGTTATCCGAAAATCATGATCATGAGCATACTAAAGATAATAAACTGAATGCGGAAGATAAATCATACTTAATATCTGAAAAGATGAGAAATACCCATATCTATAACTGAGATATCTGAAACAATGAGTTTAATACAAAGGAAATATTAACTCAATACTAAGCTGAATCTAACTATGACAAGCCCCAACTAAATCTAGAGAAACTGAAACTAAATGACTAAAAGACAAAAATGAAACTGATGACTGTTGTCCTCGGAGAATGAGGACTCACCAGTGAATCTGCCAAACTGGAGAACGGAAATCAATCTATGCGTGATCTGGATGCTGAGAACCTGAACCTACACCACGAGAAGATGTAGCGCATGTGCGCGTCAGTACTTGAAAGGTACTGAGCATGTAGGATAGAATAAAGCTGAAATAAATCATAACTGAACAAGCACAAAAGCAAGTATAGAAATCTGAACATGATATACTGAATTCTGAGCAAACTGAATGCAATGACCAATTTATAACACGCTGAAACTAAATATACTAATAAATGGTCAATGCAAAAGGGTCTGACTGAACTGTGGGAGCTACTAATAACCGATAATAAAACCACATGAGCTAAATGTGGATTACGATGTATACTCCCCATCGAGAGGACCCAATATACCCTGCCAGAGGTATAAAGGCATGCTGGCGTGATCACTAAACTGATTCCCACAGAGGGGACTTACAACCTACTTGGCTAGTAGTTTTAGGACTAATTGGGTATGCTGAACCCTAGTCCAACTCGGTATTATGCTACTTCCAATGAAAAAAGTGATTAAGACATTATAACTAAATTTCTGTAAATGTTGGATAGCTCAAACTGAATATGAAAACTGAGAATGCAATATTTAATATGATAATGATGCATTAATAACTGAGGCATGTATATCTGAAGTAACTGAAATATCTGACCTAGCATATATAATTCAAGAACTAAAAAAATACATAGCTAGGGTTCTGAAATTCATGAAATAATCTGAATAACATAGAAATATGATTGGGAACATATAACTAAATAATTCATGAAGTTATGTTGAAGTTCTAAAAGCTCTAGGTTTAATCATGATATGGGAATCAAGAATCTGACTAAAAACTAGGGACCCAATGGGTCAAAGTAACCCACTAGTGAAATCCCACATACCTGGTGATGAAATTCACAGAAAAACACTTAGGTTTCGGGGCTGGAATTGTTGTAACCTTGTTGCGTTCTTGAACTAGTGTTCTTGACCTTTTTCTCCTTTCTTGCTTCCAATTTTTCTATGTATTGATTAATGATTTGGCTTAGGTAAGTTTTAGTTATGTTTCTAGGCTTAAACTGACTAAAATCTGATGATTTAGGATTAAAACGACGTATCTTAGAGTTTAAATAAAGTGGGAAAAGACCAAAAGACCCCTGGGTAAGTTGTTGTCGGACCAAATGACGACCTGAACAGACGGTCCGTCATTCAATTGACGGTCCGTCGTTTGGTCCATAGGTTGGGTCTGTTTGATAGGTCTTTAATAAAATGGGCATAACGTTTTACTAATAGCTCTGATTTTTGCAAGGTCAGTGGCTATGGAAAGCTAATTCTATTATCTATATGTTGGTATTTAATGGGACACCTAATTCGTTTTTTGCTAAAAGTTATGATCATTTTAAGTTGACCCAACGGAATTTCCCCCATAACTGTCTGCTAATTCTCACCTACGGTCAGACCTATGGACCTTGGGTCTACCTACGAACCGTTATCGTCAACCGTGGTTCCTGTCATAGAGTGGCTGAAAGGGGGTGTCGATCGGCGGTCACATACTACGGACCGTAGGTACGTCCGTCGATCAAGACTTGGCCAAATTTTTCGTAGACTGAATTTTGGGAGTTTCTGATCCCATCAACGGATGTGCAGGACGGACCATGGGTCAGGCGACGGTCTGTCGATGCCACCGTTTGTTGCACCTACAGGTTTTCTGAAAAACCTGGTTTTTGGGTCTGTTTTGTATACGGGTTGTTACAATATTCCTCCAAAATGGGAAATACACTTCGGTATTGACCTTCTTCGAGATTTGCAGCATGTGTCTCTTCCTCCTTACAATATAGCTCTGTTTGAACTTATGGATTTAAAGAAACAATTGAAGGATCTGTTGGATAAGGGTTTTATCCTACAGAGTATCTCTCCATGGGGTGGTTGAGTTTTATTCTTAAGATGAAAGATGGTTCACTTTATATGTGTATTGACTATTGGAAATTGAACAAGGTGACCATTAAGAATAAGTATCCTCTATCATGAATAAACAATTTGTTTGACCAACTACGAGGAGAGAGTTACTTTTCCAGTCGACCATAGGTCGGGTTATCACCGATCCAGGGTGAAAGAAGATGATATTCTGAAAATGGCTTTTACAACCCGATATGGTCATTATGATTTTTTTGTGATGTCGTTTGCTTTGACTAATGCTCTGATAACATTTATGATTTGATGATGGTTTGTAGACAATACCTTTATATGTTTTCATTGTGTCCATTGATGATATATTCATTCATTCGATAAGTGAGAATGAGTATACTGATCATTTGAGGATTGTATTGCCAATTCTTAAGGGCCAAGAACTCTTTGCAAAGTTTAGCAAATATGAGGTTTGTCGAAGGTCCGTAACTTTTCTTGGCCATATTGTTTATAGGAAGGGTATTAAGGTACTTTTTAGTGGTTTTCTTCAATTTCCTCTCCATGGATAACTTTTAATTAAAAGAAGGAAAAGTTCATATGGTTCAAATTGTGTGGAAAGAGATTTCACAAAATGAAAGATAGACTAACTTCCGCTTCGGTGTTTACTTTACTAGAATGGACTGATTGTTTTGTTGTTTATTGTGATGCCTCAAGAAATTGGTTAGGATGTGTACAAATGAAAAATTGTAAATTTATTGCCTATGCTCAAGGAAACTTAAGGTGCATGAGATGAGGTATCCTACCTATGATATTGCATTAGCGGCGGTGGTCTTTGACATAATGATTTGCAAGCAATATTTATATGGTGTTGATATAGGTGTTTTCACTGACCATAAGAGCCTTTAATATGTGTTTAATTAGAAAGATATTAATCATTGCCAAAGAATATGACATAAGTTACTTAGGGCTTACGATCTGAGTGTTCTATATTACCTAATAAGGTGAATTTGGTTGTGGATGCCCTTAACCGATGATTAATGGGTATTGTTTCCCATATAGAAGAAGGTAAAAGTGAATTGGTACGAGATGTACATACATTTGCCCGTTTGGGTGTTTGGTAGATGGACTCCACCGAAGGTGGTGTTATTCTTCAAAACTTATGAATCGTCTCTTGTAGCGGACGGCAAAGCTAAGTAATGACTTGATCCAACCTTAAAACAAATGAAAGAAACAGTACTTAGAAAGACCGTTGAGGCTTTCTCCCAAAGGGGGAATGGTCTACTTAGATGTCAAGATCGTTTGTGTGTTCTGAATGTTGATGATTTAAAGGTAAAATCTTGTTAGAAGCCCATAAATACTTGTATTCCATTCACCCGGCAGCCACCGAGATGTACCGTGATTTCGAGGATATCTATCTGTGGAATTAGATGAAGTTAGATATTGGGGGATTTGTGGCTGAGTGTCTGAAATGCGAACAAGTGAAACTTGAGCATCAGAAATTGGGAGGTCATCTCAAGACATTCATATTCCTACTTGGAAGTTGGAAGGTATGATTATGGACTTCATAGTAGGGTTGCCTCATACACAGTGACAGTATGATTTGATTTGCATTATAGAAGACCAAATAATAACCAAATTGGCCCATTTCATTTACGTCAAAGTTTCTTATTCGGTGAAACACTAAGCGAAGTTATATTTGAGGGAAATGGTATGGGTTCATGGAGTTCCATTGTCTATTATATCTGATCGAGGTACTGACTTTACTTCTCTGTTTTGAAAGTCTTTCCAAAAGAGTCTTGGCGCGAAAGTTAAGTGATGAGTTCACAATTTGGTATCATTTAGGGCTATATTTTGATAGAAATAGTATTCTCAAATGCTCATTTATCTCAATAACTGATGAATAACCTTGAGTTTCAGGTATTTTGAATTTGCGGAAAATCATGAACACTATTTGCCAAAAATGAACACAAGGGATGAAAAGAATGAATAAATGAAGGCAGGAGGATCGCCGAGTCCCTTTGGCGAGTAGCCGACAAGCCTAGAAATTGCATTTCATTTAAGTGTGTTGATCCCTGAAGGAAAGGATCAAATCGACGGAGAAAAGGAGCAGTTGCGCATTCCCGAGCAGTTCTGCAAAGTAGTACTATGTCGCCCAATAATCTAGAACACGAAGATGTTGAAGGCTAAACCAGATGACATGAAAGACACCAAAGGGCAGATCGACGAGTTGATCAGCAATTCTGACTAAGTGCATCGAGTAACCCTTCGTAGCACAAATCTTTAAAAACTCTAAATACTCTTTTATTTTTTTAGCTTAGGGAATTGAAATCATTCCAATCAAGTTGTAGACTATTATTATTCAGACTTCATAATATTTTTACTTTCATGTTTTAGAGGGTTTTGGAGATTTTGAAGATTCAAGAGAGTTTCAACTCCAAGAATTTGGACTTGGGTCTTGAAGATTCTTCATCCTAGACTTGTTTAATGTTAATATGAAGTTAATATAAATCATACCCAATTGATGTTATCTTGATTTGGTATCATTTTCTTCCTTTTCTGTATTTCTAGATAAAACCCCAATCCTTGGAGTGTGCTTTTGTGAATATGGGGTAAACTAGTTGTTGAGTCTTTCTTGTTGATGGTTTATTTGTAGTTTAGTTTTGTTTACTTTTTGTTGATGAACTTAGAACTTAATGAGGTTTTAATTGCAAATACGATTTCATATTAGTGTTTTCGGCTTGCTTGAGAGAGAGAGGTGTCGTAAAATTAAGACTACTTAATTGATGTCTGGTGGGATTGGGTCACATGAGGTTTAGCTCGAGAGACTAAACCCTAGTCCTTCTCCCCCACACTCATCTCGAGAGAGTGACTGGGCCAAGGCGGAAGTTGTTCGTCATGCGGCCAAAGGGTGTTTGAGAGAAACCCACTATAAATGGGGTAAGTTATTTGAGAGAAAACTTACCCCCACTAAAGTCTAGCCTAGTCACAAATATTCTACGAATTTTTTCTTAAAACCATGTACCCAATAATCTAGTTTATCCCGTATTCCTATCGCATCGCAAGAATCCCAACTCCTTGATTAGTCTTCTTTGTAGTTTTGATATTTTTACTTTTTAGTTACAAAAAACACCCATTGGTATTTGACACTTTCGTGTCACCCCTTTAATTTGGTATGTCTTTAATCGATAATGTTTATAGACATGGTTAGTTAGAACTTTATATTATTTTGCTATTGTATTCTCAACTTCTGAACCGCTCCCTTGCGACTCGACCACAACCCTCAGTTGGATTATATTACTATTTATGATCATTGGATGCTTATACATGAGGTAGTGTCTTGATATGCGTGACCGTCAAAAGGACTTATCAAAATGGCGCCGATGCCCAGGAGGGGTGTTAGTTGAGAATCCTTGTTGACACCAAATTTTGGTCTGATAGTTTTAGAATTAATATTTTTTGAGTATTTTATTTTAAATAGTTCAAAATAAATGTTTTGTCATTTTAATGCGATTTGTTTATAATCATTCTTTTTCTCAAAGTATTAGGATTTTTATCGGTTGTTCTATTTACATTATTTTGTCACAGCCAGACTGTCATGACTGGAATCTAGACCCCAGACGAGACCGGCGTCGTTGACCTCTTAGAGGTCGCAGACAAGCCTACATACGTCATTCTTACTTCATCTAGGTTAATTTTAGCGGAAAATTTGAAACTTTTTTGTTTCTTAACTTACTTATTAAACATCTCATTAATACATAATTGTTCACCATCAACCATCTAATATCAAGATTATCAAATTAAAGAAATAGTGTAACATAGTAATAAAGATGTACTTGCCAAAATGAGACCAATACAATGTCTGAATAAAACAGGAAAGAAATGCTAGTGGAACATGCTCCACTAGCTCAACTCTAAAACAAAGCTAGAATATAAATGGCAGCATCATCAAAAGCATGAGGGCCTACCAAGTCCGGATGAATTCTCGACGTCCGGATAGCTTCAGCGTCAACATGTAGCTCTAGTGTCCACCGGTGCCTGCACCTAACATCTTACACATAACACATATCATAATGCATATAGCACATAACATCTTTCATATCATTCATTTATATGCCATGAGACCTTGGAATCATGGACTTAACATTAAGACTTCCCAAAATGAGGGCTCAACATATGGGACCTCAATTAGGGAGTCTTCATTAGCAAACACATAGTCTGCTTCATTCATTCATGCGTACTTCATTTCATTTCGTTCATAGGTCAGTGTAAACATCAGCTATACCTAGGGTGTAGTTTAAGACTTTCATCGGGTTTGCTGTGCAGTGATCAAGAATAACCTAGTGTCATTACCTGAGTCTAGCTCACCTCTTCATTATCCTATCCTAACACCTTTGGTATCATTCATTTCATTATTTGCTTCATTTGAGGCTGACCTCATTCATTCATTGGGAACTTTAACTTTAACCGACATAGATCATGTGAGCATCATGAAATCCAGTGTCTCCCCTACACAGAAAAGAGGTGGAATCACCGGCCAAGGTGACCCAAAAACATGCTAGCGTACATGTGAAATTAACCCCGCCAGATCCCTATATTGGCAGTATAGGTTCAAAGACCAGGAGATATAGGGAGACCCATACCCGGCAAGCTGGACAGTCTCATCTCATGAGAGTTACGTGAACCTCCGCCCTTCCCTAGAAAAGACCATTGTACCCGTAGACTCTCCAAACTTAAGATTACCCCTTTTTAAGTCTGGTTAAGACTCATCCGGGTAAATCTTCATATTCGGGTGCCCTACATGGCTGGACCCAACCTTTCCTAGCTCAACTAACTCACCAAGTTAGTTGGCTTGGTTATTGCATAGGTTCAGAGGTCTGGTTCTACGCGCATCAATTCGTGTGAACCCGATCTAATCTAGTCATTCTAGATACGTTAGACATTACTTAGCATAGTCATTTTTAGGGTTGTTACATTATCCCCCCCTTAGGAACATTCGTCCTTGAATGAAAACTACACATCATTTTAAATTAAAGAGGGAGATTTTCGAAGATATCTTAACATACTTTAGACTTTACGCTTTGTGAATTTCTGTTTCACACTTACTCTGAATAATGCATATTACTCAAGCTTATCTGAAGCTTCATATTTGAGATTGAGGAACTTCCTTCTCAATCGCACTTAACTTGATGCACCTCACAACTCATGCAACACAAAAATCATGTCCACGCTATAAAAAAACAGTAATATGAGATGCAAACATGAATTCATTTTAACTCACATAGTGCAATTATTACTCATACGATTATGGACTTACAACACCAAGTCAACTATTGCACTAAAACTTAGAGTTTCTTAAACAAAACCAGCCTTAGGAGGAGTATATCTAACCCCTTAGATAACATCTTGTTGGCCTTAAGATTTGAAATTATATGGCTTTGTTGGATTGATCCACGCCCTGCCCATTTATACCCTATCTCATTTGGCAACTGAAACCTCACTACACTGGTTTGATAGTCTATGGTAGCATAACACTTTTGGAGAAAATCCATACCAAATCTATTCAATGCCTTTTATTGGTGAATATGTGATTCACATATTAGTAGGTTGGTTCACATCCTTGAAACCTACTAGAAGCTTCGCATTAATAGACTAAGGAACTCCTTCCTAAACTAGTCTCATCAAAGCATACAACATAATTAAACACATAAGTCACATAAGTCAGCAACCAACATGATGACTCCAACATATTAACTTCATACTAGTGTATAAAACCATACACATGAAAAACTAAGTTAGGCTATGCACCCGAGACATCACCAGAGGTGTCTTCCCCTACACCCCTAGACTTGAGTGCGAAGAATCGTTGCTCCTTTAGAGCCTCTTCACTTGGACCATTCGACTGAACTTTCTCCTTCCTTTTTTCTCGACCTCTCATATATGGACAATCCTTCATCATGTGACCCAGTTTTCCACAACTGTAACAAGCGTTAGCGCCCCTCCTACACTCTCCTCCATGAAGTTTGCCACACTTATCAAACGTCTTTCATTAACGCTGGGCATTTCTATCACTGCCCCTTCTTGGGAAGTCCAGATCTTGAGTCTGGCGCCTTAGACCACTTGGCCATCCTAATTCTTGTGTGTATTCTTCTACGCGCGCACACAAGAAGGAAGTTAGATACTTAGAATGACACAAAGTGTCAAAGCTCTAGATAGCACGATAAAGAGTAAAAGAAGGGAAATTTTCCTGCGCATCATGTAGTCTCTAATTTTGGATAGTGGTGCACTTCACTATCATGACTTAGAAACTACTCAATGTGGTTGATGTGAACTTATTATCTTCGGAATTGAACCTAGTGCTCTGGTACCACTTTTCACGACTGGAATCTATACCCCAGACGAGACCGGCGTCGTTGACCTCTCAGAGGTCGCAGACAAGCCTACATACGTCATTCTTACTTCATCTAGGTTAATTTTAGCGGAAAATTTGAAACTTTTTTGTTTCTTAACTTACTTATTAAACATTCTCATTAATACATAATTGTTCACCATCAACCATCTAATATCAAGATTATCAAATGAAAGAAATAGTCTAACATAGTAATAAAGATATACTTGCCAAAATGGCACCAATACAATGCCTGAATAAAACAGGAAAGAAACGCTAGTGGAACATGCTCCACTAGCTCAACTCTAAAACTAAGCTAGAATATAAATGGCAGCATCCTCGAAAGCATGAGGGCCTACCAAGTCCGGATGAATTCTCGACGTCCGGATAGCTTCAGCGTCAACCTGTAGCTCTAGCGTCCACCTGTGCCTGCACCTAAAATTGTAGAGTTGTATAGGGTTAGTACACAGTTGTACTAAGTATGGGTATATGCAAGCACACACCAAGGACATGCATGAGAAAAGATAGCTCTTTCCTAACAACATGAATATGGAAAGTCAAGTCAGTGGACTTGCCAAATTGAGATTAGGAAAGTAAGTGAACCTTCCAAATTTGGATTAGGAAAGTCAGTGAGCTTTCCAAATTTGGATTAGGAAAGTCATGCCATGAGAGTAACATGCATCATCATAATTATCATATTGCACACAGCACATAACATCTTACACATAGCACATATCATATTGCATATAGCACATAACATCTTTCATATCATTCATTCATATGCCATGAGACCTTGGAATCATGGACTAAATATTAAGACTTTCCAAAATGAGGGCTCAATATATGGGACCTCAACTCGGGAGTCTTCATTTGCAAACACATAGTCTGCTTTATGCATTCATGCGTACTTTATTTCATTTCGTTCATAGGTCAGTGTAAACAGCAGCTATACCTAGGGTGTAGTTTAAGACTTTCATCGGGTTTGCTGTGCAGTGATCAAGAATAACCTAGTGTCATTACCTGAGTCTAGCTCACCTCTTGATTATCCCCTCCTAACACCTTTGGTATCATTCATTTCATTATTTGCTTCATTTGAGGCTGGCCTCATTCATTCATTGGGAACTTTAACTTTAACCGACATAGATCATGTGAGCATCATGAAATCCAGTGTCTCCCCTACACAGAAAAGAGGTGGAATCACCGGCCAAGGTGACCCAAAAACATGCTAGCGTACATGTGAAATTAACCCCGCCAGATCCCTATATTGGCAGTATAGGTTCAAAGACCAGGAGATATAGGGAGACCCATACCAGGCAAGCTAGACAGTCTCATCTCATGAGAGTTACGTGAACCTCCGCCCTTCCCTAAAAAAGGCATCACCGCTCATAGCTAGCCTATCGGTGCTCAGTATAAAGTTCCATTACATTCAACTCATACATCATGGAAGCTGGCTTCTAGCATGAGGACATCATAGCTCATTAGATGATTTCTCAGCTCATCATTAGTATTAAGTATGCATTAACTTCAATACTTTCATTAAAGTGTTCATAGAGACTGGTCTCTTCATTAACTTTACACTCTCATAGGTAGTACGTTTTGGTAACATTTACTTAGGCTCATTTCAGATTGCTCTCATCTTTCACTTTAGCCTCTTATCATGTTGTCACCACATTCTTTAACTTTAGCACATTTACTCTTCATAATTACTCACCACTTTACGTGAATGTTCATTTCATCGAATGTCAATGCACTTGGCTCTTTAGTGTGTGTCACAGTCTTACTTGACCCCTCTGGGGTTTCATTATCTCATCACATAATATCTTAGGTTCAATTACTTTTTAAATGTATGCTAGACTTATGAGTCCACACATACAAGCCATGAGTCTTCATTCATAGTGTATCTAAGTGATTCATATTTCCCCAAAATTATGTGGTACAAGACTTATGCATCTTGTAGGTATGCCAAGATATTGATTTTGCTCTTTAGAGGCAGCAATCATTAAATAATTGTTTCCATATGACTTATGTGTCAATACGAAATTGGGCAAGGGAACCCGATTTCGAATCCCTTGGGCAACACTTAATCTTACATTAAACTTGGTGATTGCATTTTTCAGGTTTCGGGGATCCTATTTCGATCCCCATCAGCCCCATAATATTTCCTTTCTTTTTCACCTCTATTTTTCGTCCAAGGCATGGAGGTTGTGGGATCAATCCCCCACAAGCTCATTCTTTTTCTCTTAATTTATCTTTTAACTTTCTCACCTATCCAAGAGGTTATGGGTTCAATCCCCATTCACCTCATTTTATATTTCTCCTTTATTTTTCCTCCTAACTCTCTCATCTATTCAAGAGGTTGTGGGTTCAATCCCCACTCTCCACATTTATTTTTATCCTTTATTTTTCTCCTAACTCTCTCATCCATTCAAGAGGTTGGGGGTTCAATCCCCACTCCCACATTTATTTTTCTCCTTTATTTTTCTCCTAACTCTCTCATCCATTCAAGAGGTTGGGGGTTCAATCCCCACTCTCCACATTTATTTTCTCCTTTATTTTTCTCCTAACTCTCTCATCCATTCAAGAGGTTAGGGGTTCAATACCCACTCTCCACATTTATTTTTACTTTAATTTTTTTCATGAAATTTTTATGTAATTTACATTTGGTGAGGTCTTGGGTTCAATTCCCAATGACCACACAATTTTAAAATTTTTTTTCTTAAAATTTTTTGTTATTTTGGCCGAGACTACAAATTTCCAACTTGGTCTCTTCCAATCCATTTTTCTCTCATTCTTTTGTTGATTTTTTTGTAGCATTTTGAGTGACATTCAGTCAGCCACCTTAACCTTTTATGAACATCACATTTTCAACATTTTTATACACGCGAAGCACAATATTTTAACATACAAATTTCAGGCAGCAAACATAGTAAATTTTCAGCACACACATGCTCAAAACAGTCAACTTAATACACTTTTCCCGAATATATTTTTCATCCTTTACATGATTTCCTACCACACATTCAACACATAATCACAACCATACCTAACATTATCTATCAGAAGACATACCAACACATGCTTTGCATCGTTCAGAGGATCTAATGACAGGACATGCAACGGGGACAACCTTAGTTTCTCGATTGGAATTTAAACTGAACTTAGGGGTCTCTTGGGAAAGGGACCAAGAGAGAAGAAAACCCATACCTTAATGTCATTCAAAACTTGTTTAAATGCTGCCAATTTACCTTGAAACCAAGCCTTACCACCGAAACTTCAAGCACAATCCCGTCAAGAACTTGTTGATTTTCGTTTTTAGCTTAGTTTTTCATTTGAGTTTTTGTGTGTAAGTTCTTCAAGAGTGAAGAACTATTATTTTTAGTTATTTTAATGATATAAAATGTGAGAATGAGAGTGAGAGACGTGAGAATGAGAGGATTAGGATTATGATTAGTATTGGGATAGTTAGGTGGAGACTAAGTCAAACTAGGACTCCTCATTATTTATTAATTTTATTATTATTATTGTTTTATTAAAAAACTGATTTTTCCCTTACTTAAATCAGCTTTTTAAATATTAATTAATTCAACTAATTCACTTAATAAAATTAAATCAATTTAATCCTTGCTTCCATCAAGGCTCGAACCCGGGTGAAGCTAGATTTTGCTTAAAGGGTCAAATTCGGCAACCTCTACCCGAATTGCCCCTCCACCATATTAATTAATTAATTAATTAAATATTTAGGGTAATTACAATACTACCCTTAGCCTGGAAAAGACCGTTGTACCCGTAGACTCTCCAATCTTAAGATTACCCCTTTTTAAGTCTGGTTAAGACTCATCCGGGTAAATCTTCATATTCGGGTGCCCTACATGGCTGGGCCCAACCTGTCGTAGCTCAACTAACTCACCAAGTTAGTTGGATTGGTTGTTGCATAGGTTCAGAGGTATGGTTCTATGCGCATCAATTCGTGTGAACCCGATCTAATCTAGGCATTCTAGTTACGTTAGACATTATTTAGCATAGTCATTTTAGGGTTGTTACACAGACGTTCAAATATTTGTTCAGTTTTTATAAAATCATTATTTCTGTTAAATTACATTTTTTACATGTCATTGTTATGTTTATCACGGGTTTTTATAATATTCATTTTATTTGTTACATTTTTAATATTCATTTTGATATTATGCGCAGTTTAAGAATTCATTCAAAGTTATACAATTTGCGTACACAAATATTTTATTGACAAACAATTTTCTGGCCGTGATGTCCAGCCCATAATTTAGGCCAATTTTTAACAATTCATATTTAAAGAAAAGTTTGTCCATTATGATAGGTGTGGTAAAAATTAGTTATTTTCAGATTTTTATATTTTTATCTGGTCCACCACCACCAGAAAATAAGTTAGAACAACCCATATTTTCTAGTGAACTCCGGCCAACCAGAACCACCTCCACCTTTATCTCTTCTTCTCCCTTTGCTCTTGTTTTCCAGCATCCAGACAACGACCAGCTACAACCATCCGAACACTGTCTCACGCTATCAGACCCAATCCCAAAAGCCTCAAACAGACCTCAGTTCTCCATCAACAACTCCATTTTTCTGGCAATCGAAACCCAACTGTTCTTTTCCAAAACAGCAAACCAAGGAAACCAGCCACTTACACTACCCACAACCTTCCTCCTTCTTTTTGCTGGAGTTACACCATTAATGGTGAACTTCGAGCTCACAAACGACCCAGACCCTCTTGTTACTTCCATCCACCAGCCGACAACAACAACCTTAACAACCACAACAATCCACCTTGAAATCCCAACCCAAAGACACCTGAAACCCCAAAACCCCAACCTAGAAAAGGCCAGACCATCAACAGCTCCACTGTCCAGCAGCTCAACGAAGAAACCATCTCCGGTGAAACACCGAATAGCCACCAGACCCCTCCCCTTTCCCTTTCATAATTTTTTTTTGTTGTTGCAGCTTTCACGCGAACCAGCGAACTCGAAGCTCTAACTCCAGATTCGTCGTGTCTACATCGCCGGTGTTAAATCTCATTTTTTGGCGAAATCAGTGAAATAGCAAGCTCCCATTTTAATCGGATTCCACCACCTCTGCCGACAATATCAAAAACCAGCCACCAATTTGTTTCTTTTCTTGAGTAAACTTTTTCTTCTCTCATGTGTGCACTATTTTCTCTTTGTTTCTTTATTATATTATTATTTTTGAATTGTTTGCAAGTCTTAGTGACCTTTTGTTGATTTCATTCTTTATTATTATTATTTTTTTAATTGGTTTGTTTTTGCTCATTAATTGTTGTTTGGCTTTCATTTTTGGTTTTAATGATTACGATAGTTGTATAATCATCTTTGTTATTGTCTCATAGTTGACTTTGTTGAGTGTTTCTGTTGATTTAGTTGTTAGGTATTAATTATTTATTTTTTTTGACAGAAAAGTTATTCCTGCATGCTTTAACATTGTTGTTTATGATATAGTTTGTTCACATTGTTTGATTAACTAAAATTTCTTGTTTATTATTGTCTTTTTGAATTATATCTATATTTTAGTTGCATTCTTTTGTATTAATGTGTTGTTTGGTGTTATATCTCAGTTATCTTTTACCGTTTTCTTTATCTGTTGGTTTGATAGTGCTAAGCTACTTAGTTACTGTTTTCTTTCCTTCATCGTTATTGTTATTAGTTTTATTCATATTTTAGTTCTTTATTTACTAGTCCAACTTGATGTGTTGTTATAATAATTTAGTTATGTTTGGTTTTTTTTTTTTGGTTATTTTATGTAGTTATTTTTTTTGGAGATTATGACATATTGTTCTACCTTATCTTCGTTAGTTTTGTGTAGTTGGGTATTTTGAAGAGAACAAAGTTAAATTGGCCAATGAAAAATATCTCCGTCGATTTTGGAGGCTTTCTTATTTTAAGAGACGGATTTTTTTTTTCAAGTTTATATATTTCATTTTTTTGTTAGAATTGGCCGATGAAGAAATTACCGTCGATTTCCAAGGCCTCCCATGTTAATAAGACAACTTTTTATTTTAAGTTGTTATTTGAGTTATTCAATTTTATTCATATTTATTTATTACTAACACTTTTAAAAAGTGTCTTTACAGGTACCAGGAGGTGCTTCCCATTGAAGCTAATCGATTAAGTTCAAATTACACTTTTATTCATTATTTTGTATATATCGATGTTAGACAAACTTTAGACCATTTCTTATATTATTTGTTTTATTTTATTATTTGTGTATATCACATGTTTTATTATATTTGTATATTATTTTTGTCTCCTTCTTAATTTGAATAAATGAACTCAATCGGGAACCACAGTTGTGAATTTCGAAGGATGCCTAACCGCTTCACTTAGAAATAACTTGAACCCCTTACTTAGAATCAACTGGTTTCGTATACTTTCTTTTAAGTTGACTGGTTTCCTAGTTTTTCCTAAAAATTAGGTGGAAACTCCTTTGTTACCCTTTAAATTTCTTTTAACTAATTCTTTTTTTAATTATGTCACCGCGACGTTGCTTTAATTCAAAGGATATCAACAGAATGACGACTTCACTGGGATATAGAGATTCTAACCATTATAGATTTACTTTTTCAAATTGAGGAAACCATTTTCTTATTGTGTTATTCATTATATCTTGTATATCGTGTTGATATATCTATATCTATATATCTATCTATCTATATCTATCTATCTATCTATCTATCTATCTATCTATCTTATCTTTTTATCTATTTTCTTGTGTCTATATTGTCAATGCATTTATGGCATTTTCAGCATGTATGTATAGTATATTAAAGAATGGTTTTGCGAAACCGCAGGCCGGGCTTTTCTATACTCAAACTTTTTTTTGGAATGATCGATAATTTATTTGTTCGTCACGTGTCCAATGGTTGTCGTGAGTCCAACCTAAGTTGTCCACTTGGGTTCCCGGTCATTCAAAGTCACTCCTGATCAGATAGGTTTAGAACATTCATAATCTCAATCCATTCTCCATCCAAGTTACAATCTGTTGGAACTACGTTTGACCTGATTCCTACTTCAACGGGATACGTAAGCGCCACAAGGGCTCAATCATTTTCCTCGTGAGCTTTTCAATTTTTTTATGACGAAAACTGGGGCAAAATGTTTTGAGGAGGTCTCCAAATTTTACAAAGGAGATAGTTGTTACAAGATTAAATAGTAGAGGTTGTTGAAGCTGAAACAGGGGTAAAAGTTTGTAGGAATGCCCTCAAAAATTTCACCAAGGTTGTACATAGACTCTAGAATTTATGAGGCTTCACTCCGAGTTGATTTGTATCTTTTGCATTAAATTTTGTATATGATGTCAGATTCATTGTATATATTTGATTTTTATTTAACTTACATTTCAATAAATATATTGTTTTAATTGACATTTTTAAGTTTCGTTGTCTGCCCTTCAATTTGACTCATGCATTTTTTATTTTGTTATTTTTTCTTTAATTAATAAATTTTTTTTGTTACGTTTGGGTGGTCCGCTCTTAAATGTGACTCATTAATTTTAATTTTATTTTTGTTAGTTTTTTGTTAAATTTGGTTGTTAACCCATCGATGTGACTTATTAGTTTCTTATTTATTTTGTTACTTTTTTTTGTTAAATTTAGATGGTCCGCCCTTCAATGTGACTCACTGATTTCTTTATCCTTGTAAATTTTTCTTTAAATATTAAAAAAAAAATATGTTTGTTAAATTTGGGTTGCCCGCCTTTCAATGTGACTCATTGTTTTTTCTTCTCATTATTTTCCTTTCAAAAATCATTTGTTGTATATAGATCTTATGTCATATCTGGAAGACTACGCAAACCTGATTCTCATCAAAGAGGTACGTAAGCAATCCTTATTGGGTTTGATATTCTTTATTCAAAAGATTTTTTTTCTTTCTTTTAACTTTTATACTTTTGAAATCATTTTTTGACTTGGTTGGTGCTAACACAGTTCAAGTGTGCTTATGAAAAAATAATTTGTACAATAGAAAATATTGAATTCTTGTTAAACCATAGATTCTTTTGGCACCTCTCATTCATACTTTTGTTACACTTGAAAATATTCCATTGCATACATTCAAGATTAGAACAAAACCAAATTCATTGTTTCACGTGCATTGTGTAGTGAAATTTGAATTAAATTAAATTGTTTTACATTGTTGATCTAGAACTTGGCTAAATGTTATAAAGGCAAAATTCTGAGCAATGTTTTGATTTAAAAATAATTGTAGGCCTCCTTTGACCCGTTTGAGCCTTTCAAAGCCTAGAAAATGACATTAAATCCTTAGTGTGTCCCACTTTGATCCTTACACCTTTTCTTTGGACAACCACATTTAAGTTTATACCCTTTCCGAGTGCTTATACACACTATCCCCTTTTGGCCTGACTTTCTTGAGCGCATTAAAGACGTGCAACTTTCAAAAAGAAGGTTCAAAGTTCAAATTTGTCAAAGAAAAAAGTAATCAAAGTCCTTGAAAGGCAAGAATACAAAAATGACTTCAAAAGAAAGAAAGAAGAGTTGAATACTTTCCACAAGTTCAAACAAATCAAGTTTCAACAAAAGAAAAGATTACTCCAAACAATCAGGAGAAAATTCAAAGATGATGAGATAGGCAAAAACTCAGACGAGCAAAGCTTCTAAAGAAGTCAAAAAGTGTAAAAGGAAGGGACAACAAAGATAATTAAAAGCTAAAAGTGTAACAAATGTTGAAAGAACCAATTTAGTGTAATGCTCAAGAAGGGAGTAAGACACTTTTATCCCGAATGACTATCCTATCCGTCCATAAGCCAACATTACAAGCTATTAACAATCCCTACATGATTTCAATTCAAATGTTCTCACATTAGTGGAGATTTACATGAAGGCCAAGCCTATGGTATCAAAATTGCATGCGTTGAACATTTTTTTCTGAGTGTGAGTGTGCTTTTCCAGATGTTCCCAAATCAAAACACTTTAAATGTGCGCAAATTGAAAATTTATTTCTTGTGAGGGTACTTGAAACATGATGTTAGATCTAGTTCAAAGACTTTGTATGAAGCAAGATAAACAAATCTTGTCGTTATTTAAGTACATTTGAGGTACCACTTGAATCCATAGGAATTACCTCAAAGTCAATTTCAGTTGACATCGAAAGAATTGTGAAAAGTTTTCTACAATACTATTGTTGGTTCTAACCAAGTTAAACTACATTTCATTGTTGATATTTTTCCAAATAACTTTGTGGACCATTTTAAAGTTTAAATTGAATTTTTGGTAGTCATACCCTTCAAAATGACATCTTCTATTTTTCGGTAGTGATACCCTTCAAAATGACATCTTCTAAATTTGGATCGTCATACCTTTCAAACTAACATTATTTTATATTTATGCCCCATATTTGTCCATACCAAATTTGTGGACCATTTCATTGTTCATATTTGTCCAAATAACTTTGTGGACCGTTTCATTGTTGATATTTGTCCAATTAACTTTGTGGACCGTTTCAAAGTTCAAACTGCATTTTTGGTAGTCATACCCTTCAAAATGACATCTTTTTATTTTTTGGTAGTCATACCCTTCAAAATGACATCTTTTATATTTGGGTCGTCATACCTTTCAAACTGACTTCATTTTAAATTTCTGCCTCATATTTTTCCAAAGTAACTTTGTGGACCATTTCATTTTTAAAATTATATTTTTCAAAATTTATGCCTCATATATTTATTTAATTTTGCTACTCTCAGGTCTACCTCTAGTGTATGCCAAGTACACGGAGCCCAGGGAAGCCACTCACTACATACAATCTAGAATTGAATCAAACTTTGAAAAGGATGGACAATCAAGGGGTCCCATCTAACCCAAACAGAGGGAATGTAGGTGATGGAGCATGAAACCAGCCTCCTGTACCAGTTGAGGCACACAACTAGGCACACGTTGAGAATTAGTTAGGAGATACCTTAAGAGTGCAACCTCCAGCAACCCCACGACCTCATGATCACAATAGGGGCAACGTGAACAATGCAGACTCTGATGGACCTCTTGTCCTACCCCCCTCTTCCCCCTGGCCACACATTCTTGGTGACGAGTAGCTTTATGTAGATGCTCACCGCGAGGGGCTTGTTTTTGGGACTGCCATTGGAAGACCCACATACTCATCTTGACAAGTTGAGGTTGGTTTTCAAAAGTTGTATGGGTAGCCAACACTTGGATATGAATGTCAATGGATTGTGAGTGTTTCCTTTGTCATTGACAAGAGATGCAGCCATATGGTTATCTGAGCTGCCCTACAACTCCATCTATACTTGGGATCAATTGAAAGATATTTCCTTAGCAAGGTACTATCTAGTGTCCAAGAAGCTCAAACACAAGGATAAGGTGAACAACTTTGTGGTATTACCTTGAGAGTTGGTGAGTAATTCTTTAGATAGATTCACTGCGTTTGTAAGGGGTATCCCGAATCATCGCATTGATGATGAGTCACTAAGGATTACTTCTATAGAGGTTAAGATGAAAACAACAAAGCAGTTCTTGATACTAGTGCGGGTGTCTCTTATGGGAATGCACATATGATGAGATTGCAGAGAAGTTGGAGAAGATATCTCGAAACAATAAAGCTTGGAGCACTAGAAAGTTGGAAACTGGGAGAAACACCTTTCCTGTACAGGATACAAATAATCCAGCCACATATGAGATTTGCCAAGAGATGGTGCAAATGAGAACTGAGTCAGGGTTGGTCATCAAACATATGAGCGGAGGCGCAGAGAAGGTGAATGCGATGTACTATTTGTCTTAACCACCACCACTGGCAAATGAGTATTACTATAAAGAGGATGCATATGCACTAATGATCAGACGGGGGTTTCTACCAAACACCCATGGTTCCAATTCGAATAATTGGCGCCAAGGTCAAGGAAACAAAGGTCAAAACTATGGTAATTACAATCGAGAGTGTCAGTGTATCCGAGATGGGAACTGCAACCATGACAACAACTTCAACCGAAATAACTATGGTAACATGAATGATCGGGTTGGGCCATATGTTCCCCCTCAAAATCGGGAAGTTGCCCCTAGGTAAGGTGGAAGTAGTATGGTACGGGTTGAGGATATGTTGCAAAAGATGATGTGGAGGTTTGAGGCAACTGATAAGAATCTCAAGGAGATCAAAAGTGACCTATATGGCATTTGACTAAAGGTGGATGCATATGAGGCCTCGATAAAGCATCTTGGGCTAAAGATAACTTAGTTGTCTACTACCGTGAAACCACGAACATCTGGCACTCTCCAAAGCAACACTATCCAGAACCCAAAGACTGATAGGCATTGTAGGTTATTTACTACTCGAGGAGGTAAGCAGACCATTGATCCACCTATGCCGTCTGTAGTAGAAGGGGACATGACAAAAGAAGATGATGTAGCAGAAGTTAGTGGAGGGTTGGGGGACACAACAACAAAAAAAGAAGATTTATCTCAGAAAGTGGTCCCCCCATCCCTAGATCTCCATCACCATTCCCATAGAGGTTAGTGAAGAAAATGGAAGATTGTAAATAAGGCCGATTTATCACTATATTGAAGTATCTTTCCATCAATGTTCCGTTGAGAAAAGCTTTAGAAAGAATACCCGTATATGCTAAGTTTATGAAGGATATGGTGACAAAGAAGAGGTCGGTGAGTTTTGAAGATGATGACCAAATGCAACATTGTAGTGCTATTGCTACAACGTCTCTTATGCAGAAGAAGGAGCATCCGGGTGCCTTCACTATTCCATGTAATATAGGGTTGCTACACTTTGCTAAGGCATTTTGTGATCTTGGTGCGAGCATAAATCTCGTGCCATTGTCCATTTATAAGAAGTTAGGCTTGGGAGACCCAAAGCCTACTAAGATGCGGTTACTGATTGACAATCAAATTGTGAAGAGGCCCATAGGTGTACTCCATGATGTACTTGTGAAAGTGGAGTCATTCATCTTTCTGGATGACTTTGTGATTCTTGATTGTGAGATTAATTTTGAGGTCCCCATCATTCAAGAGAGACCATTTCTTGCCATTGCGCGTGCATTAGTTGATATGGAAAAAGGGCAGATGAATTTTAGGTTGAATAATGAAGAATCAACTTTCAATATCTGTAGGTACATAAAGTAGAGTGGTGAGCTCAAAATGGTATATGTTATGTCCTACAGAGTTGAGAGAGTATCCGAAGTGAAAATTGAAGAGTGACTAGGTGTTGAGGCACTAGCAATGATCATCATGAATTTTGACAGTGATGGTATTGAAGAGTATGATGCTTGGTGGTTGCACTTGAACGAAACGAATATCGGTTAAAGCTGAAGAGGTTGGAGTTGGACATGAAGCATCATGAGTCTCCATCTGCGAGACCATCTATTGTGGAGGCCTGAAAATTAGAGCTTAAGGCTATACCACCTCATTTGAGGTTTGTGTTGTTGGGTAGAGATGACACTTTGCCGATTATTATTATAGTAGAGTTAAATGGGCAACAAGTTGAGTGCTTAGTGGAGGTGTTGAAGAGGTTCAAGCAAGCAATTTGTTGGACTATTGCAGATATTATTGGGATCTCTCCCGGTATTTATTCCCATAAAATATAACTCGTGCAAGATCAAAAACCGAGTGTTGAGCACCAAAGAAGGTTTAATCCACCCATGCAAGAAGCAGTTGAAAAGGAGATCATCAAGTGGTTTGATGCTTGAGTCATTTATCCTATTGCGGACATCCGTTGAGTGGTACCTAATTAAAGGAACAAGCTTGTTCCGATGCGGCTAGTGAACGGATGGAGAGTTTGCATGGACTACCAGAAGTTTAATGCTTGGACTGAAATGGACCATTTCCCCATGCCCTTCAGGGATTAGATGTTAGATAGACTTGCAGGAATGGGTTGGTATTTCTTTATTGATGGTTATTCACGCTACAACCAGATCTTTATCGCCCCAAAAGATCAAGAAAAGACCACATTCACTTGTCTTTATTGGACTTTTGCATTCAAAAGGATGTCGTTTGGGTTATGTAATGCACCGACTACCTTCGGATTGCATGATGTCGATATTTTCTTATATGGTGGAGGACACTATTGAGGTGTTTATGGATAATTTTGCTGTGGTTGGCGACTCCTTTGATCGGTGCTTGAATAATTTGGCTGAGGTGCTCAAGAGATGTGAAGATTGCAATTTGGTGCTAAATTGGGAGAAATGTCACTTTATGGTGAAAGAAGGTATATTGTTGGGCCATCGGATCTCAGAAGAAGGGGATAGAGGTTTATCGAGCCAATGTTGAGGTGATAGAGAAGCTTCCTCCACCAATCTCGATTAAGGATGTGAGAAGTTTTATCCATAATGTTGGTTCGGAGGTTTATTAAGGATTTTTCGAAAATTGTACATCCTTTGTGAAAACTGCTCGAGAAAGAATAATTTCAATTTTGATGAATCCTGTCTGAAAGCATTTGGAGAGTTAAAACGGAAGTTAGTGTCCGTGCCCATTATTATCTCACCAAATTGGTGTGAGCCATTTGAGGTGATGTGTGATATGAGTGGGGTTGGACATAGAGTGGTATTTGGACAGAGAAGGAATAAAATCCTTCACCCCATTTACTATGCGAGTAAATCCCTGAATGAAGCCCAAAAGAACTACCCTGTAATTGAATAGAAACTTCTCGCGGTGGTGTTTGCATTTGAGAAATATCACTCCTATTTGCTTAGCATGAGGGTCATAGTGCATACCGACCATTCTCCTTTGTGGTATTTGATGATGAAGAAGGATGTGAAGCCAAGGCTGATCAGATAGTTATTGTTGCTGCAAGAGTTTGATTTTGAGGTGAAAGATAGAAAGGGGACTAAAAATCAATTGGCCGACCAATTGTCTAGACCGGAGGATGAAGTGCTATGCGTGAATTAGGGGAAAGGGCTGAAATTGATGATGCGTTCCCAGATGAACATGGATTGGCTGCTTCTCATGATCTGATCCCATGGTTCGGAGACTTTGTGAACTATCTGGCAAGTGATTTGGTCCCTTTGGTTTGACCTTCCACCAAAGGAACAAGTTATTGAATGATGTGATGAAGTTCTTTTGGAATGAGCCTTACTTATATTGGAGTTGTGCCGATGGGATAATTCGCTGTTGTGTACGTAAGATTGAGATGCTGAGTGTTCTGGAGGCGTGTCATTCATCACCTGTTGGTGGGAACCATAGTGGTGTTCGAACTACGCATAAGATCTTGCACTGTGGGTACTATTGTCCCACCTTCCACCAACATGCTCATGAGATGAAGTATATTCTTGTGGTGGTTGGCTACGTGTCGAAATGGGTAGAAGCAATTGTGCTCCCCAACAATGAAAGGAAAAGTGTCACCGCATTCCTGAAGAAGAATGTCTTCTCCAGATTTGGTACTCCAAGGGCCATTATTAGTGATGACAACTCTCACTTTTGTAATAAATTGTTCAAAGAGATGCTAGAGAAATATGGTGTTCGCCACAATGTGGCTATTCCTTACCACCAACACAGTAGCGAGCAAGTTGAGGTGTCCAATCGGAGATCAAAAAGATTATGGCAAAAACTATAAATGCCAATAGAAAGGATTGGTCAAGGAGGCTAGATGATGCTTTTTGGGCCACCGCACTGCATACAAGACCCCCATCAGTATGTCTCCATTCAAACTTGTATGTGGGAAACCTTGTCACTTAACGGTTGACCTAGAGCACAAGAAAATATGGGAAATGAAAAGAGTGAATTTGGATTGGATCGGAGCATCACAAAAAAGGATAAATGAGTTGAATGTGCTTGAAGAGTTATGCCTCAAAGCGTATGAAAGTTCAGCCATCTACAAAGAGGAGATGAAAAAGTATCATGACCAAAGAATTGAAAAGCGAGAATTTGCGGTTGGTGATCTGGTGCTTTTATTCAACACTAGGTTGCGCTTATTTCTGGGCAAACTCAAGTCCAAATGAACAGAGCCATTCCTCATCACCAAAGTGTTCCCATAGGAGAGGTTGAGCTGGAGAACAAGGAAGACGCAAAGTTCACTGTCAATGGACAAAGGATAAAGATACATCTGGGGCATGATGAGAGTGTTCATGAAGTGGTTGAGTTCTACCATCTTGATGAAGTCTGAGTAATCAAAGGGACTGCGTCATGCCGTGACATTAAATCAAGTGCTTCTTGGAGGCAACCAAAGGTGTGGACCCTCTAGCCAACGATAGGTTTTGTTTTCCATGTTGAAATAGTTGTTATTTTTTAGTTGTTTTATGTGTTTCATTTTTATTTGTGTGCTAGTGTTGGATAGAGATTAGTATAGGGTCCGTGTCGAAAATGTTTCCGGGAAAATATAAAAAGAATGGACTAATTGGTATTACAAGTGTAGGAGGCAAAGTCAGAAATCTGTAGAAAATGGTCTAGTGCAGAGTTCTACGAACCCCATCGACGGCCCGTCATTCAGCCGACGGACCATCAATGGTGTCCATAGATCCCAAATAAGTCTCGATATTTTTCTAAGTATAAGAGTGATCTACGGTCCTTATTGACTGACCGTTAATCGATCCATGACCCGTCGACAAGGTCTCGTGGATTCAAAGTCACAGGGTGGTAGGTGAAGCAAACCTGTAGTGCATAGCGCCGAAGAACTCTCAACAAGAGGGTGGGTACAGTTTCCCAGAACCCGCAAGATCAGAAATTGGGCCACCATCAGTGGTGCCCACATTTCTAAGGGTGGCACCATCAGTAGTGCCATCCATCTCTCTCTGCACCATCAATAGTGCTCCTCATTCCGCTCTCCGACATAAAACATGATGCCCCAGCAGCTATCTCAATTAACCTCATTTGTCGTATCTCCTCATATACTAACGAGGCCCTTCTGGCATGCTCTAGCTCCATCTGCTCTCTTATTCTTGCACAGGCCTCATCACCGCCTCAGTGGTGCGGCTAGAGAGGTGCCTCTTGCTACGAACACGTGGCTCGGGCTTGGCTCAGCAGGTCCCTTGAATAGGGCCTCAAGTATAGTGTCCTCAGTTATCTTAGTGGAGAAATATCTGGCTCATCCCCCCACATCTTTAAGAGGGCATCAATGTCGGCTCGTAGTCTGGTCAACTCAATCTTGATGGCAGTGATGTCAGTGGCAAAGGCTGGTCGTGCAACAACACGCAGCTGAAATGCATCGAGGCATTTGTGAACCACCTAAATTTATTGGTCCGCCTGCTTGGCCAACCACTTCTATATTACGTCCTTGTCCTCTACTATGGACTTTTGCATCCACGGCCGAATGTGATGGAATAGGATGGCCATATTTCCCTCTAACTTCTGGACTCGAGCTAGAGGAACTAATGCTGGAGATGGCGATGTGGATATAGATAAGTTGGGGCCCTGTTGGCTCCATGTGAGGAGGAGTCCTGAGTGGGGTTAGCATGCTCTGGTATAGAAGGGTCATCCTCTTGGCTAGCTCGACTGTGTTTGCCAATTTCTCGCTCAGTGGGGAACCTCGATCTGGTGCCCTCTGCGGAGTGCTACCACATTGGCTTCATCCTTTGAGACCTATATCCAATGTCCCGGTTGGGTGGATATGTCTATCACAATGCCAGAATGGCACCCCTCATCCCTGCACACCTTACAGATTAAGCATGGAAAAGGGGAAGTGGTAGAGGTCGTAAATGACCTCTCATGTATCATCGCCAACATCATCTTGGTGAACTCGATATCTGGCCTTGCCACCATAACTGCCACCATTATTGCCATATCCCATGTGAGGACATAATCAGCCTGAGTCAGTGACACTCTGTTTCGAACCAGCAGCCAGAAGAATTTGTCCACAAAATTCAGTGTAGACTTCCGAATGCTTAGTAGGGGAGCAATGACTCAGTCAGCTCTATCACCATCTGTCTCTAAATATTGGGCCAACCATTTTTTAACTGCCTCTCGGTTTTGTGCACTCCTCTCAAACTCACAAATCTGGACAATTTCCCACTGATAATCAAATTTTGAAGTAATGCGGATCCACTGTGAATCAGTGGTGGGGTCCATATAGTATTCGGAAGATGGTGGCTTCTGATATGTCGACCCGGAAGCCCCGGACTAGTGTATAGGTTAGACGATCGTATTTTAGGGGTCTTGCCTGCCTATTGATGGACCCTAGAAAAGTGGAAGCATAGGAGGCATAGAACTCCCGCACGATAACCGCGCTATATGCACCCATGTTCTGAGCCATCCAGTCGCATATAAGGAGAGTGAAGATTCGGTTCCTCTTGAACCATATGCAGACTCCCTGTGAGTACTCTACGCTCTTTAGTAACCAACCGGGTCATCATCCCCTTCTCAGTGAGCATCTTAGCATCTGTATACACCGTCATTGCCCCTCCGCACACCACCTGTTTGGTTCGTCTACAAACGGGGTGGTGTAATCTGTTAGGGGTGTAGGTGCAGCCTCCGTATTAGTTGCCTCACAGACGAGACTTGTTGTTCTTGGACCCATTATCTTGTGGCTCCATGAGAGTTGGAACCGGAGGCAGTCGATTCTTTGGACCCTGGAGATTGGGCTGACCTGGAAGCTGAGGAAGATGATGTACCATGGTTTCACGGTACTTTCAATGTTTTTCTGTGTGTTTGTCTAGAGACTTTTTGTAGTAGTTTTAACATGTTTTTATCTTTGTTTTACAGGAAGGTGTCCAAACCCAAAACGCAGAAGACATCTGAGATTTAATGCAGAGGTGACCCACGAAGGACATCGATGGTCAGTCGTTCCATGGACGGACCTTAGATGGTGACCGTCGACTGAAAGTTGAGGCATCTGTAGAAACTCAAGGAAAGCTGACCAAGTGTGGGGATACGGAAGGATTGACGGACTATCCTGTAGAATTGTCGTTAAGTTCAAAGATAGTGCCAGTACCCTAAGTTGAAGAAAGTCTAAGTATGGAACGATGGAAGGCGTAGACGAATCGTAGACTCATCGATGGACCGTCCTGTTTGTCCGTCGATTGATTCAGAGAAGATGCCAGCTGAAGGATGAAAAAATATGCTAAGTCTGGACTGACGGAGGTAGTCGACTATCCGTCGTTTCTGTGGTGCTCGTCGATTACAGCTGCGTTTTTGGACAACGTTCCTTATTTTAATTACTTTGAATTTAGGACAATGTTTTCTATAAATAAGGTGTAAAACCTCATTTTTAGGGTTGAATTCTATTACTTTGGTTCTTAGTTTGTTTTTGGAGATTTGTTTTTTGCAACTTTAGCATTAATTCAAATTTCAGGATTTGGTTTTCAAGTGATTTCTTGTTATTTCAAGTTGAATTTTTGGATTTTCTTCGAATTGTCAAAGTAAGTTCATGATTTATTGTTTATTAACTATGAATTGTGTTCTTATATGCATGGGTAACTAAATCCACAGCTAGGGTTGTGGGAACCATGGGTGATTAACAAAGTAAACCTAGCTTAATAACAAGTCTCAAATAGATTATTGCATGCATTGATAATTCTTTCGCTTAGAAGTCTTTTTAACTGGTGTACAAGTTAGAGCTCGCCTTATTGCTACTTGCCGGACCAGGGAGGTAGTTAATAGGAAAAGAATTATCAACATAGATTTAGTGGGATACTATCTAATAGGCTAGTCTCGATTGGTGCGAAGTAATAACTAAGTCATACATCGAATATGATGCTTAAAATAAAGTAAAGGTAAGGGTTAGTAGCTTTGACACGTAGCCGGACCAAGGTACGGGGTAAAATTCTCAAAATGCCGGACCAAAGATTTAGAGATACCTAACTTATCACTTTGCATACAAAACACTAGGGAAGAATTGTTATAGCTAGGAATACGATGTTATGAACCTATGGGGAACAGTTATACCCTAGTTTCTCTCAGAACTTGATAAAAAACAAAGCTTTACTCCTGTTACTTGTTCTACTTAGAAGCATTACAAAATTTTGTTTCACAAATTCCCCCCATTAATTACCTGTTTTTGGAAAGAACTTGACTAAATAGAAGTAATCGTACATTGAAGTTAAGTCTAAAACATTTTCCTCGTGGGATCGACCACAACCTAATAATTGGGTTCTTTACTTGATACGACCACTTATACTTCTTTAGGGAGGTGTAATTTGAGCGTCTCAAATTTTAGCGCTGCTGCCGGGGAAAGTGGCTTTTAGATTAACCTTAATAACATTATTGAAGTTTAGTCAACAATTTCCTGACTTTACTTATTTTTTGTTTGTTTTTGTTTCTCTGAGGTCTAGCTCTAGTGTATGCCAAGTACACGGAGTCGAGGAGAACCAATACTTCCACTCGATCCTGAACTTAACCGTACACCTCAAAGAATGAATAATCAGCAGAACCCAAATAATCTAGGTGATGGGATCAATCGTCATCCTCCACCACCGATTGAGGCTCACAATCAAGTAGTTAAGGAAAATCCGATTGATGATGATTTGAGGATGCATCCTCCCGTCTCACGCCCTCAAGAGTTCTATAGGGGTAACGTCAATATCACTGATTCTAATAGGGGCATACATTTATGGTAACTAGTAGTTGATGCAAATTCTCACCGCGAGGGGTTTGTTTTCAGGGCTACCATCAGAGGATCCCCATGTTCACATAGCCAAACTGAGGTCTGTGTGCAAGAGTTGTGTGGGGAGGCCAGACTTAGACATGAACGTCATCGGGTTGAGAGTGTTCCCTCTATCACTGATGGGAGAGGCCGCAATATGTTTTTTAGAGTTGCCCTACAATTCAATCTATACTTGGGATCAGTTGAGGGATGTGTTCCTAGCACGGTACTACCCGGTGTCCGAAAAGCTCAACCACAAAGATAGAGTGAAGAACTTTGTGACATTACCTGGGGAATCGGTAAACAACTCATGGGACAGATTTACTGCATTCATTAGAGGTGTCCCAAATTACAACATTGATGATGAGTCGTTGAAAGAATACTTTTATTGGGGACAAGATGATAATAATAAAGTAGTTCTCGATACTATTGTGGGTGGTTTTTATGGTGAGTTCACATATGCGGAGATCGTAGAGAAGTTGGAGAAAATCTCTCGCAAGAATAAGGCTTGGAGTACTAGAAAGTCGGACGCTGGGAGAAACACCTTGCAGTGCAAGCTACACACAATCCGACGCAGATGAGATTTGTGAGGAGATGGATCAAATGAGAACTGAGCTTGGGTTGGTATTGAAACATGTCACTAGAGCTGCAGAGAAGGTAAATACGGTGAATTACTTAACTAAACCACAACCACAAGCGGATGATTACTATTATGAAGAGGATACTTATGCAGTGAATGATCAGACAGGGGGTTTCCGACCAAACACCCAAGGCTCCAATAAGGAGAATTGGCATCAAGGTCAAGGAAATCAAGGTCGGAACTATGGGAATTCAAACAGAAAGGGCCAGTGTGTTTGAGATGGAAACAACAACCGCGACAACAACTTCAACCGGGGTTACTATGGTAAGAGAAATGATCGAAGTGGGCCTTATGTTCCACCTCAAATTTGGGAAGTTGCTCCGGGGGTTGGTGAAAGTAGCATGGCGCGAGTTGAAGATATGTTGCAGAAGATGATGAGGAGGTTTGATGCTAGGGATGAGCACACCAAGGAATCGAGAGGTTATTTGTCCAATATCGGGCAAAAGGTGGATACACATGCGGTCTCAATTAAGCGTCTTGAGTTACAAATGGCCCAATTGTCTACTACTGTGAAACCACGACAACCGGGCACTCTTCCTAGCAATACCATTCAAAATCCTAAAAATGATGGACATTGCATGGAAGTCACTACTCGAGGAGGTAAGCAAACTATTAATCAAACTATGGCGTCTGTGGTAGAATATGAGATGAGAAAAGATGAAGAGGTGGTGGAAACTAGTGGTGAATTGGTGTACATAACGGCGAAAAAAACAGAGGTACCCGAGAAAGTGGTCCCCATTCTTAGACCGCCACCACCATTCCCTCATAGATTGGTGAAAAACACTGAGGATGGTAAATACCAGCATTTTATTACTATGTTGAAACAATTTTCCATCAATGTCCCTTTGATAGAAGCTTTGGAGCAAATGCCCGGTTATGCTTAGTTCTTGAAGGATATGGTTAAAAAGAAAAGATCGGTATGTTTTGAGGATTATTACCGAATGCAGCATTGTAGTGCTATAGCAACAAGGTCTCTTGTGGAGAAGAAGGAAGATCCGAGCGCTTTCACTATTTCATATACCATCATATTAATACACTCTGCTAAAGCACTATGTGATCTAGGTGCTAGCATAAACCTCATGCCTCTTTCCATTTATAAGAAATTTGGTTTGGGTGACCCAAACCCCATTGCAATACGGTTACTAATGGCCGATCGAACAGTGAAGATGCCCATTGGGATACTCCATGATGTGCTCTTAAAAGTGGAGTATTTTATATTTCAGGTCGATTTGGTGATTCTTGACTGTGAGGTGGACTTTGACGTCCCTAATATTCTTGGGAGGCCGTTCCTTGCCACTTGTCGCGCCTTGGTTGATATGGAAAATGGGGAGATTAAGTTTAGATTGAACTATGAAGAAGCAAAATTCAACATTTTTAGGTCCGTGAAGCAGAGTGGTGAGATCCAAATGGTATCTGCTATATCCTATAGCGTTGAGAGTACGTCTGAGGTACTAATCGAAGAGCGCCTAGGTGTTGAGGAACTAGCGACAGTGATAATGAATTTTGAGAGTGATGGTATTAAAGATTATGGGTCTTTAGTTGCGGCACTTGAACGAAACGAATATTGGTCCAAACCAAAGAAATTAGAGTTAGATATGAAGCATCGCGAGTCTCCACCAGCGAGACAATCTTTTGAGGAGGCTCCAAAATTAGAGCTTAAGGCTCTACCACCTCATCTGAGGTATGTACTCTTGGGTAGAGATGCCACTTTGCCGGTAATCATCGCATCGGATTTGAATGTGCAAAAAGTAGAGTGTCTGGTGGAAGTTTTGAAGAGGTTAAAACAAGCCATTAGTTAGACTATTGCGGACATTATTGGGATCCCTCCCGGTATTTATTCACACAAAATCAAACTCATGCCCGATCATAAGCCAAGCATTGAGCACCAGAGACGGTTGAATCCACATATGCAAGAGGTAGTGAAGAAGGAGATCATTAAGTGGTTGGATGCCGGAGTCATATATCCTATTGCAGATAGTAGTTGGGTATGCCATATTCAGTGTGTGCCTAAAAAGGGGGGAATGACAGTAGTGCATAATGAGAGAAACGATCTTGTTCCAATGAGGACGGTGACCGGATGGAGAGTTTGTATGGATTATCGGAAACTGAATGCATGGACTGAGAAGGACCATTTCCCTATGCCTTTCATGGACCAGATATTAGATAGACTCGCAAGAAAATGATGGTATTGTTTTCTTGATGGCTATTCGGGTTACAATCAAATCTCTATTGCCCCGGAGGATCAATAGAAGACCACCTTTACTTGCCCTTATGGGACGTTCGCATTCAAGAGGATGCAGTTTGTGTTATGTAATGCACCGGTCACTTTCCAGAGATGTATGATGTCTATATTCTCATATATGGTGGAGGACACTATTGAGGTGCTTAGGGATGACTTTTCAGTTGTTGGCGACTCTTTTGATCGGTGTTTGAGTCACTTGGCCGAGGTTCTCAAAAGATGTGAAGATTTCAATGTTGTGCTAAATTAGGAAAAATGTCACTTTATGATGAAAGAAGGTATAGTATTGGGCCATCGCATATCGGAGAAGGGGATAGATGTTGATCGAGCAAAAGTTGAAGTTATAGAGAGCCTTCCTCCACCCTTCTCTGTATAAGGTGTGAGAAGTTTTGTGGGACATGCGGGCTTCTACCGGAGGTTTATTAAGGATTTATCAAAAATTGCACGTCCTCTGTGCAAATTATTTGAGAAGGAATGTAAATTCTATTTTGATGAATCCTGTCTGAAGGCGTTTGGAGAGTTGAAGGAGAAGTTGGTGTCTGTGTCCATAATTATTTTCCCAGATTGGAGTAAGCCATTTGAGGTGATGTGTGATTCTAGTGGGATTGCTCTTGGTGTGGTATTGGGACAGAGAAGGGATAAAATCGTTCACCCCATCTATTATGCAAGTAATGCCCTAAATGAAGCACAACAGAACTACACAGTGACTGAACAAGAGCTTCTTGCGGTGCTATTTGCTTTCGAAAAATTTCGCTCCTATTTGATTGGCACTAGAGTCATAGTGCATACTGACCATTTTCTTTGATGTAATTGATGGCAAAGAAGGATACGAAACCAAGGTTGATTAGATGGGTGCTATTATTGCAAGAGTTTGATTTTGAGGTAAAAGTTGGAAAAGGGACTGAAAAATCAAGTTGCCGAACACTTGTCTAGATTCGAGGATGAAGCGATGCGAGAGTTGGGTTAAAAGTCTGAAATTGATGATACCTTCCCTGATGAGCATGTATTGGCCGCTTCTCATGACTTGATTACATTGTTCACCAATTTTGCGAATTATCTGGCAAGTGATGTAGACCCATTGGACTTGTCCTTCCATCAGAGGAAGATGTTCATGCATGATGTGAAAAAGTTCTTTTGGGGTGAGCCTTACTTATACTGGAGTTATGTTGATGGTCTTATTCGCCGTTGCGTCCTGAAAGTTGAGATGTTAAGTGTTTTGGAGGCATGGCACTCCTCGCCTATAGGTTGGCACCATAGTGGTATTCGGACTGCCCACAAGATTTTGCAGTGTGGGTACTATTGGCCAACCATTCACCTAGATGCTCACGAGTTCGCTTAGTCATGTGATAGGTGTCAAAGAGATGGAGGAATTTCGAAGAGGCAAGAGATCCCTTTAAATCCCATTCTAGTGTTTGAGTTATTTGATATATGGGGCATTTATTTTATGGGCTCGTTTGTGAGTTCTCATGGGATGAAATATATACTTGTGGCGGTGGACTACGTGTCAAAATGGATGGAATCTATAGCGCTTTCTAACAGTGAAGGGAAGAGTGTCACCGCATTTTTGAAAAAGAACATCTTCTCTAGATTTGGCACACCTTGGGCCATTATTAGAAATAGTGGATATCACTTTTGCAATAAGTTGTTCAAAGGGCTATTGGAGAAATATGGGGTTCGCCATATTGTGGCCACTCCGTACCATCCACACACTAGTGGGCAAGTTGAGGTGTCCAATCGAGAGATCAAGTAAATTCTGTCAAAAATGGTAAATGCTAATAGAACGGATTGGTCACGGCGGCTTGATGATGCTCTTTGGGCCTACCGGACTGCATACAATACCCCCATAGGTATGTCTCCATACCAAATTGTATATGAGAAAGCTTGTCACTCGCCAGTTGAGTTAGAGAACAAAGCCATGTGGGGAATGAAGAAACTGAAGATGGATTGGAATGAAGCAGTGGAACAGACTTAATGTGTTGAATGAGATTGATGAGTTTCGCCTAAAAGAGTATGGAAGTTCAGCCAGCTACAAAGAGAAGAAGAAGAAGTACCACGACCAAAATATTGAAAAGCGAAAATTTGCGGTTGGGGACTTGGTGCTTCTATTCAACTCTAGTCTACGCTTGTTTCCAGGCAAACTCAAGTCTAAGTGGACGGGACCATTCCTTATCAGTAAAGTATTTCCACATGGAGCAGTTGATTTGGAGAACAAAGAGGGTGCAAAGTTCACTGTCAACGGGCAAAGAATTAAGATCTACCTAGGGCATGCGGAGAGTGTCCATGAAGTGGTTGAGGCATATCACCTTGATGAAGTCTGAGTAATCAAGGATATTGCGTCGTGCCGCGACGTTCAATCAAGCGCTTCTTGGGAGGCAACCCCAGGTGTATCTTCTAGCCAACAATAGGTTTTTCTTTTCTTTGTAGGAATAGTTGCATTCTCTTATTATGTTTTGTTTTACTCATCCTCATCCTTTATTTTTTTTAGTGTTGGCTAGAGATTATTTTAGGGTCCGTGTCTCAAAAGTGTCCTGAAAAACACAAAAAGAATAGATTTATGGGTATTCATCGTACAGGGACCAAAACTAGAAATCTACAAAAAATGGTCTGCTGCACAGATCTACGAACCCCATTGACAGGAATTCTTTCCATCGACAGACTGTCAATGGTGTTTGTAGATCCCAGATATGTCTTGAAATTTTGTCTAAGTCTTTGTGCAATCGACGGTCCAATCGATGATCCGTCGACTGACTTACGGACCATCGACGGGGTGTCGTCAGTCCAAAGAGCCAGTGCCTCGACCCGACCCGATCGGTTATATTAAAAGAAAAACCGTTCATTAACCTCCAAAACTTTTTGAATTCTTTTCCAAACCATTTCCCTTCACTTATTTCCTTTCTTTCTTATCATAACACCATATTTCTCCCTTCCAAATTCATAGATTCCCCCAAACACCCAAATTCTCCAAAATTCCAAAAACCCTCTTTATCCCAAATTCTCCTTGGTTCCTATTACTTTCTATGGTCGGTGTTCAAAGGCGAGAACATAGGTTATTGCAAAGATCACCCACCCATTCACTCTACTATGATCTTCAGGTATTTCAATTCCCTTTGCTTGATGAATTCTCGTTCATTTGCTGTTGGAAACGAAATATAGAATGTGGGTCTTGACTTAGGGACAAAATTGTATGTTTTTGCTTGTTAAAAATTGGGTAAAATGTCCCTTAGAATGATAGAAAGTGAATGGGTGGTGGTGTAATCTACTTAAAATGAGTGTATAGAACTTCCGACTTAGGGTTTGGTAGCATCATTGAATACAAGAATGAACCTTGCGTAATCAAAACCATACGGATGAATAAATGGTCTTTTAATTGTTGTTATGTGTTGGGTAAACTTATGAGGGTCTAAAAGGTGTCAAAATGTGATAATAGAAATAAGGTCTGAAATCTCTCTCAGGCCAACAGCACGAGAACCCATCGATGGACCATCCACTGATCGACGGGACATTGATGGGGTCTGTCGATTGGGAACCCTTAAAATTGTTTAACTCTAAGATGACGGAAGTGGACTACAGTTCGTCGATTGATCAATGGACCATTATGCCCGTCCGTCGTTTCCAACTGAGACACTATTCTGAGAGAGTTTAAAAATTATTCTGAGTGTAAGACAACGAAACTGGAATACGGTTCGTCAATTGATCGACGGTCCGTTATACACATTCATCGTTTCTAACTGAGAGGTATGTAAAATGAAGAATCTAAAAAAACTCCTAAGTTTCCAACAACGGACACTATCGACATCGATGGGCCATCGATAGTACCCGTCAACCAGTAGTGTACGTCTGAACTGGAATGTGATTTGTGTTTCCTTTTTCTGTGTTGGTTGTTTTGTGTGTGTAGTAAGATTGCTATGAGAGTAACAACTGTTTTACAGGTACTTATGGCCCCCAAACCGGACATCGTTCATTCCAATGGCAGGTCCAAGTCTGTGGCACCATCTCGTCGGATGATTGGAACTTCCGACGATGAGCGAGTTCATGAATATGTGCCCCCAGGCACCCGTACCCCTACACCAGCTGCACAATCCACTTGAGGTACCCCCTGAAGGTGGATTCCGGCGTAGTCACTGCGTCTAATGAGGAGTGCACAATGACCGGCACACCGTTAAGGTCTGCCTCGGGTTCTGAAGAAGCGTGTGGCTCCAAAGCGGCATCAGAATCAGAGTCAGCCCACTCTATGGGGTTGAATGAGGCCACTGCCTATGGTTTCGGATCACCTGGAGCCACTCACCTAGAGGTACCTGCCCTCCAAGCCTCGTATGATGAGGCTTATAGTTCGGAGTCTGCTCCGACAGCCCAGGATGATGTCCATGCACCGGTTCTTGATGAGCCAAACTAGTGGTGCATAGATGGTCAGTATCAGGTCTACAGGGATGCAAAGGTTCTGAATGACAAGGGGGTGATGACCCAGTTTGTGATAGTATAGCGGAGAGTTCTTACAGGGAGCCTTCACATAGTCCCTGATGTGCATATACTGTTTACCCACCACAAGCTCGAGTAGATGGATAGGAGTCTGGGGTCGTATAGCAAGGAGATTATTCAAGAGTTTTACTCCTCATATGTGGTTACTCTAAGAGGTTCTTTGGACAGGCGAGCGATACCTACCAAACGGGACCCACTCACACAGGTTCTAGTTCGAGGATACCAGGTGGACATTTCTCGTACTACCATCTTCCGCTTCCTATACAGTGTGACCACTAATGTTACTTGGGACCCCCTTACTCCGGAGTTTCATTACAGGTGGGGTATGGTCAAGAGTGGCCAGTTCCATAGGATCATAGATCAGAAAGAGACCACCAAGAGGTGGCTTGCACAGCAGCTTCCTATTGACAGTGTGGGAGCAGACTGGGTGTTATACCCCAGAGGCCTTATCAAAAAGGCCAACCTCACTTTCACAGCCAAGTTCTTATGGCTGTCAGTCTGCCACCGCGTATCTCCGATGGCAGTAGATAATATTGTTAAATGGGATAAAGTGGTATTGGTAGCAGCATTGGTGTCCGAGTTAGATATCGACTTCGCAAAGTTATTGATCTCAGTGATACATGAGAGGACTTTTAAGACCTCTACTTTTTACCCATTTGCTTGTTTGATCTTCCACTTATTCAGGGATGCTGGAGTTCCCATTTGGCCCCGTGATGCCCTCTATACTCCGGCCAGGACTGTTAATATAGGTCTCATGAGAGATCAGGACAATGTGGAAGCACCGCGGAGAGGGCCTAGAGTTGAGTTGCAGCCGCTGAGTGAGAATTTGGCAGATATGGTAGAGTTAGGCCAAGGAGATGATCCTGCAACTTTAGAGCCTACTGATACCACCCCGGCCGAGTCCGCCCATGGCACGAGTAGAGTACGCAGTTCCTCCAGTCTACTCTACCTTCTACAACACTAGTCCCGATAGCAAGGGTCTAGAAGTTAGAGGCCCAGATGGCCACCCTGCGTCATCATATCCATCCTTGGATGTAGAAATCCATTGTCGAGGCTGAGGACCGGATTTAGAAGAGGGTGGCCCATCAGACTGAGCGGAAGATTCAGGCGGTTAACCAACGCCTTGATGCATTTGAGCTATGGGTTCTTGAACGCCCAACCCCCACCATTGACTTAACTACTCTTTAGGAGGCTGTGGCGAGTTTTCGGGCAGTTGTTGACAGTATCCTAGAGATGAGGGTGCCTGAGCTAGAGACTGCACCCATCGAGCTAGCGGAGGACACAGTTCTTACTGCACTATTCACAGCCCCCACTTTACCTCTGCCTAAGCCACGTGGGCGTGCAAAGAGGCACCATTCCAGACAAACCACTAAGGGAGAGGATTCATATGCAAGTAAGAAGGAGCGGACGAACCTTGAGGCTGCGAGGAGATACTCTTTGATTGATGAGGAGACCCGTCAGATGAGGGCTCGAGAGTTGGATGCTGGGGAATCTAGTTCGAGACCTGAGGATGTTGAGAGGAGCACCACTAAGGGTGCGGAGATTGATGTGGGCACCACTAATGGTGACCTTATTACTGAGGTTGCGGGCTCCGGAAAATCGGACCCGCCTGCTTCTTGATTATCAGCACTATGTGCATAAGGTTTGCTTCACCTACCACCCTGTCTTGATATTTCTTATGCATTGGGGAAAATTGTATGCTTTTTTGTTGGGGGTGGGGTAAATGGAAAGTGAGTGTTAGGGTGAATTCTTAGTAGCCCAACTCACGATCCTCTCTTCAGGGTTTTCTTGATTGTGTTCTTTTGCCCTAAGAGACTTATTACTTTACTGTTGAACCGGCATTTTGTAACTTATACAAAGTATGAAAGCATAAAATATGAAGCATGATGGCTAAGCATGAATTATATCCCATTCTAAGAAAATGCTTGCATGTATAAAGAAGTTGAATGTGTTCACTCTAATAATGACATAGAGATGCACACACTGCACAACCCTCAAACGAACAATCAGACTAGGTGTCTCACAATCTGATAGGGTAACGAGGTGTCAAGAGAGTGTGAGGAAGTTTGATTGTTGCACTGTTGGTACTTAGATAAAACTTTCCCGGTTGGTCCTGCAAAAGGAATATGTGTTAGACGACTAGGAAAGGATTATACGCCCTTGTTCGAATTAGAAAACATCTAGCCTAAAATAAAGTGAACAAAATGAAATTGTTATTCCTTTTTGATCCAACTATGTTGATCCTATAATAGACATTTCTTTTCTTCACCAACTCACCTTCCCTAAGTATAATTTATTTTCCCTGGTCCCTCTTTGGACATGTGCACCTTGACATAGGTCAAAAGCATAAGTTGAGAAGAGCTAATGCAGAAACTAACCTTGTCTTGGACCTAACCCAACCTTGGGTAATGTGTACCTCGACTCATGGCAAAGCTATAAGTTGAGGGTGGCTATTATGAGTGATGACTCGAAAAGTGGGTATGAAAAGAGTAATGTGGAAAAGAAAAGTAAAAGTGATCAAGAGAAGTGACTCATTCAAAATGATCAATTGAATGAAATGATAAATAAAAAGAGAGAAAAGAAAGAGAAAAGAAAGAAAAAAAGTTGAACAAAAAGAAGTAAGAGTCACTTCCACAAAGAACAAAGGAGGAATCAAGGCAAAAATGACAAGAAAATAAAAGTAGGGAATAAGAGACAATGAAAGAGGTAGGACGCTTAGCTGTAATGTCAAGGAGGGTAAAAAGTCACTAAAATGTACCCATATGTACCATACTTGACCCTGAGCCTATGTTACAAGTCAAGAAAGTCCTATCGTGATCCTACAGTCTAATGTGGTGAACATAAGCAGTAAAAATAAAGACAAGCCTATGGCGACAAGTAATAAATAGGCGTGAATTTGCTTTGAGCGTGAGTGTTGAATAATGATCCTTGTACGGAAAGTTAAAATTACTGTGCGAAAATAAAGGATTTCATTTAAAGTGAGGGCACCTGTTGCAATATCAGAAAGTTGGTACCTTGGCGAGAGGCAAAAGAGTAGAGGTGTCGGTGCATGGTGAATTGATGTCATGGTCTGATCCACATGAGTTAGCTTATCAAGCCTAAGAGTAGAAGCATGCTCTAAAGCAAAGAAAAAGTTAGGATTGATAGCCACATGATTGCGAAAGATTAAAAGAGGATACTTTTGTACAAAGCGTTGTGTTGAGTCATAATGTGTCGCTTGAGGATAAACAACGAATTTAAGTTGACGGTATTGATGTCCCGTGGTTTCACGGTACTTTTAATGTTTTTTCCTTAAGATTGGTGTGTCTCTAGAGCCTTTTTTGTAGTAGTTTTAACATTTTTTTTATCTTTGTTTTGTAGGAAAGGTGTCCAAACCCAAAAATTATAAGACAACTAAGATTTAGTGCAGAAGTGACCCACGAAGGCCATCGACGGTCCGTCGTTCCATCGAAGGAACGTAGATGGTGACCGTCGACTGATAGTACAGGGATCAGGAGAAACTCGGGGAAATCTGACAAAGTGTGGGGCTACAGAAGTATCAACGGTCTGTCGATTGATTGACGGACCGTCGTGTTGAATCGTCATTAAGTTCAGATATAGTCCCAGTACCCCATGTTGAATAAAGTCTATGTATGGAACGCCGGAAGGCATCGACGAACCATAGACTCATCGACGGACCGTGCTGTTGTTCCATTGATTGATTCAGTGAAGATGCCAGATGAAGGATGAAAAAAGATGCTAAGTCTGGACTAACGGAGGCCGTCGATGGTCCGTCGTTTCATCGACGGACCGTCTGTAGGGGTCGTCGATTACAACCGCATTTTTTGACAATTTTCCATGTTTTGATTCCTTTTAATTTAAGTCAATGTTTTCTATAAATATGGTGTAAAACCTCATTTTTGGGGTTGGATTCTATTACTTTGGTTTTATGTTTGTTTTTAGATATTGGGTTTTTGCAACTTTAACATTAATTAAAATTTCCGGATTTGGTTTTCGAGTGATTTCTTGTTATTTCAAGTGGAATTTCTGGATTTTCTTCGAATTTTCAAAGTAAGTTTATGATTTATTGTTTATCAACTATCAATTGTGTTCTTGTATATCACAACTAGGGTTGTGGGAACCATGGGTGATTAACAAAGTAAACCTATCTTAATAACAATTCTCAAATAGGTTATTGCATGCATTGATAATTCTTTCGCTTAGAAGTCTTTTTAACGAGTGCACACATTAGAACTCACCTTATTGCTACTTTCCGGACCAAGGAGGTAGTTAATAGGGAAAGAATTATCAACATAAATTTAGAGGGATACTATCTAATAGGCTAGTCTCAATTGGTGCGAAGTAATAACTAAGGCATACATTGAATATGATGCTTAATATGGAGTAAAGGTAAGGGTTAGTAGCTTAGACACGCGTAGCCGGACCAAGGTACGGGATGAAATTCTCTAAATGTCGGACCAAGTATTTAGAGATACCTAACTTTTCACTTAGCATGCAAAACACTAGAGAAAATTGTTATAGCGAGGAATACTGCGTTATGAACCTATGGGGAACACTTATACCCTAGTTTCTCTAACAACTTGATAAAAACCAATGCTTTACTCTTGTTACTTGTTCTACTTAGAAGCATTAAAGAATTTTGTTTCACAAATTCCCCCCTTTAATTACCTATTTTCGAAAAGAACTTGACTAAATAGAAGTAATCGTACATTGAAGTTAAGTCTAAACCAATTTTCTCGTGGGATCGACCCCAACCTAATAGTTGGGTTCATTACTTGATACGATCGCTTATACTTCTTTAGGGAGTTCTGATTTAAGCGTATCAATAGACTCGGAGCCGGATGCTAAGCGCCATTCCGAAACGGAAGCATCCCCGGTTGGTGAACCGATCAGTATGCGCTCCTCATCAGACTGGGTGGCAATGACTACGCCTGGAGTCACCTTCCGGTGGTTTCCCCTAGTGGCCCGGGCGGATGTTGTCCGTGTTGTAGTACTAGAGGCACATAGGTTGGGTCCTGCTCTGTGTCGGTGTCTACATTAATCAGCCGATAAGTCGGGGTGAATGACTTGTATTTTCCTTTCTTAGAGTAGACACTTATCCTTTATAGGGTGATTTGTACCTGTCTAGTAGGTGTTAGTATCATAGGTTCATAAGAAAAACAACAGAAAGAAGAAAACATGAAAATAAAAATACACTTTTTCACTATAGGTAGAGGTCTACGAGACCCATCGATAGCCCGTCGATCAATCGACGGTCCATAGTTCAGGACCGTCGTCTGACACTTAACATATTTTTGGATGATTTAGAATAGGCTTCTCTGATGGAAACGACGGATGTGCAAAATGGTCGTCGATCAATCGACGGACCATATTCAACTACCCTTGTTTGACACTTTAATTATTTTGGGTGTGTCAAAGAATGAACCCCATCGACGGCCCATTAACTGAATGACATCCGTAGATGGGGTCTCCTGCTGTGGGCTTGTCACAGATTTCAGGCCCTTTCTAGTTCAATTTCTGAGTTTCTTTAGCGTTCCATTTTAACACAATCAAGTTTGAACATGTTTTCAATACATCATATGCTAGTTCATCATTCCTAGGGTTCTTATTTCGTACATATATCTAAACCAAATGAGTGAAAATATAGAACCCTAGGTCGAAACGTACATAAAGAATTAGACACACCACATTTTGGTTAGTAAAATTTTTAAACAACCATAGTCTATCATCCCAAGGGAAGTATCTATACAATTTTTAGCATGCAAAGCGAATCAATTTAGTCCCAAGGTCAAGCGCCACTCTCGATTTCCTATATTCAACTTTGAACGAGAATTCAAAGTGCGGGTAAATCGAAATACCTTTCAAGAAGTGAACAGTGTTGTTGTTGTGTGCTGACAGTGATATGCAACCCGAAGAAGTAGCCTACTCCTTCCGAACTCGATCACCGAACTTTGAAGAACGGAGAAAGAGAGAATTTGGGAGATAAAGTGTTTGGGATTTGAGAAAATTATGGGACAGATGATTTGGGAAATAGGGAATTGAATTGGGGAGTGAAATAGGGAGGAATTTAATGGGTTGAAAAAGTTATGATAAGGAATTTGAAGGAAATTGGCAAGAGGGAAATACTTTGAAAGGTTGAGTTTTTATTATAACCCTCCAGGTCGGGTCATTTAACTGGCCATCTAGATCCACGAGACCCCATCGACGGTCTGTGGATCTATTGACGGTCCATCATTAGGATCATCGATTAGACTTAGACTTAGAAAAGTTTGAAAACTTACCTGGGGTCTATGGACACTATTGACGGTCCGTCGATTGAACGACTATTTTCTGCAGATTAAGCATTTAGACTTAGAAAAGTTTGAAAACTTACCTGGTGTCCGTAGACCTCTGCACCAGACCATTTTCTGCAAATTCCTGACTTTACCTCCTGCACATATAACACCAATTAGGCATTCTTTTTGTGTTTTCTGGACACCTTTTAGATACTGACCCTATACTAATCTCTAGCCAACACTAGCAGACAAAAAAATGAAATAATTAGAACAACTAAACAAACTACGATTATTGCTAACAAGAAAATAAAACATATCCTTTGCTAGAGGGTACACCTTGGGTTGCCTCCCAAGAAGAACTTGATTTAACGGCGCGGCACAACACATGCCCCTTGATAACTCATACTTCATAAAGGTGATAGGCCTCAACCACTTCATGAACACTATCGGCATACCCCCCACAGGTCTTTATCCTTTGTCCTTTGACTGTGAACTTAGTGCCTTCCTTGTTCTCCAGCTCAACCGATCCATGTGGGAACACTTTGGTGATGATGAATGTCTGTGTCCACTTGGACTTGAGTTTCCCGAAAATAAGCACAACCTAGAGTTGAACTGAAGCACCAGATCACCAAGCGTAAATTATCGCTTTTCAATTCTTTGGTCATGTCACTTCTTTATCTTCTCTTTGTAGATGGCTGAACTTTCATAGGCCTTTAGGCGGAACTCATCATGAACGTTCAACTCATTAGCCTTTGTTCCAATTCTCTGGTCTAATCCAAATTCAGTCTCTTCATTGCCCACATCGCCTTGTGCTCTAGCTCGACCGGTAAGTGACAAGCCTTCTCATATACAAGTTGCTATGGAGACATGACAATTGGGGTATTGTATGCAGTGCGGTAGGCCCAAAGAGTATCATCTAACCTTCTTGACCAATTTGTTCTATTGGCATTCACAAATTTTTCCAGAATATGTTTGATCTCCCGATTGGACACCTCAACTTGCCCGCTAGTCCGTGGATAGTAAGGAGTAGCCACATTTTGGCGAACACCATATTTCTCCAACAGCCCTTTGAACAATTTATTACAAAAGTGGGAGCCACCATCGCTAATAATGGCCCTAGGTGTAGCAAATATGGAGAAGATGGTCTACTTTAGTAATGCGGTGACACTCTTCCCTTCATTGTTGGGGAGCGCAATTGTCTCCACCCATTTCGACACATAAACACCACAAGAATGTAATTCATCCCATGAGAGCTCACAAACGGCCCCATGAATTCAATACCCCATACGTCAAATAGCTTAATCAGCAGAATGGGATTCAAGGGAAGCTCTTGCCTCTTTGAAATTCGTCCATCTCGTTGGCACTGATCATATAATTTTGCGAACTCATGAGCATCTTGGTGGATGGTGCGCCAATAATACCCACACTGCATGATCTTATGCGCAGTTCAGATACCACTATGGCGCCCACCCACATTGAAGGAATGGCACGCCTCCAGATGACTCCACATCTCAACTTTAAGCACACAGCACGAATAACCCCATTGGCACAACTCGAATATAATTAAGGCTCATCCCAAAAGAACTTTTTAACATCATGCATGAACTTCTTCCTTTGGTGGAAGGTCAATTTGATGGGACCAAATCACTTGCAAGATAGTTCACAAAGTCTGGGATCCATGGGATCAGATCCTAAGAAGCAGCCAATAGATGTTCATATGGGAACACATTATCAATTTTAGTCTTTTCTCCCAATTCACGCATAGCTTCCTCCTCCAATCTAGACAAGTGGTCAGCCACATGATTCTCAATCCCCTTTATATCCTTCACCTCAAAATCAAACTCTTGCAGCAACAAAACCTCAAAGTAGAATGGTCAGTATGCACGATGATACTCGTGCCAAGAAAATAGGAGCGAAATTTCTTGAATGCAAACACCACCACAAGAAGTTCCTGTTAAGTTACCCTGTTGTTCTTTTGGGCTTCATTCAGGGCTTTACTCTCATAGTAGATGGGGTGAAGGATTTTATCCCATCTCTGTCCCAATAACAGACCAAGTGCAACCCCACTCGCATCACACATCACTTCAAATGGCTCACTCCAATTTTGTGAAATAATAATGGGCGCATACACTAACTTCCCTTTTAAATCTCCAAATGCTTTCAGACAGGCTTTATTGAAATAGAACTTACATTCTTTCTCGAGCAGTTTGCACAAAAGATGTGCAATTTTTGAGAAATCCTTAATAAACCTCCGATAAAAGCCTACATGCTCGAGAAAACTTCTCACACCCTTGATACATATGCGTGGAGAAAGCTTCTCTATCACTTTAACTTTGGCCCGATCAACCTCTATCCCGTTCTCTAAGATTCGATGGCCCAACACTATACATTCTTTCACCATAAAGTGATATTTCTCCCAATTTAGCACAAAATTGCAATCCTCACATCTCTTCAGCACCTCAACCAAATTATTCAAACACCGATCAAAGGAATCGCCAACCACAGAAAAATCATCTATAAACTCCTCAATAGTGTTCTCCACCATAATACAGAATATCGATATCATACAACGCTGGAAGGTCGCCAGTGCATTACATAACCCAAAAGACATACTTTTGAATTCAAAAGTCCCATAAGGACAAGTGAAGGTGGTCTTTTCTTGATCTTCAAGGGTAATAGAGATCTAGTTGTAGCCCGAATAGCAATCAAGAAACCAATACCAAACTTTGCCTACAAGTCTATCCAACATCTGGTTCATGAAAGGCATGGAGAAATGGTCTTTTTAAGTCCAATCATTTAATTTTTGGTAGTCCATGCAAACTCTCCATCCGGTTACTAGCTGCATTGGAAAAAACTCGTTCCTTCCATTAGGTACCACATTCATCCCACCCTTTTTAGGCACGCACTGAACAGGTCACACCCAACTACTGTACGCAATATCATAAATGACTCCGGCATACAACCACTTGATGATCTCCTTTTTCACTACTTCTTGCATCAGTGGATTCAACCTTCTTTTGTGCTCAACACTCGATTTGTGATCTAGCATGAGTTGGATTTGGTGGGAACAAATACGGGAGGAATCCCAATAATATCTGCAATAGTCCAACAATTGGCTCGCTTGAACCACTTCAACATTGACACTAAGCACTCTACTTGTTGCCCATTCAAATCTTCTGCAATAATCACTGGCAAAGTGTCATCTTTACCCAAGAACACATACCTCAGATGAGGTGGTAGAGCCTTAAGCTTTAATTTTGGGGCCTCCACAATAGATGGTCTCGCAGGTGGGGACTCGCGATGCTTTATATCCAACTACAGTTTCTTCAGCTCTGATCTATATTTGTTTCGTGCAAGTGTAGATGTCAGAGCATCATACACTTCAATACCATCACTGCCACAATTCATTATGACCGCTGCTAGTGCCTTAAACCCTAGAATCTCTTCAATTTGAACTTTGGATACACTCTCAACCACATAGGATGTAGCATATACTATTTGGATCTCAGCACTCTGCTTCATGGACCTACAGATATTGAAAGTTGATTCTTCATTGTTTAACCTAAACTTCATCTGCCCTTTTTCTATATGGACTAGTGCACGCCTACTGCTCCCTAGAATAATGGGGACCTCAAAATCAACCTCACAGTCAAGAATCATAAAATTGACCAGAAAGATAAATGACTCCACTTTCACAAGCACATCATGGAGTACACCTATAGGCCTCTTCACATTTCGATTGGCCATTAGTAACACCATCGTAGTGGGCTTTGGATCCCCTAAACCCAACTTCTTATAATTGGACAGTGGCATGAGGTTTATACTCGCACCAAGATCACATAACGCCTTAGCAAAGTGTACCAACCCTAGAGTACATGGGATATGAAGTCACCCGAATCTTCCTTCTTTTGCACCAGAGACCTTGAAGCAATAGCACTACAATTCTTCATTCTTTCATCATCTTCAAAACTCACTGATCTCTTCTTTGTCGCCATATCGTTCATAAACTTAGCATAAGAAGGCATTTGGTCCAAAGCTTTCATCAACGGAACATTGATGGAAAACTGCTTCAACATAGTGATAAATCGGCGATATTTACCATCTTCCATTTTCTTCAATAATCACTATGGAAATGGTGATGGAGGTCTGGGGATAGGGACCACTTTCAAAGATAACTCTACTTCTTTCGTTGTTTCATCCTCCAAATCTCCACTAGCTTCTACTTCATCATCATCATTTCTCATGTCACCTTCTACTACAGACGACATAGGTGGATCAATGGTCTTCTTAAATCCTCGAGTAGTGACTCCCATGCAATGCCCTTACTTCTTTGGGTTCTGGATAATGTTGCTTGGAAGAGTGCCAGGTTGGCATGGGTTTATTGTAGTAGACAACTGAGTCATCTATAGCTCAAGATGCTTTATCGAGACCGCATGTGCATCCACTTTTTGTTCAATGCCAGATAGGTTACTTCTCATCTCCTTGACATTCTCATCAGTCGCCTAAAACCTCCTTATCATATTCTCCAGCATATCCTCAACCCGCTCCATACTACCTCCATCGTCCATATGGGAAGCTTCCCGATTTTGAGGGGGAACATAAGGCCCACCCCGACCATAGTTGTTCCAGTTTAAGTTTATGTCGCGATTGTAGTTCCCATCTCGGACATATTGACCCTCTTGGTTGTAATTACCATAGTTCTGACCTTAGTTTCCTTGATCTTGGCGCCAATTATCCTAATTGGAACCTTGGGCATTTGGTCGGAAACCCACGGTATGATCATTAACTACATAAACATCCTTTTCATAGTAATACTCATCTGCCGCTGGTGGTGGTTTAGTCAAATAGTTCACCACATTCACCTTCTCTGAGCCTCCGCTCACATGCTTCAAGACAAACCATCACTTAGTTCTCATATGTTCCATCTCTTCACGAATCTTATCTGTAACTGGGTTATTTGTACCCTATACCCTAAAGCTGTTTCTCCAGTGTCCGACTTTCTAGTGCTCTAATCTTTATTGTTATGAGATATATTCTCCAACTTTTCTGCAATCTCACCATATGTGCATTCCCCATTGGATCCACCAATAATAGTATCAAGCACCGCCTTTTTGTTTTCTTCTTGACCTCTATAAAAGCACTCCTTCAGAGACTCATCATCAATGCGATAATTTGGGACACCCCTCATGAACATAGTGAATCTGTCCCAAGAGTTACTCACTGACTCTCCCGATAATGACACAAAGTTGTTCACCTTATTCTTGTGGTTGAGCTTCTTGGACACTGGATAGTACCTCCCTAAGAACACATCTCTCAACTGATCCCAAGTATAGATGGAGTTGTAGGGCATCTCAGTGAACCATATAGCAACATCTCTTGTCAGTGATAGAGGAAACACTCGCTGTCTGATGACATTCATATCCAAATCAGGTCTACCCACACAACTTTTTCAAATAGACCTCAGCTTGGCTATATGAGCATGTGGGTCTTCTGATGGCAGACTCGCAAACAAACCCCTCACGGTGAGCATCTGCATCAAGCTACTCGTCACCATGAATGTGTGTCCATGGGGAAATTTAGGTTGGACAAGAGGTCCATCAGAGTCTGTAATGTTCATGTTTCCCCTATAGTAATATTGAGGTCGTGAGGTTGCTGGAGGTTGGACCTTCAAAGAATCTCATAACTGATTATCAACATGTGCCTGGTTGTGTGCCTAAATAGGTAAGGGAGGATGGTGGCCTGCTCCATCCCCTACATTTATGTTGTTTGGGTTAGTTGGAACTCCTTGATTGTCCATACTTTGCAAAGTTCGGTTCAATTCAAGATCGTATGAAGTGAGTGGTTCCCCTCGACTCCGTGTACTAGGAAATTGTTTACCAAAGTTCAATAATGTAGTTAAAATTAATCTAAAATCCAATTTCCTCAGTAGCGCACCAAAATTTGATACGATCAAATTACACCTCTATTAAAAAGCATAAGCGATCGTTACCAAGTAAAGAACCCACAATTATATTCGTTTAATCGATGTCTTTCTGAAACAAGTAAATAAAGGGGGCTTTTGTGAAACAAATTTCTTTAACAGTGTAGTTAGCAAGTGAACAAAACTAGACTTTGGTTTTATCAAGATGAGAGAGTAACTAGGGTATATGTGTTCCCCACAGGTTTATAACACAATATTCATAACAATAGCAATCCTCTCCTAGTGTATTACATACAATGTGATAAGTTTGGTATCTCTAAATCCTTGCTCTGTCATCTAGAGAATTTTACTCTGTACCTTGGTCCGACTACGTGTGTATAATTTTTGAACCCTTACCATTACCTTATATTAGAAATCATAATCAATGTATGTCATAGTTATTACTTCGCACCAATCAACACTAGCCTATTAGATAGTATCACACTAAATCTATGTTGATAATTTTTTTCCTATTAACTACCTCCTTGGTCCGGCAAGAATAAATAAGGAGAGTTATATCGTTCGCCACCATTGAAAATACTTATAAATGAATGAATTATCAATGCATGCAAAAATACTACTCAAGAATTGCTTAGTAACTAATCATACTTTGTTAATTATCCATGATTCCCACAACCCTAGTTGTTTATTTAGTTACCCATGTTAGAAATAGTTTTAGATGAACAAATCATTTACTTACTAAGAAAGAAGAATAAACCCAGAAATCTTACTTAAAATTGCAAGAAAAATCTTTCAAACCAAATCTGGAAATCGATTAATTGATAAAGTTGCAAAAACCAATCTCCAATACACAAAGTAGAACAAAAGTAATAGCATCTAAACCCCAAAATGAGGTTTTAATACCATATATATAGAAAATAAAGTCTTCATAAAAAAAGAATTCAAATAAGGAAAGTTTTGTTGAGGCACTCGACCTCAATCGACGAGAGAATCGACGGATCATCGATCAATCGACGGCTCGTAGTCTGCTTCCGTTAGTCAGGACATAAAAATATGTTTTCTCTCTGGATGGTACCCTCTTTGAATAAAACGATGGACCAACAATACGGTCCGCCGATCCATCTACGGGCCGTCGATGCTCCTCCATATCTCAATACTTAGAATCTTCAAAAATCAGGTACTGGAACCTTCTCTAAACCAAATGACGGTTCACCATTATAGTTTGTCGATCAGTGGACGGGCCATCAATTTCTCTCGTTGTTCCACACTTATTCAAACATCCCTTATTTTCCTCCAATGACTTAGCTGTCCCATATACGATCACCATCTATGGTCCGTCGATTGAATGATGGACCGTCGACTGCCTCCCTAGGTATGTTTCTATACTTTGTTTAGTTGACTTCTCTGTTTTCTGCCTGAACATCTTTCATGTAAAATAAGACATAAAACATGTTAAAACCACTACAAAAAGGCTCTAGACACACACAACTCTTAAGTGAAATGCATTAGAAACATCGTGAAATCATGATACATCAGATACACGAGAGGGCACATTTAATACCCTATATATAGAACAAAAGTAATAGTAGCTAACCCCCAAAATGAGGTTTTAAAACTCTATATATAGAACCCGATTCCTAATTAAAAAGGAATTCAAATAAGGAAAGTTTTGTTCAGACACGAGACTTTAATCGATGAGACAACTGACGGACCATTGATCAATTTACGGCCCGTAGTCTGCTTTTGATAGTCAGGGCTTAGAAATACTTTCTCTCTTCGAATGGAACCGTCTCTGAATCAAACGATGGACCAACACTACGGTCTGTAAATCCATGTAGGGGTCGTCGATGCTCTTCCGTAGGTCTGGTTCTGCACCTTTTTCAGTTGTTTTCTTCGCTTTCTACCTGAACATCTTTCTTGCAAAACAAGACACAAAATTTGTTAAAACCACTACAAAAAGGCTCTAGACAACACAACTATTTAGTGAAATGCATTAGAAATACTGTGAAATCACTGTACATCAGGCAACAATGCCCAAACAGACCGAAAGATTGCATCGACTGGATCCCCTCTTTACCTCTCTCTATTTTGATGTATTTCAATTTTGGATAATTTTATTTGCATTTGAGAACAAATGTTTTTTATTGTGGTGGGGTGAGGACCACCTTTAAATTACTAATGTTTTGATTGTGTATTTGTGTTGTTCGATTTAAAATTGTGTTTCAAACAGTTTTTTGTGGATGTTTGAGCTTGTGGATTCTTTTGTTCTAATTGGTAAACGATTATGACCCTACCCAAAAATTTTAATTTTTTTCCACCTGTTTTATATACTTGAATGTGGCTGTTCTTTAGCATATTTGAGTCTCCATTTTAATCAAATTACAAGACTCAAATAGTGTTTATATCAAACAAACATGAATGTACGCTACGATGAAATCAAATGATGTTTCATAGACAATGTGTGAATTCTTTGCATCTCGTTATCATTAGCCATCTATCAAATCGATTCTCTTGTGATGACTGTTGCACACTAGCAAGAGTGTGGAGTCTTGTTTGACTTCAGAGTCAATGCGTTTTTTTGTATGCTTACCCTGAACCATGCAAGATAACACCTAAAATTTTCCCCGCTTGTCTAGTTGACTAAGTAAGGCTATATCTTGATATGATCTTAGGAAACATTGTGGAGTGTGAGTAAATTTTATGTATACCCCTTTTGTGACCTAACTCTTGAGTATGTGAACCGCTTTTGTACACCCCTTTAGCCTTAACTTTCTTTGGAGGAAACTTGATGTAAACATGACTGTTCTTGATCCATTACGCATCATTCTCATGATTGTTAGTTTGTTTTAAATAGCCAACTTAGGCCAAAATCCTAGGTTGGGGTGTGGTGAAAAGAAAAGGAAAATCAAGTAGAGAAAGAAAAATCGTTTAACCCATGGTGTTGAGAAAAAAATGTAACCCCGCCATATGAAAAATAAAAAGAGAAAAGGAATGAAAAAGAAAAATTTGAGAAATAAATTTGAAAAATACAAAAAGCGGATATTTTAAGTCCTAACCTAATGTAACTAACTTATTATGAAAGTGTTAGTGCATAAAGGTCAAGAAACGACCATGATGTCCAGAAACTAGTGAGTCGAACTAGTGTGGTCATATGTCTTGTAAAGAGGTTATGGAGTGTCGTATCAGGACTAAATCATGTAAAATTGATATAACTATGTATAAATACATATTTAGGGACCAAACATCCGGCTATAACCCCCCAATGAACACCCAAGGGGTCCTTGAGGAGGACCCAACCTTGGAACCAAGAAGCTGTCAAAAACCAGCAGCATCCACGAGACCCAAACCACGACAAGTAGACTGGTCTACGAACCGTGGGTCTAGGTCATAGGTTGAGACTTAGCCTAGGGAATATTAGCTCCCTTTTAACGACGGATGGAAGTAATGGGCGTAACCCCATCCACGGTCCGTTGATGGGTGGCCGTAGGTGCTCCCAGTTTTAGTTAATTTTGTTAGTTTAGCAGTCTTAGTTTTAGTTAGTTATTAAATGAGTGATTAGTATGGGATGTTATACATCTAATTACCATTCTAAAACTAACTATAAGACCTTAATTCTAATAATTTATGTCAATCAACTAAACTCACAACAAAAATTCAAATTGTTCTTCCCTTTTAAAATCTTCTCTCTAAGAGCACTATTGATGAAGAAGACTAAGATTCATCTATGGCACCGAGATCTTGAATTTATCCATCAATTCAAAAGAAATTGATTAAGGTATGGACACTCTTCACTCTTGGGATCTTTTTCCACACGAGGCTTTCTCAAAATAGAATTTTAAAGTCGCCCAATTTCTAGATTTTCACTAAATTCGTGGGTTTCTTTTAAAATCATTTACATTGATCTAAAATGTTTTTTTATTATATCTGAAGGTGTGTTGATGAATTCATGTATATGGTTTTTGAACAATTCCCCACAAGACCTATGATTTCCCTTCTTTCTCAAATCTAAACTATATTTTAAATAATGAATGAAGGTTGAGAATCTAGTATGTTTACATGTAATTCAATATTGTATTATTATGTTATCCTGTATTATATATTAATATCAAGAAACTAGGGTTGAATCTTGAAGAAAGCCTTGAAGGCAATGAATGAAAGTTTTCAATTTGATTAGTAGTTTTCTATTGAAATGTTGATCCACTTATGGTGTAGGTACTTACTTGATTTATGTATTGTGGTGTTGAGTTATGATATGAACGTCCATGTTATGCTTTGTTATGAACATGAATTTTATGCTATAAATATGGTAGTGTTGATATGTTGAATGAAAGGTGATTCTCATAAACACTATATGATTATGATATGAAAGAAAATTGACACATGTTCTTGGTTCTATGATTGAAAGATTATTCTCATATTTGGAACCCTTGAGCAATATGATATAGGAGGAGCTGAATCCCTTAGGTACTCTTCATGAACTAATACATAAATAAAGCCTTAAGATTACTTTATGGGAAATTGTGCTTAGCCTCAAGTGAACATGAATATGCATGGTGGATTTTATGCTTAGCATGTCAGGCTTCCCATATGGGTTCCTTCTACGTTTAGCAAGTCCGGGTTCCCAATATATATATGTTGTTTCATGAGAAGGAAACCTTCTACATTTTGCAAGTCTGAGTTTCTCATAGAAATCTCCTTCTTCCATAACTATGTGCCCACATAGGTCTTTAGTTAGTGTATCAACCTAGATGCTAATAAGTTTAATTTTACCTTAGGCAGGTGAAACACCTTCTTTTCGGTGTGGATGTAGATCACCAGATTCCACGTAGCTCGCATTTTTTATGTCAGTTACTACAAATCTCCCTATGTTTTAAGAATATGACCTAAGATATGAATATGACCTATGATTAAGAACATGAACTCTAACTAGGGATTCTTGAGGGCTACTATTTAGTATAGGTGAGGGTATACGACTTTACCTATACATTACACATGTGGGTCCTAAGAGGAGTTCTTGTGTGATTCCTTTATGTATGGCAACTTATGAATGATGTTAAAGTTGATTTCACCTATTATGATCTTGATTATTTATGTGAGTACACTTTTCACCTCTTGATAACTTTACTTGGTATATATGTGGGTATGGGACTTGATATGTACATTGCACAAGTGAACTTGAAAGGGGGTTATGGGATGTGTTTTTATGCTATGATGTTAATCGAACTCAAACATGTAAGTTATGAAATCTGACTATGTATAATGTTACTTATAATCATGAATGTCTCTTTATCTTATAGTATGGATTAATTATGCATTCCTTGAATGTGCATTATGTCTTTCAACTTTAAATAGCATGATTTGAAATCAAATTCCCTTTTTCCGTGTTTTAAATTGTTTTAATTGCATGGCTTCCATACATAGTACATTTGATTGTGCAAACCTACATTTCTTCTATTTCTCTACTAAGTGAAGGTTCCGGCTAGTAGGTTTTCATTTTGAAGAAAAACAAGGCTTAGATCACATTCTCAAAGACTTTGGTATGTCCTCAAGTTATGAGAACAAGCATGATGCCACTTATGTTTCTTTCTATTTTAATAGATTAATAGACTTCTTATATACTTCGTATTATGAGAAAATTTTATTTTAATGGGTGTGATACCTATTTGAGACTTCGATGTTGTACTTAGATGGATTATGAGATAACGTCTAGACATTATATTTTCTACTATGTAAGAGTTTGAGATTCATTGTAAAGAGTTTTTATATTCCGCATTATACTATGTCTTATGAAATGAAGATTATGATAATGGCTTTTATAAGACCCCTTAGGGGTAAAGTACGTCCTGTTACGACTAGGGGGTACTCTCGGTTCATAACACTTTTTGATACATTCAGCTCGATAGTGAATGGGCTAAGACATATGTTGTTCTTATTTTTTATGCTTGTCGATGTTTGAGAGAAATTGACTTGATTTGGGGTAAATTGTTTGGGAGAAATTTTAGCACCTCTATACTCTAGCCTATTCACGAATTTAAACTATTTTATTATAATTGCAATCACCCATTTATCTACTTTAGCCTATAATCAAATCACATCCCAAAAACCTGTTTCATTATTGTTTATTTTGTGTTATTTGCTACTACTGTAGTTGATAATTCTACACAAAAACACCCCTTTTATTTGACATTCGTGTCACCCCCTGATTGCAAGTATGTTTTTATTTGATAATGTCTATTCCTCTTATTGACTTTGAGTATATTAGTACTTTCATATCGAAAATATACATGTACTACTCCCTTTGAGATTCGAACCCAACTCATTTAGTTGGGTTATATATTGACAGATGATCGTTGACTCTTAGAGTTAGATGAAGTGTCTTTGATAACGTTATTCAACCATTGGACCTCGTGGGTGAAACTTGGAAATTCTAAAGTTGTTTAAGCTTCCATCTTAAGGCTACGGGGTGTTACAATATCCCCCGTCTTTGGATCATTCGTCCTCAAATCATATTCTAAGAACTTCTTAAAGGTCAAGACTCAAGACTAGAAACTCATCGTGGATGCAACTAATCTAAATGCGCTCAACTAAAGGAGAAAGTTTTACTCCATGCTAAACATACTTAATGCACCATAAGGAAGCAGGAACTACAACTAACAACCTTATCTTCATGAAATTTGAAATCTACTCATGTTTAAGGAGGAACTACCATCTCTGGGATAAATGATGCCCAACACTATCTCATGGAGCTCAGATGCAATTCAATCTAAATAGGCATATTTGAACATGTTCATCAACTCACCTCATGAAGTCTATAGGCTACTTTACTCAATGCACTACGACATGATAAAAACAATTCACATTAAGTCATTTCATTCAAGACATAAACTTTTTCATGAACATGCATAGAGAAATCATGGAACCACGTAAAACATGCATGAAATATAAAAAATAGAACCATAAAGAACTTCACCTAATACTAGACACTTTTATCTACTACCAAATATTCTAAGGGAACTAGGGGTGTCGGATCTCGGGCACACTCGCTTCTACAAAGAGACATGGAAAATCAGATGCACCGATGCCACTTAATAGGCAAGGCTAACTCATACGCACCCTAACTACATGTCTCAATATCTCTCATTGGACTAAAAAGTGGGGACTAAACTTCCATATTTTACCACATTCTCTACACCCTTCTTGGGTGAGGTTTTTCATGTAAGACCAAGTCATAAACATTTAGATCCCACAATGACCTTGCTTTCTATGCACACCATCTCCCCCTCGGAAAGAAGCCTCAACAGACTTTCTAAGAACCACTTATTTCAATTATACTAAGTCCTGATCAATATATTGATTAACTTTAACTTCTCACAAAAAATTTCATTCGGGGACATCTTAAATCGTAACACTACCCTTGGTAGAGTCTACTAACTGAACTACATTACCTCAAACTCACAATGACCATTTTTGGTTTTAAAAGCTGTCTTCGGGACCTCAACATCTTTCAACCTCATTTGGTGCTAATATGACTTAAGGTAAATCTTAAAAAGGTAACCAACTCCTTGAAGTTGGTTAACACTTGAACCTTCTCCCTTGCCTTAACTAGGTGGTACATGCAACCCTCAAAGTACTCTTCATAAAGACAAGACATAATCCATACATATCACATAGACCTTCCCCCTTCAACTCTCGAATAGGCTCATTTGAGAACTAACAACTGACTATATGGGTTTTACAATTACGTAGGAGCATAATAGAAATGCAAAAAAACCATCACAAAAATGACATAAAAAGCGAACAAAGCATAAATATCAATTCGGAATCTTTCACATATCGGGATCCACATTTGGAGCACACTCATGATCAGCTCTAGCTTTAAGTGCATAAATTCAGTTTTTTAGGATCATCCTCTCTACCATTAGACTTTACCTTAGGACAATTCCTCATTTTGTGACCAGTTTAACCACAACTTATGCAATCCTTAATGCCGGCTAAACATCTACCCTCACGCCTATTTCCACACCTAGAATAAGTAGGCAATAGGGATTCGTTACTAATTTCTTATGGAATATGGTCAAATAGCATATCTTCATTATACCTAGGATCATTGAAATAACCTTTTCCGAAAGACCTTTGTCGATTCCTAGAACAACCATGTCCATCAGACCCATCATATGAGAAATTATAATCATCCAATCTATACCTCTTTTTGTCTTTATGTCTTCATTTAGCTTCACTTCCTCAATATGTTCTGAAGGAATCATAAGACGAGCAATATACATATCCTAAACAAGCATAACCGTACGAGATTCTTTCACCACTAGAGTGGACACTCCCGACACAAACTTACTCATTTTAGTCCTACGATCTGCCACAATAGATGGAGTATACTTTGATATTTGGGTAAACCTCAAGGCATATTCCTTAAAACTCATACTAACTTGCCTAAGGTTAATGAATTCACTCACCATAGCCTTTCTCATCTCCATAGGGAAGAACCTATAAAGAAAAGCATTTTTGAACTTTTTTGCATTCCATGGGACCCATATCATCCGTTCTTGTTTATTTCCATTGGTTAAACAAAACTTGAGCAACACCTTAAGTTGGTAAGTTGTCAATTCCGCCTTCTCTACCGGAGTAACTCCCATAATATATAACAGCTTATAGACCTCACCTATAAACTCTTGAGGATATTTCTCAACGTTTGACCCAAAAAATTCCGGAGGGTTCATCTTTGTAAATTCTGGAGGGTTCATCTTAACCTCACCTATCAATTGTTTTGGGCCGTCACATGTTGAGACAACACTTTCAAAGCTGACCTAAATACTATAATTGTCACATTCTCACCCAAAGGGTCAATCGGAGTTAATGGAGCCTATAGAGGAGCTTCATGGGTAACCATGTCTTCCTCATTCCTTATATTATTAGCCCTTATAGTAGTCATATACGGTAGACCATCGGGTAAACATTAGGAGAAAGACCTTATAGAGTTAAACTCTATGGAATGACTTAGAGAAACAAAGAAGTGAGATTTACTAATCATCTAATAGATTCCGATTAATAAATGTAGGCACTTACCATTGATAAACAAGACTCTACTAGAGGTGATGACATCATAGAACCATTATAAACCTGGTGTTTCAGGACTCAAGGGTATTCCCTAGACGTAACATGGCGTATATGTCACATCCAGAAAGTACCCCCAAGACGTAACAGGCGTCGTCGTCCTCTGAGAGGACTAAGACTAGCCACTTAGCATTCATCATTACATTCATAGGTTAAAAAAAGTGTGGAAAGTTAAAACTTTTCATCTACATCTACTTCATAAGGTTTACATAGACCTGTCGCTTACACATAATATATTCATAGCGAGTTTACTTAGACTCCTTATATAAGAATATTACATAGTCTTCTACTTTTATGCAACATATAGATAACATACATAATATAGTCTTAATAAGGATGTCTCATTTTAAACCATCTAAACGGAATAGAACAATATGGGCATAGCCCTTAAAAAGATGTATAAATGCCACTTAGGGTTTACAACAATATATTGAAACAACAAGAATAAAATTATCGTGTTTAGACTACAATAATGTAACATAGGTAGAGTGAGAGAAAGACATCATCCTCAGAACTTGAGGACATACCCACACTCGGAGATATGATCCAAGCCTTCCTTCAAGAGTGGTCACAAACCCTTCAACTATCGGAGCCTAAAATGTTGGGTAAAAGGGAGAAATGGGGTTATCACATCACTTGTACCAAGTATGGATCATATTCACACACAACATAGAAATCATGCTAAAAAGGGACATTTCATAAAACATACCAAGTTACTTTGAAAAGCCTTATACACAATCCAAGAACACATATAAGGTAATAATCATATACTTCTTATGATAAAAGCACATTCAACACAAGACCAACCTACTCAATTTAAGCCAAGTCAACATGTTCATAGCATAATAGAATTCATAGCCAATGTAACTCTAACATCATATAATAACAACAATGTATGTTCATGAGTCCATATCATTACATCATAAGTAAAAACCCTTATCCATGACCCTTCACCAAGTCTACTAGTGCAGTTGTCAAATGAAGCCCCAATAACCTCACTCAACCAAGCAAACTAGCAAAAGGATCATGAATAATGTCAACCTTCACATTTCATATCATTATTAGAATTCATCCTCACATTGAGCCATATACACCATTAACATAAGAGTCAACATAAGCATAACATTTTTATCATAAGAGCATAACATATAAGGATCAGTTTCTAGGATATTCCTCTGTAACATTCCAGAAAATGTACTTTCCTAGGGAAGAGTCTATTAGGTTTTAAGAATATGTATTGGGATACATAGGCATCCCAAGACCAATATTGAGTAATATTTGTCACGTTAGAGAATATTGGCTTAAGGGTGTTAGCCAATTTCTATGTATTAACAAGTAACTTAAACCAAGCTTGTTTAGGAATTGTACCTGCAATGAAGACCCTAAGCTAAAATAACTATATTTTTCACATACACATTAGGTACGAGGCATCCAAGTGTCAAGCCTAGGTACCATAGCATATAATCATTTAAAATGATCATGTAGATTATGCAGTGCCCAAGGACATAGTGAGGATCATTGGACAAGAAGTGAACTTTCCTGAATGCACGGTTAGGAAAGTGCATGGCAACACATGTGCAAGAACATGTTCTACCGGACGAGAGACCAAGCCCAACCGATTCGGTTAGGGCGGTTAGGGGACAGGCATGCGTCGGGTCAAGCCACGTGGGGCCGAGCTCCCTAACCAATCCTAGGTTCTAACTAACTTACCTAACTAAATGACTAACCTAGGAGTAACTAAAATAAACTAACTAGTGTGGCCGAAATCCTAAGACCTAACAGGGTGACACTAGCCGAGTAGCTAACCAAAGAAACATTCGAGTACCTAACCTATGATGGTCCAAAGTGGTTGGTTATGGTCCTAACGAGTTAGGGGTACTTTAGTGATTATCCTAGGTCACTTAATTAATTAAATTATAAACTTAATTAAATAATTTAAATGGTCAAACCAGAGACCGTTAAGCAAATTTCAGAATTTGGCTAAGTAAAATGTTCTCCTATTTTTAGTCAATTTTGGAGGGGCGTTTTGGTAATTTAAGTGGAGGGACTTTTGGGTAATTCATGGAACGACTATATATGAATATTACATCAGTTTTAGACCACTTTTACACGTCCCAAATCAAATCAAACGAAATTTCTCCCAATCTCTCAAGAATGCTCTCTTTTCCAAACTCTATTGAAGAACAAAAAAAGCTTAAGGGAGAAGATGAAGGTTTCGAAGTTTCCAATCAGATTTTATGGATTCTTTATCTATAAGGTATGGGTTTTTCACTCTTGGGATTCCTTTCTCCAAGAGGTCCTTTCAAGATAATTTTTCTAGAACTTCAAATACTAGGTTTTTTTTACACTACAAAATGGATTTTCTTCCTAACCCTAGATTTATGATTTTCAATGAAAAGTAAACGTTTTTTTATATTTAATTTCGCCCGAATTGTTGAGTAATTGATTGATAATCTTTGAATTTCGTGTGATACATGATATTTCTCTAAGTGATGGTTTTGAATGGGTTGTTTCTAGTATTTGATAACGTGTAAACGTTAGGATTGGAATTAAGACTTGAATGAACCCTTTAACGACCCGTTTACCTTCTTCTACGCTATGCATGGATCTTGTACATGATTTGATGAGTTTTTATTGATTATGCTATTGAGTATTGCACTATGTATGATTATGAATATTGCATGATGAATAAGACTCTTTGAAGCAAGAGGTAAGTCTTCTAAGTGTGATTACTCTTAAATGTTTATGTTAGCCTATAAACTATGATGCTATGTTATGAAAAGTATGTATGATGTTGCTATGAGAATATATTGTCTATGAACACATTACTTGTGAGATTATGGTAAGAATATGACTATGCAAGTTATGATACTCTCTTGTATGCTTTACACAAGATGATTATGCCATGTAAATCTCACAAAAGAAAGGTTATGATCAAAGTAAATTCTCTTCTAATCTAAAAGAGCTCATGATAATTTTATACATGGAGTTAATCTCCTATGACCTATGATAAGTTTATTATAAAAGAAAATTTAAAAGATATTTCAATAAAGGGACTTAAGCTAAGCACCGATGAACTAGATATGGGAAGTGTCCCTTCTCTAGCGGGAAGGTAGGTTCACAATGATTCTCATGAGATTGAGGCTTCCATGTAATGTGGAACTATGGGTCTCTAATACATATCCTAGTTCTTGAACTATGTTTCCACCATAGGATACTAGCTAGTGGATCCACCTAGAAAGCTATGTCATGTTAGGTTCTACTTTGGCCGGTAGAACACCTCTTTTTGCTGTGGGAAAGACACAGGATTCCATGTTTAGCTCACATGGCCTATGTCGTTTAATGCGTATGTTCCCTCATGTAAAATAACATACAAGTAAATGAACATTGATTAGGGTGACTCGAGGAGTTTGCTTAGTATAGGTAGGGGTATGGGACTTACCTAGACATTGCACAAGTTAACTCTAAGGGAAGTCCTAGGAGATTGTTCTTATGTAATATGATAACATGGAAGATATATGTTTATGATGCATGATGTTACTCTTATATGAATGTTCATCATTATGATGAATATGTTATTTGGTTATATTGCTATATTAAGTGATGACTAACTATGTTACAAGTTATATGAAGCAAAGCTTTACTTATGGTCTCCTATCTTATCTACTTGGTTGTGTGGGGTTATGGGGCTTCACATGACCATTACACTCGTAGGTTCGGGATTGGGTCATTGGTATGTGTTTTGTATGCTATGTTATGTGAATTAATGAATCTGAAAGTTTATTATGTCTTCGATTATGATCATGCTTTAAGTTTGATGAAATCCTTAACTTGTATGCGTTATATGGTATGTGCATTGAAGAATTTTATATGACTTAGCATGTTTTTTAAAGAGATAATAAATGATCATTTTTCATGCATGTCCCTGTGTGTTATGTGCATATACCCATACTTAGTACCTGTGGTGTACTAACCCCATTACTTTATATTACTAGAACTGTAGGTTCCGGCCATTGAAGTTAAAAGGTCAATTTGAAGAAGCTTGGAAATCTTTCTCCAAGTCTTGGAAAGTCCTCATGTTCGGGACGCTATAATCTATATTCCAGCCTATGAAGACTTAGTAGTTTTTAGAATATGTTATTTCCATTATGTTCTTTGGATTCTTTTGTATTAAGGCCTATATGGCATATTGACTATTATTGGCTAAGTCCAGATTTGCACTATTAGATGGTTTCTATATATGTGAGACAATTTTAGAATATCGTACTTTATGAATCTTAAGTATGAAGTCTAAGTATACTTAATAAATATGTTAAAAGTTTTAAATTTTCCGTAATTTTTATTGATCACATGTTATGACGAATGCTAAGGGTTTGTCTGAGTCCTCTAAGAGGACGACCATGCCGGTCTCATCTGGGGTCTAGGATCCGGGTGTGACAAACTTGGTATCAGAGCATGAGGTTAAATATCCTTAGGATCAATGTCTCACTAAACCACATTACCTAGTGTCTTGTTCATGGTTGTGAAGCGCGCCACTATCGTGGGCGAGGGGCTATGTGATGATTAGGAAACTTCTCTTTTCTTGATACTCCTATGTCGTACCTTTAGAGTTTTGACACTATGTGTCTATTAGCATTTAATCCCTATGTAACGGGCGTGTCCGAAGAGCTTGAAGAAGATTTTCGTGCAGCCATGCTTCATGACAATATGGATCTTTCTAGGTTGATGGTTCATGCTTAAGAGGTTGAGAAAAGTCGCCTAAGGAAGAGGAATAGGGAAGATAAGAAGGAAAAGTCTTTTGAGAGTGGTTCTCCTAAAGCTAGACTTGATGTTCAAGACGAACCTAAGTTTAAGAAGAGGTTTTCAAACCAAGTTCCTTCAAATTTCTCCAACAATCACAATGATAGAGGTTCTAATCCCAAACCTCAAGAAAGTAGAAATGTTGATCCACTAAGAGAAAGACCAATTTGTGGTAAGTGTGGTAAGAAGCATGGGGGAAAATGTCTTGTTGGAACTAATAGTTGCTATGGTTGTGGCAAAGGTGGCCATATGGTAAAAGATTGTACTAATATAAGAAGTCAAGGTAAGGGTAATATTCAAGATCAACCAGGCGGTCCTAATTGTGAAGCTGCAAAAAGGAACCGTTTCTATGCACTTAAGGCTAGGGGTGAACAAGAAATCTCTCCCGACGTTGTGACGGGTAGGTTACAAGTTTTATCTGTGTATGTTTATGCTTTGCTTGACCCAGGTCATACTTTTTATTTCGTTACACCTTTGGTAGCTAGGAAGTTTTATGTACTTCCCGATGTTTTGATTGAGCCCTTTTCCGTTTGTACCCCAATGGGTGACACTGTAGTTGCAAAAAGAGTCTATAGGAAATGCCATGTCATGCTGCCCAATAGAGTTACTCTTGTTGATTTGGTAGAACTTGACATGTTTGATTTTGATATCATCTTGGGTATGGATTGGCTTCATGATTGTTTTGCTTCCGTAGATTGTACAACAAGGGTAGTGAAGTTTCAATTCCCTAATGAACCTATTCTAGAGTGAAGGGGGGGGGGGGAGGGAAATCTATGCCAAGGGGTAAAATGATTTCGTGTTTAAAGGTTTGTAAGATGATAGCCAAGGGTTTCTTATACAATGTGGTGATGTGTTTACACAAAAGGAGTTGAACCTCCGACATAAAAGATGGTTAGGATTGTTGAAGGATTACGACATGAGGTTCCTTTACCACCCCGGCAAAGACAACGTGGTTGCGGATGCTTTGAGTCGTATTACTATGGGTAGTGTGTCTCATGTGGAAGAAGAGAAGAAAGAAGTAGGAAGATGAGGGGTGTTCGGATAGGATGACGAACGGGTGAGGTTAGTCTAAGTAATGATGTAAGTCATTCTTAGTCATTGCACAGAAACATCCCAATGGAAGTCTTAAAAGAATATCCTAAGTCAACCTAGCATGTTCAAAGTGAACGTGAGATCAAAGAAGAAGAAATGTAAGTTCAAAGTGAAATAAGTAAGTAAAGCATAAGAATGTCAAATCATGAGTGTTTGATAAGAATGAAGTTTTAACAGTTATTGGTTTATGCCCATATTGGAGTATGAATAAATGCCCCAAGAACTATATAATATGCAAATAATCAAAGAATGGGCATAGCCAATAAAGATTGGCTTATAAAGACTTCATGCCCAACTTAACAAGAATGAAAAAAAATTAACTTGTTTACTAAATAGGTGCACGTTTTGGTAAAAGATAGTACCAACTAGAGTGTTAATAAGATGTTTTCATACTCTATTCTTGCACTTATGTGAAACTTGTATGCATATGTTTTCTTGAGATTTTGCTGTTTTGTTGTTATCTTGAGAAGATCGATAGCATGGTAACTCTTTGATGCATTTTGAGCTTATGATAAGGTTGAGAAGGAAATTTCTCACTATGTGTTATGAATATGTAGCTCTTATATATTTGTGCATCTTAAATTGAGTTCTAAGTGTAATCATATGTTATGTCCTGGTTGTGCTGCTAGTATTGAGTGTTTTTCCTACCCTCCAAAAGAATTTAGTGTCATTCGGGGACGAATGTTCCTAAGTAGGGAGGGATAATGTAACATTCCAGAAAATGTACTTGTCTAGCAAAGAGTCTATTAGGTTTTAAGAATTTGTGTTGGGATACATAGACATCCCAATGCCCAATATTGAGTAATATCGGGCACGTTAGAGAATATTGGCTTAAGGGTGTTAGCCAAATTTCTATGTATTAACAAGTAACTTAAACCAAGCTTGTTTAGGAATTGTACCTGCAAAGACCCTAAGATAAAATAACTATATTCTTCACATACACACATTAGGTACGAGGCATCCAAGTGTCAATAATAGGTACCATAGCACATGATCATTTAAAATGATCATGTAGATTAACCAGTGCCCAAGGACATAATGAGGATCCTTGGACAAGAAGTGAACTTTCCAGAATGCATGGTTAGGAAAGTGCACGGCAACACATGTGCTACCGGCCGAGATACCAAGCCCAACCGATTCGGTTAGGGCGGTTAGGGGACAGGTAAGCGTCGGGTCAAGCCACGTGGGACCGAGCTCCCTAACCAATCCTAGGTTCTAACTAACTTACCTAACTAGCTAACTAACCTAGGAGTAACTAAAATAAACTAACTTGTGTGCTAGTAATCCTAAGACCTAACCAGGTGACACTAGCCGAGTAGCTAACCAAAGAAACATTCTAGTACCGAACCTAGGATAGTTCAAAGGGGTTGGTTATGGTCCTAACGAGTTAGGGGTACTTTAGTGATTACCCTAGGTCACTTAATTAATTAATTAATTTAAATGGTCAAACCCTAGACCCTTAAGCAAATTTTCAGAATTTGGCTCAGTCAAATGTTCTCCTATTTTTAGTCAATTTAGGAGGGGCGTTTTGGTAATTTAAGTGGAGGGTATTTTGGGTAATTCATGGAACGACTATAAGAGGAATATATAATCTCAAGGAGTAAATAGATGAGGGTAGCGTTACTTCATGTCGGCTTCACCCTCCCATGTTTCACCCTCAACAAGATGGTTCCTCCATAGAACTTATACAGAGGAAACCTCCTTGTTTCTGAACTTCTTGACCTGGCGATCTAGGATCTTGACCGGAACCTCTTCATATGAGAGGTTCTCATCCACTCCTAAATCTTCAATAGGAAGAATAGACACCAGGTCGCCTATATATTTCATGAGCATGGAAACATGAAACACCTAATGAACCGAAGCTAGTTCACTAGGTAGTTTGAACTCATATGCAACCTTCCTAATGTCACAACTGGAATCTAGACCCCAGACGAGACCGGCGTCGTTGACCTCTCAGAGGTCGCAGACAAGCCTACTTACGTCATTCTTACTTTACATTGGTTAATTTTTAGCGGAAAATTTGAAACTTTTTGTTTCTAAACATTACTTACTAACCATTTATAATACATTCGTAATTTGTTCAACATCAACCATCTAATCATTAAGAGATAATCAAATGAAAGGAATAGTTCAATAAACATAATTGTATAATTCCCAAAGTGGCACCAATACATAGTCTGAATAAAATAAGAAAGAAACGCTAGTGGAACATGCTCCACTAGCTCAACTCCTAAACTAAGCTAGAACATAAAACAGTAGCATCCTCGAAAGCATGAGGACCTACCAAAACCGGATGAATGTTCGACGTCCGGATAACTGCAGCGATGATCCTGTAGCTCTACCGTCCACTTGTGCCTGCACCTAAAATAGTAGAGTTTGTATAGGGTTAGTACACACTTGTACTAAGTATGGGTATATGCAAGCACACACCAAGGACATGCATGAGAAAGAATAGCTCTTTCCTAACAACATGATTTTTGGAAGTCAAGTCAGTGGACTTGCCAAATTGAGATTTGGAAAGTTTCCTAATTTGGATTAGGAAAGTAAAAGATCTTTCCTAATTTGGATTAGGAAAGTCCGTGAGCTTTCCGATTTGGAATAGGAAAGTTATGCCATGAGAATAACATACATTATCATACATTTCACATTTGCACACAACACATAACATTTACACATAGCACACATCATATAGCATACAATACATTTTGCATGTAGCACATAACTTCGTTCATATCATTCATTCATATGCCATGAGACCTTGGAATCATGGACTTGACATTAAGACATCCCAGAAATGAGGGCTCAACATATGGGACCTCAACTAGGGAGTCTTCATTAGCAAACACAAAGCCTGCTTCATTCATTCATACGTACTTCATTTCATTTCGTTCATAGTCCAGTGTAACCACCGGTTATACCGAGGATGTAGTTTAAGACTTTCATTAGGTTCGTTGTACAATGACCAAGAATGACCTAATGTCATTACTTGAATCTAACTCACCTTAGATTATCCTATCCTAACACCTTTGGTATCATTCATTTCATTATGTGCATCATTTGAGGCTGGCCTCATTCATTCATTGGAACTTTAACTTTAACCGACATAGATCATGTGAGCATCATGAAATCCAGTGTCTCCCCCACACTGATAAGAGGTGGAATCACCGGCCAAAGTGATCCAATAACATGCTAGCGTACATGGGAATTTAACCCCGCCAGATCCCTATATTGGCAGTATAGGTTCGAAGACTAGGAGATATAAGGAGACCCATACTTGGCAAGCCGGACGGTCTCATCTCATGAGAGTTACGTGAACCTCTGCCCTTCCCGAAAGAAGGCATCACCGCTCATAGCTAGTCTATCGGTGCTCAGTATAAAGTTCCATTTCATTCATCTCATACGTCATGGAAGCTGACTTCTAGTATGAGGACATCATAGCTCATTAGATGATTTCTCATCTCATCATTCGTATTAAGTGTGTTAAGCTCAATACTCTCATTAGAGTGTTCATAGAGACTAGTCTCTTCATTATCTTACACTCTCATAGGTGAATACATGTTAGTAACATTTACTTAGGCTCATTTGAGATTACTCTCCTCATTTACATTAGCCTCATATCATGTTGTCACCACATTCATCATCACTTGCACCTTTGTTTTTCTTAGTTATTCACCTCTTATTACATGAATGTTCATTTCGTCATATGCCAATACACTTGGCCATTTGGTGTGTCTCACACCCTTACTTAACCCCTCTAGGATTCATCATTTCATGTCATACATCTTAGGTTCACTTACTTTTGAACGTATGTTAGACTTATGAGTCTATACACACAAGCCATGAGGCTTCATTCATAGTTCGTTAAATGATTCTTACATTCCTAAGATTATGTAGTACAAGACTTATGTATCTTGTATGTATGCCAAGATCTTGATTTTAATCTAAGTAGGTGGCATTATTCTTGGATATTTCGTTCACGTATGACTTATGCATCAATACGGAAGTTTGGGCAAGGAAACCCAAGTCTTGAATCAATTGGATATCATTTACATTATTAATTGATTTTATTCTAATATTCATAACATTTTTACTCTAAGTCAATTCACAATATTAACATTGAAGGATTATTTTTCTATTTAACTATTTCCTTGTATTGGCCGATGGGTTGTGGGTTCGAGTCCCCACAACCCCATTTTCATTTTTCCTTTATTGTTTCGGTCCATGTGGGACATTGGGACCCGAGGTCGAGTCCCCTCACCCATACCTAATTCTTTTGATTTTCTTTCCCCTTCCATTCGCTTAAGGCCGAGAGGTTGTGGGTTCGAACCCCCACAACCTCTTTATTTTATTCTCCCTTTTAAGAGTTGACTGTTTGAGTTGACTGTGAGGTTGTGGGGTCGAATCCCCATAGCCTCATTTCATTTTTATTTTTATCTCCCCCCATCCGCATAGAGGTCGTGGGTTCGATTCCCATGCCTCTCATATTTTTATTTTTTCCTTTTCTTTGGGTTCTAACCGAGAGGGTGTGGGTTCGAATCCCACCCCTCTCATTTCTTATTTTTCACACTTATTTTTCCCAGCCATGACACGGTTCGAATCCCCCTCACCATATAATTTTTTTCTTCTTTAATTTTGGGGGATTTTAACGGGGTGAGGTCTCGGGTTCGACCCTCAATGACCTCACCTATTATTCTTTATTTTTCTTATCATTTTATACAACTTAATTTGGCAGAGATATGTCAACATAGTGCTGGAAATTTAAGGTAAACTCTTTGCTCATTTTTATCTCCCTTTATTCGTGAATTTATAGAGCAATACATAGTTCATTTGATACGTTCTTTAATACATTCTTTCACGAATTATTAGTCAAGATGTTTACTCCTCAATTCAGCCACACTTCATGTCACCTGAATATCACAATTTACTTCAATTGGTGTACATAAAACAACAAACATAACATTAACAAATTCAAGACTCTAGGCCGAGACTCAAGACATGTCATATATTTTTCTTAATTTCGAACTCACACATGGTTTGTCTTTTCATAAATTAACGTAAATCCAGCACATTAACATTCAGCACAAACATCACATAATCCTAAGTCTACCAGCATTCATACCAACCTACAAATTCGTTGGGAGCTAATGACAGGGACACGCAACGGGGAAAACAACCTTAGTTTTGAGCCGAATATTCTGAGTCCTAGGGGTCTCTTGGGAAAGGGACCAAGAGTAAGAATTCCCATACCTTTGTTTTCTTATTAAATCTCCAGAATGCTGCCCAAGAACCTCTCCAAAAATCAGTCCAAACACCCACACTCACACCTTACCCGACTAGCGTAGTATGTTTTGCTTAACGTTACCGAATTGCTTTCTCTTTTGTGTTTTGCGTGTGAATTCTTCAAGCATGAAGAACTTTTGTTTTCTTTCTGACTTTTCTCACGTTTGCAGCCAGAGAGAGTGTGAGAAAGAGAGAGATTAACGTGTAGGAGAGAGTGGGGGATGGGAGATAGTGGTCTAGTAGAAATAGGGCATGTTGGTAGGACTTAGTCAACTTAAATAATTAATTAAAATTAATAAAAATCTGATTTCTTTTTCCTAAATCAGATATTATTAATTATTTATTAAAAATTAAGTTAACAAATTAAAATAAAAGCAAGTTAAATCCTGCTTCTAGTGGGGCTCGAACCCGAGTGACCCCATTTGCAAAAATGGGTCAATTCAGGTTGCCCCACCCGAAATACCTTAAATAAATTAATTAATTAACTAATTAATTAATTCCTCAGGGTAATTACAATATTACCCTTGGCTTGGAAAAGACCATTTTACCCTTGGACTCTCAAAACTTAAGATTTCTTCTTTTGAGTCCGGTAAAAACTCTTTCAAATAAATCTTCGTTTTCGCGAGCCTCACATGGTTGGTTCCAACCTTTCCAAGCTCAATTAACTCCCCAAGTTAGTTGGCTTGATTGTATTAAGGGTTCTGAGGTCTGGTGTAACGGCCTGTATTTTTGTATGTGGTAGTTCTATTCATGTTATACTTGACTTATACATATAGTGTAGGAGAGGGATCATTTTTCTTTATGATTAGTGTTGGTTTAAACTAGCTTGGAAGGTGATGTAATGCCTTGCACGTTTTAGCATATGTATTGCAAGTTAACTCCGATGGAAAGTATTTAAGTAATTATAGCAAGGTGGTAATTGAGCTAGCAGTTGCAACACCTACTTGATTTATATTATAGTTAAAGGGCCCAAGTTTGATTGACCAGATTTAGGCTTATATTTAGGGGCTCATTTGATGCCCAAACCTATTAAAGAAAATGTGAATGAAAGAAGGCCCAACAGCCAAATCTGCCAATTGGCCATTATGGATAAAGCCCAAGTGAAACTAAGTAAGTACATGACCTCCTAAGATTTGTTTTACCATGTTATTCGGCCAAGTGTGTACCACCTACTTGCACTAATCTGTCCCAAGCTTACTAAAAGAACAAAGGAAAAATGGACAGCCAAGGTCCAATAATATTAAGTCCAAAAGGGCCCAAGTTAAAAGGACAAGCAGGTGGGGCACCTACTTGACATTATATGGCCCAAAATTGGTCAAGAGTGTCGGCCATAACACCTCCTTTTTCAAAGGATAAGGATCAAGTCTTATTCTCCATTTTGAACTTGCAAAAAATTTCAGATTTCCTAAGTTCTTTCTTGGTCTCTCTTGGCTTCAATTAGCAGCCCTAAAACACCTTAGAGTTCTTGAGTGCTGTCTAATTTTTCAAGTAAGAGTTTGAAGGAGAGTTTGAATTCTTGAAGTACAAGTTTAGAGGATAAATTTTCAGAATTAAGGTAAGACTTCAACCCATTTGTTTTCCTCTCTTTGATAATGTTTGGAGTGGAGAATTTTGTATATGTTTATCAAGAATTCATGGATTGTGATAAATCTTTGAGTCAATATTCTCCTATTATGCTGAAAGATTTGAGATTGTTAGTGGCTGCCTTATGAATATTGTTGTTGAGGGCTGTTTGGGTATCTCTGGAATGAGGGTTTGAAACGTTGTCTTCCGGTGTCGAGGAAGGGTGTGGTGGTTCACCAGTGATGTAAGGTTTGTATAAGGCCTGATTTCCCTCACATATTTTTTAGCTACTGTTTTGGAAAACCTTATTGTGATTAGCTGCTGATATTAGCTTAATCATGACTTATGTTGTAGATTAGCACCCAATAAGGAAGGCTGAATCGTGATAGTGGTATTGGTCATAAATATAAGGTATGTAAGGCTATTCGATTCTATATCCTTTTGGCATGAAATCTGCCACCTGCAATTAATATCAATGAAGTAATTCTCATAAGTTCTATTTCTAGAAAAGAAAGCATGGTGGCAGCGTACTATCTCCAAATAGCTAACAATATTTCTTTCCCCATTCTAAGTACATGGAACTACTTCATTATATGTTCACTACTCTATACTTGTGTAATTTCCCCTTGTGCTGTTATAGAAATGGTATTTGCAAAAGAAAGTTTGATGAATCCTTCTCCTAAGCCAATTGAAGTCAATTGTGCCATTAAGGTCTTAAAGTAAGGTGTTGATGTTTCATAGCTCCTTATGTCATTGTTACTGCCTCAAAGTATTGTTTTCATGTATTCCACTACTGTTCCATAATTTCATGTCTCCAAGATGATTATGACCACCAAATCAACATCTCAAAGTGTTACGATTATCCAAAATAACATCTCAAAAGAGTTATGAACTGATTAACAATAATCTCAAAGATTAAAGAATCTAAGTGAAGAAATCTATATAATTAAGGGTGGCAGCTCAGGGGCGAAAGCCTAGCATGGGCCGATCCCTATTGGTATAGAAGGGTGGCAGCTCAGGGGCGAAAGCCTAGCATGGGCCGATCCCAAGTTGTGTAATTATGAGGACCGCATCCCAGGGGTTAATACGCCTAGCATGGGTCATCCTCTTCTACCACTGATCAGCTGGTCACTTGTATCACATGCCCAACAAAGATTATAACATACAAAGAAGGTAAAGAAAAGAATGTAGCTTACTTGATTCCATAAGAGTAAGCAAAGGTGGTCTTCTCTCCTAATCTATGCACTCATATGTTGCTACTTGATTTCATTTGTGCCTTGTATTACATATACTTTTTGCCTTACATATTCAGTACATTTTTCGTACTGACGTCCCGTATTGGGGACACTGCATTTCATGCTGCAGGCTCAGGTACTCCAGCTAGTAGACCTCCTCAGTAGGAGCACTCGAAATTCTGCTACTTTTGGTGAGCTCCAAGTTGATTCGGAGCTTTATTAAGTCCTTGGTAAATTCGTTTGGTATTGTATCATAGTTAAGGGTAAGGCGGGGTCTGTCCCGACCTACTCTAGTCTTCTATCTTTTAGAGGCTTTGTAGACGTATGTACATGGTTCAGTTGTCTATTAAGGAGTTGTGGCCTAAACAGCCAAGTCTTGTATATAACTTTTGAATCTACTTACGTTGGTTTGTATCGCTGCATCCAAAGTTAACTTGTCTCAATTGTTATAGTATATGCTCAGTAAGAACAGGTTGTAGGTTGGTTCTCTCGGGCCTTTAGGGCATCGGGTGACTGTCCGTCTTAATGGGTTTTGAGGTGTGACATACTAATAAGCTCAAACTAAAGCAACCATCTATCAATAGATTAAACAATTGAATAAAGAATCATAATAATAATAATAGTTTGCCAAATCAGCCTTATTACAAATGCTTGAACAAATGTTTGAAATGAAACGCTAGGGACAACATCCACTAGCTATGTCTAATGTACTAAGCTGAATAAAAGCGTAGGCATCCTCGAACTCAATAGGACCTACCAAAGTCTGGAGATCGCTAATCCATGCTACTTCAATGAATCTTCAATCTTCTCAAGAACCTGCACCTATAAAAATAGTTATAGTATAGGGGTTAGTGCACACTTGTACTAAGTATGTGTGTATGCACATAAACACATAAGGACTATGCATGATCAAGGAAAGCTCTTCCTAGAGCAACATGCCATTTCTGGAAAGTACATCACTACACTTTCCTAATTCGTTGTTTGTGAATCATGCTATGAATATGACATATTTTCATGCATTTAAAGCACATAACACATTTTCTATATGAACATAAGACCTTTCAATCATGAACATAATTTTAGAACAACTCAAGCAAAATTTATTATTTTTGCTCAATTAGGCCAAGAGCTCTCTTCACAACCGTATTTTATTTTTCAGTCTTTTACTTGTTCTTGTTGTGTAGTTCAATGATCTCCTTTGATACTATATTTTACTTATAAGTGCAATTATTCATTGTAGTCCCATACCAATAATGAATCGAGTATGTAATCCAAACGACTAAGGAAATGATTTGGCTACTCTACTCATGAGTTATATTTCTCATTCTTGTCAAATTGGGCCTGAATTTATTTATAAGACAATCTTTATTGACTATGCCATTCATTGATTATTTGCATAACATATAGATCTTGGGGCATATATTCATACTCCAATATTGGCATAAACCAATAACTGTTAGAACTTCATTCTTATTAAACACTGATGATTGATATTCTTAAGCTCTTGCTTACTTAGTTCACTTTGAACTTACATTTCTTCTTCTTTGATCTGTTGTTCACTTTGAACATGCTACTTTCATTGTTTATTACTTTCTTAAAGAAATCTTTAGCATTACCTGATATAGATCATGTGAGATAATATGAAATCCAGTGTCTTCCCCACACCGAAAATTGGTGGGTCACCAGCTAAAGTGAAACCAAATCTAGTGTCTTTCCCACACCAAAAAGAGGTGGTTCATTGGCTAAAGGGACACCAAATCTAGTGTCTTTCCCACATCGAAAAGAGGTGGTTCACGACTAAAGTGAAACCGAATACTTTCTCGAGATTTTAACCGACATAGATCATGTGAGCTAAACATGAAATCCAGTGTCTTCCCCACACAGAAAAGAGGTGGTATCACCAGCCAAAGTGAAATCGAATACTACCTAGCATTCTTAGGTGGAATATCCACAAGCTAGTAACTATGCTGGCAACATAGTTCAAATACTAGGAGACTTCGGAGAACCTGATCCAACTTGGTGGTGATCTCGTCTCATGAGTCTTACATATGCTGGAACAAGCTCATTGCTAGTCTATCGGTGCTTAGATCAGATTTATTATACTTTACAATATTTAGAGTTGACTTAAACATTATGGAAGCTGGCTTCTAGTATGAGGTATACTTAACTCAATGGATGACTCTTCATCCCTTTCTTTACTTGATGAACATGAATTTAATCTTACATTATCATCATGGTGCGAGTGAGACTTGTCTTACGGTTTCTAGCACCCTCTTATGTGAGTATCTTTGACGTAATCGTTTAAGTGTAAGTGAGACTTGCCTCACTTCCTTTAACACTGTATATTAGGTCAATTTCATAACTTATAAGCTTTTAGTTATTTCATCACTCACCTTATCTTGCTCAATGTTATTTGGTAGCCTTGTACCATTCATTATTAAAATTGTAAGGACTTATTCAATGTGCTATTAAGTTCACAACGTTTATTTAGATAGGGTATGTTGGGACTTGTCCCAATCATTGGCATACCCTTGGTTATGAGTTTCATTGAGTTATATCTTGTCAAGTCTCATTCTTTTAACATATATTTGTCATTAAAATACATTGGCCATATAAGATTGGTATGAATTAGTCATTGGCCAATTCTATAACATATTTTGGAAATAATATTGCTATCCCATTTATTGGCATAAAGTAAACTAAGATATTATCACTAGCCAAGTAAATCAGTTCATGAATACATTATAGTAATCTCATCATGTTAAACAACCCAACTTTTAACCTTTGATTAGCCTTTAAGAACAAATCAATGAACGACTTATAACAATTTCATATTCTCGAAACCAAGTAGGCATTACAACATTTATTATCTCATGTAAATAGTACCCTAATCATACGGATCTAACATTACATCTCATTCGACATTATAAATCACAGAACCTACACATAATGATCAGTTAGCACCACATACCAACAACATGCTCGAGATTTACATCATACAAACTAATAGAATCATAAATAGGGAGAACTAGGGATATGAAATGCGATTCATTGGGAACAACCCTAGTTTCGGATTCTTGAATTAAAAAATGTTTAAAAGCCTCTTGGAGAAAGGAATCCAAGAGAGAAAACCCATACCTTACTATAGACTTGAATCTACAATGATCACCCCGTACCTTGCACGAAAAACCTTGAAGAATGTGCCTTGAAATTGCCTAAGGAGAACCTTTCTGGTTTTCTTATGTTTGTTACTATTTTTGAGTCGTGAGGTTTCTACTGATTAATCGTGAGTATATATCTAAGGAACTGATATTGAATAATCCAACTGAGGCTAATTAACTTAATTAAATAAATCAATTGTCTAATTACCAAAATGCCCCTCCTAAATTGATGAAAAATAGGAGAGCATTTGACTTAGCCAAATTCTGAAATTTTTACTAAGGGTCTCGTCTTTGATTTTGAATTTACATTAATTAATTAAGTTGCTAATTTAATTTATTAAGTGACCTAGGGTAATTACTAAAGTACCCTAAGTCACTAGGACCATAACCAACCCTTTTGGACCATCCTAGGTTAGGTACTAGGATGTTTCTTTAGTTAGTTGCTCGGCTAGTGTCACCCGGTTAGGTCTTATTAATTTGGGCACACTAGTTAGTTTATTTTTGTTTGTACTAGGTTAGTTAGCTATTTAGGTCAGTTAGTTAGAGACTAGAGTGTTTTAGAAAGCTAGGCCCCACGTGGCTTGAGGCGTTCACGCGCCTGCCCCCTAACCGCCCTAACCGAATTCTGTTGGACTTGGTTGCATGTCTCTTGGCCGGTTACACATGTGCTTGCACATGTGTTTCTTTCCACTTCTTGTCCAAGGATCCTCACTATGTCCTTGGGCACTGCTTAATTTACATGATCATTTTAAATGATCATGTGCTATGGTACCTGGGCTTTACACTTGGATGCCTCGTACGTAATGTGTGTAAGCGATGAAAATAATTTTTTTAGCTTAGGGTCTTTATTGGAGGTACTTTTCCTAAACAAGCTTGAATTGGAGAATTTAAACATAAAAGTGTATAGAAATTGGCTAACACCCTTAAGCCAATATTCGCTAACATGCCCAATATTAATGAATATTGGGCATTGGGATGCCTATGTATCCCAACACATATTCTTACAACCTAGTAGTCTCTTCACTAGACAAGTACATTTTCTGGAATATTACATTATCCCCCCCACCTTAGGAACATTCGTCCCCGAATGACACTACACATTATTGTACTCAAAGAGGGTATTTTCGAAAAACAGATCAACATAGTTGAAATTTTACTCTTTGTGAATATCTGATTCACAACTTACTCTGGATGATGCACATTACTCAAAGCTTATGTGAAGCTTCATGTTTGAGATTGAGGAACTTCATTCTCAATCTTTCTTTAACTCAATGCATATGACAACTCATTCAACACAAAAATCATGTCAACGCTATACAAAAACAGCAACATGAATGCAAGCATGAACTCATATTAACTCATATAGTGCAAGTATAAAACACACAGTTATGGACTTAAAACACCAAAACAGACTAATGCACTAAAATTTCGAGTTCCATAAACAAAATCAGACTTAGGAAGAGTATATCTAACCTCAAAAACTGGACAAGTGAGGGTAACGGGATCTCATGTCGGCCTCGGACTCCCATGTTGCTCCCTCAACAAGTTGGTTCCTCCATAACACCTTTACGATAGCAAACTCCTTGTTCCTCAGCTGCTTCACTTGGTGATCTAAAATTTCAACTGGAACCTCTTCATAACAAAGGTTCTCATCGACTCCTAACCCTTCAACATGTAGGATGGATGCTGATCACCTAGACACTTTTTGAGCATCGAAACATGAAACACTGGATTAATAGAAGCCAACTCATTTGGTAACTTTAGTTCATAGGCAACATTTCCTACTCGCTGTAATATCTCATAAGGACCTATATACCTCGGACTCAACTTCCCTTTCTTACCAAACCTCATCACCCCTTTCATGGGTGATATCTTCAGTGGCAAGTGATCATCCCAAATCTCCTTGAAGTCAATAACACATGCTCTCAGCATGTCTTCAAGGGTCTGAATGGTACGCTATGCTTGTCCATCTTTCTGAGGATGAAAAGCAGTACTGAGCTTCACCTGTGTACCCAAGATCTTTTGGAAAGATCTTCAAAAGTGAGAAGTTAATTAGGCTCCCCTATCCAAAATGATATATAAAGGGACCCCATGCCACCTCACTATCTCATCAATATACAACTTAGCATAATCTTCGGCCTTGTAAGTAGACTTCATAGGAATGAAGTGAGCAGACTTAGTCATCCTTTGAACAATGACTCAAATGGAATCATGCAATTTCCTTATCCTGGGCAGACCAACCACAAAATCCATATTAATAGCCTTCCACTTCTATGTTGGGATCTCAATCGACTGGGTAAGACCTCCAGGCTTAAGGTGTTCGGCCTTATCCTGTTGGCAATTGGGTCACTCCTCCACAAACTTAGAAATATCTCGTTTCGTACCTTCCCACCAATAGATCTCCTTGAGATCGTGATACATCTTGGTGGCACCTGGATGAATGGAATATGTAACATTTCAAAATTCAAGAAGTGTTGTAAAGCCTAACCTAGATGTCGTGAAGTCTAAGTACTGTTTCTAAGTCCATTTTGATGAATATAGGTCATTTAGGAAGTAAGGAAACTAAAACGTCCAAGAACGTCCATGACGTCCAAAATGTTGGTTCAAAGATGTGCTAGTGTGTCCTAGCTTGTTTGACTAGTTTTCAGAGTCGGAATTATATGAAAATTGGTTAAGATATGTGTAACATGTGTTAAAGGTGTTTTGTAGTTTAAACGCCTGGGTATGAATCCCCAAGGACCAAACAAGGGCCCTTGAGAAGGACCCTTAAAGTTTGGGTACAACACTGCCTGGCAGTGTGCAGTCGACGACCAAGAGGATGGTCCGTGTATGGATGGACGAGACGTCGATGCCACCGTCGTCCCACACTTAGAAAAAATGGGGAAATCCTCCGCCTGCACAAGTCTCTAACCGAGCTTACTGTTGTGCAGAACGGAGACAGGACTGCACGTCGATGGACCAACAATCCATCGATCGTGATCTCGTTGGTGAGGTCTGCAATATCCTGCACGGTTTGAATTAAGTTCATTTAATTAGTTGGACGTTTACGGGTTTAATTAAGTGGTTAAGGGAGGTCTAATTAAGTTGATTAGTCATCCTATAAATTCCCTAACCTATCTTAACCTTAGCACAATTCTAAATCAAATTTCTCTACCTTCTCTCTACTTTCTCTCTCTATTGGAAGAATCCATTGAAGCAAAGCTTAGGAAGTGAATCGGGGGATTGAAAAGGGTGGATTCATCTTCAATTTCTCATCAAGACAATTAGGTATGGGATCTCTTCACCTTTGAGACCTCTTTCCTTAAAGGGTTCATCCAAATTGATTTCAAAAGTTAGTGATTTCTAATAGGTTTCATCCAATTCGGAATTTGATGTTATGAATTGAGTTGTTGATGTTCTTTTAGATTAATATGAGTTGATTAACATGTATTATTACTTAATTGGGGTAATAAATGATGGTCTTGCCTAAATTGATGGATATGTTCCCAAGTCCTTAACCCTAGATTGTGTTCTTGGATTAGATCGTAATTGTTCATTCACTTGACTTGTTTATGGGTTGAATTACTTGTATATAATGTAATATGCTGCCTATGAACAAATTAGGATGATGATTAGTCTTTCATGCTAGTTCTTGATAGGTGACTAGGGCAGGGTAAATTGGCTAAATCCTAAGTTGATCTACTATTGAATTATGAAGTAGTGACTCTTCTATACTTGTGATTACATTGGTTAATGAATTATGGTGATTTGATTACCTAATTGGGTTGAAGTAAGGGTTAATGGTAAGACCTTGATGATGGGGAAATTGTGAAGAAGACTTGGTAAGTCTTGTGACCTTATCCTTTGTTTCAATTATGGTTAATTGTGATTAAATCATGATGATTGTATTGGAGCATGCTTTGTGTAGGATTTATAGGTTTGTATGATGTTGAATTAAAATGTCTTGATATGGTTGTGAGGTTGATTAGGATGTAAAGTAACAAGGGTGACGATGATTTGCCAAATGTATTTTATTATGAAAGACTATAAAGTGTTAACCTTACTTATGTGGATTGTGATGAAAGGCTTTTACTCATACAATTCCTATTGAGCTATTATGATGACGATTATACAAGGCTAGACCCTATGACCTAAACTAAGTTATGAACGATAAATTAAGATTAAAGACATTTCAATAAGGGACTCTAGCTTAGCACCGAGTGAACTAGAAAGAGGAGTGTTCTTTCCCACATAGGGAAGGTAGGATCACTAATGTACTCTTGAGATTGGAGACTATAATGCAAATAGCATAAAGAGGGTCCCAATTATGTCTCCTATTTCTTGAACTATGTTTCCCACATAGGAATACTAGCTAGCGGATCCACGTAGTTACTATGTTCATGTTTTGGGTATTACTTTGGCAGGTAGTCTGCCTTCTTTCGGTGTAGGGTTTCATGACACCGGATTCCACATTAGATCATGTGTTATATGTCAGTTAATGAAAGTGTTCCCTAAGCTAAAATGAAGTAATGACGAATAAGCTAACTGAGGTGACTTGAAAGGTTAGACTTAATTTAGGTAGGGGTATGAGACTCTACCTAGGTCTTGCACTAGTTTGCCTTGATAGAAGCTTTAGCAAGCCAATATTATGTATGTAAATGATTATGAAAGGTAAATGAATTTATATGATGATTATGAATATGTAATTGGTTCTTATTGATTAAAGTACTAACTTATGTATGTTGAATGTTATGTTATGTGAAGTAAGTTACTATTTGTGATTCTTGTTTGGTTACTTGATTGAGTAGGGTTATGGGGCTTTACTTGATCATTGCACTTGTGGCTTTATAAGGGTTATGTATGGTTGTCTTGCTTTACTAGATCACATGATTAACTCTTATTTATACTTGTAATATGATCACTTGATGTTAGGGTTATGTGAGATACGGGTTCAAATATGCGATATGCATATTGTTGTTTTGACTTGATTAAGTACGTTTAATTGGTTAGTCTAGTCTGGTTGTGCATAAAGACATGAAATGGCATGATTTAACTAAATGTCCCTTTTTAGCATGTTTGATTGTTATGTGTGCATGGTCTCATACTTAGTACATGTGGCGTACTAACCCCATTTTCTTCCTTTTTCCCAAACACTTTAGGTTGCGATCGTTGAGGTTTGGTTGAGGCGATTGAGAAGAAGTATTGGATACTCTTATCATCTAGGTGGTAGGTCCTTATTTCTCGAGGATGATGCTGATATTCTACCTACGGACTGTTAGTTATTATGACACTTATGTTGACTCTATCTTTCATTTGAAGACAAAGTTGTATAAAGCCAATATGTGGCTTACTTTTATTTTTGTAGGGCTATGCCCATGTTGAATTGTTGATCTAGATGGTTTATGAGATGAGACGGAAATTTATGACTCTACTTCTATCTTATATATGTGTATGAAATAAAAGTAGAAGACTAAGTAATCTTCCTATATGAACGGGTCTATGTATACTCGATTATGTGTATGTAGAGGTCTATGTAAACCTCCAATTAGATATAGTTAAAAAGTTTTAAATTTTTCTGCATATTTTAGCCAATGAATGTTATGATGAATGCTAAGAGGCGAGTCTTAGTCCTCAAAGAGGACGACGATGCCGGTTACGTCTAGGGGGTGCTCCCCTGATGTGACAAACTTGGTATCAGAGCCTGAGGTTAAATATCCTTGATAATTACGTCTCTCTCAACCACGTCTATGTAGATTCGTACTCATAATTGTGAAGCGCGCCACACTTATGAATAGAAATCTATATGATGCATAGAAATCTCTCTCTCTTTCTTGGAAATCCAATATTGTGCCTCTATAGTAACTATTATGTGCTTTCATATTAACCTTGTATTTTTGGTTATAGGGAATGAATACTGAGAGGAATGCGTCTAGGAGGCTTAAGGAGGAGGTTGATCCTCCCCGTGTTGAAGAAGATTCTCCACTTGAAGAGGGGGTTAATGTTGAGCAAGTTCGGTCAATCCTCCACCATTGACGGATGCAGACATAAGTGCTGCCCTTCTTCAATTGTCTCAAGCCTCTACTCTCCAAGCTCAAGCTATGACGGCCCAAGCCAATCGGGTGGTTGTTCCCCGAGCTCCTCAACAAGTCTCTACTATGGCATCTCGACTAAGGGACTTCACTCGAATGAATCCGCCTACCTTTTATGGTTCTAGAGTTGATGAGGACCTCCAAGAGTTCATCGATGAGGTGTACAAGATTCTCTTTGTCATGGGGTTTAATTCTAGTGAGAAGGCCGAGTTATCCACGTATCAACTCAAAGATGTGGCTCAAACTTGGTATGTTCAATGGAGGGATAATCGGACTCTTCTTGGTGGACCGGTAACATGGGAGATTTTCAAAAAGGCATTTCTTGATCGATTCTTCCCTAGAGAGATGAGGTAGGCCAAAGTGGTGGAATTCATCAACCTTCGTCAAGGAGGTATGAGTGTTCTTGAGTATTCTATGAAGTTTACTAAGTTGTCGAAATATGCTCCTTCCTTGGTTTCTGATCCTAGAGATGAGATGAGTCATTTTGTGATGGGGGTATCAGATGATTTGCAAGAGGAGTGTCATTCGTACATGCTTCATGACAACATGAATATCTCTCAGCTTATGGTGCATGATAGGCAAGTGGAGGAGGCATGGGCTAGGAGAAGGGCAACAGATGCTAAGAAGACAAGGTATTTTGAGAGGGATTCTTCCAAAAGTAGGCTTCAGATTCAAGACAAGGCTAAGTTCAAAAAGAGGTTCTCTTATCAAGTTCCATCTAAATTTCAAAAGGATAGAGATGTAGGGTGTCTAACCCTAAGTTTCAAAAGGGAGGAAGTGCAAGTTCACCAACTAGAAATCCGACTTGTGCCAAGTGTGGTAAGAAACATTATGGTGATTGCCTTAAGGGGACGGACAATTGTTTCGGTTGTGGAAAGAGTGGACACAAAGTCAAAGATTTTCCTAACATGAAGGGGCAAGAGAAGAGTGGCCAAACAAGTGGTTCTTGTGATGCTCCAAAGAAGAACCGCTTCTATGCTCTTTGTACTATGGGTGAGCAAGAGACCTCTCCCGATGTGGTGACCAGTATATTACAACTCTTTGCTATTGATGTTTATGCTTTACTTGATCCGGGTGCTACTTTGTATTTTTTTACACCTCTTGTAGATAAAAAGTTTGATACTTTACCCGATGTCTTGGATGAGCCTTTCTTAGTGTCTACACCGGTGGGTGCGTCGGTTGTTGCAAAGAGGGTGTATAGAAATTGTCCTATCATGTTGACCAATAGAGTTTCTAATGTTGATCTAGTTGAACTAGATATGCTTGATTTTGATATTATTTTGGGTATGGATTGGTTGCATTCTTATTTTGCCACTTGTATGGTGTCCATGTTGATGTATTTACCGATCATAAAAGCCTTCAATATGTATTTACCCAAAAGGAGTTAAATCTCTGTCAAATAAGATGGCTAGAGTTATTGAAGGACTATGATATGAGTGTCCTTTATCATTCGGGCAAGGCGAATGTTGTAGCGGATGCTCTTAGCCATTTGTCTATGGGTAGTGTTTCTCCTGTTGATAAAGCCAAAAGTGGCCTTGTGAAAGAGGTTCATCGTTTGGCTAGATTGGGAGTGAGATTGGAGAGTTCTTCTAATGGCGGTGTGATGAACCATCATAACTCCGAATCATCTTTGGTTGTTGAGGTGATGTCTAAACAACACCTTGATAAACCAGTAATGGAGTTGAAAGAATCGGTGCTTGGCAAGTTTAATGAATCCTTCTCCTTAGGGGGGGATGGTGTTTTGAGATATCAAGGGCGGATGTGTGTCCCAAATGTTGATGATTTGAGGAACCATATCATTGAGAAAGCTCATGGGTCCCATTATTCAATTCATCCGGGGTCAACAAAGATGTATCATGACCTTAGGGAAGTGTATTGGTGTGAAGGTTTGAAGAGGGACATATTAGAGTTTGTTGCTGAGTTTCCAAATTGCCAACAAGTGAAAGCCGAACATCTAAAACCGGGTGTCTTACTACAAAAAGTCCAAATTCCTACTTGGAAGTGCGAAGACATCAATATGGATTTTGTGGTAGGTTTGCCTAAGACCCAAAAAGGGTATGATTCCATTTGGGTGGTGGTCGATAAGTTGACCAAGTCCGCTAATTTCATTCCTGTCAAGACTACTTATTCAGCAGAGGATAATGCTAGGATCTTCATAGATGTGATTGTGTGTCGCCATGGTATTTCGTTATCCATCATATCGGATAAAAGTGCACAATTCAACATCTAGGTTTTAAAGGTCATTTCAAGAAGGGTTGGGCACTAAGGTGAAGTTGAGTACCGCTTTTCATCCTCAAACAGATGGTCAAGCGGAGCATACTATTCAAACCCTTGAGGATATGCTTAGAGCTTTGTGTCATTGATTTCAAAGGGAGTGGGGATAAGCATTTTCCTTTGGTAGAGTTTGCTTACAATAATATTTTTCATTCATCCATTACCATGGCTCCCTATGAAGCCTTGTATGGTAGGAGGTGAGTCCTCAATTCTTGGTCCCGACTTGATCTATAAGACATTGCAGAAGGTTCATCTAATAAGGAACCGGTTGCAAACAGCCTATAGTCGGCAAAAGTCCTATGCCGACAATAGGAGAAGGGATCTTGAGCTTGAGGAAGGTGACAAAGTGTATTTGAAGATTTCTCCTATGAAAGGGGTTGTTAGATTTGGAAAGAAAGGGGAGTTGAGGTGGCTTATGAGTTGAAGTTGCCAAGTAAATTGGATTCGGTTCATCCGGTCTTTCATGTCTCTATGCTTAAGAAGTGTGTGGGTAATCTCGAGTCCATTCTTCCTATTGAGGGCCTTGAGGTCAAGGATAACCTCTCTTATGAGGAGGTTACGGTCCAAATTCTTGATAGACAAGTGAAAAGGTTGAGGAACGAAGAGGTTGTATCCATAAAAGTATTATGGAGGAACCACTTAGTTGAGGGTGCTACATGGGAGGCCGAGGCCGAGGCCGACATAAAGTCTCGATATCCTCATCTTTTTGATGATTGAGGTTAGTCATCCTTTTTAATAGTTTAAATATGATTATTAATTGAAGTCCTTTGATTTTGGATGATGAAATGCGAAAGATGAATTTTTAATTTGGGCAGTGGACTTACAGTGAGCTGCCAGTGACTTTGTTTCAAAATGAGAAAATTTTGTTTTTCCTTGTTTTGAGTTAGGTTGTGCATTTTTATATGGTGAGTCTTTATGGAAATTATATGTAGCATATTCATAAGATGAACTTTGTTCTAATTGACTCATGTATTGTATGTTGAGCTCATGTGTGTTGTAAGAAGGAAATACCTCCTGATGGAATGTTTGAACCTATGGGTGGTAATTACAGTTTTGAAAATTATATGATTCATGCTGATTTGATATTGTTGATTGGTTGATCTGCTAGTCTTGAGTCTATTTCTTTCTTTAAAAGAGTGTTTAGTGTCATTCGGGGACGAATGTTCCTAAGGGGGGGGGGGATAATGTAACATTTCAAAATTCAAGACGTGTTGTAAATCCTAACCTAGATGTCATGAAGTCTAAGTACTATTTCTAAGTCCATTTTGATGAATATAGGTCATTTAGGAAGTTAGTAAACTAAAACGTCCAAGAACGTCCATTACGTCCAAAAAGTTGGTTCAAAGAGGTGCTGGTGTGTCCTAGCTTGTTTGACTAGTTTTAAGTGTCGGCATTATACGAAACTTGGTTAACATATGTGTAACATGTGTTAAAGGTGTTTTGTAGTCAAAACGTCCGGGTACGACTCCCAAAGGACCAACTAAGGGCCCTTGAGGAGGACCCCGTGAAGTTTGGGGACAACACTGCGTAGTAGTGTGCAGTAGACGACCAAGAGAACCGTCCGTGTGTAGATCGACGGGGCGTCGATGCCACCGTATTCCCACACTTATAAAAAATGGAGAAAGCCTCCTCTTGCACAAGTCTATGACCGATCTTACGGTTGTGCATCACGGAGGCAGGCATGCCCGTCGATGGACCAACAATCTGTCGATCGTGGTCTCGTCGATGGGGTCGGCAATTTCCTGTACGTTTTGAATTAATTTCATTTAATTAGTTGGACGTTTAAGGGTTTAACTAAGTTGTTAAGGGAGGTCTAATTAAGTTTATTAGTCATCCTATAAATTCCCTAACCTATCTTAACCTAAGCACAATTCTAAATCAAATTTCTCTACGTTCTCTCTACTTTCTCTCTCTATTGGAAGACTCCATTGAAGCAAAGCTTAGGAAGTGAATTGGGTGGAAAAGGGTGGATTCATCTTCAATTTATCTTCAATACAATAAGGTATGGGATATCTTCACCTTTGAGACCTCTTTCCTCAAAGGGTTCATCCAAATTGATTTCAAAAGTTAGTGATTTCTAATGGGTTTCATCCAATTCCGAGTTTGATGTTATGAATTGAGTTGTTGATGTTCTTTTAGGTTAATATGAATTGATTAACATGTTTTCTAACTTAATTGGGGTAATTAATGATGGTCTTACCTAAATTGATGGATATGTTCCCAGGTGCTTAACCCTAGGTTGTGTTCTTGGTTTAGATCGTAATTGTTCATTCAATTGACTTGTTTATGAGTTGAATTACTTGTATATGATGCGATATGCTGCCTATGAACAAATTAGGATGATGATTAGTCTTTCATGCTAGTTCTTGATAGGTGATCTAGGGTAGGGTGAATTGGCTAAATCCTAAGTTGATCTACTATTGAATTATGAAGTAGTGACTCTTCTATACTTGTGATTACATTGGTTATTGAATTATGGTGATTTGATGACCTAATTGGTTTGAAGTAAGGGTTAATGGTAAGACCTTGATGATGGGGAAATTGTGAAGAAGACTTGGTAAGTCTTGTGACCTTATCCTTTGTTTCAATGATGGCTAATTGTGATTAAATCACGATGATTGTATTGGAGCATGCTTTGTATAGGATTTATAGGTTGGTACGATGTTAAATTTTGAAATTTATTGATATGGTTGTGAGGTTGATTAGGATCTAAAGTACTAAGGGTGATGATGATTTGCCAAATGTATTTTATTATGTAAGACTATAAAGTGTTAACCTTACTTATGTGGATTGTGATGAAAGGCTTTTACTCATACAATTCCTATTGAGCTATTATGATGACGATTATACAAGGGCTAGACCCTATGACCTAAACTAAGTAATGAATGATAAATAAAAGTTAAAGACATTTCAATAAGGGACTCTAGCTTAGCACCGAGTGAACTAGAAAGAGGAGTGTCCTTTCCCACATAGGGAAGGTAGGATCACTGATGTATTCTTGAGATTGGAGACTACAATGCATATAGCATAAAGAGGGTCCCAATTATGTCTCCTAGTTCTTGAACTATGTTGCCTCCATAGGAATACTAGCTAGTGGATCCACGTAGTTACTATGTTCATGTTTTGGGTACTACTTTGAGAAGTAGTCCGCCTTCTTTCGGTGTAAGATTTCATGACACCGAATTCCACATTAGCTCATGTGGTCTATGTCGGTTAAGGCAAGTGTTCCCTAAGCTAAAATTAAGTAATGATGTATAGGCTAACTGAGGTGACTTGAAAGGTTAGACTTAATTTAGGTAGGGGTATGGGACTCTACCTAGGTCTTGCACTAGTTTGCCCTGATAGAAGCTTTAGAAAGCCAATATTATGTATGTAAATGATTATGAATGGTAAATGTCTTTATATGATGATTATGATGCTTATGAATATGTAATTGGTTTATTGATTAAAGTACGAACTTATTTATGTTGAAGGTTATGTTATGTGAAGTAAGTTACTATTTGTGATTCTTGTTTGGTTACTTGATTAAGTAGGGTTATGGGTCTTTACTTGATCATTTCACTTGTGGCTTTATAAGGTTTATGTATGGTTGTCTTGCTTTACTATTTCACATGATTAACTCTTATTTATACTTGTAATATGATCACTTGATGTTAGGGTTATGTGAGATTATGGGTTCAAATATGTGATATGCATATTGTTGTTTTGACTTGATTAAGTACGTTTAATTGGTTAGTCTAGTTTGCTTGTGCATAAAGACATGAAATGGCATGATTTAACTAAATATCCCTTTTTAGCATGTTTGATTGTTATGTGTGCATGGTCTCATACTTAGTACATGTGGCGTGCTAACCCCATTTTCTTCCTTTTTCCCAAACACTTTCGGTCCTGGTCGTTGAGGTTTGGTTGAGGTGATTGACAAGAAGTATTGGATACTCTTATCATCCAAGTGGTAGGTCCTCATTTCTCGAGGATGATGCCGATATTCTACCTATGGATTTTTTAGCTATTATGACACTTATGTTGACTCTATCTTTCATTAGAAGACAAAGTTGTGTAAAGCCTATATGTGGCTTACTTTTATTTTTGTAGGGCTATGCCTATGTTGAATTGTTGATCTAGATGGTTTATGAGATGAGATGGAAATTTATGACTCTACTTCTATCTTATATATGTGTATGAAATAAAAGTAGAAGACTAAGTAATCTTCCTATTTGAACGGGTCTATGTATACTCGATATTATACTATTATGTATATGGAGAGGTCTATGTAAACCTCCAATTAGATATATTTAAAAAGTTTTAAATTTTTCTGCATATCTTAGCCAATGAATGTTATGATGAATGCTAAGAGGTGAGTCTTAGTCCTCAAAGAGGACGACGACGCCGGTTACGTCTAGGGGTGCTCCCCGGATGTGACAGAATACCTGGAGCCATGAGCCTCTACAATAATATTAAGTCTCAGATTATCAATATTGGGCACACACAATCTGCTATGGTATCTAAGCACACCATCCCCCCCTAGGGAGAATGATTCATTAAGCTTACTCAACACTGAGTCTTTCAACTCCATGAGTACTGGGTCGAGATGCTGCTTAGCTTTAACATCTACAAAAAATGAGGATTTAGAACTGGAATGAACTGAAACACCCCCACTTGGTGTATCTACCAGCCGTACACCTAACCTAGAATTGGTGTACCTCTTTAACAAACCCCTTCTTCTCATCCTCAATATGAGACACACTGCCCATGCTCAATCGGCTCAAAGCATCGGCCACTACATTGGCCTTACCTGGGTGATAGTGGACACTCATGTAATAATACTTGAGCGGCTCTATCCATATTCTCTGACAAAGATTCAATTCTCTCTGTGTAAAGACACACTGAAGAGTTTTATGGTTAGTAAATACGTCAACATGTACACCATATAAGTAATGTCTCCAAAGTTTTAACGCAAATACCAAAGCAGCTAACTCAAGATTATGAGTAGGGTAATTCTTCTCGTGGATTTTCAACTGTCTTAATGCATATGCAATCACCTTGTCATGTATAAGAACACATCCAAAACCTACTCGGGAAGCATCACAGTACACCACATACCCTTTACCACTCCTCGGCAATGTGAGAACTGGGGCCAAAGTGAGTCGGTCTTTGAGCTCTTGGAAGCTCTTTTAACAAGTTTCAGACCACTCAAACTTCACCTTCTTCTTTGTTAAAGCCGTCAATGGAGCAGCAATTGCGGAAAAGCCTTCAACAAACCTGCGATAATAATTAGCCAAACCCAAGAAACTTTGAATATCTGTAGGAGTGAGGGGTCTTTGTAACATTCCAGAAAATGTACTTGTCTAGTGAAGAGTCTATTAGGTTTTAAGAATATGTATTGGGGTACATAGGCATCCCAATGCCCAATATTAAGAAATATTGGGCATGTTAGAGAATATTGGTTTAAGGGTGTTAGCCAAATTTTATGTATTAACATGTATCTTTGACAAAATACACCTTGATGTTCAAATGCTCCAATCCAAGCTTATTTAGGAATTGTACCTGCAATGAAGACCCTAAGCTAAAACTATTATTTATTTACACACATTAGGTACGAGGCATCCAAGTGTCAAGCCTAGGTACCATAGCACATGATCATTTAAAAGTATCATGTAGATTAAGCAGTGCCCAAGGACATAGTGAGGATCCTTGGACAAGAAGTGAACTTTCTAGAAGTGCACAGTTAGGAAAGTGCACATCAACACATGTTCAAGCACATGTGCAACCGGCCGAGAGACAAGTCCAACCGATTCGGTTAGGGCGGTTAGGGGACAGGGTTGTCGGATCAAGCCACGTGGGGCCGATCCTCCTAACAAAACCTAGGTTCTAACTAACTGACCTAACTAACTAACCAACCTAGGACTAACTAAAATAAACTAACTAGTGTGCCCGAAATCCTAAGACCTAACCGGGTGACACTAGATGAGTAGCTAACTAAAGAAAACATACTAGTACCTAACCTAGGATGGTCCAAAGGGGTTGGTTATGGTCTTAACGTCTTAGGGGTACTTTAGTAATTACCCTAGGTCACTTAATTAATTAAACTAGCAACTTAATTAATTAATTTAATTCCTGGTCAAACCCGAGACCCTTAGTCAAATGCTCTCCTAGTTTTGGTCAATTTAGGAGGGGCGTTTTGGTAATTTAAGTGGAGAGTCTTTAGGGTAATTCATGGGACGACTATATATTAATATTAGGTCAGTTTTAGACCACTTTTACACATCCCAAATCAGATCAAACGAAATTTCTCTCAATCTCTCAAGAAAAATCTCTTTTGAATACTCCATTGAAGAACAAGAAAAGCTTAAGGAAGAAGACGAAGGTTTCAAAGTTCCCAATCAGATTTTGTGTATTCTTCATCTATAAGGTATGGATTTTTCACTCTTGGAATTCCTTTACCCAAGAGGTCCTTTCAAGATAAGTTTTCAAGAACTTGAAATACTAGGGTTTTTACTCTACAAAATGGATTTTCTTCCTTACCCTAGATTTATGATTTTCAATGCAAAGTAAACGTTTTCTATATTTAATTTCGCACAAATTGTTGAGTAATTGATTGATAATGTTTGAATATCGTGTGATACATGATCTTTATCTAAGTGATGTATTCGAATGGGTTGTTTCTAGTGGTTGATAACGTGAAAACGTTAGGGTTAGAATTTAAGGTTTGAATTAACCCATTAATGACCCGTTTACTTTCTCCTACGCTATGCATTGATCTTGTACATGATTTTATGAGTTGTTCTTGATTATGCAATTGAGTATTTCACTATCTAAGATTATTAATATTGCATGATGAATAAGATTCTTGGAAACAAGAGGTAAGTCTTCGAAGTGTCATTACTCGCAATGTTTATGTTAGCCTATAATTATTATGCTATGTTTACGAAAGAAATATATGATGTTGTTATGTTAATATGCTAGGCTATGAACATGTAAATTGTGATATTATGATAAGAATATGAATATACAAGTTATAATACTCTCTTGTATGCTTTACACAAGATGATTATGTCATGTAAATCTCACAAAAGAAAGGTTACGATGAAAGGACATTCTCATCTAATCTAAAAGAGCTCATGATCATGTTATACAGGGAGTTAACCTCCTGTGACCTATGATAAGTTTATGATAAAATAAAACTTAAAGGTTATTTCAAGAAAAAGGACTTAAGCTAAGCACCGATTAACTAGATATGGGAAGTGTCCGTTCCCTAGCGGGAAGGTAGGTTCACAATGATTCTCATAAGATTGAGGCTGCCATGTAATGTGGAACTATGGCTCTATAATACATCTCCTAATTCTTAAACTATGCTGCCACCATATGATACTAGCTAGTGGATTCACCTAGAAAGTTATGTCATGTTATATTCTACTTTGGCCGGTAGACCACCTCTTTTCGGTGTGGGAAAGACACTGGATTCCATGTTTAGCTCACATGGTCTATGTCAGTTAATGCGTATGTTCCCTCATGTAAAATAAAAGACAAGTAAATGAACGTTGACTAGGGTGACTTGAGGAGTTTTCTTAGTATAGGTAGTGGTATAGGACGCTACCTAGACATTGCACAAGTTGACTCTAAGGGAGGTCCTAAGAGATTGTTCTTATGAATATGATAATGTGAAAGATATGCCGATTATGATGCATGATGTTACTTTTATATGAATTTTGATCATTATAATGAATATGTTATTGAGTTATATTTTTATATGAAGTGATGACTACTTATGTTACATGTTACATGAAGAAAGACTTTACTTATGGTCTCCTATCTTATCTACTTGGCTGTGTGGGATTATGGGGCTTCACATGACCATTGCACTTGTAGGTTGCGGATGAAGTCATTAGTAATTGTTTTGTATGTTATGTTCATACTATCTATTGTATATGAAATGTTAACATGACTCTATGAGAAGATTTGTTGATTATGATCATGCTTTAACTTGTATATGTTATATGGTATGTGCATTGAAGACTTTCATATGACTTAGCAAGTTTTCTAAAGCGATGATAAATGATCCTTTTTCATGCATGTCCCTATGTGTTATGTGCATATACCCATACTTAGTACATATGGCGTACTAACCCCATTACTTTATATTTATACAACTGTAGGTTCTGGCCATTGAAGTTAAAGTGGTCGATTTGAAGAAGCTTGGAACTCTTTCTCCAAGTCTTGGTAGGTCCTCATGTTCGGGATGCTATCACTTATATTCCAGCCTATGAAGACTTAGTAGTTTTTAGAATACGTTATTTCCATTATGTTCTTTGGATTCTTTTGTATTGAGGCCTATAAGGCATATTGACTATTATTGATTATGTCCAGATTTGCACTCCTAGATGGTTTCTATATATGTGAGACAGTTTTAGAATATCGTATGTCTTTATGAATCTTAAGTATGAAGTCTAAGTATACTTTATTAGTATGTTAAAAGTTTTTCAGTTTCCGCAAAATTTAACTGTATGATTGTGATGAAAGCTAAGAAGAGGCTTGTCTGCGACCTCTGAGAGGTTAACGACGCCGGTCTCATCTAGGGGCTAGGATTTGGGTATGGCAGTCTCGGCCAATTCTTTACTGCCTCAATCTTTTTCGGATCGACCTCTACACCCTGGTCGGTCCAACATGACCAAGAAACGTCACTTATCTCAGCCAAAACTCACATTTGCTGAACTTCGCATACAACTAATGTTCCCTGAGTACATGCAATTTCATTCTCAAATGTTGTTCATGATCTTCTATGGTCTTAGAGTATATGAAGATATCATCTATGAATACTATGACAAAAGAATCAAGGTATCTATGGAAAACCCTATTCATAAGGTCCATAAACTCGGCTGGTGCGTTAGTGAGACCAAATGACATGACCAAAACTTGTAATGACCATACCTAGTACGGAAGTCAGTCTTAGGAATGTCCATTTGTCTTACTCTAAGCTAGTGATACCCTGACCGGAGATATATTTTTGAAAAGAAACTTGAACCTTGGAGCTGATCAAATAGATCATCAATCTGGGAAGAGGCTATTTGTTCTTTATAGTGACTTTGTTGATTTGCCGATAATCGATACACATTCTAAGGTATCAATCCTGTTTCATAACGAACAACACTGGAGAACCCCATGGGGATATGCTCGGCTGGATGAATCCCTTATCAAGTAGAACTTTTAACAACAACTTCAACTCTTTGAGTTCAGCTGGAACCATTCTATAGGGAGGAATGGAAATTGCTTTGGTGTTGGGATCTAAGTCAATACCAAAGTTAATTTCGCATTCTGGAGGGATTCGTGGTAAATCCACCGGAAAGACATCTTGAAACTCATTCACTGTGGACACAGAGTCTATGGAAGGAACTTCATGTTCTAAGTCATGGACTCTGACTAAGTGACATAAATACCCCTTAGATAACATCTTATTGGCTTTAAGATGGGAAACAATTTGGTCTGTTGGATTTGAACCACGCCCTTCCCATTCCAGCTCTAACTCATTAGGAAACTGAAACCTTACTACCCTATTTCGACAGTCTATGGTAGCATAGCATTTATGGAGCCAATTCAAAACCAAAAATATATCAAAGTCAAGCATGGTTAATTCTATTAGGTCAGCATAGGTAACTCTATCAAGAACAATTATTGGGCAATCTCTATATACCCTTTCAGCTCTAATATTGTCTCCTATGGGAGTACTAACCAGAAAAGGTTCATGCAAGATCTCAGGAAGAAAGTCAAATTTACTAGCTACTAAAGGAGTAACAAAAGACAAGGTAGATCCTGGATATAACAATGCATACACAGGAAAAGAAAAGACATGAAAGGTACCTTTGACAACATATGCTGACTTCTCCTACTCCTCTCTACCTTTTAGATCATAGAACATGTTCCTCTTGGGAGGCTTGACTGCAGCAGTAATATTAGGCCGATGCTGAGTATCTGCCTTGGCCTGATTCCTCACTGTGGGCAGTCCCTGATCATATGCCCACTCTTGCCGCACCCATAGCAGTCATTAGAACCTACCATGAACTCACCTCCATGCGAATGGCCACATTTACCACACGTCTTTCTGTCACGCTGGGCATTTCTATCATTGCCCTTCGTGGGGCCAGACTTGTCCCCTTTGGCATTATTGATCCTGGAAGGAGTAGTATTACCTGAGTGTTGGTGCCCCTTCTTGAACTTGGGCGTGTCCTGGACTCCAAACGAACTCCTACCAATGCTAGAACCAGCCTGATCCGAGGGCGTAGGCTTCTTGCCTTCTCGGCCTCTATTCTTCCGGTGACTCTCCTATACCTGCTATGCATATACCATCAACCTAGCAAGGTCCATGTTATCATACAATATGGATGCCCGACAATCCTCCTCCAGATCCTCCGATACACCTGTCACAAACCTTCTCATCTAATTCGTGCTACTAGACACCAGGGAAGAAGCATACTGGGAAAGTTTAACAAACTTCAAGGAGTATTCCTTGACTTAAATACCTCCCTGACGTAGATTGATGCACTCCTCGACCTTAGCCTCTCTCTGCTCTCTGGGAAAGAACCTCTCTAGGAATGGAGTCTTGAGAATGTCCAAAGTGATGGGGACTTCTCCTGGTGATCGACCATCTCCCCACATCTTGTACCACACCTGAGCCACATCCTTGAGCTGGTATGTAGCCAACTCATCCTTCACCTCTTCATTAATACCCATAGCACATAGAATCTTGTGAACCTCGTCCACAAACTCCTGGGGATCCTCATTCGTTTTGGACCCGAAGTAGACTAAAGGGTTCATTTTGGTGAAATATCTCAGTCTGCTAGCCATGGTGCTAGCATGTGGGTTCTACCTGGGAAAACCCTCTCTAGTGGCCTGGGCTGTGATAGCCTATGCCTGAACAGTGATGGCTTGGGCAATCTGAAACAGTGCTGCTCTCACTACTCCATTCGTCAAGGCAGCTGGGTTGACAGGTACTTGCACTCCAGCAGCTGGGACTTGACGAGGAGCTTCGTTTCCCCAGCAGCTGCTTCTCCAACTCTCCTGCCTGTGTTTCTCCTTATGTTCATTTTTCTACACGCACACACACGAAGAAAGTTAGATGCTAGAATGACACAAAATGTCAAAACTCTACACAACACGATGAAGAGTAGAAGAAGGGAAGATTCTTAACATCACTAAGTCTCTAAGTCATGATTGTGGTTCACTTCACAACCATAAGCTATAAACTACGCAACGTGTTTGTTTTTGAGCTTTAGTTCCTAGGTAATTTAACCTCATGCTCTTATACCAAGTTTGTCACACCCGGAATCTAGACCCCAGATGAGACCGGCGTAGTTAACTTCTCAGAGGTCGCAGACAAGCCTCTTCTTAGCTTTCATCACAATCATACAGTTAAATTTGCGAAACATTTAAAACTTTTTAATACTTATTGAAGTGCACTTAGACTTCATATAACTGAATAAGAATGATATACTAATAAGCTCAAACTAAATCAACCATCTATCAATAGATTAAACAATTGAATAAAGAATCATAATAATAATAATAGTTTGCCAAATCGGCCTTATTACAAACGCTTGAACAAATGTTTGAATGAAACTCTAGGGACAAAATCCACTAGCTATGTCTAATGTACTAAGCTAGAATAAAAGCGTAGGCATCCTCGAACTCAAGAGGACCTACTAAAGTCTGGAGATCGCTAATCCAAACTGCTTCAACGAATCATCAATCTTCTCAACAACTTGCACCTATAAAAATAGTAATAGTATAGGGGTTAGTACACACTTGTACTAAGTATGGGGGTATACACATAAACACATAAGGACTATGCATGATCAAGGAAAGTTCTACCCATAGCAACATGCCATTTCTGGAAAGTACATCACTACACTTTCCTAATTCGTTATTTGTGAATCATGCTATGAATATGATATATTTTCATGCATTTAAAGCACACAACTTATTTTCTATATGAACATAAGACCTTGGAATAATGAACATAATTTTAGAACAACTCAAGCAAAATTTATTAATTTTGCTCCCTTAGGCCGAGAGCACTCTTCCTAGCCTTAGTTTATTTTTCAGTCTTTTACTTCTTCTTGTTGTGTATTTCAATGATCTCCTTTGATCCTATGTTTTACTTACAAGTGCAATGATTCATTGTAGTCCCATACCTATAATGAATCGAGAAAGTAATCCAAAGGACTAAGGAAATGATTTGGCTACTCTACTCATGAGTTATATTTCTAATTCCTGTTAAATTGGGCATAAATGTATTTATAAGCCAATCTTTATTGGCTATGCCCATTCTTTGATTATTTGCATAATATATAGATCTTGGGACATATTTTCATATTCCAATATTGGCATAAACCAATAACTGTTAGAACTTCATTCTTATCAAACACTGATGATTGATATTATTAAGCTCTTGCTTACTTAGTTCACTTTGAACTTACATTTCTTCTAGAACAACCCTAAAAATGGATATGCTAAGTAATGCTTAATGTGTCTAGAATGCCTACGATTAGACCGGATTCACACGGATTGATGCGCGTAGAACCAGACCTCTGAACCCTTGTGACAGCCAAGCCAACTAACTTGGAGAGTTAGTTGATCTAGGAAAGGTTGGGTCCATCTATGTAGGGATCTCGAATACGAAGATTTACTCGAATGAGTCTTTACCGGATTAAAAAGGGGAAATCTTAAGTTTAGAGAGCCTAGGGGTAAAATGGTCTTTTTCTAGGCTAAGGGTAGTATCATAATTATGATAAATATATAATTAATTATTTAATTAATAAGATGGAGGGGCATTTTGGGGAGAGAGGGCCGAAAATGGTCTTTTTGAGTGAAGTCTTGCTCCACCCGGGTTCGAACCTAGGTGGAAGCAATGATTTAAATTGTTTTTATTTAAATTGGTAAATTAATTTAATTAATTAATATTTATTATCTGATTTAAGATAAAGGAAAATCAGATTTTTAATTAAATAAATAAGGAGTCCTAGTTTCACTAATTGCCAAACTAAAACTCCTAATCCTAAAACTACTCTCTCACGCTCGTCTCTCTCACGTCTCTCCACTTCTCTTTCATGTTCTCTCTGCCAAAATAACGTACAAGAACAGAAACTCAACCAGTGTTCTTCACACTTGAAGAATTCACAAAGAAAATTACAAACAAACAGCTAATCAAAAACGTTATGCAAGAGGGAGGATTATTCCGTCGAATTGGTGTTGAAGTTGAGGGGATTTGTACGTGATTTTTGGAGAAGGTTTTGGGCAGCAAGTTAAGGTTTGAACTACATAAAAGGTATGGGTTTTCTTAATCTTGGTCTCTTTCCCAAGAGACCCTTAAGATTCAGTCAATTCTAATCCGAAAACTAGGATTGTTCCCCGTTGCATGTCCCTGTCACTAGCTCCCATTGATTCGTAGGTTGGGTTTGTTTTCTGGTAGATATTAGGCATGTAATGTGTTTCATGATGCATATGTTCCTGAATGTGTGTTTGGAATCGTATGAATGACAACCTATGTTTTCCGAAAATATGTGTATGTGTGTGCAATGTTAGCCGTGACTATTACCTTTGGTTTGAGGTTAAAAAATAACATGTTATGGTTGTATTCTTACGTGCACAAACTTATGTAAATCGTGATGTTCATATGAAGTGTAATGTGGCTGATTTGAGTGAGAAACTCTTGGCTAAATGAATCCATGAAAATGCACCTAAATACATTCTAAATGAACCATGAACTACCCTAAGAACTAACGTGTAAAGTTGATGAAAAAGATGTTGAAAAACTACAAAATTTCCAACTATTGTTGATCAGTTTCGGTCAAGTTAAAGTGGTTTAAAATGCTAAGAATAATGAATTAAATAAGTGATGTCACTGGGGATTGAATCCATGACCTCAACATGTTAAAAGTCATGAAAATAAGGTAAGTTTAAAAGAATGTGAGAAGGGGGAATCGAATTTGTGACCTTGACAGAAAATGTAACTCTAAAATAAGAAATGAGAGGAGTGGGATTCGAACCCACAACCTCTCGGTCATGTTTAAGGAATTAAAAAGAAAAATAAAGGTTGAGGCGTGTGGGAATTGAACCCACGACCTCTAGGCTGAAAAAAGGAATTAAGCAGAAAATGAAGTGAGGCTGTGGGGATTCAATCCCACACCCTCTCGGTCAATACGGAAAAGTCAAGAAAAGGAAATTAAAAGAAAATGAGGCTGTGGGGGTTTGATCCCACAACCTCTCGGTCCCAAATGAACGAAAAGGAAAGAAAGCAAATAAAGGAAAAGAAATGTAGACATTGGGGCTCGATCTCGGGTCCCCAAGCTGTGTGGATCAAATCAAAATAAATGAAAAATGTAAGTACTGTCAAAGGGATTCGAAATTGGGTTCCCTTACCCAAATTTTGTATTGATACATAAGTCATACGTGAATAAATGTTCAAAATAATGTTGCCTACATAGATCGAAATCGAGATCTTGGCATACCTACAAGATTCATAAGTCTTGTACCACATAATCTTATGAAGATATGAATCACTTAAAGGAACTATGAATGAAGCCTCATGGCTTGTATGTATAGACCCATAAGTCTAGCATACGTTTAAAGTAAGTGAACCTAAGATGTATGTAATGAAATGATAAAACTCTAGAAAGGTTAAGTAAGAGTGTGAAACACACTAAATGGCCAAGTGCATTGGCATATGACGAAATGAACATTCACGTTAAAAGGGGTGAGTAAATATGAAGAGAAAATGTGCTAAAGCTAATTAATGTGGTGACAACATTATAAGAGGCTAATGTGAAAGATGAGAGCAATCTCAAATGAGCCTAAGTAAATGTTACCAAAAACGTACTCACCTATGAGAGTGTACATTTAATGAAGAGACCAGTCTCTATGAACACTCTAATGAAAGTATTGAGATCAATGCATACTTAATACTAATGATGAGCTGAGAAATCCTCTAATGAGCTATGATGTCCTCATACTACAAGCCAGCTTCCATGATGTATGAGTTGAATGTAATGGAACTTTATACTGAGCACTCATAGGCTAGCTATGAGCGGTGATGCCTTCTTTCGGGAAGGGCGGAGGTTCACGTAACTCTCATGAGATGAGACTGTCCAACATACCGGGTATGGGACTTATATATCCTAGTCTTTGAACCTATACTACGAATATAGGGATCTATCAGGGTTCAATCCCCTATATATGCTAGCATGTTTTGGGTCACTTTGGCCGGTGATTCCACCTCTTTTCGGTGTGGGGCAGACACTGGATTTCATTATGCTCACATGATCTATGTCGGTTAAAGTTAAAGTTCCCAAAGAATGAATGAGGCCAGCCTCTAATGATGCACATAATGAAATGAATGATACCAAAGGTGTAAGGATAGGATAATCAAGAGGTGAGCTAGACTCAAGTAATGACACTAGGTTATTCTTGATCATTGCACAGCAAACCCGATGAGAGTCTTAAACTATATCCTAGGTATGGCTAGTGTTTACACTAGATTATGAATGAATGAAGAAGACTCTGTGTTTGCTAAAGAAGGCTCCCTAGTTGAGTTCCCATATGTTGATCCCTCATTTTGGGAAGTCTTAACGTTAAGTCCATGATTCCGAGGTCTCATGGCATATGAAAGAATGATATGAATGATGTTATGTGCTATATGCAATATGTTATATGCTATGTCTAAGATGTTATGTGATGTGTGCAATATGATACGTATGATGATGCATGTTACTCTCATGGCATGACATTCTTAATCCAATTTGGCAAGTCCACTGACTTTTCTAATCCAAATTTGGCAGGTCCACTTACTTTCCTAATCCAAATTTGGCATGTCTACTTACTTGACTTTCCATAAATCATGTTGTTAGGAAAGATCTATTCTTACTCATGCATGTCCTTGGTGTGTGCTTGTATATACCCATACTTAGTACAAGTGTATACTAATCCCATGCAACTCTACATTTTTAGGTGCAGGCACAGGTGGACGTTAGAGCTTACAGCACGACGTTGTAGCTATCCGGACATGGAGCTTTCATCCGGATTTGGTAGGCCCTCATGCTTTCGAGGAGGTCTACTGTTATTATCTAGCTTAGATGTAGGCTTTAGCTACTGGAGCATGTTCCACTAGTGTTTCTTTCCCATTTTATTTCAGACATTGTATTGGTCCCATTTTGGCAAATATACACTTAATGCAGTATTGAACTATTTCTTTTAGTTGATGATCTTAATGTTAGATGGTTGATAGTGAACGTATGTGAATTTAAGTAGAATGATATACATGCATGTTAAGGAACAAAAAGTTCAAATTTTCCGCTAAACTTAACCTAGATGAAGTAACGATGACGTATGTAGGCTTGTCTTTGACCTCTGAGAGGTCAACGACGCCAGTCTCGTCTGGGTCTAGATTTCGGTCGTGACAAAGTTGGTATCAGAGCACTAAGTTAAATTCTGAGAATAATAAGTTCACATCAACCACATTGAGTAGTTTCTAAGTCATGGTAGTGAAGTGCACCACTATCCTGAATTAGAGACTGCATGATGCGTAGGAAAATTTCCCTTCTTCTGATCTTATCGTGCTTTTCCTAATGTCTGATTTCTTGGTGTTATGAGCGTGTCTAACGTCAATTCTTATTGTTTTCAGAGAAATGAATACTAGGAGGAACATTGGTCAGAGGAGAGGAGGAGCAGCTGGGGGCAATCAGGTTCAACCCCAGGCTCCAGCTGAAAGCAGGGTTGACTGATGCGGAGGTGCGGGCATCTCTGTCCCAAATGGCACAGTCCATCACTATGAAGGCCGAGGCCATGACTGACCAGGTCAATTGGCAGAATGTTTAGAGGGAGAACCCACTGGTTCGTAGCATGGCTAACAGGCTGCGAGACTTTATGAGGATGAATCCTCCTATTTTCACAGGGTCCAAGACTTCAGAGGATCCCCAAGAGTTCATGGATGAGGCGCATAAGATTTTGGTGGTCATGGGGGCCACAGATATTGAGAAGGCTGAGCTGGCTTCCTATCAGCTCAAGGATGTTGCACAGACTTGGTGCAAGATGTGGCAGGATAGCCGAGCTTTGGATGGAGTTCTGATCACGTGGGAGCTATTTAAGACAGCCTTCCTAGAAAGATTCTTCCCCAGGGAGATAAGGGAGGCCAAGCTTGAGGAGTATATCAACCTTAAGCAGGGAGCAATGACAATCAGGGAGTATTTCCTAAAGTTTGTTAAACTATCTAGGTATGCTACTTTTCCTTGTATTTAACAGCAGGGATGAGATGAGTACTGAAGTTTGTTAAACTATCCAGGTATGCTACTTCCCTTGTATCTAACAGCAGGAATGAGATGAGAAGGTTCCTCACAGGAATCACCGGATATCTGGAGGAGGAGTGTCGGTCTGCGATGCTCCACGATAATATGGACCTCTCCAAGTTGATGGTGCATGTCCAGCAGGTAGAGTACAGCCGGAAGAAGAGGGGCGTCTGTGATGCTAGGAGGCCTAAGCCTCATGATCAGGCAAGTCCTAGCAATGGATGCAACAGGAACAATTTTTGTGTCCGTGAACAGCTCACGTTGAGGATGCGAAGGAGGAGTTGGTGAAAGATGTACACAGACTTGCCAGACTAGGTGTGCGGTTGGTTGACTCTACTTGTGGGGGTGTTTCAGTTCATCCTAGTTATGAATCATCCTTGGTAGTTGAAGTCAAGAAGGGTCAGCAACTCGATCGTGTGTTGATGGAGCTGAAAGACTCAGTGTTGATAAAGATGAATGAGTCTTTTGCTTTGGGAGGTGACGGCGTACTTAGGTACCAGGACAGGCTGTGTGTACTAGATGTGAATGATTTGTGGACCAGGATTGTTGTAGAGGCCCATGGTTCCAGATATTCCATACATCCAGGATCCACCAAGATGTATCATGATCTTAAGCAGATTTATTGGTGGGATGGCATGAAGAAGGACATTGCAGAATATGTGGCCAAGTGTCCTAATTGTCAGCAGGTTAAGGGAGAACATGTTAAGTCTGGCGGTCTTACTCAGATTATTGAGGTTCCGACTTGGAAATGGGAGGCCATTAATATGGACTTCGTGGTTGGTCTTCCGAGGACTAGGAGATAGCATGACTCCATAAGGGTTATTGTGGACAGGATGACTATGTCTGCCCACTTTATCCCTATGAAGTCTACTTATAGAGCCGAGGATTATGCGAGACTCTACATTGATGAGATTGTGAGATGGCATGTGATTCCTTTATCTATCATTTCAGATAGAGGAGCTCAGTTCACTTCACATTTGTAGATCCTTCTAGAAGAGCTTAGGCACACAGGTAAAGTTTAGTACTGCCTTTCATCCTCAGACTGATGGGCAGGCAGAGTGCACCATTTAGACATTGGAGGACATGTTGAGAGCGTTTGTGATTGACTTCAGAGGTAGTTAGGATGACCATCTGCCTTTGATAGAGTTCTCGTATAATAATAGCTATCACTCCAGCATTGGGATGGCACCGTTTGAGGCACTGTATGGTAGGAGGTGTAGATCTCCAGTTGGGTGGTTCGAGGTTTGAGAGTCATCCATTTTGGGTCCAGAGATCATTCATGAGGCCTTAGAGAAGGTCAGGGTGATTAGGGACAGGTTGGCTACTGCTTATAGTTGGCAGAAGTCATATGCAGATAACAGTAAACGGCCCTTAGAGTTTGATGTTGGTGACCAGGTCTATTTGAAGATATCACCTATGAAGGGGGTGATGAGGTTTGGCAGGAAGGGGAAGTTGTTGGGCCATATGAGATCCTACAGCGTGTGGGTGAGGTGGCCTATGAGTTGGCATTGCCTACGGAGCTAGCTTATGTCCATAAAGTCTTTCATGTATCCATGTTAAAGAAGTGCCTAGGTTATCCAGCATCGATTCTACCTATGGAAGGTTTGGGGGTTGATAAAGACTTGTCCTATGAGGAGGTGCTTGTTGAGATTTTAGACAGACAGGTCAAGCGACTGAGGAACAAGGAGATTGCCATAGTCAAGGTATTATGGAGGAATAACCTTGTTGAGGGTGCTACGTGGGAGGCCGAGGCCGATATGAGATCACGCTACCCTCATCTTTTCAGCTCTTGAGGTTAGATTTCCTACTCTTAAGTTTAAGTTTCCTTATCTCTCCATTTTTTTTGTTGCTATTGCTTGTTTGTGTATAGTAACTATGTTATGATCTGACTGGCATTACGCTAGATAGTTAGTAGTGTCATTCGGGGATGAATGTTCCCAAGGGGGGGGGATAATGTAACAACCCTAAAAATGGATATGCTAAGTAATGCTTAATGTGTCTAGATTGCCTACGATTAGACCGGGTTCACACAGACTGATGCGCGTAGAACTAGACCTCTGAACCATTGTGACAGCCAAACCAACTAACTTGGAGAGTTAGTTGAGCTAGGAAATGTTGGGTCCAGCCATGTAGGCCTCTCGAATACGAAGATTTACTCGAATGAGTCTTTACTGGATTTAAAAAGGTAAAATCTTAAGTTTGGAGAGTCTAGGGGTAAAACGGTCTTTTTCCAGGCTAAGGGTAGTATCGTAATTACCTTAAATATATAATTAATTATTTAATTAATAAGGTGGAGGGGCATTTTGGGGAGAGAGGGCCGAAAATTGGCTTTTTGAGTGAAGTCTTGCTCCACCCGGGTTCGAACCTAGGTGGAAGCAATGATTTAAATTGTTTTTATTTAAATTGGTAAATTAATTTAATTAATTAATATCTATTAGCTGATTTAAGATAAAGGAAAATCAGATTTTTAATTAAATTAATAAGGAGTCCTAGTTTGACTAATTCCCAAACTAAAACTCCTAATCCTAAAACTACTCTCTCACGCTCGTCTCTCTCACGTCTCTTCACTTCTCTTTCACGTTCTCTCTGCCAAAATAACGTACAAGAATAGAAACTCAACCAAAGTTATTCACACTTGAAGAACTCACAACGAAAATTACAAACAAACAACTAATCAAAAACGTTACGCAAGAGGGAGGATTATTCCGTCGAATTGGTGTTGAAGTTGAGGGGATTTGGACGTGATTTTTGGAGAAGGTTTTGGGTATCAAGTCAAGGTTTGAACTACATAAAAGGTATGGGTTTTCTTACTCTTGGTCCCTTTCCCAAGAGACCCTTAAGATTCAGTCAATTCTAATCCGAAAACTAGGATTGTTCCCCGTTGCATGTCCCTGTCACTAGCTCCCATTGATTCGTAGGTTGGGTATGTTTTCTGGTAGATATTAGGCATGTAATGTGTTTTTGTGATGAATATGTTCATGAATGTGTGTTTGGAATCATATGAATGACAACCTGTGTTTTCCAAAAATATGTGTATGTGTGTGCAATGTTAGCCGTGACTATTACCTTCGGTTTGAGGTTCAAAAATAACATGTTATGGTTGTATTATTACGTGCACAAACTTATGTAAATCGTGATGTTCATATGAAGTGTAATGTGGCTGATTTGAGTGAGAAACTCTTGGCTAAATGAATCCATAAAAATGCACCTAACAACGTTCTAAATGAACCATGAACTACCCTAAGAACTAACGTGTAACGTTGATGAAAAAGATGCTGAAAAACTACAAAATTTCCAGCTACATGTTGATGAGTTTCGGTTAAGTTAAAGTGGTTTAAAATGCTATGAATAATGAATTAAATAAGTGAGGTCACTAGGAATTGAACCCGTGAGCTCACCATGTTAAAAGTCATGAAAATAAGGTAAGTTTAAAAGAATGTGACAAGGGGGAATCGAACCCGTGACCTTGTTAAAAAATGTAACTCTAAAAATAAGAAATGAAAGGAGTGGGATTCTAACCGACAACCTCTCGGTCAGGTTTAAGGAATTAAAAAGAAAAATAAAGGTTGAGGAGTGTGGGAATCGAACCCACGACCTCTAGGCTGAAAAAGAGAATTAAGGAGAAAATGAAGTGAGGCTGTGGGGATTCGATCCCACACCCTCTCGGTCAACACAAAAAAGTCAAGAAAAGGAAAGTAAAAGAAAATGAGGATGTGGGGGTTCAATCCCACAACCTCACGGTCCCAAATTAACGAAAAGGAAAGAAAGAAAATAAAGGAAAAGAAATGTAGGCGTTGGGGCTCGATCTCGAGTCCCCAAGCCGTGTGGATCAAATCAAAATAAATGAAAAATGTAAGTGTTGTCCAAGGGATTCGAAATCGGGTTCCCTTGCCCAAATTTCGTATTGATACATAAGTCATACGTGAATAAATGTTCACAATAATGTTGCCTAATAGATCAAAATCGAGATCTTGGCATACTTACAAGATGCATAAGTCTTGTACCACATAATCTTAGGAAGATATCAATCACTTAAACGAACTATGAATGAAGCCTCATGGCTTGTATGTATAGACCCATAAGTCTAGCATACGTTTAAAGTAAGTGAATTTAAGATGTATGTAACGAAATGATGAAACTCTAGAAGGGTTAAGTAATTGTGTGAAACACACTAAATGGCCAAGTGCATTGGCATATGACGAAATGAACATTCACGTAAAAAGGGGTGAGTAAATATGAAGAGCAAATGTGCTAAAGCTAATGAATGTGGTGAGAACATGATAAGAGGCTAATGTGAAAGATGAGAGCAATCTCAAATGAGCCTTAGTAAATGTTACCAAAAACGTACTCACCTATGAGAGTGTAAAGTTAATGAAGAGACCAGTCTCTATGAACACTCTAATGAAAGTATTGAAATTAATGTATACTTAATACTAATGATGATATGAGAAAAAATCTAATGAGATATGATGTCCTCATACTAGAATCCAGCTTCCATGATGTATGAGTTGAATGTAATTGAACTTTATACTGAGCACCGATAGGCTAGCTATGAGCGGTGATGCCTTCTTTCGGGAAGGGCGGAGGTTCACGTAACTCTCATGAGATGAGAATGTCTGGCATGACGGGTATGGGTCTCCTTATATCTCCTAGTATTTGAACCTATACTGCCAATATAGGGATCCAGCAGGGTTCAATCCCCTATATACGCTAGCATGTTTTGGGTCACTTTGGCCGGTGATTCCACCTCTTTTCGGTGTGGGGCAGACACTAGATTTCATGATGCTCACATGATCTATGTCGGTTAAAGTTAAAGTTCCCAAAGAATGAATGAGGCCATCCTCTAATGATGCACATAATGAAATGAACGATACCAAAGGTGTTAGGATAGGATAATCAAGAGGTGAGCTAGACTCAAGTAATGATAGTAGGTTATTCTTGATCATTGCACAGCAAACCTGATGAGAGTCTTAAACTACATCCTAGGTATGGCTAGTGTTTACACTAGCTTATGAATGAATGAAATGAAGTACGTATGAATGAATGAAGAAGACTCTATGTTTGCTAAAGAAGGCTCCCTAGTTGAGTTCCCATATGTTGAGCCCTTATTTTGGGAAGTCTTAATGTTAAGTCCATGATTCCGAGGTCTCATGGCATATGAACGAATGATATGAAAGATGTTATGTGCTATATGCAATATGTTATGTGCTATGTGTAAGATGTTATATGTTGTGTGCAATATGATACGTATGATGATGCATGTTACTCTCATGGCATGACTTTCCTAATCCAATTTGGCAAGTCAACTGACTTTCCTAATCCAAATTTGGCAGGTCCACTAACTTTGCTAATCCAAATTTGGCATGTCTACTGACTTGACTTTCCATAAATCATGTTGTTAGGAAAGAGCTATTCTTACTCATGCATGTCCTTGTTGTTTGCTTGCATATACCCATACTTAGTACAAGTGTGTACTAATCCCATACAACTTTACATTTTTAGGTGCAGGCACAGGTGTACGTTAGAGCTTACAGCACGACGTTGCAGCTATACGAACATAGAGCTTTTAACCGGATTTGGTAGGCCCTCATGCTTTCGAGGAGGTCTACTGTTATTATCTAGATTAGATGTAGGCTTTAGCTAGTGGAGCATGTTCCACTAGTGCTTCTTTCCCGTTTTATTTCAGACATTGTATTGTTGCCATTTTGGCAAGTATACACTTAATGCAGTATTGAACAATTTCTTTCAGTTGATGATCTTAATGTTAGATGGTTGATAGTGAACGTATATGAATTTAAGTAGAATGATATACATGCATCTTAAGGAACAAAAAGTTCAAATTGTCCGCTAAAATTAACCTAGATGAAGTAACGATGATGTATGTAGGCTTGTCTTCGACCTCTGAGAGGTCAACGATGCCGGTCTCGTCTGGGTCTAGATTCTGGCCGTGACATCTTCTTCTTTTATCTATTGTTCACTTTGAACATGCTACTTTCATTCTTTCTTACTTTCTTAAAGAAATCTTTAGCATTAACTGATGTAGATCATGTGAGCTAACATGAAATCCAATGTCTTCCCCACACCGGAAATGTCATGACTGGAATCTAGACCCCAGACGAGACCGGCGTCGTTGACCTCTCAGAGGTCGCAGACAAGCCTACATACGTCATTCTTACTTCATCTAGGTTAATTTTAGCGGAAAATTTGAAACTTTTTGTTTCTTAACATACTTATTAAGCATTATCATCATTACATAATTGTTCACTATCAACCATCTAATATTAAGATCCTCAAATGAAAGAAATAGTATAATATAGTAATAAAGATGTACTTGCCAAAATGGCACCAATACAATGTCTGAATAAAACAGGAAAGAAACACTAGTGGAACATGCTCCACTAGCTCAACTCTAAAACTAAGCTAGAATATAACTGGCAGCATCCTCGAAAGAATGAGGGCCTACCAAGTCCGGATGAATGCTCGACGTCCGGATAGCTTCAGCGTCAACCTGTAGCTCTAGCGTCCACCTGTACCTGCACCTAAAATTGTAGAGTTGTATAGGGTTAGTACACACTTGTACTAAGTATGGGTATATGCAAGCACACACAAAGGACATGCATGAGAAAAAATAGCTCTTTCCTAACAACATGATTATGGAAATTCAAGTCAGTGGACTTGCCAAATTGAGATTAGGAAAGTTAGTGAACCTTCCAAATTTGGATTAGGAAAGTCAGTGAGCTTTCCAAATTTGGATTAGGAAAGTCATGCCATGATAGTATCATGCATCATTATAATTATCGTATTGCACACAGTACATAATATCATACACATAGCACATATCATAGCACATAACATATAGCACATAGCTTCTTTCATATCATTCATTCATATGCCATGAGACCTTGGAATCATGGACTTGACATTAAGACTTTCCAAAATGAGGGCTCAACATATGGGACCTCAACTAGGGAGTCTTCATTAGCAAACACAGAGTCTGCTTCATTCATTCATACGTACTTCATTTCATTTTGTTCATAGGCCAGTGTGAACACTAGCTATGGTGTAGTTTAAGACTTTCATCGGGTTTGCTGTGCAATGATCAAGAATAACCTAACGTCATTACCTGAGTCTAGCTCACCTCTTGATCATCCTATCCTAACACCTTTGTTATCATTCATTTCATTATGTGCTTCATTTGAGGCTGGACTTATTCATTCATTGGTTACTTTAACTTTAACCGACATAGATCATGTGAGCATCATGCAATCCAGTGTCTCCCCCACACCGAAAAAAGCTGGAATCACCGGCCAAAGTGACCCAAAAACATGCTAGCGTACATGGGAATTTAACCCCGCCAGATCCCTATATTGGCATTATAGGTTCGAAGACCAGGAGATATAAGGAGACCCATACCCAGCAAGCCGGACAGTCTCATCTCATGAGAGTTACGTGAACCTCCTCCTTTCCCTAAAGAAGGCATCACCGCTCATAGCTAGTCTATCGGTGCTCAGTATAAAGTTCCATTACATTCAACTCATACGTCATGGAAGTTGGTTTCTAGTATGAGGACATCATAGCTCATTACATGATTTCTCATCTCATCATTAGTTTTAAGTGTGTTTATCTCAATACTTTCCTTAGAGTGTTCATAGAGATTCGTCTCTTCATTAACTTTACACTCTCATAGGTGAGTACGGTTTGGTAACATATACTTAGGCTCATTTGAGATTGTTCTCATCTTTTACATTAGCCTCATATCATGTTGTCACCACATTCATTAACATTAGCACATTTGCTCTTCATAATTACTCACCTCATTTTAGGTGAATGTTCATTTCATCATATGCCAATATACTTGGCCATTTGTGTTTTTCACACCCTTACTTAAACCTTCTAGGGTTTCGTCATTTCATTACATAATAGTCATTTTCATCGTTGCCAATGCACTAGGCCATTTAGTGTATTTTACACTCATACTTAACCCTTCTAGGGTTACATCATTTCATTACATACATCTAAAGTTCACTTCTTTAAAACTTATGCTAGACTTATGAGTCTATACACACAAACCATGAGGCTTCATTCATAATTCGTTAAGTGATTCATACTTTCCTAAGATTATGTAGTACAAGACTTATGTATCTTGTATATATGCCAAGATCTTGATTTCGATATAAGTAGGTGGCATTATTCTTGGATATTTAGTTCACGTATGACTTATGTATCAATACGGAAGTTTGGGCAAGGAAACCCAAGTTCGAATCACTTGGATAACATTTACATTTTTCATTGATTTTATTTTTAATCTCCATGATATTGGGACTCTAAATCGAACCCCAACATTAACATTGTATCATAGATTTTCTACTTGGTTTTCCTCTTAAGTTGGCCGAAGGGTAGTGGGTTCGAACCCCCACAACCCCTTTTTTATTTTTTTTTTATTTTTTTTATTAACATCAAATTGCCCCTTATCTCCCAAACCAAGAGGTTGTGGGATCAAACCCCCACAGCCTATTTCATTTTATTCTCTAATTTCACTGGACATTGGGAGGTTGTGGGTTCGAACCCCCACAGCCTCCTTGTTTAACTTTTATTTCGCTAGAGGCTGTGAGATGGTGGGTTCGAACCCCCACGACCTCCTATTTTTTTTATTTACATTTTGCTAGGCTAAGTGTTTTGGCAGTGAGGTTGTGGGATCGATCCCCCACAGCCTCACTTTATTTTCTTAATTAATTTCGCTCCTCCCTTTCTATCCCTGAGGTCGTGGGTTCAATTCCCACGCCTCACACTTTCTTTTTCTTTAATTTCTCTTCTCTCCTTCGCAACTTGGAGGTCGTGGGTTCGATTCCCACGCCTCCCATTTATTTTTTTAAGTTATCGTTCTCCTCTTTCTCATCCAGTGTCGCGAGTTCGATTCCCCCCAGCCCCATTTTTAATCTTTTTCTCGCATTTTACAGTAGCCTAACGGGTGAGGTCACAGGTTCGAATCCTGGTAGCCTCACCCCTTTAAAATTAATTTAAATTTCTAGATTTCTTTGTTAAGCTTTAGTCTAAATTAATATTACATAGTTTCTGGAAATTTTGGTCTTTTTTCAACTCATTTTCATCAATGTTTTCACATGATTCATGGGGTGCATTCCTAAATCATTTTAACACATTTTTAGGCGCATCTTTCATAGATTTATTTGGATAAAAGATTGTTATTCAATCAACCATATTTCATTACAATGAACATCACATTGTGTACAATTTATACACGTAAAATACACAGATTAAACATTTTAATTCATACTTCCAATAGTAAGTACACTCACTGCCAACGTGCACACACACATCATTTTTTTCGATCATACATTGGTTGTCATTTTCGTTATTTCACGTACATAAACTTATTCACATTCAACAAGAAAACAACACACATATACATACCTAAATCTACCAGCAAACAAAACCAACCTACGAATCATTGGGAGCTAGTGACAGGGACATGCAAAAAGGGGGAACAACCCTAGTTTTCGGAGTGAATATCTTGAATCATATGGGGTCTTTTGGGAAAGGGACCAAGAGAGAAGAAACCCATACTTTAATTTTCTTGTTCAAGCGTGAAGTTGCTGCCCAAAACCTCCTACAAAGTCAGTCCAACTCACCTAAATTTTCACCACCAACTGGACGGAATCTCCCCTTGCCTTAACGTTTTTGATTAGCTTGCTTTCTTAGATTTTTTTGTGAGTTCTTCAAGTGTGAAGAACTATTGTTATAGCTTCAGTTCTTTCACGTTAATTGGCAGAGAGAAAATAATGTAGTTTGAACGTGTGAGTGAGAGATAAGCGTGATAGGAGAGTGTTACCATAGGTTTAGGAGTCTAATTCAAGACTTAGTCAAATAGGGTTTAATTAAATTAATAAACTCTGATTTAATTAGTTTAGTGAACTGACCATAATTCCCTTACAAAAAATCAGATTTTAAATATTAATTAAGTCACCAATTGTTGCTTCTAATGGGGCTCGAACTCGGGTAGAGTGCCCCTTTGCGAGATGGATCATTTTGGGTCGACCCAACCCGGATTGATTCTTTAATTAAATTAATAAATTAATTAATTAATTTCTTAGGGTAATTACAATATTAACCTTGGCCTGGAAAAGACCATTTTACCCCTGGACCCTCAAAACTCAAGATTTCTTCGTTTTAAATCCGGTAAAGACTCCTTCAATTAAATCTTCATTTTCGAGAGCCTTACTTGGTTGTTTCCAATATTTCCAAGCTCAACTAACTCCCCAAGTTAGTTGGCTTGGTCGTAGTAAGGGTTCTGAGGTCTGGTTCTACGCGTATCAATCCGTGTGAACCTTGGTCTAATCGCAAGCATTCTTGACACCTTAAGTAATTATCTTATTCATTTTTAAGGTTGTTACATTATCCCCCCCTTAGGAACATTAATCCCCGAATAACACTACCACTACATATCGTAATGCCAGTCAGATCATAACAAAATCACTATGCATAGTCAAGCAATAGCAACAAAATACGGAGAGATATGGAAACATAGACTTAAGAGTAGGAAGTCTAACCTTAATAGCTGAAAAGATGAGGGTAGCGGGATCTCATGTCGGCCTCAGCCTCCCACGTAGCACCCTCAACAAGATGATTTCTCCACAATACCTTCACTTTGGCAATCTCCTTGTTCCTCAGCCGCTTGACCTGTCTGTCTAAGATCTCTACAGGTACCTCCTCATAAGACAAGTCTTCACCAACCCCCAAACCTTCAACAGGTAGAATCGATGATGGATCATGTCACGACCCGAAAGCACCCCCTAGAAGTTAGGGAAAACCTTCGAATCGTGACCGGCGTACTTGACCCCTTTGGGGTCTCGTACAAGCCCTCTAACTCGCATTCATAACATAAAGCATGAAAAGTAGTGCGGAATTAAAACTTTTCACGATAATAATAAATAAAGGAGTCTTTTCATAAATACTAGGAAACCTTATCGTCACAAGCCAACTTAAAGACACAACTTAGAATCTTAGGGACACGCCCCTTTACAATAGAATAAATACATTTTTAAGTCTTAATAAGGAAACTAAGAAACATAAAAACTATGTCCTCGAATATATGAGGACATACCCAAGTCTTGAGAGATAGAATTCCCAAGCTTCAACTTCGATCCTCCAAAGGCTTCCAACCTATACTCATAAGGTATAAAAAGTATGGGGTTAGTACAACAATGTACTAAGTATGGCATATGCAAAAACATGCAAAAAGGGACATTTTAGTAAAGATAGCTTTTATGCAATTCAAATATAACCTTCATGAATCTAGAAGCAAACCCACATAAGAATCAACAATTAATACTTTATGGCTATCTTACCAAACTTAAAGTAAGCAAAAGGAACATTTCAATTAACTTTGCTAAACTTGCAATAAAATTGAATAAAGCATCATAGTGAACATTTTGAATTCTTACCATGAAGACCTTACAGTGAAAGGCACGGTCCAAGTCATATGAACCCTTTTTCTTTGAAGTTGCCCTAACCCAAGGTTATTCTAAGACTCCCTAAGGTGAGCCAAGAAGGGACTCTCATTACACCTCCCTTCAAAGCACACCAAAGCGACCCTTAAAACTACCTAATCTTAGGCTTACTTCGTTAGAAATCAAATCCACGCCCTTGGCTAACATATGCAAAACACTCATGGAAATATAGGTCATACCAAGTGCAATGTGAGAGTAGCATCCCATACTACCACTCCCACTTAGTACTCCTAATGGATTCCATTTACTCAAGTACTCCACAATAATCCTCCATAACACTACACCATAGTACTCATTCACACGGATTTCATGAAGGTACTCTTCTCCCATAGTAGGTATAGGTCACACCGAGTGCAATGTGAGAATAGCATCCCATACTACTACTCCCACTCAATGCTCCTACTTGGTAACTAATGTGGATTGAGCACTTCACGACATACATACATAATTTCAACAATACACAAGATAATTAGTTTCAAATCAATTCTTTTGTGGGAGTTAGCTTAACCGACAAAAGACCATGAGAGCTAGACATGGAATCCCGATATTAACCCCTATCGGATGAGGGATCCTTACTTGCTAGAGTAAGGTCATGCTTCTTAGCGTTTACATGGCTTTTCCAATAGCTACACCTATGCGGGCACATAGTTAAGGGATAAGGAGATTGCTACTAAGTAACTCACTCTCTACTAACGAGGAGTACTCATCTCAAGAGTACTTTGGATTACAACATCTCAACTAACGAAGTGCAATCCACCTCCCCTTCATATCCTCTCGGTGCTAGGCATAACTCCACACGGATTTCTCAACATAAAAGTCTATCATAGAAAGCTCACTAGGAAATGGAGAGGTTGTTACTAGACACTACATCTCAACTCACGAAGTGTGTCCACCTCAAGATTTCCCCTTTTTGCTCAACTTGACATAATACAAATCTTAGAAGAGTGTGTGTGTACATGTGCACACCTTGCATATAAGCATCATTTCATCTTCATCAAGTTCTACTCATACTTTAACCTTGATTCATCAAGCTACACACTCTACATACTTCTCATAATCATATACTTCATTTAGACATAAACTAGGTCAAACATGCAATTCAAGCTACATCAAACACAACATAAGACCCATTTCCAATATATCTTCATTTCACATATTAGACCTTCAAGGTCACATACTCAAACCATACTAAGTAACATCAAGTTCATCAATTAGCACCGCCACCCATAAGGTGGACCATACCACTCAAATAGCAATTCATAATAAGAACTATACAATAAGAGCAACTCATCAACAAATCAAACCATCATTACCCATAAGTAATTTATCAATATTTCACCATATGAAGGCCCTTAGGGCAGTAGCTACACCAACATGACATACACAAGAAGACCCAAATTCATACCTTACTCAAATCATGCTCACATAACCCATTTTCATGCCAAAAGTTGAAGTATGCATATACAAGAGTTTGATGGAGTTTTAACATCAAAACCATCTATTCAAACCAAGATAAATACATTTAAACCATTAAAACTTAGTTAAAAGAAGACCCATAATATAAATCAAAGTTTAGAAGAAGTTGAGTTTAAAACCCTTTTGAAAACCATTTTGGAAGTTGGCTTCTTTAATGGAAAGGTATTCAAGAATGGATACCATACCTTTAGGAGAAAGAAACCCACGAATTTGATGAAGAAACAATTCCCAATCCGTCCTCCTATCCTTCCTTGACTTCTAGCTTCAAAGAGAGTTGAGAGAGTTTTCTTAAGAGAAAGGGAGAGTTGGATCTTGAAGAGAAAAGGGGGCTCTTCTCTAGGTTTAGGGTGTAAGACAGTATTATAAGGCTTGGGGTGTATTTACATAAAACACCCTAAGCTGGCAGCCTTTAAATCATGCACTGGCAGGCTTCGTCGACTAGACCTCCTCGACGGACCATCACATCCACCACGGACCATCACGGGGTTCCGTCGAGGAACACTATGCTTCTAAATGGAGCCTGTCCCAATTTCACTCTCTGTCACCCACGACGCCCTGGCTCGACGGACCGTCCTGAGTACGACGGACCGTCCTGAGTACGACGGACCGTCCTGAGTACGACGGACCGTCCTGAGTACGACGGACCGTCCTGAGTACGACGGACCGTCCTGAGTACGACGGACCATCCTGAGTACGACGGACCGTCGCCATGGCCGTCGTGAGCTACTGATGGGCAGACTTGCCCAAGTCCTGGGGCCCTTCATCTAGAGTCCTTGGGGTCCTAGGTGAGGTCGTGCCCAGATGTCAACCCCCTAAACTAATTCGTCTAGGTCTAAGGAACATCCGATGCATGTTTCAAGTAAAACGAACACATAATACTCATCCAAACTCGCCAAGACATACAAGTACATTCTAAGGCATATCATCTGAACGTCATGGACGTTTTTGGTCGATTGAACTCCAAACTTAACCAAACCTTGCACACTGCCTAAGGACACCAAACTAACTCCGTTTAACTTAAAATTAACTCAAGAAACAACCATGAGGCTCTAGTTCACCTTAGTTCATTTTGGGGCGTTATAGATCACCTAGGCATTTCTTCAACATAGACACATGAAAGACTGGATGAACAGAAGATAGTTCCGCAGGCAATGCCAACTCATAGGCCACCTCACCCACACGCTGTAGGATCTCGTATGGACCAACATACCTCGGACTCAACATCCCCTTCCTGCCAAACCTCATCACCCCCTTCATAGGTGATATCTTCAGATAGACCTGGTCACCAACATCAAACTGTAAGGGTCATTTTCTGTTATCTGCATATAACTTCTGCCAACTGTAAGCAGTAGCCAACCTGTCCCTAATCACTCTGACCTTCTCTAAGGCCTCATGAATGATCTCTGGACCCAAAATGGATGACTCTCCAACCTCGAACCACCCAACTGGAGATCTACACCTCCTACCATACAGTTCCTCAAACGGTGCCATCCCAATTCTGGAGTGATAGCTATTATTATACGAGAACTGTATCAAAGGCAGATGGTCATCCCATCTACCTCTGAAGTCAATCACACACACTCTCAATATGTCCTCCAATGTCTGAATGGTGCGCTTTGTCTGCCCATCTATCTGAGGATGAAAGGCAGTACTAAGCTTTACCTGCGTGCCCAAGCTCTTCTGGAAAGATCTCCAGAAATGTGAAGTAAACTTAGCTCCTCTATCTGAAATGTTAGACAATGGAATCCCTTACCATCTCACAATCTCATCAATGTAGAGTCTCGCATAATCCTCGGCCCTGTAAGTAGACTTCACAGGGATAAAGTGGGCAGACTTAGTCAATCTGTCCACAATAACCCATATGGAGTCATGCTGCCTCCTAGTCCTCGGAAGACCAACCACGAAGTCCATATTAATGGCCTCCCACTTCCAAGTTGGAACCTCAATAATCTAAGATAGACTGCCATGCTTAAGATGCTCTGCCTTAACCTGCTGACAATTAGGACACTTTGCCACATATTCTGCAATGTCCTTCTTCATGCCATCCCACCAATAAATCTGCTAAGATTATGATACATCTTGGTGGAACCTAGATGTATGAAATATCTGGAACCATGGGCCTCTGCAACAATCCTGGTCCGCAAATCATCCACATCTGGTACACACAGCCTGTCCTGGTACCTAAGTATGCCATCACCTCCCAAAGCGAAACACTCATTTATCTTCATCATTACTGAGTCCTTTAGCTCCATCAACACAGGATATAGATGCTGACCCTGCTTGACTTCAACTACCAAGGATGATTCAGAACTAGGATGAACTGAAACACCCCCACTAGTAGAGTCAACCAAACGCACACCCAGTCTGTCCAGTTTGTGTACATCTTTCACCAACTCCTTCTTCTCATCCTCAATGTGGGTTGTACTTTCCATGCTCATCCTGCTCAAAGCATCAACCACAACATTAGCCTTACCTGGATGGTAGTGAACATTCATGTCATAATCCTTCAACAGCTCCAACCATCTCCACTGACGTAGATTTAACTCCCTCTGTGTGAACACGTACTGGAGACTCTTGTGATCTGTGAATACATCCACATGCACTCCATATAAGTAGTGCCTCCACAGCTTCAGTTCAAACACGACAGCTGCCAACTCCAGATCATAAGTGGGATAATTCTTCTCATGAACCTTGAACTGTCTGGACGCATAGGCTATCACCTTACCAACCTTCATAAGAACACAACCTAAACCAACCCTAGATGCATCACAGTAAACAGTGTAATTCTCACCACACTTAGGCAAAGTAAGCACCGGGACTGAAGTGAGTCTGTCCTTGAGCTCCTGGAAACTTCTCTCATGAGTCTCTATACACTCAAACTTGGCTTTCTTCTTAGTCAAAGCTGTCAATGGGGTAGCAATGGAAGAAAAGCCCTCCACAAACATGCGGTAGTAACTAGCCAATACCAAAAAGCTACGGATGTCAGTGGGAGTAAGAGGCTTTGGCCAGTTCTTCACAGCCTGAGTCTTCCTGGTATCCATCTCCACGCCCTGATCTAACACAACATGACCCAAGAAGGTTACTGATCTAAGCCAAAATTCACACTTACATAATTTGGCATACATCTGATGTTGTCTAAGTACCTCCAAGGTTAGTCTCAAATGCTGTTCATGCTCTTCCTTGGTCCTAAAGTAGATGAGGATGTCATCAATGAATACTAGGACGAAAGAGTCCAGGTATTCACTGAAGACTCAGTTTATGAGGTCCATAAATGCAGCAGGTGCATTTGTAAGACCAAATGACATGACTAAGAACTCATAGTGATGATAACGGGTACGAAAGGCTGTGTTTGAGATATCTCCATCCCTAACCCTAAGCTGATGATACCCTTAACGAAGATCAATCTTAGAGAAGAAACTAGACCCTTGGAGCTGATCAAACAAATCATCTATTCTGGGAAGTGGATACTTATTCTATATAGTGACTTTGTTGAGCTGCCGATAATCGATACACATTCTAAGGGTTCCAACTTTCTTTTTCACAAACAACACTGGAGCGCCCCAAGGGGATAGGGTCGGCTGAATGAAACCCTTATCAGTGAGATCTTTTAACTGCAGCTTCAACTCTTTGAGTTCAACTGGAGCCATTCTGTAAGGAGGAATTGAAATTGGTTTAGTATCGGGTTCTAAGTCGATACCAAAATCAATCTCTCGAGGGGCAGGGACTCTAGGCAAATCATCGGGAAATACATCTAGGAACTCATTCACTACAGGTACTGAGTCTATGAAAGGAATGTCATGATCTAAATCATTAACACTCACAAAATGAGACAACAACCCCTTGGACATCATTTTATTGGCCTTAAGGTTCAAAATCAAGAGGTTAGGACGACTCGAGTTGTACCCCTCCCAGACTAGCTCCTCTTCATCAGGGAAACGAAATCTCACCACTCTACTACGACAGTCCAAGCAAGCATAACAACTGTGAAGCCAGTCCATGCCAAAAATAATATCAAAATAAATCATGGGTAACTCAACTAAGTCTGCACACATAGTCTTACCACTTATCACTATTGGGCAATCCTTGTAGACTCTATCAGTTCTTACATTTTCTCCTAAAGGTGTACTAACCACTATAGGATCATGCAGAACTTCAGGCAATATCTCAAAAGTGAGAGCAAGCAAAGGAGTTACAAAGGAAAGCGTACACCCTGGATCAAGTAAAGCATAAACAGAAGTTGAGAATACTTGCAGCATACCTGTGACCACATCAGAGGACTTCTCCTGCTCCTCCCTGCCCTTCAGGGCATAGAACCTATTCCTCTTAGGAGGCTCGGCTGCTGCTTCACCCTATGGATTAGGCCTAGGATGAGCATTACCTCCAGCCTGACCTCTGTTCTGTGGGCAGTCTCTAACCATGTGCCCACTCTTACCGCAACCGAAGCAGGCATTAGTGCCCTGTGTGCACTCTCCACTGTGAGCTCGGGCACACTTAGCACAATTCTTGTTAGGATGCTGCATCTCACCTCCATTTCCCTTCTTAGGCTGAGTCTGCCTCCTCTAGGTGCTGTACTCCTCTGAAAATTTGAGTTCCCAGAACTCGGTTGCCCCTTCTTGAACCTGGACTGCTCACGGACGCCAAAATTATTTTTGTGGCCTCCATGGATGGGACCTGCCTGATCTTGAGGCTTAGGCCTCCTAGAATCACGAATGACCCTCTTTTTGCGGTTGTCCTCTACTTGTTGGACATGCACCATCACCCTGGAGAGGTCCATATTATCATGGTGCATCGCAAACCGACACTCCTCCTCTAGATCTCCATTGATTCCTGTGAGGAACCTGCTCATCTCATCCCTGCTGTTAGACACAAGGGAAGTATCATACCTGGATAATTAAAAAAACTTCAGTACTCACCTTATCCTTGACGTTAGATACTAAGAAAAGTAGCATACCTTGATAGCTTAACAAACTTCAGGGAATACTCCCTGACTGTCATAGATCCCTGCTTAAGGTTGATGAACTCCTCAACCTTGACCTCCCTCATTTCTGTGGGAAAGAATCTCTGCATAAAGGCTGTCTTAAACAGCTCCCAAGTGATTGGAACTCCGCCCAAAGCTCGGCTATCCTGCCACATCTTGTACCAAGTTTGTGCCACATCCTTGAGCTGATAGGAAGCCAACTCAGCCTTCTCAGTATCTGTGGCCCCCATATCCACCAAAATCTTATGCACCTCGTCCACAAACTCTTGGGGATCCTCTGAAGTCTTGGACCCTATGAAAATAGGAGGATTCATCCTCGTGAAGTCTCTCAGCCTCTCAGCTATGCTACGAACCTGTGGGTTCTCCCTCTGAACATCCTGCCGGTTGACCTGGGCAGTCATAGCCTGGGCCTGCATAGTAATGTCCTGTGCCATCTGGTCCAGAGATGCTCTCACCTCAGCATCAGTCAACCCAGCTGGGTTAACTGGTATATCCACTCCTTCTGCTGGAGCCTGGGGTGGAACCTGATTGCTCCCAGCAGCTGCACCTCCTCTGCTCTGACCAATGGTTCTCCTAGTATTCATTCTCTGAAAACAACAAAGATTGATGTTAGACACGCTCATAACACCAAGAAATTAGACATTAGGAAAAGCACGATAAGATTAGAAGAAGGGAAATTTTCCTACGCATCATGCAGTCTCTAATCCAGGATAGTGCTGCAGTTCACTACCATGAATTAGAAACTACTCAATGTGGTTGATGTGAACTCATTATTATCGGAATTTAACCCAGTGCTCTGATACCAACTTAGTCACGACTGGAACCTGGACCCCAGACGAGACCGGCGTCGTTGACCTCTCAGAGGTCGCAGACAAGCCTACATACGTGATTCTTACTTCATCTAGGTTAATTTTAGCGGAAAATTTGAAAATTTTTGTTTCTTAACATACTTATTAAGCATTCTCATCATTACATAATTGTTCACCATCAACCATCTAATATTAAGATCCTCAAATGAAAGAAATAGTATAATATAGTAATAAAGATGTACTTGCCAAAATGGCACCAATACAATGTCTGAATAAAACAGGAAAGAAACACTAGTGGAACACGCTCCACTAGCTCAACTCTAAAACTAAGCTAGAATATAAATGGCAGCATCCTCGAAAGCATGAGGGCCTACCAAGTCCGGATGAATGCTCGACGTCCGGATAGCTTCAGCGTCAACCTGTAGCTCTAGCGTCCACCTGTGCCTGCACCTAAAATTGTAGAGTTGTATAGGGTTAGTACACACTTGTACTAAGTATGGGTATATGCAAGTACACACAAAGGACATGCATGAGAAAAGATAGCTCTTTCCTAAAAACATGATTATGGAAAGTCAAGTCAGTGGACTTGCCAAATTGAGATTAGGAAAGTTAGTTAACCTTCCAAATTTGGATTAGGAAAGTCAGTGAGCTTTCCAAATTTCGATTACGAAAGTCATGACATGATAGTAACATGAATCATCATAATTATCATATTGCACACAGCACATAACATCATACACATAGCATATATCATCGCACATAACATATAGCACATAGCTTCTTTAATATCATTCATTCATATGCCATGAGACCTTAGAATCATGGACTTGACATTAAGACTTTCCAAAAGTAGGGCTCAATATATGGGACCTCAACTAGGGAGTCTTCATTAGCAAACATAGAGTCTGCTTCATTCGTTCATACGTACTTCATTTCATTTCGTTCATAGGCCAGTGTGAACACTAGCTATACCTAGGGTGTAGTTTAAGACTTTCATCGAGTTTGCTATGCAATGATCAAGAATAACCTAATGTCATTACCTGAGTCTAGCTCACCTCTTGATCATCCTATCCTAACACCTTTGTTATCATTCATTTCATTATGTGCTTCATTTGAGGCTGGCCTCATTCATTCATTGGGAACTTTAACTTTAACCGACATAGATCATGAGAGCATCATGAAATCCAGTGTCTCCCCCACACCGAAAAGAGGTGGAATCACCGGCCAAAGTGACCCAAAAACATGCTAGCGTACATGGTAATTTAACCCCGCCAGATCTCTATATTGGCAATATAGGTTCGAAGACCAGGAGATAAAGGAGACCCATACCCGGCAAGCCGGACAGTCTCATCTCATGAGAGTTACGTGAACCTCCGCCCTTCCCTAAAGAAGGCATCACCGCTCATACCTAGTCTATCGGTGCTCAGTATAAAGTTCCATTACATTCAACTCATACGTCATGGAAGCTGGCTTCTAGTATGAGGACATCATAGCTCATTACATGATTTCTCATCTCATCATTAGTATTAAGTGTGTTAATCTCAATACTTTCATTAGAGTGTTCATAGAGACTGGCCTCTTCATTAACTTTACACTCTCATAGGTGAGTACGTTTTGGTAACATATACTTAGGATCATTTGATATTGTTCTCATATTTTTCATTAGCCTCATATCATGTTGTCACCACATTCAATAACATTAGCACATTTGCTTTTCATAATTACTCACCCCATTTTAGGTGAATGTTCATTTCATCATATGCCAATATACTTGGACATTTGTGTGTTTCACACCCTTACTTAACCCTTCTAGGGTTTCGTCATTTCATTACATAATAATCATTTTCATCGTATGCCAATGCACTAAGCCATTTAGTGTGTTTTACATTCATACTTAACCCTTCTAGGGTTACATCATTTCATTACATACATCTTAAGTTCACTTCTTTAAAACGTATGCTAGACTTATGAGTCTATACACACAAACCATGAGGCTTCATTCATAATTCGTTAAGTGATTCATACTTTCCTAAGATTATGTAGTACAAGACTTATGTATCTTGTATATATGCCAAGATCTTGATTTCGATCTAAGTAGGTGGCATTATTCTTGGATATTTTGTTCACGTATGACTTATGTAGCAATACGGAAGTATGGGGAAGGAAACCCAAGTTCGAATCATTTGGATAACATTTACATTTTTCATTGATTTTATTTTTAATCTCCATGATATTGGGACTCTAAATCGAACCCCAACATTAACATTGTATCATAGATTTTCTACTTGGTTTTCCTCTTATGTTGGACGAAAGGTAGTGGGTTCGAACCCCCACAACCCCTTTTTATTTTTTTTTATTTTTTTTATTAACATCACATGGCCCCTTGTCGCCCAAACCAAGAGGTTGTGGGATCAAACCCCCACAGCCTCTTTCATTTTATTCTCTATTTTCGCTGGACATTGGGAGGTTGTGGGTTTGAACCCCCACAACCTCCTTGTTTAAATTTTATTTCGCTAGAGGCTATGAGGTGGTGGGCTCGAACCCCCACAGCCTCCTATTTTTTCTATTTACATTTCGCTAGGCTAAGTGTTTTGGCAGTGAGGTTGTGGGATCGATCCCCCACAGCCTCACTTCATTTTCTTAATTAATTTCGCTCCTCCCTTTCTATCCCTGAGGTCCTGGGTTCAATTCCCATGCCTCACACTTTCTTTTTATTTAATTTCTCTTCTCTCCTTCGCAACCTGGAGGTCGGGGGTTTGATTCCCACCCCTCCCATTTATTTGTGTAAGTTATCGTTCCCCTCTTTCTCATCCAGTGTCCAGTGTCGCGAGTTCGATTCCCCCAGCCCCATTTTTCATTTTTTCCTTGCATTTTATAGTAGCCTAACCGGTGAGGTCACACGTTCGAATCCTGGTGGCCTCACCCCTTTAAAATTCATTTAAATTTTCAGATTTCTTTGTTAAGCTTTAGTCTAAATTAATATTACATAGTTGCCGGAAATTTTGGTCATTTTTCAACTCATTTTCATCAACGTTTCAGATGATTCATAGGTGCATTCCTAAATCATTTTAACACATTTTTAGGCACATCTTTCATAGATTTATTTGGCTAAAATATTGTTATTCAATCAACCATATTTCATTACAATGAACATCACATTGTGTACAATTTTTACATGTAAAATACAAAGATTAAACATGTTAATTCATACTTCCAACAGTGAGTACACTCACTGCCAACGTGCACACACACACATCATTTTTTTCGATCATACATTGGCTGTCATTTTCGTGATTTCACGTACATAAACATATTCACATTCAACACGAAAACAACACACATATACATACCTAAATCTACCAGCAAACAAACCCAACCTACGAATCATTGGGAGCTAGTGACAGGGACATGCAAAAGGGGGAACAACCCTAGTTTTCGGAGTGAATATCTTGAATCATAAGGGGTCTCTTGGAAAAGGGACCAAGAGAGAAGAAACCCATACCTTAATTTGCTTGTTCAAACGTGAAGTTGCTGCCCAAAAACCCCTCCAAAATCAGTCCAACTCACCTAAAATTTCACCACCAACTTGACGAAATCTCCCCTCGCCTTAACATTTTTGATTAGCTTGCTTTCATAGATTTTTTTGTGAGTTGTTCAAGTTTGAAGAACTCTTGTTATAGCTTCAGTTCTTTCACGTTAATTGGCAGAGAGAAAATAATGTAGTTTGAACGTGTGAGTGAGAGATAAGCGTGATAGGCGAGTGTTACCATAGGTTTAGGAGTCTAATTCAAGACTTAGTCAAATAGGGTTTAATTAAATTAATAAAAAATCTGATTTAATTAGTTTAGTGAACTGACCATGATGCCCTTAAAAAAATCAGATTTTAAATAATAATTAAATCACCAATTGTTGCTTCCAATGGGGCTCGAACTCGGGTAGAGTGCCCCTTTGCGAGATGGATCATTTCGGGTCGACTCAACCCGGATTGATTCATTAATTAAATTAATTAATTAATTAATTCCTTAGGGTAATTACAATATTACCCTTGGCCTGGAAAAGACCATTTTACCCCTGGACCCTCAAAACTCATGATTTCTTCTTTTTAATTCCGCTAAAGACTCCTTCGATGAAATCTTCATTTTTGAGAGCCTTACTTGGTTGGCTCCAACCTTTCCATGGTCAAATAACTCCCAAAGTTAGTTGCCTTGGTCGTAGTAATGGTTCTGAAGTATGGTTCTAGGCGTATCAATCTGTGTGAACCTTGGTCTAATTGCAAGCATTCTTGACACCTTAAGTAATTATCTTATTCATTTTTAGGGTTGTTACAAAAAAGAGGTGGTTCACCGCCTAAAGTGAAACCGAATCCAGTGTCTTCCAAACACCGAAAAGAGGTGGTTCACCGGATAAAGTGAAACAAAATCCAGTGTCTTCCCCACACCGAAAAGAGGTGGTTCACGGCTAAAGTGAAACCGAATACTTTCTTGAGCTTTTAACCGACATAGATCATGTGAGTTAAAGATGAGATCCAGTGTCTTCCCCACACCAAAAAGAGGTGGTATCACCGGCCAAAGTGAAACGAATACAACCTCGCATTCTTAGGTGGAATATCCAATAGCTAGTTCCTATGCTGGAAACATAGTTCAAAGACTAAGAGACTTCGGAGATCCTGATCCACCTTGGTGGTAATCTCGTCTCATGAGGCTTACATATGCTGGAACAAGCTCATTGCTAGTCTATCGATGCTTAGCTCAGATTTATTATAGTTTATAACTTTTATAGTTGACTCAAACATTATGGGAGCTGGCTTCTAGTATGAGGTATACTGAACTCAATGGATGACTGGTCATCCCTTTCTTTACTTGATGAATATGAATTTAATCTTACATTATCATCATGGTGCGAGTGAGACTTGTCTCACGGTTTCTAACACCCCCTTATGTGAGTATCTTTGACGTAATCGTTTAAGTGTAAGTGATACTTGACTCACTTCCTTTAACACTCTATATTAGATCAATTTCATAAATTATAAGCTTTTAGTTATTTCATTACTCACCTTATCTTGCTCAATGTTAATTGGTAGCCTTGTACCATTCTTTATGAGAATTGTAAGGAATTATTCAATGTGCTATTAAGTTCACAACGTTCATTTAGATAGGGTATGTTGGGACTTGTCCCAATCATTGGCTTACCCTTGGTTATGAATTTGATTGACTTATATTTTTTCAAGTCTCATTCTTTTAACATGTATTTGGCATTACAATACATTGGCCATATAACAATGGTATGAATTAGTCAATGGCCAATTCTATTACATATTTTGGAAATAATATTGGTAGCCCATTTATTGGCATAAATCAAACTAAGATATTATCACTAGCCAAGTCAATCACTTCATGAATACAATATAGTAATCTCATCACGTTAAACAAGACAACTTTTAACCTTTGATTAGCCTTTAAGAAAAATCAATGAACGACTTATAACAATTTCATATTCTCGAAAACAAGTAGGCATTACAACATTTATTATCTCATGTAAATAATATCCTAATCATACGGATCTAACCATTAGGTCTGATTCAACATTATAAATAACAAAAAGCTACACATAATAATCAGTTATCACCACATACCAACAACATGCTTGAGATTTACATCATACAAACTACTAGAATGTGAAATAGGGACAACTAGGGAGATGCACATGCGATTCATTGGGAACATCCCTAGTTTCGGATTCTTGAATTCAAAAACGTTGAAACGCCTCTTGGAAAAAGGAATCCAAGAGAGAAAATCCATACCTTACTGTAGACTTGAATATATGAAGATCACCCCGTACCTTGCACGAAAAACCTTGAAGAATCTTCCCTGAAATCTTCTAAAGAGAACCTTTCTGTTTTTCATACGTTTCTTACTGTTTTTGAGTCATGATGTTTCTACTACTTAATCATGAGTCTAAGTCTTAGGAACTGATATTGACTAATTCAACTTAGGATAATTAACTTAATTAAATAAATTAATTAGCAAATTACCAAAACGCTCATCCTAAATTGACAAAATAATAGGAGAGCATTTGACTTAGCCAAATTCTGAAACTTCTACTAAGGGTCTTGGCTTTGATTTTGAATTTACATTATGAATTAAGTTGCTAATTTAATTAATTAAATGACCTAGTGTAGTTACTAAAGTACCCCTAAGTCACTAGGACCATAACCAACCATTTTGGATTATCCTAATTTAGGTACTAGGATGTTTCTTTAGTTAGTTGCTCGGCTAGTGTCACCCGGTTTGGTCTTAGGAATTCAGGCACACTAATTAGTTCATTTTTGTTTGTCCTAGGTTAGTTAGCTAGTTAGGTCAGTTAGTTAGAGCCTAGAGGTTGTTAGGAATCTAGGCCCCACGTGGCTTGAGTCGTTCGCGCGCCTGCCTTATAACCGCCCTAACCGAATTTGGTTGGGCTTGGTTGCTTGTCTCTTGGCCGGTTACACATGTGTTGCTGCCCATTTCTTGTCCAAGGATCATCACTATGTAATTGGACAATACTTATTTACATGATCATTTTAAATGATCATGTGCTATGGTACCTAGGCTTGACAGTTGGATGCTTCTTACCTAATGTGTGTAAGCGATGAAAATAAAATTTTTAGATTAGGGTCTTCATTGCATGTAGAATTCCTAAACAAGCTTGGATTGGAGCATTTAAACATCAAAGTGTATAGAAATTGGCTAACACCCTTAAGTCAATATTCGCTAACATGCCCAATATTTATTAATATTGGGCATTGGGATTCCTCTGTATCCCAATACATATTCTTACAACCTAATAGGCTCTTCACTAGACTATTACATTTTCTAGAATGTTACATTGTTAAAGGTAGAAGCATATCTGAGAACATCATGTGACTCAAGAGATTATCCACCAAATCAATAAGCCAAATGTGGGGAGTAATGTTATTTAAATTTGGATAAGAAAAAGGCTTATGATAGAGTCTCATGGTCATATATTTGTCTGGTACTAAGGAAAATGGGCTTTCATGAAGTCTTTATTAATATAGTTTGGAGAGTTATGGCCAAGAGTTGGTATTCTATTATTATAAATGGCAAGGGATATGAGGTTTTTCATTCCACTATGGGTATCAGTAGGGTGACCCCCTCTCCCCTGCCCTACATATTATAGGTACAAAGGTGCTTTCAAGATCTCTAAACAGGTTTCACAACCATCTTGATTATCATGGGTTCTTAATAGAAGTGTGAGGGCCACAAGTGAATCACTTGAGTTATGCTGGTGACACCATACTATTTACTTCAGGGAGAGGCAAAACCCTAAATATCATCATGCAAGACTCTCAAGATTTATGAAGAAACATCAGGCCAAATGATTAACAGTGACAAAAGTCATTTCATGCTCCATTCTATTGCATTCAAGAGTACAAGGGATAGAATGAAGCAAATCACAGGATTCATGCAAAAATAGGGGCCCCTAACTTATCTAGGATGCCCTCTCTTTGTTGGTAGACCTAGGATTATCTATTTTTCTGACCTTGTTAAAAAAGTGATTTGCAGGATTACAGGTTGGTATACAAAGCAGCTAAGTTATGGAGGTAGGGCAGTGCTAGTCAAACATGTTCTTCAAGCCTCCCCATTCATCTTTTATCTGCAGTAACCCCCCCTTCTACTATCCTCAAACAAATCCAAATGATGATGGCTGCCTTTTTCTGGGGATGGAAAAATGAAAAGAGGAACACTACAAGAAACATCTTTATTTAAGACCAATATTTAGGAAAGCGTTAATAATCCCGTCTTTAAAAGTACAAATATTAGGACGAGATTTTATTTTGTTCTTTAATTTCATATGTTATTGTGAAGGTTCTAAATCTGGTCTCTAGAAAAAGTAGTAACTCGTCCCAAATTAAAACTTTGGCCTTATGAAATATATTGGTAGGCGGGAAATATTTTCACCAAAAAATCAGCCGCCTAAATTAAAATCATCAGTTCATAAAAATCTTAGATGGAAAAGAAAATAAAGAACAGACGCTTCAGTATTTGTTTCTCAATGGAAAAAAAAAGAATCCTAGCAGCGATCTTCCCCAGCTAACAACCACCTTCCCTTACAACAATCTTATTACGTAGTAGCTATCAACTAAAAATCTGTGTTTTCTCAGAGAAATCACAGGTTTGCCTAGAAGCAAACGCGGCCTAGGTCACATTGATTTGTGTTTCATCTTGGTGTTCTCGGAACAGAGAAAGCAGAGGTTTGCGCAGCTGTGAACTTTTTTCAATTTGTATCTAGTTTCGGATCTCAGGTTGTCCTCTAATTCTATGAGTTGATTTGATTTTTTTATTAGTGTTTTCTCAAAAAATAGAAAACACAGGTCTACCTAGCCACAAGAAACCAAGTCTCATTGACTATTGTTTCATCTTGGTTTTCTCATAACAGAGAAAGTAGAGGTTTGCGTAGTTGTAATTTTTTTCCATTTGTAACTGGTCTTGGATCTTAGGTTTGCCTCTACTTTTGCAAGTTGATTTAATTTTTTTTGTACTGTTGATTTGCTATTTGTTTTGTTCAAGTTGTAACTCGTCTTGTTTGAGTTTTTGTTCTCTAAGACTAGATGTTCATCATTTTCGAAAAAACGATTAAGTTTCGTAGTGTGATGTATTTCCAAAAGTGAAGGGGATCGATCAGTCCTTAATGAAGTATGTATTCCTAAAGACAAGTAATAATGAACCAAACTAGAAAAGAGGAACTAAAAACTCAATGAGCTAAAAAAAATTTAAGAGATAATACAGAGACTGTTCTTTTAAGTTTAGAAATTTGTTATGATTTACAAGTGAACTACTTATAGGGCAAGTGAGACAAGTAATTGCAGAATGTTGCAACTGAATAAGTGAAAACAAGATAGTCTTGTTTGAGTCTGAAACATATGAAATATGTAAAACAGAATAGTACTGATGCTAACTGACCAACTGTGGTGTTGCACATAGAAGGTTGAATGAGTGATACTTTTGTTTGGGTCTGGAATGATGACTTTCCATAGAGGTGATGACGTATCTATATGTGATGTTGACTCCCCTTTTGAGGGATACTCATTCAATGGATTCCCATGAGATGAGGCTCCAATTACCATGTGGTTAAGAGGGAAGACCTATCTCATAGTTCTTGAACTATGTTGCCCCCATAGGAAGATTAGCTAGTGGATCCACCTAGAAAAGATACGTTTATGTTTGGTATTACTTTGGCCAGTAGACCACCTTCCATCGGTGTAAGGTTTTACAACACTGGATTCCACACTTATCTCTCGTGGTCTATGTCGGTTAAGGCGAGTATTCCCTAAACTAAAAAATGAAATAATAAAGTATATATTAACTAGGGTGACTTAAGAGGTTTGACTTATCCTAGGTAGGGGTATGGGACTCTACCAATGCCTTGCACTAGTTTGCCTTGAGGGGAGCTTTAGGAAGTTGATATTAATTATGTATATGCTAATGATGTAAATGATTATAGTATGCTGACTTTACATGTAAATGATATCATATGGTGATGGTTATGTTTATGAACATGTATTTGGTCTATATTGTTAAGGTAGATGTTATGTATCATTAAGGGTCATATTGTGTAAAGTTGGGCATTGGTTATGGATTTCTTGTTGGGTTACTTGATTAAGTAAGGTTATGAAGCTTTGCTTAGTTATTGTAGTTGTTGACTTGATAGGAATTCGTGAGTACTTGTCTTGCTTATTATGCGATGATAAACTCTTATTCATGCTTGTGATGTTATTCCTTGATGATAGGGGTGTAGTAGATAATGAGTTCTCGTATGATGGTATGCATATTATTTACTTTGCCCCAATGAATATGTCATTGTTGCTTGGTATGGCTTGTTTGATTATGCATAAGATTTTCAAAGGATAAAAATGGCATGATTTAACTAAATGTCCTTTTTAGCATGATTTGACATTATATGTGCATATGGTCGCATACTTAGTACAAGTGGCGTACTAACCCCATTTTCTTTCTTTTCCCAAACATTTTAGGTTCCGGTCGTTGAAGGCTCATTAGAGATGACTTGAAAAAGACTTGGATATTCTCTACAATCCAAGTGGGTAGGTCCTCACTTTCCGAGGGCGATGCGGATATCCAGCTTATGGAGTTGCAAAACATTTTTAGACTCTTATGTTCATTCTATTTCATTCGAGTACGATTTATACAAGCCTATGTGTGGATTCTTGGTATTGATGCAGGGCTATGCCCAAATTGCAATGATCGTTTTAGATGGTTATGAGATGAGACGACTTTGAGACTTTATTTTATGTTATATATATATATATATATATATATATATATATATATATATATATATATATATATATATATATATATATATATATATATATATATATATATATATATATATATATATATATATATATGCAATAAAAGTAGAAGACTATGTAATGTTCTTATACGAAGGGTCTATTTATACTTGATATAATTATATGTATGCGTATGTAGAGGTCTATGTAAACCTCAATGTAGAATTATTAAAAGTTTTTAATTCTTCCGTATTTTTTACTTATGAATGCAATGATGTAAACTAAGGGGCTAGTCTTAGTCCTCAAAGAGGACGACGACGCCGGTTACGTCTAGGGGGTAAACCCGGATGTGACTACCGACATAGACCATGGCAAGACATGGAATCCGGAGTTCTAACCTACTACGATGAGGGTGTTCTACTTGCCAATGGTAGAACTTAGACACATCCCATGTAGGCACATGGTCAAGGAATATGAAGTGTGTACTTTTCATTCTAGTCTCATTCTTTTACTAGAACTACTTCCCTTACCATACTCACTCGGTGCTAGCCTTTGTTCTTATAGAGTAATTAACATTAAAGGTTCATATAAAGGGGTTCCATATCAATTTCATAACCCAAACACATTAACCCTACCAAAGAGGTCCTTTAGGGCTACCTTCCAATGGTGACAAGAAGCTCATCATGACTTTCCTAAGGTTTGATATGATGTCGTTCCAGCCAATCAACCTTAAGTCTATTATTCCTTTACTTGAAGGATACCATTACGTCTTTTCACTTCAACATTCATAATCTTACCACTAGGTTCAAGGTTTCACATAAAGACCCTCTTAACATCATTCAATGTCACATTTCATTAATTGTAACATTCCATAAAATCATATGTCTAATGAAGAGCCCAGTATACCCTTAGGATAGCCTATTAGGGGTACATAGGCACCCCAATGCCCAATATTGAGAAATATTGGGCATAGTATACAAAAAATTGGCTAAGGGATATTAGCCAATTTTCTATATACGAATAAAAAATATATTGTTTTATCCAAGATTGATGTTCAATAAATATACCTGCAAGGAAGACCCTAAGATAAAATAATAGTATTCACATAATAGATATGAAGTACTAGGCATCCAAGTGTCAAGCCTATTACCATTCCACATGACCATTTAAAATGATCATGTAAATTAAGCAGTGCCCAAGGACATATTGAGGATCCTTGGGAAAATATGTAAACATTCCCAAAGGAACCATAAATAATAGTTAGTTAGGAAAGTACAATCAACCCATGTGCAAGCACATGGGGAGATACGGACAAGAGGGGACCACCCTAACCGAATTTAGTTAGGGTACTTAGGGGTGAAAAACGTGCAAGAGGGACCACTCCATGTGGGGCCTAACTTCCTAACCAATTCTAGACTCTAAACTACTGCTTTAAATAACTAACTAACCTAGGACCAAACGAAATAAACTAATTAGTGCACCGGACAACCAAGGACTAAACCGGGTTGACACTAACCTAGTACTAGTTGAAGAGACAACCTAGTAGCTAACCTAGGATGGTCCAAAAGGTTAGTTATGGTCCTAACAACTTAGGGGTACTTTAGTAATTCCCCTAGGTTACCTAATTAATTAATTTAGCAACTTAATTAATTAATTTAAAAGGGCTAAAACCGAAACTACAAAGGAAATTTTCAGATTTTGGTTAAGACAAGAAAGGGACAACGTAGTACCTAACCTAGGATGGTCCAAAGAGTTAATTAAGGTCCTAATAACCTAGGTATACTTTAGTAATTACCCTAGGCTACTTAAATAATTAATTTAGAAACTTAATTAATTAATTTAAAGGGGCAAAACCGAAATCACAAAGCAAATTTCGGTTAAAACAAGAAAAAGACAACATAGTACCTAACCTAGGATGGTTCAAAGGATTGGTTATGGTCCTAACAACTTAAGGGTACTTTAGTAATTACCTTAGGTCACCTAATTAATTAAAGTAGCAATTTAATTAATTATTTTAAATAATCAAAACGAAATTCTTACACTAACCTAGTACAACTCAAGAAACATCCTAGTACTTAACCTAGGATGGTCCAAAAGGGTTAATTTTGGTTCCAATGACTTAGGGGTACTTTATTACTTACCCTACGTCCCTTAATTAATTAAATTAAGGATTTAATTAATTAATATAAAGTCATAAATGTTGACCAAAACCATAGTCAACACCAATTTCCAGATTTGACTAACTGTTATGTTCTCCTATGTTTAGTCAACTTAAGAGGGGCGTTTTGGTAATTGGTTAACTAGTTTATTAAATTACTTTATTAAACCTAAGTTGTATAATTCAATATCAGTTTTTAAACCTAAAAATCACGTTAAAACTATAAGAAAAAATAAAGGACGCAAAAACAGTAAGCCACGAACGCAAGAAAAAGGCAAAAAATTTATCGATTTCTCTAGGGCGATTTCATGGTTTCTTCAAGGTTTCTTTCAAGGTAGTATTCATATATTATGTTCTACATAAGGTATGGGTTTATATCCTGGAATTATTTCTCCAAGAGTATTTTCCTTTGAACGATTCACAAGATCTTGAAAACTAGGGTTGTTCCCGTCGTTCTCGTCGAACTTCCCTTCCCTAGTATCCTTTTCAATTTCAATGTTGAATAGGTTAGAGATCATGTTGTTGGTATGTGGTGCTGGCTGTTCTTAACATGTATTGTTCTTGAATGATGAGTATCGAATGAAGTTATGAACTTGTAATTGCGTAAAGTTAATCTTATCATGATAATTAAGGATCGATAATATGCTAAGTTAAGTCTGTGATGTCTTAAGTAAATTATGTGTCTTTGGCCGAATGTTGACTTGCTGCTGTTGTGATGTTATGAAGATGCTAAAGCCATTAAATGTTAATATGATGCTGTCCAATATGTTCTTAAAACGTTAAACTAAAAGCCATAAACAAAGAATTGGCTCAAAGACATCTATGAAATCATATCTTGAATAAATTGGCTATCTGGTTCCAATAAAATTGGCTAACTCTATTTGGTCCAAATGAATATATTTTAATGGCTAGGAACTTATATAAATGATTAAAAGATTGGCTAAGGTTTCATACATATGGCAATTTAAATATGAACATATGTAAAGGGTCTAAATTAAGTAAGTGACCAGAATGGGGTGTTAAAGGAAGTGAGACAAGTCTTACTTACACCAAAGCTAATTTGTTAAAAGAATACTCACTAATGAAGGTGTTAGAATGTGTGAGACTAGTCTCATTAACACCTAAAGATGATATGTAAGGACAATTCACATTCATCAATGTAAAGTAAGGATGATATGTAAGGACAATTCACATTTCATCAATGTAAAGTAAGGATGATAAGTCATCAAAAGAGTAAATAAATCTCAATCACATTCTATATGTAAGTGTAAGGACAATTCACATTTAATACATAAAGAAGAGATGAGAAATCATCTAATGAGCTATGACTACCTCATGATAGAAGAAAGATTCAATGATGTATGAGTTGAATGTAAATAGGAACTTTAAACTGAGCACCGATAGGCTAGTTATGAGTGGTGATGCCTTCTTTCGGGAAGGGTGGAGGTTCACATAATTCTCATGAGACGAGACTGTCCACCAAGGTGGGTATGGGTCTCCCTAAATCTCCTAGTCTTTGAACTATGCTGCCAACATAGGGAACTAGCCAGTGGTTTTCCACCTAAGCGAGCTAGGGATGTTTTGGTTTCACCTTGGCCAGTGACTCCACCACTTTTTGGTGTGGGGAAGACACCGGATTTCATGAGCTCACATGATCTATGTCGGTTAAAGTTGAAGTTCCTCAAAGTATGAAAGATAAAGAAATGAACAATACCGAAGATGTTTGTGCAAGATAATCAGGAGGTGAAATCAGATCAAGTAATGAGATTAGGTCATTCTTGGTCATTGCACTTCATGATCCCGATGAGAGTCTTAAACTTCATCCTAGGTATAGCTGGTGTTTATATCAGCCTAAGAATGAATGAAATGAATAATGTGAAGTATGAATGAACGAATGAAGCAGACTCTGTGTTTGCTAAAGAAGGCCCTCGGGTTGAGGTCCCATATGTTGGGCCCTCACTTGAGGTGTCTTAATGCTACATCCTCAATTCCAAGGTCTCGTAGATATGAAATGTATAATATATAAAACATGAAAACGTTAACTAAATAACCCATAACTTCCCTAACATGAAAGTAATGAAATTAATGGAATTATCAATAGAGAATGGCTTATGAAATGTAATGAATATATAGTGTAATGAATGACTTGCTATAAGAATATTAAAAGCATGTCCAATGAAGTTTACAATAAGTAAAGGTCATAGCTAATAATGAATCTTCATGTCATGAAAATGAACAAAGCCAAATAAAATTGGCTTGTAATGACTTCCTTTATTAGGAAAATATCAAAGACAATAATGAATTCAAATATGCTTATCCAAAATGATTAACTAATGTATTTATCCAATAAAGATTGGCTTATAAAGAATTCATGCCCAAAGTAAGCAAGATCATAAGCTTTAATGATATTCCCAAGGACTATGCACATTATGCAATCAACTAAAGAATGAGTATAGTCAATAAGTATTGAGTTATAAATATATTCATGCCCCAAATTATAGTTAAGTCATTTCCTTAATCTCTTGAATTACTTACTTGATTCATGGGACTACAATGAATCATTGTACTTGTAAGTAAAACATAGGACCAAAGGAGAGTTATTGAACTACACAACAAGAAGAAGAAAAAGACTGAAAATAAAGCTAAGTATGGGAATGGGAGCTCTCGGGTTGGGGGTCATCAAATTTTCAAATCCTCGCCCGAGTGGTTCTAAAATTATGTCGATGATACTAATGTCTTCTAATCATATAGAAAATGAGTTGTGTGCTTTGAATGCATTAAAATACATCATATTCATACCACAATTCACAACTAATGAATTAGGAAAGTCTAACGACTGGACCTTCCAGGAATGGCATGTTGCTTAGAAAGTTCTTTCCTTGATCATGCATAGCTTTACGTGTATCTGTGCATACACTCATAATTAGTACAAGTGGTGTACTAACCCCCTACTATTTACTATTTTTATAGGTGCAGGTCAGAGGACAGATTGACGACACTTGCAACGGTTTGGACTTCAGCGTTTCTCCAAACCATTTGGTAGATCCTCTTGATTTCGAGGATGCTACAGTCTTAGTCTAGCTTTAGATATAGACATAGCTAGTGGATGTTGTCCATAGCATTTCTTTCACATTTCATTTCGAACCTTTTGATGTAAGGCCATTTTGGCAACTTAATATATTCTATTCATCGTTTGTTTTGAAATGTTCTTGATATTAGATGGTTGTCTATTGATGTTGAGATTAGTATATAATGTTTAATACGTAATGACTATATGAAGTCTAAGTAAGCTTCATACATATAAAAAAATTTAAATTTTCCGCAAATTTAACTAGATGAATGTGATGAATGTAAGATGAGGCTTGTCTGCGACCTCTAAGAGGTCAACGACGTCGGTGGAGATTCGGATTCAAGAATCCGGGTTGTTACATTAATACATTCAAGACTAAGAGGATTTAGCATCCTAATTCAAGACATCTCATATTCACATTCATACATGCATTAAGTAAGGGACACAAGTCAACCAAGACAAGACACAACATACTTCACTTTAACACATACTATATGTCATTCTTTAAGTCACTTAGGAATAACCATTATCATCTTTAAGTCATCCTATACACTACCATATCTTCATCAATATAACCATCATAGATTCATATAGTCAAGTAGGAACAACCATGCATCAACCCTAAGACTACACATATAAATAAATAGTCATAGTCTACATGATCTGCTAATATACATAGAAAAAATACATACTTTCACATTACTTCACATATAGATAGATATGATCATAATTCACATAAATCAACTACACAAATCATCATAATAATTCAAGTAGTACGGACAAGGCCATGATCATCATATTGCATAAAGTAACGCCGACAAGGCCACATCAAATCACATAGCACCGCCACCATAAGTAGACCATACCAATAACAACATAACTGAATTCTAATTAACATAAAATAAAGGGAATTAGGGAAGCATACCACCACTCCATCCTCAACCCTTCAATCCAACGCTAAACCATCCAATTTCAATACCATAAGGCCCTTACCCATGGCCATGAACATCAATTCAATACATAAACTATAATACTAAATGAATCTAGGACAATTCAATATATAATTATCAATCTAATACCAATTAGACATCAATTGAATACAATCCTTATATCATTGAATAGCCCATAGGAAACTACACTAGAAATCATAAGCATCAAGTCAATATCAATTCAATAAGACTAATATTCAATAGATCTAGGAATATATAATACTCAATTGATCAAATTGAAACAGACTATAAACATATCAGTCATAATCTATATATGAATCAATAGCCCATAACAATCTACACATGAATTCATTAATATCAAAGCATGATCACATAACCCATATTTTAGTCAAATTGAGAGATTTGTGAAGTTCAAGGGTGAGAATTTCATTGGAAAACATCAATTATACATCAATAATATCATATCTTAATGTTTGAAAACCTTTCATGCAAGAACCCAAGACATAGAGTAGAAATTGGACTTTTTCATCTTTTTGAAATCTTTGAAAATCATCTTTGAAATTGGCTCTAAGGTGATATAAAGCCTTAGATGAAGAACTCCCGTACCTTATTAGAACGACCCAATGCTAATTGAAGAATAAAATCCATTGAAGAACCATCTGCAAGATCCATCTTCACCTTGAACTCTCATGGAGGTTTTTGAAGAAACTTTGGGAGGGAATGTGTTTTATTTTAGGTGTTAGGGTTTAATTGAGAGTTTAATGACTTATATACACTTAAAATACCCATAATCACTCAAAACAACCGTCCAAATTCTTATTGGGACGTGGGGTGAATTTACCAATTCACCCCTTGAACTTACAGTGGCCTGCGCAGGGACAGACCCAAACGACGGATGGACCATCGACGGCCTGTCCCTTGAACAACGGACCGTCCTGTTGGTCCGTGTTCTGGGAATGAGGCTTGTATTTGGTCCCTCCTCTCCCATGTATAAGTCCCAATCAATGATACCTAACCAACGGGGCGTTGACTGACCCACTGGGCGTCGATTGCCATCCGTCGGTTGGGTTGTCTTGGGCACCAACTTGGGTCCTTCCTCAAGGACCCTTGTATGGTCCTTGGGGATGTTTTCTCGGAAGTTTCCAACCCAAATATGTTTGTATACTAGTTTAGTACCTTCCACATGAATTTCATCCAAAACGAACACGTAAAATTTGACTAAACATGCATAGACACACAAGGTCGTTTTGAGGAAAACCTTTCAAACATCATGGACGTTCTTGGACGTTTGACCTCCAAACTTCACGAAACTTGACACACTGCCTATATACACCATAATAACTCATTTAAGAACGTTATAACATCATGAATTTCTCATAAACACATAAAACAACATATGAGGCACATAGGTGACTTAGCCGTCAAACATCTTGGTCGTCCGTTGACGTTAGACTTCCACTGCACCTAAAATCATAGACGCTGCCTCTATACCACATTATATACCAATTTAGGACCTTATACCATAATGACAACCATGTTAGGCTCTAGCTTTCCCTAAGTCATTTTCGGGGTCTTACAATGTTTCTTAGGTTGTGATGTTATGAACTCTTATGCATGCTTGTCGATTTTATAACTTGATAATAGAGTTGTCTTGATTATGTACTCAATTATGTAGATATGCATGTTGACTTGACTAGACTTGGTATTGTTGGTCTTGTGATGTACATGGTCTTGACTTAACTAATATGTGCTTATTGACTTGTATTGGTTCTTGAATGTGCATAAGGTATTTCCAAAGTTACTTTGCATGCATTTGAATAAATTTTCCTCTTTGGCATGATTTCTATGTTGTGTGTGAATATTATCCTATACTTAGTACAAGTGATGTGCGAACCCCATTTCTCCCTTTTTCCCTAACATTTTAGGTTCCGGTCGTTGAAGGGTTCGTGACCACTTTCAAGGAAGTATTGGAATCATTCTCCAAGTGTGGGTATGTCTTCAAGTATGATGATGATGCCTTGTTATTACTCTATTGGTTTTTTATTATAGTCTAAAGACCATCATTTTATTTTACTTGTTTTAAGATATTGTTGTTGTCACGACCCGAAAGCACCCCCTAGAAGTTAGGGAAAACCTTCGAATCGTGACCGGCGTACTTGACCCCTTTGGGGTCTCGTACAAGCCCTCTAACTCGCATTCATAACATAAAGCATGAAAAGTAGTGCGGAATTAAAACTTTTCACGATAATAATAAATAAAGGAGTCTTTTCATAATTACTAGGAAACCTTATCGTCACAAGCCAACTTAAAGACACAACTTAGAATCTTAGGGACACGCCCCTTTACAATAGAATAAATACATTTTTAAGTCTTAATAAGGAAACTAAGAAACATAAAAACTATGTCCTCGAATATATGAGGACATACCCAAGTCTTGAGAGATAAAATTCCCAAGCTTCAACTTCGATCCTCCAAAGGCTTCCAACCTATACTCATAAGGTATAAAAAGTATGGGGTTAGTACAACAATGTACTAAGTATGGCATATGCAAAAACATGCAAAAAGGGACATTTTAGTAAAGATAGCTTTTATGCAATTCAAATATAACCTTCATGAATCTAGAAGCAAACCCACATAAGAATCAACAATTAATACTTTATGGCTATCTTACCAAACTTAAAGTAAGCAAAAGGAACATTTCAATTAACTTTGCTAAACTTGCAATAAAATTGAATAAAGCATCATAGTGAACATTTTGAATTCTTACCATGAAGACCTTACAGTGAAAGGCACGGTCCAAGTCATATGAACCCTTTTTCTTTGAAGTTGCCCTAACCCAAGGTTATTCTAAGACTCCCTAAGGTGAGCCAAGAAGGGACTCTCATTACACCTCCCTTCAAAGCACACCAAAGCGACCCTTAAAACTACCTAATCTTAGGCTTACTTCGTTAGAAATCAAATCCACGCCCTTGGCTAACATATGCAAAACACTCATGGAAATATAGGTCATACCAAGTGCAATGTGAGAGTAGCATCCCATACTACCACTCCCACTTAGTACTCCTAATGGATTCCATTTACTCAAGTACTCCACAATAATCCTCCATAACACTACACCATAGTACTCATTCACACGGATTTCATGAAGGTACTCTTCTCCCATAGTAGGTATAGGTCACACCGAGTGCAATGTGAGAATAGCATCCCATACTACTACTCCCACTCAATGCTCCTACTTGGTAACTAATGTGGATTGAGCACTTCACGACATACATACACAATTTCAACAATACACAAGATAATTAGTTTCAAATCAATTCTTTTGTGGGAGTTAGCTTAACCGACAAAGACCATGAGAGCTAGACATGGAATCCCGATATTAACCCCTATCGGATGAGGGATCCTTACTTGCCTAGAGTAAGGTCATGCTTCTTAGCGTTTACATGGCTTTTCCAATAGCTACACCTATGCGGGCACATAGTTAAGGGATAAGGAGATTGCTACTAAGTAACTCACTCTCTACTAACGAGGAGTACTCATCTCAAGAGGTACTTTGGATTACAACATCTCAACTAACGAAGTGCAATCCACCTCCCCTTCATATCCTCTCGGTGCTAGGCATAACTCCACACGGATTTCTCAACATAAAAGTCTATCATAGAAAGCTCACTAGGAATTGGAGAGGTTGTTACTAGACACTATATCTCAACTCACGAAGTGTGTCCACCTCAAGATTTCCCCTTTTTGCTCAACTTGACATAATACAAATATTAGAAGAGTGTGTGTGTACATGTGCACACCTTGCATATAAGCATCATTTCATTTTCATCAAGTTCTACTCATACTTTAACCTTGATTCATCAAGCTACACACTCTACATACTTCTCATGATCATATACTTCATTTAGACATAAACTAGGTCAAACATGCAATTCAAGCTACATCAACACAACATAAGACCCATTTCCAATATATCTTCATTTCACATATTAGACCTTCAAGGTCACATACTCAAACCATACTAAGTAACATCAAGTTCATCAATTAACACCGCCACCCATAAGGTGGACCATACCACTCAAATAGCAATTCATAATAAGAACTATACAATGAGAGCAACTCATCAACAAATCAAACCATCATTACCCATAAGCAATTTATCAATATTTCACCATATGAAGGCCCTTAGGGCAGTAGCTACACCAACATGACATACACAAGAAGACCCAAGTTCATACCTTACTCAAATCATGCTCACATAACCCATTTTCATGCCAAAAGTTGAAGTATGCATATACAAGAGTTTCATGGAGTTTTAACATCAAAACCATCTATTCAAACCAAGATAAATACATTTAAACCATTAAAACTTAGTTACAAGAAGACCCATAATAGAAATCAAAGTTTAGAAGAAGTTGAGTTTAAAACCCCTTTTGAAAACCATTTTGGAAGTTGGCTTCTTGAATGGAAAGGTATTCAAGAATGGATACCATACCTTTAGGAGAAAGAAACCCACGAATTTGATGAAGAAACAAGTCCCAATCCGTCCTCCTATCCTTCCTTGACTTCTAGCTTCCAAGAGAGTTGAGAGAGTTTTCTTGAGAGAAAGAGAGAGTTGGATCTTGAAGAGAAAAGGGGGTTCTTCTCTAGGTTTAGGGTGTAAGAGAGTGTTATAAGGCTTGGGGTGTATTTACATAAAACACCCTAAGCTGGCAGCCTTTAAATCATGCACTGGCAGGCTTCGTCGACGAGACCTCCTCGACGGACCGTCACGTCCACCACGGACCGTCACGGGGTTCCATCGAGGAACACTTGGCTTCTAAATGGAGCCTGTCCCAATTTCACTCTCTGTCACCCACGACGCCCTGGCTCGACGGACCGTCCTGAGTACGATGGACCGTCCTGAGTACGACGGACCGTCCTGAGTACGACAGACCGTCCTGAGTACGACGGACCGTCCTGAGTACGACGGACCGTCGCCATGGCCGTCGTGAGCTACTGATGGGCAGACTTGCCCAAGTCCTGGGGCCCTTCATCTAGAGTCCTTGGGGTCCTAGGTGAGGTCGTGCCCAGACGTCAAACCCCTAAACTAAGTCGTCTAGGTCTAGGGAACATCCGACGCATGTTTCAAGTAAAACGAACACATACAACTTATCCAAACTTTGAACACTGCCTAAGGACACCAAACTAACTCCGTAACTTAAAATTAACTCAAGAAACAACCATGAGGCTCTAGTTCACCTTAGTTCATTTTGGGGCGTTCTACGTACTATTCAAACCCTTGAGGATATGCTTAGATCTTGTATAATTGACTTCAAGGGAAATTGGGATAGACACTTGCCTTTGGTTTAGTTTTCGTATAATAATAGTTACCATTCATCTATATCTATGGCTCCTTTCGAGGCCTTGTATGGTAAGAGATGTAGATCTCCAATTGGATGGTTTGAAGTGGGAAAGTCTTCACTTTTGGGTACCGAATTGATTTATAAGACTTTGGAGAAAGTTCATATCATAAGGAATCGATTGAAAACAACCCATAGGCGGCAAAAGTCTTATGCCGACCATAGGAGAAGAGACTTAGAATTTGAAGAAGGTGATAAGGTGTATCTAAAAATTTCACCTATGAAAGGGGTGGTGAGATTTCGAAAGAAATGGAAGTTGGGTCCTCGTTATGTGGGTCCTTATGAAATTTTGCAAAGGGTTGGCAAGGTTGCATATGAGTTGAGGTTACCTAGTGAATTGGTTTCGGTTCATCCGGTGTTCCATGTCTCCATGATTAAGAAGTGTATCGGTGACCCCGAATCCCTCCTTCTTATTGAGGGTCTAGTGTGGAAGAGAACCTCTCCAATGAAGAGGTTCCGGTTGAAATCCTTGATAGACAAGTAAAGAAGTTAAGGAACAAGGACGTGGCTTTCGCAAAGGTGTTATGAAAGAACTACCTAGTTGAGGGTGCAACATGGGAGGCTGAGGCCGACATGAAGTCCCGTTACCCTCATATCTTTGATAACTAAGGTTAGTTTTTCCTATTTATAGTGAAAATAATGAGTTTATTTGAAGTTGCCTTGATTTTTGATAAATGTATTAAGATAAAGGCATTGTTACAGTGAATAAGCATGCCTAAAAAAATGAAAATTATTTGAAAAATGCTCTTTGTTTTGATTTGCACTTATTGTGTACTTGGTATGTTGTTTCCTTTATGAAATGATATTTAGCATGTTGATAGGTTGATTTTTGGCATAATTGACTCCTTGATGAAATGTTGAGCTCATGTTGTTGTGAGAAGGAAAGTCCTCATGTATTTTGAGCTCTTATGTGTAGTAATTAAAGTTTTGAATTACTATGTGTTAATGCCATGATTGATTTTTAACTCATGTTGATTATGTATGTTTTAGGTTGGGCTGCTAGTATTGAGTCTATCCTTTCCCTTCGAAAGATTTTTAGTGTCATTCGGGGACGAATGTTCCTAGGGGGGGATAATGTAATACTCCAAAAGTCTAAAGCCTAATCTAGAGCCTCACATGAGTGTCTAAGGGTTGTAACACTGTTTTAAGGTAAAAAATAATGTTAATAAGTCATTTAGGAAGTTTTAGAGTTAAGACGTGAAGGAACGTCCATGACGTCTGGAGAATAGTGCAAAAAGTACTAGTGCGCCTTAGCCTATTTGACAAGGTTTTAAGACTCGGAAATTGATGAAATTTGACAAAAGAGTGGCTAACACATATTAGAGTAGGTTTAAGGTCAAAACGTACAGGTACGACTCCCGAAGGACCACCCTAAGGGTCCTTGAGGAGGACCCTTCCATTTTGACCAAAATGTTGTCTTGGATAGTGTCTACCAATGAAGGTAGACGACGGGGCGTGGTCCAATCGATGGGGCATCGATTGCCTCCATAGATGGTCACTTAACCATCTTTCAAAAGACCATTTTGGCAATTCTCTGACCAAAACGACGGATGTACAGCACGGAGGGGGGGCTTGGCCGTCGACTGACCCCGACTCGTAGGTCAGGTCTGCACTTTTCTGTAAAATTTTAGTTGGTTCATTTAAATTAAGTTAGTTAGTTAGGAGTTTAATTAATGATTAGGGTTTGGTTAATTAGGTAGGTTAATTAACTATATAACCTACCCTAAGTCTAAAACCTCACTTTAACCTCTAAATCCCAAAACAAAATTGCTCTTCCTTCTCTCTTCTTTCTCTCTCCCAAATAGAAGAACTCCATTGAAGGGCTAGGTCAAGGTCTTAGGGCAGCAAGAAGGGTGATTTTATCCATCAAACCTCAACAATTAATAAGGTATGGGATCCTTTAACCTTTGGATTCCTTTCCCCAAAGGGTCCTTCCAAAATTGATTTTAAAAAGATGAGTTTAATATGAGTTTTCTTCAATTACGAGTTTGATCTTCTACATTTTATTGTCCATGGTTTATTTTGATTATTATACTTAGATTATGATTCAATTATGCTAGTTCTTGATGAATTAACCTAGTATGTGAAGTAGATCATGAAATTGATCCAAATCACTAACCCTAGGTTATGAACTAGTGATGAATTGATGTGTAGTGATTCAATTGACTTCATTATTGTATTAATTACTATTGTGTGATGATATTACACCCATTGTTGGGTTGAATTGGATAGTTATTGGTAAAACCTTGAATGATGGCTTGTGAAGGAGATTGGGTAAGTCTTGTGATCTCAAACCATTACGTTAATTATGATTACTTGTGTTTAGTGATGAAGTTATATTGAAGTATACCTTATGATAAGATTGATTAGGGTTGGTATGATGTTGAATTGAAATGTCTTGATTTATGGCTTGTGAGTTGTTGGCTAAGATGTAATGATATAAGGTTGGTGATGAATTGCCTATGTGCCTTATTATGATATGGTGATGAAAATGTGCTAACCTCACATGTGTGAATTGTATTGAAAAGACATACTCATGCAAATCCTATTGAGCTATGACTATGACTATATAAGGGGTAAACCCTTATGACAGAAACTAAGTTATGATTATTAATGAAAGACATTTCAAAAGGGACTCTAGCTTAGCACCGAGTGAACTAGTAGTGGGAAGTGTCATTTCCCACATAGGGAAGGTAGGTTCACAAATGTAGTCATGAGATTGGAGACTATAATGCATGTAGCATAAAGAAGGTTCCAAATACATCACCTAGTTCTTGAACTATGTTGCCCCAATAGGAATACTAGCTAGTGGATCCACATAGATGGTATGTTCATGTTTTGGAACTACCTTGATAAGTAGTCCACCTTCTTTCGGTGTAGGATTTAATGACACCAGATTCCACATTAGCTCATGTGGTCTATGTCGGTTATGGAAAGAGTTCCCAAAGGTAAAAATGAAGTAATAAAGTGAACTTTAACTAGGATGACGTAAGGGGTTTGGCTTAGTCTAGGTAGGGGTATGAGACTCTACCAATACATTGCACTAGTTAGCCTTGAGGGAAGTCTTAGAAGGATGTTCTTATGTGCTTATATGCTTATAAATATAAATGATATGTATATGTTGATATTACATGTTAATGACACTATGTGATATTGGTTTCACTTATGAACATGTGGTTGGTCTCTATTGCTAAAGTATGATGATGTCTACTCTTTATGATATAGTATGTAAGGTTAGGCATTGCTTATAGTTCTTGTTGGGTTTACTTGGTTGAGTAAGGTTATGGGGCCTTACAGTGGACTTAATGGGGGTTGTATGAGTGATGGCCTTGCTTAGGTTATGATGTTATGAATTCTTATGCATGCTTGTTGATATTATAACTTGATGATAGAGTTGTCTTTATTATGTGCTTAATTATGTTGATATGCATGTTGACTTGATTAGACTTGGTATTGTTGGTCTTGTGATGTACATGGTCTTTACTTAAGGAATATGTGCTTACTGACTTGTATTGGTTCTTGAATGTGCATAAGGTATTTCTAAAGTGACTTTGCATGATTTTGAATAGATGTCCCTTTTTGGCATGATTTCTATGTTGTATGTGCATATGATCCTATACTTAGTACAAGTGATGTGTTAACCCCATTTCTCTCTTTTCCCCAATATTTAGGTTCTGACCGTTAAGGAGATTGTGGCCATTTGCACGAAAGGATTGGAATCATTATCCAAGTGGATATTTCCTCAAGTCAGAGGATGATGCCTTGTTATTACTCTAGCTATGTTTCTTTGTTATAGTCTAAAGACGATCATGTCATTCTACTTGTTTCAAGATATTGTTGTAAGACCTATGTGACATTTATACATTATGTAAGGGCTTATGCCCATATTGGTCGTCTGTGTTTAGATGGTTTAATACGAGACATTCCCTTTAAGACTATATTGTGTATTATATATATATGTGCAATAAATGTAGAAGACTATGTAATCTTCTTATACAAAGGGTTTATGTATACTTGATATGAATATATTATGTGTAAGCGAGAGGTCTAAGTAAATCTCATGAAGTAATATTAGATGAAAAAGTTTTAAATTTTCCGCATTTTTAACCTATGAATGTAATGATGAATGCTAAGAGTCTAGTCTTAGTCCTTTCCGAGGACGACGACGTCGGTTACGTCTAGGGGGTGCTCCCAGGATGTGACATTATAGTTGGTAATTCGTGGATTGTAATGGCGAGAGTGGAGATAGTGTCTGTGAAGAGAATTCCTGGATGGATTTCACCTTGGGGGTAAGTAGACGGGGCTTAGTGTTAAGAAAGCTTGAATCAATGTATTATGTGACCTTGGGTTAAGGAGATGGGGCTTAGTGTTAAGAAATCTTGAATCAATGTATTATGTGACCTTGGTTGGTAAGGTGATAGGTAGTAAGGTAGGATGTGTACAATTAGTCATTTTGGTGGTATTGTACTTGGGGAAATTCTTACGTGTTTAGAATAGTTAAGCTATGATCAAAAGTATGGTAAGAGGGCTGATACTTTAGAAAGGGGGAAGGTGGAGAAGCGAGTGATTTATCTCATGATCCTACTAGTTGGCTTGTATGTTATGTGGTGGGTGTCGGGTTGACCGATAATGCCTGCAAGTACGTTTGTTTTGAACTGATACTACTCTTAATATGTCTCTGAAATAGTTTGGATGCAGGATTGGTGACATTTTCTATTTTCCTTCTGTATGGTGGAAGTTGTATAATTTATTTTATTTTCCAGTTAAACTCTTAGTAGCTCTTGTACCTGTTTAGACTAGATCCATGGGAAATATTGAAATTACTTTATGTGATATCTCGTAACTCTTATATCAACTTTTGGAAAGAAAAGGGAAAATCTGGATAATTTCCTAAGTTTAAAAGGTGAGTTTTGGTCATTTTCAAACAACCATAACTTCTAGCTCAGGATGAGTTAGAGGTAGTTATTGTTATGGTTGGAAAGCCCTTGGAAAGATATTTCCAACGACGCTGAGTTTGCCTAATTTTGATAACGTATAAGGGAGATACGCCTATCGGAAGTTGGGTTGTTGAATTAAGGAAAGTCCAATCCGAATTTAAGGAAGGGCAAACTAGTTTTTTTATCCATTTATTTCCTAATTCATTTTAACAGTTTAATTTGGGTAAAAACAATTTTTAGTTCAGATTAGAAAAGTTATTTCACGCTCAGGGCTTGGGAGAAAAGAGAAGAGAAGAAGGAGAAGAGAGAAAGATTAAGGTTTCACCAAGAACGCTAAGGAATTTCGAGAGGAATTTGTCAGGGGCAATCCCTATCAAGGTATGAGATCTTTCGTGTTGGATTAATTCATCCGCACACCAATCTTGCTTCAGTTCTGTAATTTTGGAGTTGTTTACATGATTAGAAGTGAGTTCTTGATAAATCTTGTCGAATCCCTTTTTGTTTGAGTTGATTGAATACCTATTGATGTTGATTAGTAGTTTCTGAAGTTGTTTTTGAGTTAGATCTGTTGGATATTGATAGTAATGATGATCCTAAGGGTTTGGGAATAGAACTATGGAGTTTTAGGTGAATTAGGATAAGAAAACGAAGAGAGATGTTCGTCAGCCACACCTAGGCAGCACAAGGCGCGGTGCGGCCCATCCGCGCCAGAGGGCCTGGGGAGGCGCACTGCAGGGCCTCTAAACAAGAGGCCTGGCGCGGCGCGCCCTAAACACGCCCAAATGATTCTAATGACTTTTAAGTCCTTTTAAGTCCTTCCAAGCTACATTAACACCTTCCAATGATTCTAATGACTTCAAATGATTTCTAAACATCTAGAAATCATTAAAGAACTCAAATCATAATCTTGAATCCATGATTCAGTTTATGGAAAGTTAAGATCAAAGTCAAGGAAGTTAAGAGTCAAGTCTAAAGTTAAGAAGTAAGTCAAAGTAAAGTTCTTAAAGGTTTTCAAGAGTCTTATTTAAAGATTTTAACTTTGTTTTAAGACTCAAAGTTTCAAGATAAGTAAAGAGTTAAGTTGAAGTTCTTTTCTTCAAAGGTATATGGAGACTAAGTATTCCCAAAGAGACTTAAAATGTTTTTGACATTTAAACAAGTAAGGGAACTTTGATTTCCAAGGATCCTTAGGGCGAGTTTTCAGAAAAGAACTATAGCTTTTCTAAAAGAAGCGAGCAGGGAAACTAAGATTTCCAAGATAGCCTTTGAGCTAAGTATTTTGAGCATTAATCTCAAACCAAAAAATCAGTATGTTTTTAAAACATATGTGCCATCATATTTTGGGAGTAGTACTAAAAACTGAGATGGGGGAGAGTTTAAACAACTCCCAATCCCCATAAACCATGTAGCCCCCATAGGTAGAAAAGGGTCTTACTTTTTATATGAACCCTTTTCATTGTAGACTAGTTGATCCATTAGGCAGTTCAGGTCTTATACCTTTGACCGGGTATAGGATGCACTGGCAGCGTGAGGTAGATTGTTGTATCATCAGTGTAGATCTTAAGTGATGGTTGTCGGTAAGAGAAACTCCTAAAGAAGTTATTGTATTCTTATATACATCAGTTTACTAGTATTTTTACATACATACCATAGTTAATTGTATCCTTTCATACATTCAAAGTTTAAACATGTTTCAGATAGCTTTTCTTTATATCGCACTTGCTTTTAAGTTGCGTTATATTGAAATGAGTAAGTTATTAATGAGTTGAGTAGAGCCAAAGTAAGTGTTCCTTCTTACTCATTTTCAAGCTTAAGTTATTGTTTAGCATTTCAACTCGCATACTCGTACATTCAATGTTCTAATGCCAGTTGACCTTCATCGTATCATTATACAGACGCATGTAACTAGGATCAGCATTCGGCGTACCATTGATCTAATGAGCAACTCAGTGTCAGTTGGTGAGACTCGCTTCATTTTGGAGGATATTTTTTTTATCATTGAAGTTAATTGTTTTAGCTTTAGTTGTTAGGATAATTGGGTGTCCTGTCCCAACATCCATCTTTACTTTAGAGGCTTCATTGATAGATAGTGTTAGTTTTTTTGGTCTTTTCATTTCAGTTGTAAACGATAAGACTTGAAGTTGCCATTTTGGCTAACTCTTATTTTTAACGTTATTTCTTGAGTTATCTCTTATGTTTAAGTCTTCCATTGAGTTAAGTAAGCCAGGCCAAGGATCCGCTCAAGGCTAGCAATGGTCATTAGGTTTTGGCCACGCCCATGGTGTAGGTTCGCGGCGTGATAAACTTGATATCAAAGCATAGAGTTCAAGAGTCCTAGGGAGTCTATGAAGCCGTGGCTGTAGAGTCTTAGTCATCGGTGTGAAGCACACCACATCTATGATTAGGAGGCTGCAACACTTAGGAATTTCTCACTTCTTTCATATTCCTTTTTGTCAGTTAGAGTTTACCTCTAAATGTCTCTATCTAATTCGTGCTTGCACGTGTTTCAGATAACCATGCCTCCACGAAGAGCAACAAGAGATTGTCCAGCTAGGAGGAATGTTGAACCTCAAGAACAAGAAATACCCAATGCACCAAACGTGCAACCTCAAGAAGAAGTCACAAATGCTGAATTCTGTGAGGCTATCCGAATATTAAGCCAAGAAGTGACTTACCAAGTCGGGCAACAGAGAGGATCTCAACAAGAAAAAGTTGACACCTCAAGGATTTGTGAATTCCTAAGAATGAATCCTCGCAGTTTCACCGGTTCGAGCACTATTGAGGATCAGGAAAACTTTGTGGAAAAGATGAAGAAGGTTTTCTATATGATGCATGTCATTTATGTTGAGAGAGTCGAGCTAGCTGCATACCAACTGAGGAATGTGGCTAGGACTTGGTTCGACCAGTGGAAGGAGGGAAGAGATGAGGATGCACCACATCCGAGTTGGGCTTGCTTTGAAGAAGCTTTCTTGGGGCATTTATTTTCCCGAGAACTAAAGGAGGCAAAGGTACGGGAGTTCTTTAAACTGAAACAGGACTCCTTGAGTGTTAATGAGTATGGGTTGAAGTTCACCCAACTATCTCTTTATGCTTCGGAGATGGTTAAGGACATGAGGAGTAGGATTAGTTTGTTCGTTACCGAATTGGGTCGTTCTTATAGCAAAGAGGGCTGGGTTGCAATTCTTATTGGAGACATGGACATTTTGAGGTTGATGATCTATGTCGAGCAGGTAGAGGAGGAAAAGCTTAGGGACATAGAAGAGTACAGAAACAAGAAAGCCAAGATTGGGCATGAAACTGGGCAACAAAAAAGTGGTTCAAATCGGCCACCGTTTCAGAAACAAAAGGGGCCTGTACCATCATCTTCTAGTGCACCAACGCCCAGAGACAGAGGTGAGCATCATGGTCAGAATTCATGAGCTAAACCTGCATATTCATAGGGTAGTGTGGCGCACAGGGTAATAAGCCTCCTGCCTGCACCAAATGTGGTAGAAATCACTCTGGTGTTTGTTGTTAGGGCTCCGCGGGTTGCTTTTAGTATGGTCAGACCGGGCATTTCATGAGGGAGTGTTCAAAGAACAAGCAAGACGGTTGTAATGGGGGCAATAGAGCTCCGTCTTCATCAGTTGGTACACCTGACAAGGCTGCACCTAGGGGAGCTACTTCTGGTGCTGGCGGAGGAAAAAACCGCTTGTATGCTCTCAACAATCACCAAGAACGTGAGAATTTACCAAACGTTGTCACTGGTATCATTCAAGTCTTCAACTTTAGTGTTTATGCATTTTTAGACCCAGGAGCGAGTTTATATTTTTTAACTCCATATGTTTCCATGAACTTTGATATTATTCCTGAGCAACTTAGTGAACTATTTAGTATTTCTACCCCTGTTGGAGAATCTATTCTTGCGTAAAGGGTCTATTGTGATTGTCCTAATTCCATCAATCACAAGAACACCATGGTTGATCTGGTGAAGTTAGACATGGTAGATTTTGATGTCATTTTAGGTATGGACTGGCTTCATGCTTGTTATGCGTCAATAAATTGTAGAACTCAAGTTGTCAAGTTTCAGATTCCAGATGAGCCAGTAATAGAGTGGAGTAGTAGTTCAGTAGTGCCTGAGGGTCGTTTCATTTCGTACCTTAAGGCGAGAAAGTTAGTTTCAAAGGGACACATCTATCACTTAATCCGAGTTAATGACTCAAGTGCTGAGGTACCTTCAATTCAGTCAGTTCCCATCATAAAATAGTTTCCAGAATTCTTTCCTGACGATCTACCCGGAGTCCCTCTTGAGAGAGAAATAGACTTCGACATAGACATTATTCCAAATACTCATCCTATATCTATTCCACCATATAGAAAGGCACCAACAAAGTTAAAAGAGTTGAAAGAACAATTGAAAGATCTGTTAGATAAAGGCTTTATTCGACCAAGTTCTCACCTTGGGGCGCTTCGGTCTTGTTTGTGAGAAAGAAGGATGGTTCCCTTAGGATGTGTATAGACTACCGCCAATTGAATAGGGTTATCATCAAGAATAAGTATCCTCTTCCAAGGATAGATGATCTGTTCGACTAGCTTCAGGGTGTTCCTGCTTCTCTAAAATTGATCTCAGATCATGCTACCATCAGTTGAAAGTTAGGGAATGTGATATTCCAAAGACAACTTTTAGAACCAGATATGGGCATTATGAGTTTTTGGTCATGTCCTTTGGTTTGACCAATGCGCCTGCAATATTCATGGATCTTATGAACTGAGTCGTCAAACCTTAATTAGATCTATTTATTATCGTCTTCATTGATGGCATACTAATCCATTCAAGGAATGAAGAAGATCATGGTAGTCACCTCAGGATAGGTCTTCAGAGTTTGAATTATCCAACCGCAATTCGAGAGAGGTATATTGGTGGGAAGGCATGAAGAAGGGCTTTGCTGAGTTTGTTGCCAAATGACCAAATTGCCAACAAGTGAAAGTAGAATACCAAAGGGCTGGAGGTTTGGCTCAGAATATAGAACTTCTAGAATGGAAGTGGGAGATGATTAACATGGACTGCATCACAGGGTTACCAAAGTCTCACAGACAACATGATTCGATTTGGGTGATTATCGATAAAATGACAAAATCAGCCCACTTCTTGCTTGTAAAGACCACTCATTCGGTAGAGGATTATGCAAAGTTATACATTCAGGAGGTGGTGAGACTTCATGGAGTCCCACTTTTAACCATTTTAGATAGAGGTACACAATTCACTGCACAGTTCTGGAAGTCTTTCTAGAAAGGTTTGGGTTCAAAGGTGAACTTAAGAACTACTTTTCATATACAGACCTTAGAAGATATGCGGAGGGCTTGTGTGATCGATTTCAAGGGGAATTGGAATGATCACTATCTCTCATTGAGTTCTCTTACAACAACAATTACCATTCGAGCATCCAAATGGATCCATATGAAGCTCTTTATGGAAGAAGATATAAATCTCCTATTGGGTGGTTCAAAGTTGGTGAAACAAGGTTGATAGGACCAGAGCTAGTTCACTAAGGCATGGATAAGGGAAGGTGATCCAGGAGAGGTTAAAAATGGCACAGAGTCGTCAAAAGTCCTACAAAGATGTTTGGAGAAGGCCGTTGGAGTTCGAGGTGGATGATTGGGTATATTTGAAAGTTTCACCCATGAAGAGTGTTATGAGGTTTGGTAAGAAGGGGAAACTTAGTCACGGTATATTAGTCCTTATAGAATCTCCAAGAGAATTGGCAGTGTAGCTTATGAGTTGGAGCCACCCTAAGAGTTAGCAACAATTCATCTAGTGTTTCACATTTCTATATTGAAAAAGTGCATGGGTGATCCTTCATTGATTAAACCAACTGAAAATATTGTAATTAAGGATAACTTATCCTACAAAAAGATTCCGGTTCAGATTTTATATCGCCAAGTTCACAAGTTGAGAATAAAGGAAGTTGTGTTAGTCAAAGTCCTTTGGAGGATTTTTTTTTGAGGAAGCAACTTGGGAAGATGAAGAGGATATGAAGAAGATATATCCACATATCTTTGAATTCGGAGAGAATACAGATCAAGGTGCTAAATTCTCTTCTTATTACTTTATAAACTATGAGTAAGCATGTTGTTACTTGCTTTGATTGTTGACTGTTAAACTTGAGGTTACTATTCTTAGCTTAGTGAAAGAAATCTCATTCGAGGACGAATGTTCCCAATGGGAGATATTGTAACATCTCATAACTCGTAATAGCCAATAATAATCTAAGAAACTAAAATTTATCACTTTTAGAAAGAATAGGAAAATCTGGAAAATTTCCAAAGTTTTAAAAGTGAGTTTTAATAATTTTCAAACGGCCATAACTTCTAACTCAGGATGAGTTAGAGGTAGTTCTTTTTATGGTTGGAATCCCTTGGAAAGATCATTTCAACGGCGTCAAGTTTTCATAATTTAGATAATTTATGAGAGAGATGCCCCTTTCGTAAATTGGGCTGTTGAATTAAGGAAAGTCCAATCCGAATTTAAGAAAGGGCAAACTAGTGTTTTTACCTATTTATTTCCCAATTCCTTTTAAGGGTTTATTTGGGGTAAAAACAAGTTTTAGTTCAAATTATAAAAGTTATTTCACACTTAGGGCTTGAGAAAAAAGAGAAGAGAAGAAGGAGAAGGGAGAAAGATCAAGGTTTCACCAAGAACGCCAAGGAAGTTCGAGTAAAATTCGTCAGGGTTGATCCCTATCAAGGTATGTGAGATTTTTCGTGTTGGATTAATTCATCCGCACACCAATCTTGCTTCAATTATGTAATTTTGGAGTTCTTTACATGATTAGAAGTGAGTTCTTGATAAATCTTGTCGAATTACTTCTTGGTTGAGTTGATTGAACACCCATTTATGTTGATTAGTAGTTTCTGATGTTGTTTTGGGTTAGATATGTTGAGTATTGATAGTATTGATGATCCTAAGGGTTTGGGAATAGAACTATGGAGGTTTAGGCGAATTAGGATCTGAAAACGAAGAGAGAAGTTCGTCAGCCACACCTGGGCAGCACCAGGCCTGGCACGCCCCATCAGCGCCAGGGGCCTGGGGCGGCGCGCCTGCAGTGCGCCAGGATGGGGCCTCTGACCAAGAGGCCTTGAGCGGCGCCTTAAACGCGCCCAACCCGGAGTTTTTTATCCAGTTTTCGTAGTTTAGTCCCTTTAAGTCCTTCCAAGCTACATTAACACCTTTCAATGATTCTAATGACTTCAAATGATTTCTAAACACCTAGAAATCATTAAAGAACTCAAATCATAACCTTGAATCATGATTCAATTCATGGAAAGTTAAGATCAAAGTCAAGGAAGTTAAGAGTCAAGTCTAAAGTTAAGAAGTAAGTCAAAGTAAAGTTCTTAAAGGTTTTCAAGAATCTTATTTAAACATTTTAACTTTGTTTTAAGACTTAAAGTTTCAAGATAAGTAAAGAGTTAAGTTGAAGTTCTTTTCTTCAAAGGTATATGGAGACTAAGTATTCCCAAAGAGACTTAAAATGTTTTTGACATTTAAACAAGTAAGGGAACTTTGATTTCCAAGGATCCTTAGGGCGAGTTTTCAGAAAAGAACTATAGCTTCCTAAAGAAGCAAGCAGGGACACTAAGATTTTCAAGATAGCCTTTGAGCTAAGTATTTTGAGCATTATTCTCAAACCAAAAAATCAGTATGTTTTTAAAACAAAAGAGCCAACATATTTTTAGGAGTAGTATTGAGCACCGATATGAGGGAGAGTTCAGACAACTCACAGCCCTTATAAAACATGTAGCCACCAGAGGTAGGAAAGGGTCATACTTTTTATATGAACCCTTTTCATAGTAGACTAGTGGATCCATTAGGCAGTTAAGGTCTTATACCTTTGGCCGGGTATAGGATGTGCTGGGAGCACGAGGTAGATCACTATGTCATCACTGTAGCTCCTAAGTAATGGTTGTCGGTTCAAGAAACTCCCACATAAGTTATTGTATTATTATATACATCAGTTTACTTGTATTTTGACAAACATACTAGAGTTAATTGTATTCTTGCATACATTTAGAGTTTACAACATATTTCAGATAGCTTTGTTTTATATTGCACTTGCTTTTAAATTGCGTTATATTGAAATGAGTTTGTTATTCATGAGTTGAGCAGATCCAAAGTAAGTGTTCCTTCCTACTCCTTTTCAAGCTTAAGTTGTTATTTAACATTTCAACTCGCATACTCGTACATTCAACATACTAATTCTAGTTTTCTTGCATCGCATTATGATTCAGACGCATGTAACTAGGATCAGCATTTGGCGTACCGTTGATCGAGTGAGCAACTCAGAGTCAGTTGGTGAGTCTCTCTTCATTCCGGAGGACATCTTTATCATTGAAGTTATTTGTTTTTAGCTTTCAGTTGTTAGGATGATTGGGAGTTCTGTCCCAAGATTCATCTTTACTTTAGAGGCTTCATATACTAATAGTGTTAGTTTCTTTGGCCTTTTCACTTCACTTGTAAACGATAATACTTGAAGTTGCCATTTTGGGTAACTATTATTTTTAACGTTATTTCATGAGTTATCTCTTCTGTTTAAGTCTTCCGCTTAGTTAAGTAAGCCAGGCCAAGGGTCCGCTCAAGGCCAGCAATGGTCATTGGGTGCTGTCCACGTCCAGGGTGTAGGCTCGGGGCGTGACACTTTATAAGTTTTAAATTAATAGTGTGTTCAAGGTTTTATTTATAAAATCATAGTGTTTATTTATTTAGGGTTTCCGTACAATTTCTGCATGTTTTACTATTAGGATATGAGGGTTCTCCTACTTAGGTGTTAGAGTGGGTGCTTGCACGGCCCAGTGACTTGGATCGTGACAATAGATTTAGAACTCGAGCATGCTTCCTTCTTCGACTTCTTTGTTCTCAAATTCTTCATGATTAATGTGTTGTTTCGATCGATTTTAATAAATGTTTACATCCTCATAATCAATTGGGTAAGAGCAATACTAAAAGAGGGAGAGGAATTCATATGTATCATAAATGTGTAGATGAAAAGGCCGATACTTGATAAATGATACATTTCAGTAGAATTTTTGTGTCAAATATCAATACTAATTAATGTTATGTATCAAAATAATATTTACACGCAATACATTATGCATGATAAAATTGTAATGTATTATAATGTTGAAACAAAAGCATAATATATTAGTTTAAGAAACAAAATCAACTAGATACATGAAAAATGTGAAACCCATATGTATTTGAAAAGATAGACAACCATTTTTTTTAAATTTTGTTTTTTAAAAAAGCTCGACAATCTAATCAGCGGAAAGCAAAGAAAAAAACTTACGAAGAAATCCTCCTTTGCTCTGGATCAACTCTCTTATCTTTTTTCCATTGTCAATAAATGACGTCACCTATGGATCATGATCCAAAACCCTTACCATAGCCACCACTCTCTCAACATTTCTCTTTTTTCAAGCGTTTTTCCAAACATTTCTTTCATAAGACGATGATGTATCCTTCTCGGGCTAATTGGGTAAGCTCAAAAAACTGAAAGATCGAACCAACAGAATGAAGTGTATCAAGAATGCCATTAGAAAATTTTGGAGCCAGTGTAGATGCACTCCAAGATAAAATCTGCGCATTAGCAAGGTTTTTCCACCTGTCTTCCATAAAGAGATCTGGCGTAAAACATTTAGTAATTTTTTAAGATGAATTCTTTTTTTCAAAAATAAAAGAAATCAAAAACTGAAGTGATTGAAAGAAATCTACCTCTGAAATAATTTGAAATTATTAATTGGAAAGAGAAAATATTTGAAATTCAAAAATAGACTAATGAAAGTAATCATGCTGAGATTTGTGGAGTGAAAAAATAAAAGAAAATCATAGGTATGAGATTTCAAATTAATATACCCGGAAAAAAAATGATGGGAGACAAAAAGGAGATTTTTGATATTTTTTGAAATGGCAGGAAAAAATAAGAATATATGATGATAAATTATGTGTAGTCAGGTATTTTTGTCATTCCCCGAGCCTACATCTTAGGAGGGACTAGCACTCGAGAACCATTTTTGACCCCAAGCGAACCCTTGGCATGACTTACTTACTCAGCGTAAGACTTAGCTTAAAAAAGATAAACCCATGTAACTCACAAATGTTAATAAGAAAGCATTCAACTAGCCAATAAGGCAAAAACTCAAGTTTTAAACAAAATATGAAATGAGTAAAACTAAAGAACTATAACTATTCGTCAAGCTATAAAATAAATAGGGATGTTAGACAAGACCCTCGACCATCCTTGTAGACACGTAAGTTTTGACCGAACATAAGGTTTTACACTAATTTATATTTCTTAAACATTTCTTTTATGTCAAAGTTAGATATTTTGATTTTTCTTATTTTAATAAATTATTTATTTTAAAATTTTATTTTGAAAATAACAAAAATATATGTTTAGTATATTATATTATATTATTAAAAAATAATAATAACTTAACTATGCTCACCCCATTACCCACATCTACCCATTACCCCACTTAACCCCCATAACCTCACTACCTTAACCTCACGTCCTTCCCCATTTTCTATAACACAACACACACATACACTACTATATGAACACCCACACAAACTCACACGAAGGAGAAGATTCTGCGCAATACACACACGAGAAAAAAAGAAATAAAAGACTACAAATTTGCACAACACAACAATACAGGAGAGACAACTAGAAAAAACAAAAAAAACAATCAGCATAAGAAGAAAAGAAAAAAGGGCAACAAAAAAATCTACAACTAAATACACACTTGTCCAGAAAAAGAAAAAGAGAAAATCCATTTCTACTTCCAACATTACACACGACAAGTGCATACAGAAGACAAAACAAAAAATATACACAGTATACACCCTCATATTATATCTTTTCTTTCACTCACAAACAAAAGTGAGGTCGGAGTTACCTTTCGTGGTTCCTTATTAGGATTGTTTCCTTTTCGTGAATTGAATTTTCGCAAGAGGTACCATTTAATTTTTATTGTATTTTTATTTATGATTATATAATACTTGATTCCAATGTTATGAAGTTTGCTCGAAATGGGTGTGTTTATTTTTGACACAATAATATAGAAATATTTCCTATTTGTTCTATTGTACATTATTTTTCATTTGGTACCATATGTTGTTATCAATTAAGTACGTCTTGTATCCAACTTAAATCAATTAAATGTCCAAAAGAATTATTCTAATAGTTTGTTTAGTCAACTTTATTAAAAATATTTATTTTAGAAAAATTAAGAGATGAAAGATTTGCACATATTCACTTTTTATTTTAATTGTCTTTTCTCATAACTTGTAAGTAAACTAAAATGTAAATGCATCTATATCAAATTTGAATCGGAAGTAACTTTTTTTATTTGTTTAGGATTTTATACTTTAATTATTTAAATAGTATTCATGAATATAAATAGTATAAAATAACTGAGACACTAATATGCTTAAGCTTTCTAGCAATAGGTAAGCATTAAGATGAATATGTGACCCTTTAAAAATATTTTTTTCAATTAAGAATGTGGTTACACAATTTTTCTGAGACACTAAAAGAAATCTAAGGATGTGGTGACACACCTTGATCAAAATATTTGTAATAGTTAACTTCCATTAAATTTAAACCAAAATACATAGATAGAGAACACTAGGTGATACACTCGGGAGAAGAAAATAGTTATGCTTCTATGTTATTAAATGTCAAGACCAAAAATGCGGTTACGTCTCTATGTTATGTAACACATAGGAAATTCTATGACCTACACTAAAGCCTCACATAATTATTTATGATGATTCTAGACCTAAATAAGTGTAAGCAACTTGATAGAGAAGTATTAGAACCTAAACGTTAAGAAACGATCATCACATCCGGTAAACTAGTAACCTAAACTAGTGTAGTGCTAGTGGTGTTAGGATGGTTCAAAAAGGGTTGTCTAAGGGTTTAACCGTGTAAAGATGATGGAGATGAATATAGGTGTCTAAGAGAGGGTCTAAGGATCAAGGCCAAGAGAGGAGTGCCCACCCTTGAGGGTAAAGCCAAGGACAAAGGACAAGGCTGCCCCAAAAAGGGAGGCTACTGCCTTAACCTTCACGAGCATGATCACGGCTAAGTGGGGGCTCGTGAAAATGCCTTGGCCATGAAAGGAAGATGGACTTTAGTACTAGCTACTGTCCAAGGCACCACGAGCCAATTCATGACTCGTGGTGCACTTGATGGAAGGGAGGCTTGGCTCGTGGTCTTGCCTTGGGCGTTTTAGAAAAAGAGAGTTTTGGAGGAGCTACTGCCCAAAGCACCACGAGCCACTTGATGGGCCGTGGTGCATGTTAAAGGACGAGGGTAGGGGGTCATGAACATTAATTAGGACCTTGGTTGGTGGCACGTTGAGGGGGAGCCACTGCCCCACTCTTCACGAGCACCATCACGAGCCATTGATCTCTTCACGGCTCGTGTAGTGGGGCGTGAAGTTGGACTAGATTTGTAAGTTGAGGTCAAGTTGGACTTTGATTTTAAAAGTCCAATTTAGTGAGGGGTATTTTGGGGGTTGACTATATATTGATTTTAAGTCATTTATCCTTCAATTCCCACACCAAAACCTAAACACAAATTGAAATCCAACTACTCCCACCTTTCTCTACATTCTCTCTCTACCCCTACCTCTATTGAAGAAACATTTAAGCTTGAAGAAGAAGACCAAATCCCCCAATTTCAACTCAAATTCATGGATAATCATCTTTAAGGTTTGGTTTCTTTCACTCTTGGGATTTCTTTCCCCAAGAGGTCCCTTCAAAAGATGATTTCTAAATCCCCAAAACTAGGGTTTTTCTGTACACATGGTTCTTCTTTGAAAAACTAAATTATGAATCAATTGTGATGAATTAGGATCAATTAATGTTGTTTAAATATATATTTATGGTTAATTGTTGATTTCATATGAGTTTTCCTTGGACCTATGTATTTCTCCAACTTCCTAAAATCTTGGGTTAAGTAAGGTGAATTGTTGAAGGGGATGAACATGTCAATGGGTTACTTTGATGTTAGTTATGATTTTACTCCATTAATTTACCTTGTTTTATGTGTTGGTTATATATTATTGGGTGAAAGAAGTACGAAGTCTCATGAAGGGCAAAAAGGTATGAATGTTGGTTCTTTCTTAGACTTAAAGTATGAAAGATGAATTACTTAGATTGTAATGATGTTGTAGCTAATGTGTTGTTGTGGTGTTGATAATAAGTTCTCTCATTTTTTAACCCTATACACTTGTATTGGCTATGAAACATGTAAGCATGTTATCGTATGATTATTATATGATTGAAAGGTAGTCTCATGATTATAATGAATTGTTAAAGTGAAAGGTTTACTCACTTGCTAGTGTGTCTAAAGTGAAATGATTGTTATCAGTTATGGTCACCTAGGAGCTATTATTATAAGAGGTTTATATAAGGGTCTAGTAAAGGCTAATGTGAACTTATGTGATGACTAAAGATGGTTACTAAAGGTAATAGATGCTTAGCACTGAAAGGGTATGTAAATAAGAGGGGGTCTCACATTTAGTAAGTCCGGCTTTTCACATGGGTTCCTCACGTTTAGTAAGTCCAAATTCCCAATACATGTGTTGTCTCATGAGATGAAAACCCCCACGTTTAGCAAGTTAGGATTTCTAGTAAAAATCTCCTTGACCCTTAACTATGTGCCCACATAGGACTTTAGCTTAATGGATCCACCTAGATAGCTATGTACGAAAGGTTACACCTTAGGCAAGTGGTAACCCTCTCTTTTCGGTGTGGGAGTAGAACACTAGATTCCATGTAGCTCTCATGGTCTCATGTCGTTTATCACAACTTCTTTCCCTAATGTAAAAGTAAATGGATAAACGAAACGTATGAAATCTTACTATAACTTTCTTAAAGGTTTCTACATGGTGTGAGGGAGGGTATGAGACTTCTCTTACACACTGCACTTGTGGGATACTAAGGGATGGTTCTAGTAGTGTTCTTTTATGATTATGTTTATTATGAGTATATTGATAAGCTATGAGTGATATTTATGAATAAAATATGTCATGATGAAATATGAGATGATGTTTTATGTTTGAAGTGGGTTGCTTAATGTGATACTTAGCTTGGTATAGGGTTATGGGATTCTATTCTTTGCATTGCACAAGTATTGCTTGGGTTGTCTATATGTTGGGTTAATATGATGTTGGGCTGGCTTATAATGCTTAATATATGTGCATGTTGGGTTTATGATAGAATGCATGTTTTTGACTAAAATGTCCTTTTGTGCATGGATTGATGATTTTTATGCATAGAAGCCATACTTAGTACGTGTGATGTACTAACCTTACTATTTTCCCTTTTCCCAAACAATGTAGGTTAGGGCCATTGAAGAATCAAGGTCGCTTTTCAAGGATACTTGGAACTTGCTTCTCCAAGTTGGTGAATCCTCATGTCCGAGGACATGGCCCTTATGTTCTAGCTTTTAGTTCTTTTATTATGTTTTGAGACACTATTGTATTTCTTATTTTGAGACATTCTCATTGATGTACGGGCTAAGTCCCAAGTTTTTTATTCCGTTATGTCTAGATGGTACATTGTGGCGAAATTAGATTCTATTTTGTTTATATGAAGTGAAGTTGAACTTCTAAGTAAAAAGTTTTATATTTTCCGCACTTTTATTCTATGATACATGCTATGATAAATTCTAAGGGCTTGTATAAGACCTCTTCGAGGTCGAATACGCCGGTAATGCCTAGGGGTACTTCAGGTCGTTACAAAGTTGGTATCAAAGCATAAGGTTGAGAATAATGTAGGATTGATGTCACAACATACCACATTAAGTAGAGTCTTGTTCATGGATGTGAAGCCCGCCACACTTATTAATAAGAGACTATGAGATGCTTAGGAACTTTCACTCTTTTGTTATTCCTTGGTCGTGCCTAAGAGTCTTAACTCTATCTAGTCCTTTTTTCTAATACATTTCTTGTGCTTATAGATAATGAATACAAGGAGGAGCAATGCTCGAAGGGCTGAGAAAGAGAATTTAAATGAGGCAGTTCCCCCTCAAGCTCCTCAAAACCCTCAAGTTCCTATTGAAGAAGAGGCTATGTCTTATATTGAGATAAGGGCGACTATTCATATCTTGACTCAAGTGTTAGCCACTCAAGTTGCTAGGGATACTAGGGTGAAAGTGAATCCCAATGCTAGCACTACCGCTTCAATTATTAGGGATTTTACAAGGATGAATCCCCCTACTTTCTTTGGTTCCAAATATGAGGAGGACCCACAAGGTTTCAATGATGAAGTATTGAAGGTGCTAGATTCTATGGGTGTGTCTTCTCAAGAAAAGGCGGAACTACCCGCCTATCAATTCAAATATGCGGCTCAAGTATGGTATGATCAATGGAAGGAAGAAAAGCCGTTAGAGGAGGTCCGGTTAGTTGGGCATCATTCAAGACGACTTTCCTTGATAGGTTCTTTCCCTTGGAATTAAGGGAGAGGAAAATGCAAGAATTCATCAACCTTCGTCAAGGGGGTATGAGTGTGAAGGAGTATAGTCTCAAGTTCACTCAACTATCAAATCATGCTCCTACTATGGTGGCGGATTCTAGGGCTAATATGAACAAATTTCTTATGGGGATACCTGACCTTTTGGTTAATGAATGTAGGTCGTCTATGTTGATTCCAAGAATGGACATTTCTTGTCTCATGGTTCATGCCGAAGCAAAAGCTTAATCAAGTTGGTAGGGAGTTGAAAAGAACAAGGGCCGAAAATGGGAATTCTTCCAAGGCTAGATTTGAGGTTCAATATAAGCCAAGGTTTAAGAAGAGGGTTTCTAACCAAGGTCCTCCTAATTCTTTAAGGGTCAACAAGGGTAAGGTGTCTACCCCAAGCCTCAAGATAGGAAAGGTGGTGGTTCTTATGTTGAGAAGCCTATTTGTGCAAAGTGTGGTTGAAAACATGATGGCAAGTGCCTTGTTGGCACGATTAATTGCTATGGTTGTGGTAAGAGTGGACACATGAAGAGGGACTTCCCTATGATGAAGGCTCAAGGAAGGGAATATGTTCAAGCACAAGCAAGTGCTCGAAATCCCTATGCTCCTAAGAAGAACCACTTTTATGCTCTCCGATCTCGAGGTGATCAAGAGAACTCTCCGGATGTTGTTACCGGTATGTTGTAAGTATTTTCAATTAATGTATATGCATTGTTGGATCTTGGAGACACTTTGTATTTTGTGACTCCTTTTGTGGCTATGAAATTTGATATACTTCCCGATGTCTTAGATGAACCCTTTTCGGTTACTACCCCGGTGGGTGATTCCGTGGTTGCTAAGAGAGTCTATAGGGGTTGTCCTATTTCCTTACCCAATAGAGTTGCGCTAGTTGATTTGGTAGAACTTGACATGTTAGATTTCGATGTCATATTGGGAATGGATTGGTTGCATGCTTATTTTGCCACAATTGATTGTAAAACAAGGCTATTAAATTTCAATTTCCTAATAAACTCATTTTTGAGTGGAAGGGAGAAAACTCAAAAACTAGGGGAAAAATCATTTCGTGTCTAAAAGCTTGCAAGTTGATTGCAAAGGGTTGTCTCTATCATATAGTGAGGGTCAAGGATCTTGAATCCGAGATCCCTCCCTTAAAGTTGGTACCCACAGTGAAGGAATTTCCGAAAGTCTTTCCTGATGACTTGCCCAGAATCCCCTCGAACGGGAAATTGACTTCGACATAGATTTATTTCTGGATACACAACCTATTTCAATCCCTCCTTATCATATGGCCCCGACCGAGTTGAAAGCATTAAAGGCTCAAATCAAGGATTTTCTAGATAAGGGTTTTATTCAACCAAGTATATCTCCATGAGGTGCTCCGGTATTGTTTGTGAAGAAAATGGATGGGTGTTTGAGAATGTGTATCGACTACCGTCAACTGAACAATGTCACTATAAAGAATAAGTACCCACTTCCTATGATTGATGATTTGTTTGGTCAACTCCAAGGAGCGAATTACTTTTCAAAAATTGACTTGAGACCGTGTTATCACCAACTTAGAGTGAGGGGTCTTGATATTCCGAAAATGGCATTTCGAACATGATATGGTCATTTTGAATTCCTAATCATGTCTTTAGGTCTAACAAATGACCCGGCGACTTTCATGGACCTTATGAATCAAGTTTTTAGAAGTTACCTTGATTTGTTTGTGATTGTCTTCTTTGACGACATCTTGATATACTCTAGGAGTAAGGTTGATCATATGAGCCATTTGAGGATAGTTTTGCAAATTGTTAAGGATAACCAACTTTTTGCTAAATTCAGTAAATGTGAATTTTGGTTGAGATCGGTTGCGTTTCTTGGTCACATTGTCTCTAGTGAAGGGCTAGAGGTCTATCCAAGAAAGACGGAAGTGGTAAAAAGTTAGCCTAAACCTTTGAGCCCTACCAACATCTGAAGATTTTTGGGGTAGCCGATTACTATAGGAGGTTTGTGGAGGGATTTTCATCTATCGCATCTCTATTAACGACCTTGACCCAAAGAAGTCCAAGTTTGAATGGTCAGAATCATGTGAAAAGAGGTTCCAATTATTGAAAGATAGACTCACCTCCGCTTTGGTGTTAACCTTACCGGAGGGTACCGAAGGATTTGTGGTTTATTGTGATACCTCCCGAATGGGTCTAGGATGTTTCCTCATGCAACATGGCAAGGTGATAGCATATGCCTCTAGGCAATTCAAGGTGCATGAGAAGAATTACTGAACTCATGACCTTGAACTAGCGGCCATAGTGTTTTTTTCAAAAATTTGGAGACACTACCTCTATGGGGTACATGTTGACGTATTCACATATCACAAGAGTCTCCAATATGTATTCACTAAAAAATACTTGATTCTACGCCAAAAAATGTAGTTAGAGCTTTTAAAGGATTATGACATGAGTGTCCTTTACCACCCCGGGAAAGCTAATGTGGTTGCGGATGCCTTGAGTCGAGTGTCGATGGATAGTGTGACTCATGTGGTTGATAATAAGAGAGAGTTAGTAAGAAAGGTTCATAGTTTGGCCCGGTTAGGTGTCCGACTAGAAGAATCCTCAAAAGGTGGTTTAATGGTCCGTCATAACTCCGAATCGTCTTTAGTGGTTGATGTGAAGTCTAAGCAATATCTTGATACTCTATTGATGGAGTTGAAGAAATCAGTCCTTAGTAAAAATAATGGTCCAAGAGGAGGATGGGGTACTTAGGTACCAATGAAGTTTATGTGTACCAGATGTGGATGGCTTAAGGGAGCGGATCATGGAGTAGGCCCATGGTTCCCGATATTCCATTCATCCAGGTGCCACCAAAATGTATCGTGATTTGTGTGAGATTTATTGGTGGAATGGGATAAAAAGAGAGATAGCAAACTTTGTGGATAGATGCACAAATTGTCAACAAGTCAAACCCGAGCATCAAGGACTGGGAGGTCTAACTCAAGATATTGATATTCGAACTTGGAAGTGGGAAGATGTCAACATGGACTTTGTGGTAGGTTTGCCTCCTACACGTAGGCAACATGACTCCATTTGAATCATAGTGGATAGGTTGACTAAGTCAGCCCACTTCTTTCCCGTCAAAGTTTCTTATTCGGCAGAGGAGTATGCAAGATTGTATATTAAGGAGATCATAAAGTTGCATGGGGCCCCTTTGTCGATCATTTCGAATAGAGGTGACCAATTCACTTCTCATTTTTGGAGGTCTTTCCAAAGTGCTCTTGGTACTCAAGTGAAACTTAGTACCGCTTTCCACCCTCAAACGAATGATCAAGCGAGCACACCATCCAAACCCTAGAAGACATGTTGAGGGCTTGTGTTATTGATTCAACGGTAATTGGGATGGCCACCTACCTTTGATAGAATTCTCCTACAATAATAGTTACCATTCGAGTATCGCCATGGCACCATTTGAAGCACTCTATGGTAGGATGTTTCGGTCCTTGGTTAGATGGTTTTAAGTTGGTGAGTTTGATCTTCTTTGTCCCGAGGTAGTTTATGAGTCCACAGAGAAAGTTTGACTTATAAGGGAGAGGTTGAAAACAGCCTATAGTCGGCAAAAATATTTTGCCGAAAATAGAAAAAGAGACCTTGAGTATGAAGTAGGAGATTGGGTCTACTTGAAAATTTCACCTATGAAAGGGGTGATGAGGTTTGGTAAGAAGGGGAAACTTAGTCCCCAGTATGTGGGTCCTTATGAAATTTTGAAGCGAGTCGGGAAAGTTGCATATAAGCTGAAATTGCCAAATGAATTGACCCCGGTTCATCCGGTGTTCCATATGTCTATGCTCAATAAATTTGTAGGTGATCCAGTGTCTATTCTCCCTCTAGAAGGTTTAGGGATGAATGAGAACCTTTCTTGTGAAGAGCTTCCGGTTGAGATTTTGGATCATCAAGTTTAGAAATTGAGGAATAAGGAGGTTGCCTCCGTAAAAGTTCTATAGAGGAACCATCTTTCGAGGGTGCAACATGGGAGGCCGAGCCGACATGAAGTCTCGCTATCCTCATATTTTTTACCTTACTCCTAGCCAAGGTCAAGGCTAGTAGTTTCTCTTAAATGAGTATTATGAATAATGTTGAACTTGTCATGTTTTTTCTAATATGTGCATATTCTTATAGAAATTCATGCCAAAATTGAGTTTTCATGAAATATGTTTCTCATGGTTAACTTGCACTTAGATTTGTAGTGTGTTAAAGTGTCTTCATGAGAATTCTATTGAGCATGCTTAATGTTGTGTTGATAAGAAATGAGCATGTCAACTCTGTGAAAATGTTCATATTGAGCTCATATTGAAATGGAGAAGGTAGTTCCTCCTTATGTGATATGAAATGATGAGCTCTTATGTGTTATGAATTGTGGATTAAGTTCCTATGTGTTAATGCTATGATTATGTATTGAAAAGAATTGAGAATTACTCCTATGAGTTGTTAGTCATTATGATATTGCTTGTTCTTGGGCTGCTAGTCTTGAGTCTCTTCCTTTTACCCTATAAACGGTTTAAGGTGTCATTCGGGGATGAATGTTCCTAAGGGGAGGATATTGTAACACCCCAGAAATTCTATGACCTATAGTAGAGCCTCACATAATGATTTATGATGATTCTAGACCTAAATAAGTGTAAGCAACTTGATAGAGAAGTATTAGAGCCTAAACGTTACCATGACGTTCGATAAACTAGTAACCTAAACTAGTGTGGTGCTAGTGGTGTTAGGATGGTTCAAAAAGGGTTGTCCAAGGGTTTAACCATGGAAAGATGATGGAGATGAATATAGATGTCTAAGAGAGGGTCTAAGGATCAAGGCCAAGGGAGGAGTTCCCACCCTTAAGGGGCAAACCAAGGCCAAAGGCCAAGGCTGCCCCAAAAAGGGAGGCTACAACCTCAACCTTCACGAGCATGACCACGGATCATGGTCATGACCACATCCAAGTGGGGGGCTCGTGAAGATGCCTTGGACATGAAAGGAAGATGTCCTTTTGGACTAGCTACTGTCCAAGGCACCACGAGCCACTTCACGACTCGTGGTGCACTTGACGGAAGGGAGGCTTGGCTTGTGGTCATGCCTTTGGCATTTTGGAAAAAGAGAGTTTTGGAGGAGCTACTGCCCAAAGCACCACGAGCCACTTGAATGTCCGTGGTGCATATTTACGGATGAGGGGAGAGGGTCGTGAACATTACTTAGAACCTTGTTGGGTGGCATGTTAGGGGGAGCTACTACCCCACACTTCACGAGCACCACCACTAGCCATTGAGCTATTCACGTCTCGTGAAATGGGGCGAGAAGTTGGATGGGATTTTGAAGTTGAGGTCAATTTGTACATGATTTTAAAGTCCAACTTAGTGAGGGGTATATAGGGTATTTTGTGGGTTGACTAAATATTAATTTTAAGTCATTTATCCTTCAATTCCCACACCAAAACCTAAACTCAAATTGAAACCCAATTACTCCCACCTCTCTCTACATTCTCTCTCTACCCCCAACCTCCATTGAAGACATATTGAAGCTTGAATAATAACACTAAATCCCCCATGTTCTACTCAAATTCATGGATAAGCATCTTTAATATATGATTTCTTTCACTCTTGGAATTTGTTTCCCCAAGAGGTCCCTCCAAAAGATGATTTCTAAATCCCCCAAAACTAGGGTTTTTCTCTACACATGGGTCTTCTTTGGAAAATGAAATTATGAGTCAATTGTGATGAATAAGGATAAATTAATATTGTTTAAGTATATATTGATGGTTAATTGTTAATTCCGTATGAGTTTTCCTTGTACCCATGTCTTTCCGCAACTTCCTAAAATCTTGTGTTAAGTAAGGTGAATTGTTGAAGGGGATGAATAGGTTACTTTGATGTTTGTTATGATTTTACTCCATGAATGTACCTTGTTTTATGTATTGCTTATATATTCTTGGGTGAATGAAGTATTAAGTCTCATGAAGGGAAAGAAGGTATGAATGTCGGTTGTTTTTTAGACTTAAAGTATGAAAGATGAATTACTTAGATAGTAATGATGTTGTAGCTAATGTGTTATTGTGGTGTTGATGATAAGTTCTCTCATTCTTAACCCAATACACTTGAATTGGCTGTGAAACATGTATGCATGTTATGTTATGATTATTATTGATTGAAAGGTAGTCTCATGATTATAATGAAATTTTAAAGTGAAAGGTTTACTCACTTTCTAGTGTGCCTAATGTGAAAGGATTGTTCTCACTTATAGTCACCTAAGTGCTATTAATATAAGAGGTTTACATAAGAGTCTAGTAAAGGATAATGTGATCTTATGTGATGACTAAAGATGGTTACTAAAGGGAATATATGCTTAGCACCGAAAGGGCATGTAAATGAGATGGGGGTCTCACGTTTAGTAAGTTGGATTTCCAATACATATGTTGTCTCATGAGATGGAAACCCCCACGTTTAGCAAGTTAGGGTTTCTAGTAACAATCTCCTTGACCCTTAACTGTGTGCCCACATAGGAGTTTATCTTAGTGGATCCACCTAGATAGCTATGTACGAAAGGTTACACCTTATGCAAGCGTTAACCCTCTCTTTTTGGTGTGGTAGTAGAACACCGAATTCCATGTAGCTCTCATGGTCTCATTTGGGTTATCACCACTTATTTACCTAATGTAAAAGTAAATAAATAAAGGAAACATATGAACTCTTACTAGAGCTTTCTTAAAGGTTTCTACATGGTGTGAGGGAGGGTATGGGACTTCTCTTTTGCACTTGTGGGATCCTAAAGGATGGTTCTAGTAGTGTTCTTTTATGATTATGTTGATTATGAGTATGTTGATAAGCTATGAGTGATCTTTATGAAAGCATGTTATGATGAAATATGAGATTACGTTGTATGTATGAAGTGAGTTGCTTAATGTGATACTTAGCATGGGATAGGGTTATGGGATTCTATTCTTTGCATTCCACAAGTATTGCTTGGGTTGTCGACATGTTGGGTTAATATGATGTTGGGTTGGCTTATAATGCTTAATATATGTGCATGTTGGGTTTAATTGATAGAAATCATGTTTTTGACAAAAATGTCCTTTTGTGCATGCATTGATGATTTTTATGCTTAGAAGCCATACTTAGTACGTGTGATGTACTAACCCATATTTTCTTCCTTTTCCCAATCAATGTAGGTTCGGGCCATTGAGGAATCAAGGTCGCTTTTTAAGGATACATGTAACTTGCTTCTCCAAGTTGGTGAGTCCTCATGTTTGAGGAGAAAACCCTTATGATCTAGCTTTTAGTTCTTTTTGTTATGTTTGGAGACACTATTGTATTTCTTATTTCGAGACGTTCTCATTGATGTATGGGCTAAGTCCCAAGTTTTCTATTCCGTTATGTCTAGATGGTAGATTTTGACAAAGTTAGATTCTATTTTCTTTATATGAAGTGAAGTTGAACTTCTAAGTAAAAAGTTTTAAATTTTCCGCACTTTTATTCTATGATACATGCTATGATGAATGCTAAGATCTTATATAAGACCTCAGGTCGAATACGCCGGTAACGCCTAAGGGGATACTTCGGATCGTTACAGGTTAAGACCAAATGAAAAGTTCAAGAATAAAAAATGCAAAAAAATAATGACTTATAACAATGTTTCCAAAATAATAATAATAATAGTAATAATTTAACATAAGTATAAGTCAATAAAAGCGACTGTGATGGAACCACGAAACTCGAGGGACGCCAAATATCTTCCCCTCGGTCAACAAAATTCTTTATCTGAATTTCTAGTTCATAGACCAAAATAAAGAGTCTTTTTTGTTTGGTTAGGGATTAAAAAGAAAAGGTGATTTGGAACACCATAACTCAATTCAAAGGGGCGACTTTGAATAAATAGAATAATTCCTAATCAATACCGTCTCTTAAATTGGAAAAACCTTATCCGTCGTGTGCGAAAAAGAGTGAAATCTTTGGCGACATTGCTGGGAAATAACCAGAATTCGAGCTTTATTATATTGACTTTTATTTTATTTTATTATTTATTTTTGGATATATTGTGTGTTATTGCCTAATATGCTACTTGTTTCTCATTTATCACTTTCATATTGTTGAACTAGAATAAATTGTCTTTCCTCGCACATTCATCCGAGTTTCTAAAAATAGGGTAGCAGGAAATGCTGATATGCATCCCACTTTATTTTGAGATTAAGGTGGAGTGTCTTGAAACCTAATGAAGGATTTTGGTCACACATGTTAGGTAGGGCTGGACCTGAAATGAAGTCTGAATAGCACTGCTACCTATAAGTTCTCCCCATGCCTGGCTCGAGTTGTCCACTCAGGTAAGCCAATCTAGATACCTATCTCCTTCACATTTGAAAATAGTAACTGGAACATAGACATGCTTATCCTTAGTAGGCTCCGCTTATTTGCAATATTTGCATTTGACTTAGTAGGACTCCACACAGTGATCAGGTCTTTCTAAGATAGCAGTCCCTCTTTTTGACCAGCATGTGCATTTAATGTGTTATTTATAATATTATTTAGAAGGTCTCTACATATTGACCATTTTCATAGTTATCAGTGAAATGAAAAAGGTTGACATTTAATTTTTACTTAAAAAATAGAACACACAAAAAAATTGTTTTAGAATTTCTTAAAATGAAAATTAAAAAAAATTATTTCAAAACAAAATCAGAAGGAAAACAAAATAAAATAAAATTCATTTCAAAAGTTTTATATACCATTTTAAACAAAATATTATTGCATTTTTTAACAAATTTCTAACTTTTCAAAAAAATCAATTGTTCAATCTGAACGAACTACGCAGACATGATTCTCACCTCGATGAGATACATAGGCAACTTTTTTCGGATTCGATGATGTCACGACCCAAATTCGTAAGTCATGATGACACCTATGTTCCTAACCAATTGGTAAGGCAACCCAACATATTTTACCAAATTTAACTAACTAATAAGGTAAAAAGGTAAACAACGAGTAAAAATCTCCAACACTAAGTTCCTTATAAATACGACATGCGAAAAGCTAGAATACCACACAAAAATTGGTGTCATAAGTACAAGAACTTCTAAATATGATGCAAGTCTTAAACAAAATGACAAATCCAACATAAGGGATATCTTGTCTGAATACTACAACAACATAATAAATTAAAGATAGAGGGAGATGTGGGTCACGAAACAGTCAAGCGGCTCACCACAACTTCAAGATATTCCAAACTCGGACTCAAAATGCTTCACGAGATGTGCTTGTACTCGGAATCGAATCTGCACCACAAAGAGTGCAACAAGTGTAGTATGAGTAGAAACCACGTGTACCTAGTATATCTCAGAGACCGACAATGAAGAAATAGTAACGGGAGTTTATATAAGAAAATTAGTTCTTTACTTATACAAAGTCTATATTGCACTTACAGGTCAAGTTTCATCAAATAGAGGTAATAAAATATCAAGTACTTTTCAACCACCAATAAAAAATACATAATCATCAAGAATTAAGGATGTCATAAGATGCAATGCAATATGACACCATGGAATGATATGCATCAGAATATCCAATACTCTCTCACCCGTACATACATGACACTCCTCGGAAATACATCGAAAGTTCATGACCTATGGGGGACTCGTGAGGTCCATATACCGATATGGACGATCTCCACGTGTCTTTGCGGACGGTCTCAACGTACTATCATAAAGTCAAATAATTTTCGCATGGACGATCTCCACGTGCCCAAATTATAATCGTAACATCTCACCATCCTCAGTACAGATGATCTCCACGTGCCCAACTTATACTCATGTCAATGCATGTGCATAATATAATTTCAAATAAATGAGATGATGGTGCATTCCAATCAATCAAATATCATCATAATACATAACACCTCAACTATCACAACTATACAGCTTCAAACAAGAACACAATCACACCTAAAGATCAATCCATAATATATCAGCTAGTGCCTATATGCTTTGGCATTCTGGATTACAATCCACATACTATTGTAATAAACTTTCCCTTTATAACATCGGTACTCGTACCAATACCCGTCACACCATTGGTACGAGCCCTCCATCTTTCACCCTTACCCATTGTCTATTCAACTTTTAATCTTTTATTAGGAAAACGTCCTTTGACAACTCGGAAAAGTCTTAACATACCTTGGAAGCCTAACACGTGCCACGAATTATCAAGATTTTTCCTTTCCATTTCGCAAAGCCTCAGAACGTTCCCAATCTATCAATTATGAAATATTTATAAGTAAACAAATCCGTATATACACATATGCTATATGTCTATCCCAAACTCAAAACTCAACAATAATTTATAATTGAGTTCATGAATCTTATATCAACTATATATGTCAAGTCTCATATTTCTAAATTTTAAGCCTAAGTTGAGTCTCAGTTTCCAGAATATTATAATTTTAATGGTGTCATACAATATAATATACCATATAATTAATTATCTATCTTAATATATTAAAACTAGTATCTTGATTTGGTAAATAAATAAATTTATAACCAATTCAACAAATTAATGGAACAAGAATGCACTGTAAAAACGACCCTTTTTCTCTCAAGTCTATTCGGTCAAATGCCTAACTTCTAAAATATACATATCAAATGTGTATCTTAATTTGATTATTAACTAAATTAAAAAGGATCAACCACTAATTTAGGAACCAGTAAAAAACATTGCTACATGACCCTTTTTGCCATCTATTCGATATGTGTAATATCTAACCTTAAAAAAAATACATATCACATGCCAATCATTGGCATGATTGCCTAATAATAGGCTTGTGATCTTGTTCCCCCACCATTGACTAATACATCAAAAAGTAAGGAAAATTGCATACAAAGAAATTTTAAAACCCAATTCGACAGATACTACTTGAACCTCACCTCAATAATATAATAATGGTAACAAATCAAGTCAGGCCTATTTAGATCGTTATAGTATTCAACGTAAATCTGAAAAAATCTTGATAGAGATGGTATTTTTTTTACCTGAAAGAGTTCTCCAACGCCGATGTATTGAGAAGTTATCCCTATTTATGCTTTTCTCAAATTATGGTGTAATAATAATTTTAACTCCTCTAATTTATTTTACTATATGGGCCAATTATAAAAGGTATTAAATGAATTATGGACTGGCCCACTAACTATTAACTATATTAGTTATTTAATAAAATTCTCATCAACTAGATACTTGTAGTTACCGAATATTTTAAAGTTTTCCATTTAAATTTTGCTGGAAGAGTCAAAATAGTCTTAGTTCTCAAAATGACCTAGCGGGTCGTTGTAGTGATCCTTATTTAAAAATTAAAAAAAAATTCTAAATCTTTATTCAAAAATTTAAAAAAATAATATTTTGTTTATCCATTCTAAAAAAAGATTTGTCCTTAAAAACAAAAATATTTTTACTCATATTCTGAACTATGGTTGACTTGATTCTTGCTTTGACAAGATACGTAAACAACCTTATTTTGAGGTTAGATCCAACCAAGAAAAAATCTTAAAATCCTTGTCACATAAACTGGGCAAAAAAAATTTGGATTTTTTTGACTTGATTGTTACCAACATGCTTATGATTATGCATAAGATAAAATAATTAAGTGTTAAACTATTTGGGAAGGCAGATCAACTTTATTGTGACGAATAAACTTCTTTTGGTATCTTCTAATATATTTATGTAATACTTGATAAACTGTTTTGCTTAAAGTTAAGACTAAAATAAATTCGAACTCAATTTTCATGTGCATTGTGTGGTGATGTTTATATATAAAATTCAATGACATGACTTTTTTTTATCTAGAATTTGGACCGAATGTTGGTTGAAGCGAAATTTTGAGCACTATTTAATTTGGAAAATAATTATAGGCTTTCTTTGATTAGATTGTGCCTTTCAAGCCTACCGAATGATATGTTATCCATAGAATTCCTATTTCGAGCCTGATACATTTTTATTCGAATAACTTTGAGTGCATATATGCACTACTCCTTGGTCACACCTTCTTGAGTGCACTATCAATTATCTATACAATGAAAAAGATCTAAGTTGAGTAACAACGTGAAAATATCAAATATGTGAAAGTAAAAAAATGACAAAAAAAAGTTAGAAATAAAAAAGAAAAAAAATCTCCAACGAAAAGAAGAGAAAATGAGAAAAAAAAAGAGGAAATATGAGAAAAGCTTTCAAGAAAACAAATGTCAAATGCGAAAATAAAAAAAATATTGAAAGTTGTGCAAAATTTAAGGAGGAAAAAGTCACTTTATCTCAAATGAATATTCTACCTTTCTCTAAGCCTACATTACAAGTCAATGACAAGTCCTATTTGATCTCATTTTTTGTATTCTCACATCAGTGATACTTACGTAAGGGCCAAACATATGATATCTCAATCTCATGCATTGAATATCTTTCCGAGTGTGAGTGACTTCTAAAACGTTCTAGGATCAGCACACTTCTATTGTGTGAAGTAAGACTTCATTTGTTGCGAGGGCACTTGAAACATGAGGATATGAATAATTCTATCTCTTAATTTAGGCAAGATGAACTCATCTTGTAAATACTTAAGTATGTTTGAGATACCATTTGAAACTATAGGGATTACTGACCTTAAATTTGTGTGAAGGTAGTTGAATATGATTCATATGCATCATACTAATTGTTGGTACCAACTAAAGTCAAGGCATTTTCAAACATGAACCGTCCTTTTCCAAAAGATTTTTTTAAAAACAAAAGTTCAAGAAAAAGAAAAATAATTGTGTATTTATATGAACTACGTTTGACCTGATTCTTGCTATACAAGATACGTAGGAAGTCTTACCATAGGCTCGGTCTCACAAAATAAAAGCTTATATCTTTGAAGGAAAAAATGAGATCATTTTTTTGATAAAAATGATAAATTAAAAGAGTTTAAAGTTTGTAAATTTAAAAAGTGGGTTATATTTATTAAAAAAAAATCACTCGCATTACTAGGAAATAACCACCCATTTGCATTTTGACCTTAGAGAACAAACATCGAAGATGCAATTTAGAGAACAAACACTCTATCATCTTTCGTTTTTAGGGAACAAACACCCTAATTGCACCTGTGTCTTGCATTTTTCTTTTGGTATAAGTATTTCTCATTTATGCTAACAACTTGATAATATTTTTCTGGTGCAAACTAGGGCAAAATGTTGTGGCGATGCTATTTGATGATTCTGTTAAGCGAGATCTTTCTAAGTAATAGAATTGGTATATCAGGACCCTCTTGGACAATGGGGTTTAGTATAGCACAACCCTCCTGCACAATGGGGCGTAGTGTAACAATGACCCTCCTAAACAATGGGACGTAGTATAGCAAGGACTCTCCTGAACAATGGGACGTAATATAACAAACTCTCCTGAACAATGAGACGTAGTATGGCAAGGACCCTCCTGAAAAATGGGACGTAGGGTAGCAATGATCCTCTTGAGCAATGGGACGTAGTGTAGTAAGGACCCTCCTGAACAATGGGATGTAGTATAGCAAGGACCCTCCTGAACAATGAGATGTAGTATAGCAAGAATCCTCCTGAACAATGAGACGTAGTGTATCAAGGACCTACTGAACAATGGGACGTAGTGTAGCAAGGACCGTCTGAACTAATGGGATGTAGTGTAGCAAGGACCCTCCTCAATAATGGGATGTAGTGTAGCAAGGAACCTCCTGAGCAATGGGACGTAGTGTAGCAAGGACCCTCCTGAACACTGAGACGTAGTGTATCAAGGACCCTTATGAACAATGGGACGTAGTGTAGCAAGGACTCTCCTGAAAAAAATAGGACGTAGTGTAGCAAGTTCCTCCTCATATTGGGATTTAGATTAGCATGAACCTCCTACATATTGGGATTTAGATTAGCAGGAACCTCCTACATAATGAGATTTAGTTATTTTCTCCCAGAATAAACACTTCCTAGTTTGAGATTGTTATTTTTTATTTTCTCCTAGGATAAACACTTCTTAGTCTGAGATCGTTATTTTTTATTTTCTCCTAGGATAAACACTTCCTACTCTGAAACATTATTTTTATTTTTTCAAGGATAATACTTCCTAGTCTGAGATCGTTATTTTTTATTTTCTCCTACGATAAACACTTCCTAGTCTGAACCTGTTATTGTCACGCCCCGATCCTACACCCTGGACGTGGCAGACACCCAATGAACATTGTTGGCCTTGAGTGGACCTTTGGCCTGGCTTACTCAACTCAGCGGAAGACCCAACTTACTCCGTTATAAAATTGGAAAACATTCTCATAAAATAACTTTAAATAACTATCTTGGCCAAAATGACACTTAAGTCTCAACACTTGAACATATGAAATATAAGATGAAAGAGACTCAAAACTAAACTGTATGAATGCCTATCTGTCTAAGAAGCCTCTACAATAACTATGATGAATGATGGGACAAACCCCTCAATATTCTATAAAGGAAAAATACTGAAAACAATAAAAGATCCTCCAAAATACAAGGAGGCTCACCACTGACTCTGGATTCTCAAATTTGATCGACGAGGCAATTGGATGTTGATCCTGATTACCTGTGTTCGCATCATAAGACAATGCAGGCAACTGGCATCAGTACATTGAATGTACGAGTATGCGAGTTGGAATGCTTAACGATAACCTAAAGCTTAGAAGGATTAAGAATGAGCTTACCTTAGCTCTGCTCAACTCATGAAATAACAACTCAATATAAAGAAGTAAAGACACATGCAATATATATAGAGCTTGTAAACTAGAGTAAACACTTAGTTCATTAAAGGTAATGCAATAATCAATTCAAATTTACTTATATATGAAAGTAATATAGTTTCTGTGGGAGATTCTCTAACTGACAACCAGCACTATGAGCCTATGTGATGATACAACGTTTTGCCCATGCTACCAGAACTGTCCTATATTTTGCCGTCGCATAGAATCCTTAACTTAGTGGATTCACTAGCTTAACTTACATGATCACCTAAAAAGTATGGAGACTTGAGTTAATATGAACTCTCATCTCCACATCGGTGCTCAATACTACTCTCAAAATATACTTTAGCTCATGTGTTTTTAAAACAACTTCTTTTTTAGGATTGAGATAATTGCACAACACTTAGATTTAGAAAGCTCTCTTAGGAATCAATGTTCCCTTTTTCTTATTCAAAACTCTTTTGGAAAATCTTAGTTCTCTCTTAACTTAAATGTGAAAACATTTATAATCCTTCTAGGGAATACTTAGTTCCCATATAGCTTTTGAGAAATGAACCAACTCTATGCTCTTTGCTTAACTTGTGACTTAATCTTAGAGAATACTTAGTTCCCTTATAACTTTTAAGAATTTGAATCAACTCTTTACTGTTTGCTTAACTTATAGCTTGAGCCATAAAATAAGTTAAAACGTTTGTTAAAGACTCTTGGAAACTTTAAGAACTCACTTTGACTTGCTTCTTAGCTTTTAGACTTGATTTTGATCTTAAATTTCTTTGAATTGAATTATGAATTTAAGGTTTTGATTTGAGTTCTTTAGTGATTTCTAGATGTTAAGAACTCAATTGAAGTAATTAGGACGATTGGAAGTTGTCAATGTACCTTAGAAGGACTTACAAAGGCTAAACTACGGAAACTGGGCGAAAAACGCCAATCCAGGCTCACTGGTTGCACGCCGCGCCAGCCTCAGTTGACTAAGGCTTGGTTCTGGCGCACTGGTGGCGCGCCGCGCCAGGCCCCAGTTGACTGCAACATCTTTTTGGCGCACTTCAGGCGCGATGCGCCTGCCCTTGCCCAGGTGCGTCTGACGAATTTTTCAACTCGTTTTCATCTCCAAAACCCTTGAAACCTTCCTAGTTCTTTTACCAAACAATTGGGCCAATTGGTACACTCAATAACCACCGAATTCAACTCAAAATAACCCGGAGAGAAACAAGGATCTAACCAACAATGGCAGCCAACAATTCAATCAACAAGAATTTCAAAACTTTTTTTCAAGAACTTAACTCCTAACATGAAATCAACTCATAGATTGGTTAATTAAAACAAATTGGTGTGTGGGTGAATTATCCCAAAACAAAAGATTCCACATACTTGGATAGGGATCACCCCGACGAATTCCAATCACAAAGCTTGGATGATCTTGGCGAAATCTTGACTTCTCTCCCATTCTTTCTTCTTTTCTCTCTTCTCCAAACCCTAAGCGTATTCTAACTTTTCAAAACTGAATTAAACTAAGTTTTACCCTAATAGGTCCCAAAAAACGAATTAATAAATAAATTAGAGAAAAGACTAGTTTGCCCCTCCTTAAATCCGGACTGGGACTTTCCTCAATCCAATAGCCCAACTTCCGAAAGGCATATCTCCCTCATCCGACATTGGAATCTAGAAAACTCAGCGTCGTTGGAAAGATCTTCCCAAGGATTTTCCAACCATATCAAGAACTGGCTCCAAATCCTCCTGAGCTAGAAGTTATGGCCGTTTGAAAATGACCAAAACTCATTTTCTAAGCTTAGGAAATTTTCAGATTATTCCCTTTCTTTCAAAAAGTGTTTATTTTTGGTTTCTTATCTTATTCCTAGCTATTTCGAGTTACGAGATGTTATAGTTATTTTTTTTTCTCTTAGGATAAATAATTCCTAGTCTGAGATCGTTATTTTTATTTTCTATTAGGATAAACACTTCCTAGTTTGAGACTATTATTTTTCATTTTCTCCTAGGATAAATACTTCCTAGTCTGAGACCATTATTTTTTATTTTTTCCTAAGATAAACACTTCCTAATGTGAGGCGTTATTTTTATTTTCTCCTAGGATAAACACTTCATACTCGGAGATGTTATTTTTATTTTCTCCAAGGATAAACACTTCATAGTCTGAGACTATTATTTTTATTTTATTCTAGGATAAACACTTTCTAGTCTGAGACGTTATTTATTATTTTCTCCTAGGATAAACACTTCCTAGTCTGAGATAGTTATTTTTTATTTTCTCCTAGGATAAACACTTTCTAGTCTGAGACGTTATTTTTATTTTTTCTTAAGATAAACACTTCCTAGTCTGAGACTGTTATTTTTTATTTTCTCCTAGGATAAACATTCATAGTCTGAGACCGTTATTTTTTATTTTCTCCTACGATAAACACTTCCTAGTCTGAGACATGTGTATTTTATTTTCACCTAGGATAAATCTTTCATAGTCTGAGACCTGAATTTTTTATTTTCTCCTAGGATGAAAATTTCCTAGTCTGAGACCTTTCTTTTTATTTTATCCTAGGATACACACTTTCTAGTCTGAGTTTATTTATTTATTTTTTAGTTTTTAAAAAAAATTACATCTGCTAATAACTCACAAAATTTTTCTATTGAAAACTGGGGCAATTTTTTTTTGTTTATTTCTTTGTTTGTGATTGTTTTCATGTTTCTTCAAGAGAAATATTGATTTGAAATTTCAGAACAAAGTATTAACTCTTTTAAGAATTATCAATCCCCATGATAGCTAAAATCAGCTTCTTCAATGCATGTAGCAACCTGACCTCCTGACACCTGCTTCTATTAAGCTTCTGATCAAGAAAACATGCAGTTATTCAAGAACATTTTTAAATTTTTATTTTGAAGAGTGCCAAAAACTCACACTAAGTGGAAAATTAAGCATCGAAACCATTCAAGATCAAGATACTCACCAAAATCAAGGTGATATCTTAAACTTAAGACTCAAGTGACGACTCAAGAGAAGCTACATAGATAGGAGCTTGTACTTTTATTTTCATGTTGACTATTAGCTTTCATGTTTACGTAAAGATAGGATCCGCGACCTGAAGCCTTGATGGAACCTCACTTAGCTTCCAACTCATCACCTCATATCTTTGAACTACACGTGACCTGATTCCCTTATAACCTCGGATATGTAGATTTTCCAAAACAAAGACTCACTCGCATTCATTTTGTCTTTCAAATAAGAGTGTGGTCAAAACTTGTCACTTTGTCTACTTCTTTGTCTGAAAACTCTTCGTGTTTTCGATCAAAGAGGGACAAACTGTAGACACGTAATTTTTGACCGATCATAAGATTTTGCACTAATTTTTATTTCTTAAATATTTCTTTTATTACAAAGTTAGATATTTTGATTTTGTCTTATTTTAGTAAATTTATTTTTTTTTAAAAATAATTGAAAATAACAAAAATACATGTTTATTATATTATATTCTATTATTAAAAAATAATAACTTAACTACCCTCACCCCCATTACCCACATCTACCCGTTACCTCACTTCACCCCCACAACCTCACTACCTTAGCCCCACGTTCCTCCCAATTTTTTTATAACACAACACACACACACTAATATATGAACACCCACACAAACTAACACGAATGAGAAGATTCTGCGCAATATACACACGAAAAAAAAAGGAAAAAAAAGACTACAGAAGTACACAAATCTACACAACACAACAATACACAATAGACATCAACAGGAAATTAAAAAACAATCAACAAAATAGGAAAAGAAAAAAGGAAACCAAAAATCTACAACTAAATACACACTTGTCAGAAAAAGAGAAGGGTAAATCCATTTCTACTTCAAACATTACACACGACATGCGCATACGGAAGACAAAACAAAAAATATACACACTATCCACCCTCATATTATGTCTTTTCTTTCACTCTCAAACAAAAATGAGGTCGAGGTTTTCTTTTGTGGTTCTTTATTAGGATTGTTTCATTTTCATGAATTGAATTTTCTCAAACACTTTAATTTTTATTGTACTTTATTTATGATTATACGGTACTTGATTCCAATATTATGAAGTTTGCTCGAAATTTAGGTGTGTTTAATTTTAACACAATAATATTGAAATATTTCCTATTTGTTCTATTGTACATTATTTTTTATTTTGTACCATATGTTGTTATCAATTAAGTACCTCTTGTATCCAATCCAAAATCAATCAAATGTCAGAAGAATTATTCTAACAGTTTGTTTAGTCAATTTTATTTAAAATGTTTACTGTAGAAAAATTAAATTAAGAGATGAAAGATTTGCAAATTTTTACTTTTTATTTTAATTGTCTTTTGTCATAACTTGTAAGTAAACTAAAATGTAGATGCATCTATATCAAATTTGAATAGGAAGTAACTTTTTTTTTATTTGTTTAAGATTTTAGACTTTTATTATTTAAATAGTATTCATGAATATAAATAGTGTAAAATAATTTAGTCACTAATAATATGCTTAAGCTTTCTAGCAATAGGTAAGCGTTAAGATGAATATATGACCCGTTAAACATATTTGTTTCAGTTAAGAATGTGGTTACACATCTTTTCTGAGACACTAAAGGAAATTTAAGGATGTGGTGAAACACCTTGACCAAAATATTCGAATAGTTAAATTCCATTAAATTTAAACTAGAATTCATAGATAGAGAATACTAGGTGATGCACTCGAGAGAAGAAAACAATTATGCTTCTATGTTATTAAATGTCAAGACCAAGAATGTGATCATGCATCTAGGTTAAGACCAAATAAATAGTTCAACAATAACTAATGCAAACAAATAATGACCTATAATAATGTATCCAAAAATATTAATAATTTTTTTTTAACATAAGTATAAGTCAATAAAAGCGACCATGCTAGAACCACGGGACTCGAAGGATACTTAATACCTTCCCTTCAATTAACAGAATTTCTTACCTGAATTTATGATTCGCAGACCAAAATGAAGAGTCATTTCCTTTTGGTTAGGGATTAAGAAGAAAAGGTGACTTGGAACACCATAACTCAATTCCAAGTGGCGACTCTGAATAAATAAAATAATCTCTAATCAATACCGTCACTTAAATTGAAATACCCCCATCCACTGTGCGTGAAAAGGGGTGGGACAATCATAACAACCAAAATACTAGAAAGCAATGTAAAAAGGAGCCCCCCAGATAGCAAGGAGGCTCACCAACAGACTCGGAGTGATCAACTGGATAATGAGGCGCTGGATGTTGATCCTGGTTACCTGTATCTAAATCATAAAATAATGCAGGCCAAAAGGTATCAGTACATTGAATGTACCAGTATGCGAGGGAATACTAAACATAAAAAAATCTTGGAAGGAATCTAAAAAAAACACTTACCTTGACTTTACTCAACTCATGAATAACTTAATTCAATATAAAGAAACAATACACATGCAATATAAAAAAAGCTTTTTAAAACAATAGAAAGCAACTCAGTTTGTTAAAAAAATGCAATAACAAACTCAAATTTACTCATATAATAAATTAATATAGTTTCTGTTGGAGTTTCTCTAACTGACAACCACCACTTTGAGCCTAAGTGGTGACACAACGTCTTGCCCACGCTATCAGAACTGTCCTATACTTTGCCGTAATATCGGACACCTTAACTAAGTGGATCCACTAGTCTATGCTAAAAAGCATTAAGGATTCATCTAAAAAGTACGATCCTTTCTACCCATGATGGATATATGGTTTATGGTTTATGGAGACTTGAGTTATCAGAACTCGTCCCATATTGGTGCTCAATACTACTCCCAAAATATACTCAACTCATATGTTTTTAAAACAATTTTGTTTGAGATAATTACTTAAAACTTAGCTTAAAAGCTCTCTTGAAATCGATGCTCCCTTTCTTGCTCAAATGTGAAAACATTTTTAACTTTTGTGAATACTTAGTTCCCGCATAATCATTGAAGAAATGAACTTTTAGTTTTACTCTTTACTCAACTCAACTCTTTAAGTCTTAAAACAAATTTAAAATTTTTGTAAAAGACTTTTGGAAAACTCTTTGACCTCCTTCTTAACTTAAATCTTAACTTCTTGACTTGACTCTTAACTTTCTTTGAATTGAATTATCGATTCAAGGTTCATGATCTTATGTTTATGGATGATTTCATGATGTTTACACGTACCTTAGAGTGTTGGAATCAACTAGGAAACATAGGTTCGCTGCCACGGAACTAGTATGGAAAGAAGGGGAGAAAATGGGAAGAACTAGCGTCCCTGGCGCTTTGATAGGCGCGGGGCGCCAGCCCTTGAATTTTAGAGAGTGACTTGGGGCGCTATGGCTGGGGCAGCGCCCCAAGCCCAACCCCAGGTGTACTCCGACTTTTCTCCATCATTTTTAACTCTAAATCCCTATTTCAACTTAGTTCTTCTCCCCAAACACTCAGAATTGATTATACCATCAATATATACTATATTCAACTCTAATTACATCCAAAAACATGAATCAAATCTCAAGAATCTTCAATAATACAAATTCATAAAACTTTTAAGCGAATTTCATCAAGAACTCATTGGATTTACTTTCAAATAAAAAATACTTCTCTAAATTGAATCATGATCGGCGCGTGGGTGAGCTAACCCAACTCTATGTGATATCACATACCTCATAGGTATCACCCCTTGATGAAATTCACAAGTGATTCTTGAAGAACTTGACTATTCTCGTTCCTTCTCCTCTTCTCTCTTCTTCTTTTCTCTTCTCTTAAACCCTAACTCAAACTGAATTCTATCAGTTTAGATCCTAATTAATTACCAAAAAACAAAATTAAGTCATGGGGTATGGAAAAGACCATAATGCCGTTCTAAAATCCGAATTAGACTTTCCTTATTTGAACATCACAACTTCAAATGGGCATATCTCACTCATACGAGCTCGGAATCGCGCAAACTCAGCGGCGTTGGAAAACTTATTCCAAGAGCTTTCCTAAATATCTGAAAGCACACCTAATTCATCCTGAACTAGGAGTTATGGTCATTTGAAGTTGACCAAAAACTCAACTTAACATACTTAACAAATTTTCCAGATTTTTATAGTCTTTCTAAAAATGACTATTTCCAATTTTTAAGTCATTTGTAGTTCTTTCAATTAGCGAGATATTACAATTTTTTATATATATATTCACCCACCCAAACCATTAAAATATGCACAGATTGAGTGACTTACCAAAATATGAACTCATTTTAACGACATTAATCACAAGTTAACAAAAATGATCTCTTTTATGTGTTACGTAACAATTTGATCCTTCAAATGTATACAAAAATAACGCTTATGATCTGTAAAAAATTGTTTGTTGAACTCTTTATATTAAATTTATAAAAAAATGATTAAAATAAAAACATCAAGCCATCGTATCATAATCTAAATACAAAATTAAGGAATATGAGAGAAATGAAGAAATAATCAATTTCGTACAATTTGAACATTTTCTTGAAAAATTAATTTTGAAAGCATATATAATTGAAATATTCAGTGTAATTTCACAAATTATTTTAATTTTTTAAAGGGGATCTTCACATAAATAGCCAATCAAGTTTCATTTTATTTTTTCTAACCGATATATATACAAATACAAAATTATATATGTATTTTTACATAGATTATATATATATATATATATATATATATATATATATATATATATATATTGTAAATTGGACAATTGTTTTTTAATTTAATCAATTAGAGGCTTGCATCTATAAATCATTATATATTGCTTGATTGATTGGTATTTTAATACTTACTGAGAAGAGGGAATGAGCACATACTTCTCTATCAACGTGTGTGGTTCCCGAAATATAATTTGAGTTTAGAGATATTTTGGTCATTTATAAATTTTAACTTTATTATTTTATTCATCTATTTTATCAAATCAAGAAAAGTTTATTATTTTTATTTACTACTATTTGTATCATTAAATAACTTTATAAAGTAATAATTGTCAAATTTAAAACTTTAAAACATAATTAATAAAATTAATTTGATAAATAAACTCATAACATATTGATTTTTTTAATTAAAATATATAAAATAATATATTTTAATATACAACTTTTGACAGAGTAAAATATAAACTAATTTACGGAAAAAGATATAAAGAATAACTTAGTCAAATAGTTTTAGTAATTGCTTCTGTTAAATAATATTTTCTTATAAATGACAAAGCATGATATGAGACAATTATAATAAAGAAAGAGACTGTCAATATATATAAGTTTGAAATTGTTATGACACTATAGAATAAGTTGAAGAAATTAGAGAGAAGATAGAAGACTTCTTATTCTTCTTTAATGATATTTAGGGATCCACATATCTAATTTACTATGAAGAAAAACCCCTTTATATAGGGGAAATCTAACTTGGTCCCCAAGTAGGATTCCTAAGTACTCCCTAAAAGAACTCCACATAATAGACATTCACTATAATAGAAATATGTTTATAACACTCTCTCTTGAGTGTTGGTAGATTATGTGCCTCGTTAAAACCTTACTAGATAAAACCTAGTGGAAAAAAAATTTAGTGAAGGAAAAAAGAGTACACATATATAATAATGCGCCTTATAGATGCCTCATTTAAAACCTTACAAAAAAAACACAATGGGACAAAACTTTGTGAGGAAAAAAGAGTACATCATGTATTAACTCTCCTAATGAGAACATCAATCCAGAGACTTAAATTTTTGTTTTTCAAGCTTGTGCACCATCTTCTTGAAAGTTGTAGTTTGTAGAGACTTGGTGATTAAATCAACTATAGTATTAATCGAATAAACTTGTTGCATGTCGATATCACCATTCTTGAGAGCTCATGTGTGTAGAAAAGTTTTAACGAAATATGCTTCCTTTTATTTCCTTTTATGGATCATACCTTTAAGATCAAAGATTTCTGTAAGTTCCTTACTTCAACTTCTTTAAGCAAATAATGTATTGATTTTTGAAAACTCTTCAAGAATTTCAATTGAAGTCATCAACTTGCATAACAATACAAAAGATTCTTGATTGCTTTAATCTATAACTGAGGATTATAAACAAGTTTGAAAAACTTGTTTATGCTGTAGATTTTGAACCCATTAGATATTTTCATATCAATTTTGTCGAGAGACAACATTCAATATTAAATCTATGACATATTTTAGTTTCTAGAGTGAAAGTCAAATAAGCGTTACGCTTACCAAGATAATCATTTCACTTTTCACTTAATAATTATTTCTACAACAACATATTTTAATAGTCGCAGAATTCATATCATCATAATCTTTTCAAAATTGCCTATTATAGTATAAAATATACCGTCAACAATATATCATTTTGTATCGATTCACTATACAACATAGCTTATTGATATCTCATCACTTCATTATTTTCAGGTACGTACCCCTCTCATGAGTTTTCATGAAGTGTTATGTCGTAAGCTATTCAAGAGCTCATTCCTTGATTGCCTCCATTGATTAGACCTCCTGATCCTAGTCCTACTCCTTTTCCTTCAGTCCTAGTGCTAAGAGGGCATATTCCTTATACTTAAGCATTGCCTCCTTATTATGATCATTTTAATATTTTGATCCTCTCCCTTTTTCAAGGATTATTTAACTTAGATTCAATTAGTCTATCATGCTTCATGCATCTCATAGACTATCCTTTAGAAACATTCAATATGAGCATTTACAACTCTTATGTTGTTTCTTAGCTCCCCATTATGTTAGACAACTAACATATATTTCAATCTATTTTGGAGAATCCATCTTTGTACATCATAGTATATTTATTAATCATATATTGCACATCAACATTATTAGATGAAAAATATTTGGTTCCAAACCATAAATCAATTAAGAGAAAATTGATCATAATTTATCGGTCTGATGCATACAATTACTTTTGTATGCAATATCGTATTCCAGATCAACACATGAAGCTTATTTTCATAAGCATTGATTTCACTATCTAAGACATTTAATGTTACATCATCTTGACTATTTATTAATATTATCAAGATGAATTATCTTAATTTCATATTCTTAAAGTTGTGCTCTTAACTTAATTATAATCCACAAGAAATTTTATGAATGTCAAGCTACAGGTTGACAACAAAAACACATGTGATTATCATATTAATGCATCTCTTTATCATATCACATGATAGGTGAACAAACCCATATTCACTTTTTATACTTTTCAGAATTTAAAAATTTAGTCTCTACATTAGTTGATCCAATCAACTTATCACGAGAACAAGCAACATAAAGAATTCTTGAAGAATCTTCTAGTTCTTCAATGTATGTCTATTACTGTATATGCACATCTTTGGGATGACCTAATTATTAAAGCCAACTAATAAAATTATTAGTACTTGCAAACTCCGAGTTTACTATGCCATATGTGTTTTGCTTTAGTAAATTTCTAATTTACTATTATAGAGTAAATTTCAATTTTGTTAATCCGAGAGTAATTTTCAAATTTATTTCTTCTCAGTTATTCTACCCTTTCCAGAGGTGAGTCATGATCTTATCACTGAATGAAATAATCTGATTATCAGAAAATTTTACACTTAATCATATTATTTGTGTCGATAATTTTGCAAACACCAAGTTGTGAGATTACAATAGGCACACATGAGACTATCTAGAAGAAACATCTATTAGGACAACTAAGTATCTACAGTCCATTAGGTGGATGAATAGATCCAAAATTATCCTCATGTATATATTCCTGTATACATTCCTAAAACGTAGGGAACTCAATCTCAACTTTCGTAGATCTCACAATTAACTTGCCTTGCTAACAAGCAATACAAGAAAATTTACCATTTAAAAGAATTTTTATGTTCTTTAATGAATGTCCATTTTAATTTTCCATAATTCGTCTAAACATTATAGACTAAGGATGTCCAGACAATCATTCCAAATTAAGAAAGTATTAGTAAATTTCTTATTTACTATAGAATGTGTCTCAATTGCGCTAATTCTTTTCCAATTCAAGCCTGAAGATAAGGTATGTAAATTTTCTATAACACATGTCTACTCATAGACATTCTTGGTGATACCGTATCATTGACCAAGGGTCACGATCTTTTCCATGTCGTGACTTACATCTCATTCACTTTAGAGAATGAATCTATATTTTTAGCATTTATCAAAAGTTTTCATTCTTCATGAAGGGAACACAAACATATGTGCATATCAAATTATGATATCTTTAATACCTCATTCCATATTCATGTGAATTATTCAATCCCTTGTTTTCTACCACATTCATTTTCGGGAATGGAGTGATTTCAATACGATAGCTTTCATGACTAATTTTAATCGAAAGCACAATGTTTGCTTTAATAGTCAACATATCATCAATAGGGTGCATTGATACTTAAACCTAATGTAACATCTCATAACTCGTAATAACCAAGCATAAGCTAAGAAACTAAAATTTATCACATTTGGAAAGAAAAGAGAAAATGTGGAAAATTTCCCAAGTTTAAAAAGTGAGATTTGGTCATTTTCAAACAACCATAACTTCTAGCTCAGGATGAGTTAGAGGCAGTTCTTGTTATGGTTGGAAGTCAAGTTTTAGTTCAGATTACAAAAGTTATTTCACGCTTAGGACTTGGGATAAAAGAGATGAGAAGAAGGAGAAGGAAGAAAGATCAAGGTTTCGTCAAGAACGCCAAAGAATTTCGAGTGAAATTCGTCGGGGGTGATCCCTATCAAGGTATGTGATATCTTTCGTGTTGGATTAATTCATCCTCACACCAATCTTGCTTCAGTTCTGTTACGACCCAAAGTACCCCCTAGGTATAATCGGCGTCGGCGTCCTCTAAGAGGACTAAGACAAGCCTTTTAGCATTCGTCATAGCAAATCATAAGTCAAAAGCGCGAAATATTAAAACTTTTGCTTATATAGCAAGGAGGTTTACATAGACCTCTGCATAGGAAGCATACATAGGCTTCTCGCAATGAACAATATAACAACTCATAGGAATTTAGTCTAATGCTTTGTCTCGTATCAACCATCTAAACGAGGTCAAACAATTCGGGCAAAGCCCTTACACGAATCCATAATTGCCACATAGGGCTTACATCAATATCTTCAATAATAGGAAGGAAATAAATGTCTATTAGACAATACAAGTACTACTAAGATAGAGTGTGTATTAGCATTCTCGAATGAGAGGGCATACCAAAACTTCGAGAGTCTAGTCCAAGACTTCTTGGTTTAGCCTCAATGATACCTCAACGGCCCGAACCTACAATGTTAGGGAAAAGGGAAGAGATATGGGTTACTAAAAAACACATGTACTAAGTATGGTCCCTATGCATAAAAATCGTTAATGTATGAGAAAAGGCACCATTTATTCAACACTATGAACAATGACCAACAATTCAATATAAACATTTAAGGAACATCATAATCATATCAACATAAAAGTAACTCAAGCAACACTTGTGCAATGCCAAGAATAAAGCCCCATAACCCTATCCAAAGCTAAGTATCACATTAAGCAACCCATTTCATACTTACAACATATTCTCATATATAACATGCTTCTTAAATCAATACAAGTCATAGCTTATCAACATATCATAATCATAATTATAATCATAAAAGAACACTACTAGCATCATCCTATAGGATCCCACATGTTAAATGTGTAAGAGAAGTCCCATACCCTCCCTCACACTATGTAGTAACCTTTAAGACAACCCTAATAGAAATTCACATGCATAACTTGTTCATACCTTTACTTTAGGGAAATAAGTACCATAACCGACATGAGACCATGTGAGCTACATGGAATCCGGTGTTCTACTCCCACAACGAAAAGAGAGGGTTAACACTTGCCTAAGGTTCAACCATTCGTACATAGCTATTCTAGGTGGATCTAATAAGATAGAGTCCTATGGGGCCACATAGTTAAGGGACAAGGAGATTGTTTCTAGAAACCTTGACTAACTAAGCATGAAGGTTTCCATCTCATGAGACAACACATATCTTGGAAATCCACACTACTAGTCGTAAAGAAACCCATGTGGGAGGCCGGACTTACTAACGTGAGACCTCCATATCATTTACATGCCCTTTCAGTGCTAAGCAATTATTCCCTTTAGTAATCATCATATAACATCATACAATTTCACATTAGCCTCTTCTAAACCTTTATGTAAACATCTTATTCATCTTATCATAATAGCTCAAAGGTGATCACAAGTGAGAACTATCATTTCCCTTTAGATACATTATCATAATCATGAGAAGCTACATTCAATCATACAATAATCATATCATAACATACTTACATACTTCTTAGCAAATTCATGAGTCTAGGGTTAGAGATGAGGGATTCTTGTCACCAACATCACAACAACATAATTAGCTATATCATCACTATCACATAAGTAGAGAGAAAAGAGAGCAATTGGGTTTTGATTTGGGGTTTTGTTTTGAATGAGTAAATGTGACAAAAAACTGATGGGAACTCAATATATAGGCCCCCCATGAAATACCAAAAGACCCCTCACTTAATTTGACCCTTTAATGAAGTCAAACTCGAATTCTATTTTAATATTTTTCATCGGGGACCAAGTCCGCGTCGCGGAGCTGTTCCCGCAAGATATTCAAAATTATTTTTCGAGACAGTGAAGTCTACGAACTGAATGCGACGCGAGCTTCACTTTTGACATTGGGAGAAATAAGTCCGCGACGCGGACTTGTTCTTTCCAAGAACAAAAGCTGCTGCCTCTTGGCAGCTTGCTTGGTCCAATGTGGGATCCCTTCGTGGACCCCTCGGGCAATCCTTGGGGGGTTGGACCCGGACGTTTTAACCCTATATACTAGGTTTTACCCATTTAAAGTCATTTTACAAGTTTTGGACTCCATATGACCATCCGAAACCTTCACCAAACCTAAGGATGTCAACTAGTTAAATTTTGCTAGTTTCCTGACGTTAAGGCTTTCATTTAGTGCTATTGCTCCGAAACTTCTCAAACAAGTTATTCACACTTATTTAGGTCTTAAACCATCATTACTCAACATTTAAGTCTCTAGTATAGGTCATGGAAATTTTCGGGTGTGTCAAGTTCTGTAGTTTGGGAGTTGTTTACATGATTAGAATTGAGTTCTTTATACATCTTGTCGAATCCCTTTTGGTTGTGTTGACTGAATGCCCATTGATGTTGATTAGTAATTTCTGATTTTGTTTTTGAGTTAGATATGTTGGGTATTGATAGTATGATTATCCTAAGGGTTTGGGAATGCGATGTAGGTTTAGGCGAATTAGGATCAGAAAACAAAGAGAGAAGTTCATCCGCCACACCAAGGCAGCACCAGGCGCAGCACTAGGCGTAGCGCACCTCATCTGCGCTAAAGGGCTTGGGGCGGCAAGCCCCAAATGCGCCTAACCCGGCGTTTTTCATCCAGTTTTCATAGTTTAGTCCTTTTAATTCCTTCCAAAGTTAAGATCAAAGTCAAGTAAGTTAAGAGTCAAGTCTAAAGTTAAGAAGTAAGTCAAAGTAAAGTTCTTAAAGGTTTGCAAGAGTCTTATTTAAACGTTTTAACTTTGTTTTAAGACTCAAGTTTCAAGCTTAGTAAAGAGTTAAGTTGAAGTCATTTTCTTCAAAGGTATATGGGGACTAAGTATTACCAAAGATACTTACAACGTTTTTTTCACATTTAAACAAGTAAGGAAACTTTTATTTCCAAGGAGCCTTAGGGCGAGTTTTCAGAAAAGAACTATAGCTTTCTAAAAGAAGCAAGCAGGGAAACTAAGATTTCCAAGATATCCTTTGAGCTAAGTATTTTGAGCACTAATCTCAAACCACATAATCAGTATGTTTTTAAAACATAAGAGCCAACATATTTTTGGGAGTAGTATTTAGCACCGACATGGGGAAGAGTTCAAACAACTCACATCCCCCATAAACCATGTAGCCACCATAGGTACAAAAGGGTCATACTTTTTAGATGAACCCTTTTCACAGTAGACTAGTGGATCCATTAGGCGGTCCAGGTCTTATACTTTGGCCGGGTATAGGATGCGCTGGCAGCGTGAGGTAGATCGCTCTATCATCATTGTAGCTCTTAAGTGATGGTTGTCGGTTAGAGAAACTCCCACAGAAGTTATTGTATTCTTATATATATATATATATATATATATATATATATATATATATATATATATATATATATATATATATATATATATATATATATATATATATATTTATCATTTTACTCGTATTTTTACATACATACCAGAGTTAATTGTATCCTTGTATAGATTCAGAGTTTACAACATATTTCAGATAGCCTTTCTTTAGATTGCACTTGCTTTTAAATTGTGTTATATTGAAATGAGTTAGTTATTCATGAGTCAAGTAGAGCCAAGGTAAGTGTTCCTTCTTACTCCTTTTCATGCTTAAGTTGTTGTTTAGTATTCCAACTCGCATACTCGTACATTCAATGTAGTGATGCCAGTTGGCATGTATCGTATCATGATGCAGATGCAGGTAACTAGGATCGGCATTCGGCGCACCGTTGATCCATGAGGAGCTCAAAGTCAGTTGGTGAGCCTTCCTTCATTCTGGAGGACATCTTTATTATTTAGTTATTTGTTTTAGTTTAAGTTGTTAGGATTATTGGGGGTCCTGTCCTGACATCCATCTTTACTTTAGAGGCTTCATAAACAGATAGTGTCAATATCTTTGGTCTTTTCATTCACTTGTAAACGATAAGACTTGGGTTTCCATTTGGATAATTTTTTTTAAGCTATTTCCTAGAGTTATATCTTGTGTTTAAGTCTTTCGCTGAGTTAAGTAAGCCAGACCAAGGGCTCGCTCAAGGCCAACAATGGTCATTGGGTGCCAACCACGTCCAGGGTGTAGGCTCGGGTCATGAGAAACTTGGTATCAAAGCACAGAGTTCAAGAGTCCTAGGGATTCTATGAAGCCATGTATGTAGAGTCTTAATCATCGGTGTGAAGCGCGCCACATCTATGATTTGGAGGCTACAAAATTTAGATATTCCTCACTCATTTCATATATTTTTTTTCGTGCGTTGGAGTTTATCTTTAAAAGTCTCTCTCTAATTCGTGCTTGTTCTTATTTCAGATAACCATGCCTCCACGAAGAGCAGCAAGAGGTCGTCCAGCTAGGAGGAATGTTGAACCTAAGGAACAAGAGTTACCCAATGCACCTGAAGCAACCTCGAGGGGAAGTTACCAATGGCGAGTCAAGCTGTGACTAACCAGGTTGGTCAACAAAAGTTACCCAATGCACCTGAATCAACCTCGAGGTGATGCATGTTGCTGACACTAAGAGAGTTGATCTAGTTGCTTATCAACTAAAGAGCATTACTAATGTGGTTTGATAAGTGGAAAAAGAGTAGAGATGAAGATGCACCACCTACGAGTTGGGCTTGTTTTGAGGAGGCCTTCGTGGGGCATTTCTTCTCCCGAGAACTGAATTTCTCACCTTTATGTAGGATTCTGTAAGTGTTCATGAATATGGGTTGAAGTTCACCCAACTATCCCGTTATGCTCCAGAGATGGTTAAACACATACAGAGTAGAATGAGTTTGTTTGTTGCTGGGTTAGGCTGTCTATCAAAAAAAGAGGTCCAGGCAGCAAAGCTTATTGGGGACATAGACATTTCAAGGTTAATGGTCTATGTGCAACAGGTAGAGGAAGAGAATCTTAGGGATAAAGAGGAGTTAAAGAACAAAAGAGCTAAAACAGGGAATGAGTCCGGGCAGCAGAAGAATAATGCCAACCGGTCATCCTTCCAAAAGAAACACAAGGGTCCTGCTCCATCACCTGCTATGAACCTGCACCGAGGAACAAGGGTGAGTAATATGGGCAGAGTTCCAGAGTTAAACCTGCCTATTCACAGGGTAGTGTGGCGCAATGTAGTAAGCCTCTTGCCTGCGCCAAGTGTGGTAGAAATCACTCTGGTGTTTGTCGTAAGGGATCCGCAGGTTTCTTCAAGTGTAGTCAGACCGGGTATTCCAAAGAACAAGAAAGGCGGTGGTAATGGAGGAAATAGAGCTCAGTCTTCATCAGTTGCTCCACAAGACAAGGCTGCACCAAGGGCAGCTACTTCTTGTGTTGGCGGAGGAACAAACCGCTTGTATGCTCTCAACAATCGCCAAGAACATGAGAATTGATGTTGTCACTAGTATGATTTAAGTCTCTGACTTTCACGCCCCAAGCTACCCACGAGACGCGGATAGGAACCTAGGACCACAAGTGATCCCAAGCTAACCCTACTGGCATGATCATGAGCATACTAAAGAATAATAAACTGTTGCGGAAGCTAAATCATACTTAAAATGAAAAGATGGGGAATACCCATATGCCAAATCTGAGATATATGAAAAATGATGAGTTTAATACAAAGAAAATATCAACTCAACGCTAAGCTGAAACTAACTATGTCTGAAATAAATCTCTAAATTGGACTAGAAATACTGGGACAAGCCCCAGCTAAATCTAGCAAAACTGAAACTAAATGACTGAAGACTGAAATTAAACTCATGACTGTTGTCCTCGGAGAATGAGGACTCACCACTGAATCTACTGAACTGGAGATCGAAAATCGTTCTATACATGATCTGGATGCTGAGAACCTGAACCTACATCACGAGAAGATGTAGCGCATGTATGCATCAGTACTTGAAAGGCACTGAACATGTAGGATAGAATAAAGCTGAAACAAAACATAACTGAACAAGCACAAAAGCAAGTATAACAATCTGAACATGATATAGAGAATCTGAGCTAACTGAATGCAATGACCAATTTATAACATGCTGAAACTGAATACTGAATATACTGACAATTGGTCAATGCAAGAGAGTCTGACTGAACTGTGGGAGCTACTAATAACCGATAATAAAATCACATGAGCTAAATGTGGAGTCCGATGTATACGCCCCATCGAGAGGACCCAATATACCCTGCCAAAGGTATAAAGGCATGCTGGTGTGATCACTAAACTGATTGCCCACAGAGGGGACTTACAACCTACTTGGCTAGTAGTTCTGGGACTAATTGGGTACGCTGAACCCTAGTCCAACTCGGTATTATGCTACTCCCATTGATTTACGTAGTTAACTTATTATGTCTGAATTTCTGTAAAATAATGGATAGCTCAAAACTGAACATGCAACATTTAATCTGATAATGATGCATTAATAACTGAGGCATGTATATCTGAAATATCTGACCTAGCATGTGTAATTCAAGAACTAAAGAAATACAAATCTAGGGTTCTGAAATTCATGTGATAATCTGAGTAATAACATGATAATCTGATTTGGAACGTATACTTTAACTAAATCATGAAGTTCTGCTGTAATTCTAGGAACCCTAGGCTTAATCATGATAAGAGAATGAAGAACTGACTCAAAACTAGGCACCCAATGGGTGAAATCAACCCACTAGTGAAATCCCACATACCTGGTGATAAAATTCACAGAAAAATACTTAGATTTCATGGCTGGAACTGCTGGAAACTTGTTGCGTTCTTGAACTAGGGTTCTTGAGCTTTTTCTCCTTTCTTGCTTTTAATTTTCTAACTTTTGATTAATGATTTTGACTTAGGTAAGTTTTAGTTATGTTTCTAGGCTTACACTGACTAAAATCTAATGATTTAGGGTCATAACGACGTATCTTAAGGTTTAAACGAAGTGAGAAAATACCAAAAGACTCATGGGTAAGTTGCTATCGGACCAAATGACGACCTGGACAGACGGTCCGTCGTTCCATCGACGGTTCGTCGTTTGGATCCGTAGGTTGGGTCTGTTCGACAGGCCTTTACTAAAACAGGTATAACTTTTTACTCGAAGCTTTGATTTTAGTAAAGTCAGTGGCTATGGAAAGATAATTCAATAATATATCTGTTGATATTTCATGGGTAACCTAATTCATTTTGTGCTAAGAGTTATGATCATTTAAAGTTGACCCTATTGCATTTCCCCCCTACATGGATGCTAGTTCCCACCTACGGTCAGATCTACGGACCGTGGGTCCACTTACAAACTGTGCTGGTCACCCGTGGTCCTTGTCAGAGAGTGGCTGAAGGGGGTCTCGATCGACGGTCATGGACTACGGACCGTAGGTCCGTCCGTCGATCAAGACTTAGCCAGTTTTTCCCGACTGAGTTTTTGGGAGTCTCTGATCCCATCGATGGTTGTGCAGGACGGACCGTGGGTTATGCTACGGTTCGTCGATGGTCACGTCGGTTGCACCTGCAGATTTTTCAGAAAAACTGATTTTTGGTCTGTTTTGGCTACGGTGTGTTACATTATCTCCCCCTTGCGAACATTCGTCCTCGAATGAAAACTAAACTAGCTGAAATAGAGGAAGAGAGCTGCAAACCCTACAACTAATCACTGAGTACTGAGTTTCTGACTGAATTGAGTTCCGAGAACATGCAAATACGCTAAAAATGCAAGTACAAACTGAGGGAACATGATTCTAAGACTGAATTTACGCATGAATGACTGAAAAATGGAAGAGGAACTATTACCTCAAGCTGGAGTGAAATTGGAAGGAAAGAGGTGAGGATACTTGGCTTTCATGGCTGCTTCTGCTTCCCAAGTAGCTCCCAATACGGACTGACTCCTTCACAAAACTGTGACTGAAGCGACTTCTTTGTTTCTCAACCTTATAACCTGAAAGTCAAGAATCTCAACTGGTAAATCCTCATAAGAAGGACTATCTTTGACTGCCACACTCTCTAATGGCACTTTAGAGTCTGGGTCACCCACAAACTTCTTTAAGAGTGAAATGTGGAAAACCGAATAAACTGCTCCTAAGTCTGTTGGTAACTCTAACTCATATGCCACCTTGCCAACCCTTTTCAAGATCTTGTAAGGGCCTACATATATAGGACTGAGCTTTCCTTTCTTGCCAAATCTCATCACCCCTTTCATAGGTGAGACTTTCAGAAAAACCCAATCATCAACTTGGAACTCTAGTTCCTTTCTCCTTACATCTGCATAAGATTTCTGACGAGTCTGGGCTGTCTTAAGTCTATCTCTAATGAGTTGCACTTTCTCCATAGCATGAAGGACTGAATCTGGCCCTATCAGAGCTGTTTCACCTACTTCAAACCAACCAACAGGAGATCTACATCTACGCCCATACAAAGCCTTATAAGGGGCCATCTGAATGCTGGAATGGTAGCTATTGTTGTAGGCGAACTCAATCAGAGGAAGGTGATCATCCCAACTACCTTTGAAATCGATCAAACAAGCTCTCAACATATCCTCTAGGGTCTGAATAGTACGCTCTGCCTGTCCATCCATCTGCGGATGAAATGCTGTGCTAAGGTTAACTTGAGTACCAAGACCCTTCCAGAAATGAGAGGTAAACTGAGGACCTCTATCTGAGATGATAGACAAAGGAACCCCATGCAACCTCACAATTTCATTAATGTAAAGCTTGGCATAGTCCTCTGCCGAATTTGTAGTCTTGACCGCCAAAAAGCGAGAAGACTTAGTCATCCTATCAACTATCACCCAAATGGAGTCATGTTGTCTGCGAGTACGCGGTAACCCTATGATGAAATCCATATTGATCACTTCCCACTTCCAAGTAGGAATGTCGATCTCTTGAGTCATACCCCCTGGTTTCTGATGTTCTACCTTGACTTGTTGACAATTGGGGCACTTACTCACAAAATCTGCTATATCCCTCTTCATGCCATTCCACCAATAGACTTCCCGCAGATCGCGGTACATCTTAGTGGCACCTGGGTGAATAGAATATCTGGAGTTATGATCTTCTGCAAGAATATGTTGTTTCAAATCGCCTACATCAGGAACACACAATCTACCCTGGTAGCGAAGTACACCATCTCCCCCTTGGGAGAAAATCTCCACTCTCTGATTTTGGACTGCACCTTTTAGTTCAAGCAAGATTGGATCATTGTCTTGCTTTTCCTTAACCTCCACTACCAAAGAAGATTCTGCCCCATTCTAAACTGTTACACCATTGTCTGATATGCTCATAAGGCAAACTCCCAAGGGAGAAAGCCTGTGAACATCCTTCACTAGCTGTCACACCCGGAATCTAGACCCCAGATGAAACCGGCATCGTTAACCTCTCAGAGGTCGCAGACAAGCCTCTTCTTAGCTTTCATCACAATCATACAATTAAATTTGCTAAAAATTTAAACCTTTTTAATACTATTGAAGTGTACACAAACTTCATATAACTGCATAAGAGTGATATACTAATATAGCTCAAACTAAGCAACAATCTATCAATAGATTAAACAATTGAAATAGAGAATCATAATAATAATAATAGTTTGCCAAATCGGCCTTATTACAAACGCTTGAAAAAATGTTTGAAATGAAACGCTAGGGACAACATCCACCAGCTATGTCAAATGTACTAAGCTAGAATAATAAGTGTAGAATCCTCGAACTCAAGAGGACCTACCAAAGTCTGGAGATCGCTAATCCAAACGGCTTCGTCGAATCTTCAATCTTCTCTAGAACCTGCACTTATAAAAATAGTAATAATATATGGGGTTCGTACACACTTGTACTAAGTTTGTGTGTATGCACATAAACACATAAGGACTATGCATGATGAAGGAAATCTCTTCCTAAAGCTACATGTCGTTTTTGGAAAGTGAAGTCACTATACTTTCCTAATTCGTTATTCGTGAATCATGCTATGAATATGATATGTTTTCATGCATTTAAAGCACACAACTCATTTTCTATATGAACATAATACCTTGAAATCATGAACATAATTTTAGAACAACTCAAACAAAAGTTAATAAATTTGCTCCTCTTAGGCCGAGAGCTCACCTCTTCAGCCTTAGTTTATTTTTCAGTATTTTCTTCTTTATGTTGTGTAGTTCAATGATCTCCTTTGATACTATGTTTTACTTACAAGTGCAATAAATCATTGTATTCCCATACCTACAATGAATCGAGTAAGTAATCCAAAAGACTAAGGAAATGATTTGGCTACCTTACTCACAAGTTAGATTTTTTATTGTTGTTAAGTTGGGCATGAATGTATTTATAAGCAAATCTTAATTGGCTATGCCCATTATTTGATTATTTGCATGATATATAGATCGTAGGGCAAATATTCATAATCCAATATTGGCATAAACCACTAACTTGTTAAAACTTCATTCTTATAAAACATTGATGATTGAAATTCTTAAGATCTTGCTTACTTAGTTCACTTTGAACTTATGCTTCTTATTCTTTGATCTATTTTTCACTTTGAACATGCTACTTTCTTTCTTTCTTACTGAAAACTTTCTTAGTGAAATAGATCATGTGAGCTAACATGAAATCCAGTGTCTTCCCACACCGAAAACAGGTGGTTCACCGGCTAAGGTAGAACTGAACCCAGTGTCTTCCCCACACCGAAAAGAGGTGGATCACCGGCTAAAGTGAAACCAAGTCCAGTGTCTTCCCCACACCAAAAAGAGGTGGTTCACGGCTAAAGTGAAACCGAATACTTTCTTAAGCTTTTAAACGACATAGATCATGTGAGCTAAACATGAAATCCAGTGTCTTCCCCACACCGAAAAGAGCTGGTATCACCGGCCAAAGTGAAACCGAATACTACCTAGCATTCTTAGTGTAGTCATCCCTACCTAGTCCCTACGCTGGCAACATAGTTCAAAGACTAGGAGACTTCGGAAACCCTGGTCCACCTGGGTGGTGATATCGTCTCATGAGTCTTACATGTGCTGGCACAAGCTCATTGCTAGTCTATCAGTGCTTAGCTCAGATTTATTTTACTTTACAACTTTTAGACTTGACTCAAACATTATGGAAGCTTGCTTCTAGTATGAGGTATACTTAGATCAATGGATGACTGGTCATCCCTTTTCTATACTTGATGAATATGAACTTAAATCTTACATTATTATCATGGTGCGAGTGAGAGTTGTCTCACGACTTCTAGCACCCTCTTATGTGAGTATCTTTGACATAATCGTTTAAGTGTAAGGGAGGTCTGTCTCACTTCCTTTATCACTCTATATTAGGTCAATTTCATAACTTATAAGCGTTTAGTTATTTCATTACTCACATTATCTTGTTCAACGTTAATTGCTAGTCTTGTACCATTCTTTATGAAAGTTATGATGTCTTATTCAATGCTATTATATTCACAAGTTCGTATGGATAGGGTATGTTGGGACTTGTCCCAATTATTGGCATACCCTATGTTATGAGTTCATTGAGTTAAGATTGGTATGACTTTACATATTTTGGAAATAATATTGCTGGCCAATTTATTGGCATAAATCAAACTATGATATTATCACTAGCCAAGTCAATTATTTCATGAATACATTATAGTAATCTCAACATGTTAAGAAGCCAACTTTTAACCTTTGATTAGCCTATACGAACAATTCAATGAACAACTTATAACGATTTCATCTTCTCGAACACAAGTAGGCATTACAACATTTATCATCTCATGTAAATAATACCCCAAGTATACGGATCTAACATGTAGGCTTCATTCGACATTATAAATCACGGAACATACACATAATGATCAGTTAGAACCACATACCAACAACATGCTCGAGATTTACATTATACATACTACAAGAATCGGAAATAGGGAGAACTAGGGAGGTGAACATGCGATTCATTGGGAACAACCCTAGTTTCGATATTCTTGAATTCAAAATGTTTGAAAAGTCTCTTGGGGAAAGGAATCCAAGAGAGAAAACCCATACCTTACTGTAGAATTGAATCTACGAAGATCACCTTGCACTTTGCACGAAAACCTTGAAGAAATGCTTTGAAATCGCCTAAGATTTTCCTTACGTTGTTCACTGTTTTTTGTCGTAGGGTTTATTGATGAATAGCGTGAGTCTAAGACTTTAGGAACTGAATATTAACTAATTCAATTTAGGCTAAATAACTTAATTAAATAAATCAATTAGTTAATTACCAAAATGCCCCTCCTAAATTGACTAAAGATAGGAGAACACTTGACTTAACCGAAATCTGGAAATCGCTTAAGGGTTTTGATTTTTACCATTAAATTAAATAATTAAGTTGATAATTTAATTAATTAAGTAACCTAGGGTGATTACTAAAATACCCCTAAGTTGTTAGGACCATAACTAACCCTTTGGACCATCCTAGGTTAGGTACTAGGATGTTTCTTTAGTTAGTTACTCGGTTAGTGTCACCCGATTTGGTCTTAGGATGTCGGGCACACTAGTTAGTTATTTTTGGTTAGTCACAGGTTAGTTAGCTAGTTAGGTCAGTTAGTTAGAGCCTAGGACCAGTTAAAGAGCTTGGCCCCACATGCCTTGACCCAGACGCGCGCCTGTCCCCTAACCGCTCTAACCGAATCTGTTAACTTGGTCTCTCGGCCGGTTGCACATGTGTTGCCGTGCACTTTCCTACTAACCACTCTAGAAAGTTCATTTGGAATGTTCACTTATTGTTTTCCCAAGGATCCTCACTATGTCCTTGGGCACTGCTTAAGCTACATGATCATTTTAATTGATTATGTTCTATGGTACCTTGGCTTGACACTTGGATGCCTAGTACCTAATGAGGGTGTATGTGAAGAATATAGTTATTTTAGCTTAGGGTCTTCATTACAGGTACAATTCTCAAACAAGCTTGGATTCTATTTAAAATACTTGTTAATACATAAAATTTGGCTAACACCCTTAAGCCAATATTCTCTAATATGCCCAATATTACTAAATATTGGACAATGGGGATGCCTATGTATCCCAATACGTATTCTTAAAACCTAAAAGGATCTTCACTAGACATGTACATTTTCTGGAATGTTACATTATCTCCCCCCCCTTAGGAACATTCGTCCCCGAATGACACTACACGTCAATTTGAATCAAGGAGGGTATTTTCGAAAAACACATTAACATACTTGAAACTTTACTCTTTGTGAATATCTCATTCACAACTTACTCTGGATGATGCACATTACTCAAAGCTTATCTGAAGCTTTATCTCTGAGATTGAGGAATTTCTTTCTCAATCTTATGTTAACTTAATGCACATCACACTCATGCAACACCTAAATCATGTCAATGCTATACAAAAACAGCAACATAATGCAAGCATGAACTCATATTAACTCATATAGTGCAAGTATAAAACACACAGTTATGGACTTAAAACACCAAAACCAACTAATGCACTAAAATTTAGAGTTTCATTAACAAAATTGGACTTAGAAAGAGTATATTTAACCTCAAGAACTGAACAAGTGAGGGTAACAGGATCACATATCGGCCTCGACCTCCCATGTTGCTCCCTCAACAAGGTGGTTCCTCTATAACACCTTTACGGTGGCAACCTCCTTGTTCCTCAGCCGCTTCACTTGATGATCTAAAATTTTAACGGGAACCTCTTCATAAGAAAGGTTCTCATCGACTCCTAACCCCTCAACAGGTAGAATGGATGCTGGATCATCTAGACACTTTTTAAACATCGAAACGTGAAACACTGGATGAACAGAAGCCAAGTCATTGGATAACTTCAGTTCATAGGCAACATTTCCTACTCGCTGTAAGATCTCACAAGGACCTATATACCTCAGACTCAACTTCCCTTTCTTACTAAACCTCATCACTCCTTTCATTGGTGATATCTATAGGTAGACTTGATCACCTACCTCGAATTCAAGAGCTCTCTTTCGGTTATCAGCATATGAGTTTTGACGACTATAAGAAGTAGCCAATCTATCCCTGATCATTCTCACATTTTCCAAAGCCTCATGTATGATCTCGGGGCCAAGGATGGCAGACTCTCCTACTTCAAACCACCCAACTGGGGACCTACATCTCCTACCATACAATGCTTCAAAAGGTGCCATCTCAATACTGGAATGGTAGCTATTATTATAAGAGAACTCAATCAGTGACAAGTGATCATCCCAAATCCCCTTGAAGTCAATAACACATGCTCTCAGCATGTCTTCAAGGGTCTGAATGGTATGTTCTGCTTGCCCAACCGTCTGAGGGTGAAAAGCAGTGCTGAGCTTTACTTGCGTACCCAAACTCTTTTGGAAAGATCTCCAAAAATGAGAAGTGAACTGGGCTCCCCTTTCCGAAATGATAGATAAAGGAATCCCATGCCACCTCACGATCTCATCAATATATAACTTGTCATAATCTTCGGCTCTGTAAGTAGACTTCACAGGAATGAAGTGAGCAGACTTAGTCACCTTGTCAATAATGACCCAAATGGAATCATGCAGTCTTCTGGTCCTCGGCAGACCAACCACAAAGTCCATATTAATAGCCTCCCACTTCCATGTTGGGATCTCAATCGACTGAGTAAGATCTCCAGGCTGAAGGTGTTCGGCCTTAACCTGTTGGCAATTGGGATACTCTTTCACAAACTTAGAGATATCTCGCTTCATACCTTCCCATCAATAAATTTCCTTCAGATCATGATACATCTTGGTGGAACCTAGATGAATTGAATACCTGGAGCCATGAGCCTCTACAATAATATTAGGCCTCAGATCATCAATATTTGGTACACACAATCTTTCCTGGTATCTAAACACACCATCCCCCCTAGGGAGAATGATTCATTCATCTTACTCAACACTGAATATTTCAACTCCATGAGTACTGGGTCGAGATGCTTCTTGGCTTTAACATCTACAACAAATGAGGATTCAGAACTTGAATGGACCGTAACACCCCCATTCGGTGCATCTACCAGCCGTACACCTAACCTAGCCAATCAGTGTACTTCTTTAACCAAATCTTTCTTCTCATCTTCGATATGAGACACACTGCCAATGCTCAATCAGCTCAAAGCGTCGGCCACTATATTGGCCTTACCTGGGTGATAGTGGACACTCATGTCATAATCCTTTAGTAACTCTAGCCATCTTCTTTGACGAAGATTCAATTCTCTCTGTGTAAAAACATACTAAAGACTTTTATGGTCAGTAAATACATCAATATGTACACCATATAAGTAATGTCTCCAAAGTTTCAACGCTAATACCCAACAGCTAACTCAAGATCATGCGTAGGGTAATTCTTCTTGTGGATTTTCAACTGTCTTGATGCATATGCAATCACCTTGCCATATTGCATAAGAACACATCCCAAACCTACTCGGGAAGCATCACATTACACCACATACCCTTCACCACTTCTCGGCAACGTGAGAACTGGGGATGAAGTGAGTCGGTCTTTGAGCTCTTGGAAGCTCTTTTCACAAGTTTCAGACCACTCAAACTTCGCCTTCTTCTTTGTTAAAACAGTTAATAGAGCAACAATTGCGGAAAAGCCCTCCATAAACCTTTATAATAATTACCCAAACCCAAGAAACTTCAAATATCTGTAGGAGTGAGGGGTCTCGGCCAATTCTTTACTGCCTCAATCTTTTTCGGATCGACCTATACACCCTGGTTGATCACAATATGACCAAGAAAGGTCACTGATCTCAACCAAAACTCACATTTGCTAAACTTTGCATACAACTATCGGTCCCTGAGTACTTGCAATGTCATTCTCAAATGTTGTTCATGCTATTCTCCGGTCTTAGAGTATATGAGGATATCATCTATGAATACTATGACAAAAGAATCAAGGTATTCATGGAAGACTCTATTCATAAGGTCCATAAACACGGCTAGTGCGTTAGTGAGACCGAATGACATGACAAGAAACTCATAATGACCATACCTAGTATGGAAGGCAGTCTTACGAATGTCCTCTTGTCTCACTCTAAGTTGGTGATAACCTGACCGAAGATCTATTTTAGAAAAGAAACTTGAACCTTGAAGCTGATCAAATAGATCATCGATTCTGGGAAGAGGGTATTTGTTCTTTATAGTGACTTTGTTGAGTTGCCGATAATCAATACACATTCTAAGAGTTCCATCCTTTTTCTTAACAAACAACACTGGAGCACTCCACATGGATATGCTCGGCTGGATGAAGCCTTATCAAGTAAATCTTTTAACTGCAACTTCAACTCTTTGAGTTAGGCTGGTGCCATTCTATATGGTGGAATGGAAATTGGTTTGGTGTTGGGATCTAAGTCAACACCGAAATCAATTTTGCGTTCTGGAGGGATTCCTGGTAAATCCTCCGGAAAGACATCTTGAAACTCATTTACTAAGGCCACAGAGTCTATGGAAGGAACTTCATGTTCTAAGTCATTGACTCTGACTAAGTGGCATAAATACCCCTTAGATAACATCTTATTGGCTTTAAGATTGGAAACTATTTGGCCTGTTGGATTTGAACCACGCCTTTCCAATTTCAACTCTAACTCATTTGGAAACTGAAACCTTACTACCTCGTTTCGACAGTCTATGATAACATAGCATTCATGGAGCCAATCCATACCCAAAATTATATCAAAATCAAGCATGGTTAATTCTATTAGGTCTGCATATGTAACTCTATCAAGAACAGTTATTGGGCAATCTCTATATACCCTTTCGACCCTAATGCTGTCTCCTGTAGGAGTACTAACTAGAAATGGCTCATGCAAGATCTCAAGAAGCAAGTCAAATTTACTAGCTACTAAAGGAGTAACAAAAGACAAGGTAGATCCTGGATCTAACAATGCATAAACAGGAAAAGAAAAGACAAGTAAGTTACTAGTGATCACATCAGCCGACTTCTCTTGGTCTTCTTTCCTTTCAACGCATAGAACCAGTTCCTCTTGGGAGGTTCGGCTGCAGCAGTAGTATTAGGCCGAGGATGAGTATCTGCCTTGGCCTGATTCTTCGCATGTGGGCAGTCCCTGATCATGTGCCCACTCTCGCCGCACCCATAACATGCATTTGAACCTACCATGCACTCTCCTCCAAGCGAATGACCACACTTACCACACGTCTTTCAGTCATGCTGGGCATTTCTATCATTGCCCTTCTTGACATTAGTGTTCTTGGAAGGAGTAGGTTTGCCTAAGTGTTGGTGCCCCTTCTTGAACTTGGGCCTATCCTGGACACCGAACGAACCCCTACCAGTACTCGAACCAGACTAATCCGAGGACCTAGATTTCTTTCTCTCTCGGCCTCTCTTTATCCGACGACTCTCCTCAACCTGCTGTGCATGACCCATCAACCTACCAAGGTCCATGTTATCATGCAACATGGCTGCCCGACACTCCTCCTCCAAATCCTCCGATACACCAGTCACAAACCTGCTCATCTCATCCCTACTATTGGACGCCAGAGAAGAAGAATATTTGGAAAGCTTAACAAACTTCAAGGAGTATTCCTTGACTGACATACCTCCATGTCGTAAGTTAATGAATTCCTCAACCTTAGCCTCTCTCTGCTCTCTGGGAAAGAACCTCTCCAGGAATGCAGTCTTGAGAATGTCCCAAGTGATGGGGACTTCTCCTGGTGCTCGACCATCTCCCCACATCTTGTTCCACACCCGAGCCACATCCTTGAGCTGGTATGCAGCCAACTCAGCCTTCTCCTCTTCACTAACACCCATAACACAGAGAATCTTGTGAACCTCGTCCATAAACTCTTGGGGATCCTCATTGGTCTTGGACCCGAAGTAGACTAGAGGATTCATTCTGGTGAAATCTCTTAGTCTACTAGCCATGGTGATAGCATGCGGGTTCTCCCTGGGAGCACCCTCTCTAGTGGCTTGGGCCGTGATAGCCTGTGCCTTCACAGTGATGGCTTGGGCCATCTGACACAGTATCGCCCTTACTTCTCCATCTTTCAACGCAGTTGGGTTGACAGGCACTTGTACTTCAACAACTGGGGCTTGAGGAGGAGCTTGGTTTCCTCCAGCAGCTGCTTCTCCAACTCTTCTGCCTGCGTTTCTTCTTGTGTTCATATTCTACACATACACACAAGAAGGAAGTTAGATGCTAGAATGACACAAAATGTCAAAGCTTTAGACATCACGATAAAGAGTAGAAGAAGGGAAGATTCTTAACATCACTTAGTCTCTAAGTCATGATTGTGGTGCACTTCACAACCATAAGCTAGAAACTATGCAACATGCTTGTTTTGAGCCTTAGTTCCTAGGTAATTTAACCTCATGCTCTGATACCAAGTTTGTCACACTCGGAATCTAGACCCCAGATGAAACCAGCGTCGTTAACCTCTAAGAGGTCGCAGACAAGCCTCTTCTTAGCTTTCATCACAATCATACAGTTAAATTTGCGGAAAATTTAAAACTTTTTAACACTTATTGGAGTGTACACAGACTTCATATAACTTCATAGGAGTGATATACTAATATAGCTCAAACTAAGCAACCATCTATCAATAGATTAAACAATTGAAATAGAGAATCATAATAATAATAATAGTTTGCTGAATCGGCCTTATTACAAACGCTTGAACAAATGTTTGAAATGAAACACTAGGGAAAACATTCACCAACTATGTCAAATGTACTAAGCTAGAATAGTAAGTGTAGCATCCACGAACTCAATAGGACCTACCAAAGTCTGGAGATCGCTAATCCAAACTGCTTCATCGTATATTCAATCTTCTCTAGAACCCGCACCTATAAAAATAGTAATAATATATGGCGTTAGTACACACTTGTACTAATTATGGGTGTATGCACATAAACACATAAGGACTATGCATGATCAAGGAAAGCTCTTCCTAAGGCAACATGCCATTTCTGGAAAGTGAAGTCACTATACTTTCCTATTTCATTATTCATGAATCATGCTATGAATATGGCATCTTCTCATGCATTCAAAGCACACAAATCATTTTATATATGAACATAAGACCTTGGAATCATGAACATAATTTTAGAACAACTCAAGCAAAAGTTAATAAATTTGCTCCTCTTAGGGCGAGAGCTCACCTCTCTAGCCTTAGTTTATTTTTCAGTCTTTTCTTCTTTCTGTTGTGTAGTTCAATGATCTCCTTTGATCCTATGTTTTACTTACAAGTGCAATGTTTCATTGTAGTCCCATACCTACAATGAATCTAGTAAGTAATCCAAAAGACTAAGGAAATGATTTGACTACCTTACTCACAAGTTAGATTTTTCATTCTTGTTAAGTTGGGAATGAATGTATTTATAAGCCAATCTTTATTGGCTATGCCCATTATTTGATTATTTGCATAATATATAGATCTTGGGGCATATATTCATACTCCAATATTGGCATAAACCACTAACTTGTTAAAACTTCATTCTTATCAAACATTGATGATTAACATTCTTAAGCTCTTGTTTACTTAGTTCACTTTGAACTTATGCTTCTTCTTCTTTGATCTGTTGTTCACTTTGAACATGCTACTTTCTTTCTTTCTTACTTTTTTATTCAAATCTTTCTTACTGAAATAGATCATGTGAGCTAACATGAAATCCAGTGTCTTCCCACACCGAAAAGAGGTGGTTCACCGGCTAAGGTAGAATCGAACCAGTGTCTTCCCCACACCGAAAAGAGGTGGATCACTGGCTAAAGTAAAACCAAGTCCAATGTCTTCTCCACACCGAAAAGAGGTGGTTCACGGCTAAAGTGAAACCGAATACTTTCTTGAGCTTTTAACCGACATAGATCATGTGAGCTAAACATGAAATCCAGTGTCTTTCCCACACCGAAAAGAGGTGGTATCACCGGCCAAAGTGAAACCGAATACTACCTAGCATTCTTAGGTGGAGTCATCTACTAGCTAGTCCCTATGCTGGCAACATAGTTCAAAGACTAGGAGACTTCGGAGACCCTGGTCCACCTGGGTGGTGATATCGTCTCATGAGTCTTACATGTGCTGGCACAAGCTCATTGCTAGTCTATCGGTGCTTAGCTCAGATTTATTTTACTTTACAACTTTTAGACTTGACTCAAACATTATGGAAGCTTGCTTCTAGTATGAGGTATACTTAGATCAATGGATGACTGGTCATCCCTTTTCTATACTTGATGAATATGAACTTAAATCTTACATTATTATGATGGTGCGAGTGAAACTTGTCTCACGGCTTCTAGCACCCTCTTATGTGAGTATCTTTGACATAATCGTTTAAGTGTAAGTGAGGTCTGTCTCACTTCCTTTAACACTCTATATTAGGTCAATTTCATAACTTATAAGCGTTTAGTTATTTCATTACTCACATTATCTTGTTCAACGTTAATTGATAGTCTTGTACCATTCTTTATGAAAGTTATGATGTCTTATTCAATGCTATTATATTCACAAGTTCGTGTGGATAGGGTATGTTGGGACTTGTCCAATTATTGGCATACCCTATGTTATGAGTTCATTGAGTTAAGATTGGTATGACTTCACATATTTTGGAAATAATATTGCTGGCCAATTTATTGGCATAAATCAAACTATGGTATTATCACTAGCCAAGTCAATTATTTCATGAATACATTATAGTAATCTCACTATGTCAACAAGCCAACTTTTAACCTTTGATTAGCCTATACTAACAATTCAATGAACAACTTATAACAATTTCATCTTCTCGAACACAAGTAGGCATTACAACATTTATCATCTCATGTAAATAATACCCTAAGTATACAGATCTAACATGTAGGCTTCATTTGACATTATAAATCATGGAACATACACATAATGATCAGTTAGAACCACATACCAACAACATGCTCGAGATTTACATAATACATACTACAAAAATCGGAAATAGAGAGAACTAGAGAGGTGAACATGTGATTCATTGGGAACAACCCTAGTTTCGATATTCTTGAATTCAAAACGTTTGGAAAGCCTCTTGGGGAAAGGAATCCAAGAGAGAAAACCCATACCTTAAGGTAGAATTGAATCTATGAAGATCACCTTGCACTTTGCACGAAAACCTTGAAGAACTGCCTTGAAATCGCCTAAGGTTTTTCTTACGTGTTCACTGTTTTTTGTCGTAGGGTTTACTGATGAATAGCGTGAGTCTAAGTCTTTAGGAACTGAATATTAACTAATTCAATTTAGTCTAAATAACTTAATTAAATAAATTAATTAGTTAATTACCAAAACGCCCCTCCTAAATTGTCTAAAGATAGGAGAACACTTGATATAACCAAAATCTAGAAATTGCTTAAGGGTTTCAGTTTTGACCATTTAAACTAATTAATTAAGTTGCTAATTTAATTAATTAAGTAACCTAGGTTGATTACTAAAATACCCCTAAGTTGTTAGGACCATAACTAACCCTTTGGACCATCCTAGGTTAGGTACTAGGATGTTTCTTTAGATAGTTACTCGGTTAGTGTCACCCGATTTGGTCTTAGGATTTCGGGCACACTAGTAAGTTATTTTTGGTTAGTCCTAGGTTAGTAGCTAGTTAGGTCAGTTAGTTAGAGCCTAGGACCGATTAGGGAGCTTAAGCCCACGTGGCTTGACCCGGACACGCGCTTATCCCCTAACCGCTCTAACCAAATCAGTTAGCTTGGTCTCTCGGCCGGTTGCACATGTGTTGCCGTGCACTTTCCTAACTAACCACTCTGTAAAGTTCATTTGGAATGTTCACTTATTGTTGTCTCAAGGTCCTCACTATGTCCTTGGGCACTGCTTAATCTACATGATCATTTTAAATAATTATCTGCTATGGTACCTAGGCTTGACACTTGGATGCCTAGTACCTAATGAGGGTGTATGTGAATAATATAGTTATTTTAGCTTAGGGTCTTCATTGCAGGTACAATTCTCAAACAAGCTTGGATTCTATTTAAAATACTTGTTAATACATAAATTTGGCTAACACCCTTAAGCCAATATTCTCTAATATGCCAAATATTACTAAATATTGGACAATGGGGATGCCTATGTATCCCAATACGTATTCTTAAAACCTAATAGGCTCTTCACTAGACATGTACAGTTTCTGGAATGTTACACTAGCTCCTTTCTTTCTTCCTCAACATGGGCTACACTACCCATAGATAGTCTACTAAGATCTTCTGCTACTACATTTGCCTTACCAGGATGATAATGCACACTCATATCATAATGACTAAGGGTTGATTCATTTCGTATCTTAAGGCGAGGATGTTAGTTTCTAAGGGGTGTGTCTATCACTTAGTCCGAATTAATGACTCTAGTGTTGAGATACCTCCTATTCAGATAGTCCCAGTAGTGAAAGAGTTGCGAAAAGTCTTTCGAGATGATCTTCCCGGAGTCCCTCCTAAGAGAGAGATAAACTTCGACATAGATCTTCTTCTAGATACTCATCTTATCTCTATTTTGCCATATCGAATGACACCAGCAAAGTTGAAAAATTTGAAAGAACAATTGAAAGATATGTTAGATAACGGTTTTATTCGACCAAGTGTCTTACCTTGGGGTGCTCCGGTCTTATTTGTAAGAAAGAAAGATGGTTCCCTTAGGATGTGTATAGACTACTGCCAATTGAATAAGGTTACAATAAAAAATAAGTATCCTCTTCCAAGGATAGATGATCTTAGGCTACCATCAGTTGAAAGTTAGGGAATGTGATATTACAAAGACAAATTTTAGAACCAGATATGGGCATTATGAGTTATTGGTCATGTCATTTGGTTTGAACAATGCACCTGCAACATTCATGGATCTTATGAACAGTGTCTTCAAAACTTATTTGGATCTATTTGTTATCTTCTTCATTGATGACATACTAATCTATTCAAGGAATGAAGAAGATCATGATAGTCACCTCAGGATAGTTCTTCAGACTTTGAAAGATAAGGAGTTATATGCCAAGTTCTACTAAGAGTGAGTTTTGGCTTAAGTCTAACGTTTCTGGTGATGGGATTAGAGTTGATAGCCAAAAGATAGAAGCATTTCAGATTTGGCCTAGACCCACATCTCCAACAGATATAAGGAGTTTCTTGGGTTTGGCTAGCTATTATAGAAGACTTGTTGAGGAGTTTTCATCTATCTCGTCTCCTTTGACCAAGGTGACTCTGAAAATAGTTAAGTTTCAATGGTCTAAAACTTGTGAGAAAAGCTTTCAAGAGTTGAAAAAGAGGTTGACTACTGCTCCGGTTTTGACCTTACCAGAGGGTACTCAAGGTTTTATGGTGTACTGTGATGCATCAAGAGTTGGTTTGGGATGTTTGTTAATGCAAAATTGCAAGGTTATAGTTTATGCCTCCAGACAATTTAAGGTTCATGAGAAAAATTATCCAACCCACAAATTAGAGTTGGCTGCTGTAGTTTTCGCCTTAAAGATATGGCGCCATTACTTGTATGGCGTTCATGTTGACATATTCACTGATCACAAGAGCTTACAATATGTGTTGAACCATAAAAAGCTCAATCTCAGACAGAGAAGGTGGTTAGAAATACTCAAGGATTGTGACATGATTATTCTTTACAACCCAGGTAAGGCTAATGTGGTTGCTGATGCTCTAAGCAGGTTATCCATGTGGAGTACCGCCCATGTTGAAGAAGAAAAGAGGGAGTAAGGAAAAGATGTGCACAAACTTGCACGCCTAGGAGTCAGACTTATGGGTTCCACCGAAGGAGGAATAGTGGTGACCAATGGGAATGAGTCATCACTAGTGTTAGAAGTGAAAGAGAAGACTAAGACCCCATTTTGATTGACTTGAAGGAAAATGTTCATAAGCAGAGAGTTTTGGATTTTTAACAAGGGGGAGATGGTGTGCTGAAGTATCAAGGTAGGTTGTGTGTACCTAGGGTGGATGGACTTCAAGAGAGGATCACGGAGGAAGATCATAGCTCCAGATATCCATTCATTCGGGTTCCACAAAGATGTACCGCGATTTGAGAGAGGTATATTGGTGGGAAGGCATGAAGAAGGGCATTGCTGAGTTTGTTGCCATGTGCCCAAATTTCCCGCAATTGAAAGTTGAACACCAAAGGCCTGGAGGGTTGACTCAGAATATAGAACTTCCAGAATGGATGTGAGAGATAATAATATGTACTTCATCACAGGGTTACCAAGGACTCGCACGCATCATGATTTTATTTGGGTAATTGTCGATAGAATGACAAAATCATCCCACTTCTTGACGGTAAATACCACTCATTCGGCAGAGGATTATAAAAGTTATATATTCAGGAAGTGGTGAGACTTCATGGAGTCCCAGTTTCAATCATTTCAGATAGAGGCGCATAATTTTCTGCACGGTTTTGGAAGTCTTTCCAGAAATGTTTGGGTTCAAAGGTGAACTTAAGCACTTCTTTTCATCCTCAGACGGATGGGCAAGAGGAGCGTACTATCCAGACCTTAGAAGACATGTTGATAGCTTGTGTTATTGATTTCAAGGGTAATTAGGGTGATCAACTACCTCTCATTGAGTTCGCTTACAACAACACTTACCATTCGAGCATCCAAATGGCTCCATATGAAGCTCTTTATGGGAGAAGATGCAGATCTCCTATTGGGTGGTTCGAAGTTGGTGAAGCAGGGTTTATAGGACCAGATTTAGTTCACCAATCCATGGAGAAGGTGAAGGTGTTCCAATATAGGTTAAAAATGGCACAGAGTCGTTAAAAGTCCTACACATATGTTAGGAGAAGGCCGTTGGAGTTTGAGATGGATGATTGGGTATATCTGAAAGTTTCGCCTATGAAGGGTGTTATGACGTTTGGTAAGAAGGGGAAACTTAGTCCTCGGTATGTTGGAACTTATAGAATATCCAAGAGAATTGGCAATGTAGCTTATGAGTTGGAGCTGCCACAAGAGTTAGTAGCGGTTCATCCGGTATTTCATATCTCCATGTTGAAGAAGTGCATGGGTGATCCTTCATTTATTGTACCAACTGAAAATGTTGGAATTAAGGATATCCTATCCTATGAAGAAATTCCGGTTTAGATTTTACATCATCAAGTTTGCAAGTTGAGAACAAACGAAGTTGCATCAGTCAAGGTCCTTTGGAGGAACCAATTTGTTGATGAAGAATCTTGGGAAGCTAAAGAGGATATGAAGAAGAGATATCCACTTCTCTTTGAATCCGGAGATAATAGAGATCAAGGTACTAAATTCTCTTTTTACTACTTTATAAACTATGAGTAAGCATGTTGTTACTTGCTTTGATTGTTGAGTGTTAAACTTGACGTTACCATTCTTAGCATAGTGAAACAAATCTCATTCGAGGATGAATGTTCCAAAGGGGGAGATATTGTAACATCTCGTAACTGTTAATAGCCAAGAATAAGCTAAGAAACTAAAATGTATCACTTTTGGAAAGAAAAGGGAAAATCTGGAAAATTTCCTAAGTATAAAAAGTGAGTTTGGTATTTTTAAAACGGCCATAACTTCTAGATCAGGATGAGTTAGAGGTACTTCTTGTTATGGTTGGAAAGTTCATGGAAATATCTTTCCAACAGCGCCAAGTTTTCACAATTTCAATATCGTATGAGGGAGATACACCTTTCGGAATTTGGGTTGTTGAATTAAGGAAAGTCCACTCCAGATTTAAGGAAGGGCAAACTAGTCTTTTTACCTATTTATTTACTAATTGATTTTAAGGGTTTAATTGGGGTTAGAACAAGTTTTAGTTCATATTAGAAAGTTTATTTCAAGCTTAGGTATTAGGAGAAAAGATAAGAGAAGAAGGAGAAAGGAGAAAGATCAAGGTTTCTCCAAGAACGCCAAGGAATTTCGAGTGGAATTCATCGGGGGGTGATCCCTATCAAGCTATGTGAGATATTTCGTGTTGGATTTAGTTCATACGCACACCAATCTAGCGCTTTTCATCCAGTTTTTGTAGTTTAGTCCTTTTAAGTCCTTCCAAGGTACATTAACACCTTCCAATGATTCTAATTACTTCAAATGATTTCTAAACACCTAGAAATCATTAAAGAACTCAAATAATAACCTTGAATCCATAATTCAATTCAAGGAAAGTTAAGATCAAAGTCAAGGAAGTTAAGAGTCAAGTCTAAAGTTAAGAAGTAATTCAAAGTAAAGTTCATAAAGATTTTCAAAGTCTTATTTAAACGTTTTAACTGTGTTTTAAGACTCAAGTTTCAAGCTAAGTAAAGAGTTAAGTTGAAGTTATTTTCTTCAAAGGTATATGGGAACTAAATATTCCCAAAGAGACTTAAAATGTTTTTTCTTAAATATTTAACAAGTAAGGAAACTTTGATTTCCAAGGAGCCTTAGTGCGAGTTTTCAGAAAAGAACTTTAGCTTTCTAAAAGAAGCAAGCAGGGAAACGAAGATTTCCAAGATAGCCCTTGAGCTAAGTATTTTGAGCACTAGTCTAAAACCACAGAATCACTATGTTTTGAAAACATAAGAGCCAACATATTTTTGGGAGTAGTATTGAGCACCGATATGGGAGAAAGTTCAGACAACTCACAGCCTATAACGACCCAAAGTACACCCTAAAAAAGTTAGAGCACTCTCAAGTCGTCACATGACGTGTTTGACCTCACAGAGGTCTTGTAAAAGTCTCTTTGCTATCATTCATCACATAGGTATGAAAAGTAGTGCAAAATTAAATCTTTTCACAACATACTAAAAGACACTCTTTTATTAAAAGGGAAGGAACAAGTCTCACCGTCACATGCCAACCTAGACGCATCTTTACATCATAGGGTCACGACCCTTTACATTGAAAGAAAACATACTAAGTCTTTACAAGTCTTAACAAAAGAAAGACTAAAAGGAACATAGACTATGTCCTTAAACATATGAGGAAATACCAATCTTAAGAGAATACAACTTCCCAAGCTTTGCCTTCTAAGAAACCGTCACTTGCCTTCCACCTATACTTTGGAAATATAGAAGAGTATGGAGTTAGTACAAACATTGTACAAAGTATGACATTTTGCAAAAACATACTAAAAGAGGACATTTTAGTTGAAACATACTTTTCATGCTATTTTGGTAAAACCATCATGAATCAAAGTACCAAACATCATCTAAGTCATCATTTATCATATAATACAAAACTTCAATAATCCTCAACATATAGTCACATTCATTAAGCAATCCATTTATCATTTAGACTTTTCTATCCAAAGGTATTCTAAGACTCACCTAGGTAAGACATGAAGATCCCGCCCATACAACATATTCAATACCACCTAAGTGGTCCTTAAGACTACCAAGGACAACATGCTTCACTTCAAGTGAACATTCATTACTAGAGACACTGGAGGAACCATACATGCATTTAAGAACTTCACATAAAGACCATCCTCTAAGATAACCCCCAAGTTACACTAGTGCCATGTGAAAGAAACATCCAATAATACCACTTCCACTTAGTGCTCCTTAGGAGTCACCCTAGACTAGGCACATCACATTCATAACTTCATTTACATAGCTTTCATCAACATTAGACATAAGACTTTCATACTTCATGAACATTAGGCATCGAATCAACATGTTTCATAAACATTAGACTTAAATTCAACTTACTTCATTAACATCATATAGTAACCCATTCACTCATTTCATATAAGGACACACAAAGACTCCTTCCAAATGTCTACTTGTGCAATGGATAGATGACGTCCCATTCCACCACCTACCATAAGTAGCATACCCTTAGAAAGACCTAGTCTATTACATTCTTTTGTGGGGGCTAGCTTTAACCAACATAGAACATGAGATCTAGACATGGAATCCCGGTATTAACCCTTACCGAATGAGGGATCCCCATTTGCCTAAGGTAGGGTTATACTTTTAGCCTTTACATGGGTCTCCAATAGCTACACCTATGCGGGCACATAATTAAGGGATAAGCAGATTTATTCTAAGTATCTCATTCATAACTAATGAAGAGCACTCATCTCAATAGGTACATTGAATACAACCTTTGTACTCACGAAGAGTATCCACCCCTTCTTCAAATCTTCTCGGTGCTAAGCATACTCTCTCACGGAGTCTTACACATTCTTTACATTCATTACTATAGGTTAAGGGATAGCTACTTAGTACCACATCTCAACTAACAAAGTGTACTCATCCCTAGAGGTTACATTGGAATACTACATCTCAACTCACGAAGAGTATCTAACCTCCAACCTATCATTGGAAAGCTCTTGGGAATAGTGAGGTTGATACTAGACTCTTCATCTTAACTCTCGAAGAGTGTCCACCCCAAAATCCTCCTTTTTATTCATAAGAGTTCTTTGGAATATAAGGGATGATACAAGACACTATATCTCTACTCACGAATAGTGTCCACTCCATAATCCCACATTCATTCATTAGAGTCCTATTGAGAAAACCTTTCAATAGACTCACATTCATTCATTGACATTAACTTCATTCATTCATTCCTTCTTAATGTGTGTGAGTATATGTGAGAAAACCTTTCACATATTCATAACATTGATTTCTAATCATGTTCACTCTACATTCATCATAATCACACACTATCATGCTTTACATATACATATACGTGATTTAGACATAGTGTCTTCAATACACTCCTTATCAATTTCATAAGACATAACATGCATAATCAACATAACTTCATGTCACTTCACATTAAATGCCTTCAAGGGCATAATCACAATACACATATAACTTCATATACATCAAGTAAACACCGCCACGATAAGTGGACCATACCACTCAAGATTAATTCAACAAGAACTAGGCAATATAGACCAACTTACCTTTCATCCAAGCTTTTGCCACCTTTCCTAAATTATCCAATATTTAATCATAATATGGCATAAATGGCAGTAGATAATCTCATTACAACATAGTATAAACTCAAATCTAACATTGTCTAATCATATATATCAAACGTATTACATAGGTCAAAATTTGAGAATTTGCATGAACATGAGTTCATTGAGTTTTTGACCTTAAAATTATCAACTAACATCAATAATATCATATTTCATCCATTAAAACGTTTTCATGCAAGAACACATACTTATAATTCAAAATAGAAGAACTTAGGATTTTGAAACCTTTTTGAAAAGCCTTTGGATTGACTCCTTGAATGAGAGAAGAATCAAGGATGAAATAACATACCTTATATGAATAAACCCACGAGATTTTGTGAAGAAATCACCCAAAACCTTCAATCCTAGCTCTACCTTGAGTTCAAGCTTCCATGGAGTCTTGAGAGAGTTTTTCTTGAGAGAGGGTTTTGATTTTGAAAAGTGAAGTCTAGCTTAGGTTTTAAGAATATAAACTAACTTAAAATACCTAAAAACCCTTTAAACAACCGACCATTAGTTAATTAGGACGTGGGGTGAATTTCCCAATTCACTCCTCGCTTGGCCATATTGCAGGCATAAAAAAACGAGTGCCATGCACGGGGCGTCGTCTGATCGACGGACCGTCTTGCATGGGCGTCGTTTGATTCAGAGTCTGCATGTTGGGGAATAAGATTCCCACCACTAAGTGAGTATCTATGCCCCAAACGAAGGGGCGTTGATTGACTTAAGGGGCATTTATTAGGGGTCGTTGTTTGGGACTGATTTTGGCAGTTTTCATGCCAAGTCTCGTGTTCTTCTTAAGGACCCTTAGGGTGGTCCTTGGGGAGTAGTACTCAGACATTTCAACCCTAAACATTCCCAACTATGTCTTAGGGTCCCCTACTATCAATTTATACCCCAAACAACACATAAAACATGCAAAGGCACACTAGAACACACATAAGCACATAGACGTCTAGTCATCGAACGTCTTGGTCGTCCCTTGATGTTTGACTTCCAAACTCTACAAGCTAGATTCAAATGCTAAAATTCATTAAGTTAAATCATTATTAACTTATTAAACACATGTGAAGCTCTATTTTGACCTATTTCATTTTGAGGGTCGTTACAATCTCCCCCACTTTGAACAACATTCGTCGTCGAATGACACTAAACACTTCCAAGGACATCAAGGACTCAACTATCAACATACAAAACCTATTATCATGGACATAACATTCATTGTCAATGCACCAAACTTACAAGGAACACCAACTTCACATCTTTATGCACTGTAAGCAACACAAGCAAATTAGGAACTATTTCCCAATTCAAAGTGCACACATACTTCATCATTTTCATTTAATTTATGGAGGAAATACCTTATCCAACTTTTGACATGCTCATCATATCATCATAAATCTCAACATGTAATAACTTTCAAATCACACATTGGCACATAAGCATAACAATATTTTAAGCAATTAAGCAAATATCATAATATGCACATTGACATGAGAAATATAGAGTAACTACCAATCTTCCCATGTAACTGTGATATCATAAAGAGCATGAAAAATATTATACCATCAAAAACACTCATAACATAAAGAAAATGCAACTCATACTAACATGCAAGACTCCATAACATAACCAAACTACTAATAATTTTGGTCTCAAGATTGAGTAAGAATAGAAGGAAAAGATAAGGATATGAACCACTCTCCTACTCAAATCATTCTTCCCCACTTAGGGTAAACCCATCTAAAGAAAATCAAAACAAACACAAGGAACTATAACTTATCGGGGCCTTTATTCCGCATTAGCTCCTTTGTTAGCTTGATTCGCATAGAAATGATTCTTCTTTGGAGCATTAGGATTCGGACCATCATGATGAGCTTGGTTGGTGTCATTACCTTTTGCCTTGAGGTTTGGACAATCTCTCATCTTATGACCCTTATTTCCACATCCAAAGAAATCATATGTACCGGCAAGACACTTACCCAAATGTTGCTTCTCACATGTAGTGTATCTAGGTCTCTCAAAATTATAGCCACCTCCACTTCCTCCTTGAGAAATTTGGTTTGAAACCCTATCCTTATTCCCCATGGAGGAATCTTGATTATACAACCTCTTTTTAGACTTAGGTTGACTTGATTCATCCGACCTAGCCCTCTTCCCATCTCTATTCATCTTCCTAAGCTTGGACTCCTCAATTTGTTGAGCATACACCATGAGTCTAGAGATATCCATATCATGATGGAGCATCAACGTATGGCACTCTTCTTCAACCGAACTAGACACCTCCATTACGAACTTATTTATTCTAGCCGTAGAGTTGGCTACAAGGTTTGGGCATTCTTAGAGAGTTGGGTGAACTTGAGAGAATATTCCTTCACATTCATTCCCCCTTGACGAAGGTTCATGAATTCAACAAACTTTCTCTCCCTCATCTCTATTGGGAAAAACCTATCAAGAAAGACCGTCTTAAACATTCCCCAATCTACCGGGACTGCCCCTACGGGTCTTTCATCCCTCCATTGCTCAATCCATACTTGAGCCACATCCTTTAGTTGGTAAGCGGCTAGTTCTGCTTTCTCTCTAGGTGTCACCCCCATAATATCTACTACCTTGAATACCTCATCTATGAAGCCTTGTGGATCTTCATCCACCTTAGTGTCACGAAAAATAGGACGATTCATCCTTATGAAATCCCGGATTCTAGAAGCGGGAGTACTTGCATTAGGGTTCACTTGAGGTCCAACTCCTTGGTTAGCTTGGGCTACCACATGGTTTTTGAAAATCAGCCCTTATCTCCAAATTAGACATATCCCCTTCCACATTGGGAGCTTGAGAGGTTTAGGGCACTTGCGGCACTTGAGGGGGAACCACCTCATTCATATTCTCTTGATTAGCTATAGGAAATTTCTAAACTCGGGGAGGAACTACCTCATTCCCTACTCTTTTTTCCACTCTCCTTGTGGTACTCCTTCTAGTATTCATGTTCCTAAAATCAAAAGAATAGGATTTTGAACTCATAGACATACACTCTAAGGCACGACTTCAAGAGTAATTAAGAACAAAAACTTCTATAGTCCTATAGCCTCTCGCTCATAGATGTGTTGTTACTCACACCGATGAACAAGACTCAACTAGACGTGGCTTATGAGATTTTGGAAACTAAACCATTTCCCAAAACCTGGATCTGATACCAAGTTTGTAACGACCCAAAGTACACCCTAGAAGTTAGAGCACTCTCAAGTCGTCACATGGCGTATTTGACCTCACGTAGGTCTTTACAACCTCTTTGTTGTCATTTATCACATAGGTATTAAAAGTAGTGCGGAATTAAAACTTTTCACAACATACTAAAATAAACTCTTTCATGAAAAGGGAAGGAACAAGTCTCATCGTCACAAGCCAACTTAGGCACATCTTAACATCATAGGTTCACGACCCTTTACATTAAAAGAAAACATACTAAGTCTTTACAAGACTTAACAAAAGGAAAACTAAATGAAACGTAGACTGTGTTCTCGAAGATATGAGGACATACCAATCTTGAGAGAATACAACTTTCCAAGCTTTGCCTTTTAAGAAACCTTCACTTGCCTTCCACTTATATTTTGGAAATATAGAAGAGTATAAAGTTAGTACAAACATTGTACTAAGTATGACATTATGTAAAAACATGATAAAAGAGGACATTTTAGTTAAGACATATTTTTCATGCTATTTTGGTAAAACCTTCATGAATCAAAGTACCAAACATCATATAAGTCATCATTTATCATATAAATCAAAACTTCAATAATCCTCAACATATAGTCACATTCATCAAGTATTCCATTCATCATTTAGATTTTCCCTATCCAAAGTTATCCTAAGACTCACCTAGGTAAGACGTGAAGAAACCGCCCATACGACCTCTTCAATACATACCTAAGTGATCCTGAAAACTACCAACGACAACATGCTTCACCTCAACTCAACAACTGAACATTCATTACTAGAGACACTGGAGTAACCATACATGCATTTAAGAACTTCACATAAAGACCATCCTCTAACATAACCCCTAAGTTACACTAGTGCCATGTGAAAGTAGCATCCCATAATACCACTTTCACTTAGTTCTCCTTACGAATCACCCTAGACAAGCCACTTCACATTCATAACTTCATTTACATAACTTTCATCAACATTAGACATAAGACTTTCATACTTCATGAACATTAGGCATAGAATCAAAATGTTTCATAAACATTATAATTAAAGTCAAATTACTTCATTAGCATCATATAGTAACCCATTCATGCATTTCATATAAGTAAACACCAAAAATCCCTCCAAATATCTACTTGTGTAATGGATAGATGACGTCCCATTATACCACCTACTCTTAGTAGTACACCCTTAGAATGACCTAGTCCATTACATTCTTTTGTGGGGGCTAGCTTTAACCGACATAGACCATGAGATCTAGACATGGAATCTCGGTATTAACCCCTGCCAGATGAGGGATACCCACTTGCCTAAGGTAGAGTCATACTTTTAGCCTTTACATGGGTCTCCAATAGCTACACCTATGTGGGCGCATAGTTAAGGGATAAGCAGATTTATTCTAAGTATCTCATTCATAACTAATGAAGAGCACTCATCTCAATAGGTACATTGAATACAACCTTTGTACTCACGAAGAGTATCCACCCCTTCTTCAAATCCTCTCGATACTAAGCATACTCCCTTACGTAGTCTTAAAAATTCTTTACATTCATTACTATAAGTTAAGGGATAGATACTTAGTACCATATATCAACTAATGAAGCGTAGTCATCCCTAGAGGTCACATTGGAATACTACATCTCAACTCACGAAGAGTATCCAACCTCCAACCTATCTTTGGAAAGCTTTAGGAAATAGTGAGGTTGCTACTAGACACTTCATCTCAACTCACGAAGAGTGTCCACCCCAAAATCCCCATTTTTATTCATAAGAGTTCTCAATAATATAAGGTATGATACAAGACACTATATCTCTACTCACGAATAGTGCATACCCCAAAATCCCGCATTCATTCATTAGGGTCCTGATGAGAAAACCTTTCAATAGACTCTCATTCATTAATTGACATTAACTTCATTCATTCATTCCTTTTAGGTGTGTGTGAGTATATGTGAGGACACCTTTCACATAACCCCTATTATTCAAAACATTGATTTCTAATTACGGTCACCCTAAATTCATCATAATCACACACTGTCATTCTTTACATATACATATATGTCATTTAGACATAGTGTCTTCAAGACACACCTTATCAATTTCATAAGACATTACATGCATAATCAACATAACTTCACTTCACTTCACATTCAATCCCTTCAAAGCCATAATCACAATACACATATAACTTCATATACACCAAGTAAACACTTCCACCATAAGTGGACCATACCACTCAAGATCAATTCAACAAGAATTAAGCAATATAGACCAACTTACCCTTCATCCAAGCTTTCACCACCTTTCCTCAATTCTCCAATATATCATCAAATAAGGCATAAATGGCAGTAGATGATCACATTATAACATAATATAAACTCAAATCTAACATTGTCTAATCATATACATCAAACCCAATACATAAGTCAAAATTTGAGAATTTGCATGAGCATAAGTTCATTGAGTTTTTGACCTTAAAATCATCAACTAACATCAATAATACTATATTTCATCCATCAAAACATTTTCATGCAAGAGCCCATACTTGGAATTCAAAATAAAAGAATTTAGGTTTTTGAAACCTTCATGAAAAGCCTTTGGATTGGCTCCTTGAATAATAGAATAATCAAGGATGAACTACCATACCTATATGAAGAAATCCCTCAAATTTTGGTGAAGAAATCACCCAAAACCTTTAATGCTAGCTCTACCTTGAGTTAAAGCTTCCATGGAGTCTTGAGAGAGTTTTTCTTGAGAGAGGAGTTTTGATATTGAAAAGTGAAGTCTAACTTAGGTTTTAGGAATATAAACTAACTTAAAATATAAAAACTCTTAAAATAACAGACCATTAGTTAATTAGGATGTGGGCTGAATTGCCCAATTCACCCCTCACTTTGCCGAATTGCAGGTAGTGTTGCAAGCATTAAACGACGAGCACCATGCACGGGGTGTCGTCTGATCGACAGACCATCCTGCATGAGCGTCGTTTGATTTAGAAGATGCCTTTTGTGGTATAAGATTCCCACCACTAAGTGTGGATCTACTCCCCCAAACGACTGGGCATTGATTGACTTAAGGGGCGTCGATTAGGGATCGTCGTTTGGGACTGTGTGCAGTTTTCATGCCAAGTCTTGGGTTCTCCTCAAGGACCCTTAGAGTGGTCCTTGGGGAGTCATACCCGGACATTTCAACCCTAAAAATTCCCACCTAGGTCTTAGGATCGCCTCCTATAAATTTAAACCCCAAACAACACATAAAAAATGCAAAGGCACACTAGAAGACACATAAGCACATTGACGTCTAGTCGTTGAACGTCTTGATCGTCCCTTAACGTTTGACTTCGAAACTCTACAAACTATCTTCAAATGCTACAATCCATTAATTTAACACATTATTAACTCATGAAACACATGCGAAGCTCTAGTTTGACCTATTTCATTTTGAGGGTCGTTACACAGCACCCATAAACCATGTAGCCTCAATGGGTAGAAAAGGGTCATACTCTTTAGATGAACCCTTTTCACAGTAGACTTGTGGATCCATTAGGCAATGCAGGTCATATACCTTTGGCGGGGTATAGGATGCGCTGTTAGCATGAGGTAGATCGTTGTATCATCACTGTTGCTCTTAAGTGATGGTTGTCGGTTAGAGAAACTCCCACAGAGGTTATTGTATTCTTATATACATTAGTTTACTTGTATTTTTACATACACACTAGATTAAAATGTATCCTTGTATACATTTAGAGAATACAATATGTTTCAGATAGATTTTCTTTATATTGCACTTGCTTTTAAATTGCGTTATATTGAAATGAGTTAGTTATTCATTTGTTGAGCAGAGCCAAAGTAAGTGTTCCTTCTTACTCCTTTTCTACCTTAAGTTGTTTTTTAGTATTCCAACTCACATACTCATACATTCAATGTACTGATGCCAAATGACCTGCATCGTATCATTATGCATACGCAGGTAACCAGGATCGGCATTCGGCGCACTGATGATCCAGTGAGCAGCTCAGAGTCGTTGGTGAGCCTCCCTTCCTTCTGGAGGACATCATTATCATATAGTTATCTGCTTTAGCTTTCAGTTGTTAGGATGATTAGGGGTCCTGTCCCAACATCCATATTTACTTTAGAGGCTTCATAGACAAATAGTGTTAGTTTCTTTGGTCTTTTCATTTCACTTGTAAACGATAAGACTTGGTTTGCTATCTTGGCTAATTATTACTTTTAAGATATTTCCTTGAGTTATATCTTGTGTTTAAGCCTTCCGCTGAGTTAAGTAAGTCAGGCCAAGGGTTCGCTCAAGGCAAGCAATGGTCATTGGGTGCCGTCCACGTCCAGGGTGTAGGCTCGGGGCGTGACACCTAAAGTCTTATCCATATAAAGGTGTGTTATGCCATAAATTGATGGAAATGAATCCAATATCTTATGTTGCATCATGATAGAAACTTGATGTCTTATCGTTTTGGTGCAATTGGACTTGAATTCATCGTCTTACCCTCTTAGTGCTATTGTACATGAATCCATTGTCTTACCCTCTTGGTACGATTGTATATGAATCCATCGTCTTACCCATACAAAAACAATTAGATCATGAATCGATGGTGCATCAAGACTTTAACATGATGTCTTACCTTTTTAGTGTAATATTGACTTGAATCCATTGTCTTATCTTCAACCAATGACATAATACGCTAAAGTGTAACAGGACTCACTCTTGAGCTTTTCAAAATTTCACTTTGCGAGCCTTCTAACAATCTGATTAGATATGTATATGCCATACTGATATCCTGAACCAGTAAGCTTCCTCAAATTTAATAAGAAAAATCAATTATGTTACAAATAAGTAATGATAGATAATATCGAATAAAAATAAGAAGTAAATGATTCATGCAATTACTTTACCTCTGTTGTCCGTCTCAATTTTGTTTTTCAAATAATAGTATAAATAAAGTCTTAAACTTATAAAGGATAGTAAACATACCTCCAGTAAGGTAAAATTCATTAGTTAATTCTAGTATATCATGTGTAACACTTCCACGAATGCACAACACATTACGAATCTATATTTTAACAATTAGTCAATCATCCATGGCCCCTACTTTGATTAGAGTCTTGTGTTGATAACATGTTATGAAAATATAGAACAAGAAGAAGAAAGTAGGGAAAAGAGTGAAGGCTTCTTATTCTTTTTGAATGATATTTAGGGATCCACGATCTAATTTACCATGAAGGAAAACCCGTTTATTTATAGGGGAAACCTAACTTGGTCCCCATGTAGGATTCCTAACTTCTCCCTAAAATGACTCCACATAATAGACATTCACTATAATACACATATGTTTATAACATAAATAAACTTTTTAACTTATTCCAATTAGCGTGATTGAGTTGAAAAAATAGGTTCTTTTGAATTATAACTTTAATTTAATAATTTTAACCAACAAAATTATGAAATGAAGTACTAGTATTTTGAGGAAAATTACTATTATAGATTGATAATAATTTTAAAAGAGCTTAAGTCATAGACAACCCTTTAATGTTGTCTGCATAATTCATATAGACACCTCAACTAAAACTTGTAACTATTGACAGAGGTGTATCTAAGGGAGGTCACCGGGTTCACGTGAACCCATGGTCCCCTCCCAAGATCATATATAGTAGTGTTATATATATATTTTAAAAAATATTGAAATATAGATGTGTGAACCTACACTTAGAGTATCACATAATGCGATTATCACTCGGTGCACCTCTCTCTGCGTGGTTGAAAATTTGAATTTTATATTTATCTTGTTTTATTTTCTTTCTAAATAACACTTCTATAAGTGATAATTGGTAGCATCTTTAACACACACAATCACACACGCACGCGCGCACACACACGGGTTTCAAAATTTGTATCCATAACCCAGACTAGATGATATATGAAACCATTAGAAATTATTTTTCTAGCTTTCAGACATGTAGCAAACTGAAACAAAGGCATAAAATTTCCCCCTTCCACTCTATTCTGGACTCATTTGGTAATTGAAACTTTAATACTAGGGTTCTACAATCAATAGAAGCATAACTAGAATGTCAAGACCCTCAAAATAAATTTAGGTATCTAGATACTCACATGTGTCTTAAAAGGTTATTAACATGTTAATAAAGTGTTTTACAGCATATATAGTTCATTTGTAGAGGTTTGGAGGTCAAACGTTCAAGAATGACCTAAACGTTCGAAAGTTAGTCTTTAGGCGTGCTAGTGTATCCTTGTATGTTTGGCTCGTATTTATGTGTTTTTTGGAGTCTAAAAGCAGTAGTGGTGACCCTAGTGTCTTAATAAACATGTTAAGGGTCAAAACGTTTGAATACAATTCCCCGAGGACCACCCTAAGGGCCCCCGAGGAGGACCTAAACGTTGGACAAGAAAGATGCCAAAGGAAGCGTGCAAAACCAAGAAGTGGAGGCTACCTCGTGTCGCGATCCTGGTACAAGGATCATTTCCTCAAAAATCACGTGAGGCAAAATTAGGAGCTGCCTCCGCGACGCGCAACCACTTCCCAAATTTGGTTGCGTTGTTTTAAAGTCAAGTTTGACATGTCTAAAAGTCCAAATAAGTATGGGGGTGTTTTGGTAACTTTGAGAGTCGGTTATAATCTATTTTTATGAACTATTTAACCCCTTTCCCAATTCAAAACTCCAATAACCAATGAGAAATCAAAATCTCAAAACCCTCTTCTCTTCCAAATCCTCTTAAAACCTCCATTGGAGAGAAAACTCAAGCTCAAGCTAGAAGATGAATTTTAAAGTGGTTTCTCAAAATGTGTGGGATTTTCTTCTATTAAGGTATTACAATCCTTCATCCTTAGTTAACCTTTCATCTAAGGAGTTCCTTCAAAGGTTTTCAAAGAAGATTCTATGATTAAAATGTCTATCTTTCACTCTAGCCATCGGTCCATTGTTAAATTGATTTCAAAATCATTCTCATGACGAATTGATGATTAGTTACTGTTTTTAAGATGAATTTCAATCCAATTTTATGAAGAACCCATGATCCTCCTAAATTCTCAATTTATCCTATAATGTTGGTATTGTGATATTGATTTTATGTTGATTGAATTATGATTTGATTATGTTGAATTGACTATTGCTACTTTTTTTATATGAATTGATGATTAATTATTGGGAATTGATCAATGATGATCAATGCTCGGAGAATTGGTAAGTTCACCCAGATCCCTAGACTGTGGTAGTTTAATTGACATTGTGTGGTATGGTCGCGGTGTTTACTTTCTTGACATTCTCTATATGATGTGATCATGGGCCTGAAGACAAACTTATGTGTTGTGAAGTGTGGTTATGATGATCACACCTATGAAGTTATATGCCTACCTTTCTAATCTAGTATCATGTTCTAGGTGTATTGATGATGTCTACTACATGTGAATGAAGATGTTAGGGTTAGGTATGGTCTATGCATTTAACATTGATGAAGTACTATTGATGAATGACCCCCTACCTATGTACCCCTATATGAATGTGTGGTCTTAAGCATGATTAGGAGTCTTAGATTCAAATGATGAATAAGTCTTGTCTCCTATTTTATAATGTTTGTGTGTGTGGTCTTAGTCCCTAGTACTCTATGTGTGAGTTGGCTATGACTTGAGGGACATGAATGTGTATTGTGATCTTTAGAGAGTGGCTACCTCAAAGCTACGTTGTTGCCATTATGTGATCATTTTTACTCATGTACAGACACAACTCATGCATATCTATGAGTAGGATAGATTCATGGTGATTAATGAAAAGATAGTTCTCATATGCACCAGTGTCTACTACTATGCATGTAAAGTATATGTTTATGAAAGTATGAATATGTATCTTAACTAGGATGACTTGATAGGTGTACTAGTATAGGTAAAGGTATGGGACTTTTCCTATACATTGCACATGTGTAACTTGATAGGATAGTTCCTAGGGTGATCTCTCTATGTACATGAGTATGAATGCATTATTAAGCTATGAACATGAAGTATATGTTATGATGTCAAGTATATGAATGATGAAGTATGAACATGTGTGTAAAGGTGTTATGTGAAAGGTTTTCTCATATATGTACACATACACACACATGATTGTATGAATGAAGCATGTTTTGATAATCTAATAAAGTAGGGTCTTTTTAAAGGTATTACTCAATTGTACTCTAAACTAGACTATGCTTTAAATATGTTATGTCCATGTAAAAGGATTTCTCACATGAGTTAAGTTGATCAAAGGACATTCTCATCTATAACCTATGAGCTATGCATATGATGGGTTAATCTCCTAAAGCCTATTTTTATGAATTAATATTAATAAAGGCTTTTTCAATATAGGGAAGTTATCTTAGCACTGAGTGAAATTGACGATGAGGGGTGTCCCTTCCCAAAGGGAATGTAGGTTCACCAAATGTCCTCACGAGGTGGAAACTATGATGCTAATTAGCTTAAAGACAGTTTCAATTGTATACCTCCTAGTTCCTTAACTATGTTTCCCCTATAGGACCTAGCATGTGGATCCACCTAAATGCTAGCATGATGTTCATGTTCTACCTTGGCAAGTAGAGCACCTCTTTTCGGTGTGGGGCTCATAACACCGGATTCCATGTTTAGCTCACATGGTCTCATGTCGGTTGAGGCGAAGATTCCCTAATGTAAAATTAACAATGGAATTAAATATGATGAACCCTACTAGGATCACCTAATGGAAGTTTCTTAGTGTAGGTGAGTGTATGGAACTTACCTATGCACTGCACAAGTAACTCTTGAAGGAGTTCTAGGAGGGAGTTTATATGTATATGTATATGTATATGTATATGTATATGTATATGTAAATGTATATTATGCATGACATTATAGTATTGGTCTACTTATATTATAACATGCATGATATTGGTCTCATTGACTATATGACGAAAGTCTTACTTAATGTGTATGTAGTCGACTATACTTGTCATATTGATGTATGAAGTACATGGTAATGCTTGTGGTCTCTTTGTGGGTTTACTTAGTATGTGTGAGGTTATGGGACTTCACATGTACATTGCACTAGTAAGATTAGATTGGGATTATGAGTAAGGTCTTATGATGTATTAATGAAATGAAGTTCAAATATGCATTTGTTGATTATTGCCTCTTTATGATGATATTAGTAGTGTTAACTTGTATGTTGTCTTGAAATGAGTATGATGACTAAATGGGTTATAATTAAGAAGTAATGAGAGAATAATTCTTACATGTGGTTCATCAATTATGTTGGGTCATATATGTGAAGTATATGTTTCATGATATGCTATGCTTCTATGATTATATATGCTTGAGTTAATGAAGGTTACATGAATTTTCAACTTGGTGACCTTAAGGTGATACTTGAGTGTGGATGGTTGAATGGGACACTATTCATCCATTGCACCAATTGTTACTTAAGGGTTACTTTGGATAGATAAGTTAAGGTAAAACAAAGATAATGCTAAGTAATGATGAATGTGCCTTAAATGTAATATGTGGCTTTATGTGACTATATTGTGCTTATTGTATCAATGTTCATGAAGTCTTACTAAAAGACATGATGCATGATTTCTAACTAAATATCCTCTTTAAATGCATATTTTTTCAAGGTTTCCATACTTAGTGCATTTTTGTAATAGTACCATTCTTCTTCATCTTTTACACAAAGTGTAGGTGCTGATGGCTAGAGGATATCTCCTAAAGTGAAGAGCTTGGATAGATTTCCCAAGTTCAGAAATGGATTCTTAAGATTCAAGGATTTCCTATGTCAAGTTCTTATTCAAAGTTTATGTAATAGCTTATATGTTATTTATGTTGTTAAGGGTCGTGTCCCTATTCTATTCTATTGATGTGGAGTATAAGATGTCTAAATAGGCTTAGAGTCTAACTATGTATTATGATATTTATTATATATGAAGTGATGTTCTAGCATATGATGTGCTATGAAAGTTTTAAATTTTCCGCTAAATTTCCTATGATAATGCGATGAATTATGTCTATGGTCTTGTAAAAGACCTCTGAGAGGTCAAGTACGCCATGCTACTTCTAGGGGGTGCGCCACGGTCGTGATAAAGAATGATGTCAATCCATACCAAGAATAATATCGAACCAAACATATCAAGCTCTACAGGATCAACATGAGTGACTCTATATGATAATGAGACGATATAACTTCTATACACTCGCCTACCCACAACAGATTCACCAATAGGTGTAGTGACAAAAAAAAGTTCTAACAACACATATGGAAGAACATCAAACCTCATAGTCATATATGGCGTTACAAAAGAAAAGGTAGCACCAGAATCGCTCAAAACATCAACATCAAGATGAAAGACTTTCAACATACCAGTAAGCACATGGAGAGAACTCTCTTGATTATGACGAGTTTAAAGTGCCTAGAATTTATTTTACTTTGGTATACTTGAACCCGAACCGCTAGGTAGAGGTTGCCTTCCTTCTCTTCCTTTAGCAGTAAGTGATGGACAAAAATAAGAAGTTATTTTTAAAAACCCTTTTAAAAATATATATATAATTTTAAAAATATTTACATATGTGGAGGGGCATGTTGTATACTCAACCAATATTAACTAGCGGATCTCATCGTTCAACCATCAATGACCATCTAAAGTGGACACCAACTTTCACATAGACATCTCAATCAAGGTTTGTTCATTTTAGACACTCATAGTAAGTTTATGTTGTGTTAATTTGGCACTCTTTGCTGAATTGGCATATTGTGTGTGTGTTGCATGTAAGACCCCCAAAATGAGTTAGGGTGTCTAGATCCTAACATGTTTTCATACGGTTATAAGGTCCTAAAATGGTCTATAAGGTCGTAAAGAGGCAGTGTGTAAAGTTTGAGGTGAATTGGGAGTCAAACGTCAAGGGACGACCAAGACGTTCGACGACTAGTCACCTATGTCCCTCATGTGTCTATACGTGCTTATATTTGTATTTCATGAGCTTATTAAGTCTTAAATGAGTTATAATTATGTTTATAGGCAGTATATGGAGTTTCATGAAGTTTGGAGGTCAAACGTCCAAGAACGTCTAAGACGTTTGAAATTTAGCCCTTGAGACGTTCATGTGTGTCTTGAGTTTGCCTTGCATGTTTGGATGTGCTTTATGTGTTCATTTTGGGTGAAACTTTCATGGAAGGTATTCAACATGTTAAGGTGTATATTAACGTTGGAAACATCCGGGTACGACTTCCAAAGGCCCCGCAAAAGGTCCCACAAGAAGGACCCAAAGGCTGTCGAGACACTGCCTTATCAGTATCAATCAACTGAACCAAACGATGCCCCTTTTGTTGACAAACAGCCCGTAAATAGTGGTTTCATCGATGGAAACTTAGTCTGGATAAGGCTCATCCAAAATACTACCCAAGACCCAATCGATGGAAGCCATAGATGGTCCGTCGATGGACCTACTGGGCGTCGATTGTGGCCGTTGGTGCAGGCTGCGCACTATTTCATTTAAGGGGTGAATGGGAAATTCACTCCACATCCTAACCTGACCATACTTGATTTATTTGGTTATTTTTGGGTGTATATAAGTGAACAAAAACGTGATCAACCCATTTCCAATCCAATTCACACAAATTAGACTTTCCCTCCAAAACTAATTCTCTCTAGAAACCTCCATTGAAGGTGAAACTCAAGAACAACTTGGAGCTTGGGTTCCCATGAATTATTCATCACGTTTTATAGGTTTTCTTCTACATTAAGGTATGGTGATCCTTCATCTTTAGTTAACCTTCCATCTAGAGAGTTAATCTCAAAGTTTTCAAAAGAAATTTCATGATCAAACTTCTCCTTCTTCAATCTAGCCATGGGTTCTTTCTAAAAAAGTTTTCAAATGCTTAATCATGATGAATTGAAGATAATGTATTAGTTTTAACGTGAATTCCAATCCAATTGAATTGTGAACCCACGTCCCTTCCCAAACTCGATTTAGCCCTTGCATGGGCATTCTGATCGTGGCTTGTTATTGGTTGAATTGTGATTCTATTACGTTGAATTGCTCATGTATACTGTTATTTAAGTATATTGATGGTGAGTTGTTGATGAATGATCCAATTGGATCAATGTATGAATGTTTGAATAAAACTAGCCTACGCCTCTATGTGATCACTGTAACATTCACTCTATAATGCATAACTCTGGGACTCGTTTGTGTAAGCATAATCGTAGATACTGCCTTACATGAATATTAATGATGAATTGTTGATGATTGATCCATGTGGATCAATGTTTGATTAGCCTATGTTCTTCTATCTCAAAAGGATTATTAATGTAGCATGTTGACTGTAATCTCGAGTTTATGAAAATTGTAATAGGATTTTGTTTAAGTTATGATTTCTTTAAATAATGCCTTATATTGATGCTATTGATGAATTTTTGGTATGAATCATTCATGATCAAAGTAATGGAGTCTTGGTAAGGATTCATCTAGGTTCTTCTAGCCTATAGATGGGATGTTGTAATGTACATGATGTGATCTGGAATCTAGGTAGATGAAGCATGATTTAGACTTGATTACTATGTATTTAGCTACTGCCCAAGATTTATGCTATTTATAAAATATAATTTATGATCAATGCAAGTGAATTTGGTTAAAGATCTATGTCCTTCTACTTTCTAGTATATTGGTGATGTATTGTACCAGTTTGTAGCTTGGTCTTGTAGTGTCTTAGGCATGGCTTCTCTTATGATTAAAGCACATTTAGCTACTGTATTTTTATATTAATTGTTGATGAAAAAGGAGTATTGATAAAGGATGATCAAAGGGTAACAAAATTGGTAAGAATGTTTATCTCTTTTACTTTCTTATAGTATAGATAGTTGATAAAGCCTTGTATGGCATTGTGTGGTATGGTCCACTTATGGTGACGGTGTTTACTTTATTGTAAATATATATGTGATGTGAACATGTCCTTGAAGGCAATTATACTATGAATGTGTGTTGGTGATGGTCATCCTATGTGAAGCCTATGCCTAGTTTCCTAGTCTAGCTATGATCTAGGTTGTGTTGCTAATGTCATGAGCATGTAAAAGGTTATGTTAAGGTTATGTGTACTTGCGTTCTAATAGGTTTCACTTGAGCTTTCCGCGGCAAAGCAAGTCTACAAGACACTGCAGTGAGGTTATATGTCTGATTTCTTTCTCGTATTGAGATCCTATGATGAGGTCCTATAATGTTATATGTGATTTAAAGCTAAGATAGGTGCATAAATACTAGAGCTTACTGTAAGATGTTGTAAGTCTTGAAATAAATGAGTCTTGTGCGATGCTATCTATTCTATGATGTTGTTTGATGTATCATTCACTAGGATGACTTGATAGGTGCACTAGTATGGGAAAGGGTATGGAATCCTTGTCTATGCATTGCACATGTCTTGCTTGATAGGATAGTTCTTTGGTTGGTCTTCTAAGTACATGCATAGAATTTTATGAACATGTTATGAGTATGACTTATATGCTATGATGTTAAGTATATGATATGATAAAATATGAATGTGCATAGTGTCTTAATGAGTTAATATGAAAGGATTGCTCGTATAGTCACACCTATAGACTTATGCTTTGATATATGAACTCGTGCGACATTTATGTGTTATGTGAAAGGTTTGCTCACATATAGGTATACACACACACATGTATGAAGATCTAGTCAATACAGGGGCCTTGAAAAGTGTGCTCAAGTGTACCCTAAACTAGATAGGTGTTTACATATGCTATGTCCATGTGAAAGGGTTTATCACATGATTTAAGTTGATGAATTCTCATCTATGATCTATGAGTTAAGCATATGAAGGGATGACTCTCCTAAGCCTAATTTTATGAGATAAAGTTAATAAAGGCTTTTTTTATTAAAAAAAAGGGGAACTTAGCTTAGCACCGAGTGAACTTAAAGATGAGGGGTGTCCCTTCACATTGTAGGAAGGTAGGTCACCATAGACCTCACAAAGTGGATAGCCTCATGATCCAAAAAGGGTGTAGAGTGATGTTTCCATGATGGCCCCCAAATTCTATAAACTATGATCGTAGGATCTAGCAAGTGATATCAACTAAGATGCTAGCATGTGTTAATGTTCTACCTTGGCTAGGTAAGAACACCTTCCATTGGTATAAGGCTCTACAACACCAAATTCCATGTAGCACCCATGGTCTTAGTGTCGGTTAAGGCTATAGTTTCCCTAAAGTAAAATGGACAATGGAAGTAAAGTAAGGACCTTAACTAGGATAACCTAAGGGTAGTTTATTAGTGTAGGTGGGGGTATGGGACTTTACTTATGAATTGCACAAGTGGATCTTGAGGGAAGTCCTAGGAAGGTTTCCTAATGCATGTCTCTATGTATATGTTTCTTATGCATGACTTTGTAGTAATTGTCTACTTGTTGTGATGAAGTGCATGGTATGAGTACTAATGGATCTATGTGATGTGTTCTTGTTCTTATATGCAATATGTTGGTCTTAATGACCATATGATGAAGGGCTTGCTTGACATGAATGAAGTTGTCTTCACTTACTTGTTGGTGTATGAAATAGAGTGTTAAGGCTTGTGGTCTCATGATAGATTTACTAAGTATGTGTGAGGTTATGGGGCTTCACATGTACATTGCACTAGTAGACTTAGATTGGGGTCATGAGTAAGGTCCTATAATGATTTATGTGAAGTGAAGTGAATAGATATGCAAGTTGATGTAGCTTACTGTAAAGCCATTAGAGTCTTGACTTAAATGCATCTATGATGTATTATATTTCTATCATGATATGTGTTGGGTTATGTAGGTTGTATGTATGCTTTATTTATGGCCCTAAGGTGATGCATTGCACCAAGTATCACTAGAGGGCTACTTGGGGGGATAAGGAGATAAAAGAAAAGATGTTCACTGTAAAAGGGAATTAGTCACTGTGAAGTGAAAGGAACTAACTGTAAAGTGACCCCAAATGGCTTAAATTCTATGTGAAATTTTATATTATGTTTAGCCTATGAATATGTCTATATGAATTATGTGAATGATATAAATGTTATTGTACCAAGGTTTTATGAAGTTTTCACAAAAAGGCATGAAGTATGATTTCAAAGAAAATGTCCCTTTTAAATGCATGTTTTTGCATGATTGTCATACTTAGTGCATTCTTGTAATAACTCCATTCTTATCTACTTTTTACACAAAGTGTAGGTTATAGGTGCTTAAAAGATGTCTTTAAAAGATGAGGAGCTTGATATGTGATTCTCAAGCTCAAGGAAAGGAATCCTTAAGTCCAAGGATCTCCTAAGTTATGGTTTACTGTAAAGTGTAGTATTATTGTACTTGTGTATTATATTGTAAGGGTCATGTCCCTAAAGTACTCTTGTGATGTTGAGTCTAGGATGAAAAAAAAAGACTAGAGTCTAAATATGTACTTACGATATTTTATATATGAAGTGAAGTTCCTATCATATGATCTGCTATGAAAAGTTTTAAATTTTCCGCTAATTTACATATGACAATGCGATGAATAATAACTATGGGCTTGTATAAGACCTCCGAGAGGTCAAGTACGCCATGTTACTTCTAGGGAGTGCTCCCCGAATGTGACATTGCACATATTTTGTGCGCATGAAAAACTTAAATTTTGTAAATAATATATTATTTTTTCACTTAACTAAAAGAAAATGCAAATACTTTAAAATATACTCCCATCTTCTTTACCTTTTCAAATAAAACCAGTGACTACCAAATGATTACCAACAATCGTCAGAAAATTCTTCTAGCATATTTTTACAATAATATCCTACAATCTCTTCGTTATCAACAATAAAAAAGCACAATTTATTTTAATCGTTGGTGTATATGCATTTTATTATTAAAACAAAATATTTAGTGCATAATTTAGTGGGTATAAATTGTGGTAGAAGATGACTATAGGTTCTTGTAACCTACATGACCATCAGTTCTTATAACTCTCATGGTAATTAGTTTCTTGTAACTCATATAATATCTATCACATTTAACCATTCACTTTACTATCCCTCATTCTACCCAGAGGCGAACCCAGGATTTGAAGATATGGGGTGCACTACTATGAGTGACTCAAGGGTAAGGCTAGGAGTGACACAAGAGTAACGTTAGAAACATAAGCAAAATACAAAATCTTTCTTCATACTATACTCCAACAATCTAGAAAATGAACCCTTAAACCATGCCATACAAAATCGACGCATTTTCGTTTCGAATCTAGTTTGAGGATATTCATTATCATTAATATTTGGTTGACAAGACGCTTGTTGAATATAATGTTTTCTCACTTCATCTCGTATACTACGACTATATTTAGCAATGAATATTCTTTCTTCAGGATTCTGTTTAAGTGACTGAAAATCAAACTCATCTATAAAACGCGAAGAAATGTCGCTAAAACTAACACTTGGTTGAGAAGAAATATTTTTCGTTAAAAATTTATCCATCTCAAATCATAAGAAGCAACAACAAATTATTTTAAAAATATCTTATAAAGAAAAAACTTACCAATTTATGCAGAGATAATAGGACTAGGACTTTAATTTTGGAGTCTTATAGTTTATTTAGAATTGTGTTAGAGGAAATTATTTTGTTTTTAAATTCAATTATAAAGGAATGGAACCGGATGACAAAAAAGGGTGGATAAGAAAGGGGGTGGGGCCAAATGAGACGGCAAAAATGAGTTTTAATTTGGGGTTGATTCTTTGCTACAAATCACAATTGTGTGTGTGTGTGTATATATATATATATATATATATATATATATATATATATATATATATATATATATATATATATATATATATATATATATATATATATATCACTGCTATATACAATGAATATTATTGAGATGAAGAAGGAGAAAATTGAAGAAGCTTTTCGGCTATGGCTTAGAAGGGGAACGAGAAAGTTTTTGGATTTAGTTTTTAGTCGAATTAGGGTTAAACTTAACAAAAAAATTTGATGACTTTTTTACATTTAGGGCAAAATATCAAATTGAGTACTTTTCATAGTAGTAATACATTAAGGAATATATGGATCATACAAAATGTATTAAGGATCAAATAAAGAACCCCACATACATTAAGGACCATTTTGATCATTTTCTCTGAGAAAAGGCTTCAAATTTAAAGTTAAAACACATCAAGGACCATTTGATCATTTTATCAGAGAAAAGACTTTTAAAAAAATTGTTGTCTCCCTTAGGGATCAAAAGCAACTTTTGGTTGTAAGAGTGCACAATTAAATATATATTCATTTTATCAACTGTCTATACATATATATACGACTTTTTAAGAAAAGTTACTGAGTGCACGTTCACCCTCATGGGTGCATGTGGGTCCGCCCCTGATTCTACCTATTGATTATTTGGAAGACTTCTTTACCTATAAAAAGTGATGTTTCTTCCTTGTTATGTAATGTCAAAAACATAAAAAATGTGAAATAATATTGTAGTATGTATTAATGAAAGAGAGAGTTGAGACATAGAAAAATAATCTAAATTTTCAACTATATTCAAGTATCTATATGTTGAAGGAAGGTGTTCTTATGTAGAGCTTTGGACTCTTCAACTAATCTGGAGTGTTTGAGTTTTACGGCGTTGTTGGGCTGTTATATCCTAGAGGGGACAAGTCAAGAGTATTACTATTGGATCGGTGTAGATTATGCCGCAATGGGCTTGAATCTCCTCTATGAGAGCGAAATATTCATGTCTCATCCTAAAGATTTGTTTATTCATTTTTGTCATTTTATTTTCAACTGTAATATATTGTATTTGTGATATATTACACCATCATTAACTATCACTTAAATTTCATGACTCAGACACAAAACTATTAGAAAAAATTGGTGTTTTTACATATAAAAAATTGAACTACTTTAGAAAAAAATAAAGTCGTTGACATTATCAAAGATGAATACACCATGTTTCTTCTTCTTTACATTTTTTATTGTCCTCACTTAAATTTTGTTTGTCCTCTTCGAACTTGTTTTTAGTTCATTTCAGATTTGTTCTTTTTTTCATCTCTTTTCATCGCAATTTCAAATTACATTCAGTCATATTCAAAAAATTCCTTTTCTTATATATGCCGACATCAATTTAAAAAATTAAAGAGAAAGATTAGGATTAGTGTTTGTGAAGAAGAAAAAAAGTGAGAAGGGGGAGGTGAAAGTTCAACAAAGAGAAATACAAGAGGATGGATTGTTGAAGTGGAAATACGGAGTTGTTATTAATGGAGACAAATAAAGGGTGATGGTGGTTAAAGGAATATGAGATGTGAACCCAGTGAAAATAAAAAGAAAGAGATTGTTGCAACTTTTATTTTTCTTTTCAAATTATTGACATATGATTTTTTTGTAAGAAATCAACTAAATAGTTCAAAAATAAATTTTTATTCACAGTGTTTTTTTTAATATTTATTTTTTTGTATATGTCACATGTCTTTATTTACTAATCATTTTGATACATTATCGGCGAATGTGTTATACTCTCCTAAAGATTTTTGCTGATTATTAAAAAAATGTCAAAATAACACAACGAAGCCTTAGTATAGGTATGTAAGATAAACAAATTATAGTTAAAGTGTTTAAGTCAAAGTTGATGTCAATTTTAGAAGGTCACCAATAAATTTCATCCTTCAAACAAATTTAAAAATACCATGTCAAACAATATATGTATGAAAATATAAAAAAATTAAATTCGAAAAAAATAATATAACTCGAGTTAAGATACAAGTTCCCTTAAACATAAAATTACAACTTCGCCTGATGATTTAAAGGTCGAAATTCACCTTAAAATTATAATTTTATACTCCATTTGTCCCTAATTACTTGTTCACTTTTGAATTGGCACACCTATTAAGAAAACAATAATTGATATAGTGAGTTTTACATTTTACCCCTATTAATTATGAAGTGGATGAATTTAAAACTTAAGATGTTAAAAAAGTTCTACCTTTTTCAAAATAAATAATTGAAGATATAATAGGTAAAAGAAAATTTTCCTTTCTTGATTTGTCAAAATGAACACGTAATTGAGGACAACTAAAAATGTGGACAAATAATTAGGGACAAAGAGAGTATCTAAGTATTTTTGTAAGAAAATAATTTTGGACAAATTACTAAAGTACACAACATTAGTTTACATATTCTCATTATTTCCCTACTCTTTTATTAAAATACAAAATTCCCTACTTTTCCCCAATTCAACTATACCGGATACATTGTTATTTGGAAGTCAAAAAGACGTTTCTCATTCCCTAATTTTTGCCTCAATCTCTCCCGTTACCAATTCATTTGTTAAATTCAAATCATTTTGAATTTCAAAGGAAGCCTATCACTATTTAACCGCATGCAGAGTTCAAATTAGGTTGTCTCATCTTCTTCATTCTGATTTCCTCTTCTTTTTTTATTGTGTATCCATCTTTTTGGCTCCTGCATTATGCATCTAACAGATAACAAATCTCTAATTTTTTATTCAAAATATTCTAATTGGAAAGAATTGAGATCTAAAAAGTTGCATGACCTGACACTCATGACAAATCAATGTTCTAGCAAGAGAAAATCGAAAAAGGAAGTACATGCGTCTTCTATATCAACGGATGCGAAAACCCCAAATAAAAGGGGTAGAAAAGCTGCCCCTCCCATTAATAGACTAGCAGTACCCATGTTATGCATTTTTATCATATATGTATCCCCTGTTTTTATTTGTTTTCATTTAATCTGATGATAATTTTTTTTATTATGTATCTTGTCTGAAATATGCAGTTTTTTCCCATATACAATAATTTTGCAATCTTTTTGTTAATTATTATTGTGTCAAAAGTGAAGAAAATTGTATCTATGTTAAATGCTCAAATCACATTTACTTTGTAGGTAATATTTTGCCTATAGCATCATCCTCATAGATAATTACTCAAATGATACTTAAACAACATATAATGGATATGAGATTTTATGTTTGTATCTTAGTCAAATATACGCCACTGTATACATTAAATAATTGAATTTGTGTACCTGGATATGTTTGTTGTTATTTAGTATCAAATAAAGTGAACATTAATATTTCTAAGATAGTTGCTTAATTCACAATTTGGCGTGTAGGTTAGTTTTGATACAATGTATCCTAGTCATGGATAATTCCCACTTTGATACTTAAACAACATATACCAGTTATGAGAATTTATATTTGTATCACAATCAATTCTGTCACTGTATATACAAAATAAATGATTTGTGTATCTTTTACGTCTTGTTATTATTTAGTATCAAATAAGAAACATCATTATATTTCTGTAATAGTATAGCATTTTTATTTGTAGGTATGCATGTATCATGTACTTTTTTTATGATTGATAAACATCATTTATGTATTGCAGAATATGAACTATGTAATTAAACATATTCCAAAGCACACCCTAAAGTTTGGTCCTACCTACAACTCCAATTTTATTGACGGTTTAGTTTTGTCAATAAAGGATCAAGATACGGAATTATTCAAGAATACCATATTTGTCGCATACCTAAATATCCCCAAATGCAACTATTAAGGTCAGATTACCAAGTGTTTTAATCTGTCAGAGATTGAGCAGGATAATCTAGATAAACAAATTCACACTCGTCATGTCAAAGGGAATATCTTGCAATTTAGTATCAAAGAGTTTTTTTTAATTATTACTGGTTTGAAATGTAAAGGAAACATCAAAGATTTTACTTATCCAGATTCAAAAACCAGTAAGCTGGTGCAAAGATATTTTCATGGTCCAAATTATATTGTAAATAAAGGATGTCTGGTAGAGCGTATGCAAGGTGGCTGGGACAACACTAATGATGCCCTTCAGATGACTATCTTGTATTTCATTCATACATTTGTATATGTCTAACTTGGTGATGCAACAATTCCTATAATATTTCTTCATGGTAGAAAATGATAGCTATAAACAGTACCCGTGGGAACAATTTGCCTTCACAAAGTCAATGAAATTATTTAGAAAAGAGTACACCCCTAAAAACAATGTATCATTTGAATGGGCTCCCATAGACACTTAATATCTCGATATATGAATGTAAGTCTGCAATAAATATAGATAGTTGTTAACGAAGAAAATGGTATATCAAGGATATCCAATTGGGAAGTTGTGGCTCCAAAACCTAAATTCGAGATGTTTATGAAAACCACCTTTAATTAGGAAATTACTACACAACAACATTTTACTTCCTTCTTTTAAGTTGGTGATACATTATTACTTTGATTCTCATGATGTGTTACTATTTGTTTGTATAAAATGATTGTTCTATCATTCAGCTAACTCCAGAGGAAATCAGATCACTTGATTTACTAGATAAAAGTCATGTACCTCCAACTCAATAAGATTCATCAATTGTTCATAATGAGGAGATGCATTCGGATGAGGTTCCTGGTCATACAGGCTTCTCATCAAAACCTCCAAAGAAACTATTAAGGCGATCAACACGAGTTTCTAGCGCAGGATCTACCCCACCACCAAGAGAATAAAAGTTGTATATCCACATAAAATTAATGTGAGTAAAGTTTCACAACTACATGAGCAACCAAATCAGCCATTTCAAACTTCGAATTCACAATCGCAACAAGCCGATAATGTATTTGGTGCTCCTCATAATACAGTATTTGAAAGAACAACTTTGTACAATGCAAGAATTCAGGATCTAAAGAATTACATGAAGTGTTATGTAATTAAACACTATTATATGATATAAGCATTTGTTTGTTCATTGTTAACTCCATTTAATATGCTTAATTTGTATCTAGGTTGACAATAAAATTGAAGCTCTTGAAAAAAAAAAATTGGAGCTCTTGAGGCGTTAATAAAAGAAATCATTCTGAATTGTTGAAAGTTGTTGGCACGAAAGATAATAAAACTGAAAAGGCCATATTTTTATTTTTTGCATCCCTTTTTAGTTTTGTGTTATACTATTTTTTTGGATCATGAAGGTTATTGGAGACGTTTTGATGCCACACATGGTGGATGATTCTGTAGAGAAAGATAATGTTGATCCACAACTGAATTCTGATAACTTCTACAAACAAATCATTTCACCCATGCAAATGGATTTTTCAACTGTTGATCATGATATTGATGTACCTGCTGTGGAGGTTGAAAAACATAATTGTTCTGAAAAAAATATTGCAAAGGTACGTACATATCTTATACTTAAATTAGTATCACATGCATTATTATGTGTTTCAATCCCTTGAATAGTTTTAAGAATGTATCATGGTTAATGATTTTTAGTTTAATAATAAAATAGACATTGCTATTTTAGTGTACACTGATTGTACTTTATACATTAATAATGTATATGATACTATATTTAATTTTTATATCATGCATATTAATATTCTATCATTATCATATACTTTCTATTTTCCCTTTATAATCAAATATACAAACACAGAAGGATGATAAATCCATTAAGGAGCAGACAATGAAAGAGTAAATTGGGATTCTACCCATAACACTCCATAGCGATCCTTCGGTAAATGTGATTATTCATGACAAAAAGTAGTAAGTAAAGAGTATTTTAATTATTATACATTAATTATTTTTGAAAAAAACATAATAGTATCTGATATTCTCTTTATTAGGATGATAATGTTGATACAATTCAACAAGACTTCGAAAGACATGCTTCAAATCCAGTAGTTGTTGATACATCGATATGGTTATAATTTGTTCATTGGAAAATGCAAACAGTTGCCTGATATGGTATAATTTGCTTATGTAAATTATAATATTTTTTATATTTCCGTCACATCATATAAGATTCTACCACATTGGCCGCCATTTCTTTAGGGACCGAAGTAGCCATAGATGCACTTGTATATGGACTTCCAAATCAGTCAATTAATGTCAAACCAGTGAGTGTAATCATTCCACTCTAGCTAACCGAAAGTGATGATTTTCTATCTGACAGTCAGCTGCCTACCTAGTTGCCTGTCAAGGAGCCTGCACCCAATCTTAATACAAATACTCTGGCTCAGCGTAACAAAATGCCTTAAAAAATTATGCAGTCTCCCTATTTGACTTCTTTTGAATCAAGTGATAAGGGCAAGGAGAAAATAGACGATGACATCCGCCCATACACTCCATTTGAAGAATGTCGCATCACATATCAACTCTCGTCAGGTTTAATGCAAGAGGTCTTAGAATGGATACAAAGGGGACTCTTCAAACCATATGCAAATAAGTAAGTTTTTCTTATTAATGTATTTTTATACTATTATTTTTCATTAAATTATTTTTATGTTGACTTTAATCATTCTCATAGGAAACCATTTAAAGATAAATATAGAGGCAAATCAATTTTATTTTGTTTTGACCATATAGATTTTGTTGTCGCATTTTTCGTTGACAAGAACTAATTTTTATACTATGTCACATTCAATGAAATTCTGGAGTGAGCAGGTACATTAAGAATTCCAATTATGTATATGATACAAAATTAACACATGTCATTTAAAATAGATACTCCCTTCGTTAAAAAGAGAATTACCTTATTTTCTTTTTAGTCTGTATAAAAAAGAATGACCTCGTTCCTTTATGGTAACATTTTAATTTTAGCTTTCCATGTGCCATGTTTAATGTAACATCTCGTAACTCAAAATATCTAGGAATAATATTAAAAACCCAAATACTCACTTTTGGAAATAAAGGGAAAAATCTCAAACTTTCCTAAGTTTAGAAAGTGAGTTTTGGTCATTTTCAAACGGCCATAACTTCTAGCGCATTAGGAATTAGGGTAAGTTCTTTATATGAATGGAAAGCCCTTGGGAATATATTTCCAACGGTACCGAGTTTGATTGTTTTTGATGTTTTATGAGGGAGATATGCCTTTCGGAAGTTGGGTTGTTGGACTAAGGAAAGTTCAATCCGGAGTTTAGTAACGGTAAAGTAGTCTTTTCACCCTACTATTTCCTAATTCATTTTAAGGGTTATTAGGGGTACAATCAAGCCTTAATTTAGTTTTATAAAAGTTGAATACGCTTAGGGCTTGAGAGAAAAGAGAAGAGAAGAGGAAGATCAAGAATCCTTGAAAAACGCTAAAGTTTCGCTAGTGGAATTCGTCAGGGGTGATCCCTATTGAAGTGTGTGAGATATTTCTGTGTTGGGTTCTTCCACCCACACACCAGAATATTAAATTCAGCTTAATTAGAGTAGATTGAATGATGAACATGGAAGTTCTTGATGAAAACTCGTTGAATTCTTGTTGTTGAGTTGTAGTATACCTTTTGTTGATTTAATTCAAGATTTTGGGCTGTTTTCGAGTCTAATATATTGGTTATTGAGGTATTTAGTAATCCTAATTGTTTGGGGTGATATACATGGATGTTTAGAAGGTTTGGAGATGAAAAATGGAGAAGAAAAGTCAGAAGTCCCGTCTGACAAGGCCCGGGGTGCCGCGCCTGCCAGAGCCCCTCAGGGCAGGCTCTTTCGGACAAAGCTTGGCGCGCCGCGCCAGCCAGAGCCTCTCAGGACAGTTTCTGTCCATTAGGCTCTGGTGCCCCGCGCCTCTCAGAGCGCCAGGGCCACCTGGAGATCCCATTTTCCCCCATATTTACGTACTAGTTCCTAAGTGATGTACCCACATTCCTTAGTTGATTCCAACACTCTAATGTACATCTAAACACCATGAAATCATCCATAAACATTGATCATGATCCTTGAATTCATAATCCAATTCAAGGGGAGTTAAGATCAAAGTCAAAAAAGTTAAGAGTCAAGTCTAAAAGTTAAGAAGCAAGTCAAAGTAAGTTCTTAAAGTTTTCAAGAGTCTTAAACAAAAATTTTAACTTTGTTTTAAGGATCAAGCTACAAGTTGAGCAAAGAGTAATGAGTTTATTTTAAAACTCAAAATTTATAAGGGAACTAAGTATTCCCTAAGAGTTAAGTTTCAAGTAAAGCTAAGAGCAAAGAGTGAGTGAATTTCTCAAAAGCTATAAGGGAACTAAGTAGTACCTAAGAGTTATATATGTTTTCACATTTTGAGAAAGAAAGGAAGCTAGACTTCTACAGAGCCTTTGGCTAGTTTTAGAAAAGGGAACTATGATTTTCAAGAGAGTTTTTAAAGCTAAGTTTGAGAAATTGCCTCAAACCAGAGAAGAAGTTGTTTTAAAACATATGAGCTACATATTTTGGGAGTAGTATTGAGCACTGATATGGGACGCGATTTCATATTAACTCAAGTCTATATAAACCATGTAGCCAATATGGGCAGAGAAAGAATCATACATTTTAGATGATTCCTGAGTGCTTTTTAGCATAGACTAGTTGATCCACTTAGTAGTTCAGGTTCTATACTGAAGGCAAGGTATATAGCGGTCCTCTTGCAACGTGAGGTAAGATTTACCATCACTTAGGCTCATAGTGATGGTTATCGGTTAGAGAATCTCCCACATAAATTATATTACTTTCATATATAAGTAAAGTTGAGTTTGTTATTGTATTACCTTTAATGAACTAAGTGTTTACACTGTTTTTACGAGTTATATATATATATAGCATGTGTCTTTACTTCTTTATATTAAGTTATTTCTTCTTGAGTTGAGAAGAGCCAAGGTAAGTTCATTCTTAAATCCTTTCACGCTTGGTAGTTGTTGTTTAGCATTCCAATTCGCATACTCGTACATTCAATGTACTGATGCTAGTTGTCCTGCATCGTCTTATGATGCAGACGCAAGTAACCAAGATCAGTATGCAGTTCTTCGCTCATCTAGTTTGAGAATCCGGAGTCAGTGGTGAGCTTCCTTGCATTTAGGAGGGCTCTTTTATTGCTTTCCGTATTTACTTTACAGAATGTTGTGGGGTTTTTCCCAACATTTATTTCAATACTAGTAGAGGCTTCATAGACAAGTCGATAGCCAAACACTTTAGTTTTTAGTCTCTTTTACCTTACATGTCAGATGTTTTAACTTTGAGACTTAAGTGTCATTTTGGCCAAGATAATTATTTAAAGTATTTCTCATGATAATGCATCCAGCTTTATGATTGAGTTATGTCTTCCGCTGAGTTAAGTAAGTCAAGTCAAGGGTTTGCTCAAGGCCAGCAATGGTCGTTGGATGCCGGCCACTTCCAGGGTGTAAGCTCCGTGCGTGACATTTAATGCCACAGGATTAAAGGTCATTTTTGTACATTTAACATAACTTGAATTTAGGACCAAAAGATCAAAAGTCTTCCTTACTTTCTTAAACTTCGTGCCAAGTCAAATCAGGTCAGTCTTTTTGAAACGGAGGGAGTATCAAATTACTAAATGGGTTTTATTTTTCTTCAAAGTATCTTTTTTGTTTCATATTGGGATGATTATATATTATATTTTTTATTTATTTTACAGCAAATAGATGTATTTTCTTACTATCTAAGCAAGAATTAAAAATTATGAAGCATGAATCAGTACATATACACTACTGTCAACTGTTTGTTCAAGTCATATATAAACATTATATACAAAAGGTATTATTTCGCTCCTGCAGATGATACTCGTAGTACACAGGAACATATTGATCGTGTTGTTATTGTATCTGCTTATAAAAGGTCTATCAAAGACATCATCAATAGATTTTCGAACCTTGTTGCTTTGCCATGGCATTTTGTAGATGAGGTTTATATTCCGATTAACCGTGAATGAGATTTTCATTGGGTGTTGATTGTGGTTGTTTTAAAAAAAGGTTAATACGAGTGTACTACTCATCTATGGGATCAAGGAAAAAAGTTTATTCCGGTGAGATAAAGCAATTGTCTGTAATCCTTCTAAACTATCTTCATGATAGTGGGTTCTTTGATAAAATGGAGAAAACTGATTGGGCATCATTGGAGACGTACAAAGACAAGGAAACTGGTGAATTTTTGGGTCCACAATAGTCATTTAAGGTGGAATATGCTCAAGACATTATGAAATAACAAAGCGAGTATTGTTAAACAATTTCTTTACTTACACATTTAATTTACTTTTTTAATGTATCTACTTTTTGTTTGTAATGACTGTGGAATGTATGTAGCTGCTTTTACTGAATTTATGAGCGACCAAATCAACATTCAATCTATTAGTTTTCAGAGAACTATCTTTGCAATAGATATGCAACACTGTTATGGAAGTATGGTATGGACAAGGCTAAGACGGAATATGTTAGCGATAATGATGATCCTACAAGATCGAAGAGTGGCTACTCTACACCACCAGAAGATGGACTGATTAATGTAGAATATTTATGGTTGATTGTGTTGAAGATACGTTAATTAGTATTTTGTAATATTACTTCCCGTTTCAACATAATATTTCAAAGTAATTATTAATTTGAAGACTGTTTTTGTCAAATTTTGTATTTCAATTTTAATTTTTGTTTGAATATATATAGGTTAATATATAGTAACTTGTTACAAATTGTATCTTATAAGTATGATATACACCAATATTGCTAAGACAATATAACCATTACATACATTATATATGATAGTATATATTCTACACTTGATAAACAACAATTAATTTTCAATTTATTTAGTATCTATTAATATGTTGTAGCCTTGATGTAAATCAAAACATCTGATACACAATATCTAGAAAATTATTATGTATAAGATACACATTTTATTATCAAATAACAAATTTGTATATATGTTACAATTGGTACAAAACAATCAAGTTTCAATATGTGTAGTATCCTTTAACAGGTTGAATCTTGTAACATTGATGTAAATCGTAACAACTAACAATATTTTATTATCAGATACAAAATATAGTTGAACTATAATATATATAACACGTAATCACTTATCAAATAATAAATTTCTATATACCCAACACATGATACAATATATTTTACATCTGATATAAATAATTAATTTCAATATATTTAGTATCTTTTAACAATTTGTCACTTGTAACATTTATATAAAGTAAAAATCACACAAAATGATAATATCTTATTAGCATATTCGAAATTGTGAGACCCTGTGGTTCTTTTGCATAATAAGCATAGTATTGCATTAGTGTATTAGGTTTATAAAACTTGGTATATCACGTAAGGAGAATGTTGCAAAACGGTGATAAAAATGAAATAATTAGACTAACTTTACGGATCAAGGATGTCCTTAAACAAGTTCGAGTTAAAGAATGTCTATTCTAGCACCCCGCCCGTTTGAAACATTTAAGTTAACCGGTACCTTTGGGGATAAGACAAAAAGTGTCTTATATACTAATAAGGATGTTTTACAAGGTGATATAGTCGTCTAATGATCGTAAGTTAAATTTTGAAATCAAGAAAGTTTGGAAATAAAAGTTGACAAAGGAAAGAGTGAGCTTCTTTGATAAGCCTTCTGAAATTTGGGTTAAATATCTCGTAGATTAAATCCCAATATATAAAGCTTTAGAAGAACCCCAATATACAAAATCGAAGGTTTACAAGTCTAATTTCCAAATAACTAAACCCTTTATCGATACGGCTTCAGAATTGAGAGATATTCAGATTTTAGTGAGACTGCGCAAGCAGGCACATGAAGGTGGGGCCCTAGGTTCTATGTCAGTTTAGCTTTATAAGATCAGATTTCTCTTTGTTTTATCTCATTTTTTAACAAAAAAAGAAGAAAACACTCCTAAATATTCTATAAAGGTTCCCCTATAATTCAAGCAAATTTCTACAAGATTTCAACACGGTTTCACTCTCAAAACGTTCATAGAGATTGTGTTACTTCTTTGTTCCTCGTTGCTTGTGATTTGAAGGATTCTTCATGGTGAATGAGTCTCATTTTTATGTCATTTTGATGCTGTGTTGAGGTAATAGTTCTCACCCTTCATTTTATTGAGTGATTCCAAGTTATAACTGTGATATATAAGCAAGCAAATCAATAGACGACATGAAAATCGTATTTTGATAGTTATGTGATATTGAGCTGTTTTGAAGTATTTAATGATATTGTTGTCGCTGGAATTTTTGTAAATGATATTGTTGTGTGTGGTTGCTGCTGATATGTGCCTGGAAGACAAGAATAAGTATAGATGGGTAATTAATTGTAATATAAATAAGTGTAACGTTGGTTCTATTATTGCATTGCAAATTTAAAATGACTTCTTCTTGGTTCAACATCTTATGCTTGAGGAGACTCTTTGTAATTGAGGAGACATGCTAAAAATATTATTAGCGCCATAAATTTTTAGCTAAGGTTCTGCCCTTTTAACCTCTTATTGCTCATAAAGAGAGACACATGACTCCAAATGTAATTATTGGACGAATATATAGGATGATGATTGGAAGAGGCGAGTTAAAGTTATTATGGTTATATTGAAAAAATATAGGACTGTATTACATATATTTTTTCTTGATTTAATCGTTTGAAGACTCGTGGTTAGGATGTGGTTATGATTGTTTTGGGGTTTGAAAAGAGGGGTGTGGCGATACGCCGAGTTTTTATTGTTGTGCAGACATACTCTATTTGGTTGTTGTTGATTATTGCCTTGGCCTCCAATTATTAATAACTGCTGCAAAAATGTATTTTATGTCATTAATTTGGGGTTCTAATTTGGAGAAGAAAAGGAACTTACATTTAAAGATGGTCTGGCGAGCTCATCACTGTGCTAGTGAGCTAAATTGCTACATTGACCCAGACGCGTTAATATTCTGCCTATAATGGTTGTGTGGCATGATTTTCTGTAGACTACATACTGTAAGGAAGGGATATAATCCATATTGATACAACAAGACCAGGAATTGAGGTATGTTTAGGCAAAGCACTATACTTCATTTTCGCACGAATTTGTGTATCCTAAATCGTCAAATATTGTTTTATTACTCTATTACTAGAAAGATCTTTTGTGAAAGGCATTTGATATTGCAGCTGGCATATTTTTGTGACTTCATTATGTTTCTATTCCACTCGTTCAGTTTGATAGGGTATTCGGCGTCTTTATGTCATTTTGTTGATTCCCTTGACTATAGGTCCATGTATAGAAGTTCTTATTCTTCTTTAGGTGTAGTACCATAAAAATATTAGGGATGAACAATATGAATTTGAAATTAGTCATTCTTCCTCGCGAATTTATATTTTTGATTAACTTTAAAATAATATGTCGGTCTCAAAACTCTTATATGTAAATCATATGTTTAAACAACTAAAGTACGGGCTTATCTGAAATACTTTCTTTTACAAACTACTGAGGAACCTTTATAGATACTAAGTGAAGAACTTTAAACTCTTTATGAACATCATCAGTTTTAAGTTACCTTTCTTAATTTTATTAAGTGTTATAGTTTAATATACAAGCATATGCTTATACGATATATTTATTTGTGAATACGAAATTCATTACGAGATTATGAGGACAAGAGTACCAATGAGAAAGATTGGCAACATGATTCAGGTAACACAAGTGCATTACAAATCCATGACATTACATGTTATGCATTCTACTTCCGAGCTATAATCGAAAGGTATGGGGTCTATTGCCTATATTAATATGTATGAGACACAGATGGACACAAGTTGGCGAATACGATCCCGGTTCGCTACCGGAAGGCACCACCATTGCTAGCACTTGGTTGGATATGCATTTGCATCTCTCTCTCTCTCTCTCTCTCTCTTTCTCTCTCTCTCTCTCTCTCTCTCTCTCTCTCTCTCTCTCTCTATATATATATATATATATATATATATATATATATATATTCATGACATATGATTAAACGAGCATATCATGCATATTTAATTACTAAGAGGTTAGATGAATAGTAGGGGGCAAAATGTCAGCCAAGGAGGATACTAGAGATTCATTTTCAGGTGGTATCTCTATTACCCTTTTACTGTAAATATCTCTAACTCTACTTTCCGATTTACATACCAGTACATTTTTATTCGTACTAACGTCCCTTTTCCTGGGACGCTGCCTTATGTTTCGTGCGAGCAAGTACGTGTATGGACTCTACTCAACCCACCTGTTAGGATTCAAGTTCAGTGGTGAGTTGGTCAGCTCCATATTATCGTGGGGCTATCTAAGGATGTTTACTTTTGCTTTACAGTTTGGGTATACTGGTGCCTTGTCCCGACTGTTTTTATGTCACTCATTGAGGCTATTGTGGACGTAGTATTCTGGGTTTCTTTCTGCAACTTCCAGTTTCTAACCACATATGCTTGTCATGTATAGATATGTATGTATCTGTGTTATCAATTCTGGCCTCATCGTCCAGCTAGTACTCTGTTATTTTTTTGGCTTTTCTACCTTTGTCAATATGAGTTGTTCTTTAGGTGATGACCTTAAGGGTCCAGTCGTATTATTTTAGATGTTATGCCGCCCAACCATCTAGGTTTATAGTTGAGTCGGTATGTTTTAGTGACTAACTAGATCACATAAGGTATCGAGTGCCAGCCACGCCTCCTCTAGTTTGGGGCATGACAAAAATATCCAGAAAATTATTACACATGAAGCATAAAAATACTCGTAAAAAGTAATCATCAAGAATCTTTCGGGAATAAAGTACATGTTCTTATATTGTGACCTTCTTTTCCACAACGTCCACAACAATTCGTTTTTGTGGTTAGCTATTCATCTGGATTTTTCTTCCTCTTTTCCTTCGTTTACTAGACATTTTTTGTATCTTGGTGGAAAGATGACTTCTTCCAAAACACATTTAGGAGTTGTCCAATCACTTTTGTCTGGCTTTGGTTCCATTGGAACTGCATATGTATTTGTTAATGCATCGTGTTTATAGTAATCAGAGCAGTACGGGTATACATCTTTAATATTCTTCTTCTTTGAAACGGTTATTGTGTGTGCACAAGGTATCTCGTCATGTTGAAATCTACCACATGAGCAAGTTTTTCTTTCAAGAAAATTAATATATTTTATCCCACATTCATACACTGACAAAATAAATTCAGAAGATGCAACAACATGCAATTGTTTAATATTTAGAGATATATCACACATTTTTCATTTGGTATACTCAACAATGTACTTAGAAGTAATGCAAGATACATAATACTTATAATACATACATGTACCTTCATATTTGCACATTTTGACGCGTTTATAATCAATATTTCTTCAAATCTCCTCCCTAATGTTTCTTTTGTATAAGAAGTTATTTCTCAAAATTTACAATTCTATGAACAAAATAAAATTCTAGCTTCTTCCAGAAAGTTTATAATAGGTTGTTGTCATGCATCAACAAGTCAACCATTGATACATTCAATTATATTTGAGGTCATCATTCATACCTTTTCAATGTGGCATGACACCTAGACCACCTTTCATACCCAACATCTTGAAGATACTTCTTAACTCTGTCATCTACTTATTATAATTAAGCCATCAATTTTTCCAAATCCTCTTTTCTATAAGCCTTTGCCATTAAATACAGATTACTTAGTGCGGACCTGCTTCTCCTAAAGTTTGAATAAACATTTTTCCAGAGGTGTCATATGCATGCAAAATGAGGAACATTTGAATTAACAATAATTACAATCTTCATTATGCTTTCATTTCTGTAAGATACAACACACATTTTTTCTCTCTTACCAAATCCATTTTAAACTGTTGAAGGAACCATGTCCATGAACAATCATTTTCCGTGTGAACAATTCCATAAGCTAAAGACAATATGCAACCTTAACATAGAAACACACAACATTATGATTAATTATAAATAATTGTTTCAGAATGTTAAAATTACTTTTTAGAAATTAAATTCCAAAACAACATGACATACATGCCCCATCGAGTGTACTTGCCGATACAAATGTCCCTTAATAAGCTTCGTTAAGATGTGAAGCATCAACAACAACAGGCCTAAAGAACTCAAACCCTCTTATCATTGGCCTTAATGATATGAACAGACACATAAACTCATTTTTTCTGACTTTTGCACCGTATATATGAATTTGGATACGCAGTTTCCAACATTATACTGTCACATCCGGGGAGCACCCCCTAGACATAACTAGCGTCATCATCCTCGAATAGGACTAAGACTAGCCTCTTAGCATACATAATTATATTCATATGTTAAAAATGCATAAAATTTAAAACTTTTCTTCTATATCTGTCATGTGGTTTACATAGACCTCTCACATACACATAATATATATATTTTTATCGAGTATATTAGACCCTTCGTATAAGAAGATTACATAGTCTTCTACTTTTATGGTACACATATATATAAGATACAATATAGTCTTAAAACGGATGTCTCATCTTATAACCATCTAAACAAGAGTATAACAATTGGACACAACCCATACATAAATACAATAAGAGCCACATATAGGCTATAAATACTTAGTACTCAAATGAAAGGAAATGAACAAAGTGTCTTTAAGACTAATCAACATCCAATGCTAGAAAGTGGCATAGCCCTCGAAGTGTTGAAAACCTACTCAACTAGGAGAATGAGGATCCAAGTCTTGCTTCAACTGGCCTCAACCTCGTCCACGACTGGAACCTAAAATGTTGGACGAAAGAGAGAAAAATGGGGTTAGAACATCACTTGTACTAAGTAATGGAACAATGCACACGCAACATGGAAATCATTCCTGAAAAGGGATAATTTGTAAAGATATGCCAATTTACCTCAAAATCCCACTTTTATGCACAATTAAGAATCATATGCACCAATAACTACATAACCCTTAATACGATATCATATTCAACACAATACAAACAATACAAAGTCAAGTCAACATGTGTATAGCCAAACAACATCTACATCACATTATAAGCACAAGGCATGTATAAGAACTTCATAACATTTGAACATAGACAAGACCCTTACCCATGACCCCTTATCAAGTCTACATGTGCAAAGCCCAAGCAAATCCCCATAACCTCACTTAGACAGGTAAACCAACAAGGACCATAAGCAATGCCTAATCCTCACATAACATAACGTCAAGAATAACCATCATCATACTTTAGCAACATAGACCAACATCATGCTAAAATGAAACTAACATCATATAGAGTCAATAGCATGTAAAGTCAATATATACATAACATATACATTATAGAAACACAAGAACAACCTCCTAAGGCTTCCCTCAAGGCAAACTAGTGCTAGGCATAGGTAGAGTCCCATACCCCTACCTAGGCTAAGTCAAACCTCTTAAGTCACCCTAGTTACTGTTTACTTCATTACTTCATTTTAGTTTTGGGAACACTTGCCTTAAACGACACAGACCACAAGAGATAAGTGTGGAATACGATATTGTAAAACCTTAAATCGATGGAAGGTGGTCTACCGGCCAAAGTAGAACCAAACATGAACATAGCATCTAGGGGAATCAACTAGCTAGTATTCCTATGGAGGCAACATAGTTCAAGAACTAGGAGATGTAGTTGGGACCCTCTTTATGCCCTTAGACATTGTAGTCTCCAATCTCATGAGCACATTAATGAACCTACCTTCCCTACTTGGAAAGGAACACTCCTTAATTCTAGTTCACTCGGTGCTAAGCTAGAGTCCCTTTTAAAATGTCTTTCATTAGTAATCATAACTTAGTTTAGGTTGTAAGAGACTACTCCTTGTATATCATCATAATTATCTCATTAGAAGTTGTATGAGAATCACCTTTCAATACATTCCTTATAGTGAGATCAACAACATATACCATATCTTAGTAATGCACAAAAATGAATCTACATCATCCTTATATCATTACAACCTTAACATGATCTCATAATTCATAAGATAAGACATTTCAATACCAACATCATACCATCCTAATCAATCCAATCACCCCACATATACTTCAATTGAATCACCATTATTAGGTATAAGTCATTACAATAGAGTTAGGATTTGAAGATCACAAAGTCAAACCTCTTTCTCTTCCAAAGACACCATCATGGTCTTACCATCAACCAATCCCAATTCACTTATCAATTGGCATAATAACAACATATGATAGCAATTCACGCATTAACCAAGTCAATTGTATCAATACTAGATAATTCAATTGAAGATCACAACCTAGGGTTAAAGGGGAAAAGGTCATCTTCCACAAACTAGGTCAATTCATCAAGAAGTAGTATAATTTAATCATAATACATGTTAATCTACTCATAATAACCAAAAGAACAATTGTATTTTGGGAATTATGAGGGTTGGGTTAGTTTAATTACGTTTGGGTCTTTATATAGGTCATTATGTAACTAAATTAGACCTCCCTTAACCCCTAACTAATTAACTAACCACCTAATTAATTTAATTAACTAACCTAAAACGTGGCAGAAAAATAGTGGCAGAACCTACGAGACCTCGATCGACGGTTCATAGGTCGACCTATGCCCTGGCCCCCACCGTCCTGCACGTCCGTGGTTTGCGACAGAGATTTCTCCAAACGTATCCTTGGCCAAAATGGCTAAGTGTTGGTCTATGGAGGCAATCGATGCCCCGTCGATTGACACACGCCTCGTCGCCTGCAACCGTCATTTGACACTGCATACACTGTTACCACCCAATTACATCAAATTCCGACTCCTAAAACATAGTCAAATAGGCTAAGGCACACTAGCACCTCTTGAACTAGTTTTCCGGACGTCATGGACGTTCATTGATTCTAAAACGTCCTAAATGACTTTTATACACTATTATTGACCTTAAAACAGTGACACAACCTTTGGAAACTCATGTTAGGCTCTAGAATACGTCTTAGACTTTCGGAGTTTTACATTATCCCCCCCCCCCCCCCAGGAACATTCGTCCCCAAATGACACTAAAATCTTTTGGAAGGAAGGAATAGACTCAAGACTAGCAGCCCAACCAATAACAATACATAAAACATGAGTTACAACTCAAGCATGGCATTCACACATAGCAATTCAAAACTTCAATTACTACACATAAAAGCTCAAAATCACATTATGAGGAATTTCCTCCTCACAATAACATGAGCTCAACATATCATTAGGGAATCAATTTTGCCAAAACTCAACCTTTCAACATGCTCAATATCATTTCATAAAGACTCAACATACCAAAATGCACAACATAAACTCAAAACAAGTAAAAAGCAAAATTTTCATTTTTAGGCTTGCTTTTACCTGTAACTCACTGTAACATGCACCTTTTTGCACAACTTCACCAAAAATCAAGACAACTTCAAATTTACTCATTATTTTCATTATAAGTAAGAACAACTAACCTTCATTAGGAAAGAGATGAGAATAATGGGACTTCATGTCCGCCTCGGCCTCCCATGTTGCTCCCTCAACTAGGTGGTTTCTCCAAAACACTTTTAGGGAGGCCACCTCTTTGTTCCTCAATCTCTTAACTTGACGATCAAGGATTTCAACCGGAACCTCCTTATAGTAGAGGTTCTCTTTAACACCAAGACATTCGATAGGAAGAACGTACTCGGGATTACCAATGCACTTCTTAAGCATAGATACATGGAAAGACGGATAAACCGAAGATAGTTCACTAGGGAGTTTCAATTCATATGCAACCTTGCCCTATTTGCAAAATTTCATAGGGACCCACATAACGGGGACTTAACTTCCCCTTCTTGCCAAATCTAACCACCCCTTCCATGGGCGAAATTCTCAAATATACTTTATCACCCTCATCAAATTCAAGGTCTCTTCTCCTATGATCAACACAAGACTTTTGCCGACTATAAGATGTTTGCAAACGGTTCCCTATGGTATGAAATTTCGCTAAGCTCTTATAAATCAAATCGGGACCAAGAAGCGAAGACTCGCCAACCTCAAACCACCCAATAGGATACCTACACCTCCTACCATACAAAGCTTCATAATGGGCCATAGATATGGATGAATGAAAACTATTATTATATGATAACTCCACCAAAGGCAAATGCTCATCCCAATTTCTCTTAAAGTCAATGATACAACCTCTAAGCATATCTTCAAGAGTTTGAATGGTACGTTCCGCTTGACCATCCGTTTAAGGATGAATAGTGGTACTTAACTTCACTTGAGTACCCAAACCTCTTTGAAATGACCTCCAAAACCTATATGTAAATTGAGCACCTATATTTGATATGATGGACAAAGGAACCCCATGAAGACTCACTATTTTGTCAATATAGATTCTTGCCTAATCTTCCGCCGAATAAGTAGACTTAACGGGAATAAAGTGAACGGACTTTGTCAATCTATCCACTACCACCCATATAGAGTCATATTGCTTTTGAGTCCGAGGCAACCCACTACGAAATAAATGTTAACATCTTCCCACTTCCAAGTAGGAACTTGGATCTCTTGTATTAAACTATCCGGCTATTGGTGCTCGGCTTTCACTTGTTGGCAATTGGCACACTTTGCAACAAACTCCACAATGTCCCCTTTCAAGCCTTCCCACCAAAACAGCTCTCTAAGGTCATGGTACATCTTTGTAGAACCTGGATGAATAGAGTAACGGCTCCATGAGCTTCCTCAAAAATCCTATTCCTCAAATCATCCACATTGGGCACACACAATCTCCCTTGGTACCTAAGAACACCATCCCCCCTTGGGAGAATGACTCATTCGTCTTTCTAAGAACTGATTCTTTCAACTCCATCAATAACGGATCAAGATGTTGCTTAAACTTCACCTCAACCATCAAAGACGACTCGGAGTTATGATGAACCACAACACCACCATTTGGAGAACCTTTCATTCGAACCCCTAAACGAGCCAACCTATGAACATCCTTTACTAGGTTTCTCTTGGCTTCTTCCATATGGGACACACTTCCCATGGACAAGTGACTTAGAGCGTCCGCTACCACATTAGCCTTACCGGGATGATAGAGAACACTCATGTCATAGTCTTTCAACAACTCTAACCATCTCCTTTGCCGGAGATTTAACTATTTTTGAGTGAATGCGTATTGTAGACTTTTATGGTCCATATACACATCAACATGAACCCCATAGAGATAATGACTCCATATTTTCAAGGCAAATACCACGGCTGCTAACTCAAGGTTATGAGTCGGATAATTCTTCTCATGAACTTTGAGTTGCGTAAAAGCGTGGCTATAACTTTGCCATGTTGCATAAGAACACACCCCAACCCGACTCGGGATGCATCACAACATACCATGAAACTTTTACTACCCTCCTAGGGTCAATACCAGAGCGGAAGTAAGCCTATCCTTCAACATTTGGAAGCTCTTTTCACATGCTTTTGACCACTCGAATTTCACATTTGCTTGAGTCAAGGTTGTCAAGGGAGAATGAAGAGACACAAACCCATCTACAATCCTTATATAATAACCGGCTAGGCCTAAGAAACTCCTAATATCCATAGGAGCCAAAGGTCTAGACTAATGTTTCACCGCTTTGGTCTTCCTTGGATCAACCTCTACACCCTCACTAGAGATGATATGACAAAGAAACGCGACTGACCTCAACCAAAACTCACATTTTCTATACTTGGCAAATAATTGGTGTTCTTTAAGCACTTGCAAAACCACTCTCAAATGGTCCATGTGTTCACTTTCATTTTTTGAATATACCAAGATGTCGTCAATGAAGACAATGACAAATGAATCTAGGTAACTTCGAAACACCCTATTCATTAGGTCCATAAATGCCGCCGGAGCATTCGTGAGACCAAAGGACATTACTAAGAACTCATAGTGACCATATTTTGTTCGAAATTCCATCTTGAGAATATCTTCACCTCTTACCCTAAGTTGGTGATATCTTGATCTCAAGTCAATCTTGGAAAAGTAACTCGCACATTGGAGTTGATCAAATAAATCATCAATCCTAGGGAGAGGATACTTGTTCTTGATTGTGACCTTGTTGAGTTGACGTAATCGATACACATTCTAAGGGACCCATCCTTCTTTTTCACGAACAATACCGGAGAAACCCATAGAGAAATACTAGGCCAAATAAAGCCCTTTTCTAGTAAATCTTTGAGTTGAGCCTTCAACTCTTTCAATTCGTCTGGACCCATCTGATAAGGAGGAATTGAAATGGGATTTGTATCCGGTAGCAAGTCGATACCAAAATCAGTTTCCCATTTGGGAGGAATACCGGGAAGATCATTAGGAAAGACCTCCGAAAATTCCCTCACTACGGGGACCGACTCAATGGGAGTAATTTCAGAGTCTTAATCTTTGACTCTTACTATATGGTATAAACACCCTTTCGAGATCATCTTACAAGCTTTCAAACAAGAAATAATACGAACTTTAGGAATATAATTTTCCCCCTTCTACTCTAAAATGGGCTCATTTGGAAAGTTAAGCTTCACCACCCTTGTTCTACAATCTATGGAAGCAAAGCAAGAATGCAACCAATCCATACCCAAAATGACATCAAAATGAAACATATCAAGTTCTACTAGACTTGAGTAACTCTATTGGGCAACATTGTAGGACAATTTCTATACACTCTTTTTGCAACAACCGAATCACCCACGGGTAGACACCGAAAAAGGTTCACTCAAGATATCGGGCAAAATGTCAAGCTTTTTAGTTACTAAAGGGGTAACAAATGACAAGGTAGCACCGGGATAAAGTAAAACATATACATCAATATAAAAGACTTTCAACATACCGGTCACCACATCGGATAAGTATCTTGCTCACCCCTCGAACGGGAGAGCATAAAATTGATTCTTCTTGGGAGCATCAACATTAGAACCACTTGCTTGAGCTTGACCACTACCCTTGTCTTGACCCTTCAAATTTAGGCAATCCCTCAACTGTTGGTCACTCTTGCCACAACCAAAGCAATTGTCTGTCCCAACAAGGCAATCACCATAATGTTTCTTGCCACACTTTCCACAAGTTGGCTTCTTGGTTGGTGAACTAGTACCCCTTCCCTTTTGAGACTTAGGGATACCCTATCATCACGAGCCTTAGGGAATTTGGAAGGAACTTGATTATAAAACCTCTTCTTGAACCTAGGCTTGTCTTGGATATCAAGCCTACCCTTTGAAGAACCACTATCAAAAGACATTGTCCTATTCGCATCCCTACTCTTTCTCTTAACCCTTGTCTCCTCCACTTGTTTAGCATGAACCATGAGACGAGAAATGTTCATATTATCATGTAGCATAGTCGAATGACATTCTTCTTTCAAGTCATCTGACACTCCCATCACAAAGCGGCTCATCTCATCCCTAGGGTCGGAAACCAAAGATGGAGCATACTTTGACAATTTAGTATATTTCAAAGAGTAGTCAAGTACACTCATACCTCCTTGAAGAAGGTTGAATTCTTCAACTTTGGCTTCCCTCTTCTCTCGAGGAAAGAACCTATCAAGAAAAGCCTTCTTGAAAATCTCCCATGTCACCGGTCCACCCCTTAAAGGCCTATTATCTCTCCACTGGACGTACCAAAGTTTGGGCCACATTTTTGAGTTGGTAGCTGGCTAACTCGGCCTTCTCACTAGTAGTCAACCCCATAGCATAGAGAATTTTGTAGGTTTCATCAATGAAATCTTCAGGGTCTTCCTCCACTTTGGACCCATACAAAGTAGGAAGATTCATCCTAGTGAAATCCCTAAAACGGGAGGCCATGGTGCCAACATGTTGGTTTCCTCAGGGTACCACCTCCCGATTAGCTTGGGTCATCATGGCTTTTGCTTGAGTGATGACGGCTTGTGCTTGTGTAGTAATGACTTGGGCCATTTGGAGAAAGTATGCCCTTATGTCCCCATCTGTCAAGGGCGAAGGATTTACTGGATCTTCACATCATTAGCAACTTCTTCAAGATGAGGGACTTGATTGCCCAAGGGAGGAACTCCCGCATTGTCAATCTCTTCATCAAGTCTTCGAGAGTCTATTATTCGGGTATTCATTGCCTATAATCACAATAAAATGATTAGATGCTAAGGTCACATTGAGTCAAGACTCTCGAGGCACGATATTATATTTCCAAGAAATGAGAGTTTCCTAAGCATCATATAGTTTCCTATTCATAAGTGTGGCGCGCTTCACAATTATGAATGAGAATCTACATAGACGTTGTTAAATGAGACATCGAATCTAAATATATTAAACCTTATGCTCTGATACCAAGTTTGTCACGTCTGGGGAGCACCCCCTAGACGTTAAAAATTTAAAACTCTAAATAAGGCTAGTCTTAGTCCTCCTCGAAGACTAGCCTCTTAGTATACATCATCACATTCATAGGTTGAAAATGCGGAAAATTTAAAACTTTTCTTCTATATATATCATGAGGTTTACATTGAACTCTCGCATACACATAATATATATATTTGTATCGAGTATACTTAGACCCTTCGTATAAGAATATTACATAGTCTTCTACTTTTATGACACATATATATAAAAGATACAATATAGTCTTAAAACGGATGTCTCATCTCATAACCATCTAAACAAGAGTATAGCAATTGAGCATAGCCCATACATCAATAAAATAAAAGCCACATATAGTCTATACAATCTTAGTACTCAAATGAAAGGAAATGAACAAAGTGTCTTTAAGACTAATCAACATCCAATGCTAGAAAGTGGCATAGCCCTCGAAGTGTTGAGGACCTACCCAACTTGGAGAATGAGGATCCATGTTTTGGTTTAAATGGCCTCAACCTAGTCAATGACCGGAACCTAAAATATTGGGGAATAGGGAGAAAAATGGGGTTAGCACATAACTTGTACCAAGTATAGGAACAATGCACACACAACATAGAAATCATGCTTGAAAAGGGAAAATTTGTAAAGATATGCCAACTTACCTCAAAATCCCACTTTTATGCACAATTAAGAATCATATGCACCAATAACCACATAACCCTCAATACCATATCATATTCAACGCAATACCAAGAATACAAAGTCAAGTCAAGATGTGTATAGCCTAAGAACTTCTACATCACATTATAAGCACAAGGCATGTATGAGAACTTCATGACATTTGAACATAGAAAAAACCCTTACCCATGACCCCTTATCAAGTCTAAATGTGCAAAGCCCCATAACCTCATATAGACAAGTAAACCAACCAGGACCATAAGCAATGCCTAATCCTCACATAACATAACATCAAGAGTAACCATCATCATACTTTAGCAACATAGACTAACATCATGCTAATAAATGAAACTAAAATCATATAGAGTCAATAGCATGTAGAGTCAATATATACATAACATATACATTAGAGAAACACAACAACAACATCATATGGCTTCCCTCAAGGCAAACTAGTGCAAGGAATAGGTAGAGTCCCATACCCCTACCTAGGCTAAGTCAAACCTCTTAAGTCACCCTAGTTAGTGTTTACTTCTTTACTTCATTTTACTATCCGGAACACTTGCCTCAATCGACATAGACCACAAGAGCTAAGTGTGGAATCTGGTATTGTAAAACCTTACACCGATGGAAGGTGGTCTACCGGCCAAAATAGAACCAAACATGAACATAGCATCTAGGTGGATTCACTAGCTAGTATTCATGTGGAGGCAACATAGTTCAAGAACTAGGATTGTAGTTGGGACCCTCTTTATTCCCTGGGCATTGTAGTCTCCAATATCATGAGCACATTAGTGAACCTACCTTCACTACTTGGGAACGGACACTCCTCAATTCTAGTTGACTCGGTGCTAAGCTAGAGTCCCTTTTAAAATGTCTTTCATTAATAATCATAACTTAGTTTAGGTTGTAAGAGACTACTCCTTGTATATCATTATAATTAGTTCATTAGTTGTATGAGAATCACCTTTCAATACATTCCTTATAGTGAGATCAACAACATATATCACATCTTAGTAATGCACACAAATGAATCAATATCATCCTTATATCATTACAACCTTAAGATGATCTCATAATTCATAAGATAATACATTTCAATACCAACATCATACCATCCTAATCAATCCAATCACCACACATATACTTCAATTGAATCACCATTATTTGGTATAAGTCATTACAATAGAGTTAGGATTTGAAGATCACAAAGTCATACCTCTTCCTCTTCCAAAGCCATCATCATAGACTTACCATCATACAATCCCAATTCACTCATAAATTGGAATAACAACAACATAGGATATCAATTCACACATTATCCAGGCCAGTTATATCAATGCTAGATAATTCTATTCAAGATAACAACCTAGGGTTAAAGGGGAAAAGGTAATCTTCTACAAAGTAGGTCAATTCATCAAGAAGTAGTATAATTGAATCATAATACATGTTAATGTACTCATAATAACAAAAAGAAATCATAAACAAATCAATTCATAATATCAATGTCGTATTGGAAAGAAACCCACATGAATCTCAACTTTTTGAAATCAATTTTGGAAGAACCCTTTGGGGAAAGGAATCCCAAAGGTGAAAGGTTCCCATACCTTTATAATTGATTAATATTTATGGTGAAAACTTCATATTTTCATCCCTAGAACCCTCCTTGACCTTGGTCTTCTATGGAGTTTCTTTGAGAGAGCGAAAGAAGAGAGAAGGAAGAGCAATTGTGTTTTGGGAATTATGAGGGTTGGATTTGTTTAAATAGGTCGGGTTATTTATATATGTCATTATCTAACTTAATTAGACCTCCATTAACCCCTAAATAATTAACTAACCACCTAATTAATTTAATTAACTAACCTAAAACGTGGCAGCAAAACAGTGCCAAGACCTACGAGACCTCGATCGACGGTCCGTAGGTCGACCTACGCCATGGCCCCTCACCGTCCTTCTCATCCATGGTTTGCGATAGAGATTGCTCCAAACATGTCCGTGTAAAAAATGTCTAAGTGTTGGTCGACGGAGGCAATCGACGCCCCGGCGATTGATTCACGTCTCGTCGCTTGCAGCCATCGTTTGACACTATATACACTGCCTCATTTGGCAGCTTTGGCCAAAATGAAAGGGTCATCCTCAAGGACCCTTTGGTTGGTCCTTGGGAAGTCGTACCCATACGTTTGTACTATAAACCAACTCTAATACGTGTTAGACACCTTACCACCCAATTACATCAAATTTTGACTCCTAAAACCTAGTCAAATAGGCTAAGGAACACTAGCACCTATTGAACTAGTTTTTCAGACGTCATGGACGTTCTTTGACGTTTTGATTCTGAAACTTTCTTAATGACTTTTATACACTACTATTAGCCTTAAAATAGTGACACAACCTTTGTACACTCATGTTAGGCTCTAGAATACGTCTTAGGCTTTTAGAGTGTTACATATATGTATCTTGGCATCTGTCTATATCCATCTGCTGGCTTACCCCTGATAATTTCCAATGAACATTCTTTAGCCCACCATGCTTCTTGGTATCAAAATTGCAACACCATAGAGTGCCCTAATATCAACAATTATATCTTTTGGAGTATATTTTCTCTTATGATTCCCCAATATTAGAGCTATCACCACTAACAAACCCAACAGTAGCTTGTACCTTACTTAATACCCTATCCCTTAATGGAAAGGTATGTTCACTATTAAAGTATCTCACTTTGAATATGTCTGTATTTTTTCTAATGAACGCCTTCAATTTTCAACAACAATCATTTAAATAACAATTTAATATGTAGCTGCAATTACACCATATATATTTGTTATTTGATCAGGTTAATGTATCAATACATAAATAAAAACAAAAAGAACAGTACAAGATACATTATTAAACATACTTTTATTTGAACAGTATTGTTCACACATATTAATATATAACGCAGTTTAATGAGGACACATTTAATCATGTTAAGATACAAAGTTGATAACTAATTCAGGATCCACTTATTAGCCTTATTTCACATACCAATCTTAATTGATACTTTAATAAATAAAATTATTTTAAAATGAACATGATACTTTATTGTATACAATGAATACAATATTGTAACATATCGCAAATTGAAATAACTAGGAAGAAGCTAATAATTTGAAATAGTCATTTTAGGAAAGAATGAAAATCTGGAAATTTTGTTAATTTAGAATAAGTTTTGTTTTGGCCAACTTCAAACTTCCATAACTTCTAGCTCAGGATAAGTTAGGAGTACTTATAGATATTGTAGGAAAACTCTTGGAAAGATCTTTCCAAAGCCGCTGAGTTTTTGCGATTTTGAGTTTGTATGACTGAGTTATGCCCTTTGCAAGTTGGGTTGTTAGGATAAGGAAAGCCCAATCCGGATTTTAAAAGGGTAGTTTGGTCTTTTCCTTTCCCAAGTATTTTATTTTGTTTTTGGTAATTAAGTTAGGTTCTAATCATAATTAGATCAGTTTACTCTTTTACAAATCCCGATAGAGTTTAGAGAAAAGACAAAAGAAGAGAAGAAAGGAGAAGAGAATCAAGATTCGTCAACATCATCGAGTTTAGCTTGTGGATTTCATCAAGGGGTGATCCCTACAAAGTATGTGAGATAACATTGCATTGTGTTAGTTCACCCACGTGCCAACAATGATTTAGCTAAATTTAAATCTTTGAAAGTTTAGAATTTGAGTTCTTGATGAACACTGCTGAGGGTTTCATTTGAATTCGTGTGGGTTGCGTTGTTGAAGTTTCTTGCGATTTGATTCATGTTTACAGGTGTAATTTTGGTTTGAATCTATCATATAATTTGGGTATAAATGATTCTAAGTGTTTGGGAAAGAACAATTGAAGTTTAGAGTTGAAAAATAGAGAAGAAAAGTCAGGGAAAACCTGGGGATGGTCCTGGCACATCGCGCCTCTCAGAGCCCCAAAAGAGCCCCTATGAATTTTGACCTAGCGGCGTCCCAAGTTAGTATCTAAATTTTGTGCTCTAGAGCCATGCGCCTCTCGGAGTGCCAGGGACGCCAGTTCACCCCATTCTTCCCCAATATTTTCGTACTAGTTCCTTAGTGATGTACCTATGTTTTCTAGTTGATTCCATCACTCTAAGGTACATCTAAACATCATAAAATCATCCATAAACATGAGATCATGAATCTTGAATCCATAATCCAATTTAAAGAAAGATAAGATCAAAGTCAAGAGAAGTAAGAATCAAGTCTAGAATTTAAGAAGCAAGTCAAAGAGAAGTTATAAAACTTTCAAAAGTCTTTCGCGAATGTTTTAACTTTGTTTTAAGACTTAAAGTTCAAGTTGGGTAAAGATTAAGGAATAAAGTTTGAAGTTCATTTCTTCAAAAGAGTATATCGGGACTATATATTCCCAAACAGAAATGATTTCAAATTTAAACAAGAAAGGGAACCTTAATTTCCAAAGACCCTTTGAACTACTTTTCATAAAAGAGTAATCGATTTCTAAATGAAGCAAGAGAGGAAACTATGTTTTCCAAGATATCCTTTGAGCTAAGTTTTTTAACAATTATCTCAAATAACCAAAAGGAGTATGTTATTAAACATAAGAGATAATATGATATATTTGGGAGTAGTATTGAGCACGGATATGGGGAAAAGTTCAAACAACTCAAAAAACCCATAAACCATGTAGCCATCATGGGTAGAAAGGGTCATACTTTTTAGATGATTTCTTTAGTGTTTTAAACATAGACTAGTGGATCCACTTAGTAGTACAGGTTCTATACCTCTGGCAAGGTATAGGACGACCCTGGCAGCGTGAGGCGAAACGTTATATCATCACAATAGCTCTTATGTGATGGTTGTCAGTAAACTCCCACAAAAGTAATTGTATTCTTATAAACACAGTTTGTTATATTTTTACATATATTTTCAGACTTACAATGTATCTTTGCATACACACAGAGTTGACATTATGTTTTTAAACAACTTTTCTTTATATTGCACTTGTTTTAAATTGCTTAATATCGAAATAAGTTAGTTATGTTGAGTTGAGTTGAGCGAGGTAAGTATTCTTTTCAGATTTTTTCCAAGCTTAAGTTGTGTTTAACACACCAATTTGCATACTTGTACATTCAATATACTGATTTAATTTGGCCTGGATCTTAATATGATACAGACAAAGGTAACTAGGATCGACATCCAGTGCATCGTTGACCGAGTGAGCACTCAAGAGTCTGTTGGTGAGCCACTTTGCATTCCAAAAGACTCTTTTTTATTGCTTTCAGTTATTTTATCAGTTCACTAGGATGTCGTGTGATTTGTCCCGACATCCATCTCCATTATTTTAGAGGCTTCATAGACAGTCAGATGTTAGTTCTTTAGTCTTTTCATTGTCATTATCTTATGTTAAGACTTGAGTTTGCCATAATGTCCAAGTTGAATGTTCCTCTATAACATTCTTGTTTATACCATAAATTTATCTTTATTGATTTAAGTCTTTCGCTAAGTAAGCCAGGCCAAGGGTTTGCTTTGGTTCAGCAATGGTTCTCAAGTTCAACCACGTTGTAACATCTCACAAATTGAAATATCTAGAATGAAGCTTAAATTTGGAAATATTCATTTTTGGAAAGAATTAAAAATCTTGAAATTCGATTAAGTTAGAAAAAGTGATTTTTAGTTCAACTTCAAACGACCATACTTCTAGATCATGATGGTTTAGGTATACTTTCAAATATGGTTGGAAAGCCCTTGGAACAATCTTTCCAACGCCGCCGAGTTTGCGCGATTTCGAGCTCTAACGAATGAGTTATGCCCTTTGGAAGTTGGGTTGTTGGTATAAGGAAATTCCCATCCGGAAATTTTACGGGTAGTTTGGTATTTTCCTTATCCAACTTAATTAATCCATTTTTGGTAATATTATTAATGTCTTAACTGATAGGATTCAGTTTACTCTGTTGTAAATTAGAGTTAGGGTTTTTGGAGAAACAATGCAGGAGAAAAGAGAAGAGGAAAAGCTTGTTTCGCCAAGAAAAATCGGTTTTTGATTGTGGATTTCTTCAAGATTTTGATCCTACCAGGTATGTGAGTCTCTCATAGAGTTGGGTTCATTCGTCCATGCGCCAAACATGTTTAGTTCAGCGCAATTCGTCCATAAAGAGTTTGAAAGTTCATGTTTTTGACATGAATTCTTGAAATCGAATGTTGTTCTTAAATTGGGTTGAATTGTGGAGTTTTTGAGTTTCTTTAAGCTAGGTTCATGACTACTAATGCTGGGTATCGGAATCTAAAATAAATTTGAGGAAAATATTTGAGTTTAGGTGAATTGGGGATGGAAAACGAAGAAGGAAAAAGTCGCATAGGTTTGTTCAAACAAGTCCGTGTCATGGACTTGTTCCCCTAGTGAACAAAAATCTACTCTGCGTCGCGTAGAGGACACCGACTCCACTATCTAAAAATTCAATTTCATGAAGGAGCATCTCTGCGTTGCGAACTTGTTCCAAGATGGTGATTTCGTAACTTTTCTCAAGTTTAGATATTTGAAATCATTCCTAAACATCATGGGGTCTTTCCAAACACAAATCATGATCCTTGAATTCATAATTCAGTTCAAGGATCAATTAAGAGTCAATTCAAGTAAGAGTTAAGATCAAAGTCAGGAGTCAAGTAAGAGAAGTTCATTTCAAGTTTTCATAAGTCTTTTACAAACATTTTAACTTTGTTTTAAGACTTAAGAGTTGAGTTCGGAAAAGAGTAAAGTTGAAGTTCCTTCTTCCAAGAAGCATATGAGGACTATGTATTCCCAAAGAGGTACAAAAGAGATGTTTTCACATTTAAATAAGAACAGAAACTGATATTCTCGAAGATCCTTCGGGCTAGTTTTAAGAAAAGAGTTATAACTTTCTAAATTGAAGAAATCAGGGAAATTGAGATTTCCAAGATAGCCTTTTAGCTAAGTTTTTTTGCACTAATCTAAAATAATTGAAGAAGTTTGTTTTATAAACACAAGAGCTATTATATTTTGGGAGTAGTATTGAGAACTTAATTGGGTTTGAGCATGAGTTCAAATAACTCACATCTCTGTAAAACCATGAGGCCACCATTGGTAGAAAAGGGTCATACTTTTTAGATAAACCCTTTCGCAGTAGAGTAGTAGATCCATTAGGTAGTTCAGGTCTGTAACATCTCATAACTCAAAATAGCTAGGAATAAGCTAAGAAACCAAAAATAAACACTTTTGGAAAGAAAAGGAAAAATTTGGAAATTTCCTAAGCTTAAAAAATGAGTTTTGGTCATTTTCAAACGGCCATAACTTCTAGCTCAGGAGAAGTTGGAGTCAACTCTTGATACGGTTGTAAATCCCTTGGGAATATCTTTCCAACGGCGCCGAGTTTGCTAGATTTTGACGTCGGATGAGGGAGATATGCTTTTTGGAAGTTGGGTTGTTAGATTGAGGAAAGTCTCAATCCGGATTTAAGAAAGGGCAAACTAGTCTTTTCTCTAATTTATTTCCTAATTCATTTTTGGGGATTTATTAGGGTAAAAACTTAGTTTAATTCAGTTTTGAAAAGTTAGAATACACTTAGGGTATGGAGAATAGAGAAAAGAAGAAAGAATGGGAGAGAAATCAAGATTTGGCCAAGATTATCCAAGCTTTGTGATTGGAATTCGTAGGGGTGATCCCTATCCAGATGTGTGGGATATTTCGTGTTGAGTTAATTCACACACACACCAATTTGTTTCAATTCAAAAATCTATGAGTTGATTTCATGTTAGGAGTTAAGTTCTTGAAGAGAAGTTTTGAATTCTTGTTAATTGAATTGTTGGCTACCATTGGTGGTTAGATCCTTGTTTATACGGGTTATTTTGATTTGAATTGGGGGGGTTATTGAGAGTACCAATAGTCCCAATCATTTGGTGAAAAAACTAGGAAGGTTTGGAGGGTTTCAGAGATGAAAACCAGTTGAAAAGAAATTCAGACGCACCTGGGCAAGGCCAAGCGTGTCGCACCTGTAGTGCGCCAAAAAGAGGTTACAGCCAACTAGGGCCTGGCGTGGCGTGCCACCAGTGCGCCTGGATCATTTTTTTTTTGCATATTTTTCATAGTTTAGCCTTCGTAAGTCCTTCTAAGGTTCATTAACACCTTCTAATCATTCTAATTACATCCATTGAGTTTTAAACATCTATAAATCACTAAGAACTCAAATCTAAACCTTGAATCCATAATTCAATTCAAGGAAAGTTAAGATCAAAGTCAAGTCTAAAATCTAAGAAGCAAGTCAAAGTTATTTCTTAAAGTTTCCAAGAGTCTTTAACAAACATTTTAACTTTGTTTTAAGTCTCAAGCCTAAGCAAAGAGTAAGAGTTGAGTTAAATTCTCAAAAGTTATAAGGGAACTAAGAATTCATAGTTAAGTCACAAGTTAAACAAAAAGCATAGAGTTGGTTCATTTCTCAAAATCTATAAGAGAAATTAGTATTCCCTAGAAAGATTATAAATGTTTTCACGTTTAAGTTAAGAGGAAACTAAGATTTTCCAAAAGAGTTTTGAATAAGAAAAAGGGAACATTGATTCCAAGAGAGCTTTCTAAAGCTAAATGTTGAGCAATTATCTCAACCCTAAGAAAGAAGTTGTTTTAAAAACACATGAGCTAAAGTATATTTTGGGAGTAGTATTGAGTACCGATGCGGGGAGGAGAGTTCATATTAACTCAAGTCTCCATGAAAACCATGTAGCCATCATGGGTATTAACGGGTCATACTTTTTAGATGATCAAGTAAGTCAAGAAAGTGGATCCACTAAGATAAGGAGTTGTATGTGACGGCAAAGTATAGGACAGTTCTGGAAACGTGGGCAAGATGATGTATCATCACCTAGGATCATAGTGGTGGTTGTCGGTTATAGAATCTCCCATAGAAACTATCACGACCGGAATCTAGACCCCAGACGAGACCGGCGTCGTTGACCTCTCAGAGGTCGCAGACAAGCCTACTTACGTCATTCTTACTTCATCTAGGTTAATTTTAGCGGAAAAATTTGAAACTTTTATCATACTTATAAAAGCATTCTCATTAATACGTAATTGTTCACCATCAACCATCTAACATTAAGAGATAAGCAACTGAAAGAAATAGTTCAATTCTTATAAAGCGTATAATTGCCAAAATGGCACCAATACATAGTCTGAATAAAATAGGAAAGAAACGCTAGTGGAACATGCTCCACTAGCTCAACTCTAAAACTAATCTAGAATATAAAATCGTAGCATCCTCGAAAGCATGAGGACCTACCAAAATCGGATGAATGTTGGACGTCCGGATAACTGCAGCGATGATCCTGTAGCTCTATCGTCCACCTGTGCCTGCACCTAAAAGAGTAGAGTTTGTATAGGGTTAGTACACACTTGTACTAAGTATGGGTATATGCAAGCACACACCAAGGACATGCATGAGAAAGAATATCTCTTTCCTAACAACATGATTTTTGGAAGTCAAGTCAGTGGACTTGCCAAATTGAGATTAGGAAAGTTAGTGAGCTTTCCAGATTTGGAATAGGAAAGTGATGCCATGAGAATAACATACCTCATCATACTTTTCACACTTGCACACAGCACATAACATTTACACATAGCACATATCATATAGCATACAGTACATTTTGCATGTAGCACATAACTTCTTTTATATCATTCATTCATATACCATGAGACCTTGGAATCATGAACTCGACATTAAGACATCCCAGAAATGAGGGCTCAACAGATGGGACCTCAACTAGGGAATCTTTATTAGCAGACACAGAGTCTACCTCATTCATTCATACGTACTTCATTTCATTTCATTCATAGGCCAGTGTAACCACCAGCTATACCTAGGATGTAGTTTAAGACTTTCATTAGGTTCATTGTGCAATGACCAAGAATGACCTAATGTCATTACTTGAATCTAACTCACCTTTGATTATCCTATCCTAACACCTTTGGTATTATTCATTTCATTATGTGCATCATTTGAGGCTGCACTCATTAATTCATTGGGAACTTTAACTTTAACCGACATAGATCATGTGAGCATCATGAAATCCAGTGTCTCCCCCACACCGAAAAAAGGTGGAATCACCGGCCAAAGTGACCCAAAACATGCTAGCGTACATGGGAATCGAACCCCGCCAGATCCCTATATTGGCAGTATAAGTTCGAAGACTAGGAGATACAAGGAGACCCATACCCGGCATGCCGGACAGTCTCATCTCATGAGAGTTACGTGAACCTCCGCCCTTCCCGAAAGAAGGCATCACCGCTCATAGCTAGTCTATCGGTGCTCAGTATAAAGTTCCATTACATTCATATCATACGTTATTGAAACTGGCTTCTAGTATGAGGACATCATAGCTCATTAGATGATATCTCATCTCATCATTAGTATTAAGTATGTTAAGCTCAATACTTTCATTAGAGTGTTCATAGAGACTGGTCTCTTCATTATCTTACACTCTCATAGGTGAGTACATTTTGGTAACATGTACTTAGGCTCAATTGAGATTGCTCTCATCTTTTACATTAGCCTCATATCATGTTGTCACCACATTCATTAACATTAGCACATTTACTCTTCATAATTATTCACCCCTTTTTACGTGAATGTTCACTTCATCATATGCCAATGCACTTGGCCATTTAGTGTGTTTCACACTTTTACTTAACCCTTCTAGGGTTTCATCATTTCATTTTTCATTTCATCATTTCATTGTTCATTTCGTCATTTCATTGTTCATTTCATCATATCATTGTTCATTTCATCATTTCATTGTTCATTTCATCATTTCATTGTTCATTTCATCATTTCATTGTTCATTTCATCATATGTCAATGCACTTGGCCATTTAGTGTATTTACACTCATACTTAACCCTTCTAGGGTTTCATCATTTCATTACATACATCTTAGGATCACTTACTTTTAAACGTATGTTAGACTTATGTGTCCATACATACAAGCCATGAGGCTTCATTCATATATCGTCTAAGTGATTCATATCTTCCTAAGATTATGTGATACAAGACTTATGCATCTTGTATGTATGCCAAGATCTCGATTTCGATCTAAGTAGATGGCATTATTCTTGAACATTTAATTCACGTATGACTTATGTATCAATACGGAATTTGGGCAAGGGAACCGTATTTCAAATCCCTTGGACAACACTTAATCTTATTTTAAACTTGATAATTGCATTTTTCAGATTTGGGAGACCCTAGTTCGATTCCCATCAACCCCATAACATTTCCTTTCTTTTTCTCCTATGCTTTTCCGTTTAAGTCAAGGAGGTTGTGGGTTCAATCCCCCACAAGCTCATTTTTTTTATTTTAATTTATCTCTTAACTTTCTCACCTATCCAAGAGGTTGTGGGTTCAATCCCCACTCTCCACATTTATTTTCTCCTTTATTTTTCTCCTAACTCTCTCATCCATTCAAGAGGTTGGGGGTTCAATCCCCACTCTCCTCATTTATTTTTCTACTTTTATCATAGCTTATTAATGAACTTTACTTGGCTGAAATTAACCAACAATGTGCTGGAAATTTGAGATACATTTTTCAGCTTCTTTTCATCAACATTTAGAGTTAATTCTTAGGGCATTTCGTGAATCATTTAGCTAATAGTTTTTCACTCAAATCAGCCACTTTATACTTCATATGAACATCACGATTAAAACACGTTTGTGCACGTGAAATACAACCATAAAACAAGTCATTTTCATACTTCAATCCGTGTTCAAAGTCACGACTACACATTGCACACACATAAACACATATTTTGGAAAGCATAGGTTATCATTTGTACGATTCCAAATGCACATTCATGAACATATTCATCACGAAAAAATACATTACATGCCTAATATCTACCAGCAGACATACCAACCTACAACCATCAATAGGAGCTAGTGACAGGGACATGAAACGGGGAACAACCCTAGTTTTCGGAATAGATTCGTCTGAGTCCTAAGGGTCTCTTGGGAAAGGGACCAAGAGTAATAAAACCCATACCTTTTTGACGTTTTTACAATACACAACCTGCTGTCCAACCTCTCCAAACCACGTTCAAGTCCAACACTTCAACACCAACCGACGGAAGACTCCTCCCCTTTGCCTAACGTGATGGATTAACGTTGTTTTCTTAGCTTTTTGTGTGAGTTCTTCAAGTGTGAAGAACTTCCATATATTTTCTGTTCTTGAAGTTGTTTTTGGCAGAGAGAAAACGTGAGAATGAATGGTTAAACGTTAGAGAGAGAGAGAGTGAGAGAGAGTGGCTTAAAATTAGGAGTTTTAGTTTGGGAATTAGTCAAACTAGGACTCTTTGTTAAACCTTTAAATAAAAAAATCTGATTTTTCTTTTTCTTAAATCAGCTAATATTTATTAATTAATTAAATAAATTTATCCATTTAAATAAAAACAAGTTAAATCATTGCTTCCACCTAGGTTCGAACCCGGGTGGAGCAAGACTTCACTTCAAGAGCTCAATTTCGGCTCTCTCTCCCCAAATTGCCCCTCCATCTTATTAAATAATTAATTATATATATATTTAGGGTAATTAAGATACTACCCTTAACCTGGTAAAAGACCGTTTTACCCCTAGACCCTCAAAACTTAAAATTCCTTCTTTTTAAGTCCGGTAAAAACTCCTTCGATTAAATCTTTGTTTTCGAGAGCCTTACTTGGTTGGTCCCAACCTTTCCAAGCTCAATTAACTCCCCAAGTTAGTTGGCTTGGTTGTAGCAAGGCTTCCAAGGTCTGGTTCTACGCGCATCAATCCGTGTGAACCCTGGTTTAATCATAGGCATTCTTCACACACTAAGCATTTCTTATCTTATCCATTTTCAGGGTTGTTACAGAAACTATATTACTTTCATATATAAGTAAGTTGATTTGATTATTGCATTACCTGTAATAAACTAAGTGTTTACTCTGTTTTACAAGCTTTATATATATTGCATGTGTCTTTACTGCGTTATATTGAGTTGTTATTTCATGAGTTGAGTAGAGCCAAGGTAAGTTCATTCGTAATTCTTTTGAGCTTTAAGTTATTGTTTAGCATTCTAACTTGCATACTCGTACATTCAATGTAGTGATGCCAGTTGGCCAGCATCGTCTTATGATGCAGGCACATGTTATCAGGATCAGCATCTAGCACCTTGTTGATCCAGTTTGAGAATCCAAAGTCAGTGGTGAGCCTCCTTGCATTCTGGAGGACTCTTTTATTTCTTTCGGTATTGTTCCTTATAAAATGTTGAGGGGTTTTATCCCAACATTCATCTTAGTTATTGTAGAGGATTCATAGACAGATCGATAGTCATACAGATTAGTTTTAAGTCTCTTTCATCTTATATTTCATATATTTAAGTGTTGAGACTTAAGTGTCATTTTGGCCAAGACAGTATTTAAAGTTGTTTTATGAGAATGTTTCCAATTTTATAACTTAGTTAAGTTGAGTCTTCCGTTGAGTTGAGTAAGTTAGGACAAGGGTCCGCTGAAGGCCAGCAATGGTCATTGGGTGCTGACCACGTCCAGGGCGTAGGCTCGGGGCATGACAAGGTCTTATACCTATGGGTGGGTATAGGATGTGCTGACAGCATGAGGTAGATCGTTGTATCATCACTATAGCTCTTATGTGATAGTTGTCGGTTAAAAGAACTCCCACATAAGTTATATGTATTTTTATGTACACAGTTTATTTGTAGTTTTACATACATCTCAGAGTTAATTGTATCTTTAAATACATATAGATTTTATAACATGTTTTAAAAAACTTTTCTTTATGTTACACTTGCTTTTAAATTACTTATATTGAAATGAGTCAGTTATGTTGAGTTGAGTTGATCTAGGTAAGTTCTTCAGTTTCCTTCAAATTCATTCTAGCCTATGTTGTTTAGCATTTCAACATGCATACTCGTAAATTCAATGTACTGATTCCAGTTGTCCTGCATCATATAATGATGCAGACACAGGTAACAAGAATCAGCATCCAGCGCATCGTTGATCCAGTGAGTAGCTCAAAGTCAGTTGGTGAGCCTTATTGCCTTCTGGAGGACTCCTTTTTTGCTTTCAGTCATATTTCACTTTATTAGAATGTTGTGGGGCTTGTCCCAACATCCATCTTATTTATTAGAGGTTTCGTAGATAGACAATCAGATGTTAGTCCTTTGAGTCTTTCCACTATTATTTTATTGTTAAGACTTAGGTTTCCATTTTCGGCGAAGTTGAATGTTTAATCTTAAAACATTCTCAATTATTTTATTATTCAGTTCAGTTAAGTGCTATTGATCTTTACAAATATGCATATTGTCTTCCGCTGAGTTAAGTAAGCCATGCGAGGGGTTATCTTGGGGCCAGCAATGGTCTCCGAGTGTCATCCACGTCGGGGGTGTATGCTTGGGGAGTGACAATCTTGGTAATAGAGCACATATTTCAAGAGTCCTAGGGAGTCTATTAAGTCGTCTCTCCAGAGTCCTAGTTATCAGTGTGAAGTGTGCCACATCTATATTTACGAGGCTATAACATTTAGGAATTCTTCACTTCTTTCATATTCCTTTTGTGTGCTAGAGTTTTATCTCTAAAGAGTTTCTCTCTAATTCGTGCTTTCGCGTCTTTTCAGATAACCATGCCTCCATGAAGAGCAAGAAGAGGTCATCCTGCTAGGAGGAATGTAGAGGAACAAGGGGTACCCAATGCACCTGAATACAGCCCCAGGGAGAAGTTTTTAATGACAAATTCAGAGAGGCAACTAAGATGTTGCGTTAGGCTATTACTAATCAGCTTTGCCAACAATGAGAAGCTCGATAATAAGAGGCTGACTCTTCGAGGATTTGTGAATTCTTGAGGATGAATCCCCAAGTTCACTGGTTCGAGCACCACTGAGGATCCAGATAACTTCATTTAGGAACTGAAGAAGGTGCTCGAGGTGATGCATGTTGCTGACACTGAGAGAGTTGAGTTAGATTCTTATCAACTCAAGGTGTTTCTAGGACTTGGTTTGATCAGTGCAAAGATGGTAGTGATAAAAATGCACCACCTGCGAGTTGGGCTTGCTTCGAGGAGGCCTTTTTGGGGCATTTATTTTCCTGAGAACTGAAAGAGTCCAACATACGTGAGTTCCTCACACATAAGCAGGATTCTCAAAGTATTCCTGAGTATGGTTTGAAGTTCACCCAACTATATCGTTATGCTCTAGAGATGGTTAAGGACATGAGGAATCAAATGAGTTTGTTTGTTGCAGGGTTAGGCCGTCTATCAAGCAAAGAGGGTCGGGAACCAATGCTCATTGGAGACATGGAATTATCAAGGTTGATGATATATGTGCAGCAGGTAGAGCAAGAAAAGTTGAGAGATAGAGAGGAGTTCAAGAACTAGAGGGCTAAGACAGGAAATGAGTTTGGGCAGCAAAAGAGTAATGCCAACCGGTAATCCTTCCAATAGAAATAGAAGGGTCATGATCCATCATCTGCTAGTGCACATGCACCTAAGAACAAGGGTGAGTACTATTGTCAGAATTCCAGAGTTAAACCTGCATATTCACAGGGTAGTGTGGCGCAAGGAGGTAGTAAGTCTCCTGCCTGCGCCAAGTCTGGTAGGAAACACTCAGGTATTTCTCGTGAGGGCTCCAATGGTTGTTTCAAGTGTGTTCAGATTGGTCCTTTAATGCGACAGAGTCCAAATAACAAGCAAGGAAATGGTAATAGGGGAAACAGAGCTCAGACTTCATCAGTTGCTACACCAGACAGGACTGCACCTAGAGGAGCTACTTCTGGTACTAGCAGAGGAACTTCCGATACTGCAAATATTCCATTCATGCGGGTTCTAAAAAGATGTACCACGATTTGAGAGAGATATATTGGTGGAATGGTATGAATAAAGGCATTGTTGAATATGTTGCCATGTACCCGAATTGCCAATAAGTTAAATTAGGATACCAAAGACCTGGAGGATTGGCTCAGAGAACTTTCGGAGTGGAAGTGGAAGATGATTAATATGGATTTTGTCACAGGTTTACCCTGATCTTGCAGGCAACATGATTCTATTTGGGTGATTGTCAATAGAATGACAAAATCATCTCACTTTTACCGGTAAAGACTACCCCATTCGGGAGAGGATTATGCTAAGTTGTACATTCAAGAGGTGGTAAGATTTTATGGAGTTCTGGTCTCCATTATTTGAGATAGAGGTGCACAATTTACTGCACAGTTCTGGAAATCTTTTCGAAAATGTTTGGGTTCAAAGAAGAACTTAAGTATTGCCTTTCATCCTCAGACTGACGTAAAGAAAGAACGTACTATTCAGACATTACAAGATATGTTGAGGGCTTGCGTGATTGATTTCAAAGTAAATTAGGATGATAACCTACCTTTCATTGAGTTTGCTTACAACAACAATTATCACTCTAGCATCCAAATGGCTCCATATGAAGCTCTTTATGGGAGAAGATTCAGATCTCCAATTTGATGGTTTGAAGTTGGTGAAGTGGGATTGAGTGGACCAGATTTAGTTCACAAAGCTATGGAGAAGGTGAATGTGATTCAAGAGAGGTTGAAAACGGCGCAGAGTCGTTAAAAAATACTACACTAGTGTTAGGAGAAGGTCGTTAGAGTTCGAAGTAGATGATTGGGTATAGCTGAAAGTTTCACCCATGAATGGTGTTATGAGGTCTGGTAAGAAGGGGAAACTTAGCCCTCGGTATATTGGACCTTATCACACAGCTAAGATGATTGGCAATGTAGCTTATGAGTTGGAGCTACCCCAAGAGTTAGTAGTATTTCATCCGGTGTTTCACATCTCTATGTTGAAGAAGTGCATGGGTGATCCTTCATTGATCATTCCAATTGAAAATATGGGGATCAAGGACAGCTTGTCTTATGAGGATATTCCAGTTCAAATTTTAGTTCGCCAAGTTTGCAAGTTGAGAACAAAAGAAGTTGCATCATTCAAAGTACTTTGGAGGAACCAATTTGTTAAAAAAGCTACTTGGGAAGCTGAAGAGAATGTCAAGAAGATATATCCACATCTCTATGAATCCGAAGAAAATGCTGACCAATGCACTAATTCTCTTCTTAGTACTCTTTAAATTATGAGTGAGCATGTTGTTTGTGCATTCGCTTGTAGGGTGTTTAAATTAGATGTTACCACCTTTAACCTAGTGAGAATAATCTCATTTGATGAAGAATGATCCTAAGGGGGAGATATTGGAACATCTCACAAATTGAAATAACTAGGAAGAAGCTTAAATTTGGAAATAGTCATTTTTGAAAAGGATTAAAAATCTAGAAATTTATTTAAGTTAACAAAAGTGAGTTTTTGATCAACTTCAGATGACCATAACTTCTAGCTTGGGATGGGTTAGGTATACTTCCAGATGTGGTTGGAAATCACTTGGAACAATGTTTCCAACTCCGCCGAGTTTACGCGATTCCGAGCTCTGACGAGTGAGTTATGCCCTTTGGAAGTTAGGCTATTGGTTTAAGGAAAGTCCCTTCCGGAAATATTAAGGGTTTTGGTCTTTTCATTATCAACCTTAATTAATCCATTTTTGGTAATATTTTAAGGGGCTAAACTGATAGGATTCAGTTTACGCTTTTGAAAAATAGAGTTAGCATTTTTGGAGAAACAACGCAAGAGAAAAAAGAATGAAAAAGCTAGTTTTGCCAAGAACAATCGGTTTTGATTGTGGATTTCATCAAGATTTTGATCCTACCAGGTATGTTAGTCTCCCATAGCATTGGGTCCATACTCCCACACGCCAAACATGATTAATTCAGCGCAATTCGTCCTTAAAGAGTTTGAAAGTTTATATTCTTGACGTGAATTCTTGAAATCGAATGTTATTCTTGAATTGGGTTGAATTGTGGAGTTTTTGAGATCTTTGAGTTGAGTTTTAGAGTTGATTTAAGTTAGTTTTGCGAGTACTAATGTTGCGTATCGGAATCTAAAATGAATTTGAGGAAAATATTCGAGTTTAGGCGAATTGGAGGTGCAAAATGAAGAAGGAAAAAGTCTGACATGTTTCGTCAAACAAGTCCCTGTCGCGGATTTGTTCCCCCAGTGAACGAAAATTAACTCCGCTTCGCGGAGAGGACGCGGACTCCACTGTCTTAACATTAAATCTTTTGAATAATTATATAGGAGCATCGCCACATCACGGACTTATTCCAAGACGGTGATTACGTAACTTTTCTCAAGTTTAGCTATTCGGAATCATTCCTAAAAATCATGGGATCTTTCCAAACACAAATCATGATCCTTGAATCCATAATTCAATTCAAGGATCAATTAATAGTCAATTCAATTAAGACTTAAGATCAAATTGATAAGTCAAGTAAGAGAAGTTCATTTCAAGTTTTTGTAAGTCTTTTACAAACGTTTTAACTTTGTTTTAAGACTACAGAGTTGAGTTCAGAAAAGAGTAAAGTTGAAGTTCCTTCTTCAAAGAAGTATATGGGGACTATGTATTCCCAAACAAGTATAAAAGAAATTGTTTCACATTTAAATAAGAACGAAAACTGAGATTTCCAAAGAGCCTTCAGGATAGTTTTAAGAAAAGAGTTATAGCTTTCTAAAATGAACCAAGCAGAGAAACTGAAATTTCCAAGATACCCTTTGTGCTATGTTTTTTAGCACTAATTTCAAATCATAGAAGAAGTATGCCTTAAAAACATAAGAGCCAGTATATTTTGGGAGTAGTATTGAGCATTGAATTCGGGACGAGCATGAGTTCAGATAGCTCACATATCCATAAAACCATGTAGCCACCATGGGTAGAAAATTGTCATACTTTTTAGATGAACTCTTTTCACAGTAGACTAGTGGATCCATTAGGTAGTTCAAGTCTTATACCTTTGGCCGGGTATAAGATGCGCTTGCAACATGAGGATCGATGTATCATCACTATAGCTCTTATGTGATGGTTGTCGACTAGAGAAACTCCCACATAAGTTCTATGTATTTTTATATACACAATTTATTTTATTTTTACATACATCTTAGAGTAAATTATATCTATGCATACATATAGAGTTCACAACATACATTTAAATATATTTTCTTATATTACACTTGCTTTTAAATTGTCTTATATTGGAATGAGTCAGTTATGTTGAGTTGAGTTGAGCCATGTAAGTTCTTCGGTTTCTTTCAGATTCTTTCTAGCCTATGTTGTTTAGCATTTAAACTCACATACTCGTACAATCAATGTACTGATGTCAGTTGGCTTGCATCGTATTATGATGTAGACGTAGGTGACGAGGATCGGTATCCAGCGCATTATTGATCTAGTGACAAGCTCAGAGTCTGTTGGTAAGCCTGTTTGCCTTGTGAAGGATTCCTTTTATTGCTTTCAATTATATTTTAGTTCATTAGGATTTTGTGGGTCTTGTGCCAACATCCATCTCATTTATTAGAGGCTTCATAAATAGACAGTCAAATATTAGTCCTTTGAGTCTTTCTACTATTATTCTATTGTTAAGACTTGAGTTGTAATTTTTGTCCAAGTTGAATGTTTAATTTTAAAACATTCTAAGTTATTTTATTATTCAGTTAAGTTAAGTGTTATTGATGTGTATCAATATGCATATTGTCTTCCACTTGGTTAAGTTAGCCAGGTCAGGGGTTCGCTTGGGGCCAGCCATGGTCTTCAAGTGCTAGCCACGTCCAGGGTGTAGCCCCGAGGCGTGACACGCGTCCATGGTGTAGGCTCCGAGTGTGACAAACTTTGTATCAGAGCATGGTGTTCAAGAGTCATAGGGAGTCTATGAAGCCATGTATGTAGAGTCCTATCTATCTGTATGAAGCGTGCCACATCTATAATTAGGAGGCTGCAACATTTAGGAAATTTTCTCACTTCTTTCATACTTATTCATGCGTTAGAGATTGATCTCCAAAAAGTTTCCTTCTAAATCGTGGTTGCGTGTGTTGTCAGATAATTATGCCTCCACGAAGAGCTATTAGAGGTCGTTCTGCTAGAAGAGATATTGAGGAGCAAGGAGTACCCAATGCACCTGATGTTCAAGCCCAAGGAAAGGTTACCAATGTTTAGTTCTGTGAAGCTACCAGGATGATAAGTCAAGTTGTGTCTAATCAGGTTGAGCAACAGAGAGATCTAGACAGGAAGGGATTGATACTTTGAGGATCCAAGAGTTCTTGAGGATGAATCCTCCGAGTTTCACTGGTTCGATCACTACTGAGGATCCAGATAACTTTATTAAGGAACCGAAGAAGGTATTTGAGGTAATGCGTTTTGCAAAAATTGAGCAAGTTGAGTTGAAGAATGTTGCTAGGACTTGGTTTGACAATGGAAAGAGGGTAGAGTTCAGGATGCACCACATGCGATTTGGTCATGTTTTGAGGAGGCCTTCTTGGTGCGTTTCTTCCCTCGAGAATTGAAAAACACTAAGGTACGAGATTTCTTCACACTTAAGCAAGATTCTTTATGCGTTCATGATGGGTTGAAGTTCACCCAACTATCCTGTTACACTTCGAAGATGGTGGCGGATATGAGGAGTAGAATAAGACTATTTTTTGTTGGGTTGTCCCATCTATCAAGCAAAGACGGCATGGCTGCAATGATAAAGGTGATATAGATATATCAAGTTTGATTTTATATGTGCAGCAGGTTGAGGAAAAGAAGCTAAGAGATAGGGAAGAGTTTAAGAACAAGAGAGTTAAGACAGGGAACGAGTCCGGATAGCAGAAGAGTAATGCCAACCGATCATCCTTCCAATAGAAACAGAAGCAACCTGCTCCATCATCTGCTAGTGCACTTTCACCTAAGAATAATAACTACAATAGTCAGAATTTCAGAGCCAAGCCGGCCTATTCTCAGGGTAGTATGGTGCAACAGGGTAGTAAGTCTCCTGTTTGCGCTAAGTGTTGTAAGAACCACTCAGGTACATGTCGAGAGTGTCCAAAGAAAAAGCAGGGTAATTAATGGAAGCAATAGAGCACAGTCTTCTTCATTTTCTCCACCAGACAAAGATGCACTTAGAGGGACTACTTTCGGTACTAGCGGAGGAACAAACCGCTTATATGTTATCAATAGTCTCCAAGAGAAAGAGGAGTCGCCAGAAGTTTTCACTGGTATGATCAAAGTCTTTGACATTACTATTTATGTTTTGCTAGATCCAGGAGCGAGTTTATATTTTGTAACTCCTTATGTTGCTATGAATTTTGATGTTATTCCAGAGCAACTTAGTGAACCATTCAGTGTTTCTACACCTGTTGGGGAGTCTATTTTAGCAGATAGAGTCTATCGTGATTATCCCATTTTCGTCAATCACAAGAGTAACATGGACTATTTAATTGAGTTTGACATGGTAGATTTTGATGTTATTCTTAGTATTGACTGGCTCCATGTCTGTTATACCTCAGTTAACTATAGGACTCGAGTTGTCAAGTTTTAATTTCCAAATGAGTCGGTCTTAGAGTGGAAAATAGTCCAGCAGTGCCTAAGGGTTGTTTCATTTCGTAACTTATGGCAAGGATGTTAGCTTCTAAGGTTTGTGTCTATACCTTAACCTGAGTTAATGACTCAAGTGTCGAGGTAACTTCTATTCAGTCAGTTTTAGTAGTACAAGAGTTCCCAAAAGTCTTTCCAGATGATCTACCTGGAGTCTTTCTTGAGAGAGAGAGAGTCTTTGGCATAAATTTTCTTCAGATACTCGAAATATATCTATACGCCATATAGAATGGAACCAGCAGTTGAAAGAGCTTAAAGAGTAGTTAAAAGATCTCCTTGATAAGGGTTTCATTCGACCAAGTGTCTCACCTTGGGGCGCTCTGATCTTGTTTGTGAGAAAGAAATATGGTTCTGTTAGGATGTGTGTAGACTACCGTCAGTTGAACAATGTTACCATCAAAAATAAGAAACCTTTTCCAAGAATTGATAATCTTTTCGATAGCTTCAGGGTGCTGCTTTTTTCTCTAAGATTGACCTCAGATCTGGCTACCATCAGTTGAAAGTAAGAAAGTGTGATATTCCAAAGCCAACATTCAAGACCCATTATGGTCATTATGAGTTTTTGTTCATGTCATCCGGTTTAACTAATGCACCTGCAGCGTTCATGGACCTTATGAATAGAGTTTTCAAACCTTATTTAAGTATGTTTGTTATTGTCTTCATTGATGACATACTCATTTATTCAAGGAATGAAGAAACATATCATGTTAGTCTTCTCAGAATAGTTCTTTAGACTTTGATAGATAAAGATGTACATGCTAAGTTCTCTAAATGTGAGTTTGGATTAAGTCTATGGCGTTCTTGGGCAACATAGTTTCCTGTGATGGAATTAGAGTTGATACCCAAAAGATAAAGGCAGTGTAGAATTGGCATATACCCACGTTTCCAACTGATATTAGGAGTTTCTTGGGTTTGGCTGACTATTATAGAAGGTTCATAGAGGGTTTCTCATCCATTTCGTCTCCTTTAACCATGTTGACTCAGAAAATGGTGAAGTTTCAATAGTCTAAAGCTTGTGAGAAAAACTTTTAGGAATTGAAAAAGAGGTTGACTACTGCACCAATTCTGACCTCACCAGAAGGTACCTAAGGTTTTGTGGTGTCTATGATGCATCTATAGTTTGTTTGGGTTGCGTGTTAATGCAGAATGGCAGGGTTATATCTTATGCCTCCATACAATTAAAAGTTCATGAGAAGAATTATACAAACCATGAGTTGGAGTCAGTTGCTGTGGTATTTGCTTTGAAGATATGGAATCATTATTTGTATGGTTTCGATGTTGATATATTCACTGATCACAAGAGCCTTCCGATATTTGTTTACTCAAAAAGAGCTTTTTGAATATTAGACAGGTGGTTAAAACTACTCAAGGATTATGACATGAGTATTCTTTACCACCCAGGTAACGCTAATGTGGTTCCTCATGCTTTAAGAAGGTTGTCTATGGGTAACACCGCCCATGATGAGGAAGAAAAGAAAGAGTAAGAAAAAAATGTTCATAGACTTACATGCTTATGAGCTTGACTAATGGATTCCGTTGAAGGAGGGATAGTGGTGATACATGAGGCTAAATCTTCATTAGTGTCAGAAGTGAAAGAAAAGCAAGACCTAGACCAAATTTTGCTTGAATATAAGGCAAATATTTACAACCAAAAAGTATTAGCTTCTGAACAAGGGGGAGATGGTGTATTGAGATATCAAGGTAGGTTGTGTGTACCAATGGTGGATGGAATTCAAGAGAGGATCATGGAGGAAGCTCATAGCTTCAAATATTCATGTAATGACCTTAAAGTGAAATAGGAAGAACTGGAGCCTCATATGTGTATGTGATATTGGTAACTTGATAAAATGGTGAGAAATGACCTTTAAAGTTGAGTTTAAAGTGTTTGGGGGTCAAACGTCAAGTAATGAGTTCATGTTGAATTGCTTATGTGAATGATGGAATTGGTTATGTAAGATGTTAATGTCTCTTGTAGTCTTGGATCTTTGGGTTGAGAGTTATTCCTAATGATATAGAATTGTGATAGGTTGATGTGTGATCCACTAATGGTAAAGGTGTTTACTTACATTGTACATTGTGATCATGTCCTATAGGCATATTGTATGGGACTGAAGCATTATCATGATGTTGTATTAATGAAAGTGATGTAAAGCATATGTGTGATCTATATGAATGAAAGATGATTATGTTTAGAAGCTACTTGTGTTAGGATTGAATGTTATATCTCTTTTAACACTAATGAATGAAGTATGAACAAAGATGAACGAATGTGGGATAGGAGATGGATGCCCTCACCAGAGTTGAGGCAACATTTCTAAGAACAATCTCATTGTGCTTTGATCTTTCTAATGAATGAATGAATGATGGGTTGGGATAGATACTATCACGAAAGTTGAGGTGGTATTTAGTAGAAATCCATTACCCTATAATGAATAGATGTAATGAAATTATAATACTCCGTAAGGATTAATGTTAAGTACCGAGTGGATAGTGATATGAGATGGAAACTCTCACATGAGTTGAGGAGAGGTTTCTAGTAACCATCTCCCTATCCCATAACTATGTGCCCACATAGGTCAATATCTAGTGGATTCCACTTAAACTAGAAAGAATAACCCTACCTTAGGCAAGTAGGGATCCCTTATCCAATGAGGACACAGAGATTTCGTGTATTTCTCACATTGTCTATGTCGGTTAAGCTTAACCCCCACAAAGAAATGTAGTGAACTGTCTCTTCTTAAGGGTGTTCTACTTAGTTTGGGTGGTGGAAAGGTACGCCATCTATGCATTACACAAGTAGGCATTTAAGAGAAATCATGGTGTGCTCCCAATAATTCTAATGAAATGAATGGGCTCTTATAATGACCTTAATGAGAATGTTATATTATGTCTTATGAATGAAGGTGTTTGTAAGGTAAATATGCATGTCATACTTGTATTGTATTATGAGTAACTTCCATGTCATGTCTTAATGTATAAAAATGTGCCTTGTCTAGGGGGACTTCAAAGGAGTGCTTAGTGTGAGTAGTTTTATGTAATGCTACTTACACATTGCACAAGTACAACTTAGTGTTGTCGTAGAGGTTGTTCTTAATGTGATGATGTGATTTATATGATGTTTATGTCTCTTAATGTTGTGATGTGTAAAGGTGAAAGGATGAATTGTGAATGCACTAGGGTGATCCTAAAGTGGTGCCTTGGTGTGGTTGGTGGTATGAGACGCTATCCACATATTGCACAAGGCATAGCTTAAAGGTTAATTGAAGTGAATGCTCAAGGTAAAGGTAAAGGTATATGCATATGATTGAGTTCTAATGTTACATGTAACGTGTATGTTAATTGTGAATTATATTATGCCTTTATTGCTTAAGTGAGCATGAAGTTTTACCAAATGACATAAAAGCATGACTTTCAATAAACTGTCCCCTTTTTAGCATGTTTTTGCATGGTCATCATACTTAGTGCTTAATTGTGCTAACACCATCTTCTTCATGTTTTTACTACAAGTGTAGGTTGAGGTTGATAGGTGGACTATCTAGTTGAAGGCTTGGTTTTATATTCTCGAAGAATTGGTATGTCATCATGGATTCGAGGACAAAGAACTCTTATGTTTCCTTTTTTATGTAATAGACTCTTAATAGTTTTCTTTCGATTAAAAAGGATTGTGTCCCTATAATGTTGAGTTGATGTCTAAGAATGGCTATGTTGAGACTTAGTATTCCGTCCTATTATAAATGAGTCTTTGATTGTTGACTTTATTGAGAAAAGTTATAATTCCTCACTATGTTAATTGCCTATGTGATGAATTAATGCTAAAATGTTTGTACAAGACCCCTTTGGTATCGAGTATGCCATGTTATGACTCGGGAGTGATCTTGGGTCGTGACAAACTAGGTATAAGAGAATAAGGTTTTAGGAATGGTCTTTAGGTCTATGTCTCACATTCCACGTCTAGTAGAGTCTTGTTCATCGTTGTGAGTCGCGACACATCTATGAGTGAGAGGCTATAGGACGATAGGAAGTTACACTTCTTTCTTATTCTTGATATCATGCCTTAGAGTGGAGTCCTATAACTGTCCTTTTCCCAATCCTTCTCTTGTGTTTATTGGATATGAATACGAGAGGCAGACCCACAAGGAGAGTGTAAGAGGAGGTTGCTAATGATGGAATTCCTCCCCAAGATCCTCAAGATTGACAAGCTCCACAAAGTGAGCAAGTTCCAGTGGACCCGGTGCATATGACTCAAGAGGAATTTAGGTCCACTATGCAAATAACCTCTCCAGCTCAAGCTTAAGCCGTCACTATCCAAGCCCAAGATATGACGGCCCGAGCGAATAAAGCAGGTGGACTAAGGGTGAATGGCAATAAGGGTACTATGGCATCTCGTTTGAGCGACTTTGTGAGGATGAATCCTACGATTTTCTTAGTTTCTAAGGTGGGAGAGGATCCCCATGAGTTTTTGGATGAGGTGTATAAGATAGTGAGTGCCATGGAATTACTTCTAAGGAGGAGGCGGAGTTGGCTTCCTATCAATTGAAAGATGTTGCCCAAATTTGGTTCACCCAATAGAAGGCTAAGAGGCTGACTGAAACGGGTCATTTAGAATGGGAAGTGTTTACAAAAGTGTTCCTTGGTAAGTACTTCCCTCGTGAGAAAAGAGAGTTAAAGGTGGAGGAGTTTGTCAACCTTAAGCAAGGTAGCATGAGTGGGTAGGAGTACTCCTTGGAATTTACCTAATTGTCTAAGTATGTCCCTTCTTTGGTTTCAAACCATAGAGATGAGATGATTAGATTTGTGACTAGGATATCCGACCTAGTTAACCAAGAGTGTCGTTCGGCAATGCTTCATGATGACATTAACATCTCGAGACTCATGGTGCATGCTTAATCTATGGAGGATTCAAAAACTTGAGGCAAAGAATAAGGAGTTGAATAGCTCTAGGTCCGATGAACCAAGTCAACCTAAGTCCAAGAAGATGTTTTATAATCAAGATTCCCCTATGGTGAACAAGGATAAGGTGTTTTAAGGTCTAATTCTCAAGGAGGAAATGGAGGTGTTTCTTCAAATGAGAGGTCTAGATGTGACAAGTGTGGGAAGAAACATTTGGGTAAGTGCCTTGCCGTCAATGATGGATGCTTTGGGTGTGGGACGAAAGGCCATAAGATGAGACATTGCCCAACACTTATGGCAAAGGGGAGAGAGGGAAATAAAGTTTCTCTTGATGGCCCAAATCTGGATACTCAAAAGAAGACTCGTGTCTATGCTCTTCAAGCCAAGGAGGCCAAGGGGCCTAATCCCTGTGAAGGTTCCGGTAAGTGATAGTTCCTTATTGTGTTGATGTGTATTGATATTTCTTATGATGTGTTATTTTTAGTTGGGTTTCCCTTAAGTGGGGGATAATATGTTGAATAGCAAGGTAGTCAGAGTTCCTTACCCTTATCTCTTTTCCTTTTATTCTTACTCAAGCTTGAGACCTAGAGTTTCCTTGAACCTTGTCTTATGTTTTGGAGTCATGGGCATTAATGAGTTTTTCCATGGCTTTTTGATGTTATGCATGTTTTAGTTGAATTCCTGTTAAATGAGAAAAGTGAGTTTTCATCTTGTTAAATGAGAAAAGTGAGTTTTCATTATTGTGTTCCTCATGTTAGTATGCATCTCGTATGATTTACATAAATGTTTCATGAGGTTAAGTGTTGAACATTCCTAAATGTGTTATTCAAAAGTTGCATAAATTGCCTAAGGATTTTGTAGTGAGCATTATGTGAATTGGAGAAGGAAGTTCCTCTAATGAAATGAAGAATGTGAAGTTTTGATGCATAATGAGTTTGTAGATGTAGTTCCTACTCGCTTGTTGTGTTTTGAACTTGTTGATGTGGAATTTATATTTCCTGATGTACCACGAAATTGTGACACATTTGATTCTTGAAAACTTAGGATTAATACTAGAAATGAGTGTGTTTTTGAATGATTTGATATTTTTTGTTAAATGTGTAGGCAGAATCTTGCATAGAGAGAAAGGTGGAAATGAAGCAGAGAATAATTATCAACAAGTAACGACCACATCCATCTTCACGGGCCGTGGTCCTCTCCACAGACCGTAATTTTTGTCGTGATGCAGATGCCAGTTAAGGCCTAGAAGAATAAAAAGCAGTTGAAATCTAAGTGAAGACCACAGACCACTTCACGGGTCGTGGTCGTCACTACAAATCGTGATGGTGATCGTGAAGATGTATCAAGGAGTTATTAAGTGATGAGGTTCAAGTAAAAGTCACGGGCACCTTGAAGGGCTGTGAAGTTTATCACGGATCGTGGTATCGATCGTGACAGCACTTTCCAGTAAACAAGTTTAAAGACCCAATTTTGGGAAATTTGAAGTGAAACTCACATACATCTTTACGGGTCGTGATCCCTTTGAAGGTCTGCAGTTCAGGTCGTGATTAAGATTCCAGTAAGCAGTGGTGAAGACCCTAATTTTGGAAAATCCCAAGTTAAGACCACAGAGGGCTTCACGGACCGTGATACAGCTCTTCATGCTAAGTCCAGTGACTACATCTGAAGACCCATTCTTGAGATGCTTAAGGAAAGACCACGGAGGGCTTCCCGGACCGAGAAGCCCTTGACATTTTCGTGACCATGGCCGTGAAAGGGCCCGACAATTCAGTTCTAGTTCGATTAGGACTCTTTCTAAACATGTTATTTTAACTTACTAGGTCATTTTTTGAGGACATTATCGGGTATCTTACATTGTGTAAAAGAGTAGATGATATATCAAACTTTGTTCTAGAAACTTTGAAGCTTTGGATTCTTGCTATCATTTTCAGACGATCGGTTAATCGAAGAAATTGTTGTTTAGTTGTTTATTGTCGTATTTGATGCTTAACATGTTTTCATCTTTTGTTATGGTTCTTTATGCAAAAAAAAAAAGTAGCTAAACATCACTACTGGGTTTGTGGGATCTATGAAGAAAATCTAATCAAAATTTTGTCAAACGAGTAGAAGGTGATCTCTATTTACAACCTGTAGTTGCAGCTTTAAATATCATTTCAGTCGATTGAGTGTACACTTTAGACAAGCCAGTATTTGATGTTTGTTCAAGAGAAAAGCATCAATGAGGAAAAATTGAAGTAAATTATGGATTGGTGTTAGAGTGGGAGTTCGAGAGAAGAGATCTTTAACACCAAGTCAATGCAAGCGATAATTAACGTTGTTAACACTTTAAGTTTGAGAAAATAGAAGTTATTATTATCAAATTAGGCTGACAAGCATTAGATAAATTCAATTAGCTAAGGTTAAATAAACATTGATTTGCCTGACACTCGAAATACAAAAGAACAATGGAACTCATGTCATAGTGAACACAAACTTGGTTTCTTAAATTTAACTAAACCAACTCCACAACAAGATCCTTTGGTAACTGTAATAATGAAGTCTACAGTAAGTATTGATCCTTAGATCATTTCAACAAAACCCAATTTTTACTTTCAGTTATTATTTGTTTAGGAGATCATAACCACATTCGAATAAATGCGATCGTGAAACCTTATCTATAAGGAAATTCTCTATGGGATCGACTACTCTAGTTGAGTTCTATAAATTGACAACAAGCATTTATACTTCTTATTTGAAGTGTAAGTTTGGACGTATCATTTCCTCCTAAGTTGTGTGCTCTTATATTGATGTTGCATGTTTGATTTTGGGCTGCTAGTCTTGAGTCATTACCCTTGATATGTTTAAAGTGTCATTCGAGGATGAATGTTCCCAATATGGGGATATTGTAATGATCCTAAAATGAAATAAGAAGAACTAGAGACTCATATGGGTATGTGATATTGGTAACTTGATTAAATGGTGAGAAATGAATGTTAAAGTTGAGTTTAAAGTGTTTCGGGGTCAAACGTCAAGGAACAACTATGACGTCCTAGAACTAGTCATTTGAACTAGTGTGTTGTAGTGTCTTGTCGTTGAAATTTTGTGTGTCGTTTGAGGGCTAAACCTTTTAGAAGTGAATCATATACTTAGACCATTGAACGGGTTACACTTCTGGGTAAGAATCCCCGAGGACCAGCCTAGGGTCCTTGAGAAGGACCCAAACGTTAGCCAAAAGTTGTAAAAAAACAGCTTGACTTACGGTTGCAACCTACGCCCCTTAGACCAATATACCGTAGATAGTGGGCGTAGGTCAAGACTTAGTCTTGGGAGCCTTATCTCCCATTGCCAAGTCTATGAACCAAACAACGACATGCCAGTATGGCTCGTCAATCCACCTACGGTCCATATATGGTGCATCGTAGGTTGGCACCTGTAACGCTGTCAAGACTCGGCCAAGCCAAGGGTTGTTTGGTAAATTCCACCCTTGGCTAATTAAATGCATGGACGGTTATTTTAGGTGTATTAAAATATTTTAATAGTTTTAAAATAATAAAATACCTATTTTGACTTCATTCTTCAAATTCCCAAATAAAACCCTTTCTTCCAAAATTACTTCCTTTCTAGAACTCCATTAAAGACTCCAAGCTTCCAAGTAAATTTCTTCAAGGTTATTCAAGATTTTTCCAAGGGAATTTAGTGGATTCTCATCTAAGAAGTTATGGTAATCCTTTATAGATTAACTTTCCATTCAAGGAGCATATTCAAAATGGATTTCAAAGTCTTTGAATGATCAAAAACCCTACTTTCTAATCTAATCATGGGTTCATTGTTAAAATGTTTTCAAAGAAATTATATTGATGAACTAAGGTTTTATTGATGATTTTAAGTTTATTTTACATTGATTTCCTTCATGAACCCGTGTCTTCCTCTAAACTCCTAAATTGATTGGAAATTGGTTGATTATGAATGTGTAATGAATAGCATGTGTTTATATGAAGTTAGTTTAAGGATTCATGTGATTAACTATGTATTATTGTGGAGAATTATTGATATATTAATGATATGAGGATCATGTCCTAGAAAGGGAAGTTATGAATGAGTTCATGTTGAATTGCTTATGTGAATAATATAATTGGTTATGTAAATATATTTATTGTCTTATCTCTTGTAGTATCTTGGATCTATGGGTTGAGATTGATTCCTAATGATATACAACTAAGATAGGTTGATGTGTGATAAACTTATGGTGGAGGTGTTTACTTACACTGTACATTATGCTCATGTCCTTTTAGGCATATTGTGTGGGACCGAAGCATTATCATGATATTGTATTAATGAAAATGATGTAAAGCATATGTATGATCTAAATGAATGAAATATGATTATGTTTGGAACTACTTGTGTTTGGATTGAATTTTATCTCTCTTTCTACACTAATGAATGAAGTATGAGCAAAGAATGAACGAATGTGGGATAGGAGATGAATGCCCTTACGAGAGTTGAGGCAAGGTTTCTAGTAACAATCCCATTGTCCTTTGAGCTTTCTAATAAATGAATGAATGATGGGTTGGGATGGATACTCTCAGGTAAGCTGAGGCGGGGCATTTAGTAGCAATCCCTTACCCTATAACGAATGGATGTAATGAAATTATAATACTCCATAAGGATAATGCTAAACACCGAGTGTATAGTGCTATGAGATGGAAACTCTCATGTGTGTTGAGGAGGGGTTTCTAGTAGCAATTGCCCTATCCCGTAAATATGTGCCCACATAGGTCTATATCTAGTGGATTCCACTTAAGCTAGAAAGAATGACCCTACCTTTGGCAATCAGGGATCCCTTATCTGGTGATGGTGACACTGGGATTCCATGCATTTCTCACATGGTCTATGTCGGTTAGGCTTAACCCCCACAAAAGAATGCTGTGAATTATGTCTTCTTAAGGGTGTTCTACTTAGTATGGGTGATCGGATAGGACGCTATCTATGCATTGCAAGTAGGCATTTATAGATTAGTGATGGTGTGCTCCTAATAATTCTAATGAAATGAATGGGATCTTATATTGACCTTAATGAGAATGTAATCTTATGTCTTATGAATGAAGGTGTTTGTAAGGTAAAGATGCATGTTATACTCGGATTTTATTATGAGTTACTTCCATGTTATGTCTTAATGTAGATGAATGTGCATTGTCTAGGGGGGACTTCAAAGGAGTGCTTAGTGTGAGTAGTACCATGGGATGCTACTTACACATTGCACAAGTACGACTTAGAGTTGTCTTAGATGTTGGTCTTAATGTAATGATGTGATTCATATGATGTTTATGTCTCTTAATGTTGTGATGTGTACAGGTGAAAGGATGAATGGTGAATGCACTTGGGTTATCCTAAAGTGGAGCCTTGGTGTGGATAGTGGTATGGGATGATATCCACACATGGCAGAAGGTATATCTTAAAGATTACTTGAAGTGAAGGCTCAAGGTAAAGATAAAGGTATATGCATGTGTGAGTTCAAATGTTAAATGTGACTTGTATGTTAATTGTGACTTATATTATGCCTTTATTGTTCAAGTGTGCATGATGTTTTACCGAATGACATAAAAGCATGACTTTCAATAAAATGTCCCCTTTTTAGCATATTTTTGCATGGTCATCATACTTAGTGCTTAATTATGCTAACATCATCTTCTTCATGTATTTAATACAAGTGTAGGTTAAGGTTTCTAGGTGGACTCTCTAGTTGAAGGCTTGGTTTTCTTTTCTCAATACTTGGAATGTCCTCATTGATTCAAGGACAAAGAACTCTTATGTTTCCTTTTTGATGTAATAGACTCTTAGTGGTTTTCTTTCAATTTAAAAGGGTTGTGTGCCTATGATTTTGAGTTTATGTCAAAGATGGCTATGTCGAGACTTAGTATTTTATCATTTTATACATGAGTATTCGATTGTGACTTTATTGAGAAATGTTTTAATTCGGCACTATTTTTATTGCCTATGTGATGAATGAATGCTAAGAGGCTTGTACGAGACCCCTTTGTGGTCGGGGGTGCTCCCGTGTCTTGACAATTCAATTCATTCGAGTTCCACAACTATGTATCATGACTTGAGAGAGATTTGTTGCTTAGTGTCCAAATTGCCAACAAGTTAAAATAGAAAACCAAAGGCCTCGTGGGTTTGCCTAGAACATAGAACTTCCAAAATGGAAGTGGAAGATGATTAATATGTATGTCATCACAGGTTTACCAATGTCTCACAGGCAGCATGATTCAATTTGGGTGATTGTGGATCGCATGACCAAATCAACCTACTTTTTTCTTGTAAAGACTACCCATTCGGTAGATATTATGCTAAGTTGTATCTTCAAGAGGTGGAAAGACTTCATGGACTTCTGGTCATCATTATTTTAGATAGAGGTGCACAATTTACTATACAGTTCTGAAATCTTTCTAGAAAGGCTTGGGTTCAAAGGTGACCTTAAGTATTGCCTTTCATCCTCAGATAGATGGGCAAGCAGAGCGCACTATTTAGACCTTGGAGAATATTTTGAGGGAGTGTGTGATTGATTTCAAAGGTAATTGGGATGATCATCTAATTGTAATTGAGTTTCCTTACAACAATAGTTACCACTCAAGCATCCAAATGGCTCCTTGTGAAGATCTTTCTTAGAGAAGATGCAAATCTACTATTGGATGGTTTGAAGTTGGTGAAGTAGGGTTGATAGGACCATATTTAGTTCATAAAGCTATGAAGAAGGTGAAAGTGATTCAAGAGAGGTTGAAAATGGCACACAGTCGCCAGAAATCCTACACTGATGTTAGGATAACCGAGTTAGAGTTTGAAGTTGATGATTGGGATATCTTAAAGTTTCACCCATGAAGGGTGTTATGTGGTTTTGTAAGAAGGGGAAACTTAGTCCCCGGTATATTAGATCTTATTGAATATCCAAAAGGATTTGGAATATAGCTTATGAGTTTGAGCTACCACAAGAGTTATCCGCGGTTCATCTCGTGTTTCACATCTCTATGTTGAAGAAGTGTCTGGGTGATCCTTCATTGATCATACCAACTGAAAAATATTGGGATCAAGGATAGCCTATCTTATGAAGAGATTCATGGTACCAAGTTCATTAGTTGAGAACAAAAGAGGTATCATCAGTCAAAGTCCTTTGGAGGAACCAATTTGTTGAAAAAAATACTTGGAAAGATGGGGAGGATATGAAGAAGATATATCCACATCTCTTCGGATCCGGAGAAGTTCCAAATTAAGGTACTAATAATTTCTTGGTATTTATTTATAAGTTGGCATGTTGTTTTGCATTTGCTTATGGGTGATTGAACTCAATGTTGAATTTACACCTATATCCTAGTAATAGTAATCTCATTTAAGGTAGAATGTTCCTAAGGGGGAGATATTGTAACATCTCACAAATTTAAATATCTAGGAAGAAGCTAATAATTGGAAATAGTCATTTTTGGAAAGAATGAAAATTTGTAATTTTGTTAAGTTAGAATAAGTTGAGTTTTAGCCAACTTCAAACGGCCATAACATCTAGGTCAATATGAGTTAGGGGTACTTTTAAATATGGTAGGAAATCTATTGGAATGATCTTTCCAACGCCGCTGAGTTTGTGCGATTTTGATTTTGTATGAGTGAGTTATGCCCAATGGAAGTTGGGGTGTTGGAAAAAGGAAAGTCCAATCCGGATTGTGAAAGGGTAGTTTGGTATATTTATTACCCAAGTGTTTTATTTCGTTTTTAATAATTAAGTTAGGGTATAATCAGAATTAGAGCAGTTTATGCTTGTACCAAATACGCTAGGGTTTAGAGAAAAGAGAAAAGAAGAGGAGAAAGGAGAAGAGAATCAAGATTCGTCGAGTTTAGTTTGTGGATTTCGTCAAGGGGTGATACCTACAAGGTAGTGAGATCACATAGCATTGGGTTAGTTCACCCACGTTCCAACAATGATTTAATTCAGCAAATTTAAATCTTTGAAAGTTTAGAAACTGAGTTCATAATGAACATTGTTGAAGGTTTCGTTTGAATTCTTAGGGGTTGTGTTGTTAAAGTTTCTTGCGATTTGATTCATGTTTTCGGGTGTAATTTCGGTTTGAATCTATCATATATTGAGTGTATAAATAATCCTAAGTGCTTAGGGAAAGAATCATTGAAGTCTGTAGGGTTTAGAATGGAAAAATGGAGTGTGTTGCGCCTCTCATAGCCCCAAAAGAGGACATCTAAATTTTGACATCTGGGGTGCTGCACCAGCCAGAGCGCCCCAAGTCAATCTCTGAATTTTGAGCTCTAGCGCCCCGCGCCTCTTAGAGCTCTAGAGACGCCAGTTCACCTCATTTTTCCCCATCTTTTCGTACTAGTTCCTTAGGGATGTATCTATGTCTTCTAGTTGATTCCAACACTCTAAGGTACATCTAAACATAATGAAATAATCAATATATATGAGATCATGAACCTTGAATCCATAATCCAATTTAAGGAAAGATAAGATCAAAGTCAAGAGAAGTAAGAATCAAGTCTAGAAGTTGAGAAGCAAGTCAAAGAGAAGCTATAAAACTTTCAAAATCTTTCACGAATGTCTTAACTTTGTTTTAAGACTTAAATTTCAAGTTGCATAAAGATTAAGGAATAATTTTTGAAGTTCATTTATTCAAAAGAGTATACTGGGACTATGTATTCCTAAAGAGTAAAATGTTTTCATATTTGAACAAGAAAGGAAATCTTGATTTCCAAAGATCCTTTGAGATAGTTTTCAGAAAAGAGTAATAGTTTTCTAAATGAAGCAAGAGAGAAAACTATGATTTCAAAGATAGCCTTTGAGCTATGATTTTGAGAAATTATCTCAAATCACAGAAAGGGGTATGTATTTAAACATAAGAGCTAATATCATATTTTTGGGAGTAGTATTGAGCACCGACATGGGGAAGAGTTCAGACAACTCACATCCCCCATAAACCATGTAGCCATATGGGTAGAAAAGAGTCACACTTTTTAGATGATTCCTTTAGTAATTTTTAGCATAGACTAGTAGATCCACTTATTAGTTCAGGTTTTATACCCCCGCCAAGGTATAGGATGGCCCTGGCAACGTGAGGCAATATATTATATCATCACAACAGCTCTTACATAATGGTAGTCAGTTAGAAACTCCCATAGAAGTAATTTTATTCATATATACACAGTTTATTGTATTTTTACATACATTTTCAGAGTTATAGTGTATCTTTGGATACAGACAGACTTGACATCATGTTTTTAAGCAATTTCCTTTATATTTCACTTGTTTTAAACTTGTTTATATTGCAATGAGTTTAGTTATGTTGAGTTGAGTTGAGCCAGGTAAGTATTCCTTTCAAATTCTTTTCAACCTTAAGTTGTGTTTAGCATTTCAACTCGCATACATGTACATTCAATGTAGTGATGTCAGTTAGTCTGCATCTTATTATGATGCATACATATCTAACTAAGATCGGCATCCACCGCATCGTTGATCTAGTGAGCACTCTAGAGTCAGTTGGTGAGCCTTCTTGCATTCTAAATGACTCATTTTGATTGCTTTCAGTTATTTTTAGCTTACTAGGATGTCGTGGGGTTTGTCCCGACATCTATCTTAGTTTTTTAGAGACTACATAGACAGTCCGATGTTAATTCATTAGTCTTTTCATTGTCATGATATTATGTTAAGACTTGAGTTTGCCTTAATGGCCAAGTTGAATGTTTATTTATAGCATTCAAGTTTATTTCATTAATTTATCTGTATTGATTTAAGTCTTCCGTTAAGTAAGTAAGCCAGGCCAAGGGTTCACTTGGAGCCAGCAATGGTTCTCGAGTGTCAGCGACATCCATGGTGTAGGATCAGGGTGTAACAAATATACATATTAAACATTTTCATCTACAATTCTTAATTGATACATTAATAACCAGAAGTAACTCAAAACGAACATCATACCTAACACCTACGACTACATAACACATGTTATCTGTGTATCATGATAAACATATTAACAAATAAATTATCAAAAAATGAATAACACTATCAAATATTTGTATCACATACCTTTTGTTAGATATTTTATCTTTAAAATTGAAACTTTTCCTTATTTTGTATTTTTACATTACAGCTTTTAGAGTTTCCTTATCCTTGTACAATTTCTTCACTTCCGCAACAGAAATATTTGTATATGATATATAATTTTCCACCTCCATTTATGGTATGTAATAGGAATCACAAATTTTTCATTCAACAATGCTTAGAGTCTCTGCGTCACTTTTTCCACCTTCAACACACATTATTTCACCTGTTGTTGCATCAAAGTTTTGTATCTCTTCATCACTTTAATCCGATGTATCAATGCATAGAGGATACATACCGAATCTCACCTCATGTTTCTTAATTCCTATGTACAATTTCACCCCATATCAGTCCGAATACACAATGGAGATGAATTACCTTCTACAACGTATTTGATCTCAATATTTTTTTAGTTCATCAATATCCAATTCAAAAGCAATTGCTGAAATAAGATTCACGAACGAAATATTTTACCCAACCACTATCCCATCACTTCTGTATCGCTCGTATCTAACGTCACTTTCCCATAATCTAGAATGCCTTAACAAGATCAAAATATTCATTTTCAATCTTCACAAAATTGTGTTCCAAATGTTTTTGAATCAAACTTCTACTATTTTTTTGAAGAACAGTGAGAAGGTTTCATAATTTAAAATTTAAAATTTCCAATTCAGTTAGAGTTTTATGAACGACTGATTGGTTGAAGGAAAACACGTACACATGATATGTGGGAGTCCATTATAATTTCTAATTTTTAATCCCTTATTTAACGCATTAAACTAATAACAACAACTTAATGATTAATGTATCCATCTCCAATATTATGTATTGAAAGACACTAAAAAAATATTTTTTGTAATTTATGAAAGAGTAGGGATAGGAAGTAATTTATTTCTTATACTATGTGTTTTGCATAATTTTTACTATGTTGTCTAACTAAAGAAAAATAAGACAAGAAATATAAAAGATGAAAGCAATAGAAATAGGGAGACAAGAGATGAGAGTTTTTCTTATTATTCCAAATCTTCAAGTGTATTCAACATTATTCTCAACACTACTATTTATAGGATTACATTGAGGAATACGAAAGGGTGTCACAAACATTACATTAATCCTTGAGAATTACTACCCATTAAGGATGAAAATAACCTAGGAGTTATGGTTATCCATTTGACCACATTATCAACACCATTGATACTCATAAGAAGGGAATTAACCAAGGATTTATGGTCATTTAATTAACTACCAAAATGATTTACAATACTCCCCTTGGATGACCATTGATAGATAATATGTCTCGTTAAAACCTTACTAAGAAAAAAACCATGTGGTAAAAAATCATAGTGAAGGACAAAAGAGTACACATATCTTGTAATACGCTTTATTTTTTGCCTCATTAAAAACCTTGCCAGGAAAACCTATTGGGATAAAACCTAGGCCAAGGGAAAAAGAGTGCAGCATGTAGCTTACTCTCCCTGTTGCAAACATTATTTGATTTCTTGGAGACGACGCATTCCAATCTTGGATACAAACTTTTCAAATGTTGAGGTTGGTAATGCTTTAGTGAACAGATCCGCTAAATTATCAACTGAGCGGATTAGCTGAACATGCATCATTATCTTTGCAAAATGTTGCAACCTTGGAAAAATGGGAACCCGTTCTTACACAAGCTCAGAGATCGATAGATGTCGGCCAGAATGACCGGGGCTAAACTACAGTGCTTCTTTTTCTCTTTTTCATCACCAATCCCTCTGAAGATGGCGTCTACTACCATCACAACCCGGGTATCAATCTTTTTTTCTTCATCCTGAGGGAACACCATCGTTCCTAAAAGGCATGCGAAGAATGCAATAGTCTGAGTTCGTCTCCAAGTACTGTGAACATGAAATTCTTTTGGAAATAGTTTGAAATAGCAATCGTGCCCCCATCTTTCAAAAAATCCCATTAATGGTATATCTTGAACACCTAACCAGTCCGCATTTACTAACAATAATATGTCTTTCAACTTCTTACTAGTCGGCCTATCCGGTAGAAGGATGTGATGATCTGGATATTTTTTCCTCTTACCACATATTCCGATGGAGTCCAAACAGTCTTTTATCTCTTCTAGTGTTGGTGTTATTTTGACATCTCCAAATCAAAAAACCATCTTCTTGTCGTCCCAGAACCGAGTGACTACCTCGATAAACGTGGGACAAACCTTTAAGTCCATTATCGAAGGTAAGTGGCCCAAGTGAATTGAGATTTCTCTCTTTTGACAGTCTTTGAGGTTGTCCCACTACACGCGGAGAATGTCTGGTGTCTTGGTGACAATATTGAAACTGAGGAACTAACTTGACATCCACAAAAACATACAACTAGTTAGTTTCCACCCCTCGAGGACACAATAATTAATAAAACACGCAAATATCCTTCAGATAACACATAAATATGATCGTTCTATCGAGTCGTGGGATCTTTGAACTCAGGGCGGTCTTTCTAATGGGCCCAACACTCCTTGGGTGTTGGGTCATCTTAGGCCAATGCGCTACTTTTTGGGATTTGGTTTCGCTCTATTTTAGTTTGACTAAGAGTGGGTTTTATTTATAGTGGAAAGGGTAACCCAAGCGGACTACTTAGGCTCGGACAGTTAACGACCGTTGACTATCAAGTAGCCAACTACATTCGTCAGGGTGCCCCGAGAAAGATATGGTTAATGAACGACTGCAAACCCGCATAATCGTCCTTTAAGTGGTAAATAAAAATAATCATCGTTTGACGGAGTTATGATATGCCATAAATGCAACAGTTGAATAAGGCGATAAGTAAACAGATAAACAATTAACTTCACATAACCAAAACACGTTAGTTTTAAGGTTAGAATCCTCAAGTTCCCCAGCAGAGTCGCCATGTTTGTTTTAAACGAAAAATATATTTTTTATATGTTTTTAACTTTTTAGAGTCGCCACTTAATTTATAGAAAATCAAGAAAACTATATTTTCAAAAAGACTTAAACAGAAAAATCATTTTAAAAACATTAAAGGAGTTCGGGGATTTTTATTAACGTCTTAGGAAGATTTTGAAAGCACTTAAGACGTCCGCTTACTTGCGGTTATCCGACAACTAACTTATTTGGATAAAAACTTAACTTGAGGTAAAAAATTTTATTAGAATTCGCTTGAAAGTGAAAGATTGTTTCGCTACCTAAAAGATTTGCAAAGATTTTATGTTTTAGTATATTTCTTTGCTCGATTTAACTAGGTGATTAAAACGATACGATGACTTGCGGGGATCTGAATTCTTTAACCTTAAGACTAGCGGCAATTAATTAATGAGTAATTAGGCAAATAAAAGGAGTGAGAGAGAGAGAGAGATCGGGGCCCAAACCCGGTTCTGTCTGCCTAGACTGGTATTGGGGCCTATTTGTTTTTGGATTTTCGACCCATTTCACTTGGTACCTATCCTAAACTAATCATACAACAATAATAAATACGGAAAAGAAATACAACAAGGGCTTAGGCCCAAAGATAACAAAATACGATAAGAAATAAGATAAAATGCGGGCTTTAGACCAAGTCCTTCAACTTCCAACTCGCTTTGATTTCTTTGCACTCTGAAACATGTATGTTAATTTTTGTTGGCCGGCTGACTCGACAAAAGAAGTCAAGCCTTTACGGCTCATCTGAAATGCAAAGGTAGAGGAGAAGACATGTCCAAATGGACTCAGGAGGATTTTTACATGCAGAAAAAACGATAATAAGAATTAGTAATCAATAATGACATCTCACTCTTTCACCTATATAAACTAATCCAAGAAGTGAATAACATACGACCAAACCAGTAGGAATTAATCTTCGAATGAGAAACAGTAGGAAGAACATATCAAGAAATCAATATCAAATGCTAAACAAAACCTACCTATAGAAGTATAGAAATGCTAGCTTATCATACTAAAAAAAACATAGAGGTGGCGATTCGAGCAGATTTTCCCAAACGGAGGTGACAACAGAGGACCATAAATAATTGAACAAGATAGCCCTATCTTCAAGCTAACTTACTGGACATAAACATGAAATTTCAGGAATAAATACAGTGCACAAGAGAATAGCATTTTTGAGCGATAACACCAAATAAGAGACTAAGCCAAGCAACGATTTACACTCACGATAGATATTACAGATTAGCTAAAGACGAAAGGGTGACATTATAAAGTGATAAATCCTTGGCTAACTCAATACCCTACAAGAACAAATCTATACAATCACGAGTAAAAAAAACTAAGAGAAATAGATATCAGTCCGACCAAGCGATAAAAATCAATTTCGGAAAGTTAAATCTAAGCTTGAAAGAAAAGCTTTCATGCGCACTATAAAGCGATAAAATAAATCATTAGAGGGAATAATTCCAAAAATTTTCATACAAACAAACTCCAACTGTTTAAAAATTAAGGTGGTTTCCATTATACATGACAACATCTTCAATGCTTATAGCTTCGGGAGTTGCAACACAGTTGGTTAAAAGAGAAAATAACACAAAAAAAAGGACTTAGAAAACCTTTGATAGGGCAGAAAGGTAAAGGGGAGAGCGACCTGCTTTTAAAAAAAATCCAGAGAAACACCTGCAACTTCCATACATCAAACAATACTGATGAAAAGAGTAAAACATAGCTCAAAATTTTGTTAGGATGAACCACAACTAGGCAAGGATAGAAGGGATAGAAGGGAAAGTTCAACAACTTTACAGTAATGGATTAGAGAAGAGGAATAACAAGACACTCACTCAAAAAGGAAGGAGCACCAACAGCAAGTGTAAATCAGCTAAAATATCATACACAATATGTGACTAGTCCATAAAACAAACAAAATGTGCATCTCATGCTAACAAAACAATCCAGGAAATTTGAAACTTGAAGACGGAGTAACACAGGGCAAAAAATGAACTGACCTGTCACATGCTTTCATTAAAACTAAACTTGAGATTATCTTGAGACCACGAAATCACTTAGACGAGCAGAAAGCATAATAGATGACCTCCAATAAATCATAAACCCAACACACGAGTTCGTAAAGCCGACATGTCGATTCTTCCATTCAACTCGAGGTAAAAAAAATGAAACTACATGTCATCGAATACAAACAATAGCACAAGTTTACGCTAAACAAAGATCAAACTAACACTTACACTATCATTTCAAAATTGATCAAAAATGCTGTGAGAAACCTAAAACAAGAAGGAGCAGTAGCAGGCACCAAACAGAAAACTATACTACATATCCTGAAAACCAAATAGAATCGAAACCACCCTAATTCTATCATCCACATAACTCCACAATTGGCATGCCAAACATATTGGTTACAACACAAAAGAAAACGAAAACCAAATTTCTAGGATACCTTTTGAGGGGCAACGAACTAGGATAGCTAACGAGCTAGGGGGCGATCTTCCTACCATAAGAACTCGAATAGGGACAATGATTACGAAATTGGAGCAGAAATCGAACCCCAACACTAAAAAAACAAGTATCTCCTCTTATTTTCTTGAAGTGTATTTTTGTAGGTTTATGCTTAAGCTACTCTCTATGTCTTAGTAAAATTTTCAACTCCAAATTTCCAACCCAAAAATCGCCCCTCTGCAAAGCGATTATATATAGGAGGAGAGTAGGGTTGGGAGCTTTTTAGGGAAAATGGGTCCAACTCGGGTTCAAAATCCATCCCCCGAAAGCAAGATTTGAAAATCTTTCACCCAAATAGCCAGACCTCCCTTTTCTGCAAATTCAAACCTATTCCACAAGAGGAAAGGGAAACGGACGAACAGATTGAAACCATTGTCCTTGACGAGCGATGTGTCCTAAATCCAAGATACGAGGACGATTCACGTGCTCTGTTCTGCTGCTGCGATAACAGATGAGAAAGGGACGTCAAGGGATAAGACAAAACCCCAGCGTACTGGTTTTTGCCCCCCTCGATGCTTTCCGTGAATGCTGGACTCGTATGAGCAGAGTGGGAAACGTGTGCAGCCCACGCGTCTGCAGCTTAGTTGTTCACACCACGAAGAAGATGAATCAAGAGTGGTACAACGCGCTGGGTTCTCTTTGTTTCTTCGTTATCACGCGTTGAGCGCGTTGGGGAACTGAAGGTGTGTTTTTTGGGAATTTCCACGCATTTGGTATTTGGGAAGGATGATGGGGGCCGGGTCGGGTATAGGGGAAAGGGATGGGTCGCTGGTTATAATAAAATTGGGATGGGGAAAGAAATTATGGTGGGCTACTAATACATTGTTAATATTGGGCTGAATTGGAGCTGGGATTTTAACAGAAATTGGGTTTGGCTGGCTAGAGTATGAAATGGAGTTATTTGGAATCAAATGGGAGATGGGCTGTTGAAAATTGAAACATAAAAGCCCCAAAATGGTTTGCCAAATGAATTAAAATATTTGGTAATTAATTAAAAAGCCTCTTAATTTTAACGAAATAAAATAATCGACGTACCTATAAAATAAATAATCCAAAATGTTGACCGTTGCGTGGCTAAATTAAAATATTTAAGTATTTAAAACAAACATAAAATCTTTTGAGATGATTTTTGAATATTTAAAAATAAACTTATTATCGTATAAAACACACACGCATACATATATATATATGTATGTATATATATATATATATATATATATATATATATATATATATATATATATATATATATATATATATATATATATATATATATATATATATATATATATATATATATATATATATATGTATATATGCTTAGAAAATAAGTAGATAGTACAATCAATCAAAAATAACATTGAAAACCTTTTAAACTTTATAAAACTAATATTTCAAGTTTTGTTAAGTTTTAAGAGTCTTGGGAATTAATCCTATATGGGAGGGTCAAAATTGGGTGTCAACAACTGTCCCTCGTTTTACTTTGATTGATGCAAGAAATTCGAGGAGAATGAAATTGACCAATCCAATTTTGACCGACCACACGTTCATCTTTAGGACGAGATTTGATACGGACTTTAGGAATTATGGCTGAACCCCGGGAATGGGTTCCTACATATCTCAGGCTATATGAGAAATCAGGCCACTTGTAGTTCGATACGCTTGATTTAACGCACAATTTTGAAAGAAATCAAAAGTCATTCCGATACCGAACTATGAATGGACCGGACTGCTCGGGAATAGTATTTAAGAGTGGATGTCAGAATACATCCGAGTTTTCAACACTGAGCCCGCCTCCATATCCTTTAACCTTAGGAATCAGGCTGTTTGTTGTTCGACTCAGTCGGTGGAAAATGAAATATGTTATGCCAGATAACCTTTGGTTCTGGATAAGTGACAAATAAAGTCGAGTTTAAAAAAAGAGGCTTGTAACCTCTTAGTCATGAATGTGGTGCACTTCACACTCATAATTAAGAACTTACACGGACATAATTTCCAAAACTCTCGGTGCACTGTCACTCAAATTGGAAACTTGCTTTCAGCAGATACCAAAATTTTCGGATATGAACTGAAACTGACAAACCGGAAGAAAAACCCACATGCCTTCTGATAGGGGTGTGGTTTGATTGTGGTAGAAGTCGCTCCTCAGCTCGCGTCCTAAGAGTTTGACACTCCTCTTTGGACTATTTCCCAATTCGCTGCTAAGAAAAAGTTCCACGTTGTGCTACATCCTTTTTTATGTCGTCCGCACCTGGGGTTTGTGTTTTTTTTCTGAAGAATTCATCCACATTGACACTTAGTTGCTCTCCTTCAGCATTTGACGTCAACTTGATTGGTTTGATGTAAAGCAAATAAAGCTTATGTCTTATGTTTGTAATATAATCTTCAATGTACTCTTCATTTGATGTCAAAATAAATAAAAACTGATGCAGTGTTGATATTTCTATTGATGTTGCCTCTAATGATTATTTTGATATCCAATCTTGCCAAATAAAGACGGATTTGATGTCGATGGGTAAATACTTCTCTTAAGGTGCACGATTTCCTTCTCTGGCAGTGCATGATTTCTTGCGAGGCATGAATATCTTCCCGCGATGCGTGATTTCTTGCGGGGTATGAATATCCTTCCGCGATGCATGAATATTGACTCGCAATGCATGATCTTCCGCGATGCATGAATATTAACCCGCGATGCATGGTCTTCCGCGATGCCTGAATATTAATTCGCGATGCATGATCTTATGCGGGGCATGAATATCTTCCCGCGATGCATAACTTTCTGTGAGGCATGAATATCTTCTCGCGATGCATAACTTTCTGTGAGGCATGAATATTAACTCGCGATGCATGAATATTAACTCGCGATGCATGATCTTCTACGATGCATGAATATTAACTCGCGATGCATGATCTTCCGCGATGCATGAATATTAACTCACGATTCATGATCTTCTGCGATGCATGAATATTAACTTGCAATGCATGATCTTCCGTGATGCATGAATATTAACTCACGATGCATGATCTTCCGCGATGCATGAATGTTAACTCACGACGCATGATCTTCCGTGATGCATGAATATTAACTCGCGATGCATGATCTTCCGCGGGGCATGAATATCTTCCCGCAATGCATGATTTTCTGCGGGGTATGAATATCTTTTCGCGATGCCTGATTTTCTGCGGGGCATGAATATCTTCCCGCGAGGCATAAATATTTGCTCTTGATGTCATCCTTGGTACCAAATGAAGATAGTGCTTCAATCGAGCAACATAGTGATCTTCTGGGTGCCTTTTGGATAATCATATCATCTCAATTGACAATAACGATAAAATGACTCCCCAGATAGTGTATCGTCCCGATCGACAATAAAATAAAAGGACCCCTCATGAGTAGTGTATTGTCTTGATCGACAATAAAATAAATGACCCTTCGGGTAGTGTATCATATCAATCGACAATACAAATAAATGATCTTTCAAGTGGCAACACTATCAGTTGATTCCTCTTTGAATCTAGCTGGACGCTCCTTATAGCCTTCATATTGCTGAGAATCAAAATAACGTAACACTCCCAAGTCTTCGATATGTGCAATATAAAATAATCCCCATATCCGCAGAAAAATTGTAGATTTTTGGGAAGAGCTTTCTACCCCCTTGACTTCCCATATTCGTCAATCGAAGAAATTTGATGATTTCTGAGCAATACTATAAATCTGCATCCACAGAAAAATTGTTAGTTTTAAAATGGACTATTCTGTGTCAATTCTTCAGTTGTCTGCTCCCCGTCATGCTATATTCGGTTGATGTTTCTGATCTCTCGACTCTTGATAGATAAGACAAAATATTTTATGCCAAAACAAATGAAACATAAAAGGAAAATCTTTAAGAAAATAAATTTTCAAGAAGTAGTATTTTGAAAAGGGTCACTGCCAAGTGTCATGACACGCCAGGCTTGGTGAACTTCTTTGATCCTGATGCTTGGAGGTATATCTGATTATTCGATGGGGAGTATTCCAAGTCACTCTATACTGTCGATGAACCCATGTTGAAATTTTGAGGCCATCCTCAAAATTTCTGTCCCAGTTACATGTCTCAAATTCATCTTTGACTGTTGGTGAGAAAATCACGGAATTTTTGAGATTCTCTCAAAAATTTTGTCCCGATTGCAAATTCGAAATATCTTCAGTTTTGACTTGTTGAGGAAAAATCTTCTTCTCGAGAATTTGTGACCTCTAAAAGTTTTGTCCCAATTTCTATTCTAAAAAGGAATAGAAATCTTACGCGATATATGACCGAACCCTTGTGGCTCCTACGTATCTCGTTGAGGCAGGAATCAGGTCAAACATAGTTCCCCTTCAAGGTTAACAACAATAAGAAGTTTACAAAGAAACCGACCAAGGCCTACATAGGCCTACGTATCTCATTCTTGATAACTCAGGTCGAACGTAGTTCAAATACAAAGAAATATTAAAAGGCATAAATGGGGGTGACCGAGGCCGATATAGGCCACCTACGTATCTCATTCTTGAGAATTCAGGTCAGACGTAGTTCATATACAAAGAAATAATTAAAGGGGATAAGATTTTAAACAAAACAAATACAAGCAAACAGAAAGATTACAAGTAAATGACAGAAAACAAACTGAAGCTTTACACCTAATATCTCTTGACAGCATCTGAGTTGATCTGTTTTGGCCATGCGGTGCCATCCATCTCTGACAGGATCAAAGCACCTCCAGATAGTACTTTGCGAACTATGTAGGGTCCTTGCCAATTTGGTGCGAATTTTCCTTTGTACTCATCTTGGTGAGAAAAAATGCGCTTAAGGACCAACTGACCAATTTCAAAAATTCTAGCTCTTACTATCTTGTGAAAAGCGAATCATTCTCTGTCGATACAACTGACCATGACAGACAGCAATCATTCTCTTTTCATCAATCAAGGTTAACTAATCAATCCGCTTCCTGACCCATTCAGCATTACTCAACTCAGCTTCTTAGATGATTCTCAAGGACGGTATCTCGACTTCAGCAGGTATGACTGCTTCCGTTCCATATACCAGCAAATACAGAGTGGCTCCAATTGACGTTCTGATAGTTTTTCGGTAACCCAACAAAGCATATGGCAACATTTCATGCCAACCTCGGTGATTGTCAATCATTTTCCTCAGAATGTTCTTGATGTTTTTGTTGGCAGCCTCTACAGCTCCGTTCATTTGAGGACGATAAGCAGTCGAGTTTCGGTGAGTAATCTTAAACTGGTCACATATATCTTTCATCAAATAACTGTTGAGATTTGCACCATTATCATTAATGATGGATTCTGGTACTCCAAACCTGCATATCAGATTGTTGCGAACAAAATCAGCTACAACTTTCTTGGTTACCGATAAGAAGCTGCTTCCACCCACTTGGTGAAGTAATCAATAGCAACCAAAATGAATCTGTGTCCATTAGAAGTGGCTAGCTCTATCGGACCGATGACATCCATGCCCGAATCCACAAATGGCCAAGGTGAACTCATAGCATTGAGTTCGTGAGGCAGCACTCGAATCAGATCATCGTGCACTTGACATTTATGACATTTCTGCACAAACTTGCAACAATCATTCTCCATAGTCATCTTAAAATAACCGGCTCGAAGGATCTTTCTTGCCATAGTGAGCCCATTCATATGCGTGCCACAAACTCCAGTATGTATTTGTTCGATAAGCTTCGCAGCTTCAACAGCATCAACACATCTGAGGAGACCCAAATCTGGAGTTCTCCTATAAAGGGTTTCTCCACTTAGAAAGAAATTGAGAGCCATACGGCGTATCGACTTCTTTTGGTTGGATGTAGAATCTTTCGGATAAATCCCGGACTCCAAATACTTCTTTATATAAAAATACCATGGCAAACCGTCTGGTTCTGCTTCAACATGTGAACAATGGACTGGATTTTCTTTCAGTTCTATATCCAAGGGATCAATATAACCAGTATCTAGATGTTTAATCATTGATGCAATGGTGGCAAAAGCATTCAGCCAACTCATTTTGTATTCTGGGAGTATGTCTGAACTCGATCTTACGAAATCTTTTGCACAACTTCTGCACATACTGCACGTAAGGTATAATCTTCGGGTTCTTCACGGCCCACTCTACTTGAACCTGATGAATCAACATATTTGAATCTCCAGTAACCAATAGCTCATGGACATCCATGTCAATGGACATTTTTAAACCTAGAATACAAGCTTCATATTCAGCCATGTTGTTCGTGCAGTTAAATCGGAGTTTAGCTGCCATGGGATAGTGTTGACCAAATTCTAACACTAAGACCGCTCCTATACCTTTTTCTTGGTGATTTGCAGATCAATCAAAGAATAACCTCCAACCATGATATGCTTCAGAAATATCTTCACCCACAAATGATACTTCTTCATCGTGAAAATAAGTCTTGAGTGGTTCATATTCTTCATCAACAGGATTCTCTTCAAAATGATCATCCAAGGCATGTGCCTTTATTGCCTTCTGAATCACATACACAATATCAAATTCACTCAATAACATTTGCCATTTGGCCAACTTTCCGGTCGGCATCGCCTTCTGGAAATGTACTTCAATGGGTCCATCTTAGAAATAAGGTATGTAGTATACAAAGACAAATAATGTCTCAATTTCTGGGCAAGCCAAGTCAAAGCACAACATGTTCTGTCCAACAGAGTGTAACGAGACTCGTAAGGAGTGGACTTCTTGCTTATGTAATAGATATCTCTTTTCTTCTTTCCTGTCTCATCGTGTTGACCAAGCACGCATTCGAATGCACTATCTGAGATGGACAAATACAGCAACAATGGACTCCCTTCTCGCGGGGGAACCAATATCGATGGATTGGATAAATAGTTCTTGATAGCATCAAAAACAGTTTGACATTCTTCAGTCCACTTTGTCAAAACATCTTTCTTCAACAGCTTGAATATAGGCTCACATACCACAGTTGATTGAGCTATGAATTGACTGATGTAGTTCAACCTCCCTAAGAAACTCATCACCTCTTTTCTCATCTTCGGCGGAGGTAACTCTTGAATTGTTTTAATTTTGGAAGGATCGAGCTAAATACCCCTTCTGCTGACTATAAACCCCAACATCTTGCCGCCTGGAACTCCAAAAGCGCATTTGGCGGGATTTAACTTCAAGTTGTAACGACGCAAACGATCAAAGAAGTTTTTCAAATGTGTCTAGTGGTCCGAACTCTCGCGAGACTTGATTATAACGTCATCTACGTACACCTCGATCTCCTTATGAATCATATCATAAAATATGGTTGGCATAGCCCTCATATAGGCAGCACTAGCATTCTTGAGGTCAAATGGCATCACCCTGTAATGATATACACCCCAAGGTGTAATAAAAGCTGTCTTTTCTGCATCTTCCTCGTCCATTAGAATCTGATGATAACCTGCGTAACAATCCAGAAATGACTGTATTTCATGCTTAGCACAGTTATCGATAAGAATATGAATGTTTGGCAATGGAAAATTATCCTTTGGGCTGGCTTTATTGAGATCCATGTAGTCGACACAAATTCTAATTTTCCCATCTTTTTTGGCGACCGGAACAACATTGGCCAACCAAGTCGGGTATTATGTCACTTCCACCAGTCGAGACTTGATCTTCTTGGTGATCTCTTCTTTTATCTTTAAACTCAATTCAGGCTTGAACTTCCGAGCCTTCTGCTTCACCGAACTAAACCCTGGATTAATCGGCAATTTGTGAAACAAAACATTGGTACTGAGCCCTAGCATGTCGCTGACCTCCCAGACGAACACATCAATGTATTCAGTGAGTAAATATATTAGATCCTTCCTCTGAGCTTCATTCAAGTGAATGTTGATTTTGACCTCTTTGACACACTCTTGGTCCCCCAGATTTACCGTTTCAGTTTCCTCTAAATTCGACTTATGCTGATTTTCAAACTGCACAAATTCTTCAGCAACATATTCCGGTACCTCATTTTTTTCTTCGTAATCATCAACCTCATCATCACCTGCCTCATTTTGTTCATTCAGCTCGTGACATGACATGACATTGGCAGGTTTAAAACTTATATTACTAAAACCATAAATAGACAAAGTTAGGCAAGTAAAATATAACAAATAAGTAAATAAACAAATTTTCAATAAAAGAGACTTTCATTCAAATTGGGAAATAATGCAAACTTTGGACATGGCAAAGGGCCATGTTGCCTTTTTCAAACATCACGGGGGAATTTTAAAATCCAAGCAATTAAGAAAAATGCAAAATGGTGGGTCTCGGGCCTCTTCCGGACTGCCACCGATTTAAATATGCATAAATAATGCCCTTCTACCAAGGAGTTTGGGGAATCAAAATCGGTGGAGGTCCAATTCTGCAGCATCTCCCCAGGCTCAGCATCGCGGAATTCTTTTAGCTCGACCTCATCCTCGATAATAGCATCAATCTCTTCAAAAAGGCCACAGATTCCTTCCCCAAGGTCGTCATGCTCGGCATACTCCTGGACTGGTAATGATTGATATAGGTGAGGGATTCGCCTATCCAATGCTTGATCGTTGTTCTTCTTCATCTTTTTCTCATCATCTGTGGGGATGTACCCCAAACCATATCTCGATCCTTTGACGAGAACTTGAATAGGCTCAATAATCCCTTGGGAATTCTTTCCCAATCCAAAACCTGATTCAAAACCATCCTGTAGCATGATAGTGGCGATCATCTTGTACACGGCAGGCATAAAGGTTGTGAGGCCAAGTCCTCACTGGTGGCATTTACCAGCTCCACCGTGTAGAAATCCGTACCTCGCGATACTTCATCAATAATTGGTGCATGTCTACTGGATTGACTCCCTTCGACATGAATAACCAGCTCTTCGCTCTTCCAAACAAGTTTCATCATCTGATGAAGAGTAGAAGGCACAGCTCCAGCCATATGGATGAAAGGCCTTCCTAGAAGAAGGTTATAGCTGGTGTCGAAGTCAAAGACCTGAAACTGTGCACTGAACTCTGCCGGACCCATTTGGATAACCAAATTCACCGCTCCTAACATATCTCTCTGAACACCATCAAAGGCTCTTACATTGACTTGGTTTTGTTCCAGCTTCCCCAAGTCAAACTGTAACTGCCTCAATGTCGACAACGGGCAAATATTCTGACCGGATCCATCATCCACCAAGACGCGATTTATGACCTTCTCACGGCATACGATAGTGATGTGCAATGCCTTGTTGTGTGACTGCCCTTCAAAAGGCAACTCGTCATCGCAAAAGCTAATCTGATGCCCTCGGATGACTTGGTTGATCATAGAGGCCACATTATCACTGCTTGTGCCCACGAGCACATACGTATCATCAAGAGCCTTCATCAAGGCCTGCCTGTGCAGTTGGGAGCTCATCAACAGGGCCCACACAGAAATCTAGGCTGGAGTCTTTTCCAAATGCTTAACAATTGAATAATCTTTTGGCTGTATTTTTCTCCAAAATTCCTTTGCCTCACCTTCGCTTATCGGCCTTTTAGCTTGATCCTTCTCCTTTCCTCCAAGAGTCAGCTCTTTGGGAGTATAACATCTCCCAAATCGGGTCATACCCTGAGCGGCAGTGGTTTCAATCACAAGTTTCGGTCTGACAAGAGTTTCTGATGGCACCAAGGCAACAGCCTTTGCGGGTGTCAGGATAACGAACTTTTTTTTCTCTTTGATGCTCAACGAGGCCACAGCCCTTTCCAACTCGTCATGAACAATTGGAGTTATCACTTTTGTCACGCACCAATCATGATTTGTCTCTATCATATTAATATTGCCGCCTCCATGATACATCAAAGGGTTGGTGTTGACATTAGGCGCGGCTGGTTGAAGAGAGACCACCTATTGTTAGATCAGGTCTTGAATTTTGTGCTTGAGGTTGATAGAGTCCTCCTTATCATGCCCAATACTGTTGGAATGATAAGCACACCTTTGATCAGGCTTGTAAAATTTAGAACTAGTATCCACCGGCTTAGGCCCCATAGGGTGGATATATCCGGCCACAGCTAGTCGCTCGTACAGCTTTGTTCGGCTTGCGGCGAAGCACAGTAAAGTTCCTGAATCTGGGTTGAGGTGGATCATAACTGCCTTGTAGAGGAGGATCTGTTGATAACCTCTGTTATTGGGACGGGGAGCTTGATTTCTGGGATAGGGATTTGTTTGGTAGTTTGGCGATGGAGCTTGGTAATTCAGAGGGGGGTTTTGGTATAGTAGAGATTGGACTTGATAAACAGGAGGGGGTGCTCTGTAGCTCGACTGCACGTTAGCACAGTTAGGAGCAACACCTTCGTAGTGGGGAGATGGAATTTGGTAAAGTGGAGGAGGATTTTGGTAAATAGGAGATGGATTTTGGTAATTTGGAGGGGGAGCGTTTTGGTAGGTGGAGGTAGCATTTTGATAGATTGGAGGAGGATTATTTGGGTGACTAGCTTGCGTGTAGCAAGCTTGGTAGGAGTTTTGAGAAGGTCGAGAACGACCTTGGGAGGAGGATGACCTTCTGGGGTTTTTCTTCCCCTCATAAGAGATAGCAGCCACGTCCTCTCTCTTCTTCTTCAACAATCCTGAAGATTCGGGCGACGCGGCTACACGGGCTATCTTTCCTGTTTTCAAAGCATCTTCGATAGTCTCACCAATCTTGACTATCTTGGCAAATTTTGCTTCAACGAGCAATATAATTCTGTCATAATATTCGGGCTCTTGCACCCGTACAAATACTTCGATAATCTCTTTCTCAGACATAGGCGGCCTTACTCTTGCAGCTTCCTTTCTCCACCTATAGGCAAACTCTCTATAGCTCTCAGTGGATTTCTGCTTCATATTTTCCAAGGAGTATCGATCGGGAACGATTTCCACGTTGTAAGCAAACCGATCAATAAAATCCTTTGCCAGAGCATTCCAGCTGGTCCATTGCCTGGTCTCGTGGGAGGTGAACCACTCCAGAGCCTCCCCACACAGACTTTGGCTGAAGATCTGCATCAACAGAGCTTCATCCCTACCAACTCCAACAAGCTGGTCGCAGTAGGCTCTCATATGAGCCATAGGGTTCCCTACTCCTCCGAAAGTATCAAATTTCAGAATCTTGAACCCTTCTGAAAGGTCCATATTTGGATGAATGCACAAATCCTCATAGCTAAGACCGGCGACATCAGGGATGCTTTGGAACTCTTTCATGGATTTCTTGATCTCTTCTTTTATATCCACATTTGCCTCTTCTTTAGCTCTCCATTCTCTTTCCTGTTTCTCATAATAGTCCAGCTCAGAACCGTGCACGTCTTGCTTAGTAGGGACGGGAATCTGGAAAGTTGTTCTTTTAGGTAGGGGTGGAGCTACGGAGGGACTCTAGGCATTCTGTGTGGTTTGGTAATTCTGTGGATAAGTCTGAGGATTGGTATTCTGATTTAGGTAGTGGTGGGATGTTTGGGGATTAAAAGTGTTCTGGTTTGGATTTTGGTTTTTGAACTGGGGAGGTGGAGCGGTTTGGGTTTTTTGTGGATGTGGTGGTATTTGGGAATGGTTGTTTTGAGGGGGAGGAGTTTGGTAAAAAGCCAAAGCATATTGGGGGTTTTGAGCAGTCAGGTCTATAATAGGAGGATTCTGAGCAGGTGGCACGTTCTGAGTTGGATCCAGGTTCGACAAAGGTGGCATGATTACACGAAAATTGAAAGACGGAAAAGCTTGAAAGATAAAATAATGACTACATCTCAGTCATTCTTCTTCTCTTGTAGCATCAGTCACAAGGAACAAACTCGATTTGAATTTTTCCCATGTTGACGAGGGTTTGAGGTCATAGCGAAAACCGAGACACCTTGAGGGGCTATGATCTATATCATCGTGGTAAGCACAAGGTTTGAAGATTTCTCCTCCAACGGGATTGAGACCTCTGTCATCATCGTGGAGAGAGGATAAGACCTCATTCTGGACCAAATCCATGTAGATATGCAACATTGATCCTCTAAACGGTGTGAAATAATGACAAACAAACTGAGTGCGCTCAATTGGCTCCGACTGGTCATACGTGAGAACAGTATTATTACCCTACGTATGCGGGATGTTCCCAATGTCGATCTGGCGGCAAATTCTCGCCTTAAGCTGCACGCATTCTTCTATAGTATGCCCTCGCTGGTTCGGGTGGAAGGCACATACCTTTGCAGAGTTCTCTTGCCCAACGACTGAAGTTTCTCCCTCATGAGGTTTCCACCCAAGATGTTCGTACAAAAGAGCGCAGGACATAACCTTCGCTCCCACGCTATGTGTAGGCTCGTAGGCTGGAAAGGTGATTCACTTGTCTCCTCCTCTCAGACGGCCCAGGAACGGAGGCTTGTAGGTGATTTCCTCGTCAATGTCTTCCCAAGTCGCTCCAGGGTGAGCGTCATCGGGACCACTATCAGCTTCTTGCCCGCGGATAGAGTATTTTCCATGCATTTTCTGCAGTTTATCGATCATATTAATATGGAAGACTTTGTTCTTCTTCCTCAATGCGGCCATTTTTTCACTTATGGTGGTGAATTCCGCCATCTCCGCCGTCAGTTCCTCATCCAACGACACATTTCTAGCTAACAGACTAGCGGTTTCTGAACCTATGTCCGCTTCTCTCGCTTCACTTTCTTGAACCCTCAGTCGAAGCATATCTAACTTCTTACTCAAATCTTCCTACAAGCATATGAAGTCGCGTTTTAAGGGCCTTTGGATGCCTTAGGGGGAAACTCTCCAGTACAAGAGAGATTTTATTCTTTCTGCTACTCCCGGGTTCTCTCCGTCTCAACATTCTTCTTTCTCTTCATTTTTGATGCCAAATCTTCATCCAGCGTTGCAGTTGCGGCTTTGTAGATTGCTGTGGCAATTTTGACCCTGAGTCCTTCTTCTTTGACTTCCTGGATTTCTCGCGTGATTTTTTCTATCTTCCTTTGTAACTCTTCTCCAGTAAGTTCCACCTGGATACTCTTACCCTTTTCCATAGCAATGATCTTGCTTTTCATGAGACAGCAGAGTAGGGATTTAGGATTTGGGGTATGAGATGTGTCTTTTGAGTGAGAAACTTAAGACTCAGAAAATTTTGGTGGGATGTTTTGTAATAATGACTTGTATGTATATTTTCTGGAGATTTCTGGAAAGGAGTGGGTTAACGATATCCTCATTCAAGCAGCGTATCACATAAACAGTTAAACACATATATCGTGTCCTAATTATGCATGTGACACTTTTATGCCAAGGGTAGGCCTAGCAATCTGAAGGATGTATTGCGTCATTTAAACAGATTGTTCCATCCCCCAAAATAAGCTTCACAAATAATCATAGCATCCGTTACATAATTTCAATCAAAACGGGGGGTACATTTTCAGGGAAGGGGAATACAATTGCGAATACAAATAAAAAATAGTCCCACGCAGGGGAATTAGAAGTTCGACGTCCTGCTCCTCCTCTGGCTTTTTCTACCTCTTTGCGGATGATGCACTTGCTTGTTACCACGTACGCCTCAGCAAACACAGCTTTGGAAGATGGCGGCATGACCCGTAGAGTGTTGATCTTCTCATCCAGGGTTGCATCTAGACGCATCAAACAGGTCCTTACATCGGTCAGCTCTTGTGACATCACAGCTAAAGTCCTCTGACTTTCTAACTCTCTAGACTGGTACTCTTGCTCCCTTTGTTGGAATTCCTGCTCCCTTTGGTCCCATTCTTGCAGAAAATGATATGTGTGAATCTGGAACCTTATTTGTACTTCTTCAATTTCTCGACCCACGCGTGGTGTTGGGTTCACTACGCCACGCAAATCATTCTGCAACCACATCTTGTATTCATCGACATACCCAGCTTCATATCGGTTTCAGCCACATCCCACTTCATGTTGATGCGTACGGCCCATTCTTGGAGGATGATCTTGGCGAAAGGTATTTTAGTGCATCCGTTGTAATTGACGACGAAGGAGCTAGTATCCCCTTGGGAAGGTGTGATTTGTGTTCTATCGAATTGCCGCATCACCCTAGCTGGGTAGTAGGGTCGCAATCCTTGGATGCCGGGAAAGACCAAAAAGGGAAGTTTGGCCCCCTACGCTGCTATCTTCTCTGACATAAAGTTCGACAACATCCACTGTATGTCTCCTTCTCTTAGATCATAAAATACTCTCGCCCACGCATCCCTGGTGGTATGAATTCGGAACCTGCGGATGCTTAGATAGAATTCGTAATTATCAAGGGGACTCGTCTAGCTCGGCTTGGGCAACTGTTGTGGCTAGGCGCCGTCCCTTTTGCAGAGATGTTCAGTCATCCACCACTGAAGCAAAATGTTGCAACCTTCAAAAAATGGGAACCCATTCTTACACAATCTCAAAGATCGATAGATGTCGTACAGAATGACCGGGGCTAAACTGTAGTGCTTCTTTTTCTTTTCTTCATCACCAATCCCTCTGAAGATGGCGTATACTACCATCACAACCCGGGTATCAATATTTTTTTCTTTATCCTGAGGGAATACCATCATTCCTAAAAGGCATGCGAAGAATGCAATAGTTTGAGTTCATCTCCAAGTACTGTGATCATGAAATTCTTTTGGAAATAGTTTGAAATAGCTGTCGTGCCCCCATCTTTCAAAAAATCTCATTAATGGTATATCTTGAACACCCAACCAGTCCGCATTTACTAACAATAATATGTCTCAACTTCTTACTAGTCGTCCTATCCGGTAGAAGGATGTGATGATCTGGATATTTTTTCCTCTTACCACATGTTTCGATGGAGTCCAAACAGTCTTTTATCTCTTCTAGTGTTGGTGTTATTTCGACATGTCCAAATCAAAAAACCATCTTCTTGTCGTCCCAGAACCGAGTGATTACCTCGATAAACGTGGGCCAAACCTTGAAGTCCATTATTGAAGGTAAGTGGCCCAAGTGAATCGAGATTTCTCTCTTTTGATAGTCTTTGAGGTTGTCCCACCACACGCGGAGAATGTCTGGTGTCTTGGTGACCATATTGAAACTGAGGAACTGACTTGACATCTACAAAAACATACAACTAGTTTGTTTCCACACCCCCAGGACACAACAATTCGTAAAACAAGCAAACATCCTTCAAATAACACATAAATATGATCGTCCTATCGAGCCGTGGGCTCTTTGGACTCAGGGCGGTCTTTCTAATGGGCGCAACACTCCTTAGGTGTTGGGTCATCTTAGGTCAATGCGCTACTTTTTGAGATTTGGTTTCGCTCTATCTTAGTTTGACTCGGAGTGGGTTTTATTTATAGTGGAAAGGGTAACCCAAGCGGACTACTTAGGCTGGGATAGTTAACAATTGTTGACTATAAAGTAGCCAACTACATTCGTCAGGGTGCCCCGAGAAAGATATGAATAATGAACGACTGCAAACCCGCATAATCGTCCTTTAAGTGGTAAATAAAAATAATCGTCGTTTGACGGAGTTATGATATGCCATGAATGCAACAGTTGAATAAGGCGATAAGTAAATAGATAAACAGTTAACTTCACATAGCCAAAACACGTTAGTTTTAAGGTTATAAATATCAAGTTCCCCTGCAGAGTCGTCATTTTTGTTTTAACCAAAAAATATATTTTTTATATGTTTTCAATTTTTTAGAGTCGCCACTTAATTTTGAGAAAATCCTGAAAATTATGTTTTCAAAAAGACTTAAACAGAAAAATCATTTTGAAAACTTTAAAGGGGTTTCGGGATTCTTATTAACGTCTTAGGAAGAATTTGAAAGCACCTAAGACGTCCGCTTACTTGCGGTTATCCGACAACTAACTTATTTGGCTTAAAACTTAACTTGAGGTAAAATTTTGTTTAGAATTCGCTTGAAAGTGATAGATTGTTTTGCTACCTAAAAGATTTGCAAAGATTTTATTTTTTAGTTTAATTCTTTGCTCAATTTAACTAGGCGATTAAAACGATACGACGACTTGCGGGGATCTGAATTCTTTAACCTTAAGACTAGCGGCAATTAATCAACGAGTAATTAGGCAAATAAAAGGAGTGAGAGAGAGAGATCGGGACCCAAACCCGGGTTCTGTCCGCCTGGACTGGTATTTGGGCCTATTTGTTTTTGGGTTTTTGACCCATTTCACTTGGTACCTGTCCTAAACTAATCATACAACAATAATAAATACGGAAAAGAAATACAATAAGGGCTTAGGCCCAAAGATAATAAAATACGACAAGAAATAAGATAAAATGCAGGCTTTAGCTCAAGTCCTTTAACTTCCAACTCGCTTTGATTTCTTCGCACTCTGAAACCTGTACGTCAATTTTCTTTGGCCAGCTGACTCGACAAAAGAAGTCAAGCCTTTACGGCTCATCCGAAATGCAAAGGTAGAGGAGAAGACATGTCCAAATGGACTCAGGAGGATTTTTACATGCATAAAAACGATAATAAGAATTAGTAATCAATAATGACATCTCAAAATCACCCTTTCACCTATATAAACTAATCCAAGGAGTGAATAACATAAGACCAAACCATTAGGAATTAATCTTCGAATGAGAAACAGTAGGATGAACATATCAAGAAATCAATATCAAATGCTAAACAAAACCTACCTATAGAAGTCTAGAAATGCTAGCTTATCATACTAAAACACATAGAGGTGGCGATTCGAGCAGATTTTCCCAAACGGAGGTGACAACAGAGGACCATAAATAATTGAACAAGATAGCCCTATCTACAAGCTAACTTACTGGACATAAACACGAAATTTCAGGAATAAATACAGTACACAAGAGAATAGCATTTTTTAGCGATAACACCAAATAAGAGACCGAGCTAAGCAACGATTTACACTCACGATAGATATTACAGATTAGCTGAAGAAGAAAGGGTGACTTTATAAAGTGATAAATCCTTGGCTAACTCAATACCGTACAAGAACAAAGCTATACAATCACGAGTAAAAATAAAACAAAGAGAAATAGATATCAGTCCGACCAAGCGATAAAAATCAATTCGGAAAGTTAAATCTAAGCTTGAAAGAAAAGCTTTTATGCTCACAATAAAGCGATAAATAAATCATTAGAGGGAATAATTCCGAAAAATTTCATACAAACAAACTCCCACTGTTTGAAAATTAAGGTGGTTGCCATTATACATGACAACATCTTCAATGCTTATAGCTTTGGGAGTTACAACACAGTTGGTTAAAAGAGAAAATAACACAAAAAAAAAAGAACAAAAAAAAAAGACTTAGAGAAAACCTTTGAGAGGGCAGAAAGGCAAAGGGGAGAGGGACCTGCTTTTAAAAAAATCTAGAGAAACACGTGCAACTCCATACATCAAACAATACTGATGAAAAGAGTAAAACATAGCTCAAAATTTTGTTAGGATGAACCACAACTAGGCAAGGATAGAAGGGAAAGTTCAACAACTTTACAGTAATGGATTAGAGAAGAGGAATAACAAGACACTCACTCAAAAAGAAAGGAACACCAACAGTAAGTGTAAATCAGCTAAAATATCATACACAATATGTGACTAGTCCATAAAACAAACAAAATGTGCATCTCATGCTAACAAAACAATCTAGGAAATTTGTAACTTGAAGACGGAGTAACACAGGGCAAAAAATGAACTGACCCGTGACATGCTTCCATTAAAACTAAACTTGAGATTATCTTGAGACCACAAAATCACTTAAACAAGCAGAAAGCATAATAGATGACCTCCTGAGACCACAAAATCACTTAGACAAGAAGAAAGCATAATAGATGACCTCCAATAAATCATAAACCCAACAAACGAGTTCGTAACGCCGACATGTCGATTCTTCCATTCAACTCGAGGTAAAAAAAATGAAACTACATGTCATCGAATACAAACAATACCACAAGTTTACGCTAAACAAAGATCAAACTAACACTTACACTATCATTTCAAAATCGATCACAAACGCTGTGAGAAACCTAAAACGAGAAGGAGCAGTAGCAGGAACCAAATAGGAAACTATACTACATATCCTGAAAACCAAACAGAATCGAGACCACCCTAATTTTATCATCCATATAACGCCACAATTGGCATGCCAAACATATTGGTTACAACACAAAAGAAAACGAAAACCAAATTTCAGGGATACCTTTTGAGGGGCAACGAACTAGGACAGCTGACGAGCTAGGGGGGTGATCTTCCTACCACAAGAACTAGAATAGGGACAATGATTACGAAATTGGAGCAGAAATCGAACCCCAACACTTAAAAAACAAAAATCTCCTCTTATTTTCTTAAAGTGTATTCTTGTAGGTATTTATGCTTAAGCTACTCTCTATGCCTTAGTAAAATTTTCAACTCCAAATTTCCAACCTAAAAATCGCCCCTCTGCAAAGCGATTATATATAGGAGGAGAGTAGGGTTGGGAACTTTTTAGGGAAAACGGGTCCAACTCGGGTTCAAAATCCATCCCCCAAAAGCAAGATTTGAAAATCTTTCACCCAAATAGCCAGACCTCCCTTTTCTGCAGATTCGAACCTATTCCACAAGAGGAAAGGGAGACGGACGAACAAATTGAAACCATTGTCCTTGACGAGCGACGTGTCTTAAATCCAAGATGCGAGGACGATTCGCGTGCTCTGTTCTGCTGCTGTGAGAACAGATGAGAAAGGGACGTCGAGGGATAAGACAAAACCCCAGCGTACTGGTTTCTGCCCCCTCGATGCTTTCCGTGAACGTTGGACTCACATGAGGAGAGTGGGACGCGTGCGCAGCTCACGCGTCAGCAGCTTAGCTGTTCACACTGCGAAGGAGATGAAGCAAGGGTGGTACCACACGCTGGGTTCTCTTTTATTTTTGTTATCACGCGTTGAGCGCATTGGGGAACTGAAGGTGTGTTTTCTGGGAATTTCCACGCATTTGGTATTTGGAGAGGATGATGGGGGCCGGGTCGGGTATAGGGGAAAGGGTTGGGTCGCTGGTAATAATAAAATTGGGATGGGGAAAGGAATTATGGTGGGCTGCTGATACATTGTTAATATTGGGCTGAATTGGAGCTGGGATTTTAAAAGGAATTGGGTTTGGGCTGGCTAGAATCTGAAATGGGGTTATTTGGAATCAAATGGGAGATGGGCTGTTGAAAATCTAAACATAAAAGCCCCAAAATGGTTTGCCAAATGAATTAAAATATTTGGTAATTAATTAAACAAGCCTCTTAATTTTAACGAAATAAAATAATCGACGTACCTATAAAATAAATAATCTGAAATGTTGACATTGCGTGGCTAAATTAAAATAGTTAAGTATTTAAAACAAACATAAAATCTTTTGGCATGATTTTCGAATATTTAAAAATAAACTTATTATCGTATAAAACACACACACGTACATATATATATGTATATATATATATATATATATATATATATATGTATGCTTAGAAAGTAAGTAGATGGTACAATCAATCAAAAAAAACATTGAAAAACTTTTTAAAATTTAAAAAATTAATATTTCAAATTTTGTTAAGTTTTAAGAGGCTTGGGAATTAGTTCCTATATCGGAGGGTCAAAATTGGGTGTTAACATATGTTTGACTCCATTTCAATGTCTTTTTATCGGGATGAGCTAAATCATGCCAATTAATTTACTGCAAAACAGATATCGGTCGAGTATTATTGGTAAGATAGAGTAGTGCCTCAATAGCACTAAGATATGCAGTTTTATCACCAAGAAGTTATTCATCATTTTCTTGAGGTCGAAATGGATCTTTATGTATGTAAAGAGTTCTCACAACCAACGGGTACTCAATGAATGTGATTTGTCCATGTAAAATCTCTTTAAAACCTTTATAGTGTATGTTGATTGATGGACAAATATTATATTTTTCAAATACTCCATCTGTAGGCCAAGACAAAATTTTCTTACCAAGATCTTTTATTCAAATTATTTCGTTAAACACTCAACAACTTTTCAAACCTCATTAGGAGTGACAATGATATTTAAATCATAAGCATACACATTTATTATAACAAAATCAGATGCAGACCTTTTTATAAAAACACAAGGAAAAACAGGGTCATTTTTTACCCTTGCTTTAGCAAAAATTGGCCAAGACGATTATACCACATCTATCCTGATTGTTTTAATCCACATAAGGATTTCTGAAACCTTATTGAATAATTTTCTTGCGAATTTTTATATACTTCAGGCACATTGAATGTTTTAGGAACTTTCATGAAAATATCATTATCCAATGAACCATATAAATAAGCCGTGACAACAACCATTAGACGCATTTCAAACTTTTCATGAACTGCCAGATTTATTAGATACCTGAAGGTAATTGCATCCACCACACGAGAATATGTTGATAACGTTCAAATATACATCTTGAAAAGAAATATAAACGATTGTATGCAATATTTTTACCCAAATATGAGTCGGGATCGATCCCACAGAGAATATGGAAGAATATTATCAATAGAAAATATTTGACTCGATAGTCGTTATATAAATATGGGGGTTTTAAATTGAAATAAATATAAAAGAAATAAAAAAACTTCGAACTAAGTATTTATTTATATCCAAATGAATAAAAATAACTAGGAATGTGTAATACATGCAAAATGATAAGTTAGGTGTCTCTAATTCCTAGGAACCCTAAAAACATAATTGAATCCGAAGAAATTAGGAAATCAAAATCCGAAAGGAATTGATTTCCATAAATTATTTGTTGTTTCTGAAATATTTTGTCCCCGACGCCTTCCAAGGAATTAGATGGCCTTAGCTGCTGACACGTGGCAGTCATAAGCCTAATTCAAATTGAATTGGCGTTCATCTTTGCACCATATATAGAAATATATTATTTTAAAAAATTTAATCCATTATGGTGCCTGCTTGATTTTCTTTTTCAACTTTCCACCTTTAATTCGTTTTAGCTTCAAACCTCTTCATTTTCCACCAATTTAATCCTACAAATAAAATATAAAATTTAACGCAATCCATCAAATTATTGATAAAGTGGCCAAATCTAAATAATAAATGTGAGGCAAATAATGATTAAAAATATATATTTTGGCCTCACATCATGTCTCCACATAATCAATGTCAGGCCTTTGCGAAAAAACTTGTGCCACAAGTCGTGCCTTATATCTTATGTTTTATTTTTAAAAAAATATTTATTTTTTAGACTTTGTTTTAAGAGTCGCCACTTAATTTTTAAGAAAAATCAAGAAAACTTAGTTTTCGAAAGATTTAAACAGGAAAACTTAAGAAAACTTTAAAGAGGGTATGGGGATTCTTATTTATATTTTAGGAAGGTTTTTACGGCACCTAAAATATTCGCTAACTCGCTATTATCCGACGACTTACTTGTTTGGCTAAAATTTCTAACTTAATTTTTTGAGATAGAGATTATTTAGAGTTGCTTGAAAATAAAGTATTAATTTACTATCTAAGTGAAATTTGACTTGCAAAACTTTATATATTGTCATTTTAAGTCTATTTAAAGGCGATCGATTTAGTTTGAATTGTTAATCATAGTGGCTTATTATGGGGATTTGAAATTTTTTAACCTAAAACTAACGACAAATATCAACAAACATATAAGTGACAAAGTAAAAGAGAGAGAGTTGGGTCCAAATCCGGTTTTTGTCCGCCTGGACCGGAATTTGGACTCATTTTGTTGTGGGCCTTTTGGCCCATTTTCACCTGTCATAATGATTCTAATAATACAACAAAAATAAAGAAAACAAGGGCTTAGGCCCAAAAATAACAAAATACAAAATTTAAGAAGGCTTCAACTTCTCGGCCTTTCTGAATTCTTTTGACTCAGGACCTGTACGTCAACTTCATGGATTGACTCGATGAATAATATTTGAAGTCGTTTATGGCTCATCCGAAATGTGAAGGGACAGAAGAAGATAGGAGTTCATGATGAACTCAGATAGATTCCGCATGCAACAATAACAAAGAGTAACTATTAGAGTCTGATAATAGCCAAGAACTCAGACAATTTAAGCAAGTCACAATAGCATTTGATTTATTATAACAAAAATAATTGAGTTGAATTTAAACAGCATGGACCTGGACAAAGAGATACTAACTCAAAAGACGCTGCATCCAAGGCACACTAACAATAAAATAATGGTCATTTGAGCCACTGTTTTAACATTTAAAATCCATAGCAACCAAATGCCATGTAAGTTTGAGTATGCTAATAAATGATGCAAACAATTAAAATAAGATTAAATTAAAAATTATTAAAGTAGCAAATCCGTAACTAAAATTGGTATTTAAATAAATTTAATAATCATCAAGTACAGAACGCATAGAAACGAAATAACTGCTCAAACATTGTAAGACAAGACAATGATAAAAAAACAATCCTCATGAAAATGAACCAAATAGGGCAATGATAAGGAAGATATATCATGAAGCTCATATTTAAAACTACCAATGATAGGCATTTTTCTTAACAAAACTTAATCAAAATTGAAACATGAATTTGAGTAAAATAGAGCGATGCTAGGCAGTAATGCATTATGCTTTCACAATTCTAAGAAGATGAAGAATAGAGAAGAAAATAAAGACACATCAAAGCAACACAAAGAGTTAAGAACAGACCCATTAATCTAATTGAAAGCATTAAAGGCGCTCAGAGACGAGAAATAAACTTAAACAAGTTATAAAATTCCCCCAAGTTTCAAAATGATGATTTGAAAATTCTAACTATTAAACTAATAGCACGAAGAGGATAGACAGTAAGATCAAAAAGTCAAAAATGAGGTGCCACTTTAACCAATTTAACAGATGCTTAATTGTGCAAAATGATATAAGACAACACAGGGACGTGAGAGCAACCAAAACCAGAACCTTATAGGAAAACGCTAACTGGATGCAAAAGGAAATCCCTGAAAAATAAATCAACAAGAAACTCACGTGCATCGCAAAAGTCTAAGAAGAGGAGCGAGAAATCTACGATAACTTCATCAAAGAAAGCAACTTGTACTAACAAAAGAAGAGCATTTAACAGTAATGAAAGAGAAACATTGCCTGAAATCGGGTCATCTTACTAACGTGCTCCTCCTTCTTTGTTGCAACGAATTGAGACAGAAACGAGTAGGGGCGACTTCACATTGACGAAAAATCAAGAACTCTGACGAATTTCGAAGACGACGAGTGAAAGGAGGAACAGGCACACGAAACTTGAAATCTTTTTAGAGGTTTGAGTCTCAAATCTCTGTATGCAACTCTATGCCTCAACCTTTCTAATTTTCCTTTCAAAAATATTTTTCTCCCTTTTTCTTTGAGACTTTGTAACTCTCTACCTCTAAAAACTTCTCTTCACCCCAAAAAATAAATTTCCAAACAATGATTGAAGAAGAGGCTTGTATAGAGGGAGATGGGGCAGATTGAAAAGGGGGGAAACCGAGATATGGGAATCTCGAAGTCGAAATTCGAATCCCTTCAAAAGGATAAGGTGTCCAGCTATCAATTGTACCAAACTTGTACAATTCTCAATGGAAACTACATTGCAGCCGTCCGATTCTAGCAAAGGACGAACGATCAAGGAGATTACAACATCTATGAAATTCTTCGTACGGATGAGGATAAAGGAGACAGAAGAGGGACGCGGCTGTATTGATGCTAGACTCGGGTTAGTTTCGCTGGTCTGGGATCGCGATGAAGAAGAAATTGGTACAGGGGTTTTTTTTCTACTGTTGCGCGAAAAAGAAGAAGAATGAAGTGAGGTCGCTTGGTATTGCACGCTACTGGTGATGTTGTCCTACGTAATGTGTGGTTATATTGAATTGGGTATTGGTTTAGGAAGCGGGCTGAGTAATCTGAAAATATTTTGGGCTGCTGGAAGTCGAAAAATAAAAGGTCCAAATTGATTTGTCCCAAATGGGTTAGATTGATTAACTGGCCAATAGATTGCACTTATAGCCAAATGAATTTATAACATAACCAAATTGAGGTTGATTAGCAAATTTGGTTAAGATTCAATTAAGATGAATTAATATCAATTAATTAACAAGCTTCTTAATTTTAACAAAAATAAAATAATTGACTTAATTATAAACTAATTAACCTAAAAATATAGACTATTGAATAATTAAACTAATTAACCAAATATTTAATTAAAACAAAATCTTTTTTAGACGGTTTTTAAATATTTATAAAATAAACTAATTATATAAAAAGAAATATTTATTATTAAAATTATAAAAGCGACCGAAACTATTTCAAAAAAAAACTTGAGAAATATATTGAACTTTATAAACTAATTATTTCAAATTGTTTGGAATCTAGGAAGCTCGATGATTATTATTATTGGGAAGGGTCAAAATTGGGTGTCAACAACTGTCCCTCGTTTTACTTGGATTGATGCAAGAAATTCGAGGAAAATAAAATTGATCAATCCAATTTTGACCGACCATATCTTCATCTTTTCTCAAAAAGGATTTGGTATGGACTTTAGGAATTATAGCCGAACCCCGGGAGTGGTTTCCTACATATCTCAGGTTATATGAGAATTCAGGCCACTTGTAGTTCGATAAGCTTGATTTAATGCACGATTTTGAAAGAGTTTGAAAGTCACCCCGGTACCAAATTATGAAGGGACCGAAATGCTTGGGAATACGATTTAAGAGCGAATGTTGGAATACAACCAGGTTTTCAACATCGATCCCGCCTACATATCCCTCAACCTAGGGAATCAAGTTGTTTGTAGTTCAACTAAATCGGTTGAAAAGGAAATCTCTTATGCTAAGATAATCTTTGGTTCTGGAGAGTGACAAACTAAGTCAAGTATGAAAAAGAGGCTTGCAACCCCCTTAGCCATGAATGTGATGCACTTCACACCCATAATTAAGAACTTACACGAACATAATTTCCCAAACTCTTGGTGCATTTTCACTCGGATTGGGGAGCTACTTCCGGTAAATACCAACATTTTTGGACGCGAAACTGAAACCAAAAATCTAAAGAAAAATCCACATGCCTTCTTCTGATAGGGGTGTGGTTTGATTGTGGTGGAAGTCTCTCCTTTGCTCGCGTCCTAAGAGTTTGATACTCCTCTTTGGACTATGTCCCAGTTCGCTGCTAAGAAATATTTCCACGTTGTGCTGCATCCTCTTTGATGGCGTCCGCACCTGTGGTTTTGTTTTTTTTTTTGAGAATTTATCCTCTTGGGATGCTCTCGAAAAAGACTAAAGTAAAACTCATTAGCATAAAAATGCAATCCAAATGGGAGACAGTGTCTTTTACCGCATTGACACTTAATTGCTCTCCTTGAATATTTGACGTCAAATCCGTTGGGTTTGTCGTAAAGCAAATAAAGCTTATGTCTTATGTTTGCAATATAATCTTTAATGTACTCTTTATTTGATGTCGAAGTAATAAAATATAGACTGATGTAATATGTTGATGGCTCTTTTGATGACGTTATGATAGGATGATGATGATGATACTCCATCGATAGGATGATGATGATGATGCTACTAAAGATTCTTTTGGTAGGATAATGTTGATTCATTGGTAGGATAATATTGATGATCCATTGATAGAATAATGATGATCCATTGGTAGGATGATGATAATGATCCATTGATAGAATAATGTTGATGATCCATTGGTCGGATAATGATGATCCATTGGTAGGATAAAGTTGATGACCCATTGATAGGATAATGATGATCAATTGGTAGGGTGATGATAATGATCCATTGATAGGATAATGTTGGTGATCCATTGATAGGATAATAATAATCCATTAATAGGATCATGATGATCCATTGATAGGAATGATACTGAATATCTGTCGGTGGAATGTTGTTTATATATTGATAGGATGATATTGATAATCCATTGATAGGATAATTTACTGTATATCCGTCGGTGGGATGATGATTATCCATTGATATGATGATATTAATGATATATTGATAGGATACTGTTGATCCATCGATAGGATAATTATAATGATACATTAAAGATGATAAATATTCCTCGGTAGGATGATATAGATAATGATCTGCATGCGAAAGGATGACGATCCATTGATAGGATAGTGATTATGATTCATTGATAGGATAATATTGATGAAGATCCATTGGTAGGATGATGTTTATGATTTGTTGATAGGATGATGTTTATCGATTGATAGGATGATGTCTATTGATACGGACGAAAGATGATGCTTCACCGAGCAACATGGGTGATCTTTTGGGTATCTGACAATATCGTCTCAATCGACAATAAAAAAATAAAAATGATCTTTAGAGTAGTGGTATTATCTCATTCGGCAATACGATATAAATGACTCTCTGGATGGTAATATTATCATGTCTGATAATATAATGCAAAGAACGTCCTCCGAGTATCTATACTTGATGGATAACAGTAAAATGTCTTTTGTCTAGATTTTCATTCGTTCCATCTCCGAACATAGTTGTATGTTCATTATGGACTTCGCCTTGTTGGGAATTGAATTAAATAATTTTATTCATACTTTCCATATCTTTAGTATAGTACACCACCAAATATTTATTGCATCCACAGAAAAATTGTCAATTTTAGGGAGATCTTCGCTCTTTTGAATTCTACATATTCATTGAATGGAGGAATATGTTAATTTTGAGGTAAACCTATAGATCTGCATCCACAGAAAAATTTTAGTTTAAAAAAGAACTGATCTTTGTCGACCTCTTCGGTTGTCTACTCCTTGTCTTGGTATATCTGGTTGATTCTTCCGATCTTCCGCCATCTTGGTAGATAAGACAAAATATTTTTATGCAAAAATAACTAAAACATGAAAGAAAAGTTATAAAAGAAAACATGTTTTCAAAAATAATATTTGGCAAAGGTCGCTATCAAGTGTCATATCACGTCAAGCTTAAATAAACGCCTTTGAATTTGATGTCTCGAGATCTATCTGATTACTTATTTGGAATCATTCAAAGTTTCTCTAGACTGCCGATAAACCTTGTCAAAATTTGAGACCATCCTCAAAATTTTGTCCTAGTTAACTGTCTTGGCTTTTCTTTCACCGTTGGTAAGCAAATTATGGAACTTTTGAGATCTTCTCAAAAATTCTGTCCCAGTTGACTGTTTTGGCTTATCTTTAACTATTGGAAAGCAAATTACAGAATTTTTGAGATCCTCTCAAAAATTCTGTCCCAGTTGTCTGTCTCGGCTTATCTTTAACCATTAGTAAGCAAATTACGGAATTTTTGAGATCTTCTCAAAAATTCTGTCCCAGTTGCAAATTCCAAAGTAACTTCAGTTTTGACATTGTTGGAGGATCTTCTTCTTGAGAATTTTTGAGTTCCTCTAAAAATTATGTCCCAGTTTCTATTAAAAAGAAAAAATAGAAATCTTATGGGAGATATGACCGAGCCGTTATGGCGCCTACGTATCCCGTTGAGGCAGGAATCATGTCAAACGTAGTTCCTCCTCAAAAGTTAACAACAATAAGAAATTTACAAAGAAACAGATCGAGGCCGACATAGGCTGCCTACGTATCTCATTCTTGAGAATTCAGGTCAGACGTAGTTCATTAAAAAGGGACAAATCCTAAGCATAAAGTATTACAAGCAAATAAAGGTATTACAAGGAAAATATAGAAATCGAGTCGTCAAACATGGCATATTTAACATCATTTAAGTAGATTGATGACTTGTGAAATCCAATGTTCATGCTCAACCATCAAATGTATCAGTGTGTTCTTTTAGCAAACTGATGAGTTCTCTCTCCTGTGTTTTTGTCAAATAGGCACCAATTTTGATTTCTTTGATTCATTCATCATTTTTTTGATTCACTATTCTGATCTCTTCCGAATTTGACTCATCGTGACTCTCAAACTTTCTCAATTCCTCAACCATAAGTACCATGATCTTCTCATTGTAGACCTCAAATTCGTCCGCCTCTATCCCATTTTGTTCATTTGGCTTGTGACATGACATGATATTGAAAAATTTGAAAACATCATCACTGAAATTATAGACAAATACTGTTATATAGCAAATATAAAACAAGTAAAAGAAATTTTTGCAATAAAGGAGTTTTTCGTTTGAAATAAGAAAATAAGAACTTTGACAAAAAAATTTTTTTTTTTTCTTCAAAATATTAGGAGGGAGTTTAAAACATAGTGATACAAAAATAGAGTAAGGGATGGGTCTCAAGCCTCATTCGGGACACTAAAAATTTGAAAATAACATAAAAATTGTCTTTGTCTACCAAGACGAGCGAGGAATCAAGAGCGGAGTGGATGTCCAGTTAAGAGTTTGCTCATGGCTCGCTGTCTAGAATGACTGGCGTCTCAATCATCTCTTCAAGCACAATATCACCTTCTTTGAACAAATCTTCGATTCCTTCCCCTAGACCATTACGCATTGGAAAAGACTAATAAGATAATAATTTTGAAAAATCTTGATCGATCTTGTTCTTGTTCAGACCCTCCTTTGGCACTAAAGCAAAAAGTTTGATGAGGTGCCACGATCACAAATTTGGATTTCTCTGCTTTGATTGGAGGGACTACAACTTTCTCAATCTTTTCAAGGTTTGTTGAGATTATGACTTTCTCCACATTCAAATCTTCTTCGACTTCAACCATATTAATAGTCACCCCTCCATGATTTGGCATGGGGTTACTATTGACATTAGGAGTGGCGGTCTGAAGAGTGACGACCTTTTGGTCTATCAAGTCTTGAATTTTATGCTTTAAGTTGATGCAATCCTCAGTAATATGCCCAGCACCTCCTGAATGGTAAGCACAGTGAAGATCAGGTCGATAAAGCTTAGAGTTGACAATGATATTTTTTGGATCAATTGTCTGTATCATGCCAGCTGATTTCAATCTCTCAAAAAGTTGCGTTCGGCTCTCAACCAAAGTAGTAAAGATTCTAGAAGGTTTCTTCTCACGATTGGGATGAGGAGGAAAGTGTGAAGGTACTTGACGTTAGTTTGAAAGATTTTGGTGAGTTGGTGCTTGCGTTTTGAAATTTGAATATTACGGAGCTCAGTAGCCAGGAAGGATACTTTGGTAGTATGTGGTGGATTTTGGTAACTTCGTTGGATATTTGAACAATTAACTGATAGAGCTTGATAATATGGATGGGTATTTTGGTAATGTGAAGGTGGAGTTTGGTAAATCGGAGGTGGAATTTGATAACTCGGTGGTCGAGTTTGGTAATTAGGAGGTGGAATTTGGTAATTCGGTGGTGGGGTTTGATAACTTGATTGGGTATAACAAGTTGGATATGAATTTTCTTGAGCTCGAGGATAACCTTTGTAAGTTGAGGATTTTCTAAAGTGTCCTTTTCCATCAGAGGCGTACGAAATAAAAGATAAATCCTCTCTCTTCTTTTTTAACAATCCTGAAGATTCAATAGGAGCGGCGACACGAGAAATCTTTCCAGTTTTAAGTCCATCTTCAATAGCCTCGCCTACCTTGACTATCTCCGCAAATTTTGCTCCAATGAGCAATATTATCCTGTCATAATACTCTGGCTCTTGAATGCGTATGAACACTTCAATGATCTTCTTCTCATACATAGAAGGTCGAACCCGAGCGGCCTCTTTTCTCCATCTATACGCATATTCACGATAACTTTCAGTGGATTTCTTCTTCATTCTCTCCAAAGAATAGCGATCAGGAACGATCTCCACATTGTAGGCGAACCGTTCGATGAAATCTTTAGCTAGTGAATTTCAGCTAGACCACTACTTTATTTTATGCGAGGTAAACCATTCCAACGCTTCTCCATTCAAACTGCAGATAAAAAGCCACATTAATAAGGCTTCATTCCTTCCAACTCCCACGAGCTGGTCACAATAGGCTCTGAGGTGCGTCAAAGGATTCCCTGTCTCTCCGAAAGTGTCAAATCTTGGAATTTAAACCCTTCTGGGAAGTCTTGATTTGGATGGATGCAGAAATTCTCGTAACTCAACCCATCAACTTCAGGAACATAATTTAGCTCTTTCATGGCTTTCCTCATCTCTTCTTTCATATTCAGCTTGACTGTCTTTTTTTTTTACCTCCACTCTCTCTCATGTTCCTTATAGTGATCAAGCTCGGAATAGTCGGCATAAGGTTCATTTGGAATTGGAATTTGGAAAGTAGTCTTTTGAGGTAGGGGTGGAGCAATGGAGGGACTCTGGGTATTTTGAGTGGCTTGATAATTTTGGGGAAAAGTTTGAGGGTTGGTACTTTGGTTTTGAAGATGGAAGATCTGAGCATTCTTCGTATTTTGATTTTGAGGAAGATGAAAGATTTGAAGGTTGGTATTTTGAGGAAGAGGCGGTGTTGACATCCTTTGAATGGGAATAACGTCGCGGTGACTCAATTAAAAACAAATTGTTAAAAACAAATTTTGAAACGGGTAAAAGGGGTTAAGGGAAAGGGGAAAAGGGAGTCGCCACCTAATTTTAGGAAAAACTAGGAAACCGATTAATTAATTAACTTAAAAGAGAGTCTACGAAACTAATTTGATTCTAGGTAAGGGGTTCAAGTTATTTCGAAGGAAAGGGTTAGGCACCCTTCGAAATCCACAATTGTGATTCCCGACTGAGTTCATTTTTTCAAATTGAGGAGGAGAAATAAATGATGTACAAATATAATAAACATGCAATATACAGAATAAAATAAAATAATAATATCGGCCTAAGGTTTGCCTAACATCGATATATACAAAATATTGAATAAAAGGTAATTCGAACTACTTTCGAATAGCTTCAAGGAAGCAAGTCTTGGGTACCTGTAAACACACTTAGTAAAAGTGTTAGTAATAAATGAATAAATTAAATACATGAAATAATAACTTAAAAATTAGACCCCGTCTTATTAACATGTGAGGCCTTGGAAATCGACGGTAATTTCTTCATCGGCCAATTTTAACAAATAAAATATATGAACTTAACTAAATTTCCGTCTTTTTAAAATGGAGAGTCCTCCAAAATCGACGAAAGTTTTTTTTCATTGGCCAAAATAATAAGACAACAAACTAACCATCAGTAAAGAAGCAAAAATAAATAGTTGCAAAGCTAATAAACAATTGATAATTAACATTTTTGTATTGCCTTAATATTCCAACTTTTAACACTTGTTATGAAAAAGAGACAAGTAGTAAATAAATAATATAAAGTCTAAGGAAGTGAGCACTAAAATATAAAATAATAATTAAAAAAAATGACAGCAATTGGAAACTAAAACATAACTGGAATCATTTAAAAAAATGTAAAATAACAATAACAACAAAAAATATATAATAAGAAAGCAACAATTTAATTAAACTAATATAAAGTAATGATAAACATCACAAAAAAATATATATAAAACAAGCAGATCTATACTACCAAATTTTGACTCCACCAAATCGCAATAATACTAGTGACGAGAAGATAAAAAAAAAAACTGGAAGAACTGTACAGTGATGTTTTGTACTTGATTGGAGTTCGGTGGAGCTTTGCCGAAATTGGCATGTTGTTGCCAGAATCGGTGTTGCAACGATGCGGGTCTGATGGTGTGAGCTTCGAGCTCTCTGGTGGTCTGCAAAAATAACAAAAAGAAACATAAACTCGAAGAGGGGAAAGGGAAAGGGGCTGGCAGCGTTTGGCTCTGGTTCATTAGAGCTGGGTTTCAGGTGGTCGATTTGGGTCTGTTTGAGTGAGGTTTTGATGGTGGTGTTGGGTGTTGTTTAATTGGAGACAGGAGGGGATTTTGGCTGCTGGAAAATGGGGAAAAGAGGTGGTTGTTTGATTGTTGTTTGGCAGTGGTTTGGGTCGGAGAAGAAGACTAAAATGGGTCTGCTTTGGTTGGCTTATTCATGGAGGAAAAGGGAGGAGGAAGGGTCTGGTTTGGTCGGTTTGGAGGTCTGAAAATGGTTGGTGGTTTGTTTAGCTGGAAAACGGAAAAGGAAAAAAAAGGCTTGGGGTTGTTGGTCAAGGATGGAGGCTGTTGTGGTGGTCTTTGTAGGAGATTCTGGTCGGGCAGTGATCAGAGAAAGGAGAGGTTGTGGGGTTTGGGAGGAGCTGGCAGTGAAGAGGAGAACGTAAAAAATGGGGTTTTGGTGGTGGACTGCCGGAATAACTCTAGCGACTCGCCGAAAAAATAATGAACAATAAAACAATAATAAATTCGTATCCACCCCCAAAAATCTAATAGATCAACTATTTCATATGTAGGGAGTTGAAAATTATGGGCCCAAGTTATTGGCTTGAGGTTGTGACCCATAAATTGTCGATTAATAAAAAATTTGTGTATGTAAATTGTATTCGAATTTGAATAAATTTTTAGACTGCACAGAATATCAAAATGAATATTAACAATGTAACAGAGAATACTGAATATGAAAAATGTAATAAATGTAATCAATTACATGTAAAAAAATGTAATTTAGTAGAAATAATGATTTTATAAGAAATGAACAAATATTTGAACGTCTGACTGTGATAAAACAATATAAATATAACAATCGATAAAAAATCCTAATACTTTGAGAAAGAGAATGATTATCAATAAATTTCACTAAAATGACAAAAACATGTATTTTAAACTATTAAAATAAAATACTCAAAAATGTATTAATTTTAAAACTATCAGACAGAAATTTGGTGTCAACAGCCGGTGCATGACACGAGGTCGTGGCGTCATGGGGATTGGGGGTAGTTAAGTAAATGGTTGAAGGATTTTGAGCGGGGTTAGAGGATAGGTTCTGAACCTGTTCAGTTCTTGGGGAGAGAAAATGGAGTGGAGGTCTTCCATCTCTTGGAGGGTTGAAGGATGAAATTGGATTAGACAAATCTTGCATTATTTGCACTTCAACCCTCATTTTGGCAATCTGTTGCATCAACTTCATAATCAATTCATTTTGATCAGCGGCGCGTTGAGCCACGGCAACATCATTCAGGCCGATCTCATCATTGTTATCACCCATTACTGTCTTTTCTTTTTGCAAACCTTGATTGGGGAAGGAATCTTTGGGGACCTTCGATCTTGTAAAATAAGGATGATCAACCAACTTATCAACACAGATCAGTTTAAATACCTGACAAATGAAAAAACTCAAAAGACAAATGTGTCAGTGCCTGAAGGTGATAAATAGTACAAGATATCATACATAGGTGTAAACACACAAGAGTTGCTTTATTCGGAGATAAACTGTCCACCCATATAGAGAAATGGATAAATAGACTGGAACTTTCCTATTTAACTTTGGGATTAGTGAATAAAAAACTGTCGACTTGAGCCGAGACAAAGTTGATGGTATCTTTCATTGTTGTACTTTGGATTTTTGATTGAAATGTATCTCTAATTTCATTAGACAAGATAAAATTTCACAAAAATGGAGACCAAACCTTGAAAGGCTACCTATGTATCTCACGAGGGAGAATTCAGGTCCTACATAGTTCGACCCACTTGAATTTTAAATTTTGAAAATTGTTTTGAGGCGATGAATCTTTTTTCTGATATGAGAATAATCAAAAAAAATGAAGTTCAAATTTTGTCTGGAAACTAAAGACTCGAAGAATATTTGGATGCACTTTTGATAGTGACTTGACATTTGTGCTTAGGGCTCTAAAACAATTTGAAGAAGAGTATGCTAAAATATCTCCAAATATAGCAACATAATCACACAAACAGTTATAACACATTAGCAAATATTGCGCAGCCTAAACATATATGTGACCCTTTTATGCCAAGGGTAGGCCTACCGATTTGAAGGATGTATACGTCATTTGAAACATTTCATTGCCCCCAAAATCCAATTTATGCAACATTTATGAATAAACTGAATGGGGATACATAATAGGAATATCTAATAGGCCCAACACGCGTTGGATGTTGGGTCATCTTAGGCTAATGCTTAGATTTGGATTTGGTTTCGCTCTGCTCTAGGTTGACTAGAATTGGTTTAGAAATGACGGTTACTCTAGTCGGACAGACAATGGGGTGAAGCTAATAAACGACGTTGGATGACCACAAATCAACTATTTGTTTATTACTTTCAAAGATTAGACTTGTGTGTTTTACTGAAGGAAGTAGTGGTAAGCCACGTAACTGTCTTTGTCATAATGTAAACTATTTGTCGTTTGGCGGAGTCGATGTCATGAAAAAAGCAACAGTTTAATAACACGATAAAGAAAGCAAGTAAACAGTTATTTACATGTAGCCAAACAGGTTAGTTTTAAGGTTAGAACCCTTCAAATCTCCAGCAGAGTCGCCATTCTGTTTTATTTCGAAAAGAAAAATATTTTAATTTTTAGACTTTGTTTTAAGAGTCGCCACTTAATTTTTAAGAAAAATCAAGAAAACTTAGCTTTCGAAAGATTTAAACAGAAAACCTTAAGAAAACTTTAAAGGGGGTTCGGGGATTCTTATTTATATTTTAGGAAGGTTTTTACGGCACCTAAAATATTCGCTAACTCGTAATTATTCGACAACTAACTTGTTTGGCTAAAATTTCTAACTTAATTTTTTGAGATAGAGATTATTTAGAGTTGTTTGAAAATAAAGTATTAATTTACTATCTAAGTGAAATTTGACTTGCAAAACTTTATCTATTGTAATTTTAAGTCTATTTAAAGGCGATCGATTTAGTTTGAATTGTTAAACATAGTGGCGTCTTATGGTGATTTGAAATTTTTTAACCCTAAAACTAACGACAAATATCAACAAACATATAAGCGACAAAGTAAAAGAGAGAGAGTTGGGTCCAAATCCGGTTTCTGTTCGCCTAAACCGGTATTTGGATTCATTTTGTTTTGAGCTTTTTGGCCAATTTCCACCAGTCATAATGATTCTAATAATACAACAAAAATAAAGAAAACAAGGGCTTAGGCCCAAAAATAACAAAATACAAAATTTAAGAAAATGAATTTGGATCGCTTGGCCCAAAATCTTCAACTCTCGGTCTTTCCAAATTCTTCTGACTTGGGACTTGTACGTCAACTTCATGGCTTGACTCGACAAATAAGATTTGAAGTCGTTTATGGCTCATCTGAAATGCGAAGGGAGAGGAGAAGATACAAGTTCATGATAATATCAGATAGATTCCGCGTGCAACAATAACAAAGAGTAAAGGTTAGTGTGTGATAATAGCCAATAACTCAGACAATTTAAGCAAGTCACAACAGTATTTGAATTATTATAACAAAAATAATTGAGTTGAATTTAAACAGCATGGATCTGGACAAAGAGATACTAACTCAAAAGACACTACATCCAAGGCACGCTAACAATAAAATAATGATCATTTGAGCCACAGTTTTAACATTTAAAATCCACAACAACCAAATGCCATGTAAGTTTGAGTATGCTAATAAATGATGCTAATAATTAAAATAAGATGAATTTAAAAATTAGTAAAGTAGCAAATCCGTAACTAAAATTGGTATTTAAATAAATTTAATAATCATCGAGTACAGAACGCATAAAAACAAAATAATTGCTCATACATTGTAAGACAAGACGATGATTAAAAAAACAATCCTCATGAAAATGAATCAAACAGCACAATGATAAGGAAGATATATCATGAAGCTCATATTTAAACCTACCAATGATAGGCATTTTTTTGACCAAAACTTAAACAAAATTGAAACATGAATTTGAGTAAAATAGAGCGATGTTAGGCAGTAATACATTATGCTTTCACAATTCTAAGAAGATGCAGAATAGAGAAAAAAATAAAAGACACATCAAAGCAACACAAAGAGTTAAGAACAGACCCATTAATCTAATTGAAAGCGTTAAAGGCGCTCAGAGACGAGAAATAAACTTAAACAAGTTATAAAATTCCCCCAAGTTTCAAAATAATGACTTGAAAATTCTAACTATTAAACTAATAGCACGAAGAGGATAGACAGTAAGATCAAAAATAAAAAGTGAGGCGCCACTTTAACCAATGTAACAGATGCCTAATTGTGCAAAATGACATAAGACAACACAGGGACATGAGAGCAACATAAATCAAAACCTTATAGAAAAACGCTAACTGGATGCAAAAAGGAATCCCTGAAAAATAAATCAACAAGAAACTCACGTGCATCATAAAAGTCAAGAAGAGGAGCGAGAAATCTATGATAACTTCATTAAAGAAAGCAACTTGTCAAAAGAAGAGTATTTAACAGTAACGAAAGAGAAACATTGTCTGAAATCGGGTCATCTTACTAACGTGCTCCTCCTTTTTTGTGACAGCGAATTTAGACAAAAACGAGTAGGGGCGACTTCACACTGACGAAAAATCAAGAACTGTGACAAATTTTGAAGACGACGAGTGAAAGGAGAAACAGGCACACGAAACTTGAAATCTTTTTAGAGGTTTGAATCTCAAATCTTTGTATGCAACTCTATGCCTCAACCTTTCTGATTTTCCTTTCAAAAATATTTTTCTCCCTTTTTCTTTGATTCTCTGTAACTCTCTACCACGAAAAAATTCTCTTCACCCCAAAAAGAAATCCCCAAACAATGAATGAAGAAAAAGCTTATATAGAGGGAGATAGGGCAGATTGAAAAGGGGGGAAATCGAGATAGGGGAATCTCGAATTCGAAATTCGAATTCCTTCAAAAGGATAAGGTGTCCAGTTATCAATTGTACCAAATTTGTACAATTCTCAACGGAAACTACATTGCAGTCGTCCGATTCGAGCAAAGGACGAGCGAGCAAGGAGATTACAACACCTGTGAAATTCTTCGTACGGATGAGGATAAGGGAGACAAAAGTGGGACGCGGCTGTATTGATGCTGGACTCGGGTCAATTTCGCTGGTCTGGGCTCGCGATGAAGAAGAAATTGGTACAGGGGGTCTTTTGCTACTGTTGCGCGAAAAAGAAGAAGAATGAAGTGAGGTCGCTTGGTATTGCACGCTGCTGGTGATGTTGTCCTATGTAATGTGTGGTTATATTGAATTGGGTATGGATTTAGGAAGCGGGCTGAGTAATCTGAAAATATTTTGGGCTGTTAGAAGTCGAAAAATAAAAGGTCCAAACTGATTTGTCCCAAATGGGTTAGATTGATTAATTGGCCAATAGATTGCACTTATAGCCAAATGAATTTAGAACATAACCAAATTGAGGTTGATTAGCAAATTTGGTTAAGATTCAATTAAGATGAATTAATATCAATTAATTAACAAGCTTCTTAATCTTAACGAAAATAAAATAATCGACTTAATTATAAACTAATTAACCTAAAAATATAGACTATTGAATAATTAAACTAATTAACCAAATATTTAATTAAAACAAAATCTTTTTAGACGGTTTTTAAATATTTATAAAATAAACTAATTATATGAAAAGAAATATTTATTATTAAAATTATAAAAGCGATCGAAGCTACTACAAAAAAACTTGAAAAATATATTGAACTTTATAAACTAATTATTTCAAATCGTTTGGAATTTAGGAAGCTCGATGATTAATTATTATTGGAAAGGGCCGAAATAGGGTGTCAACATCTTATGACTTCACCTTTTTAATTTCGTTTTCACACAAAAACTCATTTGTACCACACTTGATCGACTCCTTCAGGTATTCGGACTATTGGTCCAAAAACTTCACGTTTTTCAAGTGAAGTTAATTATGCTTGAATTGCATCCTTTCATTTTGGCCAACCATTTCTTTGTTTGTATTCATTGACATATTTTGGTTCAAAATCATCGCCTCATTGCAGTATTTCAATAACAACATTATAAGAAAAAATATTGTCCACCACAATATTATTTTGATTTCACTTTTTTTCGTCGAGACATAACTTATTGAGATTTCTTCATTCTTATTATTTTCAGCTATCTGGACCTTCTTTGTGGTCTTATCATTTGTTATGTCTCGGAGCTCTTCTTGAGCAATTTTCTTCATTATATGATCTTCATGATCATTTGTTCCTTTTTTTTAATGATTTTTATCCTTTGAACCAATTGGCCTACCACGTTTTAAACATGATTTAGACTCAATTGCTTTAACAATTTATTCTACCGGGACAAACTCAAACTAGAACATTTGAAGCTGGAATATAAGATTTAGTAACTCTTGGAAGGTTAGTAAATGCATTTGGCAGTTGATTTGCAACATTTTGCAAATAAATTATCTTTTTAACCACTTGCTCATATTGATTTGTTCGAGGATCTAAAGGTGATAGGGATAATGAATTTCAATCTATCTATTTTTCCAACTGCTTATGTTCTCCTCCTAATGTTGGGTATACTGATTCATCAAAATGACAATCACAAAATCTTGCCGTAAATATATCTCCTGTCATAGGTTCCAAATATTTGATAATAAAAGGAGATTCATACCCAAATACACCCCAAACCTTCTTTGGGAACTCATCTTTGTGTAGGGGTGGGGTAATTGGAACGTATACCATGCACTCTAAAATTCTAAGATGGAAAATATTTAGCTCATGATCAAAAACCAATTGTAATGGAGAGAATTAATGATAACTAGTTGGTCTTATGCACACCAATGTTGTTGCATGCAAAATAGCATGCCCCCATATTGAAACAATCAACTTTGTCCTCATTAACAATGGTCTAGCTATCAATTAGAGGCACTTAATCAAAGATTCTGCTAGACCATTTTGAGTGTGAACATGAGCAACTGGATGTTCAATTGTTATCCCAGTGGACAAACAATAATCATTAAAAGACTGCGATATAAACTCACCAGTATTTTCAAGACGAATTGTCTTTATTGCATAATCTATAAATTCTGCTCTTAATCTTATTAGTTGGGCCAACAACCTCGCAAAAGTCATATTGCGAGTGATAATAAGCACACATGTGACCATCTTGTAGATGCATATATCAAGAGAATTTCACCCTATACATGTTCCAAAAATATAGGGGATTTAATCTCAACCTTAGTTGTTGATGGTATAACAATCAACTTTCCTTGAGAACAAACAGTATAAGAGAATTTCTTTGATTGAAGAATTTTCTGATTATTTAAAGTATGCCCATGTGAATTCTCAATAATTTTGGGTATCATATTATACCAAGATGGCCCAACCGGTCATGCCAAATGACAAAATCATTAGGATTAGTAAACCCTTTGTTTACTATGACATGTTGTTCAACCATACTAATACTTGTATGGTGCAATCAAGAAAAAAAAATGCGGATAATTTTTGATGCATATACTTTTGCCCAATTTTACTATAGTAATATAAAGGTATTCAACCTTTCCTTCATTGGCAGTCTCAACATGATAGCCATTTTGGCGAATAACCTTGAAACTTAATAAGTTTTTTTGAGACTTACTATAGTACAATGCAATTTTAATAGTTAATATCGTTTCCCCATGTAGTAGTCAGGCTGCTCTTTCAGAGCCCTCAATTAATTTTACACTACCATATTGTATTAACCTATGCCTTTTCATAATTAAATTAGAGAAATATTTCCTTTCTCTTAAAATAGTGTGAGTTGTAGCACTATCAAGAAGACACATATCTCCATTACTCATCTTGAACCAATTGAAAATTGAGGAATTTTATTTATCTCCATAAAATAAAAGTACATCATAAGAAATGTGAAAAATCAACAACTTTGCAAGGAAATAAAAGTACTTTTTCTTGAATATAAAAACAACATAAGGAAAAATATAACAATTAAAAGCACATAACTAAAATAACATAATTATTTTTCCCAATCAAATGATCAAATATTAGTTTTGATCTCCAAAGAAGTCTTCAACTTCCAAATGAGTAATATCATCAAGGTCATCAAAATCATCATCTTTTAAAGCCAAATTTGCTTCAATATTGTCATCATATTTTTGTGAAGGCCCTGCATCAGCATCATTTTTATAAGTCAAGTGTGACTTCACCCGAGCATTAAAAGAAGATGCACCATTTTTATTTCCTTTTCTTTTCAAGGAATATTGATAAGTCTAACACAATGCTTAGGTGCTTGACATTCATTCTTCAATGCCCTTTCACGCCACAACGATGACAATTGACTCTTGAAGGAGTGCTTTGAGAACCCATATTATTTTTCCTTTTCTGGCGACCACGACGACGACAATTATTATATTTTTCTCTGCCATTGTCATGTTCATGCACATTATTTTAGCCTTGATTTTTATTTTTTCTTCTTTCAGACTGGTCATGTGCTTCAACCTCATTTGCTTCCGATAACGGAGCAGTTCCCATAGGTTGAGCCTTGTGGTTTCTCAATAAAAAAGTATTATGTTGCTCAGCCACAAGAAGACATGAGATCAACTCATATTACTTTTTGAATTCCCTTTCACGGTATTGTTGTTATAATACCAAATTAGAGGCATGAAAAGTTGTGAGAGTCTTTTCCAACATGTCCTCATCTTTAATATCTTTCCCACATAATTTCAATTGGGAAGTAATTTTGTATACATCAGAATTATATTCACATATAGTTTTGAAATCTTGTAACCATAAGTGAATCCATTCATTACGAGTCCTTGGCAATACCATTACCTTAAGTTGGTCATACCTTTCCTTGAAACCAGTCCACAATTCAAGTGGATCTTTCACGTAAGGTATTCAACCTTCAAACCTTCATCCAGATGATGACGAAGGAAAATTATTGCCTTTGCTTTTGTCCTGACTTGACGTTGTATTACCATCGATAATAGTGACATCAAGACGCATAACAAGTAATTATTTCCAGAAATATCAAGTGCCACGAACTCAAGCTTTCATGAATTCGACATGATAAAACTCACAAGAGATGTTGTTCAATCTTGAGACTTCGTGCTGATAACGTTCTATAAAATTAAAGCAAAATAAGACAAGAAATATAGAAGATAAAAGTAGAGTTGCGTATCGGTCGGTTCAGTTCGATTTTAAAGTTTATCGGTTTAAATTATTGATTATCGATTTGTAGAGATGCTAAGCCGTTATAGAACCATTAAGATATTGATTTATCGGTTATTGGTTTATCGGTTTTTGTCTTTATCGATTTGGTTATCGGTTTACCCGTTAAGATTTGACACAAAAAAATATATATTGAAAATCACTTAGAAGTGACAATCGAAATAAACCATGCACATGAGTTCACAAGTTACATCATGCTCAAAAGCAAATACTTTTACATTGTAGAATAACCAAATGTTTGAGACAATAAAAAATAAAAGTAGGAAACCAAACTCTAAGTCAAAGACTTTATATACAAAATAATATTAATATAATTATTTAATTTACTATCGAGTTATTGATTAACCCGTTAAGAAAAACTCCCAAACCGTTAAAAATCGATAATCCGATAACAAAAAAAATTAAAATCGGTATCAAAACCACTAAATCAATAATCTAATAGTGATAAATCAATAACTTTTTCTTTGGTTCAGGTTATCGGTTTCGATTCAGTTTTGAACAACACTAGATGAAAGTAATAAAATAGGGAAACAAGAGATGAAAACTTATCTTAAGTCTTCAAGTGTACTCAGCATTATTTTCAACACCACTATTTATAGAATTACATTGAGAAATACCAAAAAATATCATAAACATTACATTAAACCTTGAGAATTACTGTCCATTAAAGATGAAAAATTAAGAGTTATAATTATCTACTTGATCACATTATCAATAACATAATTACTCATAAAGAAAAAAATTAACCAAAAAGTTATGATGATCCAATTAACCATCAAAATGATTTACAACATATCACAATATTTTATGGAAAAGTGGAACACTTCCCTATTTTCCCGACAAAGAGAGGATTTGGGAATGAAGAATCTCAAATCTCAAGAGTGAAGACAGACAGTTTGCTACTCTAATAAAACGGCCATTAGCCAATCGCACATTCTGAACAAACTTACAAAATTACCCTTTGTCGTGTTCCTCTATTCTCTTCCCGCCTTTTGGACCCTTCCAGAATCGAAGCGAAACGAAGAGCGTAAACACAAGTCGCCGATTAACTGATGTGCGGAAGAGCTCGCTGTACTCTCAGGCCCGATGATATTCCTCGGGCTTGTCACCTCAACGGTCGCCGCGTCCGGCACGTTGACATGAACCGGTAACCGCTTTCAAATTAAACCGTTTAATGAGATGTTCCTGAAATATTGATGTTTTTTAACCAAAAATTCGAAAATGAAATTGTGAGAACTTTTTTTTAGGTATCGGCCGTCGTATAATGTGTCGCCTGGGTTCAGTATACCAGTGGTAAGGAGAGACGATGGGGCCAACGACGAAGGCGCTGTTATTCATTGCATGAAATGGGGTCTTGTTCCCAGCTTCACTAAGAAAACTGAAAAGCCTGACCATTACAGGATGGTAAATGGAAATTTGCCACTGATTGTGCACTTCTTTCATTTTCATTTTGAGAGTTGTTTTGATTTTGTCCACAACTGATTACAGATTTAATGAGTTATAGGGGTCAAATTGGTACAAACTGAAGATGATATTAGAAGTGACGTATGAGGATAACTATTGATACAATATTGAAATTTTGATTTGGTTCATTGTGATAAAAATAGGATGTATAATATAAAAATTTGATCTTGTTTTTTGGTTTGCTAAGTGGATTAACTTGTGTTCTCATTTGTGCCTTTGTAGAATACTTTGTCACATTTAAGATGTGATATTTAATACTTATCTTACTGCATTATCACTGTAAGTTTATTTAGGAAGTATAACTTAAAGTTTTCGTTACTTCAAATTCTTTCAAAATATTTGGAAACAGGCTAAAAATAAGGTCTATATTTTATGGAGTAAATAAAATTATAAATTTATGAAACTAAGAACTTAAGATTTACTGAATGAAACACTGATTAATGTACAAGTACCTTAAATTACTTTGAAAGTTAAAGCTGCTTCACCTGCATCGCACCACCCTGCATACAACTTCTTATTTTTAAACCAAAATACCTCAACCTGATGAGTTCAAAACAATAAACTTGTTAATTTTCATTTAAGATTGTTTTTTAAAAAATTGTTTTATCCTGCTCCACCTTGTTTATGATTTGTCTTAGTTTTATGGTTTGGTGGGCTGCCTCATGATTAATGGAAGGCGAAGGTAGTAGAGGGAACGACTGTAGGTAGGATTGAGAGCCTACAGCACTTTGGTGTAGGATGGAGTTGTAATTGTTAGGCTATAATTCTTAGCCCTAAAGTAGTTCCTAGTTGAATATAAGGAATTTTTAGTACCCCAATTGACAAGTACCACCCTTGTTGAGATACTGAATAATGCTTGGTATGGTGTTTGACAATATGAAACCTAAATCCATGTACCAAACAGTGGATTATTCAGCCTCATGTCTGATATGATATGGTGTCTGCACCAAGTGCCCCTTAATCAGTTCTATATTTTTATTTTTGTTTGTTGAAGACTTTCCAGGGCATAAAGATACCACATCCTCATAGCTTTTAAAACAAAATTTTAAATAAACTCTTGAACTTATTTTAGCTGCACGCACTGAAATCTCGTGTTTGCTTCACATTTCACACTACCTGTGTCTACTTCTATTGGCAATCTATTGATCTTTTCTGTAGAAGGGTGATTTTATCTTTGATGACGTCTAAATTTTCCATCCAACTTTTCCCAACAATTTCTGGTGATTTTTGGCCTGCTCATTTTGCTCTCCTAGGAGTCCAGTCACCTGACTGGGAAGATTATGTCTGTTGATATTTTGGTTATTTTTGTTCCTAGTTCTCATTTGTTTAAACTTGTATTTTTCCTATAAATGTATGTTTGTTCAACAATCTATCAAGCTTAGAGTGATGCAGAATTTTGATGTCAAATATCATATATAACCTAATTTGTAACTTTCCTTTTAGCTGTGGGATCAGTCAATATATCACTTTGTTTAACTAATGCATGAGGTGACGGTTTGAATACTCCATCAATGTCTTCATCTGCTTCTAGTACCTGTGGGGTGATGGGAGTGTGTTTGAGAAGGAATAGAAAAAGAATAGAGATTATCTGGTGTAGTTTGTTTGATTTTTTATAAGAATTGTAAGAATTCTTTTTGGGGAAGAGGATAGAACATCTAGAATATAACCATTTACAATATAATGACATTTTCTCACTTAGCTTTGATCACATAATTCCTTACTTATATATGGATTGAACATCTTGCTGTTGTGGCCACACAAACAGTGTATGACCATGGTTGTTTGCAGTTTAATGCTCGGTGTGAGTCAATAAAGGAGAAGGCTTCATTTCGCCGCCTTATCCCAAAGAATAGGTGCCTGGTTGCAGTTGAGGGGTAGGTTTTTTCTCAGCTATACAAGTCTATCAGAGTATCTATTTCTATGTCCAATCTGCTTTTATCTGTTCTTTTCACTAAAGCTGACTTGTCAAACTGAGATTTCCTTGATAAAGGTCATGCCATCAGTAACTTCCAGTGAATGGAGCTTACCTAAATTCGCTTCCTTCCAAAAAACAAAAGAAAAACTGAGTGGAATTATTTAAAATCAAAGCACATCTTAAGTTATCAGTTTCAAAAAGAAAATCAGAGCACATTTTGGAGAAGCCAAAGCTTCTTTCATGTAACTTTCTCGTATGTTGACAGAATAGCAGAATTTGTCTCAATTGCAATATCGATGGTTCTCAGTGATGCAACTTTTTTCAGATTTTATGAGTGGAAAAAGGATGGGTCAAAAAAGCAACCTTATTACATACATTTGAAGGATGCCCGGCCCCTGGTGTTTGCTGCCCTTTTTGACTCTTGGAAGAATCAAGAAGGTGAATTACCGTTTTCTTTAGTTAGACAAATAGTGTGTTAATAGTCACAATTATTAACAGCATTCTCATTCATGATCTGTCTATTTTTAATGTTCTTTCGGCATCCAAAATTGATTCTGGAACAACTTTGTTTATCTTGGTAATGACTATTCTCCTATCCTTTTCTTATTTTAAATGTGAGCGAGATTACAATCGGCAGATTTTATATTAATTTCCTACTTATCTTTTGGATTTGAAATACTGCACTTGTGAAGTATAGGATATTGCTACAACCTAATGTGTTATTTTTACTTACTTCAGTCTCCTAATACAGGAGATGTTATTTATACATTTACTATATTGACAACTTCGGCGTCCTCATCTTTAGAATGGCTCCATGGTTAGTTTTCTTTTATTGACTTTTGGTAGAATTCCTTTGTTCTTGATGTACATTATACTCTAATACTTGGCCTCATAGCATTATTCTTACTTCTTTTTTACAATCTATTTTAAACTTATAACAAGAGTGTTTTGATATTGCTCCAATTTCAATTATTTCATCTTATAATTCTCTGGTTTGGTTGAGAGCAAGACAAAGTTTACAGCTGTTTGTGTAAAACTAATTCCTAGCTCCATACACACTTCCATTGCATGCACCTTAAGAGTAGGTCATCTAATCAGTTGGTACGCCAGAATCTAGGGAAAATTTACCTTTGAAATGGTTAAGTATGTCTTTCTTTAAAGTTAATGATAATAGATACCTTGAATCTAAGGCTTGCAACCGGACCGAACCGAAACAACAGGACCGGTTTTGCCGGTACTGGATCCGGTGTTTCTAAACTGAAAAAATTACCAGAACCAGGTTTACCAGAACTTTTTGGAAGTTCCAGTCCGGTCCTATAGCTATCGGTTTGCAACTGGTTTGACCGGTACCGGAACCGGGAATTTTCTTTAAAATAACTTATTAACTTATATTATTATATAGCATATGTTATTATATTTTAATATTATTAAATATACATATATATTATAGTTATATTATGTAATATTCATTAAAATATTTAATTAAGTCATTACATATTTATTAACTTATTAACTTGATATAATATATAATAATATAATATAGTTTTATTTCCTTTAACTTTTTATTTAACTTTAAACATTAAAATTTTAACTTGAAACTTTAAACTTTAAACATTAAACTTTAAACTTTGAGCCTAGCATTGACTTTGTTGGATGCTAGACACCTAAAAGCATCGACTTGATGGGAGTTTAAGGAACTGTATTGGCATACTTGACAGAAGGGTTTTACACATTGGTAACATGTGAATAGACATGATGCATATATATGCAGGGGAAGACATACTGTTGAGCATATGGTTACTTGAAACAAAAACAAGAGGATAATGCGGAAACGAGAAGTACTAAAATTAAAGACTAGAAAAATAAAATAGGCGAAATTCAAGAAATAGATGCCAAAATCTAAAAAATAATTGCTAAAAATCTTAATTGATTGTAGTGGACCTAATTTTAGTGGATTAAGGCTAATCACGTTTACTAATAGATTCAATTCAAGAACTTAGATCAAAATGATTCACACCCCTAATTGAGTAACTACAGACAATATTTAGTATAAGACTAATTACCTTCTTAAGTCAACCGAATAAGATCCATCGATATCAAACAAAGAATTAATTTTAGGTTGGGTGTTACTTTCCAGCCCATTTTTGGCTAAAATTTTAGCCCATTTTTGGTTCCATTTGCGTCTCACTCTTCCTATTCTTGGACTTGAACCTGGACCATGAAATACATGTAGCACTTAGCTCACTCCTCACCATAATTCTTGGGCTCATCTTCCACGATAAGTGAGAAGCTTGTCTTGCATCTTTTTAGCTTCCAAAACATCATCCAAGTCCTTTAATGGAGGTATTCCAATTCCACCATGGATGCTATTACATACACGACTCCTATGTAAGGAGTTTATCTTGATCAATTTCAAGACAAGTTCTATCTCATCTATTCTATTTTTTGATAAAGTAAAAAGGAAATCTATATCTCAAAGTCATATCAGGGATATGTGGAAAGATAATTTTTCGCTACCAGGATGTTTGTCCTTTCTAGCTGACTTACATAGTATTTTTGGGTTAGAAATGGAGAATAATTTAAATGGAAAATAAATCTTCAATTTGGTTTCGAAGATGACTTGTTGCAACTTCCTTTGATCAACTTGTGAAGCTACATAATTGTCTCACATGCCAATAATTTTTCTCTCATTGTCTTGTCTGATTGTCTTTGACTTTTGAGACCTAGCAGATTGATTTGAAGCCTGATTCTATTTGCTATGTTTCTAATTTGAATTACACCTAAATTGTCTTTTAGATAGGATGCCTGTCATTCTTGGAAACATGGATGCTGCTGATATGTGGTTGAGTGATTCTCCATCATCCATCATTGACACACTATTGAAGCCATATGAAGAGTCAGATTTGGTGATATTTCTAAACAATCAATCTTTAGGAAAAGAAACTAGTGTTGTGGACTTTTCATGTAGTTGCCTGAAACATTATCGTCGTTGCAGGTTTGGTACCCTGTGACAGCTGCAATGGGTAAGGCTTCTTTTGATGGACCAGAGTGCATCAAAGAGGTACTGATTGCATTATCATTTTTTTGGTCATACATTTCATGTTGTGAGCCAACCCTATATCAGCTAAAGTCTTATGCTAAATATATTTGTCAAACCCTATATGTATGCAAGAGAACATAGTGCTTGGATGACCCCCAGGCCTTTGATTCGACGGCAAAATTAGTGTAATCTGAGATCTGTGGTAGGCGGTACGTCATGAGTCCAAATCCTATCTCATGAGACATTATAAGTTCCGTAATTGAGAAATATGAGATTTCTTCTTGGACAAATCTTATAATGCTTGTCGCAGATTTGACTTTCCATAATTTTAACTCACCAGCATCATCAAAGTTATCTGTCCTTGAGTTTTCCTTGTATAATACCCAGTTGCTAGCTCTCAGTCAACTTTCTTTTTATGTTTTTATCTCTCAATAATGCGGTCTCATAGCATCATTTATAGGTTTTCTTCTGATTATTATCTACTACATGATACATTCTCTTTTCTTCCTATGTATTTGTCCACTGTTGATAGCAAACATCCATTCTGTTTCTGTCCTTGAGACACGAAAATTATGCCCTCTGACCCTCTTTTAGTCCTACTTGATGCAAAGCTTGGATAATATTCCAGGCTATTTCCTTGTTTATGGTTCATTAACTTTAGGAGATATGGAGTTGATCAATTAATAAGCGTCTATTGTTTACACTCAAAAGTCAAAACTGTAGTTGCAGCTCAAGACTAATGAGAGCAGATCAATATCACAATTTTTCTCAAAGAAAGGAGACAAAGATCAACAGGGGCAGAAGTCTCATATCAAAGTTGCAGAGGAAGAGATTCGGAATACTGATCAGACAGAGGGCTTGAAACAGGAACCTGAATCAGACCATGTGGGTCATCTGTGTTCCCCAGTCCAATTGGAGAGTTTCACTTCTACTACGGCCACAGACATAAAAGTTGAGCAAGACTTGGATGAGTCAGGTAGTAAACAGTCATTGACTGGCCAAACCGTAAATCCACCTGAAAAATTAGGTACTCATGCTAGCGATAATGTGAAAAGCTTGAAAGAGGAGGAGTCTGAGGATATTAAACCAAAGGTCTTTTCTCCGCCTCAGGAGGAAAGTGGGGATTCCAAAACCAAGAGATATTATGAGGAGCTCTCAGGAGATGCAATGCCGCTTCCCAAGGGGGTCAGCACGCACATAAGACCATCAAAAAGGAAAGCTAAAGGAGCTGATAACAAACAACCGACTCTATTTTCTTACTTCGGAAAAGGCTAGTCACGTGAAGTACAATGCTTAGACAAGTTCTGTATAATAGTGAAGTTGGTATATGTATCCGTTGCTTAAAAACAAAATGTTGGAAGCATAGGATTTTGTTTGAGGACCACCTCTCATCCTTGGCTTGTAGTTGTAGGCATGTTTGCAGATTTGTATCGATGAAGTTTTTTGTGAGCAAGGAAAAAATCGCGGACTTCACATGGGATATTTTGATGGAACTGAAGTGGTTGTTTAGTATATTTGGGTCAATGGTATTGTCTCAGTTGGACTTGATTGTTAGAATTTGGTTGGTTGCCTCCTTTATGTTTTACCCTCTAAAAAGCAGGGGTCAATTTACCTTCACTGAAGCTTACTGATCATCGTGGTATGCATCCTGCTGTATATGGCTGATTCTCGTATGTTCTATACAGGCATATGTTTTTTTTCTTTATCACGATGAGGTAGTACGGTGCATAATCCACAGAGCAAAAGGATTACATACAACCGTTATTGACTGCTCTTAATTGTATAAATCTTAGGCTCTCAGCTTTGAAACATAGTAGCCAAGAACCATTTGAAGCAATAGAAAAGTAAAGCTAGTAAACTTTAACAATTACTAATAGTACTGCACAAATGTTAACATTTTCAGTTACCAGTATCCTAAAATGAATGGATCCTACTAAGAAACCAAAATCATTGAGAAGTGATGCCAGCAACCTCACCATAGAGAATTTTGCCAAGTGCAGGACTCACAAATCAGCATTCAAATATCCTCATTTGGCACCTCGACCAGTTGATAACATTAGTACAAAGGAGAATCCTTAGTGTCATTTGGTTTGAAAACAAGTTATGATGTGATTAGTTATGATATCATTTGATATAAAACACAAGTTATGATGTAAATTATTCCAGAATTATTATTCCACTCAGAGGCGGGGAAAACTTATTTCAGTACTAATTATAATTGTGGGGTGAGTCATCCCAAACTTTATAACCAAACCGTTCTCCAATTTTCAGCTAAAGTGATTTCTTGCCGCCACCATCTTCTAGCTGTAATTTTCTGATCATGGCAACTCCGGCCACTAGTCAGTCAGCTTTCAAGACTGACCAGTCCTCGCTTTCTAATACTGATAGGTTATTTCCACCTCTAATACACTCATAATGCTTCGTCATTTAACCCTAGTTTGCCTAAATAGCCTAACGGTAACACTGATAGGATATGGGAAACTGTTGCTAGATAAATATGCTAATATTCTAAGACTGATAATTCATTCATGAATCTGAAAGTTACTGTTGATCCTATTCCAATTAAAAAATTTGACATTCATTAATGGACTTCTTAGAATTGTTTGGACGGAGGAGGAAGTAGACATGCTGAATACTATTGAAAACCTACAGTATGCTATTGTAGGAAAGTTCTCATATGGGTAACCTGGCCTTGTGTAATGATCCCAAACATATTTGAAATAACGAAGTATTTTTCGGAACGATATTGGTAACTGAATCAAATTACAAGCTAAGCTAATAATGAAATAACAGAAAATGGGGAAGTTGAATAGTAGCTCCATAATAGATCTGCAGAAATAGAAGAGATTCAATCGAGAGATTGGATAGAAGGAGAAGAGTTTTGGAGAAAGATGATACCGTGCAAATTCATGTCTTCTCTATTCTGTTAGTCGGTTACATATATCTGTGCAATCCAATTGGCTGAGCTGACAAGTTTCACTAATCCCAACCTTTTGATTCGCGATCAATCTCGACCCTCCATGTGGCTTTTAGTATGACTAAATTCTGAATAAACCCCAGGCTCATGACACATTACACCAAAAAAGACTTTTAGTGACATTTAATTTTTCTTTTAGCGGCAATATTTAATGCCACAAATATATTTACCGGCATTTGATTAAATGCCATTGGATCCAACGTCGCTAAAGCCTTTAATGACATTTATGTCGAGTGTCGGTAAAGACCCTTATTATTGCCGCTAAAAGTAATTACTTTTGGCGGCATTTATTTAGCGGCCTTTACTATTGCCATTAAAGCCACCTTAGAAACAAACATATTTGTGGCTTTTGCAATTGCCGACAAAGATAATAATTGTCACTAAATTATTGTAATTCCTTAAAGTTGATCATAAATTCACCGTAATTGACATATTTAACCCCCTTTTATAACATCACAAATAAAATTTACAAGAGAAATAAGTTCGAAGGTAATAAAAAAAAATTACCAAACTCAAAACAATGTCATTCACATAAAATAAGATCAAACAATCTTTATTACATGCACTTTCTTATCTCGTTAGCTGTAAAAGAAACTATGAATTATCAAAATATAAAAAATATGTTCAATAGTGGAGAAAATAAGGCAATAAAGCCACTGTTTTTTCCCTAATGCAAAATGTGCAGCTTCCTGGATCAGTCTGTCATTCCGAACAAGCTCACCATTTGAATGAGTATATCACTGTACACATATAGCAACAGATGGTTAGATGACGATAAATTGATATGACAATTACATATCTTACTCACTAAGACCAGGTGACTAAAATTTGACGAAATAGAGAAGATAATGATGAGCTTGCTAATAACATCACAGACTTAGCAGTAAAATGCTAGAATGAGGATCCAAATGAACGCCCAGATATGAAGGAAGTCGATGCCAACTTGTCCAACTTTGTTGGAACAACAACGTCTAATAAATCAATTATGCAAGAACAATAAGGAAGACCTTACCATCTTGTCCAAATATCTCAAACATGTAATGCTCCATGTATAAGCAGAAAATCAACATTTGTATTTTGTATAAGCAGAATATTGGCATGAGTATGCTATAAATGTCTGCAATATCATCTTCCAAATTATTCTACTATTATTGGACTAGTCACCTAGTGTTACCTAGAAGGACTACAATGTAACATACTTAAGGCATAGATTCGGAGAAAGACATACTTGATATAATCTCAATGTTCTTCCTCTCAGAAACATGGCCTATAACAGATGTAAAAAGAAGGGAGGTTTTCAGTATATTTGTGATAAGTGTTAAAGAAGGGAGGTTTCCACATCCCACTACAGTATTATCAAAAGCAACTTTAAGATAACACATTAAAACAATCACGAAAATAAATAGTGTAAGCTTGAGAAAAAGTAACAGAAACTTGGCTGGAAAAATCAGTAGCTTCTCTGATTATGTTTCGGTGTTGCTGGGTACCCTTTTCAAGAATTTTAACAGTAATTAAGAACCAGTAACTTCTCTGATTATGTTTCGGTGTTGCTGTAGAGAGGATTCACTTCCGCGTAGCAAGTACAATAATACATGAAAGTTCTAACCACATATTATTGAACCATGGAACCATTGGTCTAAGAGCCCGTTTGGATGGGCTTAAAAAAAGTAGCTTTTAAAAAGTACTTTTGAAAGTGCTGGAACTTATTTTTAAAATAAGTAGTATGTGTTTGGATAAAAGTGCTGAAGTTAAAAAAAAAGTAGTTGATGTGTTTGGCAAATAAGTGCTGATAAACACTTTTTTAATCAAAATGTCTGAAATACCCTTAAAAGTTGTTCCATGATAAAAGTTGATTAATTTAATAATAATAATAATATATAATATATAATAATAATAATAATAATAATAATAATAAATAATAATAATAATATATAATAATAATAAATAATAATAATAAAAAAAATATCATGAAAATAAAAATAATAATAATAATTATAATGATAATATAATAATAATATATAATATATTACATATAATAATAATAATAATAATATATAATAATAATAAAGAATAATAAAATAAATAATATGCACTGTCCAGCTTTCCACAACATATATAACAGTTGTCTACACTTGTTCAATTTATATCTCTTTTCCTCATCTCATTGGTAGCTTACAATGCACTGTCCAGCTTTCCACCACATAATTTGAATCACACCAGCCTACCCAATATCTTTGTCAACCTGCTTAATCAAACTTCCTCTTATGTTCCCACCATAGAATGTATTTTACTTATACTTTGTTCCCTTTCTTCTTATAGGCATCTAATTACACGGTGAGTTCCGGGAAATCAACCTCAAACATTGCACCATCTATTTGTTACCTAACACTAGCAATAGGTACCGAATAATGTATTGTCCCTATTGTAATTTAAGTCCTGATCCATTCCACACCAATGACTTAATAAGACCATATGTGAATAATGACATCAAGTATATCATAATAAATTGAAAATTCTAGAATCATCTCCTTGAAACCTTAGAAATGTATTAGACTATTATTGAATCTCACATCTACAAACAATTCAAAATATATTCCAAATAACAAAGACTAGTTATATTTAGAAGAAAAGGAACATTTCTATACAGTAGTTCATGGTACTTCTGTAGGTGAAATTTTATTTCCCTTATCAAATCGGTAAAACTAAAATTTAGAAACATATAGATTATGGAATGTGCAACATGAATTTTGGGGACATACCTTTCTGTTTTTTGTCCGTTCAATTACAACTTTCTTGCTAATTATTGTTTTAGTACTCTAAACCCCTTTCGAAAAGTAGGTGTACTAGCTTATTCACTTATAATACTCCTAATTTGAAAGCCGCACTAATAGAATACATGACCAAATAACAAAGTATAAAATGTTTAGCCTTCCTGAAATTCTAAATGAACAGCAGAAACTCTTGACCCCAGAACTCAAGATGCAGATGTAATGATCGATAATTCAATCAAATATATGGTTTTGATCCTAACAAAGAATCTGATATGTATGCATTACCCATTACCTCATCTCAGAAAGAAATAAGAAAAAGAAGAGGACACTTCCAATACTCTTCAGTTCCAAGCATATGTTAGCTTAAAGATACATTTACTTACCCAAGGAGTGAAACTAGACAACAAAGGAGATGCCTTGGTAAAAAGGGTGAAAAAGTGTAGGCTTTTACCAGTTTCTGTCTGAATGTCCAATTCCAACTCTCTTAGTACTAGTACCAATCTTAATCCTTGACAGTTGACAAATAAGCTGTTTCTTCTAGTGTTCCTCTTGCTGCTTCTAAATATCCTTGTGTCTATTAACATTTTTTGTTTGCACAATGAGTCGGTACCATGTTATTAGACCTTAATCTGTTGCAACACAATGAACCCTGTTCTGCAAAATTTCATGCCTTTGTTTGCTAATTAGTTTGGTTAAGGAGCATCCTGATATTTATGTTCTTTCTTTAAAAAATGTGTAACCAAGATTATGAGCTCAAGGATAGAAACTTTTCTATATCCCTTCAGCCTCAGATGGCATTGGGAAAGTTTCATCTAATGACTTCAATATGTGTTCACCTATATTGTAACCAAATTGTTGCGGAAATATATTGGCAATAGCTTCAAAATTCAGTATAACAAAAGGAAATAGATTTGGAGAAAGATATACCTGACATAATCCCAATGTTCTTCCTCCCAAAACATGGCCTCTAACTGATGCAAAAAGGAAGGAGATTTTCAGTATATCTGTGATAGTGGAAAAGAACAGAGGTTTCCACTATAAAATTTAAGATAACGCATTAAAACAATCACAAAAATAAATAGCGTAAACTTATACAAGTAACAGAAACTTGGCTGGAAAAATAAATAACTTGCAGTAGCTTCAACATAGTTGATATGCACTCACCTTCTATTTGAGGAAGTTGAAATTTCAAGCCGTAACGATTTCTATACCATCAATTCCACCTCTTACCCAACCAATGTTGTCATCTTCTAAATCGCGAATATTTTCTAAGATAGTTAAATCAGTTGTATCACACTGCATTGATGAGTCAAATCGTTTACTAATTTCTTCTCCTATATCAAAAATGTCTCGCGGTTTAATTGACCTAGGGACAAACCATTCATGATCTTCAGGATCTTGAACAAATATCACTTGCTGAGCTTGTCCAGCAAAAACAAATGGCTCATCTCTTATCCGGTTACCTGAATGTATTAGATGTGAGAAGTTCACAAGTGTGAAACCTAAGTCGTCTTTCATAACTCCTCGACCTTGAGTTACATCGACCCAATCACATTTAAATAAGACGACTTTAAATTTTTCATAGTAGTTCAACTCAACAATATCATTCAATCTGCTATAATATGTAACATTTTCTGATTTCGGAGCACTGTCACTAGTATTGCATAGCTCTCTGTCATTGAGACATCCAGAACCCCACTATTTTATGTCTGCATGAACTCTTCATACTGTTTTGTACGAAATCCATACCCATTATTCATATGGAATGCCTTGAATCTTCTTGCGAAGTAACATGGACCTTGTGCAAGGGCTTTAATATCATTTGAGATATTAGATGTGAGATCCAACTCGTTAACCTTCCCAAAGAGCAATAGACAACTGCAGTTACAAATATCAGTACAAGAGACGATACTTTAAAGTAGGTGACTATTAAATCTTACTACTTACTTGCTCCTTGAACCATTCATGAAATTTTTTAAAATGCAAGCGATTAAGCTGATGTTGGGTAAGGTGGCGTGTGCGATGCAATCGTTTGCGTTCACTAATATGCTCACTATACAAGAAAATTAGAGTTGAACTCAATCATAAAAAGCTGAAAACTATACCTCTAAACTCAAACATAAAAAGCTGAAAACTCTCTAAATTAACAGAGATAATACTCACTTTTTGTAATTGTTCACCACATCTGATTCACAATTGAAAAGAACATACCGATGTGCTTGCATCCATATTTTTTTATCCAACTTAATTACTTCTACAGAGCCATATGATTTTCCAATAGTAGGAAAAAGACATCCTTCTTTATCAACCTCATGTTTAGTATCATCTTTACTTTTTCTAGACCAATAAGACCTTGAATCGCCACCTTCCATATACAACGAGCAAGATTGCAGACACTCATTCGCAATATGTGCTTCAGCTATCGAACCTTCTGGACATGAAAGATTGCGAACATACGATTTTAATATACGCAAGTACCTGTTGCATAAAATCATTACACCAGTCTAATATTTTAGCAATTAATAACTTAAAATGTATGATTGACGTATAATATGATTCTTCATACCTCTTAATTGGGTACATCCAACGATATTGTACCGGTCCTGCAATTTTAACCTCTGTTGCCAAGTTAATAACCAAATGTACCATGACAGTAAAAAATGACGGTAGGAAAATGGTCTCCATAAACTCTAACTCTTTGAATTTAACCACTTTGCTACAAAGCACTCAAAAATATGAGCATAACTCAATTAAAACAGAAGTCACCCTTTTATCTGCCGATCTCCTCAAGGCAATAGGAAGAAGTTCTTGCAATATAACATGGCAATCATGAGTTTTGAGTCCAGACAAGTTTCGTTTGCGAATACAACGCGAGATATTAGATGCATAGCCATGTGGAAACTTAACATTTTCTAATACTTCGTAGAATAACCTCTTTTCTTTCGGTGACATTGTAAAATAAGTAGGAGGAAGATATGTCCTCCCACTAGCTCGCTGTTGAGGCCATAAGGTTGGTCTTATATTCATCTCCTTTCAGTCCAATCGAGCTTCCACATTGTCTTTTGATTTTTTACCAAGACCCAATAATGTATAAATCAAGTTATCACACACGTTCTTTTCTATATGCATCACATCAAGGTTATGACGAACCAAATTATACTCCTAGTTAGGAAGGTTGAAAAAATACTCTTCTTTTTCCATGTGTTTTTCGTCACCCCGCTTGCCTTTTTACTTAACTGACCAAGGGTGAACTTTATGCCTTTAACTTGATTTAGAAATTGTGACCCAGATATTGGAGAAAGTGCAGGTCTTAATTCTTTAGTCCCATCAAATGATTTTACATCATTTCGATATGTATGTCCTTGCACCAAGAAACGCTGATGGCCCAAGAAATAGAACTTTTTACCATGTTCCAACCATTTGGATTGAGTGTTTATGTTGCAGAAAATCATTTATGGTCCACATGAGAGCAGCTCACAATTGAAATGTCTCATTAGAAAAGGAATCAATGGTTTCTGTCCCCACAGACCACAAATCATTTAACTCTTCTATGAAAGGTTCTACAAAGACATCAATATTATTTCCGGGTCCTTTTGGTCCAGGAATGAGCAAGGACAGAATGAAGAACTCTTCTTTCATGCACAACCACTTGGGAAGATTATATGACATAAAAATCACTGGTCATGTACTGTAAACACTTCGCATAGTACCAAAAGGGTTAAAACCATCACTAGCCAATCCTAACCGAACATTGCGAGGATCTTTAGCAAATTCTGAATGTCTGATGTCAAAAGCTTTCCAAGCTTCAGAATCTGCAGGATGTCGAAGAACTCCATCCTTATTACGTTCTTCGTGATGCCATCGCATCAATTTATCTATTTTTGAAGACATAAATAATCTCCGTAGTCTTGGTTTTAGAGGGAAGTGCCATAGTACCTTGGCTGGAATCTTATTGACACTGCTTTTCCATCTAGAAGAGCCACAAATTAAGCATTCATTGACATCTTTCTTAGAAAATTCATTCCTAAAAAGCATGCAATCGTTGGGACAAACATGAACTTTTTGTAAGTTAACCCCAAGCCCTCAATAATCTTCTTGCTCTCATAAAATGAAGGCGGCAACTTCTCACCCTCATGTAATGCATCCTTCAATAAACCAAGCAAGCATTAAAAGACTCATTCAACCATTTGAATAATAGTTTTATGCGGTAAAGTTGAAGCACAAACGATAGTTTGCTGAACTTTTTGCACCCGGGGTAAAGTTCTTCATTTGAATCTCTCATGAGTTGTCCAAACTGATCTATCACTGGATGAGGTTGATTTCTTGATGGATGAGGAGCACTTTCCTCTACATTTGGCGTTGTTTCTTCCCTTTCACTAATGTCATCATTGAACTGGATGAAGCTTCCAAAAATATCATGTATCATTTCTCTCATATCAGTGTTCCTTAAAGCTTCTTGTTTGTCATTATTTTCTCCGGTACTTGTTGATCCATTAAGAGACTCTCCATGACAAAACCAAGTATTATATGATGGCATAATACCATTAACGACGAGATGATCATATGCCACTGCCCGATTTACTTGATAGTATATCACACATTTTTGTACAAGGGCATGAAATTGTTCCTCCATTATGGTTTTCACGAAATGCATGGTATAGGAAATTTTCTACTCCATCTAAATACTCTTTACTGATTCTACTGTAATCCATCCATCTTCTATTTCTAGAATTCTCCATGATTGTTCAAGATATTCCTTATTTTTCTGCAATTACCAAAAAAAATAAAATAAATAGCATAAAGATCAAATAATCAACATAGTAGTTCATGATATAGTGTTTAAGCTTGTCTTAGCCATGTCTAAGCTTACCAATAGAGACTACATTGGAAACAACTTACCAAAAGACATTCAACAGCTTTACGTATTACAACGTCAAACTAACTTATATAACTAACAAATTATAACTTACCAGTAGCACTTTACCTGATTTTTCACAAAAGAGTGCATTAAGAGAAGTAGTACTTAGTTACACATGATTCACCTTCAGGAACAAGCAACATGCAGGTTTCAGAGTGTACTAACACTAATCATCGCATACCTACTGTTTTCTTACAACCAAGTTCTCCTATAACTCAAATGAGAGAGAGAGTGTGTGTGTTCAATCTCCAACCACAATGATATAAGAAACGTATATGCAGCAGAATTTAGAAATAAGTTTGGATTTCCTTGCTGCTTTAGAGAAATGCCTAAAACGAGCTCGGGGTTGTCAATTGTTGATTCTTGTAGCAGTTCAACAATTTGAAGAGGAAAGTGGGATTGAATGGAATAGATACATTAAGACTTTATGAGGAACTGAAGAATTTCAGAGCTGCAGGGGATCCTTTCACAGAGGAATTTTTCCAAATATTCCAGTCTGTTTATAGACAGCAAATGTTGATGCTTGATAAGAGGCTTAAGTACATCCATACTTGGAGGAAAGTGAAAACCCTCGACTAATCCCACGAGATACCTTTTGGTATAAAAAATGGTCAGTTTTCCTCGTCATCCAGTGTTACAGTAAATTTGATGATTTTAGTTCATTACAACAAGCAGAATTTCTAGCTGTATGTAACACCTTATTGGGTTAATTTAGGTTTAACATCAAAATCCTACTAGTTGAAGCTTTTCAAATAAATCACAAATTAATCAAACCCAAGTTTAACTTATAAACGAATTTAAACAAAATTATAACCAAATCAGAAGAAAATTAAAGCTAAAAAACATAATTATAAGTTGATAGCATATGCATGTAAGCATTTATAAAAAAAATCACAGAGAAAATGAGGATTAACAACTAGAATGAGAGATTGAGAGATCGAGAAAGAGAGATCGAGCGGAAATAAAGAGAAAGAGATATTAGCTCTTAGTGCACTTCAGTTCAAGCAGAAAGAAAAAATTGATGCGTGCTTCAGCTCAAATCCATAGTAGCCATTGAAGGAAGCTTCAAATCAACGGAGGCTTCAGAGCTCAAATCCATTGCAGCCATCGTGACTTCCAAAAATTTGAGAATGGAGTAAAAATTGACTAAGAGAATTTGGGTATCTAGGGTAACAGAGGATATTTCTTTCTATTGGCCTTAAAAACTAATTGTTATTAAGGGTTACTTTTTACTGGCATAAGGTTAATTGCCGCTTATAGTAGCTTTAAATTACTATTCAGTGGCAATTATATTATGGAAAAATTGTGGAGAATGGCAAACTAAGGAAGGTAATTATATTAATTAAATTCCCTTTCAGTTATTTCCTTTAAAGGGCAAATTTAAAGTTAATTTGCTATACTAGGTCTCACGTTTTGTATAAAACATTTTCCCCAAAATAAAACCCTCTTTTTTCCTCTCTCCGTCCATTTTATACAATTTCATCTTCTTCCTTCAATTTCTCCACAAATTTCTCCAGAATTGCAATTTGAAACTACCAACTTCTCCTAGCACGCACATCAGAGCGGTTTTCTAAAATATTTCAAAAATTTCAAGATACCGCTTAAAACCTACTTACATTATCAGTTTTTGTGTATTTTTTTTGAATTTTTTAAAACTAATTTTTCACTTCAATTGTTAATCGCTTCAGAATTTTGGTTCAATTAATGGATGCCCAATCTCCACCGAAGAGATTTACAAGAGGTATACCATTGCATGTTCAAATTGATGTTAAAAATCCATCGTTTTCATTGGGTCTAACTCAGGAATTTGGGGAGATTTCAGGTTCATTGTCTAAATATACTAACATGCAAGATATTAGATCCAAATTCAATAATGACCCAATTAGTTTTGTTGATGGAGGTATGAAGAACACTGTTGATGTTGTTACTGGGTCTAATAAGAAAAGAAAACATAAAACTGATGTTCATACCTTTCACAATGATAAAAATGAAGCCGTTGCTTCTGGGTCAATTGAGCATAAGGTATGTGTATAATAATTGTTCATATGTTTTATTTTGTTATGTTGATTAATGTCTTTATACAATTATAAATGTATAAATATATAATATATATTCGTACATGTGTTTGTGTTTCTGTTGATTTGTGCCTTATACAATTATTTTTATAAATATATAATATCTTAATACCTGCTTTCTATTCATGTCTTATAATGCCTAAATTACTGCCTCATTATACAACTGTGTGTATAAGTGTGTATTTTAGTCTGTCTAATTTACTGCCTCATTATACAATTTGTTTAAAAGTGTATAATTTATTCTGACTAATTTACTGCCTCATTATACAAATGTGTGTATAAGTGTATAATTTATAATGCCTAAATTACTGCCTGCTTATACAACTGTGTGTATAAGTGTATAATTTAGTCTGTCTAATTTACTGCCTCATTATACAATTTGTTTAAAAGTGTATAATTTATTCTGACTAATTTACTACCTCATTATACAAATGTGTGTATAAGTGTATAATTTATAATGCATAAATTACTGCCTCCTTATACAACTGTGTATAAGTGTATAATTTATTCTGCCTAATTTACTGCCTCATTATACAACTGTGTGTATAAGTGTGTAATTTAGTCTGTCTAATTTACTGCCTCATTATACAATTGGTTTAAAAGTGTATAATTTATTCTGACTAATTTACTGCCTCATTATACAACTGTGTGTATAAGTGTATAATTTATAATGCCTAAATTACTGCCTCCTTATACAACTGTGTGTATAAGTGTATAATTTATTCTGCCTAATTTACTGCCTCATTATACAATAGTGTGTATAAGTGTATAATTTATAATGCCTAAATTACTGCCTCCTTATACAACTGTGTGTATAAGTGTATAATTTATCTATATTTGTGTCTAATACCACTATCTTTTTAAGTAAAATGTATATGCTTTTTTTCAGGATGTTAAGTATTTAGGTCAAAGAGAACCAACAAGAATTCCGCACATGCAGTGTTACACAAATATTGACGTTATGAATGTTCTATCTTCAAAGCTTACTGAGTCACAGTACAGACAATTCTGTGGAAATACATGTTTTGCTCAACTATCTAGCATTCGTAGGTGTCACGTTCAGGCACAACTAATTAGGTGCATGTTTTTGAGAGAAATTGAAGGTAGCTCAAAAGATGCAATACTGATACATGTCAACGGCACTACTCTGCGTTTCACCATTTGCGACTTTGCTGTAATAACTGGGTTAAAATGTTCAGATAATGAGAATGATTTTGTCTTTGATACTGAAGAACCAAATAGGCTTATTCATCAGTATTTTGAAGTTGGAAAACCCGTCACCAAGAGTCAATTGATTGACAAGTTTGATAAAAAAGTTTGGGTAGATAATGATGATGATGCTGTTAAATTTGCAATATTGTTCTACATTCATTCATTCATCTTTTCTGAAGAACCAACTGGTACTGTAATTGATAGAAAAGATTTTGATTTAGTTGAATCAGGCAGATACATTGACTATCCTTGGGGTAAAAAGGCTTTTGATATAATGATTCTGCATTTGCATACTAAGATCAAACATGATGGGAAGTATTTTAGGTTGTATGGTTTCCCACTTGCTTTGCAAGTGTGGTTTTATGAATGTTGTTCGAAATTTGATGATGAAATTGCTGTTAAAGTATCTGATCACATCCCTAGGATACTCAACTGGAAGACAAAAAAAGATTTCCCTCGTCTAAGCTATTTTGCTAAGGGCATATTCAGAGACGACAACAATCCGGTACGCACTGCACAAATATATGTATAATTTTATGGTTCGTTTATATAGTTACATATTTATACAGTTATATATAACTATAGTAGAATATACAACTATATAAATATGTACCTGTATAAATACATGTATCAGTTTAGTCCATTTAAAACTATATGTATAAATGTGCTCCTTGTATTATATTATTAGTTATATAAGTGTCTGAAAATGTATAATTATGCATATAATTATTCTAATTGTATAAATATAGCCTTATTTGTATATATAAACTTGTAAACTGTATAATAAAACATTTAACTGTTTGGACTGTATATGTATAGACTTAATTGTATAAATAAGTTTATGAACTGTATAATTATACATATATGAACATGTATATATTTTGCAGCTTGTTTTTCAGAATCTGACTCCAACTGAAATGGAACTCAAGATTCTTGAATTACTCCCTCAGTATGTTCAAACAGAGCAATCGCCAACAGAAACAACAGTTGCAAATGATTCGGATGATGATTTTCAGGATCCTCCAAGTCCAATAAATAATCGTGGAAAAGAAAAGGTTGATACTTTTTCGTCTCCTCCTAAGAAGAAATCAAGGCACACAATCAGTCATATTCAGAATAAGTCACCACCCCGAGTCATTTCTAAGGGTTTGACAAAGTCTCCTCGAAATGTCAATATTGCAAAAATAACACCACATCCGAAGAAGCAGACCAAAAAATCTGCTAAGATTCCAGCAATTACAGGCATTAAGAAAAATGTTGAGCTTAAAGAAAGTGTTGCTTCTGAAATTCCATCCACCAGCAAGTCACAGGATTTCAATATATCGCGTGATGAGTTTGATCGATTCAAACTTTCGGTATTTATTTATTAAAATGTTTTTTACGAAAATTATATATACCGTTAATGTTAATTATACATTTCAATGTCAGATGGAGAAAATTTTTACTGATTTAAGGAACTTCATTGAAATCAACTTCAAAGTTGTGTTGGATTCTATCAAAACCAAGAATGCGGAAGATAAGATTTTGTTAATATTGATCAATACATGTATTTTATATAAAATTTATATATATATATATATATATATATATATATATATATGTATATATATATATATATATGTATATATATATATACAGTTTTTCTTTTCTTTTCAGGGTGATGGTGTAGAAGTACCACGTAAAGTTCCACGTAAAGTTCCAATAGTCGGTGTCGATCAGTCAGAAGAACCTTCTCTGAATTTACCTTCTGAATTGAACTGTCAATCTGTTTTGAATGATCTAAATGATCAAGAGGTAATATACTTATTTATCTTCTTTGTCATTCAAATTTTTATTGCGTTTTGTATATACTGTATATTTTATTAATAATATTTTGCAGAACTTTGTTCGAGTAAATGTCACATCATCTACTCCTGAAGTTACATTTCAGCAGTCACCTGCACGCTCTCCAACTGGTCAATCAGATTTTAGCCCTTTAGTTCAACAATTCAGCACTCCCGAGCCACAAGTAATTTTTTTTTTATGAACAACATTATCAATTTTGTAAAATATATATATACTAAACGAACAGATATGATGATTATACATATACAATTTAGTACCCATCTAACATATATATAATTTTTTATTGTATAATGTAGTAACAAAACACAATTTGCAACAAACTATACAATAATATATAAATAAGTAATATGCAAAGATAATTTTCTGACAGGTTCACAACAGTTCTAATGTTCAAATCAACTTGGATGTTCAAAACACTTCCAATATTTCTGAGTTTCAAAACAATTTTGAGGTTTGAATTCTTGAATAGCAATTTTTATTTTTTTATAATATATGTTTATATGTATATATTACTAATATTATACATTTAGACGGAGAAATGTGAAGTTGTTACAGTAGAAGTGGACAAAGAGGGATCCCAATTCATGAATGATCAAGCAGAATTCAACAATCCTTCGTTTGTATGTTATTGTCTTCGTAAATTAAAGGGGTTAAGTTGTATATAATATGATCATTAATTTGTATTTTTTTGTCAAAATTTTGTCTATTGTTGTATAACAGCAGGAATTACTGAATGTTATATATGATCAAACTGAAAAGATGGAGCAAGAAGAATTGGGAGATACAATCAAACCAGGATCATCCAACGCCGATGAATTAGTTGTTGAGGAAGATTTCATCTTTCCAAAACCTCTTCAGATTGTAGATGATGATCAACAAAAAATTAATACAGAAAGAAGTATTGTGTTACATCCTCTGTTAGCTGTGGACGAACACACTCCATTACCAATTCCAAGAGAAAGGCGTCCAGGCCCATTCAACACATCGCCTTATGTGACAACATTCAGTTCAGAGTCTGGTATAACAAATTATACTGTTTACATATTAACACAGTTATATCAATAAGTGTTCTACCCACCTAAAAATAATATATGTCTTTATACATTTCAGGTAGTTCATCAAGGTTCCACTACATGTTTGAACTGAAACATCGATTTGTTGCAATGTCGGACGTGAATCTTACCACTTTATATCTGCATTTCTGGAAATGGTTAAATGAAGGGCTTCTTGTCAGGCATAGCGCAAAGTAAATTATTTAGTAATTACTAAATATACTTATTTAATCATATATGTGTATATTTGTATCAAAGTTTCTTTTTATTTGACTTTTGATAGGATAGGCAAAGAAGAGCGATACAAAAAGAACAAGTCTCGCTTACAGATGTGGTTTCATTTTGGAATTGTAACTGTCCAAAACAAGAACTGATTCTATAGGCTTGCATACAAAGATCAATTGCTTGATGACTCGGTAAGCTTTACACAGTTCTGTTTTTTTTATACAATTTACAGTTTTAGTATTTATACAATTTATGGCTATGTCTTTTACATCACATAGATGTCATTTTGTATTACATACGCAAAAGAGCCAAGTACTCTGACTCCGACAACAATGAATTCAGCTTTATTACTGTGGATTGCAATTTCAATAAACTGATTGCAAATGTGTGGGATGCTTATTACAATTTGGATAGTACAGTCAACAAGGAGAGTACAGAGGAATCCATTATTGAGTACATTAATGGATACAGAATTCATGTTGCTGCACCTTGGCATACCGTTGATAACATCCTTATCCCTGTTAACATCGAGCAGATATTTCATTGGGTTCTTATCGTTGTGTCCTTTAATGAGAGATGTATACATGTCTATGATTCTCTTATGGGTGGTTCACTACACTATTCGTCAGTTTCAAATGAGATCAAGAAATATGCACAACTGATTTCCATGTATCTATCTAAGTCTGGTTTTTACGGGAAGAAAGTCATTAACATATCGTCACATCCGAAATACAAGTTCCATTCTGAAGTTGACTCTTTTGAAATTATACATGTCAATGATATAACACAACAACATGAAAGAAGCCTGTAAGTCTTATTATTTTTCTTAATCAAATTTTTAATTTTAATTTTACACTGATCATACAAGCTGTTGTGTATAATTTCAGCGATTGTGGACTATATGTTGCTGCTTATGCAGACCATATCAGTAAGGGAAATTTGATTCCAACATTTGATCCAGAGTTTACCCGTATTCAATACGCGTCTTTATTGTGGAATTATGGAATGCAAAAAATCCAAGCTGATGCCACCAGTGACAATGAGGCACCAGAAAGGCCAGTCAGGATTCATAGGGACGTTGATATCAGTGACATGATCACAATTGATTAGAACCGTATTACTAGATTTATATATTTTTGAATATGCAAAAGACATAACAACTTGTGAACTTCTATGTTTTTGTATTGTAATATACTTATTTGTTCAATTAAGTCATTCACTTCGTTATTTTTGTTTACAATTTAATACTTATACAAACTACATTATATAATATATATTTATACACTAACTATATAAACATATGTGTATATTTTACTTTGTTTTTGTGATATACAAAATGATTATTATACAATTTTTAATAATGAGGCTATACACATTAACTGTATAAATCTCAACAGTTTATTTTACTTTCTGTATTATTATACAATTAATTGTATAAATATCGACATTTTATACAATTGTTAATTCATTATGAACTGTATAATCATACATTACTAGGATTATACAATTGTTCAGAAATTTCAAATTTACAAATAAGCTTATACAATTTATAATTATACACTAACAGTATAAAAATAGGATTACATTTATGTTGGATATATACATATACATTTCAAGGCTTAAAAAATAGTTCAAAAAGTATACATATATATTCAACTTAAGCAACAACATATATTTATACAGTAACTGTATAAATATCGACAGTTATACAATTGTAAATTCATTATTAACTATATAAGTATACAGTTAAGTATTTGTAAAATTTATACAAATTTTATAAAGTATAAATATACATTCAGCTTAAACAACAAATTATATATCTATGTATTTTCCAAGCTTATGAATTGTAAAACTTTTACAATTGTATATATTGTTCTATTGAACTTATACGTAAAGTACTTCTGTATATGATGTAAAATATAGACACAATAATAGCATGAAGACAAAATAAAGAACAATGATTAGCACAATTAATACGACATAACAACTTTATTCCATATTGAAAATACTAACTCATACAGTTTAAACACAAAACTACTTCAGAATAAAATTCAATTGTATATCAAATCAAATTTTACAGTTAAATCGAATCGTAAAAACTTATTAAACTTCTTGAGGTCTATTTCTACATGAACGCCTATTATGACCTGCAAATCCACATGTACTACATGTATGCTTTCCTTTTAGTCCAAGCAATTCACGTTTAGTTTTTGAACGGGGTTTATTTTTAGGCCTTCCGGGAGGTCTTTTGAATTTTGGAGGTCGGACTTCATCATACATTATGGCTTCAGGTATGACCCATTCTGAAAATGAAGGCAATGGATAGATCGGTATCTCATAAATCTTCAAAACCGTTTTTGGTTTATACAAATTTGAGCAATATCCATCGGCTACTAGACTTTTCTGCTTCAGTACAGCCCAAGCATGTTCACAAGGAATTTCTTCATATTGAAACTTCCCACAGCTGCATGTTTTATTCTTTAAACAGACCACAAAACTCCTACCATCATCAGTCACATTGTATATGTGTTCAGTTGACGGCACAACCTATTTCACACAAATAGATTTATGTATATGTATAAGTCTATACAATTTCTATCTGTGTGCATAACTCATTAATTAATAGTATATATACATAAAACATACCCCCATTCGTGTGCTCATTGCTTCATATTCGATTAGTAAATTTTGAGCCTTTCCAATCAACGGAGTAAATGTGCAGGCTGCCTCGTGTTTGTTGTCATGATTCCATCTCCCAAACATCAGTCTGACCTCTTCCAGAAAATTGAATATTGGTATTTCCCTTGCAGATACTAATGCAGCATTTATACTCTCTGCAATGTTAGACGTCATAGCCCATCCCCGATGAGTTTCTGCATGACACCTTGACCACTTATCATATTCAGCTAGCTCCAAATACTCTTTAACACCTACATCAACTTTTTTTACAGTATCCATCAGCCTGTCAAACTCAACTTTTTTGCAAGTCTTTGCCATTGTATAAAACACAGGACTTAGCTCCTTGGATGCCTTCCTAAATTTCTTCTCTACATTACCCCACAAGTGCCACATACAAGCATAATGTGGCACATTTATATACACTTGAGTCACTGCCTTTATGATACTTTCATTTCTATCTGACACTACACACATATTAATCCTTTCACCATAAGCCTCCCTTAGTTGTAGAAAAAACCAAAACCAAGCTGCATCATTTTTCGAATCAATGATACCATATGCCAGTGGAAAAATGTGTCCTGCATTTTAATTTACACACACGTTAACATTTTTGATAAAAATTGAACAATAAAAAATAAATGAATCATACCTGCTCCGTCAGTTGTACTTGCAGCAACAAATGTTCCATTATACGGTCCTCTTAGGTGACTTCCATCCACAACAATTATAGGCCTGCAATGTCTAAAGCCTTGTATAAAACTATTCAATGCAATAAAAACATACAAAAACTCATTTTTATATGATTTCTTTAGACGTATATGCGAGCCTGGATATGTAATATTCATCATATACAAATATGCTGGAAGCTTGCTGTAAGATGCAGTTACAGTCCCCCTCAATGAAACTAGAGCCTTTTCTCTAGCCCTCCAAGCCAACGAGTAATTTACATCAACTCCCAAATATATCTTTACATCACTGCGAATATCAGAAGGTGTATATTTTCTCTTGTGATGAGCAAGTTTAAGTTTAACGATCCCTCCAATCATCATGCTTGTGGCATGTTTTTGTGAATACACTTTATCCTTCAAAGGACAAGTATGGTCTGTATTAAATGCTCTTATTCTAAACATACCAGACTTGTTGACATTAGATGCTTTCATTAACCATTCACATTCATCAGAAATACACTCCAGTGTATAACTACATTAGCAAAAACAACACAACACATCAATATACAAATAATTAAAACAACTTATACAGTTACATATTTGTATGTATAAAGCAGGTACCTGATTGCGTTTGACCTCACTGTTCTATATTGAAATCTTTTTTCAATTGCATATTTTTCCATCACAAATTTCAATATGTCTTTGGTCTTATACACTTGGTCTACCTCCACGAACTTATTACAAGGATCTGAAATAACTCCATTGCAGCTCCCTGTCCCCAAAATACAAAGCGGCTCTACCAACTCACCAATAGTCAGCTGCCTATTATCAAATTCATCATTTTCATTGATGCTAATAGATGTTATCGTATCACTATCCTGATTTGAACTTCCACACAGTTCATTGGTACCAATTATACTAGGCAGTTTGCTAATACACAGTGGATACTTGTTGAACTCATTTCCAGACTTTTTAAGCATAATATAAACTCTAACACCCATGTCGTTGTGAATCAACATGGGTGTCTTGCTTTCTTCAATCTTATACTCAATTTTGAGTTTATTCATATTCGTATCAATCCCTAGTTGCATTGCAATGACATTATACAACTCATTATACGATGAAATTTCTTTAAAAATCACCCCCTCAATTGTATAATCAACGTAACAATTGTCATTATCCCATCTACCAGAATGCATAACCAATATAGCTAGTGAAGCCATTTTCAGAATTTTTGTATACAAAATCAAATTATATACATATACATTTATAAGCTAAAGAAATGCAGCAACAAACAGAATATGTACTTATACATATTATAACAACTTCAGTTTTAAGCTTATACACATTTTTAAATTATTCAAATAAAATCTCTGTATATACAAAATTATAGCTTTATAGAAGTATACAATTCAATAGCAACAATAAAAAAGTACATGAATATAATGGACAAATTCGTATGTAATAGACAACAGTTCCATACAATTATACAATTTACCAAATAACACTGTATATGATAGATTCGAACATACAAACAACAATCTAATACACTTAAATTAAGATGTAATGTATAAAATGAAAACATAATAGTTGCATAACTCAAATCAGATCTCATATACATTTCCAAATTCAAACAATTCTATGATTGGAGCAAATCTCAAATCAGTAATTCCAAATTAACAACAAATTTTTCACAAATTTTTCTATAATTCACATTAACTAATCAAATCAATCACGGACAAATATTCACATCTCAATATACATTCAACTGATTTGATGAAATTGAAAAACAAAATTTGAATTTTAAACACCATTGTCGACAAAATCAAAAACACAATCAGAATTACCTTTTATTTCTATCTCTAAAAACAAATTTATCTTGTTTGATTGCTTAAAACCTTCAATAGCTTGATCAATTTTTTGAATTGTCTACAATGGAGCTATTTCGATTGAAGGAGAAGAAGGTAGACTGAAACTAAAATTGATTTCGCGTGAATGGTGGGATTTTTCCTTATTTATCTGCCGCGTTTTTTTTAAATTGGAAGTGTATAAATGGATCAGTTATACACAAAAGAAGACCCGTAGCAAACTTTTAGTTTGCTACAGAACGCAATTTTGTTTTGTTTGCTAAAATATAAAATTGTCAATTTTTTCTTTGCTATATATAAAATTTGCCCTTATATTATTGCCGCTAAATAATTGCCACTAAATCCTACTTTTGTTGTAGTGATACCTGGATGAACTTGTTAGTGTTGAGGTGGAGACAACACATGCAATAGCATGGATTTCCTTTCCGGATAAAAGGCCAACTTATTTTGTTAAGGAATCCATTTTTAAAATGTGTGAATGGAAAATGAAGAGTTGCGACTTTTATGAAGAGTTGTGACTTTTATGAAAGGTTGCGATTTTTATGAAAAGCTGTGACTTTTATGGAAAGTTGTGACTTTTATGAAAGGTGACAACCTTTCCGAAAGATTATGACTTTTCCAAAGGTTTGTGACATTTCCGGTAAGGCACAATAAGAACCTTTTCGCACTACCCTTTGTTTTCTATAAATTGAGGGATTTCCTCTCATTTTAAAAATAGAATTTATGGACTTCTTCTTTTACTACTAAATCTAGTATTCTAAGTGTACTTTACTGCCGTTGAGTGGCTCGCTCACACCAGCGTTTTGGGTATCAATACATTGGTGATTGAGATCATTCTACCATGGGAGGATATATTCCAAATCAAACCTCAGATACTAGAGGGGAATAATTTCCTTAAGGAGACACTGTGCATTCAGTGGACTTGATTTTCATCCTGTTTTTCCAAATTCTGATATGTGTTACAAATTTTAGATTTTTGAATTAATTTATGTTCTTCAGCGGTTCATTAAACTTTGGTAACTTCGTTTTTCTGCAGAGTTTGTTGGAATCAGTAAGAATCTTTAAACACAGATTAACAACAATTCTTCTTTAAGAAAAATATTTCATATATTTTTTTTCTAATCTATTTCTGATTCTAGTTTCTTTACTAATTTTAATTTTCTAGTTGTGAAAATGTTCTTAAACTTTGTAGTCTTACCAAGTTCTTCAAAGTTTTTTTCTAAGTATGTTAGGAATACAAGATGAATAACAATCTTAAGAAAATTATTATACTATTATTATTTCTTGTATTCTACTGATTGAGAGAATCTGATCATGGAAATTCTAAAGATAAATGCATTACTTCTCCATAATCCGTTGCTTTGCTTAGCAAGGTCGAAGTGAGAATGTACTAGAAAAAATTGCTGGTATTCTGATTAAAGATTACACCCGGTAACCTTCTTATTGTTAATCTAAGGAGGAAAATAGTTTCTAAAGGTTAACAATTTTGATATTTATCATGTGTGTATTTGGAAAAAGTTCTGCAAATCGTATATTTTTTAAATGAATTTTGTTTTGGCAAATAGTGTTGCCTTTAAAATTTACTAGTTGCAGAATGAGATATACATATTTTTGTTTGATAAATAGTATGTTTAAAATGTTATAGTTGGAAGACTTTTTGAAAAGAAAAACATTTCTATGTGATGGTCTAAGAATATGTTTTATTCTGTTTGGAGAAAAAAAAAAAACTTTTGTAGTTTTGTACTCCATGTGAAATGTTAGTGTGTCTGATTTTTGTAGAAACTTTGGTGGTTTTCTACTCTGGATAAATTGGACTAAATAATTGATTTGAAGAATATAAAAATTTCACATAATAAGTCAGTGTTGTATTTTTGATTTTCTATAAACTTCAATGTTATATAGAAATAAATTGTACAATTTTTTTTGTCCTTATTGTTAGTATTTAGATTACTAAGTGGTATGTCTATTTGTGATAGAGGAAAAATACCAGTGACTTAGAGTTTGTGATTTTATGCCTCTATGGAATGAACTTTGACATTGTGTAAACATTGTCAAAGAGAATTGAAGGAGTATAATTCTTTTGTAGAATAATATTTCCAAAAGAGGTTTCATATTGTCACTGACATTTTGAAAGTCTAGGAAAGTATGTGAAAAAACTATTTTCAAATACTTGAAAACTATTTTTGAGATCACATTAAAAATGTGGGGGTTCTTTGCTTATGATTAGACTTGGTGTCTAATTTAACTTTGGAGCAAAAGATATGAAATTCAATAATACTTTTGTATTATGTTAGACCCACAAAATTCTTGGAGTATATTTGTTATTGTGGTTGTTGAGTTTTTCTATTATTAGTATATAGTGTGACTAGTATGAAACAACCAAATTATATATTTACTTGTTCAAAATAATTGTGTTCTTTTAAGAAGAAAAAAAGTCACTTAAAATATTGTAATTTTTCATGAAAAGATATGTCTATTATAATAAAAGTATTTGCATAAACATGAATATTGGTGAATAGTCATTTGTTATGTTTTTGTAAAAGTAACATTTCGACTATATTGCCTTTATTGAATCCGATGCAACTTTGTTCGTGGGTAGTTTTATAACAATCAAATTGAAAGTTATGGAAAGGTTCTTATGAAAATGACATTTTACAAGGTGATGACTCTAAACAATGTTTGTATCACACAAAATTGTAAAAAATAGGAACAAAATATTAGTGAGGAAAAAACTACCTCGCGAAGAGCTTTTCGAACTCAATATTTTTATTTGTTCTTACTTGCTTGAGTCAATGTTTGTGACATGAACACTTGGGGAATGCCAATTACAAAACCTTGTACGAAAAACTAATCAACTTAGAAATTTTGTCTAACTTTGAGTGCAATAAATAAACAATGTCAATTTTTGTGGAATCTAAGTTTGTTGAGCATTCTTATAAATCTATTGAAAGGAATTCTAATCATTTAGAATTGATTTACACTAACATTTGTGATATGAAGTTAACACCATCTCATGGTGGGAAAAAGTATCTTGTTACTTTTATTGACAATTGCATTAGAAATGACTATGTCTATTTGCTGAATGATAAGGATGAAACAATAGAAATGTCTAGACAATGTAATATCGAAGTTGAAAATCAGTTTGGAAAAAGATAAGAAGTGATAAGAATGGAGAGTATAAATCTCCTTGTTATGTTTGGAAAATGGAATGATCCATCAAACTACTGCTCTATTCACCTCAATCTAATGAAAAATCGAACGTTGAAAGAAATGATGGATGCATTATTTATAAGTTCGGGTTTACCATAAAACTTTTGTGGATGAACTATCCTTCTGTAAAAGGGAACAAAAAAAATTGTCTTTTGATAAAGAAAGCAATTTTGTTTAATCAGGACACAATCTATTCCATATTTGAAATGGAAAGGAAGGAAATCCAACTTAAAATATTTCAAAGTGTGGGGGTGTCTAGCCAAAGTCCAAGTTCCTATTCCTAAAAGGATTGAAATAGAACCTAAAACTGTGGACGTAAAATTAGACTTGAGTAGTCTAGTGAAAGGTCTAAACGACCTTGGAAAGAACAAAAGGATAATGTACTAAAGAGATTCAAAGGCGTAGTAAATGTCAAGGAACATATACTTTCTTCAAATATGATTTGGTAACATTTCTTGTGTCTTATGTAGACTCATCCTTTTGGAAAAATGGTGTCAATAGTGAGATTGGTTCAATCTTGAGCAATCTTATTGGAAGTTGGTTGATCTTCCTCCAGGAAATAAACTTTTGGGTTCAAAGTGAATCCTCAAAAGGAAAATGAAAGTGGATAGAACTGTTGACAAATATAGAGCAAGACTTTGTATCAAAGGCTTTAGAAAAAAACAAGGTTTTGATCTTGTCGATATATATACTCGTTAGTAACTAGAATTACATCCATTCGGATGCTAAAATTATTAGTTGTGGTATATGACTTCCAAATTCATCAAATGAATGTGAAAAAAAAAACTTTCTTAAATGTAGAATTGGAGGAAGAAATTTACATAAAATAACTCGAGGGTTTTGTGGTTTCTGATAAATAAAAGAAAGTGTGCAAGCATGTTAAGTCACATTATGGACTAAAGCAAGCACCCAAACAATGATATAAGAAATTTGACCAAAAACCATGTTGGCAAATGGATTTAAGAATGATGGAAGTGATAAATGTTTTCACATTAAAATCATAAGGTCATTGTTTGTTTCTATATTAGTGATATGTTGATCATCAATAGAGACACTAATGACATAAATGCTACTAAACGTATACTAGAAAGCAAGTTTGGAATGAAAAAAAATATTGGAGTTGCTGATGCAATCTTAGATATAAGAATCCTTAGAACTCCATAATGTTTAGCATTTTCACTGTCTCATTGCATTGAAAAGGTACTTGACTAGTTCAAATATTTGGATGTCAATATTGTCAAGTCTCCAATAAATGTGAGCTTTGCATTTCAAAAGAGTGAAAGTAAAAGTGACTCACAATTGAATTGTGCTAGAGTATTGGGAAGTATGATGTATATCATGAAGTGTGCGCGATCAGATATAACATTTGCTATTATAAACTGAGTCGGTTCACAAATGATTCCAAATAAACTCATTAGATAGCAATAAATAGAGTTTTGGAGTATTTAAAATAATATTTAAAACTATGCCTTGCATTATAACAATATCTAGCAGTATTGAATGGATATAGTGATGCATATTGGATCATCGGACAAATAAAGTAAAATCCACGAGTGGATATGTATTTACTCTTGGTAGAGGAGCAGTCTATTGGAAATATTTCAAAAGAGACATGTATCGCTAGCTCTATAATGATCTCTGAGCTAGGTGCTCTAGATAAGGTTGGTGAATAAGTTGAAAGACTCCGGAATTTCTTGAGATATTCTATTTTGGCCCAAACCATTGGCATTAGTATGCATACACTTTGATAGTCAAGATGCAATAGGTAGGGCATGGAGCATGATGTATAACGGAAAGTTTCGTCATATATGACATACACATGATACAATTAGAAAACTACTCTGTAGTGGAATTATCAGAATTGACTATATAAAGTCAAAGGATAATGTGTCGGATCCACTTACAAAAAGGTCTAACTAGAGAGAAAGTTGAAAGATCATCTAAGGGAATGAATTTACGGCTTAGGACAAGTCATCATGGCGATAACTCTATCTAGCAGACTGGAGATCCCAAGAGCTAGATTAAAGGAGAAAAACAAAATTGTGAATGACGGTTCGACATTGTCAACAAACTCAATCCATTCTCATGATGAAGAAAATGCTGACGAAAAAGGATACAACATTAAGACTTGTTAATGAGTTAATAAATCTTAATGATTTGCTAAGTTTGGTAGAGTTGACCAAATAATGTATCTACACGATAACACGGTTAGGAATCACGTATGTGAGTGTGAAGTGTAAGCCGCTTCAAAAAAGATGATTGTCAAAAGCCCATCTCTCTATACACTCATGAAACCAGGAGGTGTTCATGGCTAAAACGAACACAACTGTAAGAACCATAAACGGTAAAGGGTTAATTGTGTGACATATGGTTGTCTAGGTATACACCAAAGCTTGACGGTTCAAAGATATCGCATCTACCGATTGACCGAGTATATCCGACATATGTTCACTACGGAAAGTCCAAGGGGAAACCTACTTATCCAGATGCAATTAATTCTTGCTTGTAAAGTACACATAATTTTCCGTTTCTTTGTCTTGGAGTCATTCCCCATTCATGCGGGGGATTGTTGAGTTTTAAAAGGTGTGAATGGAAAATGAAGAGTTGCGACTTTATGAAGAGTTGTGACTTTTATGAAAGGTTGCGACTTTTACGAAAAGTTGTGACTTTTATGAAATGTTGCGACTTTTATGAAAAATTGTGACTTTTATGGAAAGTTGTGACTTTTATGAAAGGTGATGACCTTTCCGAAAGATTATGACTTTTCTAAAGGTTTGTGACCTTTCCGGTAAGGCACAATAAGAACCTTTCGCACTACCCTTTGTTTTCTATAAATTGAGGGATTTCCTCTCATTTTAAAAATAGAATTTATGGACTTCTTCTTTTAGTACTAAATCTAGTATTCTAAGTGTACTTTACTACCGTTGAGTGACTCGCTCACACCAGCGTTTTGGGTATCAATACACTGGTGATTGAGATTATTCTACCTTGGAAGGGTATATTCCAAATCAAACCTCGGATACTAGAGGGGAATAATTTCCTTAAGGGGACACTGTGCATTCAGTGGGCTTGATTTTCTGCCTGTTTTTCCAAATTCTGGTATGTGCTACAACATTTAGATTTGTGAATTAATTTATGTTCTTCTGTTCTTCACCGGTTCATTAAACTTTGATAACTTCGTGTTTCTGCAAAGTTTGTTGGAATCAGTAAGATTCTTTAAACACAGATTAACAACAATTCTTCTTTAAGAAAAATATTTCATATATATTTTTTTCTAATTTATTTCTGATTCTAGTTTCTCTACTAATTTTAATTTTCTAGTTGTGAAAATGTTCTTAAACTTTGTAGTCTTACCAAGTTCTTCAAAAAAATTTTCTAAGTATGTTAGGAATAAAAGATGAATTACAACCTCTTCATTTAGACACGGCTATAAATAAAACTTGACCTAGTTGTGCTAGGGTCAAAGTACTTTGCTGTCAGAATTTCGAACGATTATGTGGAGATGGAGATTGTGAATGAAAAAACGAAGGCATCAAGAGTTGAGAAGGTACATATATATTATGACATGTTACCTAAGCATTGAAAGGCATGTAAGTTACAGGTCTTGAAGAGAAAGTGTCTAGGTAACTCTTCATATTCAATAAGGGTTGCTTGTTTGAAGTTGACCCCAGTAAAAACTTATATATCGGAAAGGACGCGTTCAACTCAACTTTGTGTTAGGAACAATCTATGACCTTAGTTCATATCTAATGCACTCCCACTCTATATTATATGAATACCATGTGGAGAATGAGGACAAGGGTAAACTGAAAATGGTGGAGAATGGTTCCAAGGAAGCACCCTGTGCAACACAATAAACACCTCAATCAAACAGAGAGAGTTGAAAATATTTATCTTTGTAGGAGTAATAATTTTAGACCTTTATCTAGTATTTTTTAAAATATGATATTCAATTTTTTCGAAAGAAATCTGTAGATCATACTATAAAAGATCATAAATTACAAGAGATTTTATTCACCAAACAGCTATGCCAAAAAGTGAAAAAGGTCTAGTTCCAATACCAGGCACCAACAATCAATCATCATAAAATTTGCAACCAATGATCATAAAAGGCTCCTTTATTTTTACCATATAAAAAAAAGAACAAAGTTCATATTACCATTCAAAATTTATTTGCATTCTAATATTACCTTATTCTAAAAATTCAAAATGGAATTTTAATTTGGAGTTGTTACTAGTACAAGATTATATTAAGGATAAACCTCAATAACAGACCTTAATCCCAAGATATGACTAATGTTGTAGTGACTAAATCCAGAATCAGAGAAGATTTTTGCCCATTCTTGTTCATTTCTTTCTTTTCCAGAAACATGAACCATCATCAGTACATCTGAAAACAATTGAGTCTCGAATGACTTGTTATCTCTTTTCTTGTAATCAATCACAATGTCAATCACAATCACCTTTCCTCCATTCTCCTTGCTTGGAATTGCTTCTTTACATTTCTTCAATATTTTAACACAGTCTTCGTCGCTCCAATCGTGTAATATCCACTGATTGTCATAAAAACAAGACAAATCAAACAGTAGAGAGTAAAAAAACATAATTTTTAGTAGTATATTTAATCTGTCTCATTCTAAACAAGTTGAGTCATGATCTATTTGTTAACTTCACTTAACAAATTGAGCTTAAAAATGACTCAACAAATGAAATTGCAATGAAAACTATTATCATGATCCGTCATTTGATTACTTTTGACCCCAATTCATTTTGACACACACAAATTATGAATGAACAAGTACATTAGTTCCGATTTATACCTTTAGCAAAATTGCATGAGCAGAAGGAACAGACTTAAACATATCTCCACCAATATAGCTCAAGTTGTTTCCCCCTTCCAAGCCTTCGACCACATGGGGTAGATCGAAAATAGAGCATTTCAACTCTGGAAATGCATTAGAAATGGCTTTAGCCACTGTTCCAGTGCCGCCTCCAACATCTACCAACGATTTCAATCCTTCAAAAAGTCCCTTACCATTTTTTATCAACACGCTAATGATCAATCGGGCATCACTACCCATGGCTTCGTTTAATAAATGGTTAAGCCTTGGGTCATCCCCTGCATATTCAAACAACGGCTTCCCATAAGTAGTCGCGAATGGGGTAGAGTCCCCGTTCATGAACCATTCAGTGAGTGAGTGCCACGGATCCATTAAAATTGGATCCAATTGTGCTTGAACAAACGGGGCTAGACTCAATGGCTCATTTTTAAGAAGGAGACGCAAAGTTGGAGTAAGTAAATAACCTTCTTCTCCTTCAATAAAGAATCCCACATGAATTAGAATACGCATGAGACGATAAATACATTCGTGACCTTTCGATTTGTTGATAGGGAGAGCATTCAATAAATCGGATAGGGTCATGGCTCGACCATGTCTATAAATGATATCTGGAATTTCGAGCTGAATTGCACATTTGAGTGACATAGAAATGACGTAATTCAACACATGGTTCAATATGTGTGCTTGAGCAGCAAGGACTTCATTAGTTTCGTCTCCAATATTATTATTAGGCAATGCCATTCTTTTGAGAATTTTTTTTTGAGATGTATAGTATTGTGATTATCAAATCTATATTTATAAGAGAAATTAGAAGACATGTGATAAATAAGATGTCATATTTAGAAGAAATGAGGAGATGCACAATTTGATTTGTTAAGATATGATAACTATTGTGACAAAGAAATTAATGTCATTTATATTTTGATGATTTTCCTTCCAAATATGAAATATTGTCTTGATATATCATTCACATTTTTACAAAAATTTCCAGCCTGAAAATTGTAAAACATTTATTATGAATATCTAATCTTCATAATTTTTCAGGATTAAAGAAGATTTTAATTTGCTTACACTATGCATTAGAATCATCAATAAAAGAAAAATAAAAAAATAAGTTCGCTCAACCCATTTCAACACAGTCTTAATTTTACAAACTTCTTATTTGACAAGCATAATTAACAAGGTCTCGGCCATGGATATGGAACCCAGCTAGACCAGTTAGATCATGCTCCAGGTACTCGAAAACAAGGTACAAGTTAGACGAATTCTTGAAATTACCAAATCATGATCAGTGTCATTTTTATTGAAAGTGAACGCAGATTTCATGGATTCCCAACAAGTCATGATACAATAACAGTAAACAAATTTATTTAGGCATAATATATAAATCTGTCTTTTAACTTGGCTTCAAATCACATTTAAGCCCTTCAACTTTGGGTGTGCACAAGTAGACACTTAAACTTGTATAAAATTATACAAATAGACACACATGTCCTACATGGCATCCTACATGTCATTTTTTGTCCTACGTGGTGTCCTACATGTATCGTGCCACATAGGACTCATGCGTCTACTTGTTCAAATTTATACAAGTTTAAGTGTCTACTTGTGCATACCCAAAGTTGAAGGGGATAAATGTGAAATGAGACCAAGTTAAAGGGAACATTTATGTATTATGTCATTTATTTATCTCTGCACTTTGGCCCACCTAATTATCTGACTACCTCTAAATTCTCTCTGCTTTCTTTTAGGTTTGGCTATTGTGGTTGTTGCTTATTCTCCTTGTTCTCACTCTTATTGCTGGTACCTGACTCTTGTCCATATTTATTATTGTCTTTCCCATGCTTGATAGCTGAATGAAACTGTGAAATTGTTGTATGCCTTCTTGATTGATTGTTATATTTGCTATGAAATCTGCTAGTTGGTTAGCTTCCCTCAAAATATGAATTATTTGGAAACTTAATTGACTGGCAATTTCTTTGATTTCTTCAATCCTCTCCATCATCTCCTAAGGTATTTTCCATTCCCCTCTGATCGTTTTCATCAAAACCAATGAATTTGTTTCCATTCTAATGCATATATATCCTTGGCCAACACAATATTTAAGCCCCGTCCAGATGCTATGAGTTCTGCCTCCATGTTTGTCATTACTCCTAATCCTTGTGCCTCTGCATACATGAGATCTCCATCATGATTTCTCACACATTAACCGTATGAGCTTTGTCCAGGATTTCCTTTGCTTGCCCCATCTGTGTTACACGTAATCCAATTCTCCTCTGGCTTCCTCCACCTCACAATTTCATAAAATAATGTGGGTTGGTATCTTTCTAAACTCTCTATCATTTTATTAAGATGGTGGGGAATATCTTTAATCCATGGAAATTGTGATCTTACAAGCTGGTACATAGTCTGTCAGTTGACATTTGATGAATCCAAAAGAAGTTGTTTTAATTACTTTTGATGATGACAAATCATGATCCTCATGAACCAGGTTCATCTACTTATAAAGAAGGAAAGTTCATGACTCTTATGAACCAGGTTTATTAATCTATAAATTAAAGCAGAAGTACAGAATAAAAGAGGCGCAGATTTATTTATGGAAAGAAGGAGAATAAAAGAGGTGCAGATTTATTTATGGAAATAAGGAGAACAAAAGAGGCGCAGATTTATTTTTATGGAAAGAAGGAAAATAAAAGAGGCGTATTTATGGAAATAAATAAAGAAGACAAAACCTTTTCTTAAAAGGTTATCAACTTTATGCGTATATCTCAACAAATAAATAAACCTTTTTCCATATCAAAGAAGTATATAGAAAACAGGTTTGTTATCAACTTTGTAGAGAGGCGACAATTCTTGATCATAAAGTATCTATATAAACAGAGATATCAAGCCAAAGAAAGAAGTCTTTGCATTCGATGAAAAAGTGAAGAAAGGCGAGAAGAAGAGAGAGGCAACAAAGATCGTTTGTGAGTTTTGTGAGTTTCTTTGTGAGTTTTGTGAGGTTGTGAGGTTGTGAGCTTGTGTGATTGTAAACAAGAAGTGGATTTGGCTTCTTGTGGAGAGAGAGAGAATTTGTGAGTGAGTTTGCAAGAAGGGGTTCTCACTAAATCCACCAACACATAGATGATAGAACACTCTCCTTCCAAAGGCTATCAAAAGACCTACTTAAGTAAATCAAGAAGATAACGTCCATGATTGACCTCTTCAAGATTACCTAAATAGTCCTTAAGACTACCTAAGGCTTAGATCATGTCTACAACACCAAACATCTTCCCTAACTAGAGTCATTCTCAAGACTTCCAAAGATAAGACATGAAGAGATCATCCTTTATGCCCTCTTCACACTTTAACTAAGGAATCCTTAAGTCACTTTAGATTAGGTACTTATTCATTTACATACATTTATATCACTAAGTCATTAGTTCATTAGTTCATTTAAGAGACATACATCACATAAATGACATTCAAATAATGGTTTTGAAGAAGATCTAGGGACTCTTACTAACATCTTCAAAGCCTATTGTGCGATGTCTAGATAACGTCCCATACCACCACCTAAACCTCATAGAACTTCTCTAATGCTAATATGTATCCCATATGATGAGAATAGACAATAACCGACATAGACCATGGTAGCAAAGCATGGAATTCGGCTTCTTGTGGAGAGAGAGAATTTGTGAGTGAGTTTGCAAGAAGTGGGTTTGACTTCTTGTGGAGAGAGAGTATTTGTGATTAAGTTTGCAAGAAGTAGGTTTGCCTTCTTGTGAATTTGAAGAGTTCGATTAGAGTTCATCGAAAATTCTAATTGAGCAAGAAAATTTAATAAAACAGAGTTGAGTTTTTTCTTCCTTGAGATAGGAAGGTTTTAGTTAAAGTAAATTGTTTTATTTGACTCTTTTCTTAGGCAAATGATCAAGAACCTGGTTTTTGATCTAGGGGTAAGGTTTCTTCAATTGGTATCAGAGTGGGATCTTTTCGTTAAAAGATTAACATCTTGAAAAGAAAATGGCAGCACCACCTACCCTCCAAGAAGGAGCTTCTCAAACACGACCACCACTGGTCAATGGAAAATATTATGAATGGTGGAAGAATCGTATGATGGATCATCTGATAGGAGAAAATCCCGATCTCTGGAGCGTCATAGTCTTAGATGGTCCTACCATTCTTATGAAAAAGGGGCCTGATGGAGAAACAATGATACCTAAGGATATAAAGGAATGGAATGTTGCTGATAAACTTGCCATACAAAATAATGCCAAAGCTAAGAAAATCTTGATATGTGGTATAGGACCAGACGAGCACAATAGAATCTCCTCCTGTCAAGATGCTAAAGCAATCTGGGAAACTCTGCAGACTGCACATGAAGGAACTACTCAGGTCAAGAAATCTAAAATTGACAACTTAAACAGACAGTATGAATTATTCAGAATGATGGATGGAGAAACTATTCAAGATATGCACACCAGGTTTACAACAATTATCAATGAGATCTACTCTCTTGGTGAAGTAATTCCCAACGGAAAAGCTGTAAGAAAACTCCTAAGTGTCTTACTGAGTCATGGGAAAGTAAAGTTGAAGCAATTACTGAAGCACGCGATCTTGACAAATTAGTAATGGATGAACTTATAGGAAATCTAATAACATATGAACGGAAGAAGAACCAAGAGAAAGAGATAAGCAGTAAAAGAAAAGAAAAGAATCAAACCACTGCATCTGAGGATTTTAAAGATAAAAATATTGCTCTTGTAACCAAGAGGTTCACTAAATTGCTAAAAAGGGGACAAACATCTCAAAAGAGGAGTCCCCAAAGGAATACTGATAACTCTAGGGAACCACTATGTCACAAGTGTGGAAGTCCTGATCACTTCATAAAATTCTGTCCACTTTGGGCCTTGGAATATAAGAAAAACAATCCAGACAAAACAAAAGAGGGAAAGGGTGATAGATATGTTCCAAATAATAGAAGAATGACCAACCAAGAGGCAGATCTATCCATGAAGAAAGTAATCTCTATAATGGGAGGTATGTCTGAAGATGAATCTGAGGATGAGAAAGAGAATCAATCTCTTCTTGCAGTAGAGCAAGAAGGTAAATATGACTTTCATGCGCTAATAGCCATGACTGAAACCCCAAATAAAGAAAGCAATTTCCAAGCACAAGATGCTCTCTACGCACTAATGGCAGGATCAGACTCTGATGATGAAGAAGAAGATAAACAGGACCATGTTATCCTCTCTCACACTAAAGAAAATCTTGAACTATACATAAAAAAGGAACTAGAATCGTTGCTGCACACTCTTATAAATGCATATCAATCAACTAGTCATGAAAAGGAACTACTCATGAAAGACTATGCATCTCTAAGAGAAGAAAACATGACTCTAGAACAACAAAATTGTTCTCTGCAAAAGAAACTAGAAAATTTAGAAAAAGAACTGAAGGTTGTCAATCTAAAGAATGAAGATCTACAAAGAAAACTTGACCTGACCAAGTTAGAAGTAGAGAACAGTATGAGATGGACCAGGTCCTCCATACTCTTCGATAGTATCCATAAGAGTCAATCCAACACAAGATATAGAATAGGATTCTCTGAAACAACAAATCCTAACATAGATTGTCTCTGCTTTCACTGTGGTTTGACAGGACACAAAAGTTCTACTTATGATAGAAAACAAACTGCACATAAGAAAAATTTCATGTTTGTAGAAAAGGTGCAAAGGGAAAATGGCCTTAAAACTGCTCCTACACCCAAAGCTCTTCCTAGATGGGCTAAAAGGAATCTTATTCACCCTTTTTATAATAAACAAGCAGTCAAGTGGATCTGGATACCCAAAACTAACTCTATCTAAATAAAATGGCAGGTCGCGGTGAGAGAAAAATAAAAACACTGGTATTTGGATAGCGTATGCTCAAGATACATTACCGGAAATCAACATAATTTTCTCTCATTGAAAGGAGTTAAGGGCAGAACTGTAATAGGTACTAGATGGGTCTTTAGAAACAAACTCGACGAACCAATCTTCACATCGGAACCGACAACCACTCAGGGGAAACCAACATTGTAATCACCCCAAAACCACCTCCATCCCAAACCCTAACTAAGAATGAGATTAAGTATCTTACTATGGGAAAAGAGGAATATTTCAAATCTTTAAAAGTCTTAAGGGTAGAACCATTCACCCTGAAATTAGGGAACTTTCAGCTATCAAAAATTTAGTGGGTTTGCTTACTGTTCAAGGGTGGGTTGATGTGTTCTTGCACACTGAGGAATCTGTTTATGACCGTGAAGTAATGGAATTTTATACTAATATGAAGATTTTGGACAACTCGATAGTGTCTTCTTCTGTTCAAGGCATAGGTATAGTTTTTGATAAACAAAAATTGGCGAACATACTTAATGTACCATGTGTGGGGCTGGCTGAATATACTTGGACAAAATAAAATAACTGTGCTCTTACTACTAAGTTCACTCTAGGGAAGGGTCAAGTCTCGACCAAGAAAGGTGTTGAAAGGAGAGATGTTACCGTTTCATAAATTGGCGTTTGAAATTGTGCATAAGGGTATTGTTCCTAGGGGAGAACGAAGGCATGAGGCTACGTTTTGTGATATGGGTGTTGAAAATGCTTTAGATAATATGGATCCCATTAACTGGCCTTCTCTTATCATTGCTCACATGGCCAGAATTATCGATCCCAAACGGCCTCATCAGTTGGCTTTTGGTAACCTGTTGTCTAAAGTATTTAGGAGTTTTGGAATGCAACTGACGGATGGGAAGCCTTTTAATGGAAATGATATGATTACTAAATCCACTCTTGCTGAATGTGGTCTGTTGGATGAGGAAGATCAGGTACGCAGTGCTTCTCCTCGTATTGCTGGGTCTGTTGTTTCTCTTGTAAATGATCTAAATTTGGTCAAGGCTCAGAACAAGGAATTGAAAAAACAAAGTTATTTCACTTCAGACTAAGTTGGCTGCATCTCAGGGGGAAGTTTCATGTCTTAAGGATCAAATCATCAAGCAGCAAAGTGACAATAACATTCGTATAGATTAACTCCTTGCCTCTTCTTCTAATACTCCTGTTTAAAAAAAAGGCCTTGTTCCTTCACTGTTCTTTGTTCTTTTGTTCAGACATCAACTGTTTTGGCTTATTGTTTTAGTAAGTACTTTGGTGTACTGATGCTTTATTTTGTACAAACTCTGGCTAATGGTTCATTTGTTCTTTTTGAGATGTCAAAAGGGGGAAGAGGTATATCCATATTTCCAGGTATTATAATCCATGTTTGTCATCATCAAAAAGAGGGAATTTGATGAATCCAAAAGAAGTTGTTTTAATTACTTTTGCTGATGACAAATCATGATCCTCATGAACCAGGTTCATCTACTTATAAAGAAGGAAAGTTCATGACTCTTATGAACCAGGTTTATTAATCTATTAATGAAAGCAGAAGTACAGAATAAAAGAAGCGTAAATTTATTTATGGAAAGAAGGAGAATAAAAGAGGCGCAAATTTTTTATGGAAAGAAGGAGAATAAAAGAGGCGCATATTTATTTATGGAAAGAAGGAAAATAAAAGAGGCATATTTATGGAAATAAGTAAAGAAGACAAAACCTTTTCTTAAAAGGTTATCAACTTTATGTGTATATCTCAACAAATAAACAAACCTTTTTCCATATCAAAGAAGTATATAGAAAACATGTTTGTTATCAACTTTGTAGAGAGGAGGCAATTCTTCATCATAAAGTATCTATATAAACAGAGATATCAAGCCAAAGAAAGCAGTCTTTGCAATTGAGGAAAAAGTGAAGAAAGGCGAGAAGAAGAGAGAGGCAGCAAAGATCGTCTGTGAGTTTTGTGAGGTTTGTGAGTTTGTGAGCTTGTGTGATTGTAAACAAGAAGTGAGTTTGGCTTCTTGTGGAGAGAGAGAGAATTTGTGAGTGAGTTTGCAAGAAGTGGGTTTGGCTTCTTGTGGAGAGAGAGAGAATTTGTGAGTGAGTTTGCAAGAAGTGGGTTTGGCTTCTTGTGGAGAGAGAGAGAATTTGTGAGTGAGTTTGCAAGAAGTGGGTTTGGCTTCTTGTGGAGAGAGAGTATTTATGAGTAAGTTTGCAAGAAGTAGGTTTGCCTTCTTGTGAATTTGAAGAGTTCGATTAGAGTTAATCGAAAATTATAATTGAGCAAGAAAAGTTAATAAAACAGAGTTGAGTTTTTCCTTCCTTGAGATAGGAAGGTTTTAGTTGAAGTATATTATTTTATTTGACTCTTTTCTTAGGCAAATAATCAAGAACCTGGTTCTTGATCTAGGGGTAAGGTTTCTTCAACATTGATTATCTGTTTTGCTTTATGAGATCATTTTTCCATGTCTTATAGCATTCCTTATTTTCTATAATTCCCGTATAATAATGGCAGGAAATGCCTTCATTATCAACTTCACCTTGAGTTCCCATGATAGCTCCACCACTTTTGAAGGAGTTGATACAGATGAATTCCTTCAGTGTTGATACCTGCACATGAAGCAACTGTCTCCATAGTTTTTGGGCTATGGGGATTGGGGCTGTTAGTAATAAATGTGTCATGGTTTCCATTGTTCCTTGCTCACAACAAAAACATATTGATACAATTTTTATCCTCATCCTTTTCAGATTATCATCAATTGTGATACTTTTCTTCCATAGCCTCCAAAGAAAGAAGGAAATCTTAAAGGTAACCCTTTCACCCATATATTCTTCAACCAGTCAACCTCGTCCTTTCTTTTCCTTAAAATTTGATATGCTGATTTAATAGTAAACTCCCCTTTATAGTTTCCTGTCCACCATGTCTTATCTATCTTGTCATGATTCCACCTAGGTTTGATATTATCGACTAGGTGCATAGCCATCTCATTTGAAATATAGAGTTGTAGCTTTTCTACATCCCATGATCCATTACTAACGAAGTTCGTCACCTCTAGCTCTTCCCCTCTTACTATTCCCTCTTCAGTGAAATATAATGCCCCTTGCTTAGTCCAATTGTCAAACCAAAAATTTGAGCTTCCAGCATGTACTTGCCAATAAATTTCATGTTCTACTTCCTCCCTTGTGTCCAACATTCTTTTGCATATATGTGAAGCTCCATTACTATTCACAATAGTAGAATGAAACTTCTTACAATATTTATTCCCCATGAAACTGACCCATAGAGAGGAGGTAGAAACCCTGAAACTCCACAATAGCTTGGCAATAAGAACTTAACAGACTTCATGAAATGATATTAATCAAAATCCCCTTTCATTCCTTAGGTAGCACATCTCCTCCCACACAATCCAGTGTTTACCTTTTGTTCCTCCAACATTTCGCCGATAAAATTTTGCAAAAATTTAATGAATTTGTTCAATGACTTTTTTTTTTTTTGGGGGGGGGGGGGTTCATAGAAGATAAAAGGTAGACAGGAATCGACTGTAAAACATGATTGATGAGAATGAACTTCCCTCCAAAAGTAAGCAATTTGTTATGCCATGAAAGTACTATTCTCATCACTTTTCTGATAAGCTCTTCAAAATGAATACTACTCTTCCTCCCATAAAACACTGGACACCCCAAATATATTAATGGAAAATTCCCTTGTTTAATCCCAAACAATCTTCTCAAACGGATAGCCAGTATCAAAGATGTTTTATCATGTAGATAAAAAAAATCTCTTTGATTTATTAATTATTTGCCCCAACACCTTCTCATATTCAGTTAGAACCTTCATCATCTTAATAATAGAGCCCTTGTCACCAGATCCAAAAATAATAGTATCATCTGCATATGATAAATGATTGATTTCTGGACTCCACATTGGTAAGCCATAACCCTTGTATTGTCTCCGTTCAACCTATTTAAACCTCTTGACAATACTTTGGCTGCTATTATAAATAAGGTCGGGAATAATGGATATCCTTGCTTCAGAACCCTAGATGATTTGAAAAATCCATGTGATTTACCATTAATTAGTACCGAATATCAATTGTTTGAGATCAATCTCCAAAATCATATCAATTATCACTTAATGAGAAACAAAAGGCTCTAAAAAACTTTTTTAAAAAATCCATGACACTGTAACGACTCGAAACCATCGTTATTTAGGAGAAACAAAATCAGGGAAAATTCTGGCCATTGTCCCGCCAGAGCGAGCCAGTTTCCGCTAGGGCAAGGTAAGTGGGTGCCAGGGCGGGATAGGCGAGGCAGAACATAAATTACGAGAAATCCTATTTTCTCCATCTTTCTAAAATACCTAAATAAGTCGTAAAATACTCTAGAAACCTTAGAAAAGTTGTTTTAAGCTTGGGAAGGAAAGAGAAGAAGATTTGTATTGTGAGGATGTCGAAATCTTGCAGATTCTTGGACAAATTCACCGTCGCGAGCCTAGAAAATTGGAAAGGAAGTCAAAAACTCTATGCAGCTGCTTGGCGCTCAGGTAGGCTAGGTTTTATAAATTGAGTAGTTTAAATCTATGCTCACTGCGTATGTAATTGATGGTAGGATTTATGCGTAAGCCTTCGTACACCGAATGATTTATGATTTAAATCCTAGAAAGAAGCCTTAGATGATGAATTAGGGTTGAGCATGATTGAATTAGGGTTTGCATGAGGTGCGTGACGAGGAACCCTTGGAAGCTGATGGTTGTGATTATATAATTCTGTGATGTATTCTAGTTGTTGCTCCATTTTGTTGCATTGTTGGTTCATGCTTGTTGTTAATGAGATAGATGAATAATTATATGTCATGAATCACTTCTTGATTGTATGATTATTGCAAATATACTTGTTAATATGATAGTGGTGTGTTGATGGATCAGATTGCCACGTTCCGGCATAACTAACTGGATCAAATTGTCACGTTCTGGCATAACTATTGGATCGAGTACCACGTTCTGGTTCACTAACAGTTTGGGTTTGGGTTCCATGAGAGAAGCAAGTACTTGACATAATTGTGATAATTGAGAATTGTAAAACACGTTGTTGCTCTTCACGTCGATGTTATATTATATGTTCTATTTTTGCATGTAATGTTATGATTGTGTTGAATCATATATGTTGTACTTAGTGATTATATGTTGTGATAGTTTATGTTTGATTGTGTTGTGTGAACTCGTGAGGTATCGTGGAAAGCAAAGGGTTCAAGTAACGAGTAATGGATAGCGAGGGTTGTTTGTGTGTTGTAATTGCGAGATAGAAGTAAAGGTAGCGTGTGTGATGAAATGTACTAAGGTGGGTTTCACTTTGGGGAAAGAGATTGGGGTTAGCGGTAAGGAAGTTGTCGTAGTGTACTATGTGACCATGATTGAGAAATGTGATGATGAAGTAAGAGTATGACGTGAGCGGTTAGTTGAAGTGATCATGGGTGAAATTGGGGGTTCTTTAATGTGTTAGCATCTTTAGGCTATAATAAAAATCCGGGTGAGTTATTGTTGAAAAGATAGTTAGTATTCAGAGTAATGGTATAAATTGATGGTGTTCTAAGAAGGGTAAAGGTGGAGAAGCGGGTAATTTAATTCATGATATTACTAGTTGATTTCTTATGTTATGTGGTGGTTGTCGGGTTGACCAATGATGCCTACCAGTACATGTGTTTGTACTGATACTACTCTTGCTATGTCTTATTGACATAGCCTAGATGTAGGATGGGTACCGTTTCATTAGGTGAAGACGAAGAAATACTCCGGCAGCTTCTATTCTTCCTTTGCATGGTGGGAGCTATGTCTTTTAATTATTGTGTCCAGTTGTGCTCTTAGTAGCTTTTTTACCTATTTATCCTAGATTCAGGGGAGTTGTTAATTACTTTATAAGTTTTAACTAAAAGTGTGTCTAAAAATGTTATTTATAAAAGTCAGATTTTTGTAATTACCTCTATTTTCTTTAAATTTTTCGCATATTTAATTATTGAGATATGAGGGTTCTCCTACTTATGTGTTAGAGTGGGTGCTCGCACGACCCAATTTTGTATCTCAATTTCTCAAAGGTTGAAGTTGGCAATGCCTTAGTCAACATATCTGATAAATTATCACTTGAACGAACTTGTTGAACATCTATATCACCCTTCTTTTGAAGATTATGAGTGAAAAAGAATTTTGGTGAAATGTGTTTTGTTCTATCTCCTTTAATGTATCCCCATTTCAGTTGAGCTATACATGCAGCATTATCTTCATACAATATTGTTGAAACATTTATTTCCAAAGAATGGTCACATGTTTCTTGAATATGTTGAGTTATTCATCTCAATCAAACGAATTCTCGACTTGCTTCATGAATGGTTATTAACTCTGCATGATTTGAGGAAGTGACAACCATAATTTGTTTTATTGAACGCCATGATATAGCTGTACCACCACATGTGAATAAATAGCCTGTCTGCGATCGACCTATATGGGGATCATACAAATATCTTGCATCTGCATAACCAATCAATTGTGACTTGAATTTATTTGAGTAAAACAATCCCATATCAATAGTCCCTCGAAGGTATCTGAATATATGCTTAATTTCATTCCAGTGTCTTCGTGTTGGAGAAGAACTAAACCTTGCTAACAAACTTACCGAGAAAGCTATATTAGGTCTAGAAATATTAGAAAGATACATTAATGCACCAATTGCACTAAGATATGACATTTCAGCACCAACAAGTTCACCTTCATTTTTCATGAGGTCGAAATAGATCTTTATTAATATCAAGAGATCTCACACCCATCGGACTACCCAATGGATGTTATTTATCCATGTAAAATATCTTTAATATATTCTCAGTATATGTTGATTGATGAACAAATATCCGATTTGCAAAATGTACAATTTGTAGCCCAAGACAAAATTTTGTCTTTTCGAGATCTTTCATTTCAAATTCATTTTCAGACATTTTAATACCTTTGAAAGCTCCTCAGGAGTTCCAATGATATTCAAATCATCAACATATACAACTATTATGACAAATTCAGATCCAGACCTTTTCATGAAGACAAAAGGACGAATTGTATCATTTTTAAATCCTTCTTTCAAAAAATATTTGTTAAGGCAATTATACCACATTCGACTTGAATGTTTAAATCCGTATAAGGATCTCTGAAGTTTATTGAACAAGTTTCTCGAGAACCATTGTATGCTTCTGGCACTTTGAATCCTTGAGGAATTTTCATAAAATATTGTGGTCCAATAAGCCATATAAATAGGCAGTGACCATTTCCATTAGGAACATTTCAAGATTTTCATGAATTGCCAAGTTCATTAAATACCGAAAGGTAATTGCATCTACCACAGGAGAATATGTTTCTATATAGTCAATGCCAGACCTTTGCGAAAATCTCTGAACCACAAGTCGTGTTTTATATCTTACGACTTCACCTTTTTTATTTCATTTTCGCACAAAAACTCATTTGTAACTCACTGGCTTGACACCTTCGGGTGTTTGGATTATTGATCAAAAAAATTTACGTTTTTCAAGGAAAGTTAACTCTGCTTGAATTGCGTCCTTCCATTTTGGCCAATCATTCTCTATCTACATTCATCGATAAATTTTGGTCCATGATCCTCATCTTGTTGTATTATTTCAGTAGCAACATTATAAGCAAAAATATTATCAACCACAACATCATTTCGATTCCACCTTTTTCCGATCGAGACATAACTTATTGAGATCTCTTCATTTTTATTATGTTCAGATATCTCAACATTTTCTAATGTCTCATCATTTGTTATGTCTTGAGGCGCTCCTTGAGCACTCACTTTCATATTATGATCATTTTCTCCTTTTCTTTTTCAAAGATTTTTATCCTTAGAATCAATCGATCTACCATATTTTAGACGTGGTTTAGGCTCATTTGCATTAATAGTTTGTTCTATCGAAATATCAACTCGAACTTGAGCATTTGCAGATGGAACTTGAGATTTAAGAATCCTTGAAAAGTTAGTAAATGCATCTAGCAGTTGATTTGCAATATTTTGCAAATAATCATCTCTTGAACCTCTTGTTCACATTGATTTGTTCGAGGATCTAAATGAGATAGTCATACTGCATTCCAATCTATCTCATTTTCCAATTTCTTATGTTTCTCCCATAATGTTGGGTATTCAGATTCATCAAAAGGACAATCAACAAATCTTGCTGTAAATAAATCTCCAGTCATGGGTTTCAAATTTTTTATAATAGAAGGAGATTCATACCCAACGTATATTTCCAATCTTCTTTGGAGACCATCTTTGTGCGTTGCGGTGGAGCAATTGAAACATATACCACACATCTAAAAAATTTAAGGTGGGACTCTTTTCCAAAAGCCAACTGTAATAGGGAGAAGTCATGAAAACTGGTTGTCCTTATGCGCACAAGTGTTGCTGCATGCAAAATAAAATGCTCCCATACCAAAAGAGGAAGTTTTGTCCTCATTAGTAATGGTCTAGCTATCAACTGAAGACGTTTAATCAATGAATCTGCTAGATCATTTTGGGTATGCTCATGAGCAACCGGATGTTCAACTGTTATTCCAATGGACATACAGTAATCATTAAATGATTGAGATGTAAATTCACCAGCATTATCAAGACGAATTTTTTTTATAGTATAATCTGAAAATTGTGCTCTTAACCTTATAGTTTGAGCCAACAATCTCATAAAAGCCATGTCACGAGTTGATAATAAACACATATGTGACCATCTTGTAGATGCATCTATCAAGACCATATAATATTTAAATGGTCCACATGAAGGGTGAATTGGTCCACATATATCACTATGTATACGTTCCAGAAATGTAGGGGATTCAATCCCAACCTTAGTTGCTGATGGTTTAATAATCAGTTTCCCTTGGGAACAAGCAACACAAGAGAATTTCTTAAATTGAAGAATTTTCTAATTCTTCAAAGTATTCCCATGTGAATTCTCGATAAGTTTGCCCATCAGATTATAAATGGGATGGCCCAACAGGTCATGCCAAATAATGAAATCATTATGATTAATAAACCTTTTATTTACAATGACATGTGATTCAACCACATCAATACTTGTGTGGTACAATCCAGAAGAAAGTGTAGATAATTTTTCATGCACAAATCTTTTTCTCTCTTTTATTATAGTAATATAAAGGTATTCAACATTTTCTTCATTTGCAGTCTCAATATGATAGCCATTTTGACGAATAGCCTTGAAACTTAACAAGTTTCTTTAAGATTTACTACAATACAAAACAATATTTAATGGTCAATATTGTTCCTCCAGGTAGTAATAATGATGCTCTCCCAGAGCCCTCAATTATTTTTGTACTACCGGAAAATGTATTAGCATTGACCCCTTTCATAATTAAATGAGAGAAATATTTCTTTTCTCTTAATATAGTGTGAGTTGTAACACTATCCAGGAGACACATATCTCCATTACTCATCTTGGATCCAATTGAACAATGAGAAATTTTATTTATCTTTATAAAATAAAAGTACATCATAAGAGGTAAGATAACTAGCAACATTGCAAGAAAACGTATTTCTTTATATTATTTTACTTTCAAAATAAAAGTGACATAAAAAAATGATAATGAAAAGCACAAAAAAACAACAACATATTGTATATCATAAAATAACATCAAACTTCAGTTACGATGTCTAAAGAAGTCTTCAACCTCCAAATGAGTAATATCATTGAGGTTATTAAAATCGTCATTCTTCAAAGCCAAATTTGCTTCAATATTATCATTGTACATTTGCGAAGGTTTTTCCTCAACATTATTTTCAAATATCAAGTGTGATTCCACCCGAACATTAGAAGAAGATGTACCACCTCTATTTGCCTTTCCTTTAAAGGAATTTTCCTAAAGCCTGACAAAATGCTCAGGCGTCCGACATTCATTCTTCCAATGAACTTTCATGCACAACGATGACAACTGCCTCTTAAAGTATTACTTTGAGAACCCTTATTGTTCTCTATTTTATAATGACCATTACCACAATGATTATTATATAGTTTTTGTCATTGTCACGTTCACACACATTAGTATGACCCCGATTTTTATTTTGTCTTCTTTCAGACTGGTCATGTGCTTCTACTACATTTGCTTCCGATAAAGGAGTAGTTCCAGTGGAACAGACTTCATGTTTTTTTAAACAAAAGGGTTACGTTGCTCAGCCACAAGAAGGCATGAGATTAAATCAGAATACTTTTGAAATCCCCTTTCACAATATTGTTGTTGTAACACCAGATTTGAGGCATGAAAAGTAGTAAGCGTCTTTTCCAACATATCCTCATCTGTTATATTTTTCCCATATAATTTTAATTGGGAAGTTATTTTAAACAACAGAATTATATTCACATACAATTTTAAAATCCTGTAATCGTAAGTGTATCCAATCATAACGAGCCCTTGTCAATATTGTTTCCTTAAGGTGGTCATACCTTTCATTTAAACCAGTCCACAATTCAAGTGGATCTTTCATTGTCAAATATTCGACGTTTAATCCTTCATCCAAATGATGACGAAGAAAAATCATAGCCTTCGCTTCGTCCTGACTCGGTGCTGCATTACCCTTAGTAATGGTGGTACCAAGACCTTTAGCGTCTAGGTGAATTTCAACATCGAGTATCCATGATAAATAATTTTTGCCAGAAATATCAAGTGCCACGAACTTCAATTTTGACAAATTTGACATGATGAAAAACTATCATAAAAATAGTCAAATTAGATTAAAATAATAAACCTTTAACCATTGAAAGTTAAGAATATCATATGTAGTATTCTTTTAATAAGAAATTTTATTTTCATTGATTAATAAAATTTACTACCATCTTATATTATTTAGAGAACATATACACTGAAAATATTTTAATGTATACTTGAGCTTAGAATATGAAAATAAAAATAGTTATATCACTGGAATACACCTTATAAGAGACTTCATGCTGATAACGTGTTATAAAATAAAGTATTAGAAATTTAATAACAAAGAATAGAGAAAAAGAGTAGTAATATTTTCTTCCAATCTTTCAATATTTCAATGCATTTGTATCTACATATAAGATTACTATATATAAAAAGTAAGTATATTCCTAATCCTTCAAAGTCATGAAAGAGATCTTTAAGGTCATAATTAAATCTCAAAGTCATACTTAAAATCTTTCAATGTCATGAAGTGTGGATTTGATACATGGCATCCACACAACATTATTTACAACATTGTTCTTATTATTATTAGTTCAAGTATATTTATCAGTTAAATAAAACATGCAGATTATAGGTTGTATTTATTAAATTTAATTATTTAAAATGGAAGTACGAAAAAAGATCGGATATAAAACCTAAAACAAATAATAGTTAAATCATAAATTTAAAAGAAACTACAATGCGCTTTTTAATAAATAATTTTAGTTTAAATATTTATTTTATGCAAATAAGAAAAAAAAATCTGATGTATAACTTAAAATATTAAATTATATTTGAAAAACACAATACACATGTTATATAAGATCCAAGTGGTGCTTCATGATTTTTCAACCACTAGTCTAGTAGGCTTTTTACAATCAGTAAATTGTGGTCCTTTTATATAAGATTTGATTTCCTATATTTGAAGTTATAATACACAATATATTATTGCTATTGAATTAGATTATTGCTATTGAAGTATGTATTATAACTTCAAATATAGAAAATCAAATCTTATATAGAAGGACCACAACTTACTGATCGTAAAAAGCCTACTAGACTAGTGGTTGAAAAATCATGAAGCACCACTTGATCTTATATAACAAGACCAGTAAATAGTCCATGAAATTAATTATAGGACCAGGTTTTGCAAGGACTAGAAATACGGTCCCTAAAACATTTTTATACAAGCCAAAGAAACTTTTTTAGGACCAGCTGGTTCATCCCGTTCTTAATGATCTTTAGCGATGGAGCCTATTGGGACGGGGTGGAGATCAGGTTTTCTAATTGCTATTTCCCTTTAGGGACCAGATTTCTACTTTTAGGGACTAATATTTCTTTGTTGTTGACCATTTTTCTTGTATTGTTCCATCCCTGAACAATTCTTTTAGTCTATTTAAATTAATAAAATATTAATTTATCGATTAAATAATATCTCTATAAGATAATGATATTTGGGATTTCATGGTTCCACCTATATTAATTTAGAGAGGTTTTAGTGCACATCAATTTTATTGAGTTAATACCTCAGATGGTCACTCAAATATGCACTCTTCTCTCAGAAAGTCACTTAACTTTCAATTTTAACTCAAAAGTCACTCAACTATCTCTTTTTCTCTCAGAAAGTCACTCAACTTTGAATTTTAACTCAAAAGTCACTCAACTATCTCCTCTTTTCTCAGAAAGTCACTCAATCTATTTAATTATTTTTTAAATTAAATTTTGTTGAAATTAATTGTTTACATAACAAATCAAAATTTTAAAAGATAAAAAATACCATTTAGTGACCCATTCACCTAACCCGACCCATTGAAAGATATAAAGTGGATCATGTTATTTTTTTAATGGATCGGGTTTGGTGGATGAATTCTAAATGATTTAAATGGTATTTTTTAGTTTTTAAATTTTGGTTTGTTATATAAACAATTAATATCAACAAATTTTAATTTAAAAAATAATTTAATCGATTGAGTGACTTTCTGAGGAAATAGGGCATAGTAGAGTGACTTTTGAATTAAAATTCAAAGTTGAGTGACTTTCTGAGAGAAGAAGAGATAGTTGAGTGACTTTTGAGTTAAAATTGAAAGTTGAATGACTTTCTGAGAGAAGAATGCATAATTGAGTGACAATCTGAGGTGTTAACTCCAATTTTATTTTAATGGTCTATAAAATAACAGTGAGAAGAAATTGATGAAAAGAGTTAAAGATCAATAAGGAGAGAAATGGGCGAAGTAGTTGCTTTCAAGAAAGTCATCAAGCCTATTTGTATAACACCTTTAACTCTAAAATGGCACAAACTTTCTCTCATTGAACAAGGACAAACACACACTTATATACCCTTTGGTTTTTTCTACTCCAAAAATCAATTAGGTGCACTTTCTAATCTACCTGACCAAATATCTAATCTTCTAGAAAATTCCCTCTCAAGAATTTTAGTTTCCTATTATCTGTACGCAGGAACCACCATTGATTGTAATGATAAGGGTTTTGAGTTATTATATGTCCAAATTGATGCACCCATGTCACAAATTCTCAATCACAAAGATTGTAGTGTCAAAGATTTCATTTTCCCTCCTGGTGTAGCTTGGGCTAATGATTCAGATTACGGCTTGGTTGTGTTTCAGTTGACACATTTTAATTGTGACGAAATTGCAGTTAGTACATGTTTGTCACATAAGATCGGAGATGGATGCAGTGCTTTACAATTTTTAATTGATTGGGCTACATTAACCCGCAATCAAAATGTCGAAACAATTCCTCCTTATATCATAAGAGATGCTATTTTACCATCACCATAAGAGATGCTATTTTACCATCACCACCAACAGATCCTCTGGATTCCCCTGTAGTTACATCAATATTAGATGGTTGTACACAGAAAAGGTATGTTTGTCCTCTTCAAAACTAAACACACTTAAGTCCTATGTTGCTAGTGAAACACATGTTGGGTGGTCTTGGGCCTTCTCAACCCAAAAGCTAGCTTAAAGGTTGAGGCTTTCCCTCACACTTATAAATTGACCACCAGCCCCTTCCACTTCCGATGTGGGATAACCCAACAATCTCCCCCTTCACACATCGGGCCTTGGGCTGGAGAGAGCGACAACCCAGTTTCTCCCGGTGGGCTGAGACTTGTTGACAACCTGGGCTCTGATACCAATGTTGGGTGGTCTTGGGCCTTCTCAACCCAAAAGCTAGCTCAAAGGTTGAGGCTTTCCCTCACACTTATAAATTGACCACCAGCCCCTTCCACTTCCGATGTGGGATAACCCAACAATATTGTGGGGTCCATCCCCATGTACCAAACTTTGAATAACTTAGTGCCAATTTCAAAGTTTGGTAGAGTTGGTAAGCTATGAAGAAGAAAAAATTGTTTTCTGCCAATTTCAAAGTTTGGCAGAGTAGGTAAGCTATGAAGAAGAAAAAATTGTTTTTCTTCTGTAGCACATTTGGAGGGTAGTTTATTTGTTCTCTATAAAAGGGAGGACAATTCTTCATTCTAAGTACACCAAAAGGAAATTACAAAGGATAGAAAAGAAGAGTGAGGCATCACAGAGGAAAATAATCTGTGAGGAAAAATAGAGAGTGTGAGCGATATTATAGTGAGGTGGAAAAATCAAAAGAGGGTTATTTCTTTTGAGTGTGTAGTGATCTTTGGAGTTTTGCTCGGATCTACAAGTGTAAAATCCTTACTATAGTGATATTCGTTGCTCCTCTCGGGTCGTGGTTTTTTCCCTTATTTAGGAGGGTTTCCACGTAAAATCTTGGTGTCATTATTTCTATTTTATTCTCGTTGATTAACCGTATTGTTGTGTTCCGCATTTATTGCCTTTATTACCGCAAATATTATTTCTGTTACGGATTTATTCCCAACAACACAAGTCAAAAATCCTACACGTACCGAAGTTGTGAGTGCACTTCTTTTCAAATGTATTGCTAAAGCAGTGACCGCGAACTCAGGATTCCGTTGTTCCTTCTAAATTAATACATTATGCAGATTTCCGAGAAATGATTTCACCAAAGTTACCACCTAACTCACTTGGAAATGTTCTTTCTCATTTTTCGACACATATTTCCAGTGAAGCAGACATGAACTTACCAAATATAGTTAGTGTCATGAGGAAAGAAAAAGAACCATTTAGGACCAGAAATAATATCAAAGAAAATGCAAGGGCTTTGGAAATTCTTGAATTAGCTAAAGGATTGCCACCCCAAAAATAGGAATTTGATGAATACACTTGCAGCAGTATGTGTGAATTTCCTTGTTATGATATTGATTTTGGTTGGGGCAAACCCGTGGCTGTGACCATAGCTACTGGTCCTTGCAATAAATTGTTCAATTTGTTGAACTACAGAGATGATGGCATCGAAGCGTTCGTCATGTTGAATGAACAAGACACGTCTGTATTGGAGTGTGATGAAGAATTTCTTCAATTTGCTTCTCCTTATGAAAATTACTTTTAGATGTGCTTATATTTTATGCTGTGAAGCAAGGGTGTTAATAATGCTTGTTTGGGTGGTTTCTAATTATCGTTTTATATTATATTATATCATATTATATTATATTGTACCGTAGTGTTAATATTTGCATATATTGTATCTTTCTTGCCATTTCATAATGATACATATGAGCAATTTGAAAAATAAGCTTAAAACAATATTACTGAGAAAAAGTACGATACAAATAGAACTGTATGGCTAATAAGGGTAAGGTAGAAGGTAAAATGAGATTGTTAAATATAATAAATAAAGGGAATATGATAAAGAAATAAAGGATAAGGACATAGTTGCACCAAATTGATAATTATATAAAATGATACTTCCATCATTATATAGCAACAAAATATTATATTGTGACACAGTAAAATTTAAACTATATTCAGGCCAAACATCATATTCTAAATAGTAATGTAAGTTTTGGGTCGTGAGTCGCTCATATGGATCGATCCGATCCGATCCAATCTGTTTTGATGCCTTATCCAATTAATTAATTAATTTGTTAGTTTGGACAAATTCTTTTAATGGATAATGCATAACAGTTACAATGTAATTGTTCAACCCTTTCTTAAAAGACTCTTAGTGGGAGTATTTTGAAAGGTACGTGAAACGTAAAATAGAGAGAAAACGTGTGAAAAAGAAAACCAACAACAAGCAATCATTTAAGAAACAAAGAATTGAGTTTCTCAGACAAATTAATCAATACACAAAACAGACTTTTGGTTTGTGAACACAAATCTTTGTTTCCTTGTGATTCAAAGACGGACTTAACATCAACCTGTCAAAGAAGCAGATCGATGACTTCCGCTGCAAATTACAAGGTACACATCTTGCTGTTGATTTATTTTATTATTCCTTCATTTGTATCAGAGTCATTGTATTGATCTCATTATGTGTTGCGTTTTTGTGTATTTACTTTAATTTGTATGTTTATAAGAAATTAAATTGAGACGTTCTTTTAAAATTCAATGAATAGAAAGAAAACAATTGAAAGAAGTTATTTTTTTTACGTTTAATTGTGGATTTATAATATGGAAAATAGGATTCAGAATTCTATTTGATTGTGACTCATGAAATAGATAGGATTACTTGTCCTACTAAGATGCATTTTTTTTATAAAAAAAACTGCTTCTGTTTTATACCGATCTGAAAACTGAATGTCGATTTTCTTGATCGAAACTTATTTTCACACAATTATCTCATGCATATATTTATGAAAACATACTATATTTGTATAATAAAATTAAAATGAGTAAGATACTAATTGTTAAAAAAATTGTTGTTTTCCAAAAAATTGCATCTGTCTGGAAATTCATTGCGCATTCTTTGGGTGGAAACTTAGTTTTCTCTATGATCTACTTGTTTTAAGCTTTCCAAAAATAAATTATAATAGAGAAACAAACTAAAAACGAGTAAGATATGAACTTTTAAGTTGAGTTAAATTTTTTTTTTTTTTATATAAGGATTTCTTTTTATTGAGATTATAGTTCTATTTAAGATTATTTTATATGTGTCCTCTTTAGAATATTATTTGTCTTGTGTATTCGTTTGGTCCTTATGTTCCTTAAACAATTTTTTGTCTTTTATGAGAAATTTGTGACAATGTTTTCACAATTAGTGGTATTAACTATAGTTTGTTTTGTTCTCATTTATGATATGGCTGAACAAGAACATGCTCAAATTACTCCAAGTGGGACTTCTCAAAGTCAAGCAAAAGGACGAGGTAGAGGAACAATCTGCCGTAAGATATGGGTCAGAAGGCGAGAAGTCGTACGGATTGGTGTCCCAAAGAGACACAAAATATGTTAAGGAATGGAAGGACCATTAGAAGGAAAATAGAAAAAGATCTAAGAGAGTTTAAATCTTTGAAAATGAATCCCCTTGGTTGTTTAATAGAATTCCTCCAGATCTTTGTCATGAAATTTGAAAAGCTAATTGAAAGTGACTCTCAAATTACAGAGATAAAAGGATACCATGTTTAGTATCATTCCTTGCCAGAATACTAGAAGAATAAATTGAATGAAGTTAGTCGAATTTGGAGATAATGAAGAATTATGAAAGTACACTGTAAAAATATGAGTTAAGTGAGTAAAACTTCACCCACGGTGTATCCACATACTCCTTTTTATCATTTTTTTTTGAAGTGAACATCTTTAATTATGCTTTAATATGAATATTTGAGTTTTATTCTCTTTTATTTTGGATAAGTGAACGATTATTCTATTGCACAATATCATATGGTGTTTAATTATTCGACATACTAATCTGTGTAATTATAGTCTAAAATAAATTAGTGTACACATTAAGAAGTTAATTTTAAATTTTGGTTGAACATTTAATTCGTAGATGATGAATGAATGCTTATGTGTCTTTTCAATTTTACATTTAATATGAAATCTTTATGAGAATTGATTTGCCTTAATGTGTATGTCACATGCATAATTATTAAAATGCTTGCCTAATTATATGTCAATAACAAACATGACATCAAAAAGTATCATTACTGACTTAAACAAAGGTGAAAAACTTAATGGTGATAATTACGACATCTGGAGTCGTAAAATATGGTATGTGCTGAACGAGCAAAATGCTTTGAAAGGTATAAATCATGTTTTGAATCAATCAAAAGAGGATAATATTGCACAACACCTTAGGGTGATGTCAAACATGGTAGCTCAATTCAAGAGTGTTGGTCATATTTTTTTTCAAGATGAGCAATAAGTTCAAGCAGTAATTCGGTCTCTTCCCAATAAATAAGAATATCCAAAGGTTAAATAGATCCATAATGATACATCAAAACTTGTTTGTGAAGTTGCACGCCATGTTGAACTTCAAGATGAGCGTCTTGGTGCTGCTAAAGTTAATTCTAATACCTTTGTGGCAGAGTCAAGTGGTACACGAATCTTCAGGCTTCAAGCGTAAGAAAATTTGGAAAAGGAATGGGAAAGACAAAGAGACTGAAGAAGGACCCTCTAAGAAAAAGAAAAAAAAAATCAAACTCCAAGAAAGGAAAATGAGTTTTCAAGAAAAAAGATAAAAACAAAATGAAGTGATACAATTACCAAATATTGAACCATTTCGCTCGTGAATACAATGAGACGAAATGTAGCATTTCTAAACACATCTCAAAGTGCAACATATGTTTCGAACACTTCTTTACAAATTAAATTTTATCCTACGTGGATTGTGGACTCAGGATGCGCCGACCACGTAAGTCGAGATCGAGAAGCGTTTGTGGAGTTTCATCTAAATCAAGGTGGATCTACATAGGAAATAATGCGAATCTATAAGTCAAAGAGATAGGCACTTGCAAAGTAAACTTGCGTGGTGGCCGTTCTTTGATGTTGCATGATTTCCTATATACACCAGAGATTTGATGAAATTTAGTATCTGTATCTGTTTTTGGACGTTGGTTTTTATTTTTTTAGTCGTAATGGTGCTAGAATACCTCTAGATAATGTTTTATATGGTTTTGGACTAATTTATGATCATTTTATCGTTTTAGATAGTACTATTCAACGTTTAACTATTATGTTGACTATTGTGTAATGACATGTTATTCAAGTAACAATGATGTTGATGTTATTACATGACATGCTATATTAGGTCACATAGAGCAAGATCAAATGAATAGGTTGGCCAAAGAAGGACATTTAGGTTCTTTCACCAAAATTGAAATGTCAACTTATGAAAATTGTCTTATTGGAAAGATTACACGTAAACCATTTGGGAAGGCTAAGAGAGCTGAATTCCCGTTTCAATTAATTCATCTAATATTTGTGGTCCAATGAATGTAAAGGCAAGGTTTGGTTCTACATACTTCATTATATTTATTGATGATTTCATGCGCTTTGATCATATCTATTTAATTTCTCATAAATGTGAAGCACTTGAGTGCTTTAAAAGATATATAAATGAAGTTGAAAATCAATTAGATAAAATCATAAAAGCTTTAAGAACCGATCGAGGACTTGAATATTTGTCAAGACAATTAGAATAATTATGTACTGAAAAGGGTATTATCTGACAGTTAACTACTCCTATACACCTTAACAAAATGGTGTAGCTGAAAGAAGGAATTACACATTATTAGACACGACAATATCAATGATGGCGCAGACAAATTTGTCTATCTCTTTCTAGAGAGATTCATTATTGACTGTGGCTTACATATTGAACAAAGTGACTTCTAAATCAGTGTCTTCCACTCCTTATGAACTTTGTACTGGTCAAACAACAAACCTAAATGATCCACGACCGTGGGGTTGTGCAACATACATTAAAGATTGTTTTGGTGAGTTTGGTAAAATAATTCAAAAAGGAAATAAATGTATCTTTATAAGGTACTCTGAACGCTCCAAAGGGTATGCGTTCATCGATGAATTGGAGGATGGAAGTATTACTGAAATTGTATCATGAGATGTCAGATTTTAGGAAATTTTTTTTTCCAAAAGGGTGAAATAAATGAAGCAGAACCTCTGTACGAAATGTTGAATTCAGCAGATTAGATGATATTGTCATACATACTTGATAATTCAATGGATCAAGAAATGATTCCTGGTCCAAGTGGGAGTTATGAATACCAATATCCTATAGAGGAATTCAAACTTCAAATTCGTAAGACTACAAGAAAAGGTGTACCTAAACGATCTTATGAGATTGACGATTATGTTTTCTTGGTACCTTCTACAGAATTGGATGAACCTAATTCTGTAACAAAGGCCTTATCGAGCCTTGAAAGGGATGAATAGTTAAAAGAAATGAAAGAAGAATTAGAGTCCATGAAAAACAACTAAGTCTGGGATCTAGTTGACCTTCCTAAGGAATGTAAAGCTATTGAGAATAAATGGATTCTTAAAGTTAAACGTAAATCAAATGGGTCAATAGAAAGACACAAAGCAAGATTGTTGCAAAAAGTTTTACTCAAGAAGTTGGAATAGACTATGAGGAAATATTTTCACCAGTTGTGAAGTGGTAATGACCCGGTAAGTTATTTTTTTGAATTTTGAACTATTCGTTTAACTTGATTTAATTAATTGATGAGTAATTATGGATAATTGACTTAATCGAGAGTTAATGGGCTAAAATTATAATTCATTTAAGACTCTATACTATTTGTCTCATATATTAAAATAAGTAGTAGGGTTTTATCACTTTTATACTTAATTAATTAGAAAGAACTTAAAGAAGAGAAACATGTATCAAACAAAACTTGTTTTTTTTTTGTTGCGACATCGACAAGGAATGACAAGCTTCAGGTGAGTTTCAATTTTCGTGTTGATTGTTACATATATGATAAAATAATATTGTAATATTGTTGGGTTGAAATAAAGAAGTGAATTGCTACAAATTGAGTGGATTTATCCGTGCTTTTGGGACTTAGGATGATAACAAAATTGAGTGGGAAAGAAAATCATTACTAATCATTAGGCAATAATTTACCGTGATTATAGAATGGGTTTGATTAGCATTGATACTGATAATAGAATGAAAGTAATTATAAATTAAATTATTGTTTCATTATTAGAAGTTACTAATGTTCTATTGATTTAGGAGTTTCAAATTTCTTCATACTCATCACATTATGCCCCATGTTCCAACATATTGGTACATGTACAGTGATGTACTTAAATGATAGGTATAATATATTATATGAAAGATTTTAGGGTTGTAGTGTTTGGAGATATTATGACTTAACCCTAGGCTTATGAGAGTTGCAATATTAACTGGCATCATTATTAGGAATGTGATTATACATTTGAGTGAGTTTTTGGGTCTTAACTAGACACATAGTGATATCAGTGTTGTAATTTAAAAAATCTTATTGTGGTTATTTATTTGTATATATTGCATTTATTTGGAATCCTAATGAAAGGGAAAGACTCAAGTCCCGAAGTGGTTGTTCGTCTATTTAAGACAATTGTATTTCTAAACTCTTGTTAAGCAATTCTTGTATTTCCTTGTGGTATATGTTTGAGAGTAATGTGAATTGGTGATGGGTTGACTTGTCCATGTTGAATAATTCTAACTTTGGAAAAAGGGTAATAAAAAGGTGATGATTAATTGTTGGTGTGTGATGTTTGAGAATGATTTGAAATACTTATTGATTAATTGTTGATGGTGTATCACAATTGTATTATTGTGAATTGTGCATTGATAACAGAATGGTCATCTCCTCATTGTTTGTATGAACATGTCATTTGTATTGGTTGTGAGACATAGTTGTGAAAATTGTTATGTGATAAGAGGATGTATCATTTCAAGAGACGTATCGCGCGCTACGATGGATACTATATTTCGAGGGAGGTATCGAGCGTCGTGATGGTTACTATTATCGAGGATCGTATCACGCTCCGCAATGGATACATATAAGATACGTCCCCCATGGGTTCCGGACTGAGAGACATCGGGTGTGTATCGTTAGGTCAGACATGCATCATTATACTTTAGATTGCATTACACTTCTTTATCATTGGTGAACTTGATCTCGTGTTGTGTGGATTTTGTGAGTGTCTTTTTGTGAAACTTGTCATTGATGAATACAAAGCGTGTTGTTGAGGATATATAAACGTTAAAGTGTTGTTATTGATTTGCGTGTTATATAAACTGTGAATTGTTAGGTTGGGCTGGTTCTATGCAGGTTGTAGTTGTGGAGGTTCGGTTGGGGTGGTAGGAGTACCCGAATTCTATTCCCTTAACTTATATTTAGTGGTTTGCTTGTTGAGTACCGTGTGGTTTGGTACTCACCCCTTGCTTTTACAATTTTTTTGTAGGTTACTAGCCCGGACTTTTATGATATATTCTCTTCTTTTTCGAGACTTCTTGGAGATTTGTGAGGTAGTTGTTTGTCATCTCGACAGAACTTCTTGCTCCTATTTATGATCTTGTTCTACTCTAGAAACAATGTCATATGCGACTTGCATTTTTCTTTTGATTCAATTATAATATATTAGAGGCTTGTACACGTGACAATAAGATTTTGAGAATATTTTTGAGATGATTATAAAAATTTTTGCATTTTATTGTAGTGGTTGTGTTTAGGCTGACTTGTCTTTGTGGGATAAGATGAGTGCCATCACGCCTATTTTTGGTCGTGACAAATGGTATCAGAGCCCCATGTTCATAGGTCTCACTTGTGTACAAGTTGAGTCAAAGTAGAGTCTCAAGGATCTGTACAGAGACGTCTCTACTTATCTTCGAGAGGCTATAGTTAATTTTTGGAAAACTCTTCATTTCTTGGATCTCTATCGTGCGTACTTGATCCTATTTTGATTCTTGTCGCTTTATTCCATTCACTCTCACTTATATGATGACTCGTGCGTAGTTTCTCATATGAATAGTTGATGTCGTGTATGACTTGAATGTTAGATCTGGTATTAAGGTGGAAATAATATACTTATGGAAATGATGTGTAGTTAGATTGAGAATGTTTAACAATTTGAAGGGGTTGTCTAAGGTTAGTTACCCTAGTAAAGTGAATAGTACTTGTGTGGTATATACGATATTTAGAGTGGTTTAACAATTGAACGTGGAATGGTTAAAAGGGTGGCTAGATAATAAATATTGTAACTTTTGAAAATAAATTTATTAAAGTTATCATAACATGAATGGCTGCCTAGAAAATGATGATGCGTCAGTTGAGGTTAGAATTTCTACTACGACTTTATAGATTGTGTGTATATCAAAGAAGGTCATGATACAATTACTATAATAGTATAGATACTTACTTGGTTAGAGTTATTAAGTGTGTTACGTTTGATATTGACCCGACCTATGAAAGAATACATATAACTTGGGCTGGATACGAAATTGATTGGGCGATATGTTATAGCTATTCGATGGGTAGAAATGCATGACCTATTTAGATATGATTTTTTAAGTAAGTATGATGTGTTCTAGTGGTGGATCTAACAGACTTTAACGATGTAGTACTAGTGGTACATGGAAATGGATACATCGATCTTAAAGTGCGAATACTAACTACTTAAAGAGTTATCAGTTGTATCATATGCTCGTATAATGATATTCAGTGTTGCATTTACATTTGAGAAACCAATTAGGTTGTTACTGCGGATGGATGGGTTAATTATTATTTATAAGGAAGCTTTTAATGGTTGATCTTTGGTATGATATTGATGTGTTTAGGTTGTGAAATGTATCTTGAGGATTTTAGATGAGTGTTGATTTCACCATAAGCTCCTTGGAAGTAGATCAACATTAGGATAACAAACTTATAGGTAAAGAAAGTCTCAACGAGTATGCTTGTGTGAACGTAATTGAGAATTTTAGTAAGAAAACGCATATAAAATTGGGTTAGTTCTTTGATTTTGGTCAGCATAACTGAATTAAAATGTCATGTCGATGACAAGGTTGAATTCTAAATGATGGCGATGGCTACTAAATATAACAATAATAAGAGTAATTCACGATGGATTATACGAAGATGCAACTATATGATAAAGACTGTCGGTTAAATGATTTTTTATGGTAATGCATACTTGTGAGTATCTAATATTTTGATTTGCTACTATTGTGCATGAAAAGTTATAGAAGGTGATGAGACACCACTCGAATAGAATTGAAATGAACAAGAGCCATAATGAAACAAATAGTGGAATGTAGTGTAGCTTTCGCAAAGAGGTGAGAGAAAGAATATTTTCTCTTATTGCAAGGGCTAAAGAGGTATCTTCAAAGAAATGGAGAATTAAGTTATAAAGACATGTGCTTCTATCTGTTTTACTGTGGTTATGGTGATAGTGTTACGTGTCATTCATATAAGTTAAAAGTTGTTGGATAAGATTGAGAATGAAGTCTATAGACGTTTGACTGGAGTGTGATGCTAAGTGTTTTAATATTTTGACTTAGGAATCGATACAATTGAATTTTTATGAAGCTTACGGTAAGATTAATGGAGAGACGATTAATTATAGGCTAAGATACGTGAATTCATAAAGATCTTTCAGGTATGAGTTAATGTTGATAGATAATGGAATTGTGTTACACAGTTGGATTCAAAAGTTCAAGTTTTTTCATGGTGAGTTATGTTCTGATAGTATGTTTTGTCAAGGTATGAATATATAAGGTAAGAAATGATCGATCGCTTTGAATATTGAACATTTGGAAGGACTTGTACATGATTTGAGTCATAAAGTGTATTATTTTGGTTTTTAAAATGGATCTTAGGAAGGGTTTCATTTAACGTTTTAATTTAGAGGGCAAGGTAAAAATGTCAAGGGTTGTTGGCCAAATAATAAGATTTGTGAGCGAGACAACAAAAAGAACAAGAGTCTGGTGTATTGAGAGTTCAAGATATTTAGAATTTTATGTCATGGGAAAGACTTAAGAAAAATGAAGGAAGAAAACCTCTCGTATAATCCATTGGTTTGAAGTGGAAGGATGTATTGATTTTTGCCTATAAGTTTAGATATGACTGTGTGATGTGAACTAGTTTGGTACAGACTTACTAGGAATTTATCATTGACTTTTCTAAAGATTGAGTTTTTGCTTGGGTGACAAGCAATGATGAGTGGAAGATTCTATGTGGGTATGTCAAGCTAGATTGTTCAAATTATGATAGGTAACTTATTGATGATCAACGCTGTGGACCTATAATTTTATATGATTAATGAGGATTCGAGGGGATTGAAACTACTTTGTTGATGAGACGATACAAACAGTTATGATATGCTACATAGGCATTTGATAGTGATTAGAGGTTATGAGCTTATTATATACCGAATTATTAGAGTGACCAAGAATTTCTCTAAGTTTTAACATGAGGTATATGAGAGGTTGAGTGGTACTTAAATGTAACAACCCTAAAAATGACTATGCTAAGTAATGTCTAACGTATCTAGAATGCTTAGATTAGATTGAGTTCACACGAATTGATGCGCGTTGAACCAGACCTCTGAACCTCTGCAGCAACCAAGCCAACTAACTTGCTGAGTTAGTTGAGCTAGGAAAGGTTGGGTCCAGCCATGTAGGGCACCCGAATATGAAGATTTACCCGGATGAGTCTTAACTAGACTTAAAAAGGGGTAATCTTAAGTTTGGAGGGTCTAGGGGTAAAATGGTCTTTTCCAGGCTAAGGGTAGTATTGTAATTACCTTAATTAATTAATTAATTAATTAATTAATTAATTAATATGGTTAAGGGGCAATTTGGGTAGAGATGACCGAAATTGACCCTTTAAGCAAAATCTAGCTCCACCCGGGTTCGAGCCTTGGTGGAAACAAGGATTAAATTGATTTAATTTTACTTAGTGAATTAGTTAAATTAATTAATATTTAATTTGCTGATTTAATAAAAGTAAAATCAGATTTTTAATAAAAAAATAATAATAATAAAATTAATAAATAATGAGGAGTCCTAGTTTGACTTAGTCTCCACCTAACTCTCCTAATCCTAATCATAATCCTAATCCTCTCATTCTCACGTCTCTCACTCTCATTCTCACATTTTTTTATCATAAAAATAACTGAAAATAATAGTTCTTCACTCTTGAAGAAGTTACACACAAAAACTCAAACGAAAACTAAGCTAAAAACGAAAATCAACAACAAGTTCTTGACGGGATTGTGCTTGAAGTTTCGGTGGTGAGGCTTGGTTTCATGGTAAATTGGCAGCATTTAAACAAGTTTTGAATGACATTAAGATATGTGTTTTCTTCTCTCTTGGTCCCTTTCCCAAGTGACCCTTAAGGTTCAGTTTAAATCGCGATTTAAAGACTAAGGTTGTCCCCGTTGCATGCCCCTGTCATTAGCTCCTTTGAACGATTCAAAACATGCGTTGGTATGTCTTCTGGTAGATAATGTTAGGTCTGGTTGTGATTATGTGTTGAATGTGTGGTAAGAAATCATGTAAAGGATGAAAAATATATTCCGGAAAAGTGCATTAAGTGGACTGTTTTGAGCATGTATGTGCTGAAAATTTGACTATGTTTGCTTCCTGAAATTTGTATGTTAAATGTTGTGTTTTGCGTGTGTAAAAATGCTAAAAACGTGATGATCATAAAAGGTTAAGGTGGCTGACTGAATGTCACTCAAAATGCTACAAAAAAAATCAACAAAAGAATGAGAGAAAAATGGATTGGAAGAGACCAAATTTCCAGCTGGAAATTTGTAGTCTCGGCCAAAATGACTAATTTTAAAAAAATTGTGAGGTCATTGGGAATTGAACCCAAGACCTCATCAATTGTAAATTTCATAAAAGAAATGAAAGGAAAAATAAATGTGGAGAGTGGGGATTGAACCCCCAACCTCTTGAATGGATGAGAGAGTTAGGAGAAAAATAAATGTGGAGAGTGGGGATTGAATCCCCAACCTCTTGAATGGATGAGAGAGTTAGGAGAAAAATAAAGGAGAAAAATAAATGTGGAGAGTGGGGATTGAACCCCCAACCTCTTGAATGGATGAGAGAGTTAGGAGAAAAATAAAGGAGAAAAATAAATGTGGAGAGTGGGGATTGAACACCCAACCTCTTGAATGGATGAGAGAGTTAGGAGAAAAATAAAGGAGAAAAATAAATGTGGAGAGTGGGGATTGAACCCCCAACCTCTTGAATGGATGAGAGAGTTAGGAGAATAATAAATGAGAAAAATAAATGTGGAGAGTGGGGATTGAACCCACAACCTCTTGAATGGATGAGAGAGTTAGGAGAAAAATAAAGGAGAAAATAAATGTGGAGAGTGGGGATTGAACCCACAACCCCTTGGATAGGTGAGAAAGTTAAGAGATAAATTAAAAGAAAAAAAATAATGAGCTTGTGGGGGATTGAACCCATAACCTCCTTGCCTTAAAACGAAAAAGGAGAGGAGAACAAGAAAGAAATATTATGGGGTTGATGGGAATCGAACTAGGGTCTTCCAAATCTGAAAAATGCAAATTATCAAGTTTAAAATAAGATTAAGTGTTGTCCAAGGGATTCGAAATCGGGTTCCCTTGCCCAATTCCGTATTGACACATAAGTCATACGTAAGTAAATATTTAATAAATGCTACCTCTAAATATCGAAATCAATATCTTGGCATATCTACAAGATGCATAAGTCTTGTACCACATTATCTTGGGTAAACATGAATCACTTAGACAAACTATGAATAAAGCCTCATGGCTTGTATGTGTGGACTCATAAGTCTAGCATACATTTAAAAGTAAGTGAGCCTAAGATGTATGTGATGAAATGATGTAACCCTAGAAGGGTTAAGTAAGAGTGTGAAACACACTAAATGGCCAAGTGCATTGGCATTTGATGAAATGAATATTCACGTGAAGGGGTGAGTAATTATGAAAAGCAAATGTGTTAAAGTTCCCAAAGAAAGAATGAGCCCAACCTCAAATGATGCACATAATGAAATGAACGATACCAAATGTGTTAGTATAGGATAATCAAGAGGTGAGCTAGGCTGAAGAAATGACACTAGGTTCTTCTTGGTCATTGCACAGCAAACCCGATGAGAGTCTTAAACTACATCCTAGGTATGAGTAGTGATTGCACTAGTATATGAAAAGAATGAATGAAGTAGACTCTGTGTTTGCTAAAGAAGTCTCCCTAGTTGAGGTCCCATATGTTGAGCCCTCATTTTGGGAAGTCCTAATGTCAAGTCTATGATTCCAAGGTCTCATGGCATATGAAAGAATGATGTGAACTACGTGATATGATATGTGCAATACGTTATGTGCTGTTTGCAAAATGATAAGTATGATGATGCATGTTACTCTCATGGCATGACTTTCCTAATCCAAATTTGGCAAGTCCACTGACTTTCCTAATCCAAATTTGGCAAGTCCACTGACTTTCCTAATCCAAATTTGGCAAGTCCATTGACTTGACTTTCCATAAATCATGTTGTTAGGAAAAAGCTATTCTTACTCATGCATGTCCTTGGTGTGTGCTTGCATATACCCATACTTAGTACAAGTGTGTACTAATCCCATACAAATATCTAGTCTTAGGTTCAGGCACAGGTGGACTTTAGAGCTTACAGTATGACGTTGCAGCTATCCGGACGTGGAGCTTTCATCTGGATTTGGTAGTCCCTCATGCTTTCGAGGATGTCTACTGTTATTATCTAGCTTAGATATAGGCTTTAGCTAGTGGAGCATGTTCCACTAGTGTTTCATTTCCCCTTTCATTTCAGACTTTGTATTGGTGCCGTTTTGGCAAGTATACACTTAATGCAGTATTAAACTATTTCTTTCATTTGATGATCTTAATATTAGATGGTTGATTGTGGACATTTATGAGTTTAAGTAGAATGTCTTACATGAATGTTAAGTAGCAAAAATTTCAAATTTTCCGCTAAAATTAACCTAGATGAAGTAACGATGACGTATGTAGGCTTGTGTGCGACCTCTAAGAGATCAACGTCGCCGATCTCGTCTGGGGTCTAGATTTCGGTCGTGACAAAGTTGGTATCAGAGCACTAGGTTAAAATTCCAAGTATAATAAGTTCACATCAACCACATTGAGTAGTTTCTAAGTCATGGTAGTGAAGTGCACCACTATCCTGAATTAGAGACTGCATGATGCGTAGGAAAAATTCCCTTCTTCTGATCATATCGTGCCTTCTCTAATATCTGTTTCTTGGTGTTAAGAGCGTATCTAACATCAACTCTTGAGATTCAGAAAGATGAATACGAGGAGAAACGAAGGCGGAGCAACAAGGTGTTCCCATGAAGAACCCACATGCCAGCACCATGGCTAGCAGGTTAAGGGACTTCACGAGGATAAATCCTCTCATTTACACTAGATCTAAGATTGCTGAGAATCTCGAGGAGGAGTGTAGGGCAGCTATGCTGCATGCCAGCATGGTCCTTTCCAGGCTTATGGTCCATGTCCAACAAGTGGAGGAATGCAGGAAGAGGAAGCATACTAGGGCAGGGAACAGGTCAAGGCAATCTGAGAAAAATTTTTCAAGGAAGAACAGTACTGAAATCAGGGATAAGCCCAGGTTTAAGAAGGGACTCTCCCACCAAGGGGAATCAAGTTCATCCAAGGGTTGCTATGAAAGGGATTCCGAGCCCAGAGTTAAGAGAAACAGTGAAGTAGATACACCTCAGGAGAGGCCACCTTGTAGGAAGTGTGACAAACTTCATGGAGGAGAGTGTAGGAGGGGCTCTAACGCTTGTTACAGTTGTGGAAAACTGGGTCACATGATGAAGGATTGTCCGTATATGAGAGGTCGAGAAAAAGGGAAGGAGAAAGTTCAGCGAATGGTCCAAGTGAAGAGGCTCCAAGGAGGCAATGATTCTTCGCACTCAAGTCTAGCGGTGTAGGGAAACACACATCTGGTGATGTCTCGGGTGCGTAGCCTAAATTAGTTTTTCATGTGTATGGTTTTATGCACTAGTATGAAGTTAATATGTTGGAGTCATCATGTTGGTTGCTGACGTATGTGACTTATGTGTTTATTTATGTTGTATGCTTTGATGAGACTAGTTTAGGAAGGAGTTCCTTAGTCTATTAATGCGAAGCTGCTAGTAAATTTCAAGGATGTGCACCAACCTACTAATATGTGAATCAGATATTCACCAAGAAAAAGCATTGAATAACTTAGGTATGGATTTTCTCCATAAGTGTTATGCTACCATAGACTATCAAACAAGTGTAGTGAGGTTTCAGTTGCCAAATGAGATAGGGTATAAATGGGCAGGGCGTGGATCAATCCAACAAAGCCATATAATTTCAAATCTTAAGGCCAATAAGATATTATCTAAGGGGTTAGATATACTCCTCTTAAGGCTGGTTTTATTTAAGAAACTCTAAGTTTTAGTGCAATAGTCGACTTGGTGTTGTAAGTCCATAATTGTATGAGTAATAATTGCACTATGTGAGTTAAAATGAATTCATGTTTGCATGTCATGTTGCTGTTTTTTTATAGCGTGGACATGATTGTTGTGTTGCATGAGTAGTGAGGTGCATCAATTTAAGTGCGATTGAGAAGGAAGTTCCTCAATCTCAAATATGAAGCTTCAGATAAGCTTGAGTAATATGCATTATCCAGAGTAAGTGTGAAACAGAAATTCACAAAGCGTAAAGTCTCAAGTATGTTAAGATATCTTCGAAAATCACCCTCTTTATTTTAAAATGATGTGTAGTGTCATTCGGGGACGAATGTTCTTTAGAGGGGGATAATGTAACAACCCTAAAAATGACTATGCTATGTAATGTCTAACGTATCTAGAATGCTTAGATTAGATCGGGTTCACACGAATTGATGCGCGTAGAACCAGACCTCTGAACCTCTGCAGCAACCAAGCCAACTAACTTGGTGAGTTAGTTGAGCTAGTAAAGGTTGGATCCAGCCATGTAGGTCACCCGAATATGAAGATTTACCCGGATGAGTCTTAACCAGACTTAAAAAGGGGTAATCTTAAGTTTGGAGGGTCTAGGGGTAAAATGGTCTTTTCCAGGCTAAGGGTAGTATTGTAATTACCTTAATTAATTAATTAATTAATATGGTTAAGGGGAAATTTGGGTAGAGATGGCCGAAATTGACCCTTTAAGCAAAATCTAGCTCCACCCGGGTTCGAGCCTTGGTGGAAACAAGGATTAAATTGATTTAATTTTATTTAGTGAATTAGTTAAATTAATTAATATTTAATTTGCTGATTTAATAAAAGTAAAATCAGATTTTTAATTAAAAAATAATAATAATAAAATTAATAAATAATGAGGAGTCCTAGTTTGGCTTAGTCTCCACCTAATTCTCCTAATCCTAATCATAATCCTAATCCTCTCATTCTCACGTCTCTCACTCTCATTCTCACGTTTTTTTATAATTAAAATAACTGAAAATAATAGTTCTTCACTCTTGAAGAACTTACACACAAAAACGCAAATGAAAAACTAAGCTAAAAACGAAAATCAACAAGAAGTTCTTGACGGGATTGTGCTTGAAGTTTCGGTGGTGAGGCTTGGTTTCATGGTAAATTGGCAGCATTTAAACAAGTTTTGAATGACATTAAGGTATGTGTTTTCTTCTCTCTTGGTCCCTTTCCCAAGAGACCCTTAAGGTTCAGTTTAAATCGCGATTTAAAGGCTAAGGTTGTCCCCGTTGTCTGCCACTGTCATTAGCTCCTTTGAACGATTCAAAGCATGCGTTGGTATGTCTTCTGGTAGATAATGTTAGGTCTGGTTGTGATTATGTGTTGAATGTGTGGTAAGAAATCATGTAAATGATGAAAAATATATTCCGGAAAAGTGCATTAAGTGGACTGTTTTTAGCATGTGTGTGCTGAAAATTTGACCATGTTTGTTGTCTGAAATTTGTATGTTAAATGTTGTGTTTTGCGTGTGTAAAAATGCTAAAAACGTGATGTTCATAAATGGTTAAGGTGGCTGACTGAATGTCACTCAAAATGCTACAAAAAAAATCAACAAAAGAATGAGAGAAAAATGGATTGGAAGAGACCACTGGAAATTTGTAGTCTCGGCCAAAATGACTAATTTTAAAAAAATTGTGAGGTCATTGGGAATTGAACCCAAGACCTCACCAATTGTAAATTTTAAAAAACAAATGAAAGGAAAAATAAATGTGGAGAGTGGGGATTGAACCCCCAACCTCTTGAATGGATGAGAGAGTTAGGAGAAAAATAAAGGAGAAAAATAAATGTGGAGAGTGGGGATTGAACCCCCAACCTCTTGAATGGATGAGAGAGTTAGGAGAAAAATAAAGTAGAAAAATAAATGTGGAGAGTGGGGATTGAACCCCCAACCTCTTGAATGAATGAGAGAGTTAGGAGAAAAATAAAGGAGAAAAATAAATGTGGAGAGTGGGATTGAACCCCCAACCTCTTGAATGGATGAGAGAGTTAGGAGAAAAATAAAGGAGAAAAATAAATGTGGACAGTGGGGATTGAACCCCCAACCTCTTGAATGGATGAGAGAGTTAGGAGAATAATAAATGAGAAAAGTAAATGTGGAGAGTGGGGATTGAACCCACAACCTCTTGAATGGATGAGAGAGTTAGGAGAAAAATAAAGGAGAAAATAAATGTGGAGAGTGGGGATTGAACCCACAACCCCTTGGATAGGTGAGAAAGTTAAGAGATAAATTAAAAGAAAAAAAATAATGAGCTTGTGGGGGATTGAACCCACAACCTCCTTGCCTTAAAACGAAAAAGGAGAGGAGAACAAGAAAGAAATATTATGGGGTTGATGGGAATCGAACTAGGGTCTTCCAAATCTGAAAAATGCAAATTATCAAGTTTAAAATAAGATTAAGTGTTGTCCAAGGGATTCGAAATCGGGTTCCCTTGCCCAATTCCGTATTGACACATAAGTCATACATAAGTAAATATTTAGTGAATGCTACCTCTAAATATCGAAATCAATATCTTGGCATATCTACAAGATGCATAAGTTTTGTACCACATAATCTTGGGTAAACATGAATCACTTAGACAAACTATGAATAAAGCCTCATGGCTTGTATGTGTGGACTCATAAGTCTAGCATACGTTTAAAAGTAAGTGAGCCTAAGATATATGTGATGAAATGATGTAACCCTAGAAGGGTTAAGTAAGAGTGTGAAACACACTAAATGGCCAAGTGCATTGGCATATGATGAAATGAATATTCACGTGAAGGGGTGAGTAATTATGAAAAGTAAGTGTGTTAAAGTTCCCAAAGAAAGAATGAGCCCAGCCTCAAATGATGCACATAATGAAATGAACGATACCAAATGTGTTAGGATAGGATAATCAAGAGGTGAGCTAGGCTGAAGAAATGACACTAGGTTCTTCTTGGTCATTGTACAGCAAACCCGATGAGAGTCTTAAACTACATCGTAGGTATGACAAGTGATTGCACTAGTATATGAATAAATGAAAACGAAGTACGTATGAATGAATGAAGCAGACTCTGTGTTTGCTAAAGAAGGCTCCCTAGTTGAGGTCCTATATGTTGAGCCTCATTTTGGGAAGTCCTAATGTCAAGTCCATGATTCCAAGGTCTAATGGCATATGAAAGAATGATGTGAACTATGTGATATGATATGTGCAATACGTTATGTGCTGCTTGCGAAATGATAAGTATGATGATGCATGTTACTCTCATGGCATGACTTTCCTAATCCAAATTTGGCAAGTCCACTGACTTTCTTAATCCAAATTTGGCAAGTCCACTGACTTTCCTAATCCAAATTTAGCAAGTCCATTGACTTGACTTTCCATAAATCATGTTGTTAGGAAAGATCTATTCTTACTCATGCATGTCCTTGGTGTGTTCTTGCATATACCCATACTTAGTACAAGTGTGTACTAATCCTATACAAATATCTACTTTTAGGTGCAGGCACAGGTGGACGTTAGAGCTTACAGTATGACATTGCAGCTATCCGGACGTGGAGCTTTGATCCAGATTTAGTAGGCCCTCATGCTTTCGAGGATGTCTACTATTATTATCTAGCTTAGATGTAGGCTTTAGCTAGTGGAGCATGTTCCACTAGTGTTTCATTTCCCCTTTCATTTCAGACTTTGTATTGGTGCAGTTTGGCAAGTATACACTTAATGCAGTATTGAACTATTTCTTTCATTTGATGATCTTAATATTAGATGGTTGATTGTGAACGTTTATGAGTTTAAGTAGAATGTCTTACATGAATGTTAAGTAACAAAAAGTTCAAATTTTCCGCTAAAATTAACCTAGATGAAGTAACGATGACGTATGTAGGCTTGTCTGCGACCTCTGAGAGGTCAACGACGCCGGTCTCGTCTAGGGTCTAGATTCCGGTCGTGACATTGAAACTTGGTATGGGAATGATTGTTTGGAGTTGAATTTGGGTGTGATTTAATAGTTTTATCTTGGTGGATATGTACTATCAAATTTGAAATTAGTGCTATCAGCCTTGTGTAGGACTCGTATTTATCATAAAATGCTTATTTGGAAAGAGAGAGCGTCGTAGTTTGAAAAATTTGGAGGTGATAATGTGTTTGTTAAAAAACTTTGGTTCTGTATATTCTTATGTGACACCTTCTTCGTGTTTTACGTTATTTGGAATATGATTCACTGTCTATGCCATGTATGTTTCCATATCCATGGGTGAATTTCTAGTGGAGTTGAATTTGGGTGTGATTTAATAGTTTTATCTCGGTGAAAAGGTACTATCAAATTTGAAATTAGTGCTATTAGCCTTGTGTAGGACTCGTATTTATCATAAAATTCTTAATTGGAAAGAGAGAGCCTCGTAGTTTGAAAAAATTAGAGGTGATAATGTGTTTGTTAAGAACTTTGGTTCTGTATGTTCTTATGTGACCACCTTCTTCGTGTTGTACATTATTTGGAGTATGATTCACTGTCTATGCCACGTATGTTTCCATATCCATGGGTGAATTTTTAGTGGTGTATCGGGTGTACCGATCCTGCAATTGTCCTCCAGGTAGGGTGGCATCCATGGGCAGATTTGATAATTTATGTTATGAAAAATTTGGTGTTGTTTGGGATAGTTGAAGTATACCAGTAATTTTACATGTACCACCTTGCTTATGAGAACTTATAGAAGAGCTTCCGCAAATAGTAGTAGTTATCCGAAAGTGTTGTTAAAGATTCTGCATCCTGGGGTGTACCGCTTGTTGGGTGGTTACGTGATCTTATTCTTCTTTGGCTTACATATGATTGATTCTCTCTTGATGAGTACTGAATGTTTAAAGATCAAACTTTTATATATTAAACTCGTGAAAAGATTTTGTCCGTGCTTTTGGGACTTTCAATGATAAGAAAATTGAGTGGGAAAGGAATCATTACTAATCATTAGGCAATAATTTACCGTGATTATAGAATGGGTGTGATTAGCATTGATAGTGATAATAGAATGAAAGTAATTATGGATTAAATTATTTTTTCATTTTAGAAGTTTCTAATGTTCTATTGATTTAGGAGTTATAAAGTTCTTCATACTCATCAAATTATGCCCCACGTTTCAACGTAATTTGTACATGTACAATGATGTACTTAAATGTTAGGTATAATATATTATATGAAAGATATTAGGGTTGTAGTGTTTGGAGAAATTATGTCATGACCGGGGATCACCCCCTAGTCGTAACCGGTGTCTTTGCCTCGTAGAGGCCTTGGACTAGCCCTTAGCATACATCATGACATATCATAGGTAGAGAAAATGCGGAAAATTTAAAACTTTGACATATGGAGTATACATAGACTTCTCATTTAGCATATATGGAGTTTACATAGACTCCTCGCTTATGAAATGTACATATACTTCTCATTTAGTATAGTCAATTCATTCAACTAGTCTAATACTTGTCTCAAATATAACCATCTAAAAGAGAATTATAAAGTGGGGCATAGCCCTTAGACTAGTACAATATGCCACAGGCGTACATCAATAGTCTCAAAGATAAGGAAAGAACAAGTGTCTTTAGACATAAGAAATACTACTAAGATAGAAAAGTGGCACCATCCTCAAACTTTGAGGACTCACCAACAACTTGGGAAAAGATCCAAGTCTTCCATGCAAATGGCCTAGAATCTCTTCAATGGCCGGAACCTACATTGTTGGGAAAACAAATGGGTCAGTACATTACACGTACTAAGTATGACTTCTATGCACAAAACTCATCAATGCATGAGAAAAGTGACATTTTAGTCAAAATCACGCTTTCTATTAATTTAAACTAACATGTTAACAACCCAAGCAATACTTGTGCAATGCCAAGAATAGAATTCCATAACCCTATCCAAAGCTAAGTATCACATTTAAGTCACCCACTTCATACATTTAACATAACCTCATATTTCATCATGACATGCTTTATACATAAAAATCATATATAACTTGACATGCATAACATATAATAAACTTAATCATAAAATAACACTACTAGGACCATCCCTTAAGATCCCACAAGTGCAATATGTAAGGGAAGTCACATACCCTCCCTCACACTATGTAGAAACCTTTAAGAAAGGCCTAATAAGAATTCGTATACTTAACTTGTTAATTTACTTTTACATTAGGAAAAGAAGTGCAATAACCGACATTAGATCGTGCGAGCTACATGGAACCCACCCCGAAAAGAGAGGGTTAACACTTGCCTAAGGTGTAACCTTTCATACATAGCTATCTAGGTGGATACAGTAAGCTAGAGTCCTCTATGGGCACATAGTTAAGGGTCAAGGAGATTGTTACTAGAAACCCTAACTTGCTAAACGTGGGGGTATTCATCTTATAAGACAACACATATCTTGAGAATCCGGACTTGATAAACACAAGGAAACCCATATGGGAGGCCGGACTTACTAAACGTGAGACCTACATCTAATTTACATTCTATTTCGGTGCTTCGTATTTATTCCCTTTAGTAATCATCTTTATTCATCATACAAGTTCACATTAGTCTCTACTAGACCCCTATGTAAACAAATTATCATAATAGCTCATAAGTCATCATAAGTAAGAATAATACTTTCACTTTAGAAACCACTAACAAATGAGTTAACCTTTCACCTAACACTTTATTATTATCATGAGAAAATACTTTCAATCATATAATAATCAGATTATAACATGCATACATACTTCAATTCATGTGTCTAGAGTCAGTAGATATTCCCCTATCTTTAAGCACACCTCAAGAATCAAAAGTTGATGTTTTGAAGGTAAACTTTTACTCCAATTATTAGGTGTTTTATTCTTTCCGTTTTAAGACATACAATTCTTTTAATCTATTCTTAAATAACTTTTAAATGTTATCTTTATTATGAAAAAAATATTCTTGTTTAAGGCTAAAACATTCGTAATCGTATCAATCACAACAACATTAAATATATCATACAAATAAAAATAATCACACACATATACTACTAGCAAGTGATTAATTTTCATCTTTCTTGTTGAAAACTTCTCTATTCTTTCACACAATTTTTCATTTCACAAAGATCTATATAATTTTTTTTCATATTTTCTACTAGAATATAAATCAGCAGTACCAAATTGATAAAGTCATGAAGATGAGGATGCAACATTAATGCAAGTTCCTAAATCTTTTATTGCAGATGAAGAATTAAAAGTTGTTGTTTTCGAGGTAAGCATTTGAAAATTTTATCTAGTCATAGGTGTTAAATTTTTTTGTTTTTCTTGAATAACACATACAAAAATCTTTTGGTGGATTCTTGAACTTTTGTAAAATTTTTAATTCTGTTATGAAAGAAAATTAAATGTTCTTCTTTAGAGGTTGCGACCACTTTTAGTAGTTTTCGTAGAAATAGGAAGGAAATTTTCATCACACATCCAATTATTTAGTGAATCTTAAGAGTTGTATCGCCAGAATCATATTTGATCTTTTTATGAAATATATATCATTGATGGAGTAGTATCATTTTTTAGCAATCTAGCAGTTTTATTAAGTTCATAAAATGCTAATCATAGTTTTTTTTTCTTCATATTTTCAACTAGAATATGAATGAGAATCTCAAAGTTCATGGTGATGAAGATTCATTATTAATGGAAGTTACACTAACTTTTCTCGCACGTGATAAATCAAAATCTAATATTTTAGAGGTAAGCTCTTGAAAAATTTATTTAATTATAAAGATCCTCAAAAAAATAATTTTTGAAAAAATGAAGTACACCTTTGTAGTTTTTTTTCCAAATATGATATTTTCATCACCTATTCAATGAATAAAATAAATCTTGAAAGTTTCATTACAACAAATTGAAACTCGTAATCTTTATTCTTTTTGATGAATCTACGCTTTATATACTTGTTTTCTTTCTGTCTAACCATTTGTTTTATTTTATCAGATTCAGGATGAAAGTTATAAAAAAGTTATATGTCTAGAGGGGATCGATCTACTTAGGTTTCACCATATTAAAAGAGACAATTTGCTATGTGTGGAATTAACTTAATTCGTGATCAATTTAGAGGTTGAGTGCGTGAGAAATTAATGTAATAAGTGACAGATTTAGAAGGTTGAGGTCTCCTTTTACAATTTTCATAGAAAGATTAAAGCTAAAAAATATTGATTTTCAAAAACAATTTAACTAATTATTGATATTGTTACTTCCTGAGAATGATTGATGAACAATTTTTTTTTAGTTTTGCGTTTTTGGGGTATTCTAGTACTTTGATTAATTCCTTAAAATGTTTCTTGGTACCAGCACGTAATTACTAGCAAGTTAATTTTTTTCATTTTTTCTTTAAAACTTTCTCCATTAATATTTCACACAATGTTTCGCCTTACAAAAAGATCTAACCAAGTGTTTCATATTTCCTATTAGAATATGGATAACAAACAAAAAGTTGATGCTGATGACAATGCAATATCGAATTTGTCTAAATTCTGATCCGATTTTTAGTTAAGTCTACATTCATTCCAAAAAAAGAATAGGTATTTAAAGTTAAATTTTGTTTAACTAAACAAGTATTAAAACATATAGATAATTATGTTCCACATCCAAACCTCTCACACTTGATATGATAGTACCATGCTACAACATTAAATAATTAAAAATTTAAACAACTACACTTGATTAAACTTGTCATTGATGGAAGTATTTTGAGTAAATATAAACCCATATGAAAATATTAGTTCATTAAAGAAAAATAGAAAGTCATTTTTTGATGTGAAGATGCTTCAAGATTGACAAAGAAGTTTGAACTTCTCATGGATATTATTGCTTCTATCACTTAAAACATAAAACTCGGAAAAACCTTTTTTTCTTTATTTTTGGGGTATTGTAGAGCTTTTACTAGGATTTTTAAATATTTGGGATATTGTAGAACTTTTACTAACATATATAAATTACTAGAAAGCTAGTAATCATCTTTATTTTTATATTAATTATTTTATTCATAATCTATGAGATGCAATAGTGGTCTTTCTCATATTTTTATCGCACCTCAAAATGATATTTTGATGTTAGGTTTTTGACGGATTTTTGGGAATTCTAGCACTTTGATTAAGTACAAGCAAGTGATTAGTTTTCATCTTTTTTGAGAAGATCGCTATTCTTTCATAAAATATTTCATTTTACAAAGATCTAAATATATTTTTCATATTTTATACTAGAATATAAATAAGCGCCACAAAATTGATGGAGATGAGGATGCAACATTAATGCAAGTTCCTATATCTTTTAGTGCACCTGAAGAATCAATCGTCAATGTTTTGGAGGTAAGCATAATTTTTCTTTTTTAAAACATGTACAATAGGATGGAGCAATCATATTTGATCTTATTACAAAATGCATAAGATTGATGGACAAATATCTTTTTTTTTTTTTTGGAAATTCTAGAAGTTTGATTGAGTTCTTAAAATGTAAATCTAACTATTCTTTTTTTTCTTCATATTTTAAACTAGAATATGGATGAGAATCTCTAAGTTGATGGTGATGTGGATCCAATATCAATGGAAGTTCCCATAAATTTTCTTGCGGTTGATAAATAAAAGGTTGATGTTTTAGACATAAGCTTTAGAATTTTTTTTCTCTTAATTATGAAGTGTTTCGTTTAATTTCCTTTAACGCATGAACTAAAAATTATACTACGCCCCCCACCCCTTCAATTACACCTTTGTGTTTTTTTTTAAAAATAAGTGGAACTCAACAATACTAAAATATTGATAGTGTCATTAAATATTTGCCAATTAATTAGGAAATAAATAATGATTTTGGGACTTACTAAAAAGAAAAGTATGTCACATTAATTAGAATACAGGAGTGTATAAATAAAGTATTGATATATATTCTATCCTCCAATTGTGACTTCTTTTTTAGTTATGTCCTACATACATCTAAAAATAATGGGTCTTTCAAAATAACTCTTGTCTATATGTTAACCCAAGTAAATATTTTCGTTTCGCATCTAAACCTCACATGACTTAGAAAGCTACGATGATGTCACCTCAATATAAAATATTTTTAAGGCAATGAAAAAATTCAAACCTCTACCAATGATTAATAGACATAAAATAGGCATTGTGATTTTGATCAACACAAGCATTGAAATTAGCATACAGAACATGACTTAACATCATTACTCACTTTAAACTAAGTTATAAATAAATATATTAAAAGATTAATTGAAATTCTTTACCATTAAAATATAATTTTTTAAATAGGAGTATAAAGTAAAATTTTCTTTTTATGTGAAGATACGAGAAGCGTTACAAAGAAAATCAATGTTCTTGTTATTGAAAGCATATTCATTCTTTATTTGAGGTAAATTTAAAATTGTTAGAATTGTGTAATCATCAATTACTAACATTGGTAAGCGACACAAAGCGATTTGATTATAATTCAATTTGTGACGATCATAAGTAGAAAGTTCATATTCTTTGGATTCCGAAAATTTTAGGTGGAATGAATTGTAATTCTTTCTACTTCTCAAGTTATAATTACAGACCGAGAGGCTCGACTAGAAGGAATTGGTGGAGAAATTTTGTGTTATATTTGGTAATCTTTTATGATATGCAAATTGGATTCGAACTTCCTAAAGAAAGGATATTTTGTGTATAATCTTTCATAATATCGAATGTTATTAGTTTCAGTACATAGACCGAATAATACAATGCAAGCAAAAGTCAAACCAAAATACCAAACAAGCAGTAGCGCTCCCTGAAAAGGAGGTGATCCAACCGCACCTTGGTTTACATACAACTACATTGATCTTAGTAAAATGTGCTTTAGATGCACATGGTTCCAAGTTAATGCAAGACAAAAAGGATTTCAGTTATAGTTTTCCATGCAATGGCCTAGGACGAGGCGCTACTTGTGATATTTCGGCATGGGATGCCTTTTATGTGGCAGTTTTTTTTTTGGGGAAAATATGTTAGAAATTAAATGAAGGGGTAGAGCATGTTCTATTTTTATGAATCTTTAAAGATTAAAATAGAGAAATAAAGGAGGAGTTAAAAGACAATTGACGGTAAGGAGAGGACCTCCAGGGCTCGAACTAAGGTTGCGTCCCGTGGTTTGGTAATAGACACTTCCAAGGATAGTTTACACACACAAACCCAATCTTGATTTCTTAGGGTTATGGTGGCATTTCTTACTCTTGACCAAATCTGTAACCTTCATTAGAATATTCATTTTCTATGGTTTCCTTGATCAAACTAGAAGTTACCAATCATAAATACAAAAACAAAAATAACATATGCACAAGAGGCATGTAAGGGAGCCTCTACGAAGAAGTTATGGGAGTTACGAAGGAAGCTTCAAGCTCATACTGAGGCTGAGAGTAAGTGTCAGCTCACCCGAAATCTCAAAGAGTTTCCCTTAATTCGCTTCGCGGGATTCGAACAATATATAGTGGGAAGTCAGAGGGCCTATACTACCTGCCTAATCCTTTGCTCCGAGGGTCCGTGGATCAAAAAACGCCTTCCAAACCACCCCATTATAATTACTTAAGTCAAGTTCTTGTGATATATATTCTTCATAATCATTCGACATTATTTAAGGGAGGGGACTCGACCTAAAGCCTTTAAATAGAGTCCCATCCGCCTCCCCGATTCCACGCGCCCTTACTAGTAAAGTCTCCCATCCCATTAATAAAGTATAGATTAATAATACCAAGCCTGACTTTTAAAGCATACAGATTGAAAAAAACCTTTGGCTTTGGACTTTCTGCTTTGATAGATCTTTCCTCTAATAATAGGTTCTAGTCTATAGAATGATAATGACCGACACCCGTACATAAGATCGTTCTAGATTATCTCCTTCTAAGGAAGTATGAGATTTATTCCCGTGGAGAGTGTGGCATTGCTAACTTCTTTTATTTCGATGACATTCTTACAAGAGATGGATATACAATGCCCTCGAGATCTTGGTGTTGTAATCCACCAACAGTGGCAACCATGCAATATCTTTTTTAAAAGAGTCAATGTGCTGAAAAGGTATGGCAGTACTTTTCCTTGGGTAAAGGTCTTACACATGGTGTTACTTGTTCCTGACGAATGATTGATAGGAACGGATTGCCCGGGTTTCTCTGCATCCGATCAACTCATACCCCAACCCTGTAACTTCAACATAGACTTCGGGCTGGCCTTGACTCATTCTCGAGTCTACATTCTTTTCAGAGCAAAGTTAAGTGCTCTCCTTCTCTTCCATCTACTTCGTTCACCTTGTTACTTCACCTTGTGGACTTGGTCTACATGAACTAGTTGTTGTCGTCACCATATTACATATGTAACTTAGTCATCTCTACCTCGCTGCAGGTCAAAACCTCCAAAAGAAACGGAGGACTTCATTTAGTGTCCCCCTTTTTTTTTTCTTTTTCGCAAATAGGACGTTCGAATCCAATTTTCATATTATAAAGGATTACCAGATATAACACAAAATTTCTTCACCTATTCCTTCTAGTCGAGAGGCTAAAGTAGCCGCAGTATTTGTCTTTGATTAAGTTGATATTGAGATCAGCCCCTGGTGACGAACTAAAGAATCATAAGAATCATATCTTGAGGACTAAAGAAAGGCTGCCTTGGAATAAAATATGAAACTTTGAAATAAGGGCCTATGAGAATTTCTTCTTTTAGAAGGTTGGATATCTTTAGTGTATTCTCTGCATATGAAAGAAAAAAGCATTTCCACGACTCTACCACCCAGTATTTCCACTTAATCCCTCTTTCATGGCCACATATATTTCGGTGTGAGATATCACATTGATCGAGGAACCCTAGATGCTTTCAGAGTAAAAGATCATCAACAAGGGTGTTCTAGTGCATTATAGATTCTTATCCAAGACTTGTATCATTTGATGATTCCATGTGAATAGGTAGAAACATGTGAAGTGTATGGCTAACCCAATAATGAAAGTTTCGTAAAGGGACTGGAGCAGGCTACCATGAGACAAAAGATCGTCTTTCTAAAGATATTTGATTGAGAACTACATGCTATTAAATCTTATAAGTTGACTAGATAAAATTGAATAAAGATTCCCTTTATCTAGTTCACTTATATTGGATATTATGGAACCTCCTCATGTACAACATGATTCAGATCATATCACCTCAATGCTAATGGTGATCCACAAGGTTCAACGAATGAATGAAGCTATGATTGTACCCTTATGGAGACGATGGTCTTCCTCTGATGTCTCCGAGCCAGCCACAATAGAATAGATAGGCGAAACAATCAATAGTAGTGTGTTCTCGCCTATCGATGGATAGCAGGTTGCTTCCAAGCTCAAACCATTTGAAACATAATTGCTATTTTTTTCAAGTTATTGGCAGAGTGGTATTCTCCGCCCCTATCAGATAAAGTAAAGGAGGAGAACTGGAAGAGAGAAGGAAAAAAAGCAAAGGATTTACAATTCTAATGGGGAAGAATGGCTTACATGTTGACTCCCTTTGATAGAAGAAAAAAACCCAAGTTATCTAACCTAACCCCCACGACGGAGCCCAACCAAAAGGTGCTAGATGGACTAAGGGCAGGTGAGATAAAGAAAGAAGCTGGACCTATGTGTAAAACCTTGATGCGGGAGAGTCTTTCTCCAATAAGAATAAACAAAGTTTTTGGGAAAGACAACAAAGTAACTCACCCTTTGACACCAAGGGATAAGAGTTGATTGTTGGTGATGACTTGGTGAAGGGAATCTATGAGAGAAGGTTCTCAAAAAGGGATTTGACCAACACAGACCCCTCCCCTCTAAGGAGAGACAAGGGAACATAATGGCCCACCCATCATAGGTAATCTCAAAGCTCCGAGCTTCTTAGTAAGTTTGAAAAATGTCACATGTTAAGAAAGGTGGAATCTTCGTATCAATTGGTTGAAAAACCTGAAAGAGAACTTTTTTTTTTTTGGGGGGGGGGGGGATACCCGTTGTTACCGGATTCAAGGGATTAGTGTACCCTTCAAAACAACATAACAACATTCCTTTGAAAAAAAACAAATCTATTCGACGGGAGATGAGAGATATTTTGTTCCACCACAAACAAATATTTGATTCTTGTCTTTCAAAAGAATTACATGACATACCCGAACAATCATTTATAGGATTTAATGATTCCTAAAAATGGATTTGTCTCTTTTGCTATCTGCATTTGGTATGGTTATTTGCTTTAGTAATAAGAAGAATAATTAATAAAAAAGAATAATGGTTTGGGTCGTGTATCTACGTCCAATTTGCAGTAGAAGAGAAGGTTCCATTAGAACTATTATTTATTTTAGTTCAGGGTTCCTCATCTTTTTTTTTAAAAAAAGCTTTAAAAAAGAGGGGGGGGGGGGAGGTTGTGCGGAGAAATGACAAGAAGATATTGTAACATAAATTTGGAAGAGATGATGGAGGTAGGAGTTCAATTGTCTTACTCCATAACATTGATGGAACCATAGCCTGACAAAGGGTTTTGTCCAATTTGGACGCCCATTTAGGAGGTGCCAAATAGACCCCATCATTGATTTAAGAACTTGATAAGGTGAGTTTGTAATGACCCAATGTACACCCTAAAAGTTAGAGCACTCTTGAGTCGTCACAAGGCATGCTTGATCTCACGAAGATCTTACACAAGACTCTTAGCTATCATTCATTACATAAAGTATGAAAAGTAGTGTGGAATTAAAACTTTTCACAAAACATTAAAAAGGAAATCTTTATAAAAGAAGAGACCGTCTCATCGTCACAAGCCAACTTAAAGACATATCATAAATCTTAAAGTCACAACCCTTTACATTGAATGAAAAAACTAAGTCTGAACATAAAAGAAACTACTAAAATGAAATATAGACTATGTCCTCGGAATGATGAGGACATATCAATCTTGAGAGATTCGATTCCGAAGCTTTGCCTTCTAAGATCTTCCACTTGCTCTCCACCTATTCTCATAGAGACATAAAAGTATGGAATTAGTACAAACACATGTACTAAGTATGGCATAATGCAAAAACATGCTAAAATAGGACATTTTGGTTGAAACAATACTTTCATGCTATTTTGATAATTTCTTCATGAACCAATCTTTCAAAACATCATATAAACCAACATTTATCCATTTAGGCTAGACTTACTAATTTCTCACATAAGGCATACATTACAGTGAACTCACTTTAGCATAACAACTCTTCCTATCCCAAGTTATCCTAAGAATCACCTAGGTAAGACATGAAGAGATCGCTCATACAATTTCTTCAATACACACCTAAGTGATCCTTAAGGCAACCAAGGATAAGCATACTCCATTAAAAGTCAATATTCATTTACTAAGACACTTATAAGAACATACATACACTTAGTAGCTTCACATAAGGACCATCCTCTAAGACAACTCCTAAGTTACACTTAGTGCAATGTGAAAGTAGCATCCCATACTACTACTCCCACTTAGTGCTTCTTAGGAATTAAACTAGACTAGGCACATCACATTCATAACTTCATTTACGTAGCTTTCATCAACATTAGAAATAAGACTCTCATGCTTCATGATCATAGACATATAATTAACATTCTTCATAACATTAGAAATAAAATCAACTTACTTAATTAACCTCATATAATGACCCATTCATACATAGTCATAAAGACAACCAAGACTCCCTCCAAATGTCTACTTGTGCAATAGATAGATAGCGTCCCATTCCACCACCTATCCTAAGTACTAAACCCTTAAGAAGACTTAGTTTCATAACATTTCATAGTGTGGGGCTAGCTTTAACCGACATAGACCATGAGAGTGAGACATGGAATCCCGGTAATTACCCTTACTGAATGAGGGATCCCTACTTTCCTAAGGTAGGGTCATATTTTTAGCCTTTACATGGATCTCCCAATAGCTATATCTAAGCGGGCGCAAAGTTAAGGGATAAGGAGATTACTACTAAGGGACTCATTCTATACTAACGAGGAGTACTCATCTCAAGAGGCACATTTGGATAAAACATCTCTACTCATGAAGTGTAACCACCCCTTTTTCAAATCCTCTCGGTGCTAAGCATAACACCCCCACAGAGTCTTAAAAATCCAAAGACTATAGGTTAACACATAGATAATTAGTACCACATCTCAACTCACGAAGTGTACTTATCCCTAGAGGTTACTTTGATTACCACATCTTAACTCACGAAGGACATCAAACCTCCAACCTAACTTTGAAAGCTCATTGGAAATAGTGAGGTTGCTACTAAACACTTCATCTCAACTCACGAAGAGTGTTCAACCCAAAACTCCCCTTTTCATACTATAGGAATAGTAAGGATGGTCTAGACACTTCATCTCTACTCACAAAGAATGTCTACCCTACAATCCCCCATTTACATACATTAGAGTCATATTGAGAAAACCTTTCAATAGACCCCCTTTCATACTTTTTCATATACTTCATTCATTCATTCATAGTGTGAGTGTGTGAGTACATGTGAGACGTCTTGCACATAACTTCTATCAGGCATGAATTTGACACTCTAAACATGATCATACAACATTAATCATAATCACACACTATCATGCTTTGCACATACATATACTTCACTAAAAGATAGTGTCTTCAAGACACACACATAGCCAATTCATGATACATTATACGCATAATTAACATACTTTCATTTCAAATCACATTCAGTGCCTTCAAGGCCATGATCACAATACACATATAACTTCATATTCATAAGATAAACACCGCCACCAAAGGAGGACAATACCACTCAAGATTCACTTCTACAAGAGTTAAGCAATTTAGAACAACTTACCTTCATCTATGCTTTCGCCACCACATATCAATTTCTCCAATAATACATCAATAATAATCATTTAAGTAAGTAGCTAATCACAATATAATCATAAGAAAACCATAGTTCTAACATCATCTAAACATGTTTATCAAACCCGCTTCATAGTTCAAAAGTTGAGAAGTTGCATGAGTATGGGTTCATTGAGTTTTTAGCCTTAAAATCATAAACTAACATCAATAATAACATAATATGATCATTAAAACGTTTTCATGCAAGAACCCATACTTAGAAATTGAAATAGAAGAACTTAGGATTTTGAAACCTTTTTGAAATCCTTTGGATTGGCTCCTTGAATAAAAGAAGAATCAAGGATGAATTTCCATAACTTAAATCATGAAAATCCCACGAAATTTGGTGAAGAATCACCCAAACACTTCAATACAAGCTCGACCTTGAGTTCTCGCTTCAATGGAGTTTGAGAGGGTTCTTTCTTTAGAGGAGGTTTTGATTTTGAAAAAAGAAGACTAATATAGGTTTTAGGAGTATAAACTAAATTAAAATACCTAAAAGACACTAAAATAATCATCCTTGGTTCATAAAAGACTTGGGGTGAATTTACTAAAACACCCCAAGCAAGCCGCATCAAAGCAACTTTTGCAACTGTCAATCAACGACCCCTAGCTACTAGGCATCGTTTGATCGACGACCCGTCCTTATGGTGCATCAATTTCATCAGAGACTCATTTCATGAAGGCTAATCTCCCAACACTAAGTTTGGGGCTACGCCCCCAAATGACAGGGCATCGTTGAGCTTACTGTCCATAGGTTAGGGGGCGTCGTTTGAGGCAGTTTGATTGTCAAGTTTTAGGTCCTTCTCTAGGGCCCCTTGTGGTTCCTAGGTGGACCCGTACCCGGACGTTGAACCCCTAAACATGGTCATATAGGTCATAGAGTGTCACGCGCGGAGCCTATACCCTGGACGTGTCCGACACTCGAAGATCATTGCTGGCCCCCAAGAGAACCCTTGACCTGACTTACTTAACTCAATGGAAGAATCAACTCAACTCAATCAATAAAAAGAGTATGTTCTTAAAGAAATACTGCATATAATAATCTTGCCAAAATGTCACTTAAGTCTCAACACTTGAACATATAAAGTTATAAAACAAAAGAGACTTTAAAACTTAAGTACTAACTGTCTATGAAGCCTCTTAAATGACTCAGATGGATGTTGGGACAAACCCCACAACATCCTAATGAACTAATCTAGAAAAGCAATAAAAGGGATGTCCTCCTGAATGCAACGAGGCTCACCAAGTGATGTGGAGTGTTCAATTGGATCAACGATGCTGTGCGCGCTGATCCTGGTTAACTTCGTCTGCATCATAAGACGATGCACGCCAACTGGCATCAAAACATTGAATGTACGAGTATGGGTGTTGGAATGCTAAACAACACTTAGGCTTGAAAAGAGTATTAAGTACACTTACCTTGGCTTTGCTCAACTCATGATCTACTAACTGTTATTCAATATACGCCATTTTAAAAGTAATTGCAATATAAATAATTAATGACTGAAAACATGCTGTAAGCTCTGAATGTATACAAGTATACAAATAATATCTCAGATGTATGTAAAAATACAATTAACTGATGTATATGAAAATACAATACTTTTATGGAAACTTCTCTAACCTACAACCATCACTTAAGAGCTATAGTGATGATGTAGCATTACTCGGCCCACGCTTCCCGGCCATCCTAACCTTGCCAGAGTATAGGACCTGAATTGCCTAATGGATCCACTAGTAAACTATGAAGAGGGTTCATCTAAAACATATGACCCTTCTCTACCCATAATGGTTACATGGTTTTCAAGGAGACATGAGTTAATATGAACTCGCATCCCCACATTGGTTCTCAATACTACTCCCAAAGTATATATACTCGCTCTTATGTTTTTAAAACATACTGATTCTGTGATTTGAGATTAGTGCTCAAAACTTAGCTTTTTAAAAAGCTCTCTTGGAAATCTTAGTTTTCTCTTTCTTCTATTAAAACTAGCCATAGGCTCTGTGGAAGTCTAGCTTACTTTCTTTCTCAAAAGTTGAAAACATTTTTGTTTAAGCTATGAGGGACTACTTAGTTCCCTTATAACTCTTGAGAAATAGAACTCAACTTTATACTCTTTGCTTACTCGAAACTTAACTCTTTAGGAATACTTAGTTCCCCTATAGCTTTTGAGAATTTAACTCAAATATTTACTTGAACCTTAGAACAAAATGAAAATGTTCGTTTAAGATTCTTGAATGCTTTAGGAACTTACTTTGACTTGCTTCTTAACTTTTAAACTTGACTCTTAACGTTTTCGTCTTTGATCCTAACTTCCCGTGAATTGGATTATGGATTCAAGGATAATTATTTCATGTTTATGGATGTTATCATGATGTTTATATGTACTTTAGAGTGTTAAAATCAACTAGGAATTATAGGTACATCACTTAAGAACTAGTACGGAAAGATATGGAAGAACGGGGTCTCCAGGTGACCTTGGCGCTCTGAGAGGCGCGGAGCGCCTGAGGCTGTCCTCAGGCGCTATGGTTAGCGTGGCGTGCCAGAGCATGATGGACAGAGTCTGTCCTGAGGGTTTCTGTTAGACGCGGAGCCCAGGACCTATCAGACGAGTTCTCCGACTTTCTTTTCCGATTTTCAACTCCAAATCTCCCAATCTTCCATGGATCTTCCCCCAAACACTTAAAATGACTAATGTACTCAATACCCAATAGTTTAGACTCATAAAACAACCTGGAAACACGAATCAAAACCACTAAATATACTCTACAACTCTACCAACCAAGATCTAAGAATTGTTTATCAAGAACTTGAAGATTTATCGTTGATTCAATAGAAAAATTGCTGAATTAAACATGTTGGTGTGTGGGTGAACAAACCCAAAACAAAAAGATCTCACATACCTCAATAGGGATCACCCCCGACGAAATCCACGCAACGATATTCGCGTTCATGGACAATTCTTGCTCTTCCTCTTCTTTTTAATTGTCTTAGTTAATAGGAGAATGAACTTAGGCATTCATCCCAGCTACATTATATTAGCTCAAGGATTCATTAGGTAGGAAAAGTCTTTCAACCTCAGAATCAAGAACATGTGATAATGTTCCTTCATATCATAGTCATATAGTGTTTTTGAGAATTACCTTTTATTCAACATACCAACAATATCATAATCATAGCATAACATAAATTCATATCATATCATACTTGATTGTAATTAGGGTTGTAGGGGAGATGAATCATGTCTCAACACCAGAATTCATAAATCAAGTAAGCACCTCCACCATAAGTGGATCAACAATTCATATGTAGGATACAAGATAGGTAAACACCTCCACACTTTCAAGTGGATCATCATGCTCATGTACCGTCCATGTTTAATACTATGTATAGGTGCATATGAGAACTAACCTTTACATTGACACCTCAACAACAACCTTATCATCATAGACACTTTCCCCACAATGGGTTTACAAACATGTACACAATAGCACAAATATGCTTACACCTCATATCTGGCATTCAAGGGTCACATTGAGTCAACACATCAAGTATTCAATACGTGGAACATAAATACAATCATGACTCAAGCAATCCATTCATATCATGTATAAACTAATGTGATTATCATTTGGGTGATCTCTTTTAACTTTAGGGCCATATACAACTTAACATACATAATAGCCTCTTTCTTAAAGTCTTAATCTTCTTAACTTATTCATATTACTCTTTACCCTCAATGTCTTAGGAGTTATCTTCATGTTACATTCCTTACTCTCAAGCCATGTCTCCCATGATCATCAAGTATACCTAACCCTTAGGGTTACCTAACCACATGCCTTACTCTTTATCAATAATAGTCATATAAGAACATATAAACTTAATTTCCATGCTACACAATCATGATCCCTCATATAAATAATAATTAAGTCAATTCATGTCGTTAAGCATTACTTATGATCAATACAAGACTTGTTGATCTAGTATAAGACCATCCATCAAGATCTAACCCTAATACATAGCATTAGATCATGAGATAGAGTAACTTCATAATAAAATCACCTAATCAATGTAGAGATTCTAGATTATCAATCTATACCCATCAATCAATCCATACAAAGGGTACAAACTGAGAAAGGAGGGGAAGAACATAGGTATTTGGGGATTTTCCTCAAAAACTATCAATTTACCATGAATTCACCCATAACCCATCATATATAAACATATACAATTATAATTTGACATTATAAATGTTTTTAGAAGGTAACCCATACTTTTGGATGAAAACCTAGAAATTGGGGAAGTTTGAAATCATAGTGGAAGGGGATTCTTGGTATAGCTAACAAAGACTAAAGAACTCCCATACCATAGACTTAGAATCCTTCAAAATTCGAGTTGAAAAGATCCTTCCATCATGCTTTACTTGATCTCATTCTAGGTCTTCAATGGTGGTTTTTTAGAGAAAAGTTTTTGGGAGGGAAAGGGGATTTGAGTTTTTGATTTGGGGTCTTGACTTGTGGGGAGTTAATGGAATAGTTTTGGGAACAATTAAACTTATATAAGTCATTTAATTAACTTCTAACAGACCTCCCTAACACCCATTTAATAACTAATAAACTAACTAACCTACAACTAAACGCACTGCCAACAAAACAGTTCCTATCTATGGTTTCCTTCCATGGACCGCATATCAGTCTACTGGTTGTGGTTGGCTTCCGTAGTTTTGGAATGTGGATCTAATTGCTCCAAGCCCCTAAAAAACTATGTATGGACTCACTAGGTCCAATCACGGAATGTGGTTTTGTCTAATAGGGTGGTTTGCCTTCGTATATCACCACCGAAAGATACAGACCATGCTGCCAACGTATCTTTGGGGGACTTTTTTGTATTGTGTTGAATGCTTAGTTTAGGGGTGTCTATTAACTACTCATAGTAGGTTAATTAAGGAAATAACCATCCATGCTAACACCTAAACTATGTACTGACTTAATATCCTAAACTCTAACTAAAGTTGTCAACAAACAGTCCAACCTACGGACAACTTTCTACGGACCATAGACGAGTCTACTGGCCGTGGTTGGCTTCCGTGGTTGGTGTCTGGGGCTTAAACTGTTGCAGGCTTCATGAGAGTCTAAGTATAGAACCAAGCCCAAGATCTACCGGGCTTGGTTTAATCTACAGGGCGTGGAAAGCATCCGTAGATCACCACCAAGAAGCTGAAAGCTTGCTGTCTAGACAACTTTGGGGGACTGTTTTGGGGTCCTCTTCTAGGATCCATCGAGTAATCTTAGGAGATTCGTACCCATACATTAAACTACTAAACATTGTTTTCTAAATGTAGGAGTCACTTCTACAAGTTTTCACCCTCAAACAACACTCCAAACTTCAAGGACAAAACCCTTACAACTCACCAGTTCAAATGACTACTTTGCAAATGTTTTAGTCGTTTCTCAATGTTTGACATTTAAAATCCCCGAAGTAACTTCAAAAGTCATTTTTCATAGTTTATTCAAGTTTTCAACTATGAACTCACATGTGAGCTCTAGTTCCACCTACTTGATTCCATTAAATTCTAGCTTGGCTTTTACTAGATTTCCGGGCTGTTACATTATCTCCCCCTTAGGAATATATGTTCTCGAATGAAACTTGAAACACTTTTATGGAAATAATGACTCAAGACTAGCAGCCCAAACAAGCATGAAACATCACAATGTTGAACAACTTAAAATATACTATTCACAATGTGCACATATTCAAAGGAGGTAATATAAACTCCAACTCAACTAGTTTAATGCAATACAAGGAAGTAGGAACTACATCTCCAACTCATTATGCATGTAATGCAACATATCTCATGTAAATTAGAGGAATTTCCTTCTGCTAGTCATAACATGATTAACATCCTCTCATAGAGCTCATATGCAATAAACTCCCAAAAGCATATATATTTTTTAATTCAAGGTGGAATTATCAACTCCTAAGTAAACCATACTTATATAACTCTTACTCAAGACAACACAACATGAGGGAAGCAATTCACATAAACTCATTTTCTTCCAAAACACAAGTTTTCATGAACATGCATTATATAAAGAAGTCATGGCAACATAATAAGCACAATAAAAAAGGTTTTCTAGGCATACCATCTCCCCCTTATGAGTGAGCCTATATCGTCACTTCTAAAATCATAAATCACAAAATCATAGGAAAAATTACATTTTGTTATTACAAACAAGCTCAACACAATCAATATGAAGCCCAAGTGTCGTTTCAATAAAATCACACAAAGCATGCTCATTACATCATCTCATGAAGTCAAATGTGCCATCACCAAACTAGAATGCACAACAACATGAGAAACATGTAAATCATGAAAAACACATTTTATATAAAGTAAGAATCTTTCACACATCCAAAACATAAGGAGATAATGGAAATTTCCAAAATACTCATGACTCCTAAATACAAAATAAGCCCAAGAAGGAATTCTTGGTATCAAGATAGAATAGGAATAGATGGAAAGATGAGGACATCGGGACTCTCAATCAATATTGCTACAAAATCACATGATCTCCCCTTTTGGAATGAGCCTCCTTTTTACAAAAAACCTCAAATACGTCTTCCCAGTATCAAACTCAAGCTTTACCAAGGTTAGGTTTTAACCTTACCGGACTCTAAAATCATTAAAGGTCTAATAATCATGCATCCAAACCCTACCAACGTTAACAAAGTAACTCTATGGAACAAGAAAATTATAGGACACACATAACCTACAAGACTCTAGAAATCATGAAACGGGCAAAGAGAACTTATAATATTAGTCTAGAGGAGAAATAGAATGGAACATAAGGATATATGGACATCTCATTGGCCTTTGGTTACCCAATTAAGCACCCTGAACTAAGACCCTTACTAAAACACCACTCCTCAACATTATTATGAAAGAATTTTCCTTACTCTTTTATTTCTTAACATGTCAGTCAAAAATACCAATAGGTAATTCTATTAGAGAGGTTCTCATCCAAGCACTCTTGCTCACGAGCAATCTTACCCATACCACTCAAGGTAAAAGTTTCATATGAGCCTACGAAACTGGGACTAAGCTTCTCAAACTCACTACACTCTTTAAGGTGAGAACTTCAAGTCAAATCAAACATGAACATCTAAAACACTCAACTTTTCATATCCATTCCCAAGGTGATCCTAGGAAATGGAGAATTTCAAGGAAGCCTATTTCATGAACATCAAAGACACTCAATTCCCTTAAAATCTAAGCACATTGTCCCTCATATGGGGTAAGCCTATATAAACTATTTACAAAAATACTCCATTCATTACTAATTTTGGAGAAATTCATGAGTATACCTTTAGACTTATCACACCTTATGATTCTAAACCATGGAGGATTACACTTCTACCCTCTTTCAAAAGGAGCCTACTCACTCAATATTTCTAGGATTCACTTAAGCACCACTATTCATCATAAGTCCATCACCTCTTAAAAGTCATTAAGGTTAGGTTGGGTTCTACCAACAGTCACATGTAACCACAATTAAACCCATGTACACTAAAAACAACCCAAAGCTCATTATATCCAATTTATCAAGTCACAAAAGACAAGTAATACTGGAATAGAGGTAAGCATAAACACAAACCAGTAGCCACATACGGAGGATAGTCTTGTTTACCTCTAGCTTGAAGAGCATCAGACCTAATTTTCTTTATCTCTCTTCCCATAACCTTAAGTACCGGGCAATCTCTTAACTTGTGGTCACTTTTGCCACAACCAAACAACCCTTTGTGCTGGCTAGACACTTATCATTATGTTTCTTTCCATACCTAGCACAAGTAGGCTTAAACATATAAGATCCTCTACCACTCACTACTTGAGATTAAGGGGTAGACATCCTCTCTTGGTTAAACTTAAGGGAAATATTGGAAAATCTTCGACCATAAGTCCCATTTAGGCAGGAGTCATCTTCTTCAAGCCTATACTCATGATTAAATCTTAGGGGTAACTTAGAAGAGCTTTGTCACTGAAACCTTTGTCTCTTTCACCAAGGTTAGATCAAGCCAATCCTAGAACACTTCAACCATTATCATCACCTTAGGTGCAATCTACCAACAAATCATATCTAAGTACACCTAAGAACCCTACATAAAAATGATCATGCTTAAGATCAATCTTAAAAGACAACTAACTCTTGGAAGTTGATCAACACATACACTCTTCTTCCTTACCTCAACTAGGTGATACATGCAACCTCAAGGTCAACCTTAAGACACAACTTAATCCAAACATATGGCGAAGAATTTCCCCCTTTACACTCTCGGATAGGTTCACTGGGGAACTAACAATTTCACTAAATGGGTCCTATTATCAACTAAACATAACCTCAAAATTACCTTGCTAGGTAGGCACACTATCTTCCCTCTTGGGATAAAGCCTACATAATTCTTCTAAAACCTCTTTCATAACATAAATGCAACTATGAGACATTGTTAATACCAAAGGAAAACATAACAATCTATTACCTCAAATCTCACAAGTCACATAGCCATAATTTCCATTACAACCAACCTTTCTCCCTTGCCCTTGAAGCAACATCCTTTCAAGTGGTCATACCTTAATGGCCATCTAATAAGAAATAAGAGAGAGACCTTATAGAGATAAACACTACGACACGACTGTAAGAATGAAGAAGTGAAGGTTTTCCTAACATACGATAGCCTCCTATTCATAAAATGTGGCGCGCTTCACATTCATGAACTAGACTCTACTAGATGTGCTTTGAGACATCCTGATATATTTCACAAAACCTTATGATCTGATATCAAGTTTGTCACACCCCGAGAGCACCCCTAGACGTGACACGACGTAGTTGACCCCGAGGGGGTCTCATACAAGCCCTTATCATAATCGTCATTGCATAACTAATAGAAAAAATGAGAAATTCAAAGCTTTTCGTTACAATCGAAGTCTCTTATAAAAATGAAATAATATCTATGACACTATGTCTCAAACCATCTCATTACTTAGAATAAAACTCTTGAATACAAAACATAGGGACATGACCTTAACAAAGTTTAAAAACATAAAAGTAAATACAATAAAGGACATAAGGTTGAGACCTTGAATACAATGAGGACTCACCAATCTTATTCTTCTTTATCTCCATGAACCTAGCCACGAGGATGACATCCGATATCTCAAAAGCTTACACTTATAGAAAATGTAGAAACAAGGGATTAGCATGAAAACGTACTAAGTATAGAAGCCATGCATAAAAAAAATTAAAACATGCTTTAAAAAGGGAAATTTAATATGAAATCATTCTATATGCTATTTTGAACATCATCTTTGAAAAAATTGGAGAATGCAACCAATAAGGGAACTCACATACATTTCATTATAACATGAGATATATCATTACATTAATAAGCATAGTCTCCAACATCAACATAACACCAATAAGGCAACTCACATACATTTCATTATAACATGAGATATATCATTACATTAATAAGCATAGTCTCCAACATCAACATAACATATATACCAATATCCACAATACATAACCTCCAATCATAAAGTAATAAAATACAAATACCAAAATTATCTCATTATTTAATAGACTTTACATCAACAAACCTTAAGAGACACTTGATTAATATATGGTAATTATCATGCATTTATAATGTAAAACATAAGTCAATATCACATTCATAATTATTTAATAAATTTTTTACCTTAGTCACCCCTAAGAAACACTTATGTTGTAACACTCCGAAAGTCTAAGACGTGTTGTAGAGACTAACATGAGTACCTAAAGGTTTTGTCACTGTTTTAAGTTCAATTTTAATGTATATAAGTCATTTAGGAAGTTTTAGAATCAAAACATCTAAGAATGTCCATGACATTCGGAAACTAGTTCAATGAGGTGCTAGTGTGCCTTAGCCTATTTGACTAAGTTTTAAGAGTTGGAAAATGATGAAATTGGGTGGTAAGGTGTCTAACACGTATTAGAGTTAGTTTATAGTCGACAATCCCAGGTAAAACTCCCCAAGGACCAACCAAGGGCCCTTGAGGAGGACCCTTGCAATTTGTGGCAAAAGCTGTCAAGAGACAGTGTCCACAAACGGTACCAATCGATAAGACATGGCCCAATCGACGGGGCGTCGATAGCCATCGTCGATGGACACTTAGTCAATTTGGCTAAGGGGTCATTTTGACAAGTCTCTGTCCCCAAATATGGACCAACATGACGGTTGGTCCCTTGGCCGTCGATTGACAAACGGGGCGTGGGTCATGGTTCCGTTTGTCAAGGCACTATCTGGATGCATGTTTTTAAGTTAGCCAAATTAATTAATTAGGTGGTTAGTTAATTATTTAAGGGTTAAGGGAGATCTAATTAAGTTAGTTAATGACCTATATAAATACCCTAACCTAATTAAACTAACCTAATCCTCATAATTCCAAAAACCCAATTGCTCTTCCTTTTCTCTTCTTTCTCTCTCCCAAGCAGAAGAACACCATAGAAGACCAAGTTAAGGAGGGATTTAGGGCTGAAAAGGAGAAAGTTTCTCCATCAAACTTCAAGGTTTAGCAAGGTATGGTATTCCTTTCACCTTTTTGATCTCTTTCCCCAATGAGTTCCTCCGAATTGATTTCAAAAAGAAGAAATTCAAGTGGGTTTTCTTCCAATACGAAATTGATCTTGTGAATTTCTTTGTTTATGATTTCTTTTGGTTATTATGAGTAGATTGGAATGTATGATGACTCAATTAGATTACTTCTTGATGTATTAGTCTAGTTTGTAGAAGATGATCTTTTCCCCTTAACCGTAGGTTGTGATCTTGAATTGAATTATCTAGTATTGATGTAACTAGCTTGGTTAATGTGTGAATTACTAACCTATGTTGTTATTATGCCAATTTATGAATAGATTGATATGTATTGTAATCTTATTATGCTAGTTCTTGAGTAATTTACCTAGGTTGAGCAGTAGGTCATGAATTTAACCCAAGTCTCTAATCTTAGGCAATGAACTAGTGATGGATTGTTGTGTAGTGATCCAATTGACATCATTATTATGTTGCTTACTATTGTGTGATGGTATTGCAACCATTGTTGGGTTGAATTGAGGATGATTGATGGTAAGACCTTGATGATGGTTTTGTGAAGAAGATTAGGGTAAGTCTTATGATCTTAACTCTTTACTTCAATTATGGTTATTTGTGATTAAGTGATGATGTTGTATTGAAGTATACATTGTGTTAAGATTGATAGGGTTGGTATGATGTTGAATTGAAATGTCTTTAATATGGTTTGTAAGATGTTGGCTAAGATGTAAATGTTAATAAGGATGGTGATAACTTACCAATGTGCCTTATCATGATGTGATTATGTAAATGTGCTAACCTCACATGTATGAACTGTAATAAAAGGAAAATTCTCATGCAATTCTTATTGATCTATGATGATGATTATATAAGGGATATACCCTATGACCTAAATTAAGCTATGATCATTAATAAAGGCTTAAAGATATTTCAAAAAAGGGCTCTAGCTTAGCACCGAGTCAACTAGAGTGAGGAGTGTCCCTTCCCACATAAGGAAGGTAGGATCACTAATGTACTCATGATATTGGAGACTATAATTCAAGTAGCATAAAGAGGGTCCCAACTACATCTCCTAGTTCTTGAACTATGTTGTCCCCATAGGAATACTAGCTAGTGGGTCCACGTAGTTGCTATGTTTATGTTTTGGTACTACCTTGGCAAGTAGTCCGACTTCTTTCGGTGTAGGGTTCCATGACACCTGATTACACATTAGGTCATGTGGTCTATGTCGGTTAAGGCAAGATGTTCCCAAAAGGTAAAATGAAGTAATGGATGAACTCTAACTAAGATGACCTAAAGGGTTTAGCTTAGTCTATGTAAGGGTGTGGGACTCTACCTATACATTGCACTAGTTAGCCTTGAAGGAAGTCTTGGAAGGATGTTCTTATGTATGTATATGCTTATAAATGTAAATGATATGTATATGATGATTTAAATGTTAATGACACTATGTGATGTTGGTTACTCTTATGAACATATATTTAGTCTCTATTGCTAAAGTATGATGTTATGTACTCTTAATGATATGATATGTGAAGTTGGACATTCGTTGTGGGTCTTGTTAGGTTTACTTGATTGAGTAAGGTTATGGGGCTTTGCTTAGTCATTGCACTAGTGGACTTCATGAGGATTCATGAGTAATTGTCTTGCTTTGTTATAATGGGATGAACTCTTATCCATGCTTGTTGATGTTATAACATGATGATAGAGTTGTCTTGCTTATATGCTCAAGTATGTCGGCATGCATGATTGACTTGACTAGACTTAGTATGATTGGTCTTGTGATGAACATGGTCTTGACTTAATGAGTATGTATTAATGACTTGTATTGGTTCCAATCTGCATAATGCTTTTCAAAGTAAATTAACATGGTTTAATGAAATTTCCCTTTTTAGCATGATTTCTATGATGTGTGTGCATATGATTTCATACTTAGTACATATGATGTGCTAAACCCATTTTCTCCCTTTTCCCCAAAATTTTAGGTTCCGGTCGTTGAAGGGCTTTTGAGACGACTTTGAAGGAAGGCTTGGAATTCTCACTCTCCAAGTTGGGTAGGTCCTAACCTTCAGAGGGCAATGCTACTATCAAGCTATTGATGTTGTTCTAGTTATAAGAGTTCTAATTATTTCCTTTTCATACGAGTACTAAAGATTGTGTGGCCTTATTGTATTGATGTATGGGCTATGCCCAATTGTTATACTTTTGTTTATATGGTTATGAGATGAGACATCCATTTTAAGACGATGTTATACCTTATATATATATATATATATATATATATATATATATATATATATATATATATATATATATATATATATATGTGTGTGTGTGTGTGTGTGTGTGTGTGTGTGTGTGTGTGTGCGTGCGCGCAATAAAAGTAAAAGACTATGTAATCTTCTTATACAAAGGGTCTATGTATACTCGATATGAATATATTACGTGTATGCGAGAGGTCTATGTAAACCTCATGATAGATAGAAGAAAAGTTTTAAATTTTACGCATTTTTAACCTATAAATGTAATGATGTAAGCTAAGAGGCTAGTCTTAGTCCTCTCCGAGGAAGACAACGCCGGTTATGTCTAGAGGGTGCTCCCCGGATGTTACAAACTTGGTGTCAGAGCATGAAGTTTAATATCTTTAGAGTCGATGTCTCAATCAAACACGTCTATGTAGATTCTTACTCATAATTGTGAAGCGCGCCACACTTAGGACTAGAAACTATATGATGCTTAGGAAATTCTCACTTTCTTAGAAATCCAATATCATGCCTTTAGAGTCTTGACTCTATATGCCCTTAGCATCTCATCCTTTTATTGTGATTATAGTCAATGAACACTCGAAGAATAGCCGCTCGAAGACTTGATGAAGAGATTGCCAATGCGGGGGTTCCTTCCCGGGGCAATCAAGTCCCTCCTCTTGAAGAAGTTGCTAATGATGACCAAGCTCCGGTCAATCCTCCACCTCTGACGGATGGTGACATAAGGGCAGCCTTTCTTCAAATGGCTCAAGCCATTACTACATAAGAACAAACCGTCACTACTCAAGCACAAGCCATGACGGCCAAGCTAATCGGAAAGTGGTACCCCGAGCAAACCAACATGTTGGCACCATGGCCTCTGGTTTGAGGGATTTCACTATGATGAATCCCCCTAATTTATATGGGTTCAAAGTTGAGGAAGGCCTCCAAGAGTTCTTTGATGAAACCTACAAGATCCTCTATGCTATGGGGTTAAATACTAGTGAAAAATCTGAGTTAGCCACTTACCAACTCAAAGATGTGGCCCAAACTTGGTATGTCCAATGGAGAGACAATAGGCCTTTAAGGGTGGACCGATGACATGGGAGATTTTCTAGAAGGATTTTCTTGATCGGTTCTTTCCTAGAGAAAAGAGGGAAGCCAAAGTGGAATAATTCATCAACCTTCTTCAAGTAGGTATGAGTGTACTTGACTACTCTTTGAAATTTACTAAATTGTCAAAGTATGCTTCTTCTATGGTTTCCGACCCAAAAGATGAAATGAGTCGCTTTGTGATGGGAGTGTCGAAAGACTTGAAAGAAGAATGTCGTTCGGCTATGCTACGTGATAATATGAACATTTCTCGTCTCATGGTTCATGCTCAACAAGTGTAAGATACAAGGGTTAAGATAAAGAGTAGAGATGCCAAAAGGGCAAGGTCTTTTGATGGTGGTTCTTCAAAGGTAGGCTTGATATCCAAGACAAGCCTAGGTTTAAGAAGAGGTTCTCTAATCAAGTTCCTTCCAAGTTCCGTAAGGCTCGTGATGATAGGGTGTCTAACCCTAAGTCTCAACAGGGAAGGGGTACTAGTTCACCAACCAAGAAGCCAACTTGTGGAAAGTGTGGCAAGAAGCATTATGGTGATTGACTCGTTGGGACAGACAATTGCTTTCTTGTGGCACGAGTTGCCACAAGGTTAGGGATTGCCCTAATGTGAAGGGTCAAGACAAGGGTAGTGGTCAAGCTCAAGCAACTGTTTCTAATGTTTATGCTCCGAGAGAAGAATCGCTTTTATGGTCTCCGCTATAGAGGTGAGCAAGAGACTTCTCCCGATGTGGTGACCGGTATGTTGAAAGTCTTTTCTATTGATGTATACGCTTCACTTGATCCCGGTGCTACCTTTTCATTTGTTACACCTTTAGTAGCTAAAAAGTTTGACATTTTGCCCGATATTTTGAGTGAACCTTTCTCGGTGTCTACCCCGGTGGTTGATTCGGTTGTTGGAAACTTAGTGTACAGAAATTGTCCTATAATGTTTCACAATAGAGTTACTCATGTTGAACTAGTAGAACTTGATATATTTGATTTTGATGTCATTTTGGGTATGAATTGGTTGCATGCTTGCTTTGCTTTCATAGATTGTAGAACAAGGGTGGTGAAATTTAACTTTCCAAATGAGCCCGTTATAGAGTGGAAAGGGGGAAATTCTATTCCTAGAGGTCGTATCATTTCTTGTCTGAAAGCTTGTAAGATGATCTCTAAAGGGTGTTATACCATATTGTAAGAGTCAAAGATTTAGACTCCTAATTTCTCCCATTGAGTCGGTCCCCGTAGTGAGGGAATTTGCAGAGGTCTTTCCTAATGATCTTTGATACGCTCAAATTACACCTACCTAAAGAAGTATAAGCAGTCGTATCAAGTAAAGAACCCAACTATTAGGTTGCGGTCGATCCCACGAGGAAAATGGTTTAGACTTAACTTCAATATACAATTACTTCCATTTAGTCAAGTCCTTTATGAAAACAGGTAATTAAAGGGGGGGGGGGTTGTGAAACAAAAGTCTTGTAATATTTCTAAGTAAAACAAGTAACAGGAGTAAATATTTGGTATTTATCAAGTTGTGAAAGAAACTAGGGTGTAAGTGTTCCCCATAGGTTTATAACATCGTATTCGTAGTTATAACAATTCTTCCCTAGTGTTTTGCATGCAAAGTGATAAGTTAGGTATCTCTAAATCCTTGGTCCGGTATTTAGAGAATTTCACCCCGTACCTTGGTCCGGCTACGTGTGTCTAAGTTACTAACCCTTACTTTTACTTCATATTAAGCATCATATTCGATGTTTGGCTTAGTTATTACTTTGCACCAATCGAGACTAGCCTATTAGATAGTATCCCACTAAATCTATGTTGATAATTCTTTTCCTATTAACTACCCCCTTGGTCCGGCAAGTAGCAATAAGGTGAGTTCTAACGCGTGCACTCGTTAAAAAGACTTCTAAGCGAAAGAATTATCAATGTATGCAATAACCTATTTGAGCAGTGTTATTAAGCTAGGTTTACTTTGTTAATCACCCATGGTTCCCTCAACTTAAATTCATTGTTTGTCCTCAAGCGACGCACTATGACTCAACACAACACTTTGTACAAAAGTATCCTCTTTTAAGCTTTCGTAATCACATGGCTATCAATCCCAATTTTTTCATTGTTTTAGTGCATGCTTTTACTCTTAGCCTCGATAGGCTTACTCATGTGGATCAGACGATGACATAGACTCACCATGCACCGACACCTCTACTCTTTTGCCTCTCGCCAAGGTACCAACTTTTCGATATAGTAACTAGTGCCCTCACTTCAAAAAAATATCCTCCTTTTTCGCACAGTGATTTTAACTTTGAGTACAAAAATAATTCTTTAACACTCACGCTCAAAATAATTTCACACCTAGTTAGTACTTGTCACCATAGGCTTGCCCTTATTTTCACTGCTTAAGTTCACCACATTAGACTCTTAGGATCACGATAGGACTTTTTTGGCTTGTAACGTAGGCTCAGGGTCCGGTATGGTACATATGGGTACATTTTAGTGACCTTTTGCCCTCCTTGACATTACGGCTAAGCGTCTGACATCTTTCATTGTCTATTATGCCCTACTTTTCTTTTCTTGTCACCTTTGCCTTGTTTTCTCCTTTCATTCTCTTTTGTGGATGTGACTCTTACTTCTTTTTGTTCAGCACCCTTTTTCTCATTTTTTTTCATTGTTTAATCTATTTCTTCTTTTTCTTTCTTTACTCAATTGACAATTTTGACTGAGTCACTTCTCTTGCTCACTTTTTTCTTTTCTTTTCCACATTACTCTTTTCATACCAACTTTTCGGGTCATCACTCATAATAGCCACCCTCAACATATGGCTTTGTCATGAGTTGAGGTACACATTACCCAAGGTTCGGTTAGGGACAAGACGAGGTCAGTTTCTGCATTAGCCACCCTCAACTTATGCTTTTGGCCTAAGTTGAGGTGCACATGTCCAAGGAGGGACAAGGGCCAACACATTATACCCACGGAAGGTGAGTTGGTGAAGAAAAAATAATCTATTATAGGCTCAAAATATTTGGATAAAAAACAAGGTATATCAATTTCATTTGGTTTCCTTTACTTTAGGCTAGATATTTGCTAATATGAACAAGGGCCTATGATCTTTTCCTAAATGTCTAACACATATTCCTTTTGCAGGACTAACCTGGCAAGTTCTAGCTAGGTACCAACAGTGGAACAATAAAATTTCCTCACACTCTCTTGACACCTCGTTACCCTATCAGATTATCGGACACCTAGATTGAGTGTTAGATTTAGGGCCATGCAGTGGTACATCTCTATGTCATGATTAGATCCAACACATTCAACTTCTTTATACCTATTCATGCAAGCATTTTCTTATAACGGGATATCATTCATGTATCGCCATCATGCTTCATATTTCACTTTCATACTTTGTACAAGTTACGACATGCCGATTCAACAGTAAAGTAATCAGTCTCTTGGGGCAAAAAGAACAGATGCAAGAAAACCCCTAAGAGAGGATCGTGAGTTGGGCTACTCAGACTTCACCCTATCAGTCACTTTCCATTTAGCCCACACCCAACAAAAAAACATGCAATTGTCTCCAATGCATAAGAAATATAAAGTCAAGGTGGTAGGTGAAGCAAACCCGAGGCGCGTAGCGCCGATGATCAACAAGCAGGCGGGTTCGGTTTCCCAGAACCCTCACCCTCAGCAGTAGAGTAACTCTCAGTGGTACCCACATCAATATCTGCACCCTCAGTGGTGCTCCTCTCAACATCCTCAAATCTGGAACTAGATGCCCCAACAACCAACTCTCAAGCCCTCATCTGACGGGTCCCCTCATCAATCGAAGAGGCTCTCCTCGCAGCCTCAAGATACGTCCGCTCCTTCTTCCTTGCACGAGCATCCTCACCCTCAGTGGTGCGGCTGGAATAGTGCCTCTTGGCATGCTCACTGGCTCATGCGGTGGTGCAGTGGTGGCAGTGAGTAGTGCAGCAAGCAATGTGTCCTCCACTATCTCAACAGGTGCAGTATCAGGCTCGGGTCCCCTCATCTCCAGTATGCTGTCAACATCTGGCCGCTGATGTAACAACCCAAAAAATAGATATGATAAGTAATGTTTAATGTGTCAAGAATGCCTACGATTAGACCAGGGTTCACACGGATTGATACGCGTAGAACCAAACCTCGGAACCCTTGCTACAACCAAGCCAACTAACTTGGGGATATAGTTGAGCTTGGAAAGGTTGGGTCCAACCATGTAGGGCTCTTGAATACGAAGATGTACTCGAAGGAGTCTTTACCGGACTTAAAAAGGGGAAATCTTAGGTTTGAAGGGTCTAGGGGTAAAATGGTATATTTCATGGCTAAGGGTAGTATCGTAATTATCCTAAATATATATAAGTAATTATTTAATTAATAAGGTGGAGGGGCAATTTGGGGAGAGAGGGCCGAAATTGGGCTCTTGAAGTGAAGTCTTGCTCCACCCGGGTTCGAACCTAGGTGGAAGCAATGAATTAAAGTGATTTTTATTTAAGCTATTGAATTAATGTAATTAATTAATAATTATTATTCATTAGCTGATTTAAAATAAAAATAAAAATCAGATTGTTATTAAATAAACAAAACCCTATTGACTAAGTCCTAAAACTAGACTCCTAAGCCTCCTACAACTCCCACTCTCTCACGTTTATCTCTCCACTCTCATGCTCAATATCTCTTCTTCTTTCTCACGTATTCTCTCTGCCAAAATAAGAGTCTAGAGAAGAAAAATAAATCAAGTTCTTCACACTTGAAGAACTCACACGAAATCACAAGAAAACAAACGTTAATCGCACACTAGGCTAAGGGAGGTTGTCATTCGAGTGGAGTTGACATTAAGGAGGCTTAGACGTGATATTGGGTGGAGTTTTTGGGCAGCAAGTCGAGGGTTTAACGTCAAAAAGGTATGGGTTCTCTTCTCTCTTGGTCACTTTCCCTATAGACCCCTTAAGGTTTAGATTATTCGGTCCGAAAACTAGGATTGTTCCCCCTTTTGCATGCCCCTGTCACTAGCTCCCAATGAATCGTATGTTGGGTATGATTGCTGGTAGATTTAGGTGTATGTTATGTTTTCGTGATGAATATGATTATGTTTGTGTACTTGAAATCGTATGAAAGACAATCATGTGTTCGAAATTATGTGCAAGTGTGTGTGCAAACATGTTACAGTAACTAAGGTTCTCGGGTTAAGGCTCCAAATTTGATAATGTTGTGGTTGTCATTTTACGTGCATAAACCTATGTAAATTGTGATGTTCATTAAAATGAAATGTGGCTAATTTGAGTACCAATCTTTTGGCTAAAATAATTTATGAAAAATGCACCCCAAAACGTAATATATGATCTATGAATTTCCCTAAAAGTTCAAGTGAAAGTTTTGGTGAAAATGAGCAAAAAAAAAAGACTAAATTTCCAGCAAACTTATAAGTTTGGTTTAGGCTAAATAATGATGAATAAATCTGGAAATTTATTTGAGTGTAAAGGGATGAGGCCACCAAGATTCGAACCTTTGACCTCACCCATGTAATGCCTTAAAATCGCAAAAAAAATAAAAGGAAATGGGGTCAAGGGGAATCGATATTGGGTGTGCTGGCTGAAAATGTAAAGTACAAAAATTAATAAAATAAAATGGGAGGTGTGGGAATCAAACCCACGACCTCCAGGCAGCGAGTGGAAGTAAAGGAAAAATAAAAGAAAAGAAATGTGAGGTGTGGGAATCGAACCCACGACCTCAAAGCTGTGAAGGAGAGTAAAGGAGAAAGGGAAAATAAAAAGAAAAGAAAGGTGAGGCGTGGGAATCAAACCCACGACCTCAAGGAAGTGAAGGGAGTTAAGAGAAAAATATAGATAAAAGAATTGTGAGGCGTGGGAATTGAACCCACGACCTCTAGGCAGGTTGAGAAATAAAAGAAAAATAAAGGGAGGCTGTGGGGGTTTGATCCCACAACCTCATGGTCTATGCAAATTGGACAAGGAGAATTAAATGGAAAAAAAAATAAAAGGGGCTGTGGGGGTTCGATCCCACAACCCCTCGGCCAAATAAGAGGAGATTCCAAGGAGAAAAATAAAGAGGGAATGTTAATGTTGGGGCTCGATCTAGGGTCCCAATGTCATGTGGACTAAAAATAAAATCAAGGAAAAATGTAAGTATTGTCCAAGGGATTCGAACTTGGGTTCCCTTGCCCAAATTTCGTATTGATACATAAGTCATACGTGAATTAAATGTTCAAGAATAATGCCACCTACTTAGATCAAAATCGAGATCTTGGCATACATACAAGATGCATAAGTCTTGTACTACATAATCTTAGGAAGATATGAGTCACTTAACGAACTATGAATGAAGCCTCATGGCTTGTATGTATAGACCCATAAGTCTAGCATACGTTTAAAAATAAGTGAACCTAAGATGTATGTAATAAAATAATGTAACCCTAGAAGGGTTAAGTACGAGTGTGAAATACACTAAATGGCCAAGAGCATTGGCATACGATGAAATGATTATTATGTAATGAAACGATGAAACCCTAGTAGGGTTAAGTAAGAGTGTGAAACACACAAATGGCCAAGTGCATTGGCATATGATGAAATGAATATTCACGTAAAATGGGGTGAGTAATTATGAAGAGCGAATGTGCTAATGTTAATGAATGTGGTGACAACATGATATGAGGCTAATGTAAAAGATGAGAACAATCTCAAATGAGCCTAAGTAAATGTTACCAAAACGTACTCACCTATGAGAGTGTAAGTTAATAAAGAGACCAGTTTCTATGAACACTCTAATGAAAGTATTAAGATTAACACACTTATTACTAATGATGATATGAGAAATCATCTATTGAGCTATGATGTCCTCATACTAGAAGCCAACTTCCATGACGTATGAGTTGAATGTAATGGAACTTTATACTGAGCACCGATAGACTAGCTATGAGCGGTGATGCCTTCTTTCGGGAAGGGCGGAGGTTTACGTAACTCTCATGAGATGAGACTGTCCGGCATGCCGGGTATGGGTCTCCTTATATCTCCTGGTCTTCGAACCTATACTGTGAATATAGGGATCTGGCGGGGTTAAATTCCCATGTACGCTAGCATGTTTTGGGTCACTTTGGCCGGTGATTCCACCTCTTTTCGGTGTGGGGGAGACATTGGATTTCATGATGCTCACATGATCTATGTCGGTTAAAGTTAAAGTTCCCAATGAATGAATGAGGCCAGCCTCAAATGATGCACATAATGAAATGAACGATACCAAAGGTGTTAGGATAGGATAATCAAGAGGTGAGCTAGACTCAAGTAATGACACTAGGTTATTCTTGATCATTGCACAACAAATCCGATGAAAGTCTTAAACTACATCCTAGGTATAACTGGTGTTCACACTAGCCTATGAAAGAAATGAAATAAAGTACGTATGAATGAATGAAGCAGACTCTGTGTTTGCTAATGAAGACTCCCTAGTTGAGGTCCCATATGTTGAGCCCTCATTTTGGGAAGTCTTAATGTCAAGTCCATGATTCCAAGGTCTCATGGCATATGAATAAATGTTATAAAAGATGTTATGTGCTATATGCAATATGATATGTGCTATGTGTAAGATGTTATGTGCTGTGTGCAATATGATAAGTATGATGATGCATGTTACTCTCATGGCATGACTTTCCTAATCCAAATTTGGAAAGCTCACTGACTTTCCTAATCCAAATTTGAAAAGTTCACTAACTTTCCTAATCCCAATTTGGCAAGTCCACTGACTTGACTTTCTATAATCATGTTATTAGGAAAGAGCTATCTTACTCATGCATGTCCTTGGTGTGTGCTTGCATATACCCATACTTAGTACAAGTATGTACTAATCCCATACAACTCTATATTTTTAGGTGCAGGCACAGGTGGACGCTGGAGCTTACAAGTTGACGTTGCAGCTATCCGGACGTGGAGCTTTCATCCGGACTTGGTAGGCCCTCATGCTTTCGAGGATGTCTACTGTTATTATCTAGCTTAGATGTAGGCTTTATCTAGTGGAGCATGTTCCACTAGTGTTTCTTTCCACTTTTATTTTAGACTTTGTATTGGTGCCGTTTTGGCAAAAATACGTTTAATGCAATTATGAACTGTTTCTTTCATTTGATTATCTCTATATTAGATGGTTGATTTGTGAACGCCCATGATGTTAAGTTTAAAATGTTTAGTATGAAATAAGAAAACAAAAAGTTCAATTTTTCCGCTAAAATTAACCTAGATGAAGTAAGAATGACGTATGTAGGCTTGTCTGCGACCTCTGAGAGGTCAACGATGCCGGTCTCGTCTGGGGTCTAGATTTCGGTCATGACAGCTGACTCGCCACAGCCTCGCCATAGCCTCCTGAAGAGTAATCAAATCAATGGTGGGGGCTGGGCGTGCTAGAACTCGCAGCTCAAATGCATCGAGGTGCTGGTGGACCGCCTGAATATTCCGCTCTGTTTGCTGAGCCACCCTCTTCTCAATTCGGTCCTCAGCCTCGGCAATGGATTTTTGTATCCAATGCTAGATATGATGCAACAAGGTGGCCATCTGGGCCTCTAACTTCTGGACCCTAGCTATCGGGACTAGTACTGCTGATGGTGGAGAAAACCGGGAGGAACTGGGTTCCCTACTAGTGCCAGGGGAAGACTCGGCCGGGGTGGTATCAGTGGGATTTGAAGTGGAAGGATAATCCCCTTGGGCTAACTCTACCGTATCAGCCAAGTTCTCACTCAGCGGCTGCAAATCAACTTTGGGCCCTCTACGTGGTGCCGCCACATTGGCCTCATCCCTGATGAGACCTATATATACAGTCCCAGTCAGAGTACGGAGGGTATCACGGTGCCAAATGGTCACTCCAGCATCCCTGCATAACTGAAAAATCATACATGTAACGACCCGAGAGTACCCGCTAGAAGTTAGGGCATTCCCGAATCGAAACACGGCGTCGTCGAACTCTCGGAGGTCTAAGACAAGCCCTTTCGTACCATTCATTGCATATATGTATGAAAAGTAGTGCGGAATTAAAACTTCTCACACGAAATAATAATACTTCAAAATATCTCTTTTATAGGAAAACATAATGAAAGGCTAAGTCTCAAAGTCACTATCTTAGACAAACGAATATATTGGAACACAACCCATACTTCAACATATAGAAAATAGCTAAGTCTATTACAATACTTTCAGTAGTGAAATCTAAACATCAAGATGTCCTCGAATCTAGTGAGGACATACCAAATCTTTACTTGAATGAACACTAATCCAAGTTTCAACTTCGAGACTCCTCTCAAACGCCACCTACACCTTTAGAGAAGACAAAATGTATGGAATTAGTACAAACACTTGTACTAAGTATGTCATAATGCATAAAATCTTGATAAACGGACTTTTGTATATATCACGTTCTTTTTTATTAAAACATCATAGTATAAACATAAGAACAACATTTAACACCTTAGAAACATACGAGATATCACATAAGCATTTTATCAAGTATTGAAGAATATTACAGTGAACTATGTCACTTTACAGTGAACTTAATTCCACTTCACAGTAACCCCTATTAGCTTGCAACCCTCTCACCAAAGGTTATCCTAAGACTCACCTAAGATAAGGTTTGTTCCCTTTTTCATTTCATTAACTCCCCACCTAAGGTTTTCTAAGATTCACCTAAGTAGTACAAGAAGAGACCGCTCATACACCCTCTTCAAGCTTACTTAAGCAACCCTCAAAGCTACCCTAGATAGAGCACGTTCTATTAAACATATATTAGCTATCATAATCGTTCATTAAGTCAACTAGAAGACATTTCATTTATTATAGATTTCACATAATGGTCTTGGAAAGACCTAGGGACTCACATAAAAACATCTTCAAAGTCTAGTCGTGCAATGTCTAGATAGCGTCCCATTCCACTACCTAAACTTCCTAGTACTTATCCAACACTAGCATGTATCCCACATGATGAGAATAGGCAATAACCGACATAGACCATACTAGCTAGGCATGGAATCCGGAGTCATAAACCTACTCCGATGGAGGGTGTTCTACTTTCCAAGGGTAGAACTAGGACACATCCCATGTAGGCACATGGTTAAGGAATATCAAGGTCCTTTATGCACTCTAGTCTCATTCTCAAGTAGAGATACATTGTACTCTAGTCTCCTTCTTAAGTAGAGCTACAAACAATAACATATTCACTCGGTGCTAGCCTTTGTTCTAATAGAGTAAATTCAATATAAAGGGACATATAAAAAGGTACCATCTCTTAGTCATTACCTAGTCATAATGCACCTACCAAAGATGGGTCCACTAGGGCTGCCACTCAATGGTCTATAAGGATAGCTCATTCTTAACCTTCTCTCTATATAGAAGGTTCCACATATTAGTCATGCTTTGAAGGGCACCATCTTAGGTCTACCGATCCTAGACTTTCATTAAAAATTCATCTATACACATACAAGACAAAGGTACCTAAGCCTACTAAGTCAAGATGTTCATATTCATCATATACATGTATCAAGTAAGTGACACAAGTCTACTAAAATAATACACAACATACTTTACTTTATTACATATAGCATATCATCTTTGAAGCACTTAGGAATGACCATTATCATCTTTATGTCATCCTATACATTACTATAACATCATCAATATAACCATTGTTAGACTCATATAGTCAAGTAGGAAAAATCATGCATCAACTCTAAGACTAGACACATAAACACATAGTCATAGTTTAACATGATCACCTAATATCAATAGAAGAACACCTACTTTCACTTAATCACATGTAGATAGACATGATCATTCTTCACATAACCAACTACACACGTCATCATTATACTTCAAGTCGTGCCGACAAAGCCATGATCATCAATATACTTAATATAACGCCGACGAGGCCGCATCAATTGCAAGTAAAGCACATAACACCGCCACCATAGGTGGACCATACCAATCACAAAATAATTGAAGTCTAATTAACATAAAATAAAGAGAATTAGGGCAGCGTACCACCAATCCATTCTCACCACTTCAATCCATGTCTAAATCATCCAATTCAAGACCATAAGGCCCTTACCCATGGCCATGAACATCAATTCAAAGTATAAATCATAATACTAGATGAAACTAGGTCAATTCAATATAGATTTAACACTAAGACCAATTAAACATCAATTGAATATAATATTTACATTATTATATAGCCCATAGAAAATTACACTATAATTCATAAGCATAGAGACATGATCATCACATCTAAAAATATAGCCAATTTGAAGAGATTATGTTTTGCATGGTTCATGAAGAATTTAGGTTAAAATCATCTAAATAACATCAATTCAATCATAATATATTGTTTCAAAATCTTTAATGCAAGAACCCATGGCTAGGTCATAAAATTGGACAATTCATGTTTTTGATCATCTTTGAAAATCATTGGAATTGACTCCTTGAAGAAAGAGATTTAAAGGATGAATAACCATATCTTAATTCTGATGAAAATCCCACAAGATTGATGGAGAAAAACTTGAAAATCCTATATTCTTCCTTGGAGCTTCAAGGCTTCAACAATGGAGTTTTCTGGAGAGAAGAATGGAGAGGTTTTGTTTTGAGATGAGGGTTTAGCTTTAATTGGTGAGGTTATGGTCTATAATAGGTCTAATAAACGTCCATAATATACCCCTAAATCACCCAAAAGACCCCTTTATTTATTGGACAAATTAACCAACTCAAATTTGACTTAAAAACGACGCAACAAAATCTGGGACTTTACTGCGCGTCGCGGAGACACTTCCAAATATTATTTTTCAAAAATTCTTGGACAGAATGGTTCATGACAGCCCCGCGTCGCAAGGCAAAGATTTTTCCTATTGCGTGTCAGCTGCACGTCGCTCAGCAGCATGCCAAATCTTTGTTGTTTGGCAGCTTCGCTGGCCCATGTTTGGGTCCTCCTCGGGGGCCCTTTTGATGGTCCCCGGGGATATTCTCGGACGTTTCGACCCTTTATATGTCAGGATACGCGTAGGAACTCTCGGTACTGAATTTCACCTTCAAACCATCCCCCAAAACATCACTACAAAATAGTACGACTCACTAGTTCAAGTTCGACTAGTTTCCGAATGTCTTGGACGTTCTTGGACGTTTGACCTCCAAACACTTCCAAACTTTATATACTGCCTATGAACACTATTTTAAACCATTTTATGACCTTAAAACATCATGACACAAGTGTTAGGCTCTAGTTCAACCTATATCATTTTGAGGCACGTTATAATACAGGCGAACGGGTAAGTAGTAGAGGTCTTAAAAGCCCTCTCATGTATCATGGAGATCAAACACTTCGAAAAGTAGATCTCAAACCCGGCTATCAGTGCTTCTACCATGACCGATCTATCCCAAGTAAGGATGTTATCTGCTGCCGGGGATAGGCGGTGGCGGACTAACAACTAGAAGAACTTGGCTGCGAATGTGAGGTTGGCCATCTTGATAAGGCCTCTGGACCCAGTCTGCTCCCTCACCGTCAACGGACAGATGCTGTGCAGGCCACCTTTTGGTGGACTCTCTCTGCTCTCTGGACCTCTGAAATTGGACACTCTTTACCAAACACCACCTGTAATCGAACTCCAGAGTAAGGGGCTCCCTCGTAGTGCCAGTGGGCACACCATACAGAAAGCGGCGGATGGTAGTGGGAGAAATGTCCACCCGGCGTCCTCGAACTAAGACCTCTGTGAGTGGGTCATGTTTGGCAACTCTCGTCAGCCTGTCCAAAGAGCCTCTTAGAGTCGCCACATATAAGGTGTAGAACTCTCGAGCAATATCCTCACTATATGACCCCACACTTCTAGCCATCCACTCGAGCCTGTGTCGGGTAAACAAGCTATGCACATCAGGGACAGTGTGAAGGCACCCTGTGAGGACTCTCCGCTCGACCATCACCAACCGAGTCATCACCTCCTTATCATTCAACAGCTTCGCATACCTGTAAACCTGATATTGACCTTCTATGCACCATCGGTTTGGTTCATCAGCAATCGATGCAGGGACATCATCCAGGGGAGCCGGAGCAGACTCCGAACTATGGGCCTCATCAGACGAGGCAAGAAGGGAAGGCACCTCAGGGTGAGTGTCTCCAAGTGATACGGAATCGGAGGCAGTGGCCTCATTCGACCCCGTAGAGTGCGTCGACTCTAAACCGAAACCCTCTTCGGAGCCAGACGCTCCATCAGAACCCGAGGCAGACCCAGATGGTGTGCCGGTCAGTGTGCGCTCCTCATAAGACTGGGAGGCAATGACTACGCCAGACGCCACCTTCTTGGGGGTGCCCCGAGTGGCTCTAGCAGCTGGTGTAGGTGTCCGGGCCTGGGGGCACGTATTCCGGATCCCGCTCATCGTCGGAATTGCCGATCATCCGATTGGATGGTGCCACGGACTTTGACCTACCCATAAAATAGACGATGTCCAGTTTGGGGGCCATATGTGCCTTGAAAGCAGAATGTTAGTCTCATTGCAATCATAATACACAAGCAAGACAATCAAAACATAACCCTGAAACAAATAGGACAGTCCAGTACAAGACTGCAGTACTGGTTGACGGACACTATCGACGGACCGTCGATAGTGTCCGTCGTTGGACACTTAGAATAATATTTTTAGTCTTCATTCTATAGACCTCTCAGTTAGAAACGACGGACGTGCAGAATGGCCCATCGATCAATCGATGAACCGTAGTCTACTTCCGTCGTCTGACACTTTGAATAATTTTTAAACTCTAAAAAATTAGGATTTCAGTTGGAAACGACGGACGTGCAGAACGGTCCGTCAATCAACCGACGGACCATAGTACACTTCCGTCATCTCACACTACAACATTTTTAAATTTAATCAATCGACGGACCCCATTGATGGTCCGTTGATCAGTCGGCGGTTCGTAGACGGGGTCTTGTGCTGTTGATCAGAGACAAATTTTAGACCTTAATTTCAAAAGCACATTTTGACAACTTTTAGACATTTCTTAGTTTATACAACACATAACAACAAGTATAAGACTAATTCTTCATCCTTAGGATTTTGATTTCGCAAGCTTCGATCTCGTATTCTACGATGCTATTAAACCATAGTCAGAACGTCAACAATGATTTTGGTTTTACACAGATTACAACCCCAACCCATTCACTTTCTATCATTCCAAGGGACATAGTACCTATAATTTGACAAGTTAACATGCAATTATGTCCCTAAGTCAAGACCCACACATGAATTTTTCGTTTCCAACAACAAATAAATGAGAATTCATTAAGCCACGAGAATTGAAATACATGAAATCAGTAGTGGAGTGAATGAGTGGGTGATCTTCTCAATCAACCAACCTACGTGCCTGCCTTCGAATGGCGACCGGAGAAAACAGGTGAGACAGAGTAGAATCTGGGGAGGGGAGGGTTTAGGTATTGTAGGGGAAGTTGGGAGTTTTGGGGATTCTGAAGAAAATGGAAGGGAGAGATATGGGGAGTTAATGGGAAAGGAAGGAAATAAGAGGAGGGAAACGGTTGGGAGAGAATTTGAAAAGATCTTTGGAGGTTAACTGAATATTTTTGCTTTTAATATAGCCGTTCGGGTCGGGTCGGGTCACTGGTTCTTTGAACTGACGATACCCTGTCGATGGTCCGTAAGTCAGTCGACGGACCGTCGACTGGACCGTCGATTGTACACAGATTGAGACAAAAATTTTGAGACATACCTGGGATATACAGACACTATCAACAGTCCGTCGATTGAACGACGACCCGTGGATTGGTCCGTAGATCTGTGCACCAGACCATTTTCTGCAGAATTCTTGGGTTTTGTCCCTGCACATTGAACACCCATTAAGCTATTCTTTTTATGTTTTTCTAGACACTTTTGAGACACTGACACTAAACTACTCTCTAGCCAATACACTAAGAAAATAACGCATGAAGATGAGTAAAACAAAAATGAAACAAGAGAATGCAATTATTCCTACAAAGAAAAGAAAAACCTATTGTTGGCTAGAGGATACACCTTGGGTTGCCTCCCAAGAAGCGCTTGATTTAACGACGCGGCACGACGCAAGATCCTTGATTACTCAGACTTCATCAAGGTGATATGCCTCAACCACTTCATGGACACTTTCCGCATGCCCTTGGTAGATCTTGATTCTTTGCCCATTGACCGTCAACTTTGAACCTCCTTGTTCTCCAACTCAACCGCTCCATGTGGGAACACTCTAGTGATAAGGAATGTCCCAGTCCACTTGGACTTGAGATTTCCCGGCAACAAGCGTAGCCTAGAGTTGAATAGAAGCACCAAGTCCCCAACCGCAAATTCTCGCTTTTCAATCTTTTGGTCATGATACTTCTTCATATTCTCTTTGTAGATGGCTGAACATTCATACGCTTTTAGGCGAAAATCATCAAACTCATTCAACCCGTTAAGTCTCTGTTCCACTGCTTCATTCCAATCCATCTTCAGTTTCTTCATCGCCCACATGGCCTTTTGCTCTAACTCAACAGGCAAGTGACAAGCCTTCCCATATACAAGTTGGTATGTAGACATACCTATGGGGGTCTTGTATGCAGTCTGGTAGACCCAAAGAGCATTATCAAGCCTCCTTGACCAATCCGTTCTATTAGCATTTACCGTTTTCAATAGTATTTGCTTGATCTCTCGATTAGACACCTCAACTTGCCCACTAGTATGTGGATGGTACGGGATGGCCACATTGTGGCGAACCCCATATTTCCCCAATATCCCTTTGAACAACTTATTGCAAAAGAGATCCCCCATCACTAATAATGGCCCTAGGTGTGCCAAATCTGGAGAAGATATTCTTTTTCAAGAACGCGGTGACACTATTCCCTTCATTGTTTGAAAGAGTTATGGCTTCCACCCATTTTGACACATAGTCCACCACCACAAGTATATATTTCATCCCATGAGAACTCACAAACGGGCCCATAAAATCAATGCCCTATACATCAAATAACTCAATCCTGGAATGGGATTTAAAGGGAGATCTTGCCTCCTCGAAATTCCTCCATCTCTTTGACACCTTTCACATGACTTGGCGAACTCATGAACATCTTGGTGAATGGTTGTCCAATAGTACCCACACTGCAAAATCTTGTGGCCAGTCCAGATACCACTATGATACCCACCCACAAGTGAGGAGTGGCATGCCTCCAAAACACTTAGCATCTCAACTTCCGGCACGCAACGACGAATATGCCCATCAGCACAACTCCGGTATAAGTAAGGCTCATCCCAAAATAACTTTTTCACATCATGCATGGACTTCTTTCTCTGATGGAAGGACAAGTCCGATGGGACTATATCACTAGCCAGATAATTTGCAAAATCAGCAAACCATGGAATCAAATCATGAGAAGCGGCCAATACATACTCATTAGGGAAGGTATCATCAATTTCAGCCTTTTCACCCAACTCTCGCATAGCTTCATCCTCCAATCTGGACAAGTGATCGGCAACTTGATTTTCAGTCCATTTTTTATCTTTCACCTCGAAATCAAACTCTTGAAGTTGTAGCACCCATCTAATCAACCTTGATTTCGCATCCTTCTTTGCCATCAAATATCTCAAAGCGGAGTGGTCAGTATGCACTATGACTCTCGTGCCAAGCAAATAGGATTGAAATTTTTTGAAAGCAAATACCACCGCAAGGAGCTCTTTTTCAGTCACAGTGTAGTTATTTTGTGCTTCATTTAGGTAATTACTTACATAATAGATGGGGTGAAGGATTTTATCCCTTATTTGTCCCAATAGCACACCAAGAAAAACCCCACTAGCATCACACATCACCTCAAATGGCTTGCTCCAATCTGGGGAAATAATTATGGTACAGACACCGACTTCTCCTTCAACTCTTCAAATGCCTTCAGACAGGATTCATCAAAATAGAATTTACATGCCTTCTCAAGTAACTTGCACAGAGGATGTGCAATATTGAGAAATCCTTAATAAACCTCCGGTAGAAGCCCGCATTTCCCAGAAAACTTCTCACACCTTTTACCGAGATGGGTGGACAAAGTCTCTCTATAACCTCAACTTTTGCTCGATCAAACTCTATCCCCTTCTCTAAGGTACGATGGCCCAATACTATACCTTCTTTCACCATAAAGTGACATTTTCCCCAATTTAGCACAAAATTGCACTCTTCACATCATTTGTGAACATCAACCAAGTGACTCAAACACCGATCAAAGGAGTCGCCAACCACCGAAAAGTCATCCATAAACACCTCAATAGTGTCCTCCACCATATCGGAGAATATCGACATCATACATCTCTGGAAAGTGGTCAGTGCATTACACAACCCAAACGTCATCCTCTTGAATGTGAACATCCCATAAGGGCAAGTAAAGATGGTTTTCTCTTGATCCTCTGGTGCAATAGAGATCTGATTATAACCCGAATAGCCATAAAAAAAATAATACCATCCTTTTCCTGCGGGTCTATCTAACATCTGGCCCATGAAGGGCATAGGAAAATGGTCCTTCTCGGTCCATGCATTCAACTTCCGGTAATCCATACAAACTCTCCATCGGGTCACCGGCCTCATTGGAACAAGCTCATTCCTCTCATTAGGCACTACTATCCTTTCCCCCTTTTTAGGCACACACTGAACAGGACATACCCAACTACTATCTGCAATAGGACATATGACTTCGGCATCCAACCACTTAATGATCTTCTTCTTCACCACCTCTTGCATAGGTAGGTTCAACCGTCTCTGGTGCTCAATACTTGACTTGTGATCGGGCATGAGTTAGATTTTGTGTGAACAAATACCGGGGGGATCCTAATAATGTCCGCAATAGTCCATCCAATGGATCGTTTGAGCCTCTTCAACACTTCCACCAAATACTCGACTTGTTGCATATTCAATCTGAAGCAATAATTACCGACAAAGTGTCATCTCTTCCCAAGAATACATACCTTAGATGAGGTAGTAGAGCCTTAAGCTCTTATTTTGGAGCCTCATCGATAGATGGTTTCGTGGGTGGAGACTCGCAATGCTTCATATCTAACTCTAATTTCATTGGTCTGAACCAATATTCGCTTCGTTCAAGTGCCGCAACTAAAGACCCATACTCTTCAATCACTCAATAAATTCATGATCACTACCTCTAGTGCCTCAACACCTAGGCGTTCTTCAATTTGTACCTCTGACGTACTCTCAACCCTGTATGATATAGCAGATACCATTTGGATCTCACCACTCTGCTTCATGGACCTACAAATGTTGAATGTAGATTCTTCATTGTTCAACCTAAACTTCATCTGCCCTTTCTCCATATCAACCAAGGCGCGACCAGTGGTAAGGAATGGCCTCCCAAAAACAATAGGGACTTTAAAGTCCACCTCACAGTTAAGAATAACAAAATCGGCCGGAAATATAAACGACTCCACTTTCACGAGCACATCATAGAGTATCCCAATGGGCCTCTTCATTGTATGATCGGCCATCAGTATCCGAATTGAAGTGGGCTTTGGGTCACCCAAACCCAACTTCTTATAAATGGAGAGCGGCATGAGGTTTATGCTTTGCACCTAGATCACATAGTGCTTTAGCAAAGTGTAATAACCCCATGGTACATGGAATAGTGAAAGCTCCCGGATCTTTCTTCTTCTGCATAAGATACCTTGTAGAAATAGCACTACAATGTTGCATTCGATCATAATCCTCAAAACTTACCGATCTCTTCTTTGTAACCATATCCTTCATGAACTTGGCATAACCCGGCATTTGCTCTAAAGCTTCTATCAAAGGGACATTGATGGAAAGTTGTTTCAACATAGTGATAAAATGCCAAATTTACCATCCTCGGTCTTTTTCACCAATATCTGAGGGAATGGTTGTGGCGGTCTAAGAATGGGATCAGCTTTTGGGGTACCTCTGCTTGTTTCACCGCTTTGTCCACCAATTCACCACTAGTATCTACCACCTCTTCATTTTTTCTCTTCTCATCTTCTACCACAGACGGCATAGGTGGATCTATAGTTTGATTACCTCCTCGACTAGTGACTGCCATGCAATGTCCATCATTTTTAGGATTTTGAATTGTATTGCTAGGAAGAGTGCCCGGTTGTCTTGGGTTCACATTAGTAGAGAATTGGGACATTTTTAACTTAAGATTCTTAATCGATACCGAATATGCATCCACCTTTTGCCCGATATTAGCCAAATCACCCCTCTATTCCTTGGCGTGCTCATCACTAGTATCGAACCTCCTCCTCATCATCTGCAATATATCTTCAACTCGCGCCATACTACCTCTACCATCCCTAGGAGCAACTTCTCGATTTTGAGGTGGAACATAGGGCCCACTTTGATCATTCATGTTACCATAGTTACCCCGATTGAAGTTGTTGCGGTTGTAGTTTCCATCTCGAACATACTGGCCCTCTCTATTGTAATTCCCATAGTTCCGACCTTGATTTTCTTGACCTTGGCACCAATTCTCCTGATTGGAGCCTTGAGCGATTGGTCGGAAACCCCCATCTGATCATTCACAATATAAGTATCCTCTTCATAATAGTAGTCATCCGCTTGCAGTGATGGTTTAGTCAAATAAGTCACCACATTTACCTTCTCTGCACCTCCAGTGACATGTTTCAATACCAACCCAAGCTCAGTTCTCATTTGAGCCATCTTTTCACGAATCTCATCTGCGGTCGAATTGTGTGTAGCTTGCACTGCAAAGGTGTTTCTCCCAGTGTCCGACTTTCTAGTACTCCAACCCTTATTGTTGCGAGAGATTTTCTCCAACTTCTCTGCGATCTTTGCATATGTGCACTCACCATAAGAACCACCCGCAATTGTTTCAAGCACTTCTTTGTTATTATCATCTTGCCCCCGATAGAAGTACTCTTTCAACGACTCATCATCAATGCGGTGGTTTGGGACTCCTCTCATGAACGCAATAAATCTATCCCAAGAGATACTCACCAACTCCCCAGGTAGTGCCACAAAGTTATTCACTCTATGTTTGTGGTTAAGCTTTTTGGACATCGGGTAGTACCGTGCTAGGAACACATCCCTCAACTGATCCCAAGTATAAATAGAATTATAGGGCAACTCAGTAAACCATATCGCGGCCTCTCCCATCAGTGATAGAGGGAACACTCTCAATCCAATGACGTTCATGTCCTAGTATGGCTTCCCTACACAACTCTTGCACACCGACCTTAGTTTGGCGATGTGAGCATGTGGATCCTCAGATGGTAGCCTTGAAAACAAACCCCTTACGGTGAGCATCTGCATCAAAATACTAGTTACCACGAACATGTGACCCTGTGGTAAAGGAGGTAGGACTAGAGGCCCATCAGAATCAGTGATATTAATGTTGCACCTATAGAACTCTTGAGGGTGTGAGATTGGAGGTTGCATCCTCAAAGCATCATCAACTGGGTTTTCCACAACCACTTGATTGTGAATATCAACCGGTAGAGGAGGTTGACGATTGATCCTATCACCTAGATTAGTTGGGATATGTTGATTATTCATTTTTTGGAGTGTCTGGTTAAGTTCAGGATCGAATGGAAGTGTTGGTTCTCCTTGAATCCGTGTACTTGGCATACACTAGATCTAGACCTGAGAGAAACAAAAATAAAACAAAAAAGTAAAATTAGGAAATTTTTGACTAAAATCCAGTAGTGTTATTAAAGTTAATCTAAAAGATATTTTCCCCGGCAGCGGCGCCAAAATTTGATACGCTCAAATTACACCTCCCTAAAAAAGTATAAGCGGTCGTATCAAGTAAAGAACCCAACTATTAGGTTGGGGTCGATCCCAGGAGGAAAATGGTTTAGACTTAACTTCAATATACAATTACTTCTATTTAGTCAAGTACTTTCCGAAAACATGTAATTAAAGGGGGGTTTGTGAAACAAAAGTCTTGTAATATTTCTAAGTAAAACAAGTAAGAGGAGTAAATCTTTGTTGTTTATCAAGTTGTGAGAGAAACTAGGGTGTAAGTGTTCCCCATAGGTTCATAACGTCGTATTCCTAGCTATAACAATTCTTTGTAAGTGTTTTGCATGCAAAGTGATAAGTTAGGTATCTCTTAATTTTTGGTCCGGCATTTAGAGAATTTCACCCCGTACCTTGTTCCGGCTACGTGTGTCTAAGTTACTAACCCTTACCTTTACTTCATATTAAACATCATATTCGATATTTGCCTTAGTTATTACTTCGCACCAATCGAGACTATCCTATTAAATAGTATCCCACTAAATCTATGTTGATAATTCTTTTCCTATTAACTACCCCTTGGTCCGGGAAGTAGCAATAAGGAGAGTTCTAACTGGTTCACTCGTTAAAAAGACTTCTAAGCAAAAGAATTATCAATGCATGCAATAACCTATTCGAGAAGTGTTATTAAGTTAGGTTTACTTCGTTAATCACCCATGGTTGCCATAACACTAGTTGTGGATTTAGTTACCCATGCATAGAAGAACACAATTCATATTTCATGAACAATAAATCATGAACTTACTTTAACAAATTCGAAGAAAATCCAGAAATTCAACTTGAAACCAAAAATATCACTTGAAAATCATATATAGAAATTTGAATTAATGCCCAAGTTGCAAAAACAAGTCTCCAAGAAAAAAACTAAGAAAGTAGTACTAGAATCCAACCCCAAAAATGAGGTCTTACAACATATTTATAAAAAACTTGTCCTAAAATAAAAGGAATGCGAATAAGGAAACTTTTCCAAAAATGCGGCTTCAATCGACGACCCCCACAGACGGATCGTCGACTACCTCCATAAGTCCAAACTTAGCATCTTTTGTTATCCTTCACTTGGTATCTTCTCTGATTCAATCAACGGACCAACAACACGGTCCGTCGATGCATCTATGGTCCGTCGATGCCTTCTATCATTCCATACTTAGTTTTTCTTCAACTTCGAGTACTGAGACATTTTCTGATCTGATCAACGATTCAACAGGATGGACCGTCAATCCTTCCGTAGTCCCACACTTGGTCAGAATTCCCTAAGTTTCTTTTGATGCCTGAACTTCCAGTCGACCGTCACCATCTACGGACCATCGATGGCCTTAGTAGGTCACCTTTGCACTTAATCTCAGCAGCCTTCTGTGTTTTGGTTTTGGACACCTTTCTTACAAAACAAAGATAAAACATATTAAAATTACTACAAAAAGGCTCTAGACACACACCAATCTTAAGTAAAAGCATTAAAAGTACCGTGAAACCATGGTACATCAATTTTCCCGGTATTCCTCTCGAATGGGAAATTGATTTTGGTATCGACTTGCTACTGGATACAAATCCCATTTCAATTCCTCGTTATCGTATGGCTCCGGTCTAATTGAAAGAGTTGAAGGCTCAACTGAAAGATATACTAGACAAGGGCTTTATTCGGCCTAGTATTTCTCCATAGGGTGCTCCGATATTGTTCGTGAAAAGGAAGGATGGGTCCCTTCAAATGTGTATCGATTACCGTCAACTCAACAAAGTCACAATCAAGAACAAGTATCCTCTCCTCGGATTGATGATTTATTTTATCAAATCTAAGGTGCGAATTACTTTTCCAAGATTAACTTGAGATCGGGATATCACCAACTTAGGGAGAGAGGTGAAGATATTCCCAAGACGGCATTTCGAACAAGATATTGTCACTATGAGTTCTTAGTAATGTCCTTTGGTCTCACTAATGCACCGGCAGCGTTTATAGACCTAATGAATAGGGTTTTTCAAAGTTACCTCGACTCATTTATCATTGTCTTCATTGACAATATCTTGGTATATTCAAAAAATGAGGGTTAACATATGGACCATTTGAGAGTGGTGTTTCAAGTGCTTAAGGAATACCAATTGTTTGCCAAGTATACAAAATGTGAGTTTCGGTTGAGGTCGGTAGCATTTCTTGGTCATATCATCTCTAGTGAAGGTGTAGAGGTTGATCCAAAGAATACCAAAATGGTGAAATATTGGCCTAGACCTTTGGCTCTTACGAATATTAGCAGTTTTTTAGGCCTAGCCGGTTATTATAGAAGGTTTTTCAACAGGTTTGCGTCTGTTGCTTCTCCCTTGAAAACCTTGACCCAAAAGAATGTGAAATTCGAGTGGTCGGAAACATGTAAAAAGAGCTTCCATATGTTGAAGGATAGGCTTACTTCCGCTATGGTATTGACCCTACCGGAGGGTACTATAGGTTTTGTGGTTTATTATGATGCATCCCGAGTCTGGTTGGGGTGTGTTCTTATGCAACATGGCAAAGTTATAGCCTATGCTTCTAGGGAACTAAAAGTTCATGAGAAGAATTATCCAACTCATGACCTTGAGTTAGCGGTCGTGGTATTTGCCTTGAAAATATGGAGGCATTATCTCTATGGGGTTCATGTTGATGGGTATACGGACCATAAAAGTCTTCAATATGTATTCACTCAAAAAGAGTTTAATCTCCGGCAAAGGATATGGTTAGAGTTGTTGAAAGACTATGACATGAGTGTTCTATATCACCCCTACAAGGCTAATGTGGTAGCGTAATCTCTAAGTCATTTGTCCATGGGAAGTGTGTCCCATGTCGAAGAAGACAAGAGAAACCTAGTGAAAGATGTTCATAGGTTGGCTCGTTTAGGGGTTCGAATTGAAGGTTCTCCAAATGGTGGTATGGAGATACATCATAACTTCGAGTCGTCTTTGGTGGTTGAGGTGAAGTCTAAGCAACATCTTGATCCATTATTGATGGAGTTGAAAGAATCGGTTCTTGGAAAGATGAATGAGTCATTCTCCCAAATGGGGGGATGGTGTTCTTAGGTATCAAGGGAGATTATGTGTGCCTAGTGTAGATGATTTGAGGAGTAGGATCCTTGAGGAAGCTCATGGAGCCCGTTACTCTATTTATCCGGGTTCTACAAAGATGTACCATGACCTTAGGGAGGTGTTTTGGTGGGATGGCCTAAAAAGGGATATTGCGGAGTTTGTTTCAAAGTGTCCCAATTGCCAACAAGTGAAGGCCGAGAACCAAAAGCCGAGTGGTTTACTACAAGAAATCAAAATTCCTACTTGAAAGTGGGAAGATGTTAACATGGATTTCATAATTGGGTTACCTCGAACTCGAAAGCAATATGACTCTATATGGGTGGTAGTGGATAGATTGACCAAATCCGCTCACTTTATTCCCGTTAAGTCTACTTATTCGGCGAAATATGATGCAAGAATCTATATTGACAAGTTAGTGAGTCTTCATGGGGTTCCTTTGTCCATCATATCAGATAGGGGTGCTCAATTTACATCTAGGTTTTGGAGATCATTTCAAAGAGGTTTGGGTACTCAAGTGAAGTTAAGCACCGCTTTTCATCCTCAAACGGATGGTCAAGAGGAGTGTACTATTCAAACTCTTGAAAATATGCTTAGAGATTGTATCATTGAGTTTAAGGGAAATTGGGATGAGCATTTGCCTTTGATGGAGTTCTCATATAATAATAGTTTTCATTTATTCATATCTATGGCACCTTATGAAGCTTTTTATGGTAGGAGGTGTAGATCTCCTATTGGGTGGTTTGAGGTTGGCGAGTCTTCGCTTCTTGGTCCCGGTTTGATTTATAAGACTATAGAGAAATTTCATATCATAAGAAACCGGTTGCAAACAGCCTATTGTCGGCAAAAGTCTTATATCGATAATAGGAGAAGAGATTTAGAGTTTGAAGAAGGTGATAAGGTGTATCTAAAAATTTCTCCTATGAAAGGGATTTAGAAAGAAAGGGAAGTTGATTCCTCGTTATGTGGGTCCCTATGAAATCTTGGAAAGGGTTGGTAAGGTCACATATGAGTTGAAACTCCCTAGTGAACTATCTTTGGTTCATCCGGTTTTTAATGTTTTCATGCTTAAGAAGTGTATCGGTGATCCCGAGTCTATTCTTGATATTGAGGGTCTTGGTGTGAAAGAGAACCTCTTACGAGGAGGTTCCGGTTGAAATCCTTGATCTTCAAGTGAAGAGGTTGAGGAACAAAGAGGTGGCCTCCGTAAAAGTGTTATGAAGAAACCACCTAGTTGAGGGAGCAACATGGGAGGCCGAGGCCGATATGAAATCCCGTTATCCTCATTTCTTTACTAGAGAAGGTTAGTTGTTCTTACTAATAATGAAAATAATGACTAAACTTGAAGTTGCTTTGATTTTTGGTGAACTTTTGCAAAAATGTTCATGTTACAGTGAATTACAGTGAAGTTATGCCTATAGACTTGAAAATTGTCAAGTTTACTTGTTTTGAGTTATGTTGTGCATATTGATATGGTGAGTCTTTATGAAATGGTATTGAGCATGTTGATAGTTTGAGTTTTGCCATAATTGACTCCTTAATGATATGTTGAGCTCATCATGTTGTGAGAAGGAAATTCCTCATGTTGTGAGAAGGAAATTCCTCATGTTGTGATTTTGAAGCTCTTATGAGTAGTAAATAAAGTTTTCAGTTGCTATGTGTAATGCCATGATTGATGTTGTAACTCATTTTATAATGTATTGTTGTTGGTTGGGCTGATAGTCTTGATTCTATTCCTTCCTTCCAAAAGATTTGTGTCATTCGGGGACGAATGTTCCTAAGGAAGGGATAATGTAACGCTCCAAAAGTCTAAGACGTGTTCTAGAGCCTAAAATGAGTGCTTAAAGGTTGTGTCACTATTTTAAGGTCAATTTTAATGTATATAAGTCATTTAGGAAGTTTTAGAATCAAAACATCAAAGAACGTCCACGACGTTCGGAAACTAGTTCAATGAGGTGCTAGTGTGTCTTAACCTATTTTACTAAGTTTTAAGAGTTGGAAAATGATGAAATTGGGTGGTAAGGTGTCAAACATGAATTAGAGTTAGTTTATAGTTGAAACGCCCGGTTACGACTCCCCAAGGACCAACCAAGGGCCCTTGAGGAGAACCCTTACAATTTGTGGCAAAAGTTGACAAGAGAAAGTGTCCACAAACGATGACAATCGACGAGGCGTGGCCCAATCGATGGGGCGTCGATGGCCACTGTCTATAGACACTTATTCAATTTTTCCAAGGGATCATTTTGACAAGTATCTATCACCAACGATGGACCAACTGGATGGTTGGTCCTTTAAAAAAAATTTAAAACTTTGTTACGATCGGAGTCTAGACCCCAGACGAGACCGGCGTCGTTGACCTCTCAGAGGTCGCAGACAAGCCTACATACTTCATCATTACTTCATCTAGGTTAATTTTTAGCGGAAAATTTGAACTTTTTGTTTTCTTATTTCATGTGAAACATATCATACTTAACATCATAGGCGTTCACAAATCAACCATCTAATATAGAAATAATTAAATGAAAGAAGCAGTTCATAATTGCATTAAACGTATTCTTGCCAAAACGGCACTAATACAAAGTCTGAAATGAAAGGGGAAATGAAACACTAGTGGAACCTGCTCCACTAGCTAAAGCCTACATCTAAGCTAGAATATAACAGTAGACATCCTCGAAAGCATGAGGGCCTACCAAATCCGGATAAAAGCTCCACGTCTGGATAGCTGCAACGTCGTACTGTAAGCTCTAACGTCCACCTGTGCCTGCACCTAAAAGTAGATATTTGTATGGGATTAGTACACACTTGTACTAAGTATGGGTATATGCAAGCACACACCAAGGACATGCATGACTAAGAATAGCTCTTTCCTAACAACATGATTTATGGAAAGTCAAGTCAGTGGACTTGCCAAATTTGGATTAGGAAAGTCATGTCATGAGAGTAACATGCATCATCATACTTATCATTTTGCAAGCAGCACATAACGTATTGCACATATCATATCACGTAGTTCACGTCATTCTTTCATATGCCATGAGACCATGGAATCATGGACTTGACATTAGGACTTCCCAAAATGAGGGCTCAACATATAAGACCTCAACTAGGGAGCCTTCTTTAGCAAATACAGAGTCTGTTTCATTCATTCATACGTACTTCATTTTCATTCATTCATATACTAGTGCAATCACTAGTCATACCTAGGATGTAGTTTAAGACTCTCATCGGGTTTGCTGTGCAATGACCAAGAATAACCTAGTGTTATTACTTGAGTCTATCTCACCTCTTGATTATCCTATCCTAACGCCTTTGGTATCGTTCATTTCATTATATGCATTCATTGAGGCTGGCCTCATTCTTTCTTTGGGAACTTTAACCTTAACCGACATAGATTATGTTAGCATCATGAAATCCAGTGTGTAATCCCCACACCGAAAAGAGGTGGAATCAGCGGCCAAAGTGAACCAAAACATGCTAGCGTATATAGGGAATCAAACCCTGCTAGATCCCTATATTGGCAGTATAGGTTCAAAGACTAGGATATATAAGGAGACCCATACCCGGCATGCCGGACAGTATCATCTCATGAGAGTTACGTGAACCTACGCCCTTCCCGAAGGAAGGCATCACCACTCATAGCTAGCCTATCGGTGCTCAGTATAAAGTTCCATTATATTTAACTCATACATCATGGAAGCTGGCTTCTAGCATGAGGACATCATAGCTCATTAGATGATTTCTCATCTCATCATTAGTATTAAGTATGCATTAACTTCAATACTTTCTTTAGAGTGTTCATAGAGACTGGTCTCTTTATTAGCTTTACACTCTCATAGGTGAGTACGTTTTGGTAACATTTACTTAGGCTCATTTGAGATTGCTCTCATCTTTCATATTAGCCTCTTATCATATTGTCACCTCATTCATTAACTTTAACACATTTGCTTTTCATAATTACTCACCCCTTTACGTGAATATTCATTTCATCATATGCCAATGCACTTGGCCATTTAGTGTGTTTCACACTCTTACTTAACCCTTCTAGGGTTACACATTTCATCACATACATCTTTGGCTCACTTACTTTTAAACGTATGCTAGACTTATGAGTCCACACATACAAGCCATGAGGCTTTATTCATAGTTTGTCTAAGTGATTCATGTTTACCCAAGATTATGTGGTACAAGACTTATGCATCTTGTAGATATGCCAAGATATTGATTTCGATCTTTAGAGGCAGCATTCATTAATATATACTTACGTATGACTTATGTGTCAAGAGAGAAGAAAACCCATACCTTAATGTCGTTCAAAACTTGTTTAAATGCTGCCAATTTACCATGAAACCAAGCCTCACCACCGAAACTTCAAGCACAATCCCGTCAAGAACTTGTCGTTGATTTTCGTTTTTAGCTTAGTTTTTCGTTTAAGTTTTTGTGTGTAAGTTCTTCAAGAGTGAAGAACTATTATTCTTCTATTTAATAGAATATTCAATTCGAAGATAAAATCTCAAATCTCTCTCGACACGGAGAACCTCTCTTTTTAATACGCTATTTCAAGTGAGAATTCCTCCTCTTCTTGGACGAAATGATCAAGGAATCCTCGAAAACACATCTCGAAGAGTTTGGGATAGGAATCCATAAAGAAACGATCCAATTAATCACGATACAAAATGAGAATCGTATGGATACGATTTTGCACTTCGCACTTTTTAATTAGGCTCTATAGTCTGGTCCCTGTCCTGATGATTAGGATTTGGTTTCCCTATTTGAAAAAAGGAGATCTGTGTCACTCTCACTATGCTTCACACATGAAATTCTACAGCTTTTAAAAAGATGCAGTTAATACAGCCAGAACCACACCTGTAACCCAAGTCAATTCGCGAGGCGGGCTGTGTCAGATAGATCTAGATGGATACTTTGCTGTAGATGATTTGTACATCCGCCTTGATAATATACCCTGCCCTAAAGAATACACATTGACAAAAAAAAGAGGGCAATTACACCATACCGTCGCCATACAGTCTCATAGACCCGCATCTTTTAAAGAGACGAATTGGTACGTATGGGCTTCCGCCATCCATCTTATCATGCGATAGGCATCTTATGCTGCGGCAAGCTTACCTCTTATCTTATTGTAGGAGATAATCGGAGAGAGAAAATCCTATCAATTCCTTTTGAATAAGGCTACACTCCTTCAAGCCTTTGAAACCTTTGAAAATAGAATCTTTGTTTTCAGGCCACTCCTCCTTCTGCATAGAGATAGGGTCGCCTATCAATCGACAGCTGCTGCAGCTGGTGGAATAAATCTACCCGGAGCCATACATAGTTAAGGAGGATGGGGGTCAACCTCTTTCATGACCCATGGCCCCAGTGTGTCACTTGGTTAGCATTTGTAGAACAAAATAAGTAGGGCTGGTTTTTCGATAGGGAAATAGACAGGTTTCTTTGCAAAACTGTGCTCAATTTTATATTGGCAATTCCGCCAAGATCTCTTCGTTAGTTGGGGGGTGAACCCGAAATAGGCCATGGACTTGGATCTACCAAATGATAAGAATGCCTCTGAGATTCAATCATAAACCACTTTGCCTCGGTACTTAGATCGCATTTGCTTTCCCTTACTCCTAAATAGTGAAAGATTGAGCCTTTTTTGTTCAACCTTCGGAATTGCTACTAGAAGGGAAAATCTCTTTAGAGAAGGAAAGTCCTAATGAAAGCTGGAAGGTTTTCAGTTTTTTAATGATAAAAAATGTGAGAATGAGAGTGAGAGACATGAGGATGAGAGGATTAGGATTATGATTAGGATTAGGAGAGTTAGGTGGAGACTAAGTCAAACTAGGACTCCTCATTATTTATTAATTTTATTATTATTTTTTTTTTATAAAAAATCTGATTTTTCCCTTAATTAAATCAGCTTTTTAAATATCAATTAATTCAACTAATTCACTTAATAAAATTAAATCAATTTAATCCTTGCTTCCACCAAGGCTCGAACCCGGGTGAAGCTAGATTTTGCTTAAAGGATCAAATTCGGCAACCTCTACCCGAATTGCCCCTACACCATATTAATTAATTAATTAATTAATTATTTAGGGTAATTACAATACTACCCTTAGCCTAGAAAATACCATTTTATCCCTAGACCCTCCAAACTTAAGATTACCCCTTATTAAGTCTGGTTAAGACTCATCCGGGGAAATCTTCATATTCGGGTGCCCTACATGGCTGGACCCAACCTTTCCTAGCTCAACTAACTCACCAAGTTAGTTGGCTTGGTTGTTGTAGAGGTTCAGAGGTCTGGTTCTACGCGCATCAATTCGTGTGAACCCGATCTAATCTAGGTATTCTAGATACATTAGACATTACTTAGCACAGTCATTTGTAGGATTGTTACAGGTCCCTTGGCCGTCGATTGACAAACGGGGCGTGGTTCGGGGTTTCGTCTGCAAGACATTATCTGGCTGCACATTTTTAAGTTAGCCAAATTAATTAATTAGGTTGTTCATTAATTATTTATGGATTAAGGGAGGTCTAATTAATTTGTTTAATGACCTCTATAAAGACCCTAACCTAATAAAACTAACATAACCCTCATAATTCCCAAAACTAAATTGCTCTTCCTTCTCTCTTCTTTCTCTCTCCCAAGTAGAAGAACACCATGGAACACCAAGCTAATAAGGGTTTTAGGGCTGCAAAGGAGCAAGTTTATCCATCAAGCTTCAAGGTTTAGCAAGTTATGGGATTCCTTTCACCTTTGGGATCTCTTTCCCCAAAGGATACCTCCAAATTGATTTCAAAAAGATAAAATTCAAGTGGGTTTTCTTCCAATACGAAATTGATCTTGTGAATTGCTTTGTTTATTATTCCTTTTGGTTATTATGAGTATATTAACATGTATTATGACTCAATTATATAACTTCTTGATGTATTGGTCTAGTTTGTAGAAGATGATCTTTTCCCCTTAACCCTAGGTTGTGATCTTGAACTGAATTATCTAGTATTAATGTAATTGGCTTGGTTAATGTGTGAATTACTATCCTATGTTGTTATTATGCCAATTTATGAATAGATTGAGATGTATTGTAATCCTATTATTCTAGTTCTTGAGTAATTGACCTAGGTTGTGATGTAGTTCATGAATTTGACCTAAGTCTCTAATCCTAGGATATGAACTAGTGATGGATTGTTGTGTAGTGATTCAATTTACTTCATTATTATGTTGGTTAGTATTGTGTGACAGTATTAAAACCATTATTGGGTTAAATTGAGGATTGTTGATGGTAAGACCTTGATGATGGTTTTGTGAAGAATATTGGGGTAAGTCATATGATCTCAACTCTTTACTTCAATTATAGTTACTTGTGATTAAGTGATGATATTGTATTGAAGTATACCTTGTTTTAAGATTGATAGGGTTGGTATGATGTTGAATTGAAATGTCTTGACTATGGTTTGTGAGATGTTGGCTAAGATGTAAATGTTACAAGGATGGTGATAACTTACCAATGTGCCTTATCATGATGTGATTATGTAAAATTGCTAACCTCACATGTATATAATAAAAGGGAAATACTCATGCAATTCTTATTGATCTATGATGACGATTATATAAGGGATAGACCCTATGACCTAAATTAAGTTATGATCATTAATAAAGGCTTAAAAATATTTCAAAAAGGGGCTTTAGCTTAGCACCGAGTGAACTAGAGTGAGGAGTGTCCCTTCCCGCATATGAAAGGTAGGATCACTAACGTACTCATGAGATTCAAGACTATAATGCAAGTAGCATAAAGAGGGTCCCAACTACATCTCCTAGTTCTTGAACTATGTTGCCCCTATAGGAATACTAGCTAGTGGATCCACGTAGTTGCTATGTTCATGTTTTGGTACTACCTTGGCAAGTAGTCCGCCTTCTTTCAGTGTAGGGTTCCATGACACCGGATTCCACATTAACTCATGTGGTTTATGTCGGTTAAGGCAAGATGTTCCCAAAAGGTAAAATAAAGTATTGGATGAACTCTAACTATGATGACCTAAGGGTTTTAGATTAGTCTAGGTAGGGGTATGAGACTCTACCTATACATAGCACTAGTTAGCCTTTAAGGAAGTCTTGGAAGGATGTTCTTATGTATGTATATGCTTATAAATGTAAATGATATGTATATGATGATCTTACATGTTAATGACACTATGTGATGTTAGTTACTCTTATTAACATGTATTTAGTCTCTATTGCTAAAGTATGATGTTATGTACTCTTAATGATATGATATGTGAAGTTGGAAATTTGTTATGGGTCTTATTAGGTTTACTTGATTGAGTAAGGTTATGGGGTTTTGCTTAGTCATTGCACTAGTGGACTTCATGAGGATTCATGAGTAATGGTCTTGCTTTGTTATAATGGGATGAACTCTTATCCATGCTTGTTGATGTTATAACTTGATGATAGAGTTGTCTTGATTATACGCTCAAGTATGTCGGTATGCATGATTGAATTTACTGGACTTAGTATGATTGGTCTTATGATGAACATGGTCTTGACTTAATGAGTGTGTATTAATGACTTGTATTAGTTCTTGATGTTCATAATGCTTTTCAAAGTAAATTAGCATGCTTTAATGAAATGTCCTCTTTTAGCATGATTTCTATGATGTGTGTGCATATGATCTCATACTTAGTACGTGTGATGTGTTAACCCCATTTTCTCCCTTTTCCCCAATATTTTAGGTTCCGGTCGTTGAATATCTTTGAAGGAAGACTTGGAATTCTCACTCTCCAAGTTGGGTAGGTCCTCAATTTCTGAGTGCAATGCCACTATCAAGCTATTGATGTTGTTCTAGTTATAAGATATTCTAGTTCTTTCCTTTTCATTCGAGTACTAAAGATTGTATGTCCTATATGTGGATTTATTGTATTGATGTATGGGATATGCCCAATTGTTATACTCTTGTGTGGATTGCTATGAGATGAGACATCCATTTTAAGACTATGTTATACCATATATATATATATATATATATATATATATATATATATATATATATATATATATATATATATATAAGTAGACTATGTAATCTTCTTATACGAAGGGTCTATGTATACTCGATATGAATATATTACGTGTATGTGAGAGGTCTATGTAAACCTCATGATAGATAGAAGAAAAGTTTTAAATTTTTCGCATTTTTAACCTATGAATGTAATGATGTAAGCTAAGAGGCTAGTCTTAGTCCTCTCCGAGGACGAAGACGCCAGTTACGTCTAGGGGGTGCTCCCCGGATGTGACATGTGCAATGTGTGGTTTGCATTCCATAACTACTAAGCACTCCTTTGAGGATAGCTTAGTCATGCACTTCATCTTTAGACCTCAATAAAATCAATCGTCACTAATAAGGATATAGTAATGTACATTACTTGAATTACAAGAAAAGTCAATTATAGTAATAACTCAAAGGGAGCATGCAACAATTTAATTAACATCATATCATAAAGACACCACCCATAACCCCCTTTCAACTTCCTTTGTGCAATATAGCAGATGTAATTCAGCTCGAACGAATATGAAGTACCATACCCCCCATATATACTAAGTCAAGCCATCAAGAAGTCACAAGTGTAGTGACATACATAATCAACATCATAATTGGTAAAATCAAACTTAATGTCATTCATAAGTTGCCATACATACAAACTCACACAAGAACTCCTCTTAGGACCCACTTGTCCAATGTATAGGTAAAGTCTCATTCCCTCACCTATACTAAGTAGTACCCCTCAAGAAGCCTTAATTAAATTTTATATTCTTAATAATAGGTCATATTCATACTTAGTTCATATTCTTAAAACATAGGGAAATTAGCAATAACCGACATAAACAATGTGAGCTACATGGAATCCGTTGTTTATTCCCAACACTAAAAAGAGGTGTTTCACTTTCCTAAGGTGAAAGAGAAATACATATCTATAAGGTGTATCCACTAGCTAAGACCTATGCAGGCACATAGTTATGGGATATGGAGATTGCTTCTAAAAACCTTATACTTCTAATGTACGGGTTTCCATCTCATGACACACCGTAGTGGGAACCCAACTACTAACGTGAAGGAACCTATCTAATAATCACATCCACTCGGTGCTAAGCACAATTCCCTATAAAGTAGCATTAATTCTTTAATTACTTTAGTTCATAGTTCATAGGAGAATGAACTTACGCATTCATCCCAACTACATTATATTAGGTCAAGGATTCATTAGGTGAGAAGATCCTTTCAACCTTAGAATTAAGAACATGTGAGAATGTTCCTTCATATCATAGTCATATAGTGTTTGTAAGAACTATCTTTTATTCAACATACCAACACTACCATAATCATAGCACCACATACCTATTCATATCATAACATACTTTATCGTAATTTGAGTTGTAAGGGAGAGGAATCGTGACTCAACACCACAACTCATAAATCAAGTAAGCACATCTACCATAAGTGTATCAACAATTCATATGTAGAATACAAGATTGGTAAACACCTCCACACATTCAAGTGGATCATTATGCTCATGCAAATTTCATGCATAATATTATGTAAAGGTGCATAGGAGAACTAACCTTCACATTGACACCCCAAAAACAACCTTATCATCATAGACCTTCCCAGAAATGGGTGATTTGATTCAGAGCTGCAGCACTTCACAAAGGAGTAGCCCTTTGGCGTTTTAACGTTTTTACTTTGTATTATTTCCACTAAGATATAAAATTAAAGTTACCTTGGCTACGTATTATTTGTCCCCTCTTACCTCTGTTTAGTGTCTAACATAGGATGCAAATCAAGAAATAGTTACACAACAATAACTAAATAAATGTTTCAAAATCATAAAACTGTTTTACTACAAGGATTATATATTTTCCCTTGTTTCTACATGCTTGGCTACATTAACGTTTTTGAGATTTCAAAGTCACAACTAATAGTTGATACCATAACGAAATAAGAGTTTCCTTTGAAATGATGCATCAAAAAGGCTATTCATCACTTACTTGGTGACACGTAACATAGCATCTAAGAATTCTTAAAAGGTCCAGTTTCATGTACACCAACCCCTCTATTTAGGAACAAAGATAAAAGAGCTCTATACAGCAGGGGATCTTCTATTTTGAAATAATTAAAGATGATTCTTTTTTGTACTTTAGTAACTTAGAAGACAGAACCATCTCAAACAAAGCTTTATATCCCAATTTATTTCTCTATTTTCTCCTGATCATTGGCACCTCCAATCTACTCTAGTTATCATAACAGCTAAATGTGTTTCCTCAGCTGCTTTCTCCTTCCTACTCCTTTTTTTTTAAAATCAATGTTTTTTACCAAACGAAAAGAAGATTCAGCAAGTAATTGACCAAATATGTAACATAATGAAATTACAGAGTAAATTAACAGCAAGTCATACACATCACTGAGGAACACCAAAGCTGGATAATATACCTTACTTTAGCTCCTAATCCATATTTCCATACTTTTTTCTTCCCATTATTAAGTTTCAGCTAAGAAGAATAGTAAAAGTAGGACCTGGATAAAAAAAGTACCCCTATCAAGGGTTACACAGATCCTCTACCATGATTTCCGTGCCCGTGATGGTCTTTATGCTTAGTTTGTCTTGTATAGATGAAAAAGAGGCCCTTATAGAACTTCTCAAGAAATGAAAAACAACGTCATCTTCAATTTATTTAGTGGTAGACACTAAAAACTATAACCAAAGAAATGCTCTTGCGACAAGTGATTTCATGGAACTATGTTGAAAGACAACATGATATCAGAGAATAATTAGAGTATAGACGTTGCATACGCAATATCTTTTTCTATATTTCAAGCCCCGACGCTACCCCTAGATGTAACACAGGACCTAGGATCACAAGTGAGCCCAAGCTAACCCTGAGTCTGGCATATCACACGCATACTAAAAACATAACTAAGTAATCAAAAGCATAAATATAAAATGAGTCAAAAGTGAAAGGACTACATATGAAAATAGAACTAAATATGTAGGGGAAATAACACCAAAACAACTTAACACTGACTCTATGTCTGAAAGTATCTACTATTGATGAGGTGTTAGGACAAATTCCCAACTAACTCAAAAAACTACCAAAAGACTGAAAGTAAGCTAACTAAGCCAAACATAAAGAAACACCCTAGAACTATGAGGACTCACCACTGAAGTTGCTGAGTATGGGCTGTAAATCGTACTAAGTGTGATTTAGATGTTGAGCGCCTGAACCTACATCATAAAATAATGTAGCTCAAATTATGCGTCAGTACTTTGAATTTACTGAGCATTCATGATATAGATACTAAGTTGAACGATATAAGCAGAACAATATAGTACTGACAATATAGACTGAGCATGATAATAAGTTGTACTAAAGTATAACGGAAAACATAGCTAGATGCAATGACCAAGTACTAATAATAAAGATAACATGTTGGACTGAATTTTAAAGTAAATGTTGATAACATGGTCAATACAATACGATTATGGATGTGGGAGCTACTATTAACAGATATAAACTACGTGAGCTGAACGTGGAGTTCGTTGTATACGCCCCATCGAGAAGACCTAATATACCTAGAAAGGGATATAAAGGCATGATTGTGGCGTGATTGGTGCCCTGTTAAGCAAGTCAATGGGGGGTGAGTTACCCCATCTACTACTCACATGCATGTCAAAGTAATATTATTATTTATTAGTTTTCGGATAATGATACTTCATACACTACCAAGAACCACATAATAAAAAACCAATGCACTTTTTATGTCAATGGCTAAAGATTTGATTTCTCCCAATCATATTATTGCTCCCATTATGTTACAAGATCACCATAAAACCTTAGATTCAGGAAATGTTAGAATGGGGTCAAGCGGGTAACTCATAATCCCAAAAGTGGACCATGGAACCCTCCACCGAGCCCTAGACAGGCCATAAAGGGAACCACTGTATGCTAATGGGCTCGTGGTAGGTTTCCTGAACCTGCCCCGTGCAGGCTTCACCTTGATGGATTTCTAGAAGGCCCATGCTGAGGTTGATGGGCTGTCAAAGTGTTCTTCAAGTGGTTCAATTAGAAGGGGTTCTTCCCTAGTAACTGGTCAAGCATCACATGCGTCTAAACGGGCGATGAAGCTCCACATGGACCGTGAAGTCGTCAATGAATAGGGTTTATCAGGCTTAGAGTTTATAGTGAACTAAAAATGATCATATCTTTTAGCACAAAATGAATTAGGTGACCCATGACCTATCAAATTAAATATCAGTTTTCTTTTCAATGCCACCGAGTTTGCCCAATTTTAAACTAGGAGTAAAAAAGTTATGCCCGCAATAGTGAAGTCCTATTGGACAAAGTTTCTTCATGACTTGTTAAACAGGTTGTGATCTTTTTCCAATTATTTTAAATCAATACTACGTAATTTTTCCTTACACCAAAAGCCCAATAAAATAATTCTAAACCATCAAATCACCTAAACATAATTCATTCACTTTAAATCCCTAAAGTTTATCAACATCCTCTTCTCAAATATCTCTCTCTCTCTAAAGGAAGAAGAAGATGATGAAGAAGAAGTCAAGTTAGGGATTTAAGATCAAGCCTCCAATTCACCAAATTGCTTTAGGGCTTTGAACTGCAATATATGATAGTGTTCACCAACGGAGCACTTTCCTCTTAGGGTTTTTAAATTCTCCAATTTATAAGTTAGAAATCTCATATTGAAGTTTAGGGTTTTCTTCCATGTCATGGTTCCTTTCAATGTTAATCCAATTGATTATTTTGTGACATTCCATGCATGAATTAAAGTAATTGCATATTTTCAAAATGAAACCCATGGACCCATGTTTTATAAGCCATGATGATATAACGTGGGTCTTAGACCATGAAGAAGCTTTTGAATTGTTGAAAACAATGCATGTTTATGACTCAAGTAAGCATATAAATGAATATATCTATATGTTCTATGAAGCTTGGCCACATGACATGAATGACATCCAGACTTACCCTCACTGATTTTGGGCTATTTTCCTAAATTAGATCTTGATTAGTATGGTATCCAAGTATGCGATCAATGATTATAGATCACACTTTCAGGGAATTTCTTACATGAAGTGAATGACTAGAGCCTTAAAACTTATTATGAAAAGATCACCGATGGGGAAAGGTTTTCTCACGGTCTAAGAATTTTATCCAATGATAATACAAGTGGTGAATACCCATGTCTCTTAATGATAAGACAAGTTAAGATTAATAACTATTCTATGAGATTTATTCTTAGCACCGAGAGGATATTGAGATGGAAGCTATCCCGTAGCTAGAGGTCGGGTTTCTAGTAGCAATCTTCTTATCACATACCTATGTACCCTATTGGATGATTTTCTTACGATAGACGATAATTTTCTAAGATAGACATTAGCTAGTGTATCCATGTAAGCTAGAAGTTCATGGTTTTATGTTGGCAAGTAAGACACTCTCTTTTCGGTGTGGGAGCATTACAACGGATTCCATGTTGTAGCTCACATGGTATGTATGTCGATTAAGACTACTTCCCACAATAATAATGAACTAAGCTACTTCAACAACTATTTTACATGTGTTCAAAGATGATTTTACATACATTAACAATGATTATGATATATGTTTTCTAATCCTCTTATCTTATGTTTTGACTTGGTCTTGCATATCACGAAAAGTCCTTTTAGCATGATTTCACAACCTTTATGTATTGCTATCATACTTGGTACATTTTTGAAATAACACATACTCTTGCATATTGTTTCACTTATACAGGGTCTAATGTTCCTATTCCACATCTTTGTGGCTAAGGATCACATAGTAGATATTGAAGATTGATGAATCCTCGTGTTCCGAGACCGAAGCTCTATTGCATATTGTATTTATATTTTAGAGATTGTATGTGATGTAAGGGTTACGTCTCAATCACTTTTGATGTACTAGATATCTTTTGAGACTATGTAGACTTCAGTTTCATTTTTTACAAACTCTTTTATGATACAAATTGTCTTTTAAACTCGTTAGATTCTACTATATTATTTATGTATACTAAGTGGCTTATGTAGATCCTCCCAGGGTCTTATATGACATGTCATGTCTAGGGTCTACTTTGGGTCATAACATTCACCCTACTAAGCTCAGCGATATGGAGTGTCTTGTTGAGTTTTTATCATAAAAAGGATGTATTCATCTTCTGCCACCGATGTTGGACAAGAAATTTAGTGCCAAATTAAAATCTTGGAAAATACCATGTAGGATGAGTATTTTAAAGGGACCATAACTGTGTCAATCATTTAATTGGACGCCACAAGTCCAATCTGGCATTTTGATCATGTATTTTTAAATTGGTGAATTGAGCTGTTATTGAAGAGTCGCACGAATGTGCACTTTTTGTATTTATATACCACTATATATAAATACACGATCTTTTTTATTCTTCTGAACTTTCTACTCAACTACAATTTCATTGTGTGTCTGAAGATGACGATCTTTAATATAGTTATCTTAAAGCTGGAAAGCATTTTGTTGGAAATTTAAATTGAAGTGTGGGATAACACTTTATTTATTTGTCACTTCTGGTAAAGTGATAAAGAAAGTGTTCTCAATTTAACAACTTAATCAATTTGTTGATGAAGCAACTGATTTTATTCCAGAATATACTACCCAATGCAAATGAAAGTGGAGCCTACTGGTATCTATTTTGAACAAAGGATTACACTAAAATAATAATGACTCTTAACATATAAGCGCGAGGAGCTTGCTTAAGACCATAAAGCGCTTTGCGAAAGTTGACATACCAATGGTCATCCTTCTGAATCTGTTTCTCAAAGCCAGTACATTGGAATGGTTTCAGAAGTCTAATTTTTGTTATACAAAATAAAACAACCGAAAAATTGATATTGGTACAGATATTATAAAATAACCGGTTTAACTGAACAATGGACAAATAAAAAGATGATGGTCCAAATCAATAACATTCTGACATCTCGAGTGGTGATTTGGGAATGTGAGAGTGTTGCTCTGTTAAGCCAGCCAATGAGGGGAGAGTCATTAGTTACCCCCTCTACTCCCACTGCTATGTCGGGTAGACATAGACAACATACTGATCAAGTACTATAGCAAGAACCAAGAATCGCTTATTATTATAAACCCAAACCAACGCACTATTTGTGTCAAGGGCTGAAGATTTTATTTGTCCCAATCATCTTATTGCTCCCACTTGAGTTACAAGCTCACGGTACTAAGCTCAGCGATATGTAGTGTCGGTTGAGTTCTTAATAATTGTTTGTATTCGTCTTCGGCCACCGGTGTGGGACAAGAAACTAAATTCTACATTGAATGTAATAGCATATGCGATGATATGCCTAGCAAGTCAAAATAGCATATGCTAAAACATTCAATGTTTAATTGAGAAAACAAAGCATCTAATAATTTTTACATTCAATATAGAGGTTTACGTGATCAAGATGTGATGAGGAAGAAATGCAGTGAAAAAGGAGCTAAAATGGAAGAAGTTGAAACCGGCAGAAAATGGTCTTTGTGATAATGGAAACTCTCAAACTTGGAAATTTTTACTTAAAGCTAGAGATGATGCAGAACACAATATTTTGTGGAAGACAAATTGTGGCAATTCTAATATGTGGTGGGAAAATTCGTGTTAGAAAGGCCCTCTTGCTAAACTATATCTTGATTGTACGTACAATGTTATGCATTCTGTCAAGGAGTACATTTCTAATGGTAATTGGAATATGGATATCCTTAAAAAAGTGCTCCCTGATAATATAGTTCTATCACATTGGTAACATCTCAATTAGGGATGAGAATCACTCAGATTATGCTATATGGAACCATACTCAATATGGTTTTATTCTAACATCTCTCTTAGAAAAGCATAAGAGAGGTTAGACAGAAAAAAACTCTTCGTATGACATAAAAATCTCCCTTTAATCTTACAAAAATTACTTTTCGATGAAGTCCTTCACAAGTTTGAAAAACGTTTAGTTCCAATTGTATGTGGTGTACAACTCCAGTTGTATGTGAATACTTGCAGCATGTTTTCAGTTATAGTGATATGGACAAATACATATGGAATACTTTTGGAAACTCCATTGGAATCAAGCACCAACAACAGTGTACAGAGTATAATGCAACCAAATACCCTTATTTGCAGTTTTTGGGATATCTTGAAAATCTGGACCATTTGTAAATATGGGGATCATAAAAAAAATTGTGACTTCAAGTATGGAGGTGCATATCCTGTGGAATATTAAGGAAGTCAATTCCACTACCTTTCCAAACTGTGAGACTATAGGTACATGGCTAAACTTTGTGCAAGAATTGAAGGGTACAAACCTATTGTGAGATGGAGAAAAGTCATATGGATGACACCTGAGATAGGCAAAATCTAAGCCAATACAGATGGAAGCTTCATCAATGAATACTCTAGAGCCGGCATATACATATATAAAATTTCTATATGGCTTTTGGATAAAAGGCTAACCTAAGGAAATATTGAACTTACTGTGGAAAACTGCCTTTCAAGTACATAGCAATAGACTTTGATCAAAAACTGTTTCAGTCCATGAGATACTATATGATGGGAATGGATTTCGAAGTCCAATTCTTGGTCAGATAAAAAGATGATGGTCCAAACCAATAACAGCCTGAAATATCTTGTCGTTACTTGGGAGTGTGCGCTAGCTGGTCTTTGACAGCAACATGCTAGCTTTCATGTAATGTGAGACAGTGAGAGCGCTCCGCTGTTAAGCCAATCAATGAGGGGCGAGTTACTGGTCCACTTCCACTGCTTACTGCTATGTCAAAGTACTATTATTATTTATTTTAGAATGTCGGAATAATAATACTTCATGCTATTACCAAGAACCGCTTATTATTATAAACCCAAACCAACACACTATTTGTGTCAAGGGCTAAAGATTTGGGTTGTCCCACTCATCTTATTGCTCCCACTTGAGTTACAAGCTCACGCTACTGAGCTTAGCAATATTATATTGTCTGTTGAGTTCTTATTAAATGTTTGTATTTGTTTTATCAGATGCGTTGATATGCCTGGCAAGCATATGCACTTTCCATCTGTGCTATCAAATTCATTACAAGCTGAACAAATCAGGAACAAACATTGTCATGTATAGAAACGAAATTTACCATGATAACCTCAAGATAAAGCATACACAAATATTCAAAGGAAGGGGAAGGTTGTTCAACCCTTTGTCACTACAACCTCAAGATACTACATACAATAGATATTCAAAGGAAGGATCCACTTGATTCGTCCAGTTCGCAGAGGATGGGTTAATTGTTGTCTTACATCAACTTTTCGCCTCCTAAAATTGCAAAAGTGCATCACATTTAACAAAGAACCTTCGTGCTATTTCACATGGCAAGTAAAAACAGTTTAAATGCAAACAAGGAAAACCAGCAAAAACAAATAATATATAAGTTAATAAAAGCCACTTCATAACATTCATGAAAATGTGGCGAATGTCATGTCTTACTGCTGAAGAATTCACTGATAATCGGTCACTGAATTCAGTAGGAATCTTCTTTTAAATTAAGGTATAAATCAAACTATCAATCTATTTTTCAAAATTGATATGTGGGCTTTACAGATCATGATCATGTTTTTTGCAACTGCATCTTGTGTTTCGAAGTTATGGTCACAACTGTCACGGACTTAGAGTTTTTGCTAAAGCTCCGTGCGGCGCTTAACAACTTACTCACTTTTCTTGCTGTCACGACTGGAATCTAGACCAAAGACGAGACCGGCGTTGTTGACCTCTCAGAGGTCGCAGACAAGCCTACTAACGTCATTCTTACTTTACATAGGTTAATTTTAGCGGAAAATTTGAAACTTTTTGTTTCTAAACATTACTTACTAAACATTTCTAATACATCCGTAATTCGTTCAACATCAACCATCTAAATATTAAGAGATAATCAAATGAAAGAAATAGTTCAATATCATAATCGTATAATTGCCAGAATGGCATCCATACATAGTCTGAATAAAATAAGAAATAAACGCTAGTGGAACATGCTCCACTAGATCAACTCCTAAACTAAGCTAGAACATAAACAGTAGCATCCTCGAAAGCATGAGGACCTACCAAAAACCGGATGAATGCTGGACGTACGGATAACTGCAGCAATGATCCTGTAGCTCTACCGTCCACCTGTGCCTGCACCTAAAATAGTAGAGTTTGTATAGGGTTAGTACACACTTGTACTAAGTATGGGTATATGCAAGCACACTCCAAGGACATGCATGAGAAAGGATAGCTCTTTCCTAACAACATGGTTTTTGGAAGTCAAGTCAGTGGACTTGCCAAATTGAGATTAGGAAAGTTTCCAAATTTGGATTAGGAAAGTAAGTGAGCTTTCCAAATTTGGATTAGGAAAGTGATACCAAGAGAATAACATACATCATCATACTTTTCACATTTGCACACAGCACATAACATTTACACATAGCACATATCATATAGCATACAGTACATTTTACATGTAGCACATAACTTCTTTCATACCATTTATTCATATGCCATGAGACCTTGGAATCATGGACTTGACATTAAGACATCCCAGAAATGAGGGCTCAACATATGGGACCTCAACTAGGGAATCTTCATTAGCAAACACAGAGTCTGCTTCATTCATTCATACGTACTTCATTTGATTTAGTTCATAGTCCAGTGTAACCACCGGTTATACCTAGGATGTAGTTTAAGACTTTCATTAGGTTCGTTGTGCAATGACCAAGAATGACCTAATGTCATTACTTGAATCTAACTCACCTTTTGATTATCCTATCCTAACACCTTTGGTATCATTCATTTCATTGTGTGCATCATTTGAGGCTGGCCTCATTCATTCATTGGGAACTTTAACTTTAATCGACATAGATCATGTGAGCATCATGAAATCCAGTGTCTCCCCCACAACGAAAAGAGGTGGAATCACCGGCCAAAGTGATCCAATAACATGCTAGCGTACATGGGAATTTTACCCTGCCAGATCCCTATATTGGCAGTATAGGTTCAAAGACTAGGAGATATAACGAGACCCATACCCGGCAAGTCGGACAGTCTCATCTCATGAGAGTTACGTGAACCTCCGCCCTTCCCGAAAGAAGGCATCACCGCTCATAGCTAGTCTATCGGTGCTCAGTATAAAGTTCCATTACATTCATCTCATACGTCATGGAAGCTGTCTTCTAGTATGAGGACATCATAGCTCATTAGATGATTTCTCATCTCATCATTCGTATTGAGTGTGTTAATCTCAATACTTTTATTTGAGTGTTCATAGAGACTTGTCTCTTCATTATCTTACACTCTCTTAGGTGAGTACGTGTTGGTAACATTTACTTAGGCTCATTTGAGATTGCTCTCATCATTTACATTTACCTCAGATCATGTTGTCACCTCATTCATTATCATTAGCACCTTTGCTTTTCATAGTTACTCACCTCTTATTATGTGAATGTTCATTTCATCATTTCATTGTTCATCTTATCATATGCCAATGTACTTGGCCATTTAGAGTATTTACACTCATACTTAACCCTTCTAGGGTTCATCATTTCATTTCATACATCTTAGGTTCACTTACTTTTGAACGTATGTTTGACTTATGAGTCTATACACACAAGCCATGAGGCTTCATTCGTAGTTCATTAAGTAATTATTACATTCCTAAGATTATGTAGTAAAAAACTTATGTATCTTGTAGTTATGCCAAGATCTTGAATTTGATCTAAGTAGGTGGCATTATTCTTGGATGATTTGTTCACGTATGACTTATGTATCAAACGGGAGTTTGGGCAAGAAAACCCAAGTCTTGAATCAATTGAATGTCATTTACATTATTAATTGATTTTATCCTAATAGTCATAACATTTTAACTCTAAGTCGAATCACAATGTTTACATTGAAGGGTTACTTGTCTATTTAAAACTTTCCTTGCATTGGCCGATGGGTTGTGGGTTCAAGCCCCCACAACCCCATTTTCGTTTTTCTTTTATTAGTTTCGGCCTATAGGAGACTTTGGGACCCGAGGTCGAGTCCCCTCAGACACACTACAATTCTCCTTTATTTTCCTTTCCCTTCCATTCGCTTAAGGCTGAGAGGTTGTGGGTTCGAACCCCCACAACCTCTTTATTTTATTCTCCTTTTTGAAAGTTGACTTATTTGAGTTGACTATGAGGTTGTGGGGTCGAATCCCCACAGCCTCATTTCATTTTTTTTTTTACTCCTCTCATCCGCATAGAGGTCGTGGGTTCGAATCCCATGCCTCTCAAAAATTTTCTTTATTTTTCCTTTTACTTGGTTTCTAACCGAGAGGGTGTGGGTTCGAATCCCACCCCTCTCATTTCTTAATTTCTTTTTCTTCACACATATTTCCCAGCCAAGGCAGGTTCGAATCCCCCTCACCACACGAATTTTCTTCTTTAATTCTTTGGGTATTTTAAAGGGGTGAGGTCTCGGGTTCGACCCTCAATGACCTCACCTATTTTCCTTATTTTTTTTTTGGCATTCGAACCATCTTAATTTGGCAGCATATATCAACAAAAATGCTGGAAATTCAAAGTAATTTCTTTACTCATTTTTATCTCCTTTTGTTAATAAATTCGTAGGACAATACATAGTTCGTTTGGTACGTTCTCTACCACAATTTTTCACAACTTCTTAACCAAAAAGCTTACTCCTCAATTCAGCCACACTTCATGTCACATGAACATCACATTTTACTTCAATTAGTGTACATAAAACAACAAACAAAACATTAACAAAAATTAAGCCCCTAGGCCGAGACTCAACATGCCATGCACATTCTTCTTTCCTTAATTCGAACACACACATAGTTGTCCTTTCATGAATTAACATACATCTAATACATTAACATTCATCACAAATATCACATAATCCTAAGTCTACCAACATTCATACCAACCTACATTCGTTGGGAGCTAATGACAGGGAGCATAAAAAGTGGAACAATCCTAGTTTCGAAATAGAATCATCTGCGTCCTAAGGGTCTCTTGGGAAAGGGACCAAGAGTAAGAAGACCCATACCTTGTTTTCTTGTTAAATGTCCTGAATGCTGCCCAAGAAACTCCTCCATAAATCAGTCCAAACGCCCACACTCACACCTCACCCGACTAGTGTAGTATGTTCTGCTTAACGTTATCGGATTGCTTCCTCTTTGTGTTTCTATCTTTCAAGTTCTTGATGAATTTTTGCCTTTACTTTATTTTCCTTTTGATTATTGTTTTCTCACGTTTTCAGCCAAGAAAGAAAAGAGTGAAAGAGAGAGAGATCGTTCAAAGAGAGTGGGGGAAATGGGATGTAGAAGTCTAGTATAAGTAGGACTTTGTGGTATGAATTAGTCAACTTATTAATTAATAAAAATTAATAAAAATCTGATTTCTTTTTCCTAAATCAGCTATTATTAATTATTTATTAAAACTAAATTAACACATTAAAATAAAAGCAAGTTAAATCTTGCTTCTAGTGGGGTTCGAACCCGGGTGACCCCATTTTGCGAAAATGGGTCCCTTCGGGTTGCCCCACCCGAATTTCTTTATTTTTTTAACTTAATTAATTAAATAATTAATTACTCAGGGTAATTACAATATTACCCTTGGCCTGGAAAAGACCATTTTACCCTTGGACCCTCAAAACTTAAAATTTCTTCTTTTGAGTCCGGTAAAAACTCTTTCGATTAAATCTTCGTTTTCGTGAGCCTCACATGGTTGGTTCCAACCTTTCCAAGCTCAATTAACTCCCCAAGTTAGTTGGCTTGGTCGTAGTAAGGGTTCTGAGGTCTGGTTCTACGCGTATCAATACGTGTGGACCTTGGTCTAATCGCAAGCATTCTTGAAACACCTAAGTCTTGATCCTATTCATTTTTAGGGTTGTTACATTATCCCCCCCTTAGGAACATTCGTCCCCGAATGACACTACTCTTTACTAACAATAAGTATGTCATCTATAGAACCTACGCATACATAGGTACCTCAATACTTTCACTGGTGAATATCTTATTCACATATTAACATGATGGAATACCTCCTTGAAACCTACTAGTAGCTTTACATTAATAGACTAAAGAATTCTTCCCTAAACTAGTCTCATCAAAGGATACAACACAAAGTCAACATAAAAATCATATACATCATCAACCAATATGATGACTTCAAACCTATTAACCTCATACTAGGGCATAAACACCATATACAGTCAAATATATGAAAGGCTAATTAAGGTTACGCACCCGAGGCTTCATCAGAAGTGTCTTCCCCTGCACCTCTGGACTTGAGTGCGAAGAATCGTTGCCTCTTTGGAGCCTCTTCATTCAGGCCATTAGTCTGAACTCTCTCCGTACCTCGTTCTTGACTCCTCCTATTCGGACAATCTTTCACCATGTGGCCCGGTTTTCCACAGCTGTAACAAGCATTAGAGCCCATCATACACTCTCCTCCATGCAGTTTGCCACACTTCCTGCAAGGTGGCCTCTCCTGAGGTGTATCTACTCCATTGTTTCTCTTAACTCTGTACTCAGAATCCCTATCATAGCGACTCTTGGATGAACTTGACTCCCCTTGGTGGGAGAGCCTCTTCTTAAACCTGGGCTGCTCACGGACGCCAAAGTTGTTCCTGTGGCCTCCATGACTGGGTCCTGCCAGATCTTGAGGCCTAGACCTCCTAGCATCACGAACACCTCTCTTTCTGGGGCTGTCCTCTACCTGCTGGACATGCACCATCAACATGGAAAGATCCATATTATCATGGAGCATAGCAGATCGACACTCCTCCTCCAGGTCTCCATTGATTCCTGTGAGGAACCTGCTCATCTCATCCCTGCTGTTAGAAACCAGGGAAGTAGCATACCAGGGAGATTCCAACAAGGTTCAGTATTATTCTTATTCTTACTATTAAATACTTGGGGGAAAACAACATACCTTGACAGCTTAACAAACTTCAGGGAATACTCCCTGACTGTCATGGAGCCTTGTTTGAGGTTGATGAATTCCTCAACCTTGGCCTCCCTCATCTCCCTGGGAAAGAATCTCTCCAGAAATGCTGTCTTGAATAGCTCCTATGTGACTGGTACTCCAACTAAGACACGGCTATCTTGCCACATCTTGCACCAAGTCTGTGCAACATCCTTGAGCTGATAGGAAGCCAGCACAGCCTTCTCAATGTCAGTGGCCCCCATAGCCACCAGAATCTTATGCACCTCATCTAAAAACTCCTGAGGATCCTCTGATGTCTTAACCCCTATGAAAATAGGAGGATTCATCCTCGTGAAATCCCTCAGTCTGTCAGCCATGCTACGGACCGGTGGGTTCTCCCTCTGAACATCCTGTCTGTTGACCTGGGCAGTCATAGCCTGGGCCTGCATGGTAATGGCATGTGCCATTTGGGCCAAAGATGCCCGCACCTCAGCATCAGTCAACCCAGCTGGGTTAACTGGCATGGCCACTCCTTCAGTTGGAGCCTGGGGTAGATCCAGATCACCCCTAGCAGCTGCTCCTCCTCTCCTCTGACCAAATCCTCTCCTAGTGTTCATTCTCTGGAAAAAACAAAAAGGATTGATGTTAGACACGCTCATAACACCAAGAATTCAGACATTTAGAAAAGCACGATAAGATCAGAAGAAGGGAAACATTCCTACACATCATGCAGTCTCTAATCCAGGATAGTGGTGCACTTCACTATCATGACTTAGAAACTACTCAATGTGGTTGATTTGAACTTATTATTTTCATAATTTAACCTAGTGCTCTGATACCAACTTTGTCACGACTGGAATCTAGACCCCAGACGAGACCGGCGTCGTTGACCTCTCAGAGGTCGCAGACAAGCCTACTTACGTCATTCTTACTTTACATAGGTTAATTTTAGCGGAAAATTTGAAACTTTTCGTTTTTAAAAATTACTTACTAAACTTTTCTAATACATTCGTAATTCGTTCAACATCAACCATCTAAACATTAAGAGATAATAAAATGAAAGAAATAGTTCAATAACATAATCGTATAATTGCCAAAATGGCATCCATACATAGTTTGAATAAAATAAGAAAGAAACGCTAGTGGAATATGCTCCACTAGCTCAACTCCTAAACTAAGCTAGAACATAAACAGTAGCATCCTCGAAAGCATGAGGACCTACCAAAAACCGGATGAATGCTGGACGTACGGATAACTGCAGCGATGATCCTGTAGCTCTACCGTCCACCTGTGCCTGCACCTAAAATAGTAGAGTTTGTATAGGGTTAGTACACACTTGTACTAAGTATGGGTATATGCAAGCACACACCAAGGACATGCATGAGAAAGAATAGCTCTTTCCTAACAACATGATTTTTGGAAGTCAAGTCAGTGTACTTGCCAAATTGAGATTAGGAAAGTTTCCAAATATGGATTAGGAAAGTAAGTGAGCTTTCCAAATTTGGATTAGGAAAGTGATACCAAGAGAATAACATACATCATCATACTTTTCACATTTGCACACAGCACATAACATTTACACATAGCACATATCATATAGCATACAGTATATTTTACATGTAGCACACAACTTCTTTCATACCATTTATTCATATGCCATGAGACCATGGAATCATGGACTTGACATTAAGACATCCCAGAAATGAGGGCTCAACATATGGGACCTCAACTAGGGAATATTCATTAGCAAACACAGAGTATGCTTCATTCATTCATACGTACTTCATTTCATTTCGTTCATAGTCCAGTGTAACCACCGGTTATACCTAGGATGTAGTTTAAGACTTTCATTAGGTTCCTTGTGCAATGACCAAATGTCATTACTTGAATCTAACTCACCTTTTGATTATCCTATCCTAACACCTTTGGTATCATTCATTTCATTGTGTGCATCATTTGAGGCTGGCCTCATTCATTCATTGAGAACTTTAACATTAACCAACATAGATCATGTGAGCATCATGAAATCCAGTGTCTCCCCCACAACGAAAAGAGGTGGAATCACCGCCCAAAGTGATCCAATAACATGCTAGCGTACATGGGAATTTAACCCCGCCAGATCCCTATATTGGCAGTATAGGTTCAAAGACTAGGAGATATAAGGAGACCCATACCCGGCAAGCCGGACAGTCTCATCTCATGAGAGTTACGTGAACCTCCGCCCTTCCCGAAAGAAGGCATCACCGCTCATAGCTAGTCTATCGGTGCTCAGTATAAAGTTCCATTACATTCATCTCATACGTCATGGAAGCTGGCTTCTAGTATGAGGACATCATAGCTCATTAGATGATTTCTCATCTCATCATTCGTATTGAGTGTGTTAATCTCAATACTTTTATTTGAGTGTTCATAGAGACTTGTCTCTTCATTATCTTACACTCTCTTAGGTGAGTACGTGTTGGTAACATTTACTTAGGCTCATTTGAGATTGCTCTCATCATTTACATTTGCCTCAGATCATGTTGTCACCTCATTCATTATCATTAGCACCTTTGCTTTTCATAGTTACTCACCTCTTATTATGTGAATGTTCATTTTATCATTTCATTGTTCATCTTATCATATGCCAATGTACTTGGCCATTTAGAGTATTTACACTCATACTTAACCCTTCTAGGGTTCATCATTTCATTTCATACATCTTAGGTTCACTTACTTTTGAACGTATGTTTGACTTATGAGTCTATATACACAAGCCATGAGGCTTCATTCGTAGTTTATCAAGTAATTCTTAACATTCCTAAGATTATGTAGTAAAAAACTTATGTATCTTGTAGTTATGCCAAGATCTTGAATTTGATCTAAGTAGGTGGCATTATTCTTGGATGATTTGTTCACGTATGACTTATGTATCAAACGGGAGTTTGGGCAAGGAATCCCAAGTCTTGAATCAATTGAATGTCATTTACATTATTAATTGATTTTATTCTAATAGTCATAACATTTTAACTCTAAGTCGAATCACAATGTTTACATTGAAGGGTTACTTGTCTATTTAAAACTTTCCTTGCATTGGCCGATGGGTTGTGGGTTCAAGCCCCCACAACCCCATTTTCGTTTTTCTTTTATTAGTTTCAGCCTATAGGAGACTTTGGGACCCGAGGTCGAGTACCCTCAGACACACTACAATTCTCCTTTATTTTCCTTTCCCTTCCATTCGCTTAAGGCTGAGAGGTTGTGGGTTCGAACCCCCACAACCTCTTTATTTTATTCTCCTTTTTGAAAGTTGACTTATTTGAGTTGACTATGAGGTTGTGGGGTCGAATCCCCACAGCCTCATTTCATTTTTTTTTTACTCCTCTCATCCGCATAGAGGTCGTGGGTTCGAATCCCATGCCTCTCAAAAATTTTCTTTATTTTTCCTTTTACTTGGTTTCTAACCGAGAGGGTGTGGGTTCGAATCCCACCCCTCTCATTTCTTAATTTCTTTTTCTTCACACATATTTCCCAGCCAAGGCAGGTTCGAATCCCCCTCACCACATGAATTTTCTTCTTTAATTCTTTGGGTATTTTAAAGGGGTGGGGTCTCGGGTTCGACCCTCAATGACCTCACCTAGTTTCCTTATTTTGTTTTTTGGCATTCGAACCATCTTAATTTGGCAGCATATATCAACAAAAATGCTGGAAATTCAAAGTAATTTCTTTACTAATTTTTATCTCCTTTTGTTAGTAAATTCGTAGGACAATACATAGTTCGTTTGGTACGTTCTCTACCACAATTTTTCACAACTTCTTAACCAAAAAGCTTACTCTTCAATTCAGCCACACTTCATGTCACATGAACATCACATTTTACTTCAATTAGTGTACATAAAACAACAAACAAAACATTAACAAAAATTAAGCCCCTAGGCCGAGACTCAACATGCCATACACATTCTTCTTTCCTTAATTCGAACACACACATAGTTGTCCTTTCATAAATTAACATACATCTAATACATTAACATTCATCACAAATATCACATAATCCTAAGTCTACCAGCATTCATACCAACCTACATTCGTTGGGAGCTAATGATAGGGAGCATAAAAAGGGGGACAATCCTAGTTTCGAAATACAATCATCTGAGTCCTAAGGGTCTCTTGGGAAAGGGACCAAGAGTAAGAAGACCCATACCTTGTTTTCTTGTTAAATGTCCTGAATGCTGCCCAAGAAACTCCTCCACAAATCAGTCCAAACGCCCACACTCACACCTCACCCGACTAGTGTAGTATGTTCTGCTTAACGTTATCGGATTGCTTCCTCTTTGTGTTTCTATCTTTCAAGTTCTTGATGAACTTTTGCCTTTACTTTATTTTCCTTTTGCTGATTGTTTTCTCACGTTTTCAGCCAAGAAAGAAAAGAGTGAAAGAGAGAGAGATCGTTCAAAGAGAGTAGGGGAAATGGGATGTAGAAGTCTAGTATAAGTAGGACTTTGTGGTATGAATTAGTCAACTTATTAATTAATAAAAATTAATTAAAATCTGATTTCTTTTTCCTAAATCAGCTATTATTAATTATTTATTAAAACTAAATTAACACATTAAAATAAAAGCAAGTTAAATCTTGCTTCTAGTGGGGTTCGAACCCTGGTGACCCCATTTTGCGAAAATGGGTCCCTTCGGGTTGCCCCACCCGAATTTCTTTATTTTTTTTAACTTAATTAATTAAATAATTAATCAGGGTAATTACAATATTACCCTTGGCCTGGAAAAGACCATTTTCCCTTTGGACCCTCAAAACTTAAAATTTCTTCTTTTGAGTCCGGTAAAAACTCTTTCGATTAAATCTTCATTTTTGTGAGCCTCACATGGTTGGTTCCAACCTTTACAAGCTCAATTAACTCCCCAAGTTAGTTGGCTTGGTCGTAATAAGGGTTCTGAGGTCTGGTTCTACGCGTATCAATACGTGTGGACCTTGGTCTAATCGTAAGCATTCTTGAAACACCTAAGTCTTGATCCTATTCATTTTTAGGGTTGTTACAGTTGCTTCACGTAAACGCATACAAATGACTTCTAATGATGTGGGCAAGTGCTTGAATAGCTCCTCTTTTGTTTAATTTTTGACATGAGCTTACAGATAATCATCACAAGTGAACAGACCCAACCATCTTTGGGAATGAGCTGTCTTAAACAAGCGAGAAACATATATGTATATATATATATATATATATATATATATATATATATATGAGAAGCAACAGCAAGCTCATGCAAAAGGAAATTTGTATACAAGAAAATGAAAATAAAAAAAAAACAGTTAATGATACCGATCATAATACGAATGCAATGCATGACTTCAAGCTTTGACGATAAAAAACAATAAGTTCAATAATACAAGAGACCATGACAAACTACAAAATTGAACGTATTGCTCGCTATTCAAAATGAACACCAAACGTATTCGAGAACAGTGCTTCAGTCTATCCTGCCACTACTGGCAGTGACCAACGCACGTATGTGCACATTTGGAGCAACAACTAGAACAAAAGAGTATGGAACTATGCCAACCAACACAACACGCAACATTTATACCAATTGGTTTTCAAACCTTTGCCTTACTCTCCTTAAGAGACAAACAGTGTCAACAATGGTAAAAAAGGGGGGGGGGGTTGAAGTTCAAACCGGTAAGCTACGAGAAGAGGTTTGACATAACAAACTTACGAGGATACAGAGGACAATCGCAGTAAAACTCAAAATCAAAAGATAAAGGGACAAGAGCATTGAACATAGACTCATGAGAAAACTTTAATTCGATGTTGCAAATAACTCGGTGAAACGACTAAAAAGGTACATCATATAAAATATCATAAGCCTAGCAGCAACAGCAACAACCAAAACACTCTCCTTAACCAAAATATTGTTCCAAGATAAGTAAAAAGACAGACAGAACGTGGTAAAGGAATGTTACCTTTCGAAGAGCAATGAATGAGACTTAAACGAGCTGGGCGGCTTACTTCCACCGTTCAAAAAGACTCGCAAGCAAAAACAAAAATAGGCCACGAATCCAAAAAAATGAACTTAAACTCTAAATGACATCCTCTCTGCTTTTTTTTTTAGTGAACTAGAAGGTATACATTATTATCTCTTTTAAAAGAAAAGAAAAATTCCTCGTATCAGTGGGAATTTCCGACTAAACCTCCACTGTTCCTTTCGACTTCCAAAAAAGAACAAGAATTATCCTTCTCCAAAAAAGTCCTCTCCCTCTCCTTTGCCTAAAACCAGAATCTAAAAAAATCCCCCCTCTATATTTCTTCTCAAACGATTATATATAGCCAAAGATTAGGGCTCCGAAAAATGGGGAAGAAATCGGGTTATACCCAGACCCATTTTGGATTTCCCATTGAAAATTCAAAACCAAACTCGAATATTCCCAGATTCCCTCCATTCAAAAGGGAAGAAAATGGGGTGGAGGGCTGAGATTTATCCTTCGTCCTTGGCGTGCTTCGTGTCTTCATCTCACAGCCACAAGGACAACCATTGCAAGCTTTGCTGCAGCAAAGTTGCGCGCGCTCGTATGGCTGAGAGTAACGGAAGAACAAGACGACAACAAACTTGTCGAGAACGCGGTTTGATTGACGCCGTTTCTTTGTGTACGTTGGCGTGGTTGATTCCGTCAACTCTCTATTGTGTGGGGAAGGGCGGGGCGCGTACCATCCGAGTGGTGTCGCCCACGCGTGCTTTCATTGCATTATCAGAAGAGCGTGAAGATGCCGCTTACTGTTGCTTCTTTTCCGTCTACCCACATTTGGGTCTTCTTCTTTAGGCTAAGAGATTTGGGTCGGGTCAGTATAGGGGTTGGAAAGGGAGCATTGGGCTGGAATTATTTGGATTTTCCTTCAATAGGGGCTGAAAACAAACTGATGGGTTTCAGCAAAAATTGCATTTAACTAAGACCAAATAAATTTAAAAGGTAGCCAAACCAAATTGATTAGCAAAATTTGCCAAAATTTGGGACAAAAATGAATTAATACGAATTAATCAATGAGCTTCTTAACTTCAACAAAACAAAATAATTAATTTACATATATAAATTTAAAAAGAAACTAAATAGTTCGAATTCTAAGCTACTATATAACTAAAATAGTGAACAAAATATTCATATAGAACAAAATATATTAATATTATTATTTTTAGTCGATTTTGAATATCCAAAAAATGCGATAATTAAACGCAATTGCAAATCGTGCGTTAGAAAATCATAAAAGAGCAACAAAAATATATCTTGCAAGCTATTTTTCGAAATTTGCGAAACTAGTTATTTTAGAATTGTTTGAAATTTGAAGAAACTCGAGGATTAATCTTTATCGGGAGGGTCAAAATTGGGTGTCAACAACTGTCCCTCATTTTACTTGGATTACTGCAAGAAATTCGAGGAAAATGAAATTGACCAAACCGATTTTGACCGACCTCAAATTTTCATCTCTTGGGAAAAGATTTGGCATATACTTAAAGACTTATGGCCGAACCCCAAAAATGGGTTTCCTACATATCTCAGGCTATATGAGAATTCAGGCCACCTGTAGTTCAATACGCTTGATTTAACGCCCGATTTTGAAAGAAATCAAAAGCCACCTCGATACTGAATCATAAAGGTACCGAAATGCTCGAGAATAAGATTCGAGAGCGAATGTTGGAATACAGCCGAGTTTTCCCATTGAGCCCGCCTACACATCCCTAAACCTTAGGAATCAGGCTGTTGTAGTTCGACTCAATCGGTTGAAAAAAGAAATCTATTATGCTAGATAACCTTTGGCTCTGGAAAAGTGACAAAATTAAACGAGTATGAAAAGGAGGCTTGTAACCTCTTAACCATGAATGTGGCGCGCTTCACACCCATAATTAAGAATTTACACGGACATAATTTCCAAAGCTCTTGGCGTATTGTCACTCAGATTGGAAACTTGCTTCCGGCAAACCGAAATTACAAAAAAAATCGAAAATGACAAAAATAAAGAAAAACCCACATGCCTTCAGATAGGGGTGTGGTTTGATTGTGGTGGAAGTCGCTCCTCTGCCCGCGTCCTAAGAGTTTGACACTCCTCTTTGGACTATGTCCCAGTTCGCTGCTAAGAAAAAGTTCCACGTTGTGCTGCATCCTTTTTGATGTCGTCCGCACCTGTGGTTTGTTTTGGAGAATTGATCCTTTCGGATGCTCCCGACAAAGACTGAGATAAAACTCGTCAGCTTAAAAAAATGCAATTCAACTGGGAGATAGTGTCTTTTACCGTATCGACACTTAATCGTTCTCCTCAACATTTGACGGCAACTCGATTGGTTTGACATAAAGCAAATAAATCTAATATCCTGTGTTTGCAATATAATCTTCGATGTACTCTTCATTTGACGTCAACTAAATAAAAGCTGATGCAATGTCGATATTTTCTTCGTTATTTTTGATGAATCTCTTGGCATTCACTCTTGTTAAATAAAGATGCAGTTGATGTTGAGGGGTAAATATTTCTTTTGTGATGCACGCTTCTACCCTGGTAGTGCATCATTTCTTGCGGGGTATGCACATATTTTCGTGACGCATGAATTCCGCAAGATATGAAATCTTCTTGCGATGTATAAAATTTTGCGAGGGATGAAATCTTCTCGCGATGCATAAATTCTGAAAGGTATGAAATCTTCTTGCGATGTACGAAATTTGCGAGGGATGAAATCTTCTCGCGATGCATAAATTCAGCAAGGTATGAAATCTTCTTGCGATGTATAAAATTTTGCGAGGGATGAAATCTTCTCGCGATGCATAAATTCCGCAAGGTATGAAATCTTCTTGCGATGTACGAAATTTGCGAGGGATGAAATCTTCTCGCGATGCATAAATTCCGTAAGGTATGAAATCTTCTTGCAATGTATAAATATTAACTCGCAATGCATGATCTTCCGCAATGTATGATTATTAACTCGCGATGCATCTTTCTCGATGCATGAGTATTGACTCGCGATGCATGGTCTTCCGCGATGCATGAACATTGACTCGCGATGCATGAATATTGACTCGCGATGCATGATCTTCCGCGATGCATGAACATTGACTCGCGATGCATGATATTCCGCGATGCATGAATATTGACTCGCGATGCATGATCTTCCGCGATGCATGATCTTCCGCGATGCATGAACATGACTCGCGATGCATGATCTTCCGCGATGCATGAATATTGACTCGCGATGCATGGATATTAACTCTTGATGTCATCCTTGGTACCAAATGAAGATAGTGCTTCAATCGAGCAACCTAGATTTTTCTGGGTGCCTTCTGGATAATCATATTGTCTCAATTGACGATAACAGTAAAATGACTTCTAGATAGTGTATCACCTTGATCGACAATAAAATAAATGTCCCCTCCGGGTAATGTATCATCTCAACTGATAATACAAATAAATGATCCTTCGGGTAGTAGTAATATCATATATGATATTATGATGCAGATGACGTCCTTTACGGAAACCGTAAACTCTTCCTCACTTAATTCACCTTCGAATCTAGCTGGACGTTCTTTATAGACTTCATGTTGTTGGAAATTGACGAAAATAAACAAATCATATTCCCAAGTCCTTAGTATAAGCAATAAAATGATTCTTGCGTCCACAGGAACACCATTAATTTGGGAGAGATTTCTCCTCCCTAGACTTCTCCATTTTCGTCTATCAGAGGAATTTGCTGATTTCAGAGCAAAGCTATAAACCTACGTCCACAGAAAAATTGTTAGTTTCTAAAACGAATTGATCTGTGTCAATTTCTTCAAGCATCTGCTCCTTGTCCTGCTATCTCTGGTTGTTTTCCAGATCTCCCGACTCTTGATAGATAAGACAAAATATTTTATACCAAAACAAATGAAACATAAAAGGAAATCTTTTTAAAAAAAATAAATTTTTGAGAAGTAATATTTTTTAAAAAGGCGCTGTCAAATGTCATGTCACGTCAGGCTTAGCGAACTTCTTTGAGTTCGGGTGCTCGGAGGTTTATTCGCTGGTGAGTATTCACAATCACTCCAGGCTGTCGATAAACCCATGTTGAAATTTTGAGGCTATCCTCAAAATTTCTGTCCCAGTTACAAGTTTTGTTTATCTTCAAATGTCGGCAAGTAAATCAGTGGAATTTTCGAGATCCTCTCAAAAATTTTATCCCAGTTACAAATCTCGAAACCTCTTTGATCTTTGACTTGCCGAGGAAAACATTTTATTCTTGAGAACTTTTGATTCCCTCTCAAAAATTATGTCCCCAGTTTCTATTATAAGAGGAATAGAAATCTTATGGGAGATATGACCGAACCCTTGTGGCGCCTACGTATCCTGTTGAGGCAGGAATCAGGTCAAACGTAGTTCCCCCTCAAAGGCTGACTAAGATAAGAAAATTACAAAGGAAACCGACCGAGGCCGACATAGGCCGCCTACGTATCTCATTCTTGAGAATTCAGGTCAAACGTAGTTCCGATACAAAGAAATATTTAAAGGGGATAAATGGCTGACCGAGGCCGAGATAGGCCGCCTACGTATCTCATTCTTGAGAATTCAGGTCAGACGTAGTTCATTACAAAGAGGGATAAAAAATTTAAAACAAAGCAAATACAAGCAAATGAACATTTACAAGAAAATAGTAAAAAACGCAAACCGAATCTTCACACCTAGTATCTCTTGACAGCATCTGAGTTGATCGGTTTTGGCCATGCGATGCCATCCATCTCCGACAGGACCAATGCACCTCCAGATAATACTTTACGAATAACATAGGGTCCTTGCCAATTTGGTGCGAATTTTCCTTTGTACTCGTCTTGATGAGGAAAAATGCGCTTAAGGACCCATTGACCGATTTCAAAAATTCTGGCTCTGACTCTCTTGTGGAAAGCACGAATCATTATTTGTCGATACAACTGACCATGACAAACGGCAACCATTCTCTTTTCATCGATCAGAGTTAACTGATCAATTCTCTTGCTAACCCATTCAGCATTACTTAGCTCAGCTTCTTGGATAATTCTCAAGGAGGGTATCTCGACTTCAGCAGGTATGACTGCTTCTGTTCCATACACTAACAAGTAGGGAGTAGCTCCAGTCGACGTTCTGACAGTCATCCGATAACCCAATAAAGCATATGGCAACATCTCGTGCCAACCTCGGTGATTATCAATCATTTTCCTCAAAATTTTCTTGATATTTTTATTGGCGGCTTCCACAGCTCCATTCATTTGAGGACGATAAGCGGTCGAGTTGCGATGAGTAATCTTAAACTGCTCACATATCTCTTTCATCAAGTGACTATTGAGATTTGCACCGTTGTCAGTAATGACAGATTCTGGCACTCCAAATCTACATATCAGATTGTTGCGAACAAAATCAGCTACAACTTTCTTGGTTACCGACTTGTAAGAAGCTGCTTCCACCCACTTGGTGAAGTAGTCAATGGCAACCAAGATGAATCTATGTCCATTAGAAGCGGCAGGCTCTATCAGGCCGATGACATCCATACCCCAAGCTACAAATGGCCAAGGGAACTCATAGCATTGAGTTCGTGAGGCGGCACTCGTATCAAATCTCCATGTACTTGACACTTATGACATTTCTGCACGAACTTACAGCAATCATTTTCCATAGTCATCCAGAAATAACCGGCTCGAAGGATCTTTCTTGCCAAAGTAAGACCATTCATGTGTGTCCCACAAACTCCGGCATGTATCTGGTCAACAAGCTTCAACAGCGTCGACACATCTTAGAAGACTCAAATCTGGAGTTCTCTTATAAAGGACTTCTCCACTTAGAAAGAAGTTGAGAGTCATGCGGCGTATCGACTTCTTTTGGTTGGATGTTGCATCTTCAGGATAAGTTCCAGACTCCAAATACTTCTTTATATCAAAATACCATGGCAAACCGTCTGGTTCTGCTTCAACATGCGAACAATGGACTAGATGTTCTTTCAACTCAATATTCAAAGGATCAATATAATCAGTATCTGGATGTTTGATCATTGACGCAATGGTGGCAAGAGCATCGGCCAACTCATTCTATATTCTGGGAGTATGCCTGAACTCGATCTTGCGAAATATTTTGCATAATTTCTGTACATACTGTACGTAAGGTATTATCTTTGGGTTTTTCACAGCCCATTCCCCTTGAACTTGATGAATCAACAAGTCTGAATCTCCAATAACCAATAACTCGTAGACATTCATGTCGATGGCCATTTTTAAACCAAGAACACAAGCTTCATATTCGGCCATATTGTTCGTGCAATTAAATCAGAGCTTAGCTGCCATAGGGTAGTGCTGACCAGATTCGGACACTAAGACCGCTCCGATGCCTTTCCCTTGATGATTCGCTGCTCCATCAAAAAATAACCTCCAACCGGGCTATGCTTCAGAAATATCTTCACCCACAAACGATACCTCTTCATCGTGGAAATAAGTCTTAAGCGGTTCATAATCTTCATCAACAGGGTTTTCTGCAAGATGATCAGCCAAGGTCTGTGCCTTTATTGCCTTCTGAGTCACATACACAATATCTAATTCACTCAACAGCATTTGCCACTTAGCTAACTTTCCTGTTGGCATTGCCTTCTGGAAAATATACTTCAACGGGTCCATCCTAGAAATGAGATATGTAGTATAAGAAGACAAGTAATGCCTCAATTTCTGAGCAAGCCATGTCAAAGCACAACATGTTCTCTCCAACAGAGTGTAACGAGACTCATATGGAGTAAACTTCTTGCTTATGTAATAGATAGCTCTTTCCTTCTTCCCTGTCTCGTCGTGTTGACCGAGCACGCATCCGAATGCACTATCTGAGATGGACAAATACAACAACAAGGGACTCCCTTCTCACGGAGGAACCAATACTGGCGGATTTGACAAATAGTTCTTGATAGCATCAAAAGCAGTCTGACACTCTTCAGTCCATTTTGTCGGAGCGTCTTTCTTCAACAGCTTGAAGATAGGCTCACACACCACGGTTGATTGAGCTATGAATCGACTGATGTAATTTAACCTACCTAAGAAACTCATCACCTCTTTTCTCGTCTTCGACGGAGGTAACTCTTGAATTGCTTTAATCTTAGAAGGATCGAGCTCGATACCCCTTCTGCTGACTATAAACCCCAACAACTTTCCGGCTGGAACTCCAAAAGCACATTTGGCGGCATTTAATTTCAAGTTGTAACGGCGCAAATAATCAAAGAACTTCTTCAAATGCATCAGGTGGTCCGAACTCTCGCGGGACTTGATTATGACGTCATCTACATATACCTCAATCTCCTTATGAATCATGTCATGAAATATGGTCGTCATAGCCCTCATATAGGTAGCACCAGCATTCTTGAGGCCAAATGGCATCACTCTATAGTGATATACACCCCAAGGTGTAATAAAAGCTATCTTTTCTGCATCTTCCTCATCCATCAAAATCTGATGATAACCTGCGTAACAATCCACAAATGACTGCATTTCATGCTTAGCATAGTTATCGATCAGAATATGAATATTTGGCAACGGAAAGTTATCCTTAGGGCTAGCTTTATTGAGATCTCTATAGTCGACACAAATTCTGATTTTCCCGTCTTTTTAGCGACCGGAACAACATTCGCCAACTAAGTCGGGTATTGTAACACCTCTACCAATCGAGACTCAATCTGCTTGGTGATCTCTTCTTTAATCTTTAAACTCAACTCAGGCTTGAACTTCCGAGTTTTTTGCTTTACCGGCTCAAACCCTGGATTAATCGGTAATTTGTGAGACACCACATCGATACTCAACCCTTGCATGTTACTGACTTCCCAAACGAACACATCAATGTACTCATCAAGCAAGTGAATCAGTCCTTTACTTTGATCCTCACTCAAGTGAATACTGATTTTAACCTCTTTGACACACTCTTGGTTGCCCAGGTTTACCGTTTCAGTTTCTTCTAAATTTGGTTTATATTGATTATCAAACTGACGAAATTCCTTGGCAACATACTCCGGTTCCTCATTTTCCTCTCTGTAATCATCAACCTCGTCATCACCTGCCTCATTTTGTTCATCGTGACATGACATGACATTGGCAGGTTTAAAATTTACCTTACTGAAACCATAAATAAACGAAGTTAGAAAATCAAAGCATGACAGATGATTAAATAAACCAAATTAAAAAATAAAAGAGGCTTTCACAAAAATTGAAAAACAATGCAAACTTTGGCCATGGCAGAGCCATATTGCCTTTTTTAAACATCACGATGCGAATTTAAAATTCAAACAATTAAGAAGAAAATGCAAAATGGTGGGTCTCGGGCCTCTTCTGGACTACCACCGATTTAAACATGCATAAAATGATGCCCTTCTACCAAGGAGTTCGGGAGATCAGGATGGGCCTGGAGGTCCAATTCTGCAGCGTCTCTCCGGGCTCAGCATCACGGAACCTGTCAGCTCGACCTCTTCTTCAATAATAGCATCAATTTCTTCAAAAAGGCCACAGATTCCTTCCCCCAGGTCTTCCTCCTCGGCATGCTCACGAACTGGGAATGATTGATATAGATGAGGGATTGGTTTAGCTAATGCTTGATCATTCTTCTTTTTCATCTTCAAATCATCATCTGTGGGGACGTACCCCAAACCATATCTAGCTCCTTTGACGGGGACGGGAACAGGCTCAATAATTCCTTGGGAATTTCTTCCCAATCCAACACCTGGTTCAAAACCATTCTGCAGCATCACAGTGGCTATCATCTTATACACGGCAGGCATATGAGGCTGTGGGGCCAAATCCTCACCAGTGGCATTTACCAGCTCCACTGTATAGAAATCGGTACCCCGAGACACTTCATCAATAATCGGCGCCTGTCTACCAGAGCGATTCCCTTCACCATGAATAATCAACTCTTCATTTCTCCAAACGAGCTTCATCATCTGATGCAAAGTAGAAGGTACAGCTCCAGCTATATGAATGAAAGGCCTTCCCAGAAGAAGGTTGTACCTTGTATCAATATCTAAGACTTGGAACTGCGCGCTGAATTCTGCCGGACCCATTTGGATGACCAAATTTATCGCTCCCAAGGTATCTCTTTGGACCCCATCAAAAGCCCTTACGTTGACTTGATTTTGCTCCAACTTCCCCAAGTCAAAACGTAACTGCTTCAGAGTCGACAATCGACAAATATTTAAGCCGGATCCGTCATCTACCAAGACATGATTTATGACCTTCTCACGACATATCACATTGATGTCTAGCGCCTTGTTATGTGACCTCCCTTCAATAGGCAGCTCATCGTCACAAAAGCTGATTCGGTGCCCTCGAATAACTTGATGAATCATGGCAGCCATGTTATCACTACTTGTACCCGAGGGTACGTATGTGTCATCGAGAGCTTTCATTAAGGCCCGCCTATGTGATTGAGAACTCATCAACAGGGCCCACACAGAGATCTGAGCCGGGGTCTTCTCTAAATGTTTGACTATGGAATAATCCTTTGGTTACATCCTTCTCCAGAATTCTTCCGCTTCTCCTTCACTTATCGGCCTCTTAGCCTGGTCCTTCTTCTGTCCTCCAAGAGCAAGCTCATCAGGAGTGTAACACCTTCCAGACCTGGTCATACCTTGAGCAACAGCGGTTTCAATAACAAACTTAGGCTTGACGAGAGTTTCTGACGGCACCAAGGCAACAACCTTTGTAGGTGTCAAAATAACAAACTCTCTCTTTTCTTTAACGCTTAAAGAAGCGACAGCCCTTTCCAAATCATCTTGAATGATGGCAGTAATCGTCTTCGTTCCACACCAGTCTTCATCTGTCTCGATTATATTGACATTGCTGCCTCCATGATTCGGCAATGGGTTTGTGTTGACATTTGGTGCCGCCGGTTGGAGAGAAACTACCTCCTGATCGATCAGATCCTGGATTTTGTGCTTAAGGTTGATACAATCTTCCGTGTCATGTCCAACACTGTTGGAATGATAAGCACATCTTTGATCTAGCTTGTAGAACTTTGAATTGACATCCACGGGCTTGGGCCCCACAGGATGGATGTATCCAGCCGCGGCTAGTCTCTCAAATAGTTTGGTCCGGCTTTCAGCAAGTGCAGTAAAGTTCCTTGAAGGCCTTTTTTCAAATTTGGGTTGGGAAGGGTCATAACCACTTTGCTGAGGGGGAGGCACCTGCTGATAATTTCGGGTATTCGGACGAGGAGCTTGGCTTCTAGGATAAGGGTTTGTTTGATAATTTGGCAATGGAGCTTGGTAATTTGGGAGGGGTTTTTGATATAATAGAGCTTGGACTTGATAAACGGGTGATGGTGCTCAGTAGCTCGACTGTACATTGGCACAGTTGGGAGCAATATTCTGATAAGGGGATGGAATCTGGTAAGGTTGAGGGTAATTTGGGTATATGGGGGAAAGATTTTGGAGATTAAGGGGTGGACTCTGGTACAACGGAACTTGAGCGTTTGGATAGGTGGGGGTAGTATTATGGTTATTGGGATGATTGGATTGCGGGTAGTAGGCTCGGTGAGACTTTGGGGAAGGCCTGGAACGATCTTGGGAATGTGACGAGTTTCTGGGGGGTTTTCTTCCCCATACGAGACAGCGGCAACTTCCTCTCTTTTCTTCCTCATGAATCCTGAAGATCCAGGTGACGCGGATACACGGGCTATCTTTCCCGATTTCAAGCCGTCTTGGATGGTCTCACCAACTTTGACTATCTCGGCGAATTTAGCTCCGACTAGCAACATGATTATGTCGTAGTATTCTGGCTCCTGCACCCGCACAAACACTTCCACAATCTCTTTCCCTGTCATGGGCGGCCTTACTCTTGCTGCTTCCTTCCTCCATATATAGGCGAACTCCCTATAGCTTTCAGTTGGTTTCTGCTTCATCTTCTCTAGAGAATACCGATCGGGAACTATCTCAACATTATATGCAAATCGGTCAATGAAGTCTTTGGCCAGCGCATTCCAACTGGGGCACTGCCTGGTTTCGTGTGACGTAAACCACTCGACGGCATCCCCACATAGACTTAGGCTGAAAAGCCACATCAACAAGGCCTCATCCCTGGCAACTGCCACGAGTTGGTCATAATATGCTCTCAGATGAGCCATGGGGTTGCCTACTCCCCCAAAGGTGTCAAACTTCGGAATTTTGAACCCTTTGGGAAGGTTCAAATCTGGGTGGATGCACAACTCTTCGTAACTGAGTCCAATGACGTCTGGGATGCATTGTAGCTCTTTCATAGCCCTTTTGATTTCCTCTTTTATATCAATCTTCGCATCCTCCTTTGCCTTCCATTCTCTTTCCTGTTCTTCATAGTGATCCAACTCAGAACCGTGCACCTCGTGCTCGGTAGGAACGGGAACTTGGAAGGTGGCTCTTTTTGGGAGGGGTGGAGCTATAGAGGGACTTGGAACGTTTTGGGCGGTCTGGTAGTTCTGTGGGCAAGCCTGAGGATTGGTGTTCTGATTTAAATGGTGATGAGGTGTTTGGGGATTGAAGGCAGTTTGATTTTGATTTTGGTTTTGATTTTGTGGCGGTGGGGCGATTTGAGTATTCTGAGGATGGGGTGGCATTTGAGGGTGGTTATTTGGAAGATGCGATGGAGTTTGGTAAGATACAGAAGCATATTGGGGGTTTTGGGTTGTTAGATCTATCACAGACGGATTATGCACAGGTGTAGAAGGCTGATTCTGAGTTGGATCCGTATTTGATGAACGGAAGTAGATCGGAGGTCTTCCATCAGCAATATTAGGACCAAATCTAGGTAGAGGCATATCTTGTCTCCGTTGCATTTCAACTCTCATTTCAGCGACCTGTTGCATCAGCTGCATGATCAGTTCGTTCTGTTCCGCTACGGTGGGCTGAGCCACCACAACATCAGTAAGACTTACTTCGTCGTTGTTGTCTCCCATGACTGTCTTTCCTTTGTCTGAATTTTGTCTAGGGAAGGAATCTGTAGGACCTTTCGATCTGGTGAAGTAAGGATGATCTGCCAGCTTTGATCGACACAGATCAGTTTAAAGGTACTTGAGAAGCGAAACAACTCAAAGGCAGATCTGTTAGTGCAGATTCAGAGTACAAAAAGCATAATATCACACAGAGAGCAGATAAACACACAAGTTGCTTTATTTGAGGACATCCTTAACCCACGAGTGAGGACGGGAATACGTTTTTTAACAAGCAGGAATTTGCTGCTTTTTTTTTGACACTGCCTCAGGAAGGCTAAATCACGTTGAGCTACGATCCTCTTGCAGCTGCTTTTTGATGTCTGTTGATATGATCTTCGTATCTTTCGTAACATGAAGGAGAATGAAAATTTTTAAAGATAGGGGCCGGGCCGGGAGAGGTTGCCTACGTATCTCACAAGGATAATTCAGGCCCAACGTAGTTTGAGTTCGGGATAAAATATTTTCATTCATTCTTTCATTACGGTTACAAGGAAATTGAAAGACAACATTGGAATTCTTAAAAGATAACATGATGATAACACGTTAGTCATTTCTCTTCTTGTTGCAGCGTCACTTTCTTCCTTTCAGACGACCCAGAAATGGAGACTTGTAGACGATTTCCTCACCATCGTCCTCCTCAGTCAATTCGGGGTGAGCGTTGTCGGGACCACTATTGGCCCCTTGCTCACGGATAGAGTATTTTCCGCTTATTTTCTGAAGTTTGTCTATCATGCCATGGTGGAACGCCTTGTTCTTCTTCCTTAATGCCGACATCCTTTCTTTCATAGCGATGAATTCCGTCATTTCCGCTTTCAGTTCTTCATCTAGTGACACATTTTTGGCCAACAGACTCGCGGTTTCCGAATCTATCTCTGCTTCTCTTCCCTCTCTTTCTTGAATCAGTAATCGAAGCATGTCCAATTTTTGTCTTAGATCCTCTTTTTCTTCCTCAATACTTTTCTTCCTCTTTTCTTTTGACATCAATTCTTCGTCCAGTGTCGCAGTCGCAGCTTTGTAGACTGACGTGGCAACTTCGACCCTAAGCCCCTCCTCTCTGACCTCTTGAATCTTTCGTGTGATTTGTTCTATCTTTCTGTGTAACTCCTCTCCAGTGAGCCTCATCTGGATATTCTTACCCTTATCCATAGCAGTGATTTGCTTTTTCTGAGACAATAGAGTAATATTTAGGATTTGTCGTATGAGAGATGTCTTTTGAGTGAGAAACTTAAGACTCGGACAATTTTGGTCGGACAATTTTTGTAACAGTGACTTCTTTGTATTTCTTGGAAATTTCTGAAAAAGAGTGGGTTTTCAATATCCTCATTCACAGCAACACAACACATAAGCAGTTAAATAGCACATATATCGCGTCCTAATCATGCATGTGACCATTTTGTGCCAAGGGTAGGCCTAGCGAATCTGAAGGATGTATTGCATCATTTGAAACATATTGTTGCACCCCCTAAAATAACTTTAATTAAAATTATAATGCTCGTTACATAACTTCAATCAAAACGGGGTACATTTTCAGGGAGGGGATATAATGCGAATACAGGTAGAAAACAATCCCACGCAGGGGAGTTAGAATGTTGATGGCTCTGCTCCTCTTCTGGCTTTCTTTACTTCTTCGCAGATAATGCACTTGCTTGTGAACACGTACGGCTCAGCGAACGCAGCTTTGGAAGATGTTGGCACGACTTGTAGAGTGTTCATCTGCTCGTCCAGGATCGCATCCAAACGCATCAGACAAGTCCTTGAATCAGTTAACTCTTGTGACGTCCCAGCCAAAACCCTCTGATTTTCTAACTCTCGGAACTTGTATTCTTGCTCCTTTTGCTGAAATTCTTATTCCCTTTTCTGAAATTCCTGCTCCCTTTTCTGAAAATCCTGCTCCCTTCGCTGAAATTCTTGCTCCCTTCGGTCCCATTCTTGCTGAAAATGATATGCATGGATTTGAAGCCTTGTCTGTACGTCTTCAATTTCTCGACCTGCGCGCGGTGTTTGATTCACTACACCACATAGATCATTCTTCAACCATGTCTTGTATTCATCAACATACCCAGCTTCATATCTGTTTTCAGCCATATCCCATTTCATGTTGACACGTCCGGCCCACTCTTGGAGGATGATCTTGGCGAAAGGTATTTTGCCGCTCTCGCTGTAATCGACAATAAAAGAGCTAACATCCCCTTGGACGGGTAGGATTTGTGTTCTACCAAATTGCCGCATCACCCTAGCTGGGTTGTAAGGCCGTAATCCTCTGATGCCGGGAAGGACTAAAAATGGAAGTCTGGCCCCTTGGGCTGCTATTCTCTCGGATTTGAAGTTCGGTAACATCCATTGTATATCTCCTTCTCTCAAATCATAAAATACCCTTGCCCACGCACTCCTGGTGGTATGAATTGGGAATCTGCGGATGCTTAGGTAGAATTCATAATTATCTAGGGGACTCATCTGGCTTGGCTTGGCCAATTCTTGTGGTTGAGCACAATCCCTTTTGCAGAGATGTTCAGTCATCCACCATTGAATTAGAATGTTGCAACCTTGGAAAAACGGAAATCCGTTCTTACACAAACTCAAAGATCGATAAATGTCGGCCAAAATGACCGGAGCCAAACTACAGTATTTCTTTTCTTCTTGTTTCTTGCCTATCCCTCTGAAAATGGCGTCCACTACCACCACGACTCGGGTGTCAATATCTTTTTCTCCATCTTTAGGGAACACCATAGTTCCTAAAAGGCATGCGGAGAATGCAATGGTTTGGGTTTGCCTCCAAGTACTGTGATTATGGAATTCATTTGGAAATTGCTCGAAATAGCTATCGTGCCCCCATCTTTCGAAGAATCTCATTAGTGGTATGCTCTGGGCGTCCAACCAGTTAGCCCTTACCGGTAACAATATGTCTCTCAATTCTCCGGCAGTTGGCCTATCTGGCAGAAGGATATGATGATCGGGACATTTTTTCCTCTTACCACATGTCCCAATAGAGTCTATACAGTCTTTAATTTCCTCTAGTGTTGGTGTTATTTCGACGTCTCCAAATCGAAAAACCATCCTTTTGTCATCCCAAAACCGAGTGATAACCTCGATAAACGTGGGCCAAACCTTGAAGTCCATTATCGAAGGTAAGTGACCCAGGTGAACCAAGATTTCTCTCTTTTGACAATCTTTGAGGTTATCCCACCATACATGGAGAATGTCGGGCGTCTTGGTGACCATGTTGAAATGGAGAAATTGACTCGACATTTACAAAAACATACAACTAGTTAATTGCCACCCCCACGATACAACAAACATTCAAACACACAATACATCCTTCAGAACACACAAATATGATCGTCCTATCGAGCCGTGGGCTCTTTGGACTCAAGGTGGTCTTTCTAATGGGCCCGACACTCCTTGGGTGTTGGGTCGTCTAAGGCCAATGCGCTATTTTTGGGATTGGGTTTCCCTCTATCTTAGTTTAACTAAGAGTGGGTTGTATTTAGAGTGGAAAAGGTAAACCAAGCGGACTACTTGGGCTGGGACAGTTAACGATCGTTGACTATCAAGTAGCCAACTACGCTCGTCAGGGTGTCCCGAGAAAATATTTGGTTAACGAACGACTGCGAACCCGCATAATCGTCCTTTAGTGAAATGAAATAATCGTTGTTTGACGGAATTATGATATGCCATGAATGCTGTAGCAATAAATAAACAGATAAACAGTTAACTCACATAGCCAAAATATGTTTGTCTTAAGGTTAGAATCCTCCTAAATCCCCAGTGGAGTCGCCATTTCTGTTTTATCGAAAATACTAGTTTAAGAATTTTCGACCTTTTAGAGTCGCCACTTAATTTGTAAGAATTAAGAAACTATTGTTTTCAAATAACTTAACAGAGAAAATTGCTTGAAAACATTTAAAGGGTTCGAAGATTCATATTAACATCTTAGGAAGGTTTTGAAAGCACCTAAGACGTTCTGCTAACCTACGATTATCCAATAACTAACATAGCTTGGCTAGAGTATCTAACTTAATTTTAATAAAGAAGTTTTTTGAAACAAAGTAATATAAGTAAAAATTGATTTGTAAATTGAGTCATTTTTACAATAAGATTAGTTTAAAGTTAAAATTAAGTTGATAAAACATTTACGGCATTTGCGGGGATTCGGATTTTCCTAACTTTTAAACTAGCGACAAAATAAAACAGATAAAATAATTAAAGCAAGTAAAGAGAGATAGGGAGAGAGATGTTGGGTCCAACTCCGGGTTCTGTCCGCCTTGACCGGAATTTTGGACCCACCTGTTTTGGGTTTTTGACCCATTTTCTTTTTGGGTTTCGACCCATTTAGTACCTGTTCTAAACTAAACAAATACTTACACAAAATAAATAAAATGAAGTAAAAGACGACAAGGGCTTATGCCCGAAAATGAATACAATACAGAATGCAAAAATTGGTCTTTCTGATCCCAATTTCTTCGACTCTTCAACTCGCTTCGAATTTCGCTCCATGATCTGTTCATCGGTTTATAGGATGATTGATTCGAAATGGAAAACCTCAAGCCTTTGCGGCTCTCTCGAAATGCAGGGGATGGAATGAGTTCGTGTTGAACTCGTACGAATTGCACATGTCACACGCAAAAAAAATAATCTAGGATTAGCTTTTCTTCCCCAAATCTATCAATAAATATCCAATCACACAAATAATGAGTTTCAAGAAGTCATAACCCAACACTTTAATCAAACTAAATTGGTTTCACAATAGCAAATAATTGGCAGGGACTAGGGAATCAAACTAGCAAATCATCGCCTACTCTTGCAATGATATAACGAAATAAATTCAGTCAAACCGAAGATGCAAATCTAAAAAAAAGACAGACATATGCAAAGGAGTATGGCCTATACTCATGCCAAAAAAAACATCCCCACTGTTGCTTCACGTAAACGCATACAAATGACTTCTAATGATGTGGGCAAGTGCTTGAATAGCTCCTCTTTTTTTTAATTTTTGACATGAGCATACAGATAATCATCACTAGTGAACAGACCCAACCATCTTTGGGAATGAGCTGTCTTAAACAAGCGAGAAACATATATATATAAATATATATATATATATATATATATATATATACATATATATATGTGTATATATAATATATATGTATATATATATATATATATGTATATATATATATACATATATATATATATATATATATATATATATATGTATAAAGGCAACAGAGGAAGCAAAGTATTGCTAAAATTCTTAACAGAAAGAATGCATTTTTTTATATATATATATGAGAAGCAACAGCAAGCTCATGCAAAAGGAAATTTGTATACAAGAAAATGAAAATAAAAAAAATAGTTAATGATACCGATCATAATACGAATGCAATGCATGACTTCAAGCTTTGACGATAAAAAATAATAAGTTCAATAATACAAGAGACCATGACAAACTACAAAATTGAACGTATGGCTCGCTATTCAAAATGAACACCAAACATATTCGAGAAAAGTGCTTCAGTCTATCCTGCCACTACTGGCAGTGACCAACGCATGTATGTGCACATTTGGAGCAACAACTAGAACAAAAGAGTATGGAACTATGCTGACTAACACAACACGCAACATTTATACCAATTGGTTTTCAAACCTTTGCCTTACTCTCCTTAAGAGACAAACAGTGTCAACAATGGTAAAAAAGGGGGGGTTTGAAGTTCAAACCGGTAAGCTACGAGAAGAGGTTTGACATAACAAACATACGAGGATACAGAGGACAATCGCAGTAAAACTCAAAATCAAAAGATAAAGGGACAAGAGCATTGAACATAGACTCATGAGAAAATTTTAATTCGATGTTGCAAATAACTAGGTGAAACAACTAAAGAGGTACATCATATCAAATATCATAAGCCTAGCAGCAACAGCAACAACCAAAACACTCTCCTTAACCAAAATATTGTTCCAAGATAAGTAAAAAGACAGACAGAACGTGGTAAAGGAATGTTACCTTTCGAAGAGCAACGAACGAGACTTAAACGAGCTGGGCGGCTGACTTCCACCGTTCAAAAAGACTCACAAGCAAAAACAAAAACAGGCCACGAATACAAACAAAATAAACTTAAACTCTAAATTCTATCCTCTCTGCTTTTTTTTTTAGTGAACTAGAAGGTATACATTATTATCTCTTTGAAAAGAAAAGAAAAATTCCTCGTATCAGTGGGAATTTCCGACTAAACCTCCACTGTTCCTTTCGACTTCCAAAAAAGAACAAGAATTCTCCTTCTCCAAAAAAATCCTCTCCCTCTCCTTTGCCTAAAACCAGAATCTAAAAAAATCCCCCCTCTATATTTCTTCTCAAACGATTATATATAGCCAAATTAGGGCTCCGAAAAATGGGGAAGAAATCGGGTTATACTCAGACCCATTTTGGATTTCCCATTCAAAATTCAAAACCAAACTCGAATATTCCCAGATTCCCTCCATTCAAAAGGGACGAAAATGGGGTGGAGGGCTGAGATTGATCCTTCGTCCTTGGAGTGCTTCGTGTCTTCATCTCACAGCCACAAGGACAACCATTGCAGGCTTCCCTGCAGCAAAGCTGCGCGCGCTCGTACGGCTGAGAGTAACGGAAGAACAAGACGACAACAAACTTGTCGAGCACGAGGTTTGCTTGACGCCGTTTCTTTGTGTACGTTGGCGTGGTTGATTCCGTCAACTCTCTATCGTGTGGGGAAGGGCGGGGTGCGTACCATCCGAGTGGTGTCGCCCACGCGTGCTTTCGTTGCATTATCAGAAGAGCGTGAAGACGCCGCTTACTGTTGCTTCTTTTCCGTCTACCCACATTTGGGTCTTCTTCTTTAGGCTAAGAGATTTGGGTCGGGTCAGTTAATAGGGGTTGGAAAGGGAGAATTGGGCTGGAATGATTTGGATTTTCCTTCAATAGGGGCTGAAAACAAACTGATGGGTTTCAGCAAAAATTGCATTTAACTAAGACCAAATAAATTTAAAAGGTAGCCAAACCAAATTGATTAGCAAAATTTGCCAAAATTTGGGACAAAAATGAATTAATACGAATTAATCAATGAGCTTCTTAACTTCAACAAAACAAAATAATTAATTTACATATATAAATTTAAAAAGAAACTAAATAGTTCGAAACCTAAGCTACTATATAACTAAAATAGTGAACAAAATATTCATATAGAACAAAATATATTAATATTATTATTTTTAGTCGATTTTGAATATCCAAAAAATGCGATAATTAAACGCAATTGCAAATCGTGCGTTAGAAAATCATAAAAGAGCAACAAAAATATATCATGCAAGCTATTTTTCCAAATTTGCGAAACTAGTTATTTTAGAATTGTTTGAAATTTGAAGAAACTCGAGGATTAATCTTTATCGTGAGGGTCAAAATTGAGTTTCAACAGCGATTTCAAGGTATGTTCAAGGTTTCGTTCGAGGTGGTCTTCATAGATTAAGTGATACTCAAGGTATGGGTTTCTCTCCTGGACTTCTTTCTCCAAGAGAACTTTCTTTCCAACGATTCAAAGATCTTGAAAACTAGGGTTGTTCCCGTGTTCTCGTTGAACTCCTTGTCCCTAGTATCCTTTTCGATTCCATGTTGAATAGGTTAGAGATCATGGGGTTGGTATGTGGTGGTGGCTGATCTTATGTGTAATGTTCTTGAATTATGAATGTGGAATGAACTATGAATTGAACTCGTTTGATGCTAAGGGTTCCTTACGTGAATTAAAGAACGATGTATTACTAAGATATGTTCGAAAATGTTAAGTGTGATGTGTGACGTCTTAATGCATACTTACTGTTAAGGTGACTTTATGAACAGGTGATATTCATCAAATGTTAATATGATGCTGTCCAAAATGCTTAAAAACGTTATGCCTAAAGTCATGAACTAAGATTGGCTTAAATGATCTCTATGAAATCAAATCTTGAATGAATTAACTATCTGATGCCAATAAAGTTGGCTAACACTACTTTGTCAAAACGAATGCATGCTAATGGCTAGGAGCTTATGTAAATGATTGAAAGATTGGCTAAAGGTTCATACATATTCAATTTAAATATGAACATGCGTAAAATTGGCTTATGCCAATAAAAATGATTTGCTAGTATAACATCCCAAATGTTGAGGCCAATACTAATCATATGCCAATCTTATGTAGTTAGAATATCAAATGATATTATAAGAACTTCTAAAGTAAGTCAATGAATCCATAACCAAGGGCATGTCATTCATTGGGACAACTCCCAACATGCTCTAAAAGAATGAACTATGAACATATGTAACTCATTGGAAGAGGTGCTCATCGTCCATAAACGATGAAATGAATCTACTACACTAAAGTAAAGAAGTAACGTGAGTTATAACATAATTAAAGGGGTCTAAACTAAATAAGTTACCAGAATGGTGTGTTAAAGAAAGTGAGACAAGTCTTACTTACACCTAAGATACTATGTTAAAAGAATACTCACGAATGAAGGTGTTAGAATGTGTGAGACTAGTCTCATTAACACCTAAGGATGATATGTAAGGACAATTCATATTTCATCAATGTAAAGTAAGGATGATATGTAAGGATAATTCACATTTCATCAATGTAAAGTAAGGATGATATGTAAGGACAATTCACATTTCATCAATGTAAAGTAAGGATGATATGTAAGGACAATTCATATTTCATCAATGTAAAGTAAGGATGATATGTAAGGACAATTCACATTTCATAAATGTAATGTAAGGATGACAAGTCATCAAAAGAGTAAGTAAATCTCAATCTAGAAGCAAGCTTCCATAATGCTTGAGTCAACTCTAAAAGATAAAGAAGATAATGAAAGTGAGCACAGCACCGATAAACTAGTTATGAGCATGTGTTTGCACGTGTAAGTCTCATGTTATGAGGCTACCACCGAGGTGGATAAGTAGTCTCATTAAGAAACTAGTGTTTGAACTATGTCTAGCCAACATAGGAACTAGACAGTGGTTTCCACCTAAGCGAGCTAGGCATGTTCGGTTTCACTTTGGCCTGTGATTCCACCCCTTTTCGGTGTGGGGAACACACTGGATTTCATGTTTAACTCACATGATCTATGTCGGTTAATGCTCACGATATGTTGTTGGTTCACTATAGCCGTGAGCCACTCTTTTTCGGTGTGGAGTGAACACTTGAGATGGATTCGCCTTAGCCGGGGATCACCCCTTTCCATGTGTGGGGCAGACACTGGATTCCATGAGTAGCTCACATGTTCTAGATTCATTTTAACCGGTGAATCACCCCTTTTTGGTGTGGGGCAGACAGTGGATTTCATGTTATCTCGCATGATCTTATTCCCTATGATGTCTCTATGAAAGTGAGAATGATGATGATGATGGAACGTATGTTCAAAGTGAGCAATGAAGAAGAGCTTAAGAATGTCAATTGTCAATATCACACTCATGAAGTTTCAGCAAATAATGGCAAAGTCAAATAAGATTGGCTTATAATGACTTCTTATATAATGCCAATAAAGGGAAGTAGAAACATAACGTTAACATGAAAAGTAATGAAATAAATGGCATGTTCAATAGAGAATGGTTTATGGAATGAATGAATATGTAGTGTGAAGAATGACTCACTATAAGGTAGGGAAATCATTCCTTAGTCCTTGGATTACTTAGATCAATTCATTGTGGGTATGGGAGTACAATGAATCATTGCACTTATAAGTAAAACATAGGACCAAAGGAATTATTGAACTACACAACAAGAAGAAAAAAAAAGACTGAAAAATAAACTGTGTCAAAAAGGGAGCTCTCGGGTTAGGGTTGAGCAAATTTTCAAATCTTCGCTCGAGTGGTTCTAAAATTATGTTGATGATACTAATGTCTTGTAATAATATAAAAAATGAGTTGTGTGTTTTGAATGCATTAAAATACATCTTATTCATACCACAATTCACAACTAACGAATAAGGAAAGTCTAATGACTAGACTTTCCAGAAATGGCATGTTGCTTAGGAAGAGCTGTCATTGATCATGCATAGCTTTATGTGCATGTGTGCATACACTCATACTTAGTAAAAGTGGTGTACTAACCCCCTACTATTACTATTTTTATATGTGGAGGTCAGAGGACAGATTGGCGACACTTGCAGCGGTTTGGACTTCAGCGTTTCTCCAGACCATTTGGTAGGTCCTCTTGATTTCGAGGATGCTACAGTTTTAGTCTAGCCTTAGTTTTAGACATATATAGTGGATGTTGTCCCTATCTTTTCTTTCGTACTTTCATTTTGAAGCTTTGTAGTAAGTCCGTGTTTGGCAAACTATTTATGATATATTCATCTTCAGTTTCAAAATTATTATTTATGATAGATGGTTGTTCTATTATGTTGAGCTTAGTATATAATGTATCTAGTTAATAATTATATGAATTCTATGTATACTTCATAGGTTTAAAAAGTTTTAAATTTCTGCAAATTTAACTAGATGAATGCAAGATGAGGCTTGTCTGCAACCTCTGAGAGGTCAACGACGCCGGTGGAGATTCGGATTCTAGAATCTGAGTCGTTACATTAAACTTATAGTTATGCATGAGATGTGTGTGCGCATATTGGTCATCATGATCACCTAAGCGGAACAACATTGATATGGAGTAAACCACCCTTCAAAGATCGCAACACTCATACAATATCCCTCAAGTCATGAACAACTCACATATACATCATTTAGAGACTATAGACCATACACCCACATTACATCAAAGGAGACAACATAATATTCAACATTTGAATGGAAGACTCCTAACATGCATAAGATCACACATTCATTTAGGTTTACATAGGTAGGGGGTCATTCTACAAGAGTATTCATCACAACTAAGCATGTAGACCATACCTAACCCTAAGAACATCATTCACGTATACTTGGCATCATCAATACACCTAGATCATGATACTAGAATTGAAAACTACACAAGACCTTTATAAGTGTGATCATCATCACCACAATGGAAATTACATTTATTGACTTCAAGTCCATGATCACAACATATATAGATAGACAAAAATGTAAACACCGCCACCATAAGTGGACCATATCACACAATGTCAACTCCAAGGCTATAATTAGGAATTTAGGTCAACTTACCAATTCTCCAAAATATGATCACCATTGACCAATTCACAACAATTCATAATCGATTTATATATATAGAACTAGGATTAAGCAATACACTACAATCTAATCACAATTGAATCATCATCTAATCAAGATCACAAGACCCACATTATATTATAAATTGAGAGATTCGGGAGATCATGGGTTCTTCATTGAATTTTATTGAAATTCATCATAAAAACAGTGATTAATCATAAATCCATCATTAGAATGACTTTGAAAACAATTTGACAATGAACTCATGGCCAGATTGAAAGATACGAATTTTGACCTTAGAATCACATTGGAAAACCTTTGATTAAACTCCTTTGATGAAAGGTTAACTAAGGATCAAGGGTTACCATACCTTAATAGAAGAAAATCCCATGCACTTTGGAGAATAAATCACTTGAAAATTCATCTCCTAGCTTGAGCTTTTGTTTGGCCTCCAATGGAGTTTTGAGAAAATTTGGAAGAGAAGAGAGTTTTGGATTTCTTATTTCTTATTGGGTATTGGTGTTTTTACTTGGGAATGGGGGTAAATATGACATAAAAACCATTTATAACCGACTCCCAAAGTTCCTAAAATACCCTCATATTTTTGGACTTTTAGACATGTCCAACTTGACTTCAAAACGACGCAACCGAATCTGGGATATGGCTGCGCATCGCGGAGACAACTCCCACTTTTGGTTCACGAATTATTTGACGCAGTGAGCCTTGTGACAGTCGCTCTTTGACGTTTGACCTCAAACCTCATCAAACCAACCATTACAATTTGTGGCACATCTTATAAACAAGTTTTAAACTCTTAAGGCACATGTGAGGCTCCAGATTATCCTAGTCCATTTTGAGGGTCCTAATAATATTCCCACTAGGGAACATTCCTCCTCGAATGACACTTAACACTTTCAATCATTTTGAAGGATTCAATGACCCATATAGTAGCTCACAACGTTCAACATAGCATCATATAATTGTCAATGCACCAAACTTACAAGGAACTCCAACTTCATACCATTATGCACTCAATGCAACACAAACAAGTAGAAACTTCATTCACTCGCTCCTAATGCATCAAATACATAGACATTTATCATGTTCATAGGAGGAACATCCTTTTCCTAATCATTACATGATCTTTATTTTTCATTTCACCAAAAGGCTCAATATGCAATAACTTTTAAATCACACATAGGCATGTTCATCATTATCACTCAAGAGGCAAATAAGTAACTAATACTAATACATCATGAGTACTATAGATCAAAAAACTCTTTAATATTTAGACATAATACCCTCAAAGGTCATACATATCATTACCATGTTTAGTTATGCTCAAGGAGGAATTTCCTTTTCCTTAACATACTCACATATCATCATAAAGTTCATATACAAGCATTTCATAAAGGTCAATTCATTTTAAGGAGAATTTCTCTACTAATAACCAAAGCATGCTCATACTCCCTAGCTGATGAAGTCGAAATGGTAGATCACACCAAACACATCACAACATTAGGAAGTTATTTTACAAAAATTCAATTTCTTGCATGACACTAGTTTTCATAAACATGCATCATTTAGGAAAATTGTTACAATTCATAGGCACACATCAATAATATTTTCTAGTCACACTATCACTTCTTAAGAGTGAGCCTATATAACACTTCCCAAATCACAAATTCACATATTTTTAAAGGGACTCATCTTTTCTTATTTATGGAAAACTCAACACGTAAGTGTGAAGCCAAAATACCCTCACATCAAAAGGATTATCAAGCATCTTTATTAAACCATCTCATGAAATCAAATGCACATTTATCATGTAAATATTCACAACAACATGAGAAAAATGCAAATTATAAAAATCCATTTTTCACGAAATAATGATTTTTCATAGCATGCATTACATAATGTCATTTAAGATATGCATAAAATATGGAGGACATGCACCTTATTCTCATATGCAAGACTCCAATCATGAACAAGATACTAGGAACTCTTTGGTTTCAAGCTTGAGTAAGAATAGAAGGAAAAGATAGGGATATCAATAATCTTACTACTCGAATCATCAACCCCCACTTAGGGTTAACTCATCAAAGAGTAATTAATCTCATCCAAGATAACTTGTACTTACTAACCTTACTAATCATGCACAACATTCCCCCTCTTGGGACTACGTTTATGCAAACCTTTCTTAACGTCACCTCCTTCCATCTCTCAAGAAGGAACCATTTACCACTAACTCTTCACTAATACTCCACGAGGTAAGGATTTCAAGAGATCCTAAGTGAGTATCTAAGGTACTCCACTTCATATCCATCACTCAATGTGATTCTTAAATTAGAGAAGTTCTAGGAAACTAAAAATAGAAACATTAAAGGAATTCGTAACCTTACTATCTAGGCACATTATCCCCCACTTAGGGTAAGCCTAATCAAATATTCATCACCTCGTGCCCTTATCCACCAAAGTCAAGGCAAGTCATGTCCAAACCTACATACTCCTCACATAAGAAGGTTTGACTCCATTGAGGGTTTTTACTCCTAATCTCATATCAAGGAGCTTACTAACCCAATCATCAAGAGGTACTCCTCAAGCACCACTATTCCTCGAAGTTTATCACCTAAAGGAACTCATAAAAATCAAGTTAGGTCATACTACCAAACCACATGAGGCCTTAACTACTCCATGAATACCAAGGATAATTCTATATCTCATCACATTCTACCACCAAGTCATAACTAGGTAAGATTTTCGGATTTGAGCCGACAAGGGTCATCACCTTAGGTAGTTCATCTATATCCTTTAGAGACTTATCCCTCTAACTTAGGAGTATAGAAATCCCAGATGCTAACCAATCATATCACACATGTTTGAACTCTTAATATCCACTACCACTTTTATAGAGACTTGAGGTAACCACCCTTTCTAGATAAAACCTTAGGGGAAACATAGAAGAGGTTTGTCCATAGAGGCCTATTTCTTTTCTTTCAACAATAGGGCAAGGTAGCTTCCAGGTCATTTTAACCCATATCATCACCTTTGTTGGAACCTCTCTACCAACCATGCCTAGGTACTATCTAAGCATCTTCCTCAAATGACCATACTTAGAATCAAACTTAAAATATAATTAACCTCTTTAAAGTAGGTCAGCATCAATTCTCTTCTTCTTTTTATGAGTTAAAAAGGTACATACATCCCTCTAAGTCATCCTTAGATCAAAGAATAATCCCCACTTATGGAACAAAACCACTTCTTCCCTTTTTCCCACTCTTAGGATAGTCTCATATAGGGACTAATCAATAAGTCATGTGAGTTCTCCCATTAACTAGCATACTTCACAATTCCTTTACTAGGTTCAACACCCATCTTCCCTTCTTAGGAGTAAGCCTATACATATGTAACAACCCTCAAAATGCACTAGGGTGATTTAGAGCTTCACTTGTATTTCATGAGTTTCTGACTTGTTAAAAACATGAGTTTTGACTTTTTAAGTCTAACTTGAGAAGTTTAGAGGTTGAACGTCAAGGCACGACCATGACCTAAAACCTCATCAAACAAACCATGACAAGTTGTGACACACCTTATAAAAAATTTATAAAATCATAAAAGCACAAGTGAGGCTCTAGATTATCCTAGTTCATTTTGAGGGTCCTAACATTATGGCTCATGAAGCCCCACTTTTAAGTCACCTCATCATGTTTAAAGTTAGGGTCAATTTAGTTTTTCCAAATTGTTTGGTACGCAAATTGAATTTGTAAACCCTATTCAAGGCATATATAAGTGAAGTAAGTCCTAAACTACCACTTTCAATTCATTCTCCTAAATTCCCTAAAGTTTACCGATTCTTTCTCTCTCAAAAAAATCCTCTCTATGGATCAAAGAAGAAGAAGATGGAGTTCTTCAAATTCAAGTCTCATTGATTTATCATTGCATAGGGCTTTAATAAAGATATGTAGGGAGTTTTTCAATGGGTTCAATTCACCCATGGATCCCCCAAAGTTTCTTCAATCCACCAATTCAATTTCTCAAGATTTGATTAGATTTTCATTCAATTCCTCATTGGTTCCATTTGTATTGATTCAATTGTTTTATTATGATCTTATTATAATGATTTGGAATTCATTACATGCTTTTCAACTAATTTCGTGTGAACTCATGCATTGATCTATGAATTTTGACTATGAACCCTAATTACATGAATTCATGAAGAATCTTGAATCTACAAATATGTTTTATGAAATTATACATGTTTTAGTGAAAGTAATGTTTATGACTCAGGTAAGCCTATAGATGAAGGTATCTATATGTTCTATAAAGTTTGGACACATGACATGAATGACATCTAGATTTTCCCTTAATGCTTTTTAGACTATTTTCCTAAATTAGGTCTGGATTAGTATAGTATCCAGATATGCCATCAATTATTATAGATCACAATTTCAAAAGTATTTTCATTAGTACCAGGGTATCTCTAGCATGAAGTGAATGGCTATGGGCCTTAAAATCTATTATGAAAAGATCATGGTTGGTGAAAGATTTTCTCACGCATGGTTTAAGAGGCTATCCTATGATAAGACAAGAGGTGAATACAAATATACCATAATGATAGGACAAGAGGTGAATACTCATGTCCCATAATGATAAGAAGAGTTAAGATTAGTGAGAATTCCATGGGATTTATGCTTAGCACCGAGAGGATATTGAGATGGAAGATCTGTCGCAACTTGAGACCTTTTTTCTAGTAACAATCTCCTTATCGCATTCCTATGTACCCCCCCCCCCTCCCGGTAAGATGATTGTCTTAGATAGACATTAGCTAGTCGATCCACATAAGCTAGAAGTTCATGGTCCTTAACCTTGGAAAGTAGGACACCCCTTTTTTAGTTTGTGGAGGACACTGGCCTCCATGTTATAGCTCACATATCCTATATGTCGGTTAACGGTAAACTCCTCATAAAAAGAACTAAGTTAATTTCTAATGTTTTATGAAGTTGTCTTTATGATTTAAAAATGAATTGATCATGTTCATGATTTATTAATATTCTTTAATGATTATACTATGTTTTAGTTTGGTCATGCGTTCGTTTGATTATGTCCGTTTTATGATCATGTCTCATGTTTTATTCCATTCCCTTCATACTTAGTGCATTCCACGTACTAATGCATACTTGTGTCTATATTATTTCACTAGTGTAGGGCTTCGCGATTCTTATTCTTCCGTTCGTGGCTAGTTGATTGCATTAGAGATTTGAGGACTTGGTGAGTCTTCATACTTCGGGGAAGATGTCACTTTTATAGCTTTATGTCATTTTAGTTTCATACTTTTAATATGTGATGTTGGGTTATGTGTTAATCACTTTTCTATGATGTATTATATGGTTTATTGAGACAAATGTTAGACTACCAGTCTTGTCAAACTCATTGTGACAAAAACATTATCCTTTGAACTCTTTTACATTTTATTTTCTTGAATGATGTATGCTAAGTGGCTTGTGTGGGCCTCTCGGGATTTTATATGCCATGTCACGTCTAGGGTGTACTTTGGTTCACGAAAACCTATCATCATACACATTTTGGGATACGACATTTACTAAATTTTCTCTACTTTTAATGAGATTCTCAGACAAAATGTCAAGTTGAGCTATCAATTTAGCAATGCTTTTGTCATGCTCCTGATTTTTCTCCTCTTTCTCTTTAATTATTCTTAAGTGTGGGAGTTACACATGTCCTAATTAGTTTACCAAGCTTGATTGATTTTTTTCGTTTCATCAAGAAATTTTGAATCCACCACAAATCATTTTCTAACTATACCGCCATGAATAAGATGGATGGACAACCCTTTATTTACCGCATCAAGACTCAGGTAGAAGTACTGCAACAGAAGTACGTCCCAAAACCCATGGTTTGGGCATTGCAGAAACACCCTTTTAAAATGCAGACATGCTTCATTTACAGGTTCTCCATTCACTATTGTGAAATTTTGAATACATTCCTCAATTCATCACTTTAAAATGGGAAAAGAATCTCTCAAGGAATGCTTCAGTCAATCCTTCCCATGAGGAGATAAAATTTGGCGGAAAGTCAATAAACCACCTAATAGCCTCCCCATCAAGGAAAAAGGGAACAACCTCAATAGCATTGATTCCTACAAAATACCCCCAACTATAAAAGGTCCACACCTATTCACAATCTTACAGAGGTAATTGTTAGAATCTTCATATTCAAAACATCCAAATGGTCGTTTCATTTTGTTCATCAACATCGGTTTGATTATGGTAACGGTAATATTATTTTGAATATGTGGTAATCAAATTGCTCTAACCTCCTTGGTGACATTAGGAGTAAACTTATCCATCATTCAAACGTAATATCTTGCCCACAACAACTAGAACTATCACCACTATTAACATTCATTATCCAGCCTACCAACCGGACACCACATTAAAACAAAGTATAAGTTTGTTCAACTATAAGCAAATCTATACATGATGAGTCCTTGGATTGGACTCATTTGGGCCTTATTTTAATGAAAATAGTGTCCTCAAATGCTTATTCTATCTCAATATCAGATGAAAACTCTTAAGTTTCAGGTATTTGAAATTTTAGTGTAAGCATAGAAAGTTAGGCGCAAAACGGGAAAAAAGGATGAAAAAAGTTGAACAGGAACACCTGATCATTGCCAAGTATACTTGACGATCAGCCAAAAGGATGTATATCTCCCTTTGTTCCAGCAAATGAAGCCCTGGATGAAGTGGATCAAAAAGGTGATGAAAAGGAGAAGTCGGCACTTTGCCGAGTAGTTTAGCGAAGAAGAATTATTCCTCCCAATGATCCAGAATGAATGGAAGCTTAAGGCAAAGCACAAACGCCGATAATCTAGAAGAAGGCCAAATCGCCGAATCACTCGGCGTTAAAGACTAACCTCGCCGAATGGATTTGCCAACACAAATTCTGAAGTCTATAAATACTAAATGCTTTATTATTTTTAGGTAAGGATCAGAAAGTAGAGACATAATTTTGTAATTTTGAGACTTAGCTCTTAAGTTTAATATTTTTCTCTCAAGTTTTGAGAGGGTTTTGTGGGAGACCTGAAGAAAGGAATTCTTCTTCCTCAAACTGGAAGTGGATCTTCTCCATTATTCTACCTTTTCTCATATTAAGGTATAATTTCTTATACCTATTTGATTTCTTTATCATTTTAGGTGTATTTGGTTATTGCTTGATGTGTGGCTAAAAACACCATTCTTAAGGTGTGATTTTTCAAATATGTGTTGATATTACTGTTAGGTCTTGCTTGCTAATTGGTTAGATGCATTTTAATGGTGATTTAAACTAGTGGTTATGGTTTAAGATAATGGGTTTGTAGTTGCAAATACAAAACCACCCATGTGTTTTTGTCTTGCTCGAGGGAGAAGTCGCAAAACCAATACTGCTAGACTGATGGCCAAAGGAATGGGGCAACATGAGGTTCATCTCGAGAGGGATAACTTTAGTCCCATATCCTAGCACTCATCATGGAAAGACCCGGTGAGGGTAAGGCATAAGATGGTCTTCATTAGACTAGTGGGTGTCAAAGAGGAACCCATTTGATATGGTGTAAGTTGCCCGAGAGGGAATTCACTTTCACCTAAAGCTTAGCCTAGTCATCATTATCTTGCAAAATTTCCTATCGAAAGCACGTAACAAGGTTTACTTCAAAATATATTGCGGTCACACCCTAATAACTTTTCCCCATACTTGATTCCCCTTTGTTATTTTTGTTGTTTTTACTACTTGTGACAAACCCTTTTGATATTTGACACTTCAGTGTCACAAATTAAATTTACTTGGTTTTTATTCGATAATCTCTTGAACTATTACTAACTAGAACGGAAATTCTAGTTTAGCTACTATTTTAACAACCTCTCTCTTGGGACAAGATCCCAACCCTTGGTTAGGTTACTTTACTCGGTTTGATTCGTAGACAATCAGACTGTAGGCTAGTGTCGTTGATCATGATATCACAAGAAGCATCAAAATGGTGCCGCTGCTGGGGAGTGGTGTCACGTGAAGATGTAGTTCACTACAACTTTTGTTCTTTTTAGTGTAGTTTACTAATTTAACTTTTAGTTTTGTTTTTCTTTATCCCGTTGTTTTGTTTTTCCTTTTAGTTGTTTGTGTATGCAGGTCCTCTAAGCATGGCTGAAGGAGAGGGTGGAAAGTCAGTTAAGGTATATTGAGAAGTCGAGGGTGACTTCAACCTAACTGTCTAAACGACTTGACCACCAAAATATCTGAGGTGGAAAACCAGTGCAAACTCCAAGGGGGATATATGCCTCCTCATGGGAGGAAAAAGTTTAGAGAAGATCAGAAAATTCGTGTTGAGGGCACGCTTCAAATCATTCTCCAAAATATCACTGATCAAGATCGAGTGTTTGAAGAAATAAAGAGAATTTTGAAGCGTTGAACCAATTTATTAGATCTCACTCTAGATCATCAAACACATTAGATCACTTCTGATGTTTGCCATGCCTCCGCTCCACCCTAACGATATATTGGAGTTACCTAGTGACACTAGGTCTAACTCGAATATCAGAGAGTGAGGCAGGACCTACGTTAAGTCACGACGTTAAATAAGGCACTTCTTAGGAGTCAACCCAAGGTCGTAGCTGTAGGATTTTACTTTTATAAATAATGGTGTGCTAATGTTGCAGAATAAAATGAGGAAAGCGTGGAATGTCTCAGGATTGGCAGTAGAAGATCCATTCACCTTGATGCCAAACAGGACGACAAGCCTAGCTGAACTCTTCTATTTTGCTCAATACACGAGTAGTATAGAACCTGTAAAACTCTGAGAACTCAAAAGAAGCTCAGCGTATCGCCAACCTGCTTGGGGGTCTCGAAGAAAACTGCTGATCTCACCCCCGAGAAATTGCAGACTTTGAAGAAAAGGGCAAGATAAAAGACTGCTCGCCGAATCGTCGAGTGGTTCAGCAAGTACGATTAACGTCATCGAATGGATGATAACTCAATGGTTATATAAGGTCCAAAGGTCAAATTTTTGAATCTCTCACTTTTCCTCATTTAAAACTCTCTAAGATCACACCAAAGTTATTATTTTTAGATTTCCATCTTGAGTTAGTATTTTAGATAGTAATTAGTGTGTGGGGTTGGATTTCTTTGTTGCTTAGCATTATAAAAAGTTATCTGGTCAGCAGCGAAGGTTAGTCTCTAAAACTCCGAATCTATTTTCAATAATTTTTAATTCATTTGCGCAAAAAGTATCAGGATGATGTGTATTGGGACTCTCTGATAGAAATAAGTTGTCAATATGCTATTTGTAATTCAAAAATTTTGCCTTAAATGCTTAAATATTCCAATGTCTTTGTGTTTATAATTTGTATTGATTGAAATCGCAATGGGTGTTGCTTAATTGTTGTCATGTTGTTTTGGTGAAGTCGAAGTAACCCACCATTTGTGCTAAATAACAAAAAATATCCAATTAGGGAATTGGTGACAACGTTCTTAAGGATAATAGTAGTTAAAAGGCCGAATTTGTTAAAATTGGAAGAAGTTTGAGTACTCCGAGGTGAAGGGAAGTATGGGTCTAGTATAAATTTCATGTTTGCATGCTTTGATTATGTTTATGAAGATTGTAAGGACGGTTTTGAGAGTTTGATTTAGAAATTAGCACGTTGTGTCATTCGGTGAGTTAAGTCGACCTCGCCGAATGATTCGGCGGTTCGCCTACTGATTATGGATCTCCTTTAACTATCATCCTTCATGCTATAAGATCAATAACTTTCCGCGGACACACTTGTGATCGTTGAAAGTAGTTGGGGATTCACCAATAGGATTTTAGATCACCCTTTGCATGCCCCTTATTCCCTTCTTCACTGTGTTCTTCAGAGGACAACCTTGTCATCGACGAATGAAGTCGGAGTTTCACCGATTAGACTTTTCCTCTACCATTTTTCCTATATTGCAGGAAAATCCACTCGACGAGCTCGACCTAGATTGCCAAAGAAATCTGGCAAATCACCCGGTGAAACAGCGAACCTGTCTGCAACAAATTCCTGTGTTTGCATTTTATTGTTATTTTGACTAATAAGAGCCATTTGCATATATGGTACTCTCCAACCTTAATACACAACCCTAAAAGAAGGCAACACCAGGTATTCGTATCAACTAAGGGGGTTCAAATCCTCCAAAGAGGGGAACATAATGTAACACCCCGAAAGTCCATGAACTAAGCTAGAGCCTCACATGATGAACTAAACCTTAAAACACTGTTTCTAAGCCTAAAATAATGTTTATAATCCATTTATGAAGTTTTAGAGTCAAGACGTCAAGATACGTACAAGACATCCGGAAGCTAGTCTAATTTAACTAGTGAAACGTCCTTAGGTTTCGGATAGGTTTAGAGGTGTTGTATGAGGTCTAAAACTTGTAAAATGACTTAAATAGGTAAAATCATGTATATAGGGTGGAAACGTCCAGGTATGACCCCCCAAGGGTCACCCTAGGGTTCCACGAAAGGACCCCAAACTTGGCCAAGCAAGCTGCCAAAGCAGCAGCCAAAATACACATAGAAAAAATGTGTCCGCGTCGCGGACTTGGTGGGCCTTTGGTCAAAAATCAATTCTGCATCGCGGTCAGGTAGTGGACTCTAATGTCTCAAAAATTAATTTAGAAAATCTTGCAGGATCAGCTCCGCGTCGCGGACTTGTTCGCCGATGAAAATCTGAAATTTGGAATTCAAGTTTGACTTCATTAAAGGGTAAACTTAAATGATGGGTATTTTGGGTATTTAATGGGGCCTATATATTTACTTTCAATAAGTTTTCCCTCACATTTACTCACTCAAATCAAATCTCCAAATCAAAACCCAAAAGCTCTCACCTCTCTCTACTTTCTCTCTCTATTCGACCTCTATTGGAGGAAGAAGAAAGCTTGAAAAAGAAGACCAATTTCTCTAGGATTTCACTTGAATTTAGTGGATTAATCTTCATTAATTTATGGCTTCTTCACTCTTTGGATTCATTTACCCAAGAGATCCTTTCAAAGTTGATTTCTAAAACACCCAAATTCTTAGGGTTTTCTTATATAAATAGGTTTTCTTCTAAACTTGAAATTGATGATTGATTATGAATAATTGTGATTACCCATGGATAATTAAGTATAGACTATTGAGTAATTGATGTTAATTAAGAGAATTTTGTGTGGATCATGTCCCCTTTTCTAATTTCCCCAAATCTTCGATCTTGCTTATGGATTGGTGGGAATTGATGAATGTATTGGTTGTTAGACTTTTTTTATATATTCTAATTCATTCATGGACATCCTAGGTCAATGTATTGTTGGGATTGGATCTATTTCTTGAAGAATTCATGATGAACCCTATTCCCCTAACCCTAGGTTGTGAATTGATGTTGAATTGGTTAGTGTTGATGCAATTGACTTAGTTCTTGTGTTAATTACTATTGTATGATGTTACTACACCTATTATTGGGTGAAATTGGTTGGTTGATGGTAAGACCATGGATGATGACTTTTGAAGGAGATTTGGTAAGTCTTTATTATCTCAAACCATTACTTCAATTATGATGGCTTGTAGTTGGTGATGAAGTTCAATTGAAGTATATCTTGTGATTAGATTAAGTAAGTTTGGTATGATGATAAAATTGAGAATTCTTAATTATATGATTATGAGATTTTGCTTAAGATGAAATCATATAAGGTTGGTTATGAAGTACCAATGTGCCTTATTATATTATGATGATGTTAATGTGCTAATCTCACATGTGAGGGTTATAATGAAAGGTGTTCTCATGCAATTCATTTTGAGCTAATGACTATGACTATATAAAGAGCTATTCTCCTATGACCTAAACTAAGTTATGATTGTTAAAGAAAGACATTAAAACAAAGTATAAGTTTGTTCAACTATAAGCAAATCTATACATGATGAGTCCTTGGATTGGACTCATTTGGGCCTTATTTTAATGAAAATAGTGTCCTCAAATGCTTATTCTATCTCAATATCAGATGAAAACTCTTAAGTTTCAGGTATTTGAAATTTTAGTGTAAGCATAGAAAGTTAGGCGCAAAACGGGAAAAAAGGATGAAAAAAGTTGAACAGGAACACCTGATCATTGCCAAGTATACTTGACGATCAGCCAAAAGGATGTATATCTCCCTTTGTTCCAGCAAATGAAGCCCTGGATGAAGTGGATCAAAAAGGTGATGAAAAGGAGAAGTCGGCACTTTGCCGAGTAGTTTAGCGAAGAAGAATTATTCCTCCCAATGATCCAGAATGAATGGAAGCTTAAGGCAAAGCACAAACGCCGATAATCTAGAAGAAGGCCAAATCGCCGAATCACTCGGCGTTAAAGACTAACCTCGCCGAATGGATTTGCCAACACAAATTCTGAAGTCTATAAATACTAAATGCTTTATTATTTTTAGGTAAGGATCAGAAAGTAGAGACATAATTTTGTAATTTTGAGACTTAGCTCTTAAGTTTAATATTTTTCTCTCAAGTTTTGAGAGGGTTTTGTGGGAGACCTGAAGAAAGGAATTCTTCTTCCTCAAACTGGAAGTGGATCTTCTCCATTATTCTACCTTTTCTCATATTAAGGTATAATTTCTTATACCTATTTGATTTCTTTATCATTTTAGGTGTATTTGGTTATTGCTTGATGTGTGGCTAAAAACACCATTCTTAAGGTGTGATTTTTCAAATATGTGTTGATATTACTGTTAGGTCTTGCTTGCTAATTGGTTAGATGCATTTTAATGGTGATTTAAACTAGTGGTTATGGTTTAAGATAATGGGTTTGTAGTTGCAAATACAAAACCACCCATGTGTTTTTGTCTTGCTCGAGGGAGAAGTCGCAAAACCAATACTGCTAGACTGATGGCCAAAGGAATGGGGCAACATGAGGTTCATCTCGAGAGGGATAACTTTAGTCCCATATCCTAGCACTCATCATGGAAAGACCCGGTGAGGGTAAGGCATAAGATGGTCTTCATTAGACTAGTGGGTGTCAAAGAGGAACCCATTTGATATGGTGTAAGTTGCCCGAGAGGGAATTCACTTTCACCTAAAGCTTAGCCTAGTCATCATTATCTTGCAAAATTTCCTATCGAAAGCACGTAACAAGGTTTACTTCAAAATATATTGCGGTCACACCCTAATAACTTTTCCCCATACTTGATTCCCCTTTGTTATTTTTGTTGTTTTTACTACTTGTGACAAACCCTTTTGATATTTGACACTTCAGTGTCACAAATTAAATTTACTTGGTTTTTATTCGATAATCTCTTGAACTATTACTAACTAGAACGGAAATTCTAGTTTAGCTACTATTTTAACAACCTCTCTCTTGGGACAAGATCCCAACCCTTGGTTAGGTTACTTTACTCGGTTTGATTCGTAGACAATCAGACTGTAGGCTAGTGTCGTTGATCATGATATCACAAGAAGCATCAAAATGGTGCCGCTGCTGGGGAGTGGTGTCACGTGAAGATGTAGTTCACTACAACTTTTGTTCTTTTTAGTGTAGTTTACTAATTTAACTTTTAGTTTTGTTTTTCTTTATCCCGTTGTTTTGTTTTTCCTTTTAGTTGTTTGTGTATGCAGGTCCTCTAAGCATGGCTGAAGGAGAGGGTGGAAAGTCAGTTAAGGTATATTGAGAAGTCGAGGGTGACTTCAACCTAACTGTCTAAACGACTTGACCACCAAAATATCTGAGGTGGAAAACCAGTGCAAACTCCAAGGGGGATATATGCCTCCTCATGGGAGGAAAAAGTTTAGAGAAGATCAGAAAATTCGTGTTGAGGGCACGCTTCAAATCATTCTCCAAAATATCACTGATCAAGATCGAGTGTTTGAAGAAATAAAGAGAATTTTGAAGCGTTGAACCAATTTATTAGATCTCACTCTAGATCATCAAACACATTAGATCACTTCTGATGTTTGCCATGCCTCCGCTCCACCCTAACGATATATTGGAGTTACCTAGTGACACTAGGTCTAACTCGAATATCAGAGAGTGAGGCAGGACCTACGTTAAGTCACGACGTTAAATAAGGCACTTCTTAGGAGTCAACCCAAGGTCGTAGCTGTAGGATTTTACTTTTATAAATAATGGTGTGCTAATGTTGCAGAATAAAATGAGGAAAGCGTGGAATGTCTCAGGATTGGCAGTAGAAGATCCATTCACCTTGATGCCAAACAGGACGACAAGCCTAGCTGAACTCTTCTATTTTGCTCAATACACGAGTAGTATAGAACCTGTAAAACTCTGAGAACTCAAAAGAAGCTCAGCGTATCGCCAACCTGCTTGGGGGTCTCGAAGAAAACTGCTGATCTCACCCCCGAGAAATTGCAGACTTTGAAGAAAAGGGCAAGATAAAAGACTGCTCGCCGAATCGTCGAGTGGTTCAGCAAGTAAGATTAACGTCATCGAATGGATGATAACTCAATGGTTATATAAGGTCCAAAGGTCAAATTTTTGAATCTCTCACTTTTCCTCATTTAAAACTCTCTAAGATCACACCAAAGTTATTATTTTTAGATTTCCATCTTGAGTTAGTATTTTAGATAGTAATTAGTGTGTGGGGTTGGATTTCTTTGTTGCTTAGCATTATAAAAAGTTATCTGGTCAGCAGCGAAGGTTAGTCTCTAAAACTCCGAATCTATTTTCAATAATTTTTAATTCATTTGCGCAAAAAGTATCAGGATGATGTGTATTGGGACTCTCTGATAGAAATAAGTTGTCAATATGCTATTTGTAATTCAAAAATTTTGCCTTAAATGCTTAAATATTCCAATGTCTTTGTGTTTATAATTTGTATTGATTGAAATCGCAATGGGTGTTGCTTAATTGTTGTCATGTTGTTTTGGTGAAGTCGAAGTAACCCACCATTTGTGCTAAATAACAAAAAATATCCAATTAGGGAATTGGTGACAACGTTCTTAAGGATAATAGTAGTTAAAAGGCCGAATTTGTTAAAATTGGAAGAAGTTTGAGTACTCCGAGGTGAAGGGAAGTATGGGTCTAGTATAAATTTCATGTTTGCATGCTTTGATTATGTTTATGAAGATTGTAAGGACGGTTTTGAGAGTTTGATTTAGAAATTAGCACGTTGTGTCATTCGGTGAGTTAAGTCGACCTCGCCGAATGATTCGGCGGTTCGCCTACTGATTATGGATCTCCTTTAACTATCATCCTTCATGCTATAAGATCAATAACTTTCCGCGGACACACTTGTGATCGTTGAAAGTAGTTGGGGATTCACCAATAGGATTTTAGATCACCCTTTGCATGCCCCTTATTCCCTTCTTCACTGTGTTCTTCAGAGGACAACCTTGTCATCGACGAATGAAGTCGGAGTTTCACCGATTAGACTTTTCCTCTACCATTTTTCCTATATTGCAGGAAAATCCACTCGACGAGCTCGACCTAGATTGCCAAAGAAATTTGGCAAATCACCCGGTGAAACAGCGAACCTGTCTGCAACAAATTCCTGTGTTTGCATTTTATTGTTATTTTGACTAATAAGAGCCATTTGCATATATGGTACTCTCCAACCTTAATACACAACCCTAAAAGAAGGCAACACCAGGTATTCGTATCAACTAAGGGGGTTCAAATCCTCCAAAGAGGGGAACATAATGTAACACCCCGAAAGTCCATGAACTAAGCTAGAGCCTCACATGATGAACTAAACCTTAAAACACTGTTTCTAAGCCTAAAATAATGTTTATAATCCATTTATGAAGTTTTAGAGTCAAGACGTCAAGATACGTACAAGACATCCGGAAGCTAGTCTAATTTAACTAGTGAAACGTCCTTAGGTTTCGGATAGGTTTAGAGGTGTTGTATGAGGTCTAAAACTTGTAAAATGACTTAAATAGGTAAAATCATGTATATAGGGTGGAAACGTCCAGGTATGACCCCCCAAGGGTCACCCTAGGGTTCCACGAAAGGACCCCAAACTTGGCCAAGCAAGCTGCCAAAGCAGCAGCAAAAATACACATAGAAAAAATGTGTCCGCGTCGCGGACTTGGTGGGCCTTTGGTCAAAAATCAATTCTGCATCGCGGTCAGGTAGTGGACTCTAATGTCTCAAAAATTAATTTAGAAAATCTTGCAGGATCAGCTCCGCGTCGCGGACTTGTTCGCCGATGAAAATCTGAAATTTGGAATTCAAGTTTGACTTCATTAAAGGGTAAACTTAAATGATGGGTATTTTGGGTATTTAATGGGGCCTATATATTTACTTTCAATAAGTTTTCCCTCACATTTACTCACTCAAATCAAATCTCCAAATCAAAACCCAAAAGCTCTCACCTCTCTCTACTTTCTCTCTCTATTCGACCTCTATTGGAGGAAGAAGAAAGCTTGAAAAAGAAGACCAATTTCTCTAGGATTTCACTTGAATTTAGTGGATTAATCTTCATTAATTTATGGCTTCTTCACTCTTTGGATTCATTTACCCAAGAGATCCTTTCAAAGTTGATTTCTAAAACACCCAAATTCTTAGGGTTTTCTTATATAAATAGGTTTTCTTCTAAACTTGAAATTGATGATTGATTATGAATAATTGTGATTACCCATGGATAATTAAGTATAGACTATTGAGTAATTGATGTTAATTAAGAGAATTTTGTGTGGATCATGTCCCCTTTTCTAATTTCCCCAAATCTTCGATCTTGCTTATGGATTGGTGGGAATTGATGAATGTATTGGTTGTTAGACTTTTTTTATATATTCTAATTCATTCATGGACATCCTAGGTCAATGTATTGTTGGGATTGGATCTATTTCTTGAAGAATTCATGATGAACCCTATTCCCCTAACCCTAGGTTGTGAATTGATGTTGAATTGGTTAGTGTTGATGCAATTGACTTAGTTCTTGTGTTAATTACTATTGTATGATGTTACTACACCTATTATTGGGTGAAATTGGTTGGTTGATGGTAAGACCATGGATGATGACTTTTGAAGGAGATTTGGTAAGTCTTTATTATCTCAAACCATTACTTCAATTATGATGGCTTGTAGTTGGTGATGAAGTTCAATTGAAGTATATCTTGTGATTAGATTAAGTAAGTTTGGTATGATGATAAAATTGAGAATTCTTAATTATATGATTATGAGATTTTGCTTAAGATGAAATCATATAAGGTTGGTTATGAAGTACCAATGTGCCTTATTATATTATGATGATGTTAATGTGCTAATCTCACATGTGAGGGTTATAATGAAAGGTGTTCTCATGCAATTCATTTTGAGCTAATGACTATGACTATATAAAGAGCTATTCTCCTATGACCTAAACTAAGTTATGATTGTTAAAGAAAGACATTTCAAAAGGGACTCTAGCTTAGCACCAAGTGAACTAGTAGAGATGAGTGTCCTTCCCAAGAAGAGAAGGTAGGTTCACTATTGTACTCATGAGATTGGAGGCTATAATGCATGTTGCATAAAGAGGGTCCCAAATACATCTCCTAGTTCTTGAACCGTGTTGCCCCAAAGGAATACTACCTAGTAGATCCACCTAGATTCTATGTTGATGTATTGGTACTACCTTCGCAAGTAGTCCACCTTCTTTTGGTGTAGGGTTCCATGACACCGGATTCCACATTAGCTCATGTGGTCTATGTCGGTTAAGGCAAGATGTTGCCGAAATTAAAATGAATGACTAAATGAAGGTGGACATTATTAGGATGAATTGAGGGGGATACTTAGGATAGGTAAGGGTATGGGACTCTACCTAGACATTGCACAATTTAACTCTAAAATGAGTCATAGGATATGGTCTAATGTATTATGATATCATGTATTATGAAATGTTGTCTCTATATGATGATACTCTTATATGATGTTGACTATGTTAATGAATATGCTATTGGTCTAAGTTGCTATATGTGGTGATAACTATCTATGAGAATATGTGGTATGAAGCAAAGCATTAATTATGATCTTCTATCTTGTTTACTTGATTATGTGGGGTTATGGGGCTTCACATAATAATTGCGCATGTAGGCTTGGGATGGGATTGTTGGTAAGGGCTTTGTATACTGTGTTGATATGAACTATTGAAAGAAAATGTTGATATGGCTTTATGTTGATATTGCCTTTGGTTATGAACATGTCTTATGTTGTTGTGATCCTTAACTTGTATGTTCTCTCTTGTATGTGTATTAAGGCTTTCTAAATGACTTCGCATGTCTTTTAAAGAAATGGTCCCTTTTCATGCATGTCTTTAAATTTTTATGTACATATGCTCATACTTAGTACAAGTGGTGTACTAACCCCTATTTCTCCTTTTTATCCCAAATATTAGGTTTCGATCGTTGAAGGGTTCGTGACCACTTTACAAGGAAGGATTGGATCATTTCTCCAAGTGTGGGTATGTCCTCAAGTTCCGAGGATGATGCCATTTCTTACTCTAGCTATGTTGCATTGTTATAGTCTAAATACTATCATTTCACTCTTGTTGTTTCAAGATATTGTTGTAAACCCTAAGTGGCATGTATACATTGTGTAAGGGCTATGCCCATATTGTTCTATTCTGTTTAGATGGTTTAATATGTGACATCCCTTTTAAGACTATTGTGTATCTTATATATATGTTCCATAAAAGTATAAGACTATGTAATCTTCCTATACGAGGAGTCTATGTAAATTCGCTATAAATATATTATCAGTAAGCGAGAGGTCTAAGTAAACGTCATGATGTAGATGTAGATGAAAAGTTTAATTTTCCGCACATTTTCACCTATGAATGTTATGACGAATGCTAAGAGGCTAGTCTTAGTCCTCTCCGAGGACGACAAAGCCAGTAACGTCGAAGGGGTGCTCCCCGAATGTGACAGAGAAGAACTCCAACCAAGCATACGTAGAAAGATAAAAAGAGTGGCAAAGAAAAGAGTAGTCGCTGAGGTAAATATTGAGTGGGATGAGCCAAAATGTTATCAGCCACTGATCCACAGACAACACAGGCTTAGGAACATGCCCTAGCCCTCAGCTAATTGGGACTCAACGGATGTTGCCACTTCTACTAAAAACACACCAGCCACAGTTACCCAGAGCCAGCACAATAACATCCAGTGATTCCTACACCTCCTATTGCTCCCCAGCCAGGACAACTGAGAAGGTTGAAGGGTGATGGGGTCCAGACCATTATAGAGAAGAAGCTTCTATCAACTAAAGGATTTGACAAATATCTTGATGTTATGGATACCCTTCGCTTCCACGTGTTTGAGCAATTTATGAGGCCTCGAGGCCGATACATCCCTACCTGGGTCAGGGAATTATACGAAGCTTGTGGAGCACTAGTGCCTAAGAACAAAAGGTGGGAAACTGAGTTCAGACTAGTGAGGTCTGTTACAGCCAGAGTCAAGGAAGTGGATTGCTACAGTGAGCACATAAATATTGTGACGAGAAGTCCATTACATGCGATACATCCTTATGAGAGCTTTCCCCCTGCTGCATCACTATATGACCTTAAGGTATGGTTGGGGTCCATGACTTTAGAGAACACCAATAGATGGATCGGGATTGGAGCTTAAATTAAGAAAAGGGATCTGGACTTGGCTACCAGATTTTGGTTCAGTTTTATCAGCAGCACTAGCATACCATCCCAAAATGAGTCTGTTCTGCAACTTCCCAAACCAGCCTACCTGGGTAGCATCATGCACCAGCGGAACATTGATCTAGGCATGTTTATCTCATAGGAGATGGCCATGAGATCCAAACAGAAGCAAACTTCCCTACCATTTCTTGTTTTGGTTACTGAGCTATGCAGATATGCTAGAGTGTCGTGGGACCCAACAAGAGACCTTGAGGTCATTCCCTCAGTTTCCACTGATATTCGGCAATTTAAATCCGAGTGCAACCAATAGGAGCCTCACATGAGTGGATTATCTCCCGTTGATACCATTGCAGAGATCGATATTCATATGGTACCTACAGATGCATAATCCCTCATGCCGGCAAAAGGCCTGAAGGTACATCAGATCCTTCCTCTTCTTCACGGGATCCAGGTGCTTCTTCTTCTTCTTTGTAGCCTATCAGGTTCACCTAGGGTATGAACTTGAAAATGAGACATTTGGACCAATCGGCTGAGGCACCGGCGGGAGAGATCAGTCCCGTGGATGATAGAGAGTTACATAGTTGCTGCACTAGCCCCACTCCATGCCTTAGAGCTTGAGAGAGTAGACATCGGAGACCATCTGAGATACATACTATAAAAGCCGACATTGTAGGCCTGTGCTAGGACGTTGATTATCTAAAGTTTGTCGACGTCAATGATCTGATGAGAATTGCAAAATACTTTTGACCCTTCCGAAAAAAAGTTTATTATCAAAAAAAAATTCACCTCTTGTGTTGAAAGTGGCTATTCTTGTACAAAATCAAATCTCGACTTCAATCAATACCGATTACTTGAATGGTGCTCTCAACTGAACGAACATGAATGTACGGCTACACCAAGGATAAATGAAGTTACATAGACAATATTTAAACTTTTGGTATCTCGTTGTGATTAGCCATTTATCGATTGATTCTTTTGAAATGACCACTCACCCTAGAGAAAGTGTGTAGTCTTGTTTGGCTTGAGTGTCAATGCCTTGTGTGATGAGATTACTTTGAACCTTACATGAATAACCCTAGAATTTTCCCGGGTAGTATGATTGATTTAGAAAGTTGTCCTCTTGAGATGATATTAGGCAATTTTATAGAGTGTAACAAATTTGACATATACCTCTTTTGTGGCCTACCCGTTAGTGTGTGAAACTCTTTTGAACACCCTTTGAGCCTTACCTGTAAGATCCCAAAATTTTCTAAGTTAAGCCCTAGCAATTCTTAAATTTTCGTATAAGGTCATACTGAGTGAATCTTAATTTTCTTAGGTTTTAAGGTAAATTTCTTAGTGTGCGAACGATTTTCAATATCATAAGGTCATTAGATAAACCTTGCACAAAGTAGAGTTGAATGTTTCCTTACCAATTAAGTTTAGACATAAGATTTTATTTGGGTAAACTTCAAACGACCATATCTCTTAGAATATTAAGAGTTACGTGAGCCATGACCTATCAAATTAAAGGTATTTGAATCATATTTCCAACGCCACCAATTTCGCATCAATCTAGTTTTCGAGTAAAAAGTTGTGACTACTTTAGTGAATAGTATGGTACAGTCCCGTTTTGGCCGCGGGAAAATAGTAATTAAGGTAATTTCTTCTCCTTTTCCCACTAGGAAAACCTAAATAAAATGGGTTTCACAAGTCCTATAAAGCCTTACATAATCCTAATTCCATCTTTAAATTCATCATTCTCTTCTCTTTCAAAACCTCAAGAAAAAAAAATCAAAGTAGAAGACTCCATTCAAGAAAATTCAAGATTTGTCAAGATTCTTTAAACAAGGGTAAGGTTTAAGCTAGGATTGAAGTTCTTCATTGATTTCTTCACCAAATTTAGTGGATTTTCTCCAATAAAGGTATGACTTTTGATCCTTGAAACTTGTTTCATCAAGGAGCCCAACTTTCAAAGATGTTTTCTAAAGTTTTCAAAAGATGAATTGACCTTTTTCATGATTTACCGTGGGTTCTTTAATTAAAGGTTTTTAATCATTGTTTAGTGATTGAATTGTGGTTATTAATGTTATTTTAACTCAATTAACCTATGAACCCATAAAATTGATGAACCCTAGATTTTGACTAACTTATGGGTTACTTGATATTGGTCTAATGTTTATGAAATAATGTGTAGTTTCTTATGGGCTTTGTAATGATGTAAGAATTGTATTCAATTGATGTCTAATTGGTCTTAGATTGTTAAATATACATTGAATTGACCTAGTTTCATCTAGTATTATGATTTATACTTTGAATTGATGTTCATGGCCATGGGTAAGGGCCTTATGGTATTGAATTGGATGATTTAGACATGGATTGAAGTGGTGAGAATAGATTGGTGGTATGTTGTCCTAATTCTCTTTATTTTATGTTAATTAGACTTTAATTATGTTGTGATTGGTATGGTCCACTTATGGTGGCGGTGTTATGTGATTGATGTGGTCTTATCGGCATTATTTTAAATATATTGATTATCATGGCCTTGTGGCACTACTTGAAGTATTATGATGATTTGTGTAATTGATTATGTGAAGTACGATTATATCTATCTACATGCTAGTATTGTGTTCTTCTATGGATATTAGGTGATCATGTTTGATTATGACTATGTGTTTATGTGTGTAGTCTTAAAGTTGATACATGATTATTCCTACTTGACTATATGAGTATATGATGGTTATATTGATAATGTTATAGTAACGTATAGGGTGACATAAAGATGATAAGGGTCATTCCTAAGTGCTTCAAAGAATGATATGTTATATGTGCTAATGTGAATTAATGATGTGTCTTGTTTTGGTAGATTATGTCCCTTACTTGATACATGTATATGATGAATATGAACATCTTGACTTAGTAGTCTTAGGCACCTTTGTCTTGTATGTGTATGGATGAATGTTTAATGAAAGTCTAGGATCGGTAGACCTAAGATGGTGCCCTTCTAATCATGACTAATATGTGGAATCTTCTATATAGAAAGAAGGTTAAGAATGAGCTATCCTTATAGACCATTGAATGGCAGCCCTAGTGGACGACTAGGTAATGACTAAGAGATGGTACCTTTTCATATGTCCCTTATATTGAACTTACTCTATGAGAACAAAGGCTAGCACCGAGTGAATATGTTATGGTTTGTAGCTCTACTTAAGAAGGAGACTAGAGTACAATGTACCTCTACTTGAGAATGAGACTAGAGTACATAAAAGACCTTGATATTCCTTAACCATGTGCCTACATGGGATGTGTCTTAGTTCTACCCTTGGCAAGTAGAACACCCTCCATCGGAGTAGTTTTATGACTCCGGATTCCATGCCTAGCTAGTATGGTCTATGTCGGTTATTGCCTATTATCATCATGTGGGATACATGCTAGTGTTGGATAAGTTCTAGGAAGTTTAGGTAGTGGAATGGGACGCTATCTAGACATTGCACGACTAGACTTTGAAGATATTAGTATGTGAGTCCCTAGGTCTTTCCAAGACCATTATGTGAAGTCTATAATGAATTAAATGTCTTTTGATTGACTTAATGAACGATCACGACTTTAGCTAAGGTATGATGAATAGAATGTGCTCTATCTAGGATAGCTTTGAGGGTTGCTTAGGTAAGCTTGAAGAGGGTGTATGGGCGGTCTCTTCTTGTCCTACTTAGGTGAATCTTAGAGCAACCTTAGGTGGGGAGTTTATGAAAGGAAAAGGGAACAGTCTTATCTTAGGTAGTCTTAAGGATCATTTAGGTGTTCTTAGAGAGAGTGTATGGGCGGTCTCTCTTAGTCTCACTTAAGTGAGTCTTAAGATAATTTTTGGTGAGAAGGATGTAAGTTAAAAGGGGTTACCGTGAAGTGGAACTTAGTTCACTGTAATATTTTTCAATATTTGATTAAATTCTTATGTGATATCTTATATGTTTCTAAGGTGTTAAATGTTGTTCTTATGCTTACGCTATGATGTTTTAATCAAAAAGAGCATATTTTATATAAATGTCCGTTTATCATGATTTTATGCATTATGCCATACTTAGTACAAGTGTTTGTACTAATTCCATACATTTTGTCTATTTCAAAAGGAGTAGGTGGTGTTTGAGAGGAGTCTCGAAGTTGAAGCTTGGACTAGTGTTCATTCAAGTAGAGAGTTGGTATGTCCTCACTAGATTCGAGGACATCTTGATGTTTAGCTTTCCTTATTTACAAGTATTGTAATAGACTTAGCTATTTTCTATATGTTGAAGTATGGGTCGTGTCCCAATATATTCCTATGTCTAAGATGGCAACTTTGAGACTTAGCCTTTCATTATGTTTTTCTATAAAAGAGATATTTTGAAGTTTTTTTATTTCGTGTGAAAAGTTTTAATTCCGCACTACTTTTCATACATGTATGCAATGAATGGTACGAAAGGGCTTGTCTTAGACCTCCGAGAGGTCGACGATGCCGGTCGCAGTCCAAGATTGCACCCTAACTTCTAGGGTATGGTTTCGGGATGTGACATTACCTTTCTTTGGAAGAACCTTGATGAACTCTAAACCTTATGTGATCCACCACCTGTAATCATCTTGATTTGTGGTTTAAAGTGAATAGCGGGGGTATGGTGAAAAGGAGAAGGAGAAGTCAAAAAGTATAAGAAAAGTCTTCCTTAACCCGTTGTGGTGCAGAAAAATGGAAACCCTCCATATATATAAAAAAATATAGAAAAAGAAAAGAAAAGAATGAAAAAGAAAAAGTTGTGGAATAAAAACACGAAAGAAATTGGGTTTTCACGTAATACATGGAGGTGAATAAAAAGATGACTTAGAAGCATTTGAAAAAAAATGATAAAAGGAAGAGAAGGAAATGCCTTTAGAATACCACATTTCATGAGAAGAAGTCACTGAGCCTAAATGATCATACCTTTGCACTCAGCCCCATTACAAGCCTTAGAAAGACCTTTTTTATCTTGAGTGAGTTGAACTGAAGATCCATTGGAAAATAACGACATACATGTGGGTTAAAATATGCATTGTGTTCCTCTTTGCGAGTTTGAGCGTTGCATTTGATTCCTGATCTTTAATTTATTAATCGTTGTGTTTGAATATGGAATAATTCTTTGTGTGAGGGCATGTAGATACTTTTGTTGAGCTTGAACCTATATGAGTATCAAGTATTGCGAGCACAAGAATATTTGGTAATGGTGTGTCACGACTTGAATCTTTGAGTATACAATTGATCTTTGCATGAGTAATTTGAATCTTTATCTGTATGTTCATTATTAAGTCTTGTATAGCACTATTTGATACATCCTATTTGAACTGTTGAACTTGGGTTTTACATGAGGAAAAGCAATAGTTTAAGTTGGTGGTGTTGACGAGTCTTCAGATTGGACTCATTTCGGTCCTTATTTTAATGAAAATAGCGTCCATAAATGCTCATTCTATCTCAATATCTAATGAAAACTCTTAAATTTTGGGTATTTGAAGTTTTAGTATAAGCATGGATACTTAGGCGCAAAACGGGAAAAAAAGGATGAACAGGGCTGAATAGAAACACCTGAGCATCGCCAAGTATACTTTGCGATCAGCCGAAAGGATATATATCGCCATTTTTTCGAGCAAGCGAAGTCCTAAAGGAAGTGGATCAAAGAGGAGATGAAAAGAAGCAGTCGGCACTTTGACGAGTAGTTCTACGAAGCAGAATTATTCTGCACAATGATCCAGAATGCATAGACACTGAAGGGAAAGCACAAACGATGATGATCTAGAAGAAGGGCGAATCGCCAAATCAGTCGGAGTTCAAGAATAACCTCGTCAAATGGATTCTCCAACACAAATTTTGAAGTCTATAAATACTAAATTCTTTATTATATTTAGGGGAGGTATCATAAAGTAGAGACACAATTTTGTAATTTTGAGACTTAGCTCTTAAGTTTAATATTTTTCTCTCAAGTTTGGAGAGGGTTTTGTTGAAGACTTGAAGAAAGGAGTTCTTCTTCCTCAAATAAGAAATGGGTCTTCTCCATTCTTCTTCCTTTGCTCATATTAAGGTTTAATTTCTTATACCCATTTTATTTCTTTATTATTTTAGGTGTATTTAGTTATTACTTGATGTGCGGCTAAAACTCCATTCTTGGGGTGTGATTTAGCAAATATGTGTTGATAGGATTTTAGATCGCCCTTTGCATTCCCTTTTTTTCGTCTTAATTGTGTTCTTCAGTAGACAACCTTGTCATAGCCGAACAAAGTCGGCATTTCACCGAGTACTTTTCCACCGTCATTTTTCCTATATTACAGGCTAATCCACTCGGCAAGCTCAACCTAGATCACCAAAGATATTTCGCGAATAGCCTAGTAGAATAGCGAACCTGTCTACAACAAATTCCTATGTTTACATTTTGTTGTTATTTGACTAATCACAGTCATTTGCAAATATGGTACACACCAACCTTAATATGCAACCCCAAAATAAAGAAACTCCAGGTATTCGTATCATCAAAGGGGGTTCAAATCCTCCGAAGAGGGGAGGAGAAGAACTCCAACCAAGCAGAGGCAGAAAGATAAAAAGAGTGGCAAAGAAGAGAGTAGCCGTTGAAATATATATTGAGTGGGATAATCCAGAAGATGATCAACTACTGATCCACAAACAACACAGGCTTAGGAATATGCCCTCGCCCTCGGTTAACTGGGACTCAATGGATGGTTCCACTTCTACCAGAGACATACCAGCCACAGTTACTCCTGAGCCAGCCCCATAGCCAACACAGCCATATACAGTGGTTCCTACACCTACTATTGCTCCCTAGCAACGACTCTTGAACAGGTTGAAGGGTGAAGGGTTCCGAACCATTATAGAGGAGAAGTTTCTCTCGACTGAAGGATTGGAAAGAAATCCTAGACTTTTGGCTACCCTTCGCTTCCACGAGTTCGAACAGTTCACGAGTCTTGAGGCCCATACATCCCAACTTGAGTCAGGGAATTCTGCTAAGCCTATGGAGCACTGGTTCCTAAGAACAAAAAGCATTCAAGTGAGTTCGGACCGATGAGGTCTATTACAATCAGAGACAAGGAGGTGGATTGCTTAGTGAGCACATAAATGTTGTGATGGGAAGGCCACTGCACGTGATACGTACTTATGAAGGATTGCCCCCTAATGCATCACTAGATGACCTTAAGGTGTAGTTGGGGCCCATTATTTCACAGAACATTGACAGATGGATCGAGGTTGGAGCTCAAACTGAGAAGAGGGATCTGAACGTGGCTGCCAGATTTTTGTTCAGTTTCATCAGCATCACTATCATTCCATCCCAAAATGATTCTGTTCTGCGACTCTCCAAAGCAGCCTGTGTGGGTAGCATCACGCACCAGCGGATCATTGATCTTGGCCTACTGGTGTGATAGGATACGGTCATAAGGGCCAAACAGAAGTAGACTTCCCTGCCATTTCCTATATTGATACCCAGCAAGAAACCTTGAGGTCATTCCATTAGATTCGACTAATATCCAACGATTTAAGTCGAGTGCAACCAAGAAGAGGCTGACATGGGCGAAGTAGATCCCATTGATACTACTCAAGAGATCGATATTGACATGCTACCTGCAGATTCACCAGCCCCCATGCTGGCCTCTAGGCCCATAGGTTCATTAGTTTTTCCTCCTCTTCACAGGATCTACGTTCTTCTTCTTCTGGTTAGTCGATCAGGTTCACTCAGGGTATGATCTTTAAGATGGGACGTTTTACCCAATCAGTTGAGGCACATGAGATTAGACTAGATAGATCAGTCCCATGGATGATAGAGAGTGCCATAGCTACTGTACTGGCCACACTTCATGCCCTTGTTGATGCCTTGACCTTGAGGGTTAGAGCTTTCAACAACAAACAGAGGAGACCATCCAAAATACCGGCTATGAAAGCCGAATTTGTAGGCCTACGCTAGTACGTTGATTATCTAAAAATTGTCGACTTCAATTATCTCATGAGAATGGAAGATAATGGAGAAGCCCCTGCGACCTCAGAGATTCTACCAGCTAAAACTACGGATGTACATATAGGAGATGCAGTATCCACAGATGTAGATGCAAAGACTGATGAGGAGTTAGTGACAGCACGGGAAAGGTCAAAGGAAGAACACATCTTCGGAAATTTCCCAAACTTGGTGGGGGCCATTGTACAGTCAGCAACCCAGATATTGCCTGTTAAGACTCCCATAGAGCCCCCACAAAATCGGGCAAAACTTCTCATGAGTATACTTCGAGCACTGATGCCCAAGCACAGGCCGCTGCTCAGAGTATTGATACCCCTACAAATAGAGAGACTGGATAGACAGGATCTTTCTTCACCTCTCTTTATCTTACTTTGATTTTACTTTTTGGATATTGGTACTTGCATTGAGGACAAACACATTTTTTTGTGGAGGGGTGAGACCCACACATTCTGTTTTAATTGAGTTTTTAAGTTAAATGATTTTGCAATTGTTTGAGCTTATGGATCTCTTTTGGTTTAATTGCAAAATACTTTTGACCCTTTGAATGTACGGCTGCAACAAGGATAAATGAAGTTACGTAGACAATGTTTAAAATCTTTGAATCTTGATTCATTTGTAATGGTCATTGCACCCTAGATAAAGTGTGTAGTCTTGTTTGGTTTAAGTGTCAATGTCTTGTGTGATGAGATTACTTTGAACCTTGCATGAATAAAGCTAGAATTTTCCTGGTTAGTCTGATTGATTTAGAAATTTGTCCTCTTGAGATGATCTTCGGTAACTTTATAAAGTGTAAGCCAACATTGACATATACCTCTTTTGTGGCCTACCCGTGAGTGTAAAACTCTTTTGAACACCCTTAGAGCCTTACCTATTTTTGGAAGAACCTTGATGAACTCTAAACCTTACGTGATCCACCACCTGTGATCCTCTTGATTTGTTGTTTAAAGTGAATAGTCAACTTAGGCAAAAAGCCTAAGTTGGGGTGTCGTGAAAAGGAGAAGGAGAAGTCAAGAAGTGCAATAAAAGTCTTCCTTAACCCATGGTGATGCAGAAAAATGGAAACCCTCCATATGTAAAAAAATGAAAGAAAAATAAAATAAAAGAATGCAAAAGAAAAAGTTGTGGAATAAAAGCATGAAATAAATTGGGTTTTCACGCAATCCATGGAGGTGAAAAAAAGAAGACTTAGAAACACTTGAAAAAGAATTGATAAAAGGAAGAGAAGGGAATGTCTTGAGAATACCACATCTCATGAGAAAAAGTCATTGGCCTAGATGACCATACCTTTGCACTCAGCCGCATAAAAGCCTCAGAAAGACCATTTTGATCTTGAGTGTGCCGAACCGAAGATAGATTAAAAATAAGGGAAAACCTATGGGTGAAAACATGTGTTATGTTCCTCTTTGTGAGTGTGAGTGTTGCATTTGATTCCTGATATTCAATTGATTAATCCTTGCGTGTGATATGGAATCATTCTTTGTGTGATGGCATGTAGATATTTTTGTTGATGAATACTAAACTCTTTATTATTTTCTGGTGAGGAATCAGAAATTAGAGACATAATTTTGTAATTTTTAGACTTAGATCTTAAGTTTAATATTTTTCTCTCAAGTTTGCTGAGGGTTTTGTGGGAGACTTGAAAAAAGGAGCTCTTCTTCCTCAAATCGGAAGTGGGTCTTCTCCATTCTTCTTCCTTTGCTCATACTAAGGTTTAATTTCTTATACCCATTTGATTTCTTTATCATTTTAGGTGTCTTTGGTTATAAATTTATGTGTGGCTAAAAACCCAATTCTTGGGGTGTGATTTAGAAAATATGTGTTGATATTATTATTGGATTTTGCTTGCTAATAGGTTAGATGAGTTTTAATGGTGATTTCATATAGTGGTTGTGGTTTAAGTTAATGGATTTGTAGTTACAAATACAAAACCATCCATGTGTTTTTGGCTTGCTCGAGAGAGAGAGGTCGTGAAACCAAGAGCTCTAGACTGATGGCCTAAGGAGTGGGGCGACATGAGGTTCAGCCCGAGAGGGTAAACCCTAGTCCCGTATCCTAGCACTTATCATCGAAAGAGAGGGTGTGGGTAAGGCGTAGGCTGGTCTTCATTTGATAGGTGGGTGTTCAATAGGAACCCATTTGATATGGGGTAAGTTGCCCTAGAGGGAATTTACTTTAACCTAAAGCTTAGACTAGTCATCATTATCTTGCAAATTTTCTTTCGAAAGCATGTACCCAACAGTTTACTTCAACATATATTGTGACGCACCCCAAGAACTTTTCCCCATACTTGATTCCCTTTTGTTATTTTTGTTGTTTTTACTACTTGTGACAAACCCTTTTGATATTTGACACTTCGGTGTCACAAATTAACTTATGTTTTTTGTATTCGATAATTTTTTAAACTATTACTAACTAGAACGAAAATTCTAGTTTAGCTACTATTTTCACTACTGCTCTCTAGGGACACGACCTCAACCCTTGGTTGGGTTATTATACTCGCTTCTATTCGTAGACACTCATATTGTAGGCTAGTGTCATTGATCATGATATCACAAGAAGCATCAACACACAAATTACTTCTTAAATTGAATTGTTAGATACTACTCCCCGGCAACAGTGCCATTTTTTATAGTGCTCAAACTACTCTCCAAAACAAATCCAAAGAGTAAAGTATTATTATCAATAAAAATTACTCAAATAAGAGTGGGGTCGAATCCCATAGGAGTAGTGTAAAGATAAGAATCCAAGAAGTGAATTAAATAAAGACTAATCTATATTAGTAGATTAGACAAATGGTTGGATTATTCCACCAAATTTAATCAAGTATTTTCAAGATCAAGTAGGAGCAACAAATTAAACTAAACAAAGTTTAAGCAATTTAAATCGATTCTAGGGGTGTGGGATTGGAAATCGATGTCACATTGGGGTAAGATTATATTGCTCAATGAAGCTAAATAACCATGGATAAGATGGGTCATCTTCAATAATGTTAATCTCCAATCAATCTCATAAAATTAGTTCATAAATTAAAATCCCCTTTCAGTATAATTTATGGGGTTTAGAATTCAACTCATTGCTTTACTTTTATATCTATATTCAGCTATTTAAACATTAAGCTAATTATTCACTCTTATTGGTCTCTTTGCAGCACCAATTCAAGATCATAGATAGAATTAAATTGTCCACCTTAACCCCTAAATTAATCACATGTTAACAACTCCAATCCATGGGGAAAATAAAAGTAAGAACAGAGCAATACAAGCAACCCACTAAGTTGAATCAACACCCGACCCCATAATAACACCTTGGAGATTAGGGTTTTAGTCACTCATCACAAAAAGTGCATATTTATATCTATTATAATATTAGTCATGGATGTGATGAAATTAAGCAATTATAATCACATTCACTTTGATTTACCTCTCCCATTGTTGATTACAAGAGCAATATTTAAAATCCTAAAATAAGATCAATACTCAATAGTTTCTCTCACTAAAAGTGTAAAATAGATAAAATATAACATAGATCAATTTTCTCTCTCTTCCAAACTAATTATACTTTTAAAAATTATCTTTCGCATCCTATTCAGCGACACTTGTCAAGCTCACCGAACTCATGTGGTGAATTATCACTTGTATCGTTCAGTTTTCCTTTGACTGGCTTCAGGTATTTAAACTTGAATGGGTGAAATCAATGGAACACACCCTTCATGATTGGTGAATCATCGAATATCACATTGTACACCTTAAATAGACTTCACTTTTTCTCTTCGGTCTGTAACTTTTGGTGATGTGACTAAATTAAGATTTATCAATTTAAAGGATTGTCGATGCAACTCTACTTTGTCCATTGCCTTTAACACTTAAGCTTCAAATATTTTCCATTTCGGTGAGGTTGAACCATTTGAGAGATTCACCCTTTAGATTATGCAAATGCCAGGTTTGGATATTCTACTCTTTGAATGTTTTTGGTCTTTTTTCCAAGTATTTGTTCTTGTTTTGTCCCCTTAGCCTTCATAGGTATAAACCGTTAAACTATCATTAGAATAGGACATAACTAGGAATTGATGACTCTAATTGTTAAACTAAATAGGCCATAAATAAGTGTAAATCTACCACTCATCAATGATCAAAAGATCTAAAAGCGTGAATTTGCTCTCGGTGATTTAGTCTTTCTCTTAAATTTAAGGTTGTGCTTGTTTCCTAGCAAGCTCAAATCAAACTAGATGGGACTGTTTAGAGTTGTGCAAGTATTTTCACAAGAAGCGGTTGAACTTTGAGAATGACGAAGGCACAAAGTTCAAGGTGAATGGACAAAGGATATAAATCTTCTTAGGGAAACCTGAGGAAGTCAAAGAGGTGATTGAAGAATGTGATCTTGAAAAAGTCCATGTAATCAAGGAGTTTTTGTCGTGTCGCGACATTAAATCAAGTGTTTGGGAGGCAACCTGAGATGTAATTTAGTTACTTTAGTTTTGATTTTTAGGCTAAAATAAGTTAAATTAGGGTTTGTGTCAAAATAGTTCCAAGAAACTATAAAAGGAAGGCCTAATATTTGCTACATGTGCGGGGTACAAAGAATAATCTGGAAAATTATGAAGTGCAGAGGGTCCTACAGATGGGTCCTACAGGTCATAGGAATTTCCGTGGACTGTAAGCCATGTTCGTATAACCTTGGTGATATGATAATCATAAAGGATTTTTTCAACCGGTCCTATCTACATGTCGTAGTTAATTCGTTGAATCATAGATAGCAACTATAGAATTTAAGTCTCACTACAACTGCATTTTTAGGTCTAGGAGTGCATAGTCCGGATTGTAGAAATTTCTAAGGTCCATAGTCTATACTTGTGGACTCTAAGTATGTTTCTGAAATTTTGTTTTGTACAGAGTAAAACTATGGAAGCCTACTATGAATCTTAGGAAATCATATGGTCCATAGAAGGGCTTTCGTCGAACCCAGTCAGCTAATTTGAAAGAACTGATGTGTTACCCTTTTGATAATACCTTTCAGTTTTTAATTAATCCCCCATTTCCCTTTCCTTTCCAACCATTAGACTCCCCCTCCTTAACTAGTTTTCCCGTCCATTTCCCTATATTAAAAGTCCATTGATCCATTATCATCTGTACTTCCCATTGCTTCATTTCCATAAAGTTCGAGGTTCCCTACGAAATCCATTTTTTTCTAAAAGTGTTCAATGGGTGTGTCAATCAATATCAAAAGCAAAGAAGTTGAAACACTCACTCACATTGTAACGACCCAAGGGTATACCCTAGAAGAAATGATATCCTCAAGTCACCACACGGCGTATTAGACCTCTCGGAGGTCTCATACAAGCCCTTAGACATCATTCATTGCACATATATATATATATATATATATATATGTTAAGTCTCTTGTAGCCATCTTATAACACATGAATATCTTGGGTAACAGCCCATAAATCAATAAAAGGAAAATACTAAAGTCTATTACAACGTCTTTGAAACAAAATCTAACCATATCCATGTCCTCGAATCATGTCAGGACATACCAAGACTTGCTTAGGAGAATGCTATTCCCAAGCTTCCAAGAGACTCCTCTCAATTGCCACCTACACCTTTAGAGATAAAACAACATATGGAATTAGAACATTGAATGCACTAAGTAGGTGATATGCAATATAATCATGCTAAACGGACATTTGTATAAAACATGCTCTTTTATACTCTTTTGAAGAAAACTTCATAACATAAGTATAAGAACCACTTTTAACACATCATGCTCATATAAGACATATTCCAAGTAATATACATAATAGCATTACCAATATTTCAAACCATATAAGCATATAACCCTCCTATCCAAGGTTATCCTAAGACTTACTTAAGAAAGTCCAAAAGAGACCTCCCATATACCCTCTTCAAGCACACCTAAATAATCCTTAAGACTACCTAAGATAAGATTATTCCCTTTTTAACATTCAACTCACCGCCTAAGATGACTATAAGATTCACTTGAGTAAGACATGAAGAGACCACCCATACACCCTCTTCAAGTCTACCTAAGCAACCCTCAAAGCTACCCTAGATAGGGATCATTCTATTCAACATTCATTAACTTAAGTTAACAGTATTCATTAAAACACTTAAGAGATATTTCATAAAATAAGGACTTCACATAACGGTCTTGGAAAAGACCTAGGGAACCTACATCCTAGCATCTTCAAAGCCTACTCGTTCCATGTCTAGATAGCGTCTCATTCCACTACCTAAATGTTGTAGAACTTGTCCGACACTAGAATGTATCCCTCATGATGAGAATAGGCATTAACTGACATAGACCATACTAGATAGGCATGGAATCCGGAATCTACCCTACTCCGATGGAAGGTGTTCTACTTGCCAAGCGTATAACTAGGACACATCCCATGTAGGCACATGGTTAAGAAATATCAAGGGCTTCTTTTCACTATAGTCTCATTCTCAAGTAGAGCTACTACCACAAGCATATTCACTCGGTGCTTAGCCTTAGTTCTCATAGAGTAAGTTCATTCACAATATCAAAGATGGGTCCTCAAGGGATGCCACTCAATGGTCTATATAAGGATAGCTCATTAATTTTCTTAGAGATGGTTTCATGCCGTTCCGGCCAACCTATCCCTCAGTTCACCATTCACATAAGAAGGATACCATTACGGCTTTCAACTTCAAGGATATCTCAACCTTCTTTCAATATTGAAGGTCCCACATACTAGACCTTCTTTACTTGTTCAAGGTCATTTACTAGTCATACTTAGAAGGGTACAATCTTAGGTCTACCGATCGTAGACTTTCATTCAACATTCATCCATACACATACAAGACAAAGGTTCTTAGGCCTACTAAGTCAAGATGTTCGTATTCACATACTTAGCATGCATCAAGTAGAGGGACATAGTCTACCAAACAAGACACACACATTCTCATCATATAACATATTCAATAATATTCAAGTATCATGTAGGAACAACCAAGTCTACCTAGAAAGATACACTAGCAACACAACTAGAGACATCACCCTAGTCTATCATGGTCACATATAGCCAATTAGAGAGAATCATACTTCAACCTCACATATACATATACACATAATCCTTCATATTGATCATATACAAGCTCTAACATGACAATATCACAATTTACATAATAACAACAATGATAATGCCAACAAGGCCATGTTCGTTATGATTATAACACATAAGCTCTGCCACCTTAAGTGGACCATACCAATCAACACAATTCAATGCCTATACTATACAATATAGAGAGAATTAGGTCATCTTACCACCATTTCATCATCAACACCACCAATCCTTAGCATTCTCAATCAATTAACTTCACAAAGGCTCTTACCAATAGTCATATACACAATACTAAACCAAAAAATTAACCATACCAATGATCCAACAATATACAATATGAAAATCATCAATTTAAGGCAGCCTATATACAATTCTATCATGATCTATACATAATTCAATAGCCCAATACAATTTACATAAGAATTCAATGCAATTAAGTCATGATCAAATCACTCATATTGGAGCCAAAAATTGAAAATCATGATTTGCATGGGTTCATAGAGATTTTGATATAAAATCATTCAATTAACATCAACTCTATCATAAATCATTTATTCAAATCATTTTATGCAAAAACTCATGGCTAGAATTCAAAATAGAAGAACTCATGTTTTTTATCATCTTTGAACACCATTGAAATTGGCTCCTTGATTGGAATAATAGTCAAGGATGAAACACCATACCTATATTGAAGAAAATCCCACAAAATTGGCGGAGAAAAACTTGAAAATCTGTCTTCTTCCTTGGAGCTTCAAAGCTTCAACAATTGAGGTTTTGGAGAGAAGAAATGGAGAGGTTTTCTTTTGAGTTGAGGGTTTAGCTTGATTGGTGAGTTTTTGGGGTTTAAAAAGACTCAATAACCGTCAATAAGTCATCCCCAAATTAACCAAAAGACCCCTGCACTTATTGGACCTTTTAACCAATTCAAATTTGACTTAAAAACGACGCGACCAAATCTGGGAAGTCACTGCGCATCGCGTCCAATTCTTGGTTTTAGATTTTTTTTTGGGACAGAATATTTCACGTCGCAGGGCAAAAATTGACCTTTGAGTGTAGCTGGCGCGACGCGCCTTAGACCTCAAATCTTGGCTGCCTTGGCAGCTTCTTTGGCCCATGTTTGGGTCCTCCTCAAGGACCCTTTGGCTAGTCCTTGGGGCATCATTCTCGGACGTTTAGACCCTTTACATGTTAGCATATGTGTAGGTACCATAGATACCCAATTCCACCCTCATACCATACCATAAAACTCCATTACAAAACAATAACACACACTAGATCAACTTAGACTAGTTTTCGAACGTCTTGGAGTTTTTTGGATGTTTCATTTCCAAACTCCTCAAACTAACTTCTAACACTATAATTCACAGTTTTAAGACCTTATCAACTCATGACACACATGTTAGTCTCTAGTTTTACCTAGTACGTTTTAGTGGTGTTACATACAAAACTTAAATTAACTCACAAAGACACGAATTTGATATGCTTTTACCAATGTTTTTTAAGATTTAGGTTGTGATCATATGTTAAATACTTGTTTAGAGATAGGTTAGGCTATTAATGGGAATAAAATTCGAATTTAAGTGTGACATAAGCACATTGGTCTGGCATTTTGTGACGTATGAGGGTATCCTACGGATCATAGAAATTTCTACAATCTATAGTTGCCCTTCGCAGTAAGCCTTAAATGACCAATGATGCCCATCATGCACCTACCTTTATACAGTATCTATTTATCAGTCATAAAATTACGTTTCTTAGATAGGATTCGTACAAACACATACGTAAAGACATAATTTAAATATTACAGGGCCTATCTACGAATCATAGAAAGTTCTATGGTTCGTATATTAGTCTAGTAGTCATAAAAGGAATAAATTGGTAGCATAAGTTAGGAACTACGGGTTGACCTAGGATCCGTAGAACTTTTGACGGACCGGACTGTCAAACCTTAGTTCCAACTTTAGTGACTTAAAAAAAGACAATCCTTTCTTGTGGTTGGGTTCCTATGGACTGTAGAATTTCTACTGGACATAGGACCAAACCGTTGGACCAAAAACAGTGCAGTTTGTGTTATAAAATTGGTTTCTTAGTTTTATTTTCAACTTTCTTGCTTTGTTTTAGTTTTATTTTGGTACAATGAGTCTTCCTCATGTATGATTCCACCAAAGTGAAATTCACATAGAGAATGCAAGTCCACTACCATTCTTCCCCGGCTAGTTCTGGTTTCACATACTCCCTCTGTCCCTAATTACAAATCAACTTTTTCTTTGATAGTTGTCCCTAATTACTTGTCTATCTTGAAAAATCAAGAAATGGCAAAAAACAATTACTATTATACCCTCAATTGAATGACTAATTACTTTGATAAATGTAGAACCTTTCATCCACTTCATAATTAATAGGTGTAAGATGGTAAACTCACTATTTCATTAACTGTCTTTTAATAGGTGTGACAATTCAAAAGAGGATAAGTAATTAGGGACAAATGAAGTATTAGTTGCGGGAAGAACCACAAATGATGAACAAAGTTGTTCGAAATACAATTCGCACGTGAGAGAGGGCTCGCCCAAAGAACCATAGCCCACAAGACAGCGTCTTGAGGTGATTTTGGATCCACTCGGCATAGTCAGACCCCCACGAGGTTTAGTTCCCCAATCTGAAGAGGGAGATGAAAGCTTGAGTCAGTAGACTACTTCATAGGCAGGGTCAGTGTTGCTCTCGATTACACACACAAGTGTACGTGGTCGCACAAATAATATAGTTGATCTAAAAGAGTCAGATTATCGAACCCAAAGAACTTGTCGATTAATTATATTTACTATATTATACTAGTCAAATTATTTATTTATGAGTATCAAAAAATGATTTATAAATAAAATAATGCAGGAATTAAATATTAAGATTACCTTATTATGATCAAGAAATTTCAGGGTTGTAGCCTAGTCAGAATTCATGCATAGTATCTTTTTCCATGGACTTCAATTGGTTAGAAATCATTGATTTACAAGGTTGAATATATGATCATGATCTGCCGACCTCTAATATCCTACCACAATTGGCATTCTAACTACATCGTTGAGCATGGATTGACTACCCCAATTGCTGAGCATTAAGCTTTCATCTTGCTTAGTAACCAAGCAAGGTCTCTAGGTATATACAAATAAACCTTAATTTCTATAGAAGATCGTGCTCCTTTTGTCCAATATTTTATCCTCGTATACGTCTCCGGAGTTCAATTTGGATAACACATTTATCTCAGTGATGGTCAATCACGAAATACTATATCAAGAACAAGAGAATATTTTATATGATAACCAACTTAATATATAAAATTCAATACTAAACAAACATGCATAACCACATCCAAAGAATAAGGGTCTGTAGCTACTAATGCCTAAGAAAAGAAGAAAAAAAGAAGAAAAAGGATCCTAATAATTATGATGACTTTCCCAAAAAAATCTATCCCCCCCCCCTTAATAATTATTCACATGGACTATTTATAGATATTAAAAATCCTAAATAAAATAAATGAGTCCAAAATAAATTGGGTAAATCCAAAACCTAAAGGAATTGGGTTTACGTGTGAATAGTGGCCGACTCCAGCAATTCGTGATCTTGCCTTCGATAGTTGCCACGTGGAACATTTTGGTAAGTCCTCTAATTTGCAACAAAACGTTTGAATATATATATATATATATATATATATATATATATATATATATATATATATATATCAATTTAATTCATTAAATATATTATCAATTTAATTTATTAAATTATCTGCTTGATTTTCTTCTATAGCCTTTCATCTTTAATTTATTTTATCTCTAAACTTCTTCATCTTCACACCAATTTAATCATACAAATAAAGTATTAAAAAAATTCAATAAAATTTATTCTCAACAAGTACAAATTAAAATACTATATGTGAGATAATACTAATTAAAAATACGTATTTTTAGCCTAACATCAGTCGGCATCTGGTTCACAATTCGATTTAGGCTCGGTATAAATATGTCTCATGCCAGTCCAGAGAGGGAGATATGCACAACCCACTAGACCTTCTAAGCCAATACAAGTTGTGAGTGGACCGAATTGGTGGTGTGTGAGGGGCATGTTTCAGGTATATCTTGATGCAATCTTCCAAAATGCTAACAACAAGAATGTATAGCCTATTGTGCAAGAGGGATGGGTTATTACTGGAGTCTTCACACATTCATAGACATATATGAATTATTCAAGAGGCACAGGTGTGAGTGGATGGATGACTCATTATGAAAGTATAATAAATTATTCAAGAAGCACAGGTGTGAGAATTATATCCCTCCTACACTGTCGTGGCGAAAATGCCTTACCTTTGAAGGACAAAGAGGTGGATCAACCCCTACTTGTGACCACATTAGTACGGAATATTCCCATGGATTTATCGTAGTGCATAGTCCGTCGTTTTATTTAAGGCTCATCACATGAGCAGCCTATCGTTGCGGTTGAGCTTGACCACCAAATGTAGTTATTCTGGAATAAATCATCCATGAAGGATATGTCTAAGAAAGAATAGTTATTGAGATAGGTATCCAGATATATACCTTAGCAGGGTGTGGACACCTAGTGGATTCGTGACTTTTTTGCCCTATCAAGAAGGTTTCACTAAATTTTGTTTCAAAATTTTGGTGGTCTATTGTCCATGCTAGAGTATCTCCTACGATGGATCGGGTTGTGATGATTACATGCTTAATGGATGGATATGAGATTGACTTTGCCCGCATCATGATTGTTGAGATCCATGAGAGAGCTTTTGGAAAACTACTGCCCTTGTATTCTCATGTTTGATATTCTAGTTATGCATGATTAATATTGATGTTTTGACTGAGTTTACTAAGACCTTGGACGTCGATATAATTCACAATGAGGACAAACCGGCTGCACCGAGACGCGGCATCAAGTTTGATATACTGGCCATGAGTGAGGCACCCATACAGGAGTAGCTCGGTGAGGGAGATACTGCTAAGTCTTCTCAAAAGTCTCCTCCATCCACTTTTGTCCCTGCAGATAGCACACAACGTTCGTCCAAGGTCTCTCTAATTTTACCATAGCCAGACATCAGTGACTAGAGACTCAGGTAGCTCGATTGTTGTAGTATCTTTGACCCTAGGTCTGGACGATAGTTAAGGATTTGGAGAAAATAATTCAAGCAATGATTGAGGAGCAGAATCAAACCATACAACACCGGATATATTCCTTTGACTTGCAAATATTATCCCGGCCCCAAACTACGTTGAGTGCATATCTTATGGGGATCCAGACTGAGTTAGTTGTACTCAGGGATGATGTTAATGCATTAGTTGTTGTTGCTTCTTATGCACCTGATCCTTCACTTGCAGAGGATGAGATGAGGTTCTTGCGGTGTTATTTGGTGATGTAGTCCCCCTCGTGCGGCTGGGAAGTGCACGCGGACTGATGATGATACTGATGAGAGGGTTGAGTAGCGGTGCTCTAGAAAGAAATATCGGCATGCTATGGAGTATGATTAGCGACACTCTATAGTTGATGAGGATGTGAGACTAGAGAGAGCCCAACAGTTGGTATCATAAGCATCAGGATCGAGGGGCACTACTGACAGTGCTCCTTAGATTATTTCAAAAGACATGACTGATGGCGTCCCACAGACCACTTTAGAGGAGCACATTGTTGCACTGGGTCCCCACCGACGAACACAAATGTTTCTGTATAGTTCTTTTGTGCTTAGGCGCTACAAGTTTGTCTTCACCGTTGAATCTTTACTTTTTCATGCATTGGGGGCACTGCACATTCTTTTCTATGGGGATAGGGTGAATCTAGTAAGAGTGCTAAGGATGAATTCTAAATAACTCGAACACTCAGACCATGCCTTCGGGCTTTATTGCCTATGTTCTTTTCCCCCCAGGACTATTTAGTTTCTATTAAACAGGCATGCTTCAGATGTTGATTATAAAAGTACACTAGAAATAAAAGCATGATGGTCGATTGCATTAAATTGGTAACCCTCTAAATTCTTATGTTTGAGGTATATTTGTGTAAATGATAAAGTTAACTTTGTAGGATCTTGTATGAAATAATAGGAACTAATACGATAATATGACTTATGTTGAAGTATGAACCAGATACACTGATAATATGATAGTGAATGATGTGTCATATGTGTGAGAGATTATTTGTTCTTTGTTACATGATATGTCAATCTAGAAGTTACCCTGTTAGTCTTGCTATGATGACTTAACTATTAATTAGGAAAGGATCACAGGTCAATGTTGAAATTGATTAGACTAAAGCCTAAAAACCACCAACCACATGAATATGCTCCCTTCTATCCAAATTGTTGTGCTTGAATTAGACCATTCTTTAAATTTATTAGACCATTCTTTCAAATTACCGAATTCACCATCCCATGATAATAGTATACCTTTGTTTTGGCACTGGTCCCTCCTTTGACATTCTGCACCTCAAATTAGGTTAAACCCTAAGTTGTGGGTGGCTACTATAGACGAAAAGAAGAAAAGAAAGGGGTACGAAAAGAGTTGTGTATTGAGAAAATAAAAATATTAAGATAGTGTGGCAGAATAAAGAAAACAAAAAGATCAAAGAATGAAAATCTGAAGAAAAAGTTGAAACGAGCAAGTCAAAGCCACACCCGAGCTTTAACGAATAATTTGGAGAAAAGAAAAATGAAGGTGATTTTGGATTGGTTGTAAAAGAGGAAAATATCCGATGTAATTTCAAGTAGGGTATATACACTGCATATGACCCTAAGCCTATGTTACAAGCTAAGAAATTCCTATAGCGATCCTAATTTGACGGTTTGAGAGTTTAAGTGTAGTAAATAATTCAAGCCTATGGTATTTTGCATGTACTCCAGTGACTTCAATTATGAGAGTGAGTATATACTGAGTCCCTGAAATTGAACTATATATCAATACTTGTGTGAGCAAATGGATTTCTTTGCAGTGACGGCAGAGTTACATTATTGAAGAGTTGTTATCCTGGTGATTGTTATATGTCTATGTGAATATATCTATTGGTGTGTCCATGTCATAAATTGATCCACATGTGTTGGATTTTTGTTGAACTTAATTATCGCATTGTGCTAAAAATAAAAATGGAGGATTGATTGTTGGGAAAAATGTCATGTGATTTCTTGGGTTCGTGTTGTTTTGTGTTAGTAGTATCGCTTGAGGACAAACAACAATCTTAAGTTGATGGTGTTGATCTATCGCGGATTCACGGTACTTATAATACTTTAAATTTGAAGATTTGTGTGTCTTAAGCATTTGTTATTAGATTTAATTATATTTTACTTGTATTTTATAGAGAAATAGATTTTGGAGAAGACCGGATGAGAAAAGGGTGAAACGGTAGTTTTTGGAGTTTTGATGACTCAACCTATTAGCTGTAGACCATTCTACAAGTCGTAGGAATGTTTCATGGACTGAAGCAATAAAATTTAGGGTCAAGTATAAAACGATGAGACCAGACTACGAGTCATAGAAAAGCATCAAACATTTGAGTCCTAGTACTTGAAACTACAACATGCTAGGAAGGGTCGTGCAAAGTTCTACGGGTCATAGAACATACCCATAGAAAAGTCCAGGAGTTAAGAAGTGAAACTGATGTTGACGGAAGGCCTTTACAAACGGTAGGAATTCCTAGGATCCATAGGACCAAGTTGTAGAAGTGAATGTGTGAGTAGTAGAAAGTGTGTATGGTTTTTGGTTTAGAAACAGTAACGGGGATCTTGTTCATGCTCAAGCTCGAGGAATTGGTCTAGCCACGAACATAGAGGCAGAGACTAAGGCAATACAAGGATAACATTGAATTTCAACGAATTCAAATTGAAAGACACTCCCTTAAAATATAAAATGTCATATAAAAGAGTTGGAGAATACCATGGGAGATAGCAGAAACAGTAGAAGACATTAGGAAATATATGCAAAAAAACAAAATGTTAGCATTAAGAACATTTTTAGAGAAGTAAATCAAATGGCAAATTATCTTGCAAATCTAGCTATTAACCAAGTAGGCTTTCAAGAATTTAAAATTTTTACAGAGTTGCCAACAATAGGTAAACACATCATCAATATTGATAAAGCACGGATTACAAACATTAGGGTTAAAACTAAGGAAATTAGGTCACATGAACATCCAGCAGATCGAATGTAAACAAGCAGGGAAGGGGTATAGTAGAAAAATATACAGAAGAGTATGTTCTTCAGTGGGAATCAATACACCAGCGATAATAAATTATTTTTTTAGGTAGTCTATGTAATCTTGTATCAGTAAGTAAGGGGTACAACATCATATTTTACAAAAAAGCAAGGAGATCAACACGAAATCCAAGTAGATATCTCGCATGAATTTCAAAATCAACTAACATATAATAAAGGTTGGTCAGATATAAAATAAAAGAGAAGGAATAGTAGAAAGGTAAAGAACGAACCAGTGTTGATATTCGCAGACTTCCATGAACTCCACGGTCTGGTGGAAAACACACTACCTCCTGCTCAAATGAAAAGGGAAGTTAGATGACAAGTTTTGAGCAACGGAAAACAAAAAATAAAGAAGGAAAATCGGGTACCTTTCAATAGAGAATGCTTATGTGCTACAGTAAAGGGAGAAAATGAGGTATAAGACAGAAACAAACTCAAAGGAGGATGAGGCAAAGAAGAGATTCCGGCGAGAACTAGATGGAAACAAAAGTGAAAAAGGAAAGGGAGAAAGAGGCAGAACATGTTAGGAACTTTCATATTGTGTTTAATGGTTTCAACTTTTAATGGGTTGGATTCAAATGCTTACATTTTTATTTGAATTATTTTTAAAAAAAAAAAAGACAATTGGATACTTTGTTCTTTCAGACATGAGAATTATTCTAGTGAACACTTAGTCCAATTAATTCTTGAAGTATCGGTTTATAAAATAGTTTTTGTTCATCAAATCAAGATTTCAGATTTCAATTATTTTAATTGTAAGATCATGATTTATTTTAACAAACTTAATATGAATTGTGATTACCAAAGCATGAGTAGCTAAATTCACAACTAGGGTTGTTAGAATATGAGGAGTTAATAAAAGAGACCTAATACATAGTAATTCTTGAATAATGTTTATGCATGTATTATTAATATCTTCATTATGATTGTTTTAATAGAGGCCTACGTTATAACCCGCCTTAATCCTACTTGTCGGACCAAGGAAGTAACAAATGGAAAAAGAGATTAAACAATAGAGATTTGATGTGATAGTATGTCGTCTAATAACTTGAACACCACCTTTATGAAGGCTAATATGGGGTCAAGGGTCAGTGTTAGTAAGACACACACCCGTAGACCGACCAAGCTGCATGGTAAACTTCCTTCTTTGTACAACCAATCAATCAGGAGATACATAACTTGTCGATTTTGCATGTTAGACACTTGACAAGGTAACTATTATAAGGTTTATTGTGTTAAGAACTTGTGGAAAACACATATACCCTAGTTTCATCTAGTGTTTTTTAATTTTACAAAACGTTAAATTATGTTTACTTGGTTGCTTGTTACCAAATTCAATCAATTAATATTTTGTGTTAGAACCCCTCTTTTTTTTTTACGTAACCTAACCAAAAGTATAATCATTAGTAAGTTACCCTAAATCTAGACTTCATTATTCGTGGGATTGACCCTAACTTATGTTAGGTTCTTTATTTGAACAACAACCGTTTATACTTCATCAGGAAGGTATAATTTAGGCGTATCAATTAATCACAAAAGAAAATTTTGATCTTGAAAGCATTAGTTTGAAATATGAAATATATATATTTAAAATTATGTAAATATTTTATAAGTCATAGAAATTGACAATTCAAAATAAATGTGAGGCATATGAAAAAAAGTTTTTGTCTTTTGAAAGCCAAAAGATATCACTGACAATTACAATATGTATTCTTTTTTCTTTCACCCGATGTCTGATTTCTTCATTCTTCAGAGGGTTGAACTATAATTGTTTCTTCACCAAATTTTCACATGCGATCCCCAATTTTAATTCCTCTTTCACAAAGTTTTAAAAATGAATTTATTATTTTTTTCTTTCAGAACTTCTTTTGTTTTTGGTTGTGTGATTGATTTATATTTTTTTTAAATGTGATTTAAAACTGGTCATGGCTATAATAGGAAGATCACACATGGCTCTCCAAAAGTAATTAAAAAATATAACCAGTTAATCCTCCAAAAAGGTGTGGCTTTTGACTTTTTTAAAAAACAAAAACATGTTTTAAAATTTTTAAAATGCGTGTAAAATATGAGAAAATAGACAAATGGCCATCTATCTATATCTATTCTATATTACCTTAAAAGCATGAACTCCTAACTTGAATGTTAAATTACTATAATATTCCTAACTTAGATTGTGCTTTTTTCGATGAGTTGTGACTTTTTCGATAAGTTGTGACTTTTTTCAAAAGGGTTGTGAATTTTCGATTAGTTTTGACTTTTCAAAAGAATTGTGACTTTACCAAAGTATTGTGACTTTTCTTAAAGGTCATGACTTTTCGGATAAGACACAAAAAACACTTGTTGAAACTATCCTTAATTTACTATAAATAGAGGGGCTTCCTCTCATTTTTATTTCATCCTCTCCTCTTACTTGGTTATCCTCTTCAATCATCATTATTCACATATTTTCTACATTTGAATTGTCACATTGAAGTATCTTCATGTGCTTCTATAGATAAAAATTTTATTTTCCATTTTGCATGACTTTGAATTTAAAGTTTCACAATTTGATTAATTTCCAGCTAATTAGCATATCATTTCTCAATTTTACATTTTCATATACTTTCTTGATGAACTTTCATTAAATTTATGTTTTTAGTTTGCATGTTTCTTCAAAAAGAATTGAAAGCATTGTATTTCTATATTCAACATGTGTCTTCAAAAATTAATTGGGAAGCATTGTATTTCTCTCTTCAATCTCTCTTTTTCTTTTTAAATTTTAAAGTTTATTAATCATGATGTACAAAGAGTTACAGTTTGAGCTTGACATCCAAACATTTTACAGATCATAGACATGAAACAAACACTGTTTCTATGCAAAATAAGTGATAATTGGTATTTTCCCTTATGTATTTGGATTTTTACAAATTTTTGTTGCATGGATATTTTACATTTAATTAAGATTTTAGAAGAACGATGAGTGAATAATTTTCAGGTTGATATATGTGAAGACTATGGTACTTTTTACTTTAGTCCAATTTAATTAAATTTAATTTTTCGTTGTTAGTCCATATTTGTTCTTCTGAACTACATTGCCCCTTTCTTCTCCTCGAATATTTCAGGTTTGCTGCTTTATTCTATAAAAATTAGCATTTTTATTTTTTGAAATCATTTCTTGTGGAATTTTTTACATGTACAGTTATATGTTAGGTTGAATACCGCGTGTGAAATTTAGGATATTTGATGACTAAATTATTATTTTTAGTAATAAAACTTGTGAAAAAAAAATTCCTTTTCAATTATTAAATTGCATAAATTGTCTGATTTTTCATGATGTTCTAGCCATCTTAATTTCTGTTCCTGATATTGGTTGAGTCTAGACAGTAACTTATCTTTTTTTATTAATAAAGAAAATGATCATTTTCTAGTGATACCTTTATGTTATGATTTTGAATGGGTTGTGATAAAAATATATAAACATTACCAAAAATGCAACATAACTATAGATATTCATCCCTTTCTTAATTTACCATAGTACCTTAAATTCTAATTTTCAGTAGCCCTTAATTTCAATTAGCAGGAAGTCACAAGGTAATTAGTAGAAAAATCACCCTAAATTTTAGCAAAGATGAATCAAGGAGGTCTCAAGGACTAATCTCTTTTTACCATGAGGTTGGTTAGCTAAATCTCAAAAAAAAATTATAACAATGGGTGGTTATTAGGACGAATTAGATATATGATAGGTGTTGATTTATTATATTGAAAATAATATTTGATTGATTGTTCATTTCGCTGTCGTATTGAATCATACAATAAGAATTTGTGATCCTTTCCTGAGAGTCTTTTTATAGAGATTCATGATGATTACTCAAAATATGTTGATTTGGAAGGAGATAGGTCAATAAAGGATGTTTCACTTGAGGAAAGTGATATAAATGGAGCATAAATATATATATATGGATTCACAAAATTCCTTTTAGTGAAAAGATAGCTTACAAATCAGAAAAAGAAGTGATTTAAAGGCAGAAATATTAAACTGAATATCAAAATCTGAACTTCGAAATTCACCTCGCTTTCTGAATTACTTTGTTTATATATTATATTATTCAACTTGATAAGAACCATACTTAACTTGGGGAATTACATTGAGTGTAATATTATTGTTGTTGTTGTGATTTGATAACAATTTTTTCTAAAATTAAAATATTTTATTGCATTCGCATATATCGTTTGAAGCGAGGTTTTTTTTTTATAATATTATTTTGTGTTTCGGATGAGAAGAAAAAAAGTAACCACTATTATAAGTCTTTCATGTATAATCTTTATGTTTGAATCATTAAAAGTTGTTAGTCATCACACTTGAGTATGAATGTAAGTTGAATTCCACTAATGTGTTGTGATAAAAATATATAAACTTTTCAGTAATATGGAATAAACATTTTGGTATTGTCTCTATACTAAATTAAAATCTAATAATTGTTAAAAATGGGAACATAAATTAAAAGTCCTATTTATTTCTATATGTATAAAACTTATTAGAAATTCAGCTATTGCACATTAATTCTTTAGTTATAACATTATAAATGTTCTAAGTTGTTACTAATTATTTCAAACATTATTCACACTCTTTTACATTCTTTCGTTATAATATTATAAATTTTCATAGTTATTGCATTAATTAGGGAAAAGGCATAAGTACCCCCTCAACATATGTCTGAAATCCCAAAGACACACTTATACTATACTAAGGTCCTATTACCCCCTGAACTTATTTTATTAATAATTTTCTACCCCTTTTCGGTCTACGTGACACTAGTTTGAAAAAAATGTGAACACACGCTGGGCCCACAAGATAGTGCCACGTAGGCCGAAAAGGGGTTGAAAATTATTTATAAAATAAGTTTGGGGGGCAATAGGACCTTAGTATAGTATAAGTGTGTCTCTGGAATTTCGGGTATAGGTTGAGGGGGTACTTGTGTATTATCCCCATTAATTATATTTATCTTTCATATTTCCTTATATTAGTCTTTCACCAATAGTTTTTCATATTATTATACCGCCCCTATGTATGTTATAACACAGTGTTGAAGTATATAAACTATATCTTTTTGAGGTGTAAGATAAACATGTGATTATATATATGATTTCAGAGATTAGGTATGGACAGTCAGATAAGTATGTTTGATTTATGTACAAAATCAATCGAGAAGTCAAATATGAGAGCCAACAAAACGACATCTATTATGTTATGACTTATAAAATAAAAATTAGAAAAAAACATTAGTTCTAAAAAATATATCTAAATAGTTTAACGTGGAATACATCTGCAAGTACATCTGGTTAGATGACAAGAAAAATGCACAACAAATATTGTCTATAAGGTAATATTAATACGATACGACTAATTATATGATTGAACCTCATCAATTTGAAATAAATATATACATTATTATATTTTACTAATAAAACACTTTATTGACCATCCTTATAGGTTCTCGTGAATAAGATATATATATATATATATATATATATATATATGGTGATCCGCATCAAACATTCACAAAAGAATCTACAATATTACTTTGAACAAAACTTATTATTCAAATCTTCACTTAAATAAGCAATTCTATTTACTATAAAATATATTTTCTGAATTTTTAATCATGTGCAACGCACGTGTCGAAAAACTAGTTCTAATATAAACACTTTCACATCATCATACCTATGTTCCTTCTTTGCATACATATAGACCCGACTAGGTTTCATCCCCTGACCAAACACCCGACACTCGATTTGAGACTCGATCCTGACCTTGACACCTAATTCACAAACCAAACTTGACCAACACCCGAGCTCGATCCAAGACCCCAAACTCAACCCAAACTTGAACCTGACCCGAGAGCCAACTTTGACCCTGACTCGAGAACCATACACGAAATTGACCTCAGACCCAACCTCGACCCTGACACATGACATGAGACTCGATAACGTTCCTGAGACATGACCTTGAGACTTGAACCCGACCCTGACCTAAGACACAACCCTAGACCCAACTTTTATCACGACACCTGGTTTGAGACCTGACCAGTATAACCTCAAAAAATTGAAGTTGAGTAAGGTAAAGGAGTTGCAGATTTTGGGTTGACTAATGCAGGGTCTACGGGGCCTGTCTATGGTTCGTAGAAGGTTCTACGGGCCGTAAAAGAAAATCGTGGGAAGGGTTTTTGAAATCTGGAAATTTTCAAGTCTCTGATTATGGTATATGCATAAAAAGGATGAGCTATAAGTTTTTACTAGCCATAGTAAGTACCCATAAAGTTTGATCGGACTTGATGAATTTTGGGATCCTTAGACCGACGGTTAGACGTATGAGTCATCCAATCTATTACGGACCATATATGGGGTGATGACTCGTCAAAATGATTCGTTGCTATTGCCCGAGATTTTGAGTCCAAGTAAATAATTCTATAATTGAATAGAACGGTCCATAATAGTTTCTATGGATCGTAGGTCGAAGTCGTAGGGTCTTCTAGCCATATTTAATTAATGCTAATTTTGTTATTTTCCAACAAGTAACCTCTAAATTACGTCGTTTTGTCCCTATAACTTTTTCTACCGTTAAAACAAAGCCTAACACTCTCATTCACTTAAATTTCCCCAAATCCCTCAAATCTTCTTTTACAAAATTCTCTCAAAGAACTAGGGTTTTAAGATTCGAGGTCTCTTTCCCCTTGCATACTTAGGGTTGTGATTGTCAAGGTATGTGGGAATTCACCAACGGATCTCTCTTATCCATTGGGTCTGATGTACCGTGGTTTCACGGTATTTTTAATACTTTTTTCTTAAGTTTAGTGTGTGTCGAAAGCCTTTTTTGTGTTGATTTTTATGTAAGTTTCTCTTTGTTTGCAGAAAATCTGTCCAAGGATGAACGCGGAAGTTTTTGAGAAAGAAATGCAGAAGAGACCACCTACGGAATCCATGACGGTCCGTCGAGGCTGTGACGGTCTGTAGGTGGCATCGTAGTGAAGGGAGAAGTTGCTGAAGGAAAATGGGGAAGTCTGACTAAGTGTGGGATTACGGAAGTCCATGACGGACCGTCATAGCCACGACGGTCCGTCCTGCTTGTTCGTCGTGATGATCAGAGAAGTAGTCCCAGTACCCAAATTCCAAGAAGTTCAAGTATTTTGGAACGAAGACCCTCGACGGACCGTCGTGCTTGAAACGGTCCGTCATACCTGTCCGTCGAGGGGATTGAAGAAAGCAACAGAAGAATGTCTAAAGTATGGGACGACGGAGGCTATGATGGTCCGTTGTGTCCATGACGGTCCGTCACGTGGTCCGTCGACCCAGACGCGTTTGGACAGATTTTTAGTAAATAGAATCCTTATTTGATTAGATTTTGTTTTTATTATAAATAGTTGGAAAAACCTCATTTTTGGGGTTAGACTTTCTGGATAATTTTTAGTTTTTAGTTCTTCTATTATAGTATTGAATTCTCGATTTTGGGAATTAAGATACTTTTTTGGGAATTGATTGTTGGTGATTTTGTTGATTATTCAAGTTAAATTATGGGAAACTATTCGTTTTCATAAAAGTAAGTGCATGAATTCTTCCATTAACAGTATGAATTGTGTAATTATGAACATGGGTAACTAAACCTCATAGTTAGGGTTGTGGGAACCAGAATAACAAGGTAAAAATCTTACTTAAATAACAATTCTAGAGTGGTGTCTTGCATGTATTGATAATTCTTTCGTGTAGAAGTCTTTTTAACGGATGGCCAACGTTAGAACTCGCCTTAATGCTACTTGCCGGACCAAGGAGGTAGATAATAAGAAAAGAATTATCAACATAGATTTAGTGTAGACTATCTAATAGGCTAGTATTGGTTGGTACGAGTTAATAACTTAGTCAAATACCGAATACGATGTTTAATATGAGGTAAAGATTAGGGTTAGTATAGCAACACACGTAGCCGGACCAAGGTGCGGAGTGAAATTCTCTAGATGCCGGACCAAGGATTTAGAGATACATAACTTATCACTTTACATGCAAGATATTAGGATAGAATTGTTATAGTTAGATTTACCAAGTTAGGAACCTGTGGAGAACACTTAAGCCCTAGTTACTTTTATAATTTGATTTAACTCCGAAAGCTGAATCTGTTAGTTGTTCATTTTTATTTAGTTAATCTGTTTCATTAATTTAGAAATAAAACCCCCCTTTTTGTCTTTTGTTTTCTCGGAAAATAGTTGGCTAAATAATAGTAATAATAGAATAAAGTTAAGTCTGAACTATTTTCCTTGTGGGATCGATCTCAACCACATTAGTTGGGTTCTTTACTTGATACAACCACTTTACTTCTTATTTGAGAAGTAAATTTGAGCGTATCAAATTTTGGCGCCGCTGCCGGGGAAAGTAGCTTTTAGAACTTAAACTTATTACTAAAGTTTAGTCAATATTTTCCTGATTTTACTTTTTCTGTTGTTTTTGATTTTTTTTCTAGAAATAACGTCCTTGTATGCCAAATACACGGAGAGGAAGAGAACTCTTGTTTCCCTACGATCACGAGTTAGAGCGTACACTACGCAATATGAATCGAAACTTGGGTATAAATGATGATGATCCAAACCAGAACATCCCAGCTCCGGTTGATGCTCATGGTCGATTATTACCTGAGAATCCTGGTCAAGGTGCACAAAGGGGACAAAATCCTGCTCCACGTCCTCAAGAATACTACACAGGTTATGATAATATTGCAGATTCTGATGGGCCACTTGTCTTGCCCCCTCTACCAGAAGGTCACACCTTTGTAGTCACTAGTAGTCTAATGCAAATGCTCACGGCTAGAGGTTTGTTATCAGGACTACCGTCTGAGGACCCACATGCCCATATAGCTAAGGGCAGTGTGTAAAAGCTGTGTAGGGAGGCCTGATTTGAATTTGGATGTAATAGGGCTAAGAGTATTTTCTCTCTCACTGACGGGAGAGGCTGCTATTTGGTTCACTGAGCTCCCTTATAACTCAATTTTCACTTGGAACCAACTAAGGGACATTTTCTTAGCACGTTACTACCCGGTCTCCAAGAAACTAAATCACAAAGACAGAGTGATCAACTTTGTGGCACTACCAGGAGAGTCAGTTAGCAGTTCTTGGGATAGGTTCACTTCATTTTTGAGAAGTGTCCCCAATCACCGCATAGTTGATGAGTCACTGAAAGAATATTTCTACCGGGGACAGGATGATAATAATAAAGCGGTATTGGATACTATAGCAGGTGGTTCTTATGGGGAGTGTCCTTATGCTGAAATTGCCGAAAAAATAGAGAAAATCTCCCGGAATAATAAAGCATGGAGTACTAGGAAATCAGATACTGGGAGAAATACTTTTGTAGTTCAATCCACACACAACCCAGCCACAGATGAGATTCGTGAAGAGATGGCACAGATGAGAACTGAGCTTGGGTTGGTGTTAAAACATGTCACTGGGGGTGCAGAAAAGATAAACGCAGTGAACTACTTGTCTAAACCACCACCACCAACTGATGAATATTATTATGAGGAAGATTCCTATGCAGTAAATGATCAGACGGGGGGTTTCCGACCGAATGCCCAAGGCTCCAATCAGGAGAATTGGCGCCAAGGTCAAGGGAATCAAGGTCGGAACTATGGTAACTACAACCGTGAGGGTAATTATGTCCATGATGGAAATTACAACCGCGACAACAACTTCAACAGGGGTAACTATGGTAACAGAAATGATAGGAGTGGGCCCTATGTTCCTCCTCAAAATCGTGAAGTTGCTCCTAGGGATGGTGGAGGTAGTATGGCGCGAGTTGAGGATATGTTGCACAAGATGATGAGGAGGTTCGATGCTAGTGATGAGCACACCAAAGAGTTAAGGAGTGATGTAGCGGGTATTGGACAGAAAGTCGATACACATGCCATATCAATTAAGCAGCTTGAATTGCAAATGGCTCAATTATCTGCAACTGTGAACACACGGTAACCGGGCACTCTTCCTAGCAACACTGTCCAAAATCCGAAAAATGATGGACACTGTATGGCAATTACTACTCGTGGTGGTAAACAAACTATTGACCCACCTATGCCGTCTATTGTGGAAAAGGTGATGAGAGATAATGATAAAGTGGTAGAGGTTAGTGATGAAGTAGAAGATAACACTGAAAAAGATACTGAAGTGCCTAAAAAGGTAACTCCCATGCCTAGACCACCCCCCCTTTCCTCAAAGATTAGTGAAAAAGACCGAGGATGGTAAATATCGGCGTTTTATAACAATGTTGAAGCAACTTTCTATCAATGTCCCTTTGGTAGAAGCTCTTGAACAAATGCCCGGTTATGCCAAGTTTATGAAAGATTTGGTTACAAAGAAAAGATCGGTCACTTTTGAGGATGATGACAGAATGCAGCATTGTAGTGCTATTGCTACAAGGTCTTTAGTGCAAAAGAAAGAAGATCCGGGTGCATTCACTATTCCTTGTACAATCGGGTTATTACATTTTGCGAAAGCATTATGTGATCTGGGGGCAAGCATAAATCTCATGCCCCTCTCGATTTACAAGAAGTTGGGTTTGGGTGACCCAAAGCCCACTGCGATGCGGCTAGTGATGGCTGATAGAACAGTAAAAAGGCCTATAGGGATACTCCATGATGTGCTAGTAAAAGTGGAGTCGTTCATATTTTCGGCAGATTTTGTTATTCTTGATTATGAAGTCGATTTTGAGGTGCCTATTATTCTTGGGAGGCCATTCCTTACTACGGGTAGAGCTTTAGTTGATATGGAAAAGGGGCAGATGAAATTTTGGTTGAACAATGAAGAAGTGACTTTCAACATTTGTAGGTCCATGCGGCAGAGTGGTGAGCTTCAATCGGTATATGCCATATCCTACAAAGTTGGTGAATCACCCGAGACACAAATAGAAGAACGTCTAGGTGTAGAAGCACTGGCGGCAGTGATAATGAATTTTGATAATAAATGCATTGAAGAATATGGGTCATTAGTCGCTGCTCTTGATCATGGTAATGTTCGGTTTAAACCGAAGAAATATGAGCTAGACATGAAGAATCGCGAGTCTCCACCCACTAAACCATCCATAGAGGAGGCTCCAAAGCTAGAACTAAAAGCTCTCCAACCTCATCTCAGGTATGAATTCTTAGGAAACGGTGACACATTGCCGGTAATCATTGCATTAGATCTGAATGAACAACAAGTTGAGAGTTTGGTCAAAGTGCTAAAAAGGTTCAAAAGAGCTATTGGGTGGACCATTGTGAACATTATTGGGATCCCTCCTGGTATTTGTTCTCATAAAATCCAACTCATGCCCGATCATAAACCAAGTATTGAGCACCAGAGACGCTAAATCCACCTATGCAAGAGGTCGTGAAGAAGGAAATCATAAAATGGTTGGATGCTGGAGTAATATATCCGATCGCCGATAGTAGTTGGGTATGCCCTGTTCAGTGTGTACCTAAGAAAGGGGGAATAACTGTGGTCCCCAATGAAAAAAATGAACTTGTTCCAATGAGGCCGGTGACTGGATGGAGGGTGTGTATGGATTACCGGAAATTAAATGCATGGACTGAAAAGGACCATTTTCCCATGCCCTTCATGGATCAGATGTTGGATAGACTCGCTGGAAAAGGGTGGTACTGTTTTCTTGATGGTTATTCAGGGTATAATCAGATTTCTATTGCACCAGAAGATCAAGAGAAGACCACTTTTACTTGTCCATATGGGACCTTTGCATTCAAGAGAATGCCGTTTGGGTTGTGCAATGCACCCGCCACATTTCAGAGATGTATGATGTCAATATTCTCCGACATGGTAGAAGATACTATTGAGGTTTTTATGGATGATTTTTCTGTGGTTGGTGAATCATTCGAGCGATGTTTGAGCCATTTGTCAGAGGTTCTTAAGAGATGTGAAGACTGCAATTTATTACTCAATTGGGAAAAATGCCACTTCATGGTCAAAGAAGGTATTGTTTTGGGCCATCGTATTTTAGAAAAGGGCATAAAAGTTGATCGAGCCAAAGTCAAGGTGATAGAGAGACTTCCTCCACCTATCTCTGTAAAAGGTGTGAGAAGCTTTCTTGGACATGCAGGTTTTTACAGGAGATTCATCAAAGATTTCTCAAAAATTGCACATCCATTGTGCAAACTGCTGGAGAAAGATTGTAAATTTTATTTTGATGAATCCTGTCTTAAAGCATTCGGCGATCTAAAAGAAAAATTGGTATCAGCACCTATCATTATTTCTCCGGATTGGAGGAGTCCATTTGAGGTGATATGTGATGCGAGTGGGGTTGCCCTTGGTGTGGTATTGGGACAAAGAAGGGACAAAATCCTTCATCCCATTTACTATGCTAGTAAAGCCCTCAATGAAGCTCAGAAGAACTATATAGTAACTGAACAAGAGCTCCTTGCAGTAGTATTTGCTTTTGAAAAATTTCGCTCCTATTTGCTAAGTACTAGAGTTATAGTGCATACTGACCATTCAGCCCTGAGATATTTGATGGCAAAGAAGGATGCGAAACCGAGGTTAATTCGTTGGGTATTACTACTACAAGAATTTGACTTTGAGGTAAGGGATAGAAAAGGGACCGAAAATCAAGTTGCTGATCACTTGTCCCGTTTAGAAGATGAAGCTATGAGAGAGTTGGGGGATAAGAATGATATTGATGACACGTTCCCCGATGAGCATGTATTGGCTGCCTCACAAGACCTGATTCCATGGTTCGCAGATTTTGCGAACTACTTAGCTAGTGATATTGTTCCATCGGACTTGTCTTTTCATCCAAGGAAAAAAGTTCATGTACGATGTGAAGAAGTTTTTTTGGGATGAACCATACTTATACAGGAGTTGTGCTGATGGGCTTATTCGGCGTTGTGTGCCAGAAGTTGAGATGTTGAGTGTTTTAGAGGCATGCCATTCCTCACCCTTTGGTGGACATCATAGTGGTGTCCGGACTGCTCATAAGATCTTACAATGTGGTTACTATTGGCCAACTATTCATCAAGATGCTCATGAGTTCACCAAAGCATGTGATAGATGCCAAAGAGATGGCGGCATTTCAAGAAAGCAAGAGCTCCCTCTAAACCCTATTCTTGTGATTGAGTTATTTGATGTTTGGGGTATTGACTTTATGGGTCCGTTTGTGAGTTCTCATGGAATGAAGTATATTTTAGTAGCAGTTGATTATGTATCTAAGTGGGTGGAAGCCATCGCCCTCGGAAACAATGAGGAGAAGAGTGTCACTGCATTCTTGAAAAAGAATATATTCTCTCGATTTGGTACCCCACGGGCAATTATTAGTGATGGGGGATCCCACTTTTGCAACAAATTGTTCAAGGGATTATTGGAGAAATATGGGGTTCTCCATAATGTGGCCACTCCTTACCATCCTCAAACTAGTGGGAAAGTTGAAGTATCAAATAGGGAGATCAAACAGATTTTGTCAAAAACAGTGAACGCTAGTAGAACAGATTGGTCAAGGAGGCTTGATGATGCTCTTTGGGCTTACCGGACAGCGTATAAGACTCCCATAGGTATGTCCCCATACCAACTAGTATATGGTAAAGCATGTCATCTTCCTGTTGAATTAGAGCATAAAGCCATGTGGGCTATGAAGAAGTTAAAAATGGACTGGAACGAAGCTGCAGAACAACGGTTAAATGGGTTAAATGAACTTGGTGAATTTCGCCTAAAAGCTTATGAAAGCTCAGCCCTCTACAAAGAAAAGATGAAGAAGTACCATGACCTAAAAATCCAGAAATGAGAGTTTATGATTGGAGATTCGGTGCTTTTATTCAACTCTAGATTGCGCTTATTTCCGGGCAAGCTCAAGTCCAAATGGACTGGCCCTTACTTGATCACCCAACTATTCCCTCATGGAGCGGTTGAGTTGGAGAACAAGGAAGGTGTGCGGTTTAAGGTGAACGCACAACGTATCAAAATCTATATAGGTCATGCGGAATCGGCGAATGAGGTGATTGAGGTATATCATCTTGATGAAGTCTGAGTAATCGAGTGTCCTCAGTCGTGCCGCGACGTTAAATCAGGCGCTGGTTGGGAGGCAACCCAATATTTATCATCTAACCACTTTATAGTTTTTCTTTCCAGTAACGGTAACATTTTCTATTAATGGGTTATAAATTTTCAGGTAGCACATATCCAGGAAGTTCTGCAGAAAAATTACTCTACCACATTCACTGACGGATACATCGACGGACCGTCACGCCTGTGATAGACCGTCGCATGACTCCGTCGTGCCAGGTACGCTCTTTAGTGTTTTTTTTTTAAGAATTAGGGCACATGCGACGGACCCTATGATGGACCGTCACATCTTCGACGGACCGTCATCGGGGTTTCGTCACTTCATTACCCGGCTACCCGACCCGACCCGACTAAAGAATTTCAAAAGTTTTTAAACGTTTTAAACCCCCCACCCCTTCATTAATCAGTTTTCTTTCCCTCTTTCCCCAATTTCCTCCCCTTTCAACTTCTTTCTCTTCCAAAATTCCCCACATTTTCCCATTTTCCATCCCAAATCTCCCTTCTTGGTCGGAGTCTGCTGCTGTGCTTCTCAGTTTTCTCGATTGGGTGCCATCACTTTCGTATTGTTTTCTCCTCTTCCAAGGTATGTGTTTCTGAAACTCTACCCATTTACTATTCTTTTTTTTGTTGTTTTTCTTTACTATTAGCATATGGGCCTTTGCTCTTTGAATAGATATTATCTAACTTAGGTTATTAATTTCACAAAATGCCTGGATAAAACTAGAGTAATTAGGGCTTTAGACTTGTAAATTTGATAGGTATTTAGGTTAAAGAGCGTTAGAGAAATGTTGGGTCTTTGGTATGAATAACATGGGGTGAATGTGGCATCCCTAGTTCTGTCTCTGAATGACAGCACGAAAACCCGATGACGGACCATCGTACCCACGATGGTCCGTCCTGCACAATCGTCGTGATGGTCAGAGACCCCTGTCCTAAGGGTCTCAACACTTTTTCTAAGTGTCCACTGACGGACACATGTGACGGACTGTCATACCCACGACGGTCCGTCCTGCACAACCGTCGTGACGGTCAGAGACCCCTATCCTAAGGGTCTGAACACTTTTTCTAAGTGTCCACTGACGGACACATGTGACGGACCGTCATACCCACGACGGTCCGTCCTACACAACCGTCGTGACGGTCAGAGACCCCTATCCTAAGGGTCTCCACACTTTTTGTAAGTGTCCACTGACGGACACATGTGACGGACCGTCATACCCACGACGGTCCGTCCTGCATAACCGTCCTGACGGTCAGAGACCCCTGTCCTAAGGGTCTCCACACTTTTTCTAAGTGTCCACTGACGGACACATGTGACGGACCGTCATACCCACGACGGTCCGTCCTGCACAACCGTCGTATCGGTCAGAGACCCCTGTCTTAAGGGTCTCCACACTTTTACTAAGTGTCCACTGACGGACACATGTGACGGACCGTCATACCCACGACGGCCCGTCCTGAACAACAGTCGTATCAGTCAGAGACCTTCCTTCTGATACTCTATATTGCTAAGTATTACATGACGGACCGCAGGACGGTCCGTCATACGCACGACGGGCCGTCACCAGGTCCGTCGTGCCTTACTGCTACTTCAGAGCTGTTATCACTGGTTTGAATTTCTGTGTATTATTGTCTCATTTTTTTCTTGTCATGTTTCATCCTTCTAGTACTAATGATGATTCGTTACAGGTACTACCTCTCATGGCACCTAAACAAGATCGCGTTTACGCACGTGGGCATTCTAAATCTGTCGCCCCGTCTGCCCGATTGGTGATAGGCTCTGATGATGAGCATGATCCAGAGTACGTGCCCCCAGGCACTGCTACTACAGCACGAGCTCCACGTGTACCGAGAGCCACGCCCAAGAAGGTGGCGCCCGGCGTAGTCACTGCCTCCCAGTCTGATGAGGAGCGCACACTGACCGGCACACCTTCTGGGTCAGCTGCCCAAGACGAAGGAGCATCTGGCTCCTTAGGAGTTTCGTGGTCAGAGGAAGCCTCCGGGTTCGCAGAAGCCTCTGCCCCCGCCACAGCTACACAGTCTGCCTCTGATGATGAGGCTGACAGCACTGACTCCACCCCTGGCTCACCAACTGGAGTCCCTGCCCCGGTCGCCGATCAGCCCAACCGGTGGTGTGTCAACGGGCAATACAAAGTATACTTAGACGCCAAGGTTCTCAATGACAAAGGCGTCATGACATGGACCCTTACACTGGAGAGGCGGGTCCTCACGGGAAGTCTCCCCACCATGCCAGATATTCACACTCTTTTCACCAGACACCGGCTGGAGTGGACGGCTCGTTCTTTGGGCCGCTACAGTGAGGAGTTAGTCCGAGAGTTCTATGCCTCTTATGTGGCCACTCTCCGATCACAGATTGATAGGCGGTCTGCCCCCGCCAAACAGGCCCCACTTGAGCACGTCCGAGTACGTGGCATACGGGTCGACATCTCCCTACCAGCCATCCGCCGATATCTGTACGGCACGGATGTTGACACCACCAGGACACCTCTCACCGCCGAGTTCGACTACCGATGGCAAATTGTTAAAGAGGGTCGGTTCTTACGCGAGCCTTTGCTGAGAGAGACCACCAAGAGGTGGATGGCCCAGCACTTGTCTATTGATGGAGAGGCTGCGGATTGGGTGATGGAGCCGAAGGGATCCATCAGGAAGGCCAACTTGACCTTTACGGCCAAGTTTCTTTGGTTGATAGTCCGCCATTGTCTCTCCCCCACTGCTGCTGATAATATAGTCACATGGGATCGTGCAGTTCTGATGGCCGCCATGATGGCAGGGTTCGAGGTCGATTTCGCTTGGCTTCTCCAAGCGGTCATGCATGAGAGGGCTTTCAAGATCACCACTACTTACCCTTTTCCTTGCATGATTTTCTCTTTGTGCAGATCCGCAGGTGTGCCCATTTGGCACATTGACCAGCTCAGGACCCCACAAGGAAATATTGACATCGGCCTCATCAGGGATGAGGCCAATGAGTTGGCCCCACGCAGAGGGCCCCGCCCAGAGGTGGTCTCACTCGGTGAGAACCTGGCCGATACCATAGAGCATGCTCATGCGGCTTCCCAGGCTGCTTCTGCACACACTGACACTACCCCGGTCGAGTCTATCCCGGGTAGTAGCACTGCCCCGAGCTCCTCTCGCTCAGCTCCTTTTGCCACTCTGGTCCCACTTGCTAGGGTCCAGACACTCGAGGCACAGATGGCTACACTTCTGCATCATATCCAGCCTTGGATGCAGAGGACTATTGCTGAGGCAGAGGAGCACATGGATCGCAAGATGGCACAGCACACAGAGAGGAAGATCGCAGAGGTACATCAGCGTTTAGACGTTTTTGAGTTGCGAGTGCTAGCCCGACCAGCACCTCCGGTGGACATGTCGACCCTTCAGGCTGCGGTTGAGAGTCTGCGGGCTGATCTTGATACGATCCTAGAGGCGAGGGTACCTGAGTCTGAGGCCCCTTCTGCAGAACCTGCTGATGACACAGTGATGGCTGCTCTTTTTGCCACTTCTGATGTTCCACCACCTCCCCCACGAGAGCATACCAAGAGACGCAGGGGTAGAGAGGAGGATGAAGCTAGGGCAAGGAAGAAGGAGCGCCGTGAGATGGAGGCTGCGAGGAGAGCCTCGATTGCTGACGAGGAGGCCCGTAAGTTGAGGGTTGTAGAGTTAGCTGCCGGGGCGTCTAACTCCAAAATTGTCAATTCTGTGGGAGGCACTACTGATGGTGCTGTTGATGCTGAGGACATTACTGAGGATGTCCAGACTACGCAGGGAGTTGGTTCCGGTGAACCGGACCAACCAGCTTGCTGATCGCCGGCGCGTAGCGCCTCAGGTTTGCTTCACTTACCTTTCGAGTAGTTTAGCTTTTCTATGCATTGGGGACAATTGCATATCTTTTTGTTGGGGGTGGGGTAAATGGAAAGTGAGTACTTGGGTGAATTCTGAGTAGCCTAAGTTCACGATCCTCTTTTGGGGTTTTCTTGCCTGTGTTCTTTTTCCCCAAGAGACTGATTACTTTTATTGTTGAACCGGCATGTCATATCTTATGTACATAGTATAAATCTGAAGCATGATGGCTAAAATAAATATGATATCTCGATAATCAAAATGATGCATGATTAGGCATAGTAAGTGATAATTGTGTGGTTTGAAACATGAAATAAAGACACACTACTGCATGATCCTGAATCTAAGACTTGAACTAGGTGTCTAATAATCTGGGAATGCAAGGAATGTCAAGTGAGTGTGAGGTGAATTCGAATTTCCACCATCAATACTGAGCAAGAACTTGCCTGGTTAGTCCTGCTAAAAGTGAGCCAAATCAATCAATTAGGAAAGGATCATAGGCCCTTGTTTGAAATAGTCAATCTTGAGCCTAAAAATAACAGAAAACCAAATGAAGTTAATCCCTTTTTGCTCCAAATGAATTAAGCTCAAAATAGATCTTTCTTTTTCACCCCAAATAATCTTCTCTGGGAACAATGTGTTGGCCCTGGTCCCTCCTTGGACATGTGCACCTCAGTTTTTGCCAAAAGCATAAGTTGAGGGTGGCTAATGCAGAAAGCAACCTTGTTTTGGCCCTGACCCAACCATGGGTATTGTGAACCTTGACTCATGGCAAAATCATGAGTTGAGGGTGGCTGTTATAAGGAAAACCCCAGAAAGAGGGGTTGAAAGAATGAAGAGAAAGAAAGAATAAAACAGAAGTGACTAAAAAAATAAATAAATAATATGAATAAAAAGCAAAATAAACACAAGAAAAGAGAAAAGTCACTTACACATAAGGATAAGAAAGGGAAAACAGCAAAGTGAAAAGAAAATTGAGTAATAGGTCAAAATAAAATGATAAAAAGGTGGTTCGCTTAGCCGATATGTCAAGGAGGGCAACAAGTCACTAAAGTATACCTAAATATACCCTACCTGACCCTGAGCCTATGTTACAATCTAAAAAAGTCCTATTGTGATCCTAAGAGTTGTATGGCGAACTTGAAGTAGTGAAAATAAGGGCAAGCCTATGGCAATATGTATAAATGAGTTGTGAATTTGTTCTGAGAGTGAGTGTCGAAAAGTGATCCTTATACTCAAACTGAAATCATTGTGTGAAAAATGAGGATGTTATTTGAAGTGAGGACAGGAGTTGCAATACCAGAAATATTAGCATCTCGGTGAGAAATTGAAGAGGATAGGTGTCATTGCGTAGTGAAGTCTATGTCATGGTCTGATTATACACAAGTCAATGCTTAATAGTGATACCATGCATGAACATAATGAGAATAATCGGGATTGATAGCCAAATGATTGCGAAAGTTAAAATATGGATACTTTTGTACAAAGATTTTGTAGTGAGTCATAGTGCGTCGCTTGAGGACAAACAACGAATTTAAGTTGAGGGTGTTCATGTACCGTGGTTTCACGGTATTTCTAATGCTTTTTCCTTAAGTTTAGTGTGTGTCGAAAGCCTTTTTTGTGTTGATTTTTATGTAAGTTTCTCTTTGTTTGCAGAAAATATGTCCAAGGATGAACGCGGAAGTTTTTGAGAAAGAAATGCAGAAGAGACCACCTACGGAATCCATGACGGTCCGTCGAGGCTGTGATGGTCCGTAGGTGGCATCGTAGTGAAGGGAGAAGTTGCTGAAGGAAAATGGGGAAGTCTGACTAAGTGTGGGATTACGAAAGTCCATGACGGACCGTCATAGCCACAACGGTCCGTCCTGCTTGTTCGTCGTGATGATCAGAGAAGTAGTCCCAGTACCCAAATTCCAAGAAGTTCAAGTATTTTGGAACGAAGACCCTCGACGGACCGTCGTGCTTGAAACGGTCCGTCATACCTGTCCGTCGAGGGGATTGAAGAAAGCAACAGAAGAATGTGTGAAGTATGGGACGACGGAGGCTATGACGGTCCATCGTGTCCATGACGGTCCATCATGTCCATGACGGTCCGTCACGTGGTCCGTCGACCCAGACGCGTTTGGACAGATTTTTAGTAAATAGAATCCTTATTTGATTAGATTTTGTTTTTATTATAAATAGTTGGAAAAACCTCGTTTTTGGGGTTAGACTTTCTGGATAATTTTTAGTTTTTAGTTCTTCTATTATAGTATTGAATTCTCGATTTTGGGAATTAAGATACTTTTTCGGGAATTGATTGTTGGTGATTTTGTTGATTATTCAAGTTAAATTATGGGAAACTATTCGTTTTCATAAAAGTAAGTGCATGAATTCTTCCATTAACAGTATGAATTGTGTAATTATGAACATGGGTAACTAAACCTCATAGCTAGGGTTGTGGGAACCATGGGTGAATAACAAGGTAAAAATCTAACTTAAATAACAATTCTAGAGTGGTGTCTTGCATGTATTGATAATTCTTTCGTGTAGAAGTCTTTTTAACGGATGGCCAACGTTAGAATTCGCCTTAATGCTACTTGCCGGACCAAGGAGGTAGATAATAGGAAAAGAATTATCAACATAAATTTAGTGTAGACTATCTAATAGGCTAGTATTGGTTGGTACGAGTTAATAACTTAGTCAAATACCGAATACGATGTTTAATATGAGGTAAAGATAAGGGTTAGTATAGCAACACACGTAGCCGGACCAAGGTGCGGAGTGAAATTCTCTAGATGCCGGACCAAGGATTTAGAGATACATAACTTATCACTTTACATGCAAGATATTAGGATAGAATTGTTATAGTTAGATTTACCAAGTTAGGAACCTGTGGGGAACACTTAAGCCCTAGTTACTTTTATAATTTAATTTAACTCCGAAAGCTGCATCTGTTAGTTGTTCATTTTTATTTAGTTAATCTGTTTCATTAATTTAGAAATAAAACACCCCTTTTTGTCTTTTGTTTTCTCGAAAAATAGTTGGCTAAATAATAGTAATAAGAGAATAAAGTTAAGTCTGAACTATTTTCCTTGTGGGATCGATCTCAACCACATTAGTTGGGTTCTTTACTTGATACGACCGCTTTACTTCTTATTTGAGAAGTAAATTTGAGCGTATCAGGGTCCCAAAAGAATTTTAATCTCTTAAATTAATTTGATTCAATTCCATTAGGGTTTCATGTCATTCTCCATGGGTCATGTTTATTATGATTCAATTTTTATATTCAATTTTATTGTGCATAATTTAACTTAATTCTAGCCGAAGTTCATTTCATTTCATCGGGACCATGCTTATGTCTATTTCATGAACTTTAATTATGAACAATGCTTATGAATTTATGTACTATAATCAAGAATATGATTAAGATTTATGTATGTCTTATTCATAAAATAATTTACAACTAAAGGATGATTTTAAGATAAAGTATCAATGATTTGTAAAAGGTTTTCTCACAATTGAATGGAATCATGATTTAGATGCTTAGAAAGGTAAGTGTCTACTATGAAAGTTTTACGAAATCAGATTTGAAAGGAGCTACTCTAATGTGAACTTATGATTGGATTGATATGACTAGATGCCTACTATTCCAAGTATTTCAATATGAATGTGATTATGTATTTTATGTTGGATTTTACTTAGCACTGAGAGAACTTTGAAATTGAGGTCCTACTACTAGTAAAGGTTTGGTCTTTAGTAGTAATTATATTGTCTCAAACTATGTGCTTCAATAGGATTGTCTTAAATGACCTAACTAGTAGATAAACTTTAGCAAATAATGAATGTGACGGAGTTATACCCTGGCAAGTAGATTCTCCTTTTCGGTGTGAGGGTCATGCCGAATTCCATGTTATAGCTCACAGTGTTTTACTGTTGGTTAATGGTATATATCCCACAGATGAATTATGTTTTCTTCAAAGATTTTATGAAAGTCTCTCAAATGGTTTTAAGTATGCATTGACCTTGTTTATGATTTTTGATTTGTTTCTAAAAGCTTATTATGTTTTACTTGGTCTTGCATATCATGTTTAGAATCATCATCTATCATGCCTACATCTTATGCATTTTCTCATACTTAGTGAATTCATTTTACTAATGAATACTTGTGTCTATATTGTCACATAATATAGGGTCTGACGCTTCTCCTCCCGCTCGTAAATAGCTTGGATTGTTTTATTAGCACATTGTATTTGTGATTCCTCCTGCTCCGATGAAAAGATCATGGATGTTTTAGTTATTTTATCATCTTTTCGTTTCAGACTTGTACGTGGTGTATGAGTTACATTCGAACCACTCTTATGTTGAAAGAAAGGCTATGTCGGACAGAGTTCAGTACCCCGCACTTATGTTTAGATTTCTTATATGATATGAGACTTATGTTACCTATTCTCTCTTCTTGTATTTCTTATATGTTATGTGTAGGTCAAGTGTTTTGTTTAGGATCTTTCGGGAAGTACTTATTCATCATGTCACATATAGGGTGTACTCTACCCCAATCCCAAGACCCGACACCCAATTTGAGACCCAAGACACAACGCAAACCTGAGAACCCAACGTCGACCCTGACCCCGACCCCGACCCCGACCCCAGACCCCAGACCCGTGACTCGACCCAAGACCTAATTCAAGATCCGATATCGAGACTGATCTTAGACCAGACCCCAACCCTGACACCAGACCTTGGAACCCAAACTCACACCTAACTTGAGACTCGACCTCGACCCGAGACCTAACCCTAACTAGAGACCCAACCTAGACTCGAGACCAGACCCCAACCCTAACTCAAAATTTGACCTCTAATTCTAACTTGAGATTCAGCTATGACTCAATCTAAAACTCGAGAGGTGGGTCTCGAATCGAGATCAATGTCTGGTCTCGAATCGAGATCAAATGTCTGGTCTCGAATCGAGAATCAGGAGTCAGATCTAGGATTGGTATTAGAAATCAATAGTTGAAACTTAAGTTAGGATTGAAAGTTGAGGTATGAAGTTCACAATGATTTTGGAAAATGTTTTCCTTATTTTTAAAGGAAAGTCATTTTCCTTGAATTTGAGAAAAATAAGTTTATTTGAAAAACATTTTTCGAAATATTTAAGTGAATCAAACATGAGAAAATTGAAACATAAAGAATATATAATATTGTTGGAAGAAGAATAAAAATGAAAAGGGCGAAGGAGTAATTTATTTAGTCATCCACAACCTTATTTCTAGAACGATAGAAATGCTGAATAATGCAACAAGAGTAACAGCAAAACCAACATTCCAAGCAGTCCCTGCACCTCCTAAATGGATTCCATAGAAAATATTTGCTGCTGCCAAAATTATCAAAACCCTTCCCAAATTCTGATGGTACCAATTCCAATATTTTCTTACTTTTGATTCCTTTCCTGGTCGAGCCAAAAATGCAATGACCTAACATATGAAATAAATACTTATCAACCATTTATAATAATATATATATATAATTCATAAGATAAGATAGTAAAAAAAGGTAGATGAAGAAACCTAACCTGCAAGCAAGCAAGAACAAGAATGAAGATGCCAATGGCTTTGTGTTTATCAACATGAGCGCTAAGACGATCTTCAAGAACAAAACCACATACAATACCGGAAAATCCAAGGAGAAAGGCAATTGATTGAATAGTTGTGTGAGAATAAAACCATATTGGATCATATTGCCTAAAGTATCTAGCAACCATGACCCCAATTGGTATCAAAATACCCCAGCTCAACATATTCAACACTCCATGACTTCTCCTAAGATTTGCATAAGGGATCTTTGATTTACTTTCACCTGTTTAAAACCATTCAAAAGCAATTCATTTCTTCTCCCACTTCAATTAAAATTAAAAGTAAACAGGAGCACAATAATTCACTAATGAATTCTCACTAATGTGAGTTGTAGTGTGATTTTGCATGTGTTCCCTCTCACCAACATAGATGCATGTATTGGCCACATGAACTAGTCCACCACACATTTGTACCGCCATTGCCAACATAAGCATTTAGGGTTGGGTGTCAAAATAATATGAAAAATCGATCGAACCAAAATGATTATCATTTTTTCAATAAAATCATGGACAATTATTGAAGTGTATAACCGTTCCAAACAATAGGGATGGTCTTTTAATTTATAAAAAAAACTCGAAAAAATCTTGAATCGAAACGAATAACTTACATGTATGTAAAAATACTTTACATATTAACAATATGTTCAATTTAATATGATATATTTTATAACATTTTTTAAATATAGGTATAATCTAAGTCCTGGGCATATGGTGACTGAACAACTTTAGGTATTTGCTCTAGGCTTTAATTAATTAGTTTTAAAATTAAAAGATATTCCATCAAACAATACAATAAAATCTATTTATTTATTTGGAGTATTGATTATAGCATCTTTTAATTTATTTGTAGTTTCAATTTATGATCCTTCTCTTTTTTACATTCATACTTTTTTCTATTTATTTATCATACTTTTACACTAAAAAATGCAAGAAAAAATAATAAAATAAGAATAAGAAACTCAAATATTAATAATAATAATCAAAAAAGTAAAAAAAAAATGTGAGAAGGATCATATATATTCCTACATGAATTTTTTTTTAAAAATATAAAATTTAAAAGAATAAATTTAAATCAATTCACTTTCATTAGATAAAAGGAATATACTGAACCACTTTGCAAATGGATATATATGAGTCACTTTTATAATCAGGATATATCAACTCTAAATAAATAAAAAAGGAAAATACATAATTACCCAATAAAACTTGTACTTTTTTTTCAAATAGACACCTTAAGTTTGTGGAGTCGTATTATCCCACTGAACATTTTTAAATCAAATTAAACACACCCGTTTTAGCGATTTCTACTCCAACTCTCCACGTGTGTCTTTTACCCTTCTAATAAAATAATATAATTATTTATATTTTTTACCCTTTTTATAATGACCGGGTTCTTAACTTGACCCGCTCACATTTTAACCTTTCCTCCTAATCAGTTTTTCTTTTTTTGATCTTTTCTTCCCCAAAATTGTGATATTGAGTGATCTGAAGTAAAATTGATGCAATTTTCACTTTTTGTGTTGTTTCAATTCTTGCATAAAATAAATATTAATGAGTTCTAATTAACTCGTGTTGGCTAATGGGGCTGTTTTGAGAATCTAGTGGAGTATGAACAATAAATATTTTTGAGGTCAATCTCTTTCTTTTCTTCTCTTTTTTCTTTGTTTGTGTTTTGTCTGAGTTTTTTTCTTCAATTTTTGAACTATATTATCAGTGGACGAAGGAGATCAGAAGCTAGCATATGTGTGTTGTATCCTCTTTCTGAAAATGGGTTTTTATAAATAAAAACAAAAACTAGAAATTCGAGGATTGTTGTTGACGTAGTACTCATCTTGTGAAAGTGAATTGTTGAGAGATATCGCAGTGTTGACTCGTCATGGCACTTCCCTGTAGCAAGTTTTCTTGGCCATCAATGGTGTTTGAATTAATTTGGGGAAGATGAGTCTTCTTCTAAAATAAAAAATTCAATTTACAATGCCACATGGCAATTTTATTTTGGTTTGGGGTTGTTTTTTAAGATACTCACTCGCTTTCAAAACGTGAAAACACAGCAGGTGTAGAAGCGGATCAAAATGGCATATTTAATTTGATAGAAGATAATTTTAGTGGATAATAGGACTTCCGCAAATTTTAAGTGGTTACTTTAAAATAAGGTAGTTTAATCGGGACTTTATGTATTTTCTCAAAAAAAAGTAATTAAGAGTATATTATGTCATTTTTCCTTTATACTAACATAAAATCATGTTAGAAGTTTTGTTTTTTTAATGAATTTCCTTAATTGTATTTTAAATTTTTCTAAAAGTATTAATGTACTTTTTATAATTTTTATGTTATTATATTATTTTATTATAAATTAAAAATAAGAAATACATAAAGTATGCATGCCTCAGCATAGTAAGATCGTTCCACTTTTTAAAGGAAAAATTATATATAATGATAAATTAATAATTTAAATTAAATGTTATAATCATTTTTTGATTTAATTGTGCACATACTACGACAAAAATAATTTTTAGAGGCATTAAATATTGACACTAATAAAGAGTGTTAAAGTCTTTACCGGCATTAGTTAAGTGCCATAGAACCAATGTCGCTACAGGCTTTAGGGACATATACAAAGAGTGACAATTGCCGCTAAAAATATATATTTAGCGGCAATTAAGAATTAATTACCGCTAATGATCATTTTTGTTGTAGTGACAGTAGCAAACTGTTTGTCAGTCATCTCTCCCCCTCAAACTCTCGCTCACCACTCACCCTCTCTAACTCGCTCCCTCTCGCTTTTATACAAACATAATGTATAAAATGTGTTTCTATTTGTATAAAGCGAGAGAAAATTATATATATATATATATATATATATATATATATATATATATATATATATATATATATATATATATATATTTTCGTTCTCTCTCCCATATCTCGCTCGCCACTCTCCCAGATCTCGCTCCACCCTCGCCTCTGCCCAATTTTTTTTTTGTCTTTCTCTCTTTCTCGTTTTACACATGCACAAATTATACAATTGATCTTTTGTATACAACTACTTTCTTTTATATATGTATAGCAAATTATACAACTGATTTCTTTTTATATATATAGCGAATTACACAGATATTTTCTTTTTTTATATGCATAGCGAAATATACATATTTATGTTTGTTATAGAGTGAAATTATGCAAAGTTTAGCTATAACATATACAAATATGATTTTGATGCTTGTTATATGTGAAAGCTACTTAAAAAAATATTAATTCAAAGTTTTCTCAAAATTTTCCATCTCGTGTCCGAAGCCCACATTGAAGTCTACACTGATCCGAAGTTACATTTCAAGTCTTCATTAACTAAAGAAAATATTATGCTTACCAACATATTTTGGTGGTATTATTACTTTCTCTATTATTTTTGCTTATTACGGTTTAATTTGGGCATATTCATTACAAAAATTACTTATTAACATGGATATTTTATTACACTATCCTTATTAATTGATGTTTAAGCATTAATTCTTGAAAAATAATTTAAAAAATAGAATTTAGTATTATGGATAAAATGTAAAAAAATAATTATCTGTTTAAATGAAAATGGAGTATATTTCAAAAATAGGGTGTAGTTAGTAGGAGTGGTTGATAAAGTAGCTGGTTACGTGGAGATAAACAACTACTACTTGAACTGCTTTCTCTCGAAAATGACATTACAAAACACAAAACGCGTTCATCACTTGCCGTGGGCCCCGCACTGACTTCATGTAATAAATTAAAACATTGACTGGCCAATTACTCTCTACGGCGCAGGAGTCAAAAATTTTATAAACGATGTCCAAAAAAAGAAAAAAAATGTTAGTAGTAAAATTTTAACACATGTTTCTTCAGAGCTTTTTTAAGGCATCTAAAATCATTAGGTTACAATATTTAATCTAAAATTTATTATTTATACTTTGTATATTATTTTATTTATAAATATAATATTATTTTTAATGAAGGGCGTCCAATCAGATACCCTCGCTGTAGGGTAGCTACGCCCCTGAATACTCTAATGGTTTTCTCTAATTGGCATTTTTCACAAATCTAAACTTAATCATAAAACCTGTCCTTGAACAATATGTAATTAAATGAATATGCTCTTAGTTAACAGTTTGGTCTATGCCTATCGCTAAGAGTTTAATTTAAAAATATTTATAATGCTAATAATTAGATCTAAAAATATCCACATTATTATTTAATGGTCAAATATATATATTTTTTGATTACAAAATGCCTAAAAAGAAGTTGGAATTATGGAATCAAAAGTTAAACAAAAGAAGAGTTTTGAATGTATTTACCCGTCCATTTATGCTAATTTATTTAGGAGTACATTAAAACTGATCATTAGGGATGTCAAAATGAGCTGATTGATTCAAAAAAAAAAAAATAGATTGGACTGGAGATAATATGAGTTGGGTTCAATCACAACTAAAGCCGTAAAAATGGACTTGGCCCGCAAGGCCGGCCCAACCCAATCCTTGAAATAAGTGGGGTTGGGCTTAAAATAATTGACCTATTTAGGAACGAGGCTTTTTAGCTCGCCCCATTTGGCCCGTTGGCCTCGTAGGCCCAACCCGCAAGCATCAGAAGCCAATCCGTGGGCTACTAATTTATTAAAATAATTTTATACATATTTTTAATAGTGTTTTATTTGTAAAGATTTTATCAATAAATATTTTGAAAAATAAAAAATTAAGTCTTTTACAATATCATCTTGTATGGTGAATTGTAGATGAAGATGAACTTCTTAAGGAAACAATATCACATGTTGATTCAAATTTGACTGATGGTTAAAGCGGAAGCGGAGTTGTAAAACTTTAACTAATGAGTCATGTAATATTTAGAAATTTAGATTTGTTAAGTATTTAGGCTGCCTTGTGTTGCTGAAAATCTTTTAAACCAGCTAGTTAAGTATTTATCCGCTAAATCTTACGTTGGCTATTATGTATTTTTGTAAGTATTCAAAGTGTATGATTCATAAATGTATTTTTATATGTATTCACCGAAGTGTATAATTTATAAATAAATTTTTGTATGAATTGATGTTGTGTTCATAGACGTCAATGTTCTACTCTTTCTAAGAGAATAATATTATTCATTTTTTAGATGAAGGGTCAACCCATCCCAACCCGTGACCCGCTTAGGGCTGGATTGAGCTGCTATTTTATTGGCCCTTTAATTTAAAGGGTCAGCCCGCTCCAACCCATTTAACCTCTAGCTCATTGGATTGGGTTGGATTGGGTCGACCCATTTTGACAACTCTAATCACAACTCATTCAAGATTTAACATAAAAAAATCTTGAATTGAGCAAAATATAATGTCTAATTTTAAACTGTGTTTAAGACCCTTGTTTATTTATATTGATGTGATGTAATGTAAATTTGTATTAAAGGTATGAATTATGTGGTTGTGAAACTTAAATAAGTATATATTAAACGGATCTGAGTCAAATGAATTTGTATGTGTAAAGTAGGAATACATACCTGAGTTATAATCCAAGAAGGTGGAGATATGTGCCCGATGTTGTGACAACTGATAATTGAGGGGTGATGGTAGGCGTCCGTTAGGACCGAGGGAGTAAATTAGTCGATTTGTGGGCGTGGTGTTCAATTGAAAAGCCAAATAAATCCTTGAATTCTCAGCTATAATGGAAGATGTATATTCACCAATTGAAGATTCCCTTGGTCTGGTACAACTTGTGCCGATGATTGTCCACCTAGATAATACATTTTCATGGTGGAAGACCCATCGTTGCTTACCCATCCAACAATTGCACTCGAACCCACCATTTTCCCATCTTTTGAAAAACCCATCCCTATGAATGAATTGCTATTTGGTGCTGATAGGAGGAAACTCCATACTTTTCTATCCGTCTGCAAATACTGCAATCAAATTAAAATAAATGAAATTAGTGTAGTATATAGAGTAAGTGTATCAAATACTCTCTCTCTCTCTCTACTTACTCTCAGGATATATCCTTGTTCATCCCATACTGAAACACAATGAAATGAAGAAGTATCAAACAAAGGTTTGTTTTTTAGGTTAAGATTTGAAGTACATGAATCTTCACAATTAACTTCCAACAACAACAACCACAACCACAACCACAACCTAAAAATCTTCATCTCTCTTGTGTGTGCTTTACTAATAATGAGATGATCCAAATATATCATATCATACTAGTTGACCTTCCACTATAACTAATTTATATATTCTGCTAACAAACAGTTGGCTACCAACTTTACCAATTTAATATATATATATCCAAAACTAACATGGCTTACCACTTTGTAGCTAAAGATTCATATATCACACTTGCAAAGTCGAGGGACCAAACATGCAATTATCCCACCAATAGTAATGAACACTTTATTTTTAACAAAGAAATGATATTATTGACATGAGATTATGCATTATTGCCATAACAATATTCCCTCCATTCCTAATTATTTGTCATTAACATATCTATCAAAAAAATTTTTATTAACATAGTGAGTTTATCATTTTACCTCAATTAATTATGAAGTAGATAAATTAAAATTTGGAAAAATTACATGAATTGATATATTTTAATAAATAATTACTGATTTTAGCAATACTTTTTATTTATTACCATTTATAGCAATACTATGTTAAATCTACAATATGTATTAAAAATGAATTATGTATGCAATATATATGAATTATATATGAATTATAATTGTTTTTAAAGTATATTATGTTTGTTTGGTAAAAATTTAACACATTGAATTATAAGTGTATTAAAATGTGTGATAAATGAATTATTTATCATTTAATTTGTATATATGTGAATAAAAAATTATTCTTTGTAATGTGAATTAAACTTGTATTATAAATGAATTAAAAGTGATCAAGTGAAAAAAAATATTATTGCTATAAATGGTAAACATTTTTTTTATTATAATATATTTATATAAGTTTTCCTTAAAAATTTTAAAGTAATTAATTGAGAGGATAATAAATAAATAAATAGAATTATCCCTTTATCAAAATGTACTAGTAATCTTGGAGGGAGTATTTATTTTCCTTTTCATGCTGCTTTTGATATGTTTAACTTTGAACCCAAGGTCTAATTAAATATAATTTTTCCAATATGATAGTCAAAAAGGGAAAAAATAATTTCAGCCATATCAATTAAAAGGAGTAATTTCACTCACATTTTACCTTATTGCACCAGGATCATTAAATTTTTATGTGTAAAGAAAAGCTCGTCCAACTTCTCATGAAATTACTAAACTACTTCACGTGACAAATGAATCACTTAAGTTTGCCTATATATCATTGAAAACAATTCTTTTGTTCTATAATGTTCAGTCAGTTTAATTATTTTGATGGAATAAAAGTGAGAATAACCCAGAACGAAACAAAAGGGAAATAGAAGAAATTTTTACAACTGGTTTCAGGTTTCCCTTCATTTTTTTTGGCCCACTTTGTTACTTTAATGTTTCTTCCTCCTTCCTTCTTAGGATTGGTACAAGGGTATCCTTGGCTGATCATCACTTGCACACATATTTTACTTTGCAAAACGACTGACACCCTAAACTTGCATTCCTTCCTAGTAAGTATTTTTTCACTAAATTAATACATTGATTTATACAAGAGAACTGATTACAATGGTGAGACAGACTACTTCCGCGATGAGATGCTTTGTTGACCTGCTGAAGACACTGTTCCATTACTTACAGAATGGTGATGATCTGTTTTTACCCTCCGATAGAAAAGCACATAAGCAGCAGCAGACTTCACATCTTCTTCATTAATCGGTGATATGTGGCTGTCATCAAAGTTGTACCATCTATTTTCATCAAGAAGCTGCATGACAGACAGACAGACTAGCATATTACATACAATGTACATATATTTGCAAAATTTTCATTTTCGAGAGATAATATTTGATCTAATAGATTTTGTAACACAAACAAATCACATTGAGGTGTAGTACCAGGAGGCTTGTTACTGCAGCTGGAGGGATCTGTGACAATAGAATAATGAAAGAGTTGATTTTTTTCTAACAAATTGAAAGATAACCTCCAACAAGGAAATTTGTACCAATTTCAACCTTCAATGAGGTTGTATCCTTGAATCACGAGGACCTGACCACTTGCAAGATTTAATTACTGATTGCTCCATATCATTCTAATTTTAGACTAACATCTAAGTTATGCAATAAGTGAGAACTACCAGAGACTTCAATGAACTAAAAGATAGAATTAGAGATAACCACTTGCATATCAAAATTACGCACCTTGATATGTGCGGTGTAGTGCCCACTTCCCATCCCACCATAGTGGTTTGTTAGTGCATACAGTTCATAGAGCTGACGTCGAGAGTTGTTCTTGTTGGCCACATATTTTGTCAAGTCAAAATCATGAATAGGAAAATTTACAAAAGTTTCTAGCTTATGCTTCATGGACCGGCTGTAGGAAAACCTCTTCAGGTGGATAACAAGCACTTCAGGAAGCCTCCAAAGATCTAACTTCTTACTTGCTTGTCTTCGCTCTTTGCATGTAGGACAATACCTATAACATTTAAGCACAAAAAATTGATATAATCAATCACTTGAAAAGGAAAAATATTGTATGAATAATCAGGCATATAATGAGCAAATAGATGTCCCCTTTTTGGGAACATTCTGGCAACATGAGCAATGAGAATAGGAAGAAACTAACCACATATCTTCAGGGACCAATGGCTCTTCACGTAAGAAAGCTTCCAAGCAACTGTACAGTGAAAGAGGTTCAGTTCGAGCTTTTTTTGTAGCTGGTCCATACTTTGTGACTTCCGGCAAATTCTCTATGTAACGAGTATCATAATTTTCCAAAAGCTTCTGAGACCAATCAGCAAATACAAGTATTGACACTGACGATGAAGACAATTTAACAGATTTATCTTCCCCTACAGTTAGGTCAATGCATGCATTATTCTCATCAACCAATTGCAGAGGTAGTTTCTCCAAGTTCACCAATTTTGAGCTAGGCACATCCTTCTGTCTTGGATCATCATTTGCTAGACTAGAGTCTACACAGGCTTCACTAGAAGCGGCAAGACGGGATGCGTTGGTTGCTGCTGCTGTCTTAGAGCGAGAAACACAGTTAAATCCTGGATTTTCTGTTCTTAGCATAGGCGAGAGCATTCCGTGAACTATCAACTGTATATCGCCCCTTGTGATGACGTCATCACAACAGATTGGTGAAACAAGAGGTGTTCCATAAGGCTTCCACCCAACATTACTTTGAGAGATACCAATTTCACTACAAAGAAAGGGGCAGCATTAATTAGAAGAGAGAAGATTGCATATATGTTCTTACTAAAATAGCATTTTGAATACCAAACATCAACGCCTTGGAGAATTGGAAAGAGACTGAAGGAAATAGGAAGTGCATAGTGGTGCAAACAAGTTACAAACTATGCATACCGTTCTTCCCGGCGGTGGATTAGTTGAAGAAATTTTGAGTTCTTTATTGATTTTGGCATCTTGTAGGCAGCAAGGTGATCATCATCTTTTATAGAAGACAGAGATATTAGAGAATCTTCCAGAAAACGATGAATCAAATGACCGCGTATCTACGAGCAGCACAAGAAACAAGTGAATCCAAATTAGAAATCAAGTATATCACACGCTTAAATGCTAACTTGAGTGATCAGAGGACTAACCTCAGCAAGCATAAGTTTCTCATTTTGCTTCAAGGAACAAGAATTACCAAGTGCCTGAATCAAGTCCCTGCAACGTCCCTGCTTTGGTACAGTAACTGTACAGGCAGCTGGCAGTGCACTTCCGTCACAAGTGAAAATTGTTACTGTCATACTACGGGTTGTGGCAGATTGAAGCGGCAAAGAGAGATACATGAATGGGTCAAATGTTACTGAGACTTTATTACACACAGGACACACTAGAGTTGACTTGTATTGGCCCTATAAAACAGAGAGGACATGTAAATTCCATAGCCATAGAAGGGTAAGGAAAATAATATTCTTATTAGTTTTTGTTTATTTTCTTTCTTCCCTTTTTACTTTACATAAGTAAATACTAGTACTACTGAAGCTATTAACAGTTTTCACATGTCAGTAGAGAGACTAGCACGGGGGGTGGGGGGTGGGGGGTGGGGGTGGGGTGCTTGATAAAGAAAACCTGGACTATAACAGAAGTACAGTACAGTAAAGAAAAATGTCAAGCTTAGGTCCACATTTTATCATTTCAAAGGAAAGTGAACTTCACAGAAGCAGAAATATATAGCAAATCAAAGATCAAGTAATTCATTTAGTTGTTCACAACTAAGTTGCTCGGACTTGGGTGCCGGTGTCGATACAGGTGTGGATCTAGAGGCCAGATCCTTCATGATCCAAAAGTTTTTAGATTCGGGGTTATGGATCCAGGTAAGGATGCAGGTAAGGGGATTCGGCCAAACATAATTCAAATTTCAAATATCTCAAAATAGAGTTATATGTCTAAATTATGAGGCATTATCTGAAAAACTTGCAAGGTATTCCAAGGAGAAATATTGATCAAGAGGAGAATCCTAGAAGATAAAAAAGAGAAAAAGACTGACATGCAAATTTCTATATACAAGCTAATTTTGTTTCCTTCAATTTCACCGAAGCTTTTATTTGGATTACAGAAATCACAGGTATTTGAATCGAATTTCTCCTTCGATTTTGGTCAAATATCCAAAATCAATTGATCAAATCATGTACGAATTCCACACCCACATTGTGTTGATACGGGTGCGGCATAAAAAATGAAGAGTCTCAGCAGTTCACAGTTAGATCAAGCAATCTTCTAAATAATAAAATTTCTGTCTCATCCAACTAGTCAATTGAAATGGCAGGCCCAGAAGCAAAGTGTATCACCCATCATTAGTCAGGTATTAACATTTTCTCACAAGATGTTACTCACTTGGCATACATCCACAATTATGGAATCATTTCGGGCAATGTGATTTGCCCAATATTCATCAGCAACTTCTTCATCAGGTCGGCCATCTGCATCTTTTGATTTTATGTAAGGCTTGTGTTTAACACGATTTAAGTCTTCATGAAGTCCATCCAACAAAAACGCAAGGAGTTCCTGAAGAGAAGAATTTTGAGCGTAAAGGAAGCCCTATTCATAGAAGGTTAAAGTGGTGATAATTTCTGATAATTTACTCCACCTGAGAGTCATGCTGGTTGTATCCACTAAATTGTGGGGCAAAGCGAGCAAGCTTTGCCTTAAAAGGACGAGGGGCAACTGGAGTTCGCCCAGGTGCCCACAATTTTCGTAGCAAATCACCAAATGCTAAAGCCAGTTCACCCTACACATTTAGATTAAAAGTCAAAAGTCAATAAATTTTCCGACTAAATTATTAATCAGATAGGTTCCCAGCCCACCTACGTCCCTACCAGATTTAGTTTGACAGATTTTTCAGTATCCAGCCACCTCTAGGTATGCATACACTTGCTAAAACATTTTAGCCTATAGCAATTTTTATGACTACGTAAATGGTACGATTCTTAGTAAACCTTTCACCTGTCCAAGATCAAATTTGAGAAACTTTTCAAATAGGATATTCTTGAAACTTACAACCATCCCCAGAGGATTCTGCCGATTTATCTCCTGATAGTAATCTTCTCGAAAGTACCGAGCAAATTCTGGAGTGTGAACAAGACATTGTATGGCACTATTCATGAAGCAAGTATTCCCAAGGTTCAACAAGCCTGTAAGACCACAAGCAGATCCCCTTGTACTAACACCACTGCTCCCATAGGTCTTGTCTGTTCCTGAAGAAGCAAGTTGTTGTGACTGCGACAACTCTGCTGTGCCATTTCTAGTTGAACCTTTGCTCAGAGACAACCCTTCGGCATTTGAGAAGTTAGGCTGAGATGGTTTCACAAGAGCCACAGTTCCATTATCTGCCGTTCCATTTTCATGAAAAGAATTCACACCACCGGCTGAATTATCATTAGCAACCTCAACCAAAATCTGCTTCAAAGTAATCACATGGCAAAACAGGGGGGAGAAGTCTTAGAATGCTGGGAAGTTTGGAAACAGTAAAGTCAAAGAACATCTTCAAAAGAAACAGAAGCAATCATCACGTAGGCGGCTATTTGAAGCAATCATCACATAGGCGGGTCTTTGAAGCGATCATCATGTAATTCAGCCCAGTTTGAAACTGGGCTGATATGCAACCCAGATTGACCCATGAGAAACTTTGTTTAAATATTTTAAAATAAACTTTTTTTAATTTGACATGTTATATATAGTAACAATATAAGGGGAAAAGTTTTATTAGGTACTCAAACAAAGTAAGAATATGTAACTTAGTAAGACTTGGGTTGGGTTATGACCCGACTTTTAGCCCATTTCAGTCCAACCCATTATCCCAAGTTAACTTTTGGGCGGGTCATTAACTAAGACCATTTTAACAAGCCCAAACTCAGCCTAACCCGTCCATTTGACACCCTAATCTCATCATTCATGTTTATGCAAGACTGACCCATTTAGTGACAGCATGAACGCATAAAAGAAAAAGAAAAAGAAAATACATGTAATTAGAATTTTGTGTACTAGAAATGGCACTAAACTAATCATTACACTCTTAAACTTCACCTTTTCCAAAAAAAATAAAATAAATCATCACACTCTTCAGGGCTTTCTGCTATGAAACTGTAACAATTAGCTTCAGACAAGTTTTTCCAGTCATACTGGAAATGCATGGCAGAACTTAATTTTAAAAAATAATGAATAGCGCAGTGTAGTCAGAGGCACAGTCACATAAGCCCTGAAGCGAGGCTCAAAACGTATTGAGCGCTTCGCCTCACTTTATGTGCGCTTCAGTGTCATCCTCAAGGTTCTACGGCACACTTTCCTTGCCAATGAGACTCTTCTGAAGAAGTGACACTAAACAACTGATATTTCACTTCATCATAATTTTTTTCAATTTCTTTGGTCATATTTGTCATTTATCTTGGACTAAACATATATATTTGTATTTTTTTTCTTCTCCCTTTGCACCTTTTTTCATTAAAGCACACTTTATTTGCGCTTAATGCCCCAATCTGGGGTCCATTACATTTTTCGCGCGGGGGGGGGGGGGGGATAGACCCCAACTGCAGACCAATCCTCGACTATCTTCCAACTTGTCTCACAAAGTAGTCTAATGGGGAGGGAGGACATGCATCCACTCATTCATTAGCTCTGTTCTTTTTTCCCTTTTCCCTTTTATTAATTTGAAATGAAACACAAGAAATATGAACCTTTAATGACTGCCATGAAATATCTTTAAGTTAATCACAAAACAGAACTACCATGCATGGATTCAAGCACTGCATCCATATATGTAAAGTTTGTGGAGAGCTAATTCCATCTCCAAGAAGTAACAATAAGGATACCAAAGAGCAGTTTTTTCTAACTTTTTTTCAGATGTAGCCAAATGCTAGAGACATATTTGACATTCAAGCAAAACTGAACAAATAAATTCAAATATAGTTTTACTGATAGATAACACTAGGGGTGGCAAAATTAGCCCAAAACTCACGCCCGCCAAGTTTTAATGGGTTTGGCATGATTTTGATGATGGGTTAATTTGGGCTAGCCCAAGTTGACCATCATAAATCAATAGCCCAAATAGACCTATCATGATGCCCAATCTTGACCCATGGAAATTGCTTACTTTTAGCTTCTAAGGTTCAATTCTAGATTTAGATTTTGCATATGAAAAAATGTTTAATTTTTTTTCATTATCATATAAATATGGGTTACTATAATTATTATTATTAGTGAAATATAATTTTTACTTAACTTTTTGTAGAGGAAAAAATACAGCCAAAAAAAATGGGGACAAATTTAAAGGAACAGTAAGGAACAAAGTTGTGTTGATGCAAGTCAAAAAACATAAAATCATCCCGGTGACGGCAAGATAGGCTATTATCAGAGGCAGTGGGAATCAATGCAACTTATATGGAACTCATGTCTCTTAAGGGTGCAGAACTTGCGTTCCACCAGAAACTACTCCCGCTGAAAATTGAAACGGACTCCACAGAGGAAATAACACTCTTATCAGACAACACAAACTCAATTTATAACACTCCTCTCTCATCTGCAGGTTTTGGCTGAAGGGTCTGGCGAATCCGACATAACTTCTGGGAAGGCAATGAAGTGGCACACTTTTTGGCAAACTATGCAAGGATAAATATTACCCTCTGGACTCCACCGCTTTGGGCAGTACAGAGCCTATCAGAAGACAAGTGTGAATACATTACTACTAAACAAGTGTCCTCTTCAACTTGCAATAATCTAGTAAATCTAGGTAACACATACCCCTGACGTAATAGCTAATTAAGTTTCATGTTCTTTTTAGTTTTGGATAAGCGATTGGGTCTTGGTTTTGAAACATTGAGATGGAAAACATCATGGTAGGGAGATTGAGTTTTAAGAGATGCAAATTCGAAAGTTGAGGTCTTAATGCAGGTACCAAACATCAGGTGGGAAATAAAAAAGGCATGAATATTAACTTCTAGATTTGGAACCTTGCTAGCAACAACGATTATTTCTACACAAGGAATTATAAAATATGAATGGCCAGTTCATTATTTAATAGGTTTCTTTTATATCAGATGAAATCATGATATGTAAGTTAAAAAATTATATAAATGGTGAGTCAAGTTGGCGGGCTGGGCTATGACCCATTGTTTAGCCCATCTTAACCCAACGCTTCAATCTTCATAGCCCATCTCAACTTCGGGCAGGGTTGGGCAATGACTCATTTATTGTTTCAGCCCATCTGACCCAGCCAAAATAAGCCCAAATGGCTCATTTGCCACCCGTAGATAAAACCAAAGAGCACTGAAGTTACAACAGATTTCTAGATCTTTAACTAAATTGTCTGTGGCAGTAATAGTCTTAAAATAATTAATTGCAGCATACAGAAACATACATCCTGATCCATTTGTATATTCGCATCATCAAGCGTCTTATCCATGTCATTCATCAAAGCATGCTTTTGATGGTTAAAGTAATCCCAAATGCATACCTGAAAAGAACAGAAAGGGTTCAAATTACAGAAGTGAAGAATGATTGATATCTTTCAAGAACCCACTGAAGACTCAAAAATGTATACAAACAGATTCTCTTACTAGTTCTGGAATGAGAGAGAACATCTCACAAGCTTTCTTATGAAGTCGTCTAATTGTTTCCTGCTCAAACAAAACAACAAAGAAATGATCTCTTAAACAACATTATAAGGTTAGAGGCTTCATTATCAAAATAAGGAGAACTTTTTTTTTTTGAAACATGTATCAAATAACGAAAACTTTCCTGTAAGGTTATTTCTCTGTAATTGTTTTTTTACTGTCTCATTGAAAGAGGGAATGGAAAAACCGGACTTCTTCTTCCCATCCTTCAATGAGACAGTTAAAACAATTAAAGAAAAATAAGTGTACTGTGGTTGTGTGTTTATGCTTTATCAAAAATTGGGTTGTGTTTCAGTAAAGGGTTTAATGACCTTACCTTTTTACTTATTCTTATGGTAGAACGTTCATCTTTTGGCATCAGATGTAACTGAAGGCGCAGAGGATAAACTTCTACAGCCAACTCAGTCTGTGAGAGGCCAGAGTTGATCACCTTCCGTGGCAATATAGGACCTCCTCTGTACCTAAACCAAGAAATGGTTATTCTATTTCCTCAACAGTGGCTTCAACCGAAAATGGCTATTAAATTTCCTAAATACTTCCTCTATCTGGCTCCTGGGAACCTCTTATACAAATTTACCCAAACAAAATCTCTTCTCTAAACCAAAACAATGAAAAGAGGAGAATTAAAGACCATCAAATACGAGGGAAGATACAGGTGTTCGGCAAAATGAAAATAATGCATACCTTTGGAATCAACAATTTGGAAGGGGACAGCAGTCAACAGCACTTATGGAAGCGAATAAGAGATGGTCAAATCAAGTTTAATTTTTTTTTTCTAGATCCTTTTTCTAATTTTATTTTAAAATAGTGCCCTGTTCTAATTATAGCTGTAGATAGTGAGAACATTAGTATAGGAGCTTATAATTCAAGAAGGGGCCAAATTTTTTAAAAATACTGTATTCTTGGAACTTGTCATCTCCTGAAACAAAGTACCATCCATTCTTATACCCTTGTTAGAAATCTAAAAAATGAATGAAGAAGAAAAAGGCAGTGAGAAAAGGTATAGTCCAGCAACACATATAATGGACAAAAGATGAGTTCTCAGGACACCCTCAGCTGGGAGTGAGTTTACCATCTCCTAAAACTTTTTGGTGCATGTCACATGTTCAAACCCTGTAGCAGACAAAAGCTTAGTATTAATATAAACAATGTTGAAGGGGTAGGCCCATTATCCGTCGAGCTTCGAACCATGCATGGCTCTTAGGATTATTCTCAGTTAAAAGAAAAACTATATAGAAGAAAGTCAAGCTAAGTTTTTTCTTGCATCAATTCTATTAGTTTCACAAGGACATAAACTACATTTATTTGTGAAATGGAAAAGAATAGTAGTCATCCATTGTACCATTGCTGGCAAACTATGTTGCTTGGAGTCTCCAAAAATGTCAGCAGGTACGTGTCGGGTTCTCCACAAAGTGAAGAGTCCGCATAACTTCACACAATTCATCATAGGAGAGCAGGCAGAGGTCCAGGATTCGAGTCTTGCCACCACTTATTAACAGTGGAGGTAGGAGAAGGCTAGCCTAAGCTGAGAACTTTTTTTTCAACGTGTTCGGGACTCGATGGGTGATGCTGCATACAGCAAAGGAGCTCTTTACCTGTTGGTGGGGCTATAGACGTGCAAAGAAAATTAAACACAGGGAGAACTATCCTAGCCTGTATAGTGCTGATCCTTTTGAATTAAGGAGAAGAATATGTGAAGACAAGACAACAACAATACCTCTTTTGAAGAAAAAATGCTTCGGACTTCTGAATTCTGGTATAAACTTGAAAATCTTATGAGTAGGAGTAGAATAAAACGAAAGACTTTTTTTTTTGATATAGGTAAGTTTGTATTCTTCAGCATCAAGGATATGCTGGCCACCACCAATAAAACGGAAGACTTATTTGCAGATCTGATTTTGTAAAAGACCTCCACTTTTTTGTATCCTCCGGCACTAGTGTAGTGCTTGGCCGGCACTAGTGTAGTGCTTGGCTATTTCAATTGTAAATAGTACTTGCTATACTTATATTAAAGAAAAGGACACTGCACTTTTACATGACATTTATTTTATAAGCTTATATTTAATAACCGAGAAATCCCGGAGGTCGCGACTAACGCAAGTTTAGAAACTCAGTGGTTAATAGATGGCCCCTATACCCTTCTCCACTTAAATACTAAGATTTTGTCTGCAATAAGTCAAACCCAGAAAGTATGCTTAACCCACACATAATGATCTTGAACTTTTACCAATAGACCAAAGCCTTGGGGACCATTATTTTATGAGCTGCTGCATTAAATAATTTACATGTGTATGATTAGGATATTGCAATCCCAGCTAACACTTAAAGCTCAGAATGTTGTAGGTAACCAATTCTCTGGTAAAGGAGGAAACACTTGAACCAAGACAGTTGACATCATATACAATTACACCCATCAGAAGAAAAAATAACTACCCCAACCAAGCAAAAAGTGAAAGGAAGTATTGTCAAAGGTGAAATCTAAAAAGCACTCCAGGTTTTTAAGGGCTTTAAGCCCAAAACGCAACTTAAATAAGGGCTTGAGTAAAAAATGTGCAATGATTGAAAAAAATAAAATATGTATGTAATTCCAAAGAAAAAGTAACAAATTCAATCATAATATGTTTCTTAACAACTAGTACACTTAATTTGCAGATTACATTTGTTGTTTATTACCAATGAATTCAAGATAAAACTCATGGGTAATGGGGCGCACATCTTAATGCCCTTCCATACCACCAACCACAGCTTAAGCAAACACAAAGTGCCCTCCTTGAACTTTTCTGAACTTGAAGCCTTAAGCGAGCCTTAAATAAGCCTTTGACAACACTGGTGAAGGGTCAAGTAAAAGGTAGTTTTCAAAGTCCATCGGCTAATACAAAATACTTTTGCCCTCCAAGTCTCTTTACACAACCACCATAATGTAATACTCCCTTTGTTCCCAATTTATGTGGTACTGTTTAACTTGGCACAATGTTTAAGAAAAAAATTATACATTTGAAATTTGTGACCTAAAACAAAGCTTAGACATTTGTGAGGCTATAAATCATTGCATTCAGGGTAAAAGAGGAATCTTAAAGTTACATTGTTTCTAATAATATAGGTGACATTATTTTTGGGACAAATTAAAAAGGGAAGTGTGTGCATAAATTGGGATGGAGGGGGTAGTTTTTCTTCCAGATGTAATTGCAGTAGTAGAAGATCTACCTCTACGTAAAACCAAAGTCCTATAAGTAGCTATATCGTGATTTCTTTAAACTATTTATCAACAGTTTTCTATCTTTCATTTTCTCAAACCTTCCAAGTTCTATAATCTAATAAATTAGCTGTTTTTTTATGAATGTACTTCTACCTAGCTGACACACAGCATATAAAAGTATACTAAAAGGTATAAGCAAGAACATTTTCTAAAAAAAAACCTCACCATTCATATAGTTGATTCCACACTTCCTGAGGAAGTAATATATAATCGGTGCCTTCAACGAGGGTATCATGCAGGTCAATCCCCGCACTAGAATCCCCTGAGGCTGCTTCATATATCAAGTCGGAATTATCAATACTGGAAGGCCTCTTCAAAGCACTAGAACCACCAGTGCAATGCTCAGAAGCAGATCCGTCATTTACAGTGTTAGCCTGGTTTTGGTTCACATATTCCAACCATTCTTGCCACCATCTGTAGAAACCCATTAAAAATTTTATAATCATTTACCCAACAGTCTTGCAGAAAAGAATTTACACACACATTTATCGCGCATGTCCTCTCAGAATTTCAAGTGGTAATCTGACATTTATAAGATTATATTCAAATAATAGATGCACTGAGGTCTTAAACTCATGGATATTGTATTCCTAAGGATCGAAACCTCTCACGGATTTATCAATGGCCACAATGCTAGAAGAAAGACTCAGAGGTATGTGTCCTTTGGGATTGGTGTGATTAAGAATAATTATGGAGTTGAGGATCATTGGTACACCAAAGAAGTAAGTACTGCATCTGGAGCCTCAGTTTGGAGAGAGAAATATTAGAGCTCACATTCCTTGTTTCAAATCTCGAATTCGTTTCCAGGTGGGTTGGAACGAAATATCCTTCTGGAAGGATAACTGTATTTAGACATGAGCCATTGACGGACTGGTTTCCTGATCTATTTAAACTGACAGAAAAAGCTTCAGCTTTTCTGGCACAAAATAGAGAAAATTGGGATAGGAATATCAACTTCAGAAGGAGGAGAGCCAATGACAGGGAGGCTTACAGGACTACTGAATTTTTCAGTCACTTATGCGCATTCCAACAGCTTACTAAATCAGAAGATGGCATCATTTTTTCCAATTACGTAACAAGATTTTATTGCACATATGAGCAGAAACATCTCTATACAAGGAGGATACAAAAGTAGAAAACCGACAAAAAGATGCTTCCTCTGGTTCGATTTAAAGAAAGGAAACTTGTAATCTAAAACCCCTCTCAAGTTAAGCTTGTTTTACCTTTGATAGAGAACAAAGCAGTGTGTCCGTGAGAATTTCACAAAAAAAGAGGTCTGTCTCTATGCAGTTACGCTTTCTCTGTGGGGAACAATCAGAGAGCATTTGTCGTTTTATTTTTAAAATGCTAAATTGCCGTCTAATGAGGCAGTCCTTCTCCAACATATTTTTTTAAGATGGCGATGTTCGGGCCACCTTGCGCACACCTCAATTATTCCACAGGGTAGTTGCTACCTCCCACATGCACAGATACCGGATATCTCTGCCCACCAAGGCTTTAGGAGATGAGACGAATCACCTAGTATTTTTGCCTCAGTTGGAACTAGAACCTAAGACCTCATAGTTCTCCTCTCACTTCATATGCAGTGGGCCATGGCTCGTTCATCAACTGATTGGCTAAGCTTCTGGAACAAAATGGGACTACCATAGGAGAACTTTGGCTGAATATGGTACCTGCATTTATTAGGTGGACTTCTTGGACTGAGAGGAAGAAATGATACTTTGAAGACTGCTAGTTCTATCATTAGAATAAAGTCCAGATGTACTACTTTGTTTTGCTCGTGGTGTAGAATGGAAAAGGTAAATGCTAAGTCAGTTTTATAATGTTAGGAGTTCGAAAGGATTAAAAAATTAGATTAGAAGGGGCAGATTTTTGCTTCTGTAATTACTCTACAGATGTTACAGCACATCTTTTTTGCTTGCTTAGTTGTTTCCCTTCTCAAAAGAAAGAAAACAAAACTGCCTGTTTATCTATAACATAACTAGGGGTGTACATAGGTCGGTTCGATTTGATTTTTTATTTTAAAAAATCTAAACCAATTATGTCGGTTTATCAAATCTAAAAACCAAATCAAACCGAAAAACTCAATAATGCCAAGAAGAACATAACAACTCAATAATGGCTTCCAGTGAAGCAAATAACTCCTCAAAGTTCGCACTCTTCTTTCAATAGATCCTATTCCAAAAGTATAATTCCTACATTTGTCCTTATTGTTAAAAAAGAAGTTAAGTGTGAAAGTTGCATAACTCCTATCCAATGTTCCTTAAGGAACAGAAAAAATAGGGTATAAAATAGCAACATACTTCAGAAGGGTCAGTTTTTGTTTAATGTGGTGTTTGACTGGGCACAAAGTTTAAGAAAGAAAGGAATCAGGCCATTAAGGGTAAAATGAATATTTTGAAGTTAAACTATAGAAAGAAAAAATGTAAGAGAGGGAGTAGTACATAGTTTTTACAGACAAATAGCAACCTACGCCTTATCTTTGCACACCACATTATGCAAATCTCTACTATTCCAGCAATACATGCTGACTCTACCCATCAAGGTTTAGGTAAGCAGGAAGGATTTATGCTTTCTGTGCTGAATGTGAACCCAAATCACCATGGTTTTCACCCACTTCATCAAATACTTGACCTTTGGGTGCAGAAGAGATTACTGTTTCCCCTTTTAAAAATTAATTCTTTCTCTACTCTTTTGGGAAGTGGTGAGGGGCAGAAGTGGAGAACCCTAAATTTAGGTATAGTTGCTGTGCAGGCAATGAGGTCATCTATGTAGAAATGAAAATGGGGGAGGACATAAAAGAACACTGCTTGTAGTTGTGAGACTCTCTGTTAAACCTAAATAAAGGGATTCTTGAGTAGGAAAAAGGAAAAGAAACCCTAGAAATAAGAAGCAGCAGATAAAATTTACCGTTGAGTGATTAAATAAAAGGTGTCGCCTTGTTTGGTTTGTGCTTCGGCAGCAATAGATATATCTCTGATAGTGAGCTTCTCTTCCTCCGGCGTCACCTCCTTTTTCACCTCCGTCATTTCCGCTAAACTCAAAACTCAACAAACAAATGACAACCAACACGACTTTACGCCTCTTTCTCTTACACAGACACGGGACAGAGAGGGGGACAACCAAAACTGAATTGAGGTACTCTTGGCTCTACCTCAAATATTTCTTCTTTAACATTTTGTAAAAGATATTCAAGTGAATGTTCCAGATGAATTTTTTAAAACGAATTCCAGCGTTTCTTTTTTTTTTTTTTTAACTCCAATTCAATTAAATTAAAATTTCTTCTAAAAAAAATAAAATATTTTTGGGAAAGGCTCAAATATATCACTCAACTTTCAAAAAAAATTTATTTATCTGTTAAAAGTTTGACTCATCTATATCATTATTGTTTAAGAAAATGCTCATTTATGTCATTATTTTTTAACAGTGATTTTGTAAAATCATATTTTATATATGGTCAATTATAATTCGGCCACGTCATTTTTTTTACTAAAACAATTCAAAATTCAAAATAAAATTAAATTAAAATAACCCACGCAAATTTTAAAAAATCCCTATAACCCATATTAGTGACCCATTTCTTTCATTCAATTTTTCAATATAAAAACCGAAAAGAGATTTTTCACTTCTCTAAGGACAACGAACTCTTCTCCTTCTCCGATAAATTTACGGTTCTTCCTTCAAAGCTCGTTTATGAATCTTAAAGAGGTTAGTTTATATAGTACTAATAAATATTTATTTAATGTGGTTGACAAGAAGAAGGTGGAAAGAACAAGGTAGTTGATCCATATGCTAAAAAGGATTGGTATAATATCAAGGCTCCATCAATATTTGGTATGGACTTCACCACAGATAAGTTGAGGTCACTGGTAAAGAAATGACAATAATTGATAGAGGCCAGTGACGGATCTAGGATTTTTATTCATGGGGTTCGAAAAATAAAAATGTAAACGTGTAAATAAGTCTTTAGATATGGATTCTTGAATTCTTTTGGGTTTAAAATCACACTTTTAGCATGTTTTTTAGAACAAAAAAAAAAAACTTGAAAACAGAACTGAAAATTACAAAAAGAAAATTAAAAAAAAATTAAAAAAATTGAAACGTTATCATGGGGAATTGAACTGCTGATGTGAAACTTAATTTCAAGGACACTTACCACCGCACCATCAGTTTTTCTTTGTCATTGAAGGGGTTCAATATATATATATATATATACAAAAATATAAAAAATTTACCTTATATATCATATAATTTTTCGCCGAGGGGGTTCGGGTGAACCTCTGGACCTAACGTAGATCTGCCCCTGGTTGAGGCTCATGTTGATGTTAAGACAACTGATAGCTACACCTTGACAATGTTCTGCATTGGCTTTACCAAAAAGTGTCCAAATTAACAAAAAAGACCTTGTTATGCACAGTAAAGCCAGATTTGCCAGATTCGTCGCGAGATGCATGAGATCATGGTTAACTAGGCTTAATCGTGTGATTTGAAAGACTTGGTCCTAAAGTTCATTCCTAAATCAATCGATAGAAAGATTGAAAAGGCAACTTCAAGCATCTATCCTTTGCAGAATGTGCTCATTCGCAAGATCTTGAAGGCTCCTAAATTCGACCTTGTTAAGTTGAGAACACAATCAATTGAATCACCTGTGAAACTTATTTCAAGCTTCAACTAAGAAAGATCATTTTCTATATTTAAAGTTAAGAAAAAAAATTAAATAAGTTAGACCCAACCATATCCAATAAAATTTTGAATAGCACCCACAAGAAGTGCAGCCTATAAAGGCAAAATTTCACACAAAGTGCCAGCTAAAAATTCAACACTATCACCCAATTCTTTAGCCACACCCAATCGAGCAATCCGCTCTGATTGTAATTCAAAGAGATTTTAGTTATCGGGGAAATACTGCCGAATAAGTGTCACGACCCGGATTCTGGACTTCGAATTGCAACCGGCGTCGTTGACCTCTCAGAGGTCGCAGACAAGCCTCTTCTTGCATTCATCACATTCATACGGTTAATTTTTAGTGGAAATTTGAAACTTTTTGTTTATAGTTGAGGTATACATAGACTTCATATAAACGCATATCTTCAAGGAAGTTCATTGCTCATACATCAACCATCTAATTATAAGATCATACAACTTGAAAGAAATGGAATCTTATGTCATAAGTAATTCTTGTCAAAACGGCATTATTACAAGCGTCTGAATAAAATAGGAAAGAAACACTAGTGGAACCTACCCCACTAGTTCAAACCTACTACTAAGCAAGAAATATAAAGGCAGGCATCCTCGAATGCATGAGGACCTACCAAGTCCGGATGAAATCTCTGAGTCCGAACAGCTGCAATGATACCCTCAACGTCCACCTGAGCCTACACCTAAAATAGTAATATTATATGGAATTAGTACATACTTGTACTAAGTATGGGTACATGCAACAACACATAACGGCAATGCATGAACAAGGATGGCTCTTCCTAATCAACATGTTTTCTTAGAAGGTCAAGTCTCTTGACTTTGACTATTTCGTAATAGGAAGGTCATGCCATGAATATGTCACACATCATACACACATAAGTTCACATAATATACATTTCATGTTTCATATAGTATACGTTTCATATCCATGAGACCTTGGAATCATGGACGTAGCATTAAGACATCTCAAATGAGGGCCCAATATATGGGATCTCAATCCGAGGGTCTCCTTTAGCAAACACAGAGCCTGCTTCATTCATTCATTTGTACTTCACATTATTCATTTCATTCATTCATAGGCTGATGTGAACACCAACTATAAGACTCTTATCGGGATCATGAAGTGCAATGACCAAGAATGACCTAATGTCAATACTTGAGTCCGGTCTCACCTCCTGATTGTCTTGCACAAACACCTTCGGTATCGTTCATTTCATTATTTTTCATACTTTGAGGAACTTCAACCTTAACCGACATAGATCATGTGAGCATCATGAAATCCGGTGTCTTCCTCACACCGAAAAGAGGTGGAGTCACTGGCCAAAGTGAAACCAAAGCATGCTAGCTTTATGGGTTCGAACCAAGCTAGTTCCCTATGTTGGCAACATAGTTCAAAGACTAGGAGATTTAAGGAGACCCATACCCACCTTGGTGGACAGTCTCATCTCATGAGATTTATGTGAACCTCCGCCCTTCCCGAAAGAAGGCATCACCACTCATAGCTAGCATATCGGTGCTTAGTTTAAAGTTCCTATTTACATTCAACTCATACATCATCGAAGCTTGCTTCTTAGCATGAGGTATTCATAGATCATTAGATGATTTCTCATCTCTTCTTTACGTATTAAGGGTGAATTGTCCTTACACTTACATATAGAATGTGATTGAGACTTGTCTCTTAATATTCTACACTCTCTTAGGTGAGTACTTTTTGGTGACCTTATATTGGCGTAGGTACAACTTGTTTCACTTGCACTAGCCTCATATTGTGGTGCCACCCTGTTCTTTCTTAACATCTTTTCATTTCATCTTTACTCACCTTTCATTACTTGTTCATCGTATAACATATATATGCTCTCTTGGAATTTACATTGAGGGACATTGATTCTAGGCGTAGATACAACTTGTCTCACTTGTACTATCCTGTCCTCATGTAGCCACTATTTATTTGCTTATCCATCGTATAGAATAAATATACTCTCTTAGAAATTTCATGTAGTGACATTGATTTTTAGGCGTAGATGCAACTTGTCTCAATTGCACTAGCCTATAGTCATGTAGTCACTCTTTTCTCTACATATTAACTATGAATTCATTTTTAACACTTTCTTTTGGAGTATACTTGAGACTTGACTCTACATCATTCAACACCCCCATAGGTGAGTACGTTTGGTAATATTTTCTTAGGCTTGGTTGAGACTTGCCTCACCATTCATCTTAGCCTCTTATCATGTTGTCACTATTTTCATTAGCATCATAGTATAACATAATTACTCACCTCATTACGTGAATGTTCATTTCTTAATCTTACCATTAACTCATGGTAGTACCCATTTCGGGTTACTCATATTTGGCTAAGTGTTTCATGATAATCTAAGTATATGTTGTGCAAGACTTATGCATCTTACACATTCAACCAAGGGACCCAAGTTCAATCCCTAGTGGCTGCATTTTATTTAATCATATGTGAGACTTATGTGTCTCCCAATTTCGGCCAAGAGGACCCATGTTCGAATCCCTTGGGCAACACTTTATTTTTAATTATTTAAAGTGTTAAGTGTCTCCATAAATTCGGCTAAGAGGACCCATGTTCGAATCCCTTGGGCAGCACCTTATTTTTAATTATTTAGAGTGCTAAGTGTCTTCCATAATTCGGCCAAGAGGATATGGGATTGAATCCCAGTGGCCTCATCTTTTTGTTACTTTATTTTGGTGTGAGATTTATGTATCTCACACCCTTGGCCAAGAAGCCAAGTTCGAATCCCCCCTTCCTCACTATTTTCCTTTTCTTTTAATTCCAAACTTCTTCAACCTGCCCAAGTTCGAATCCCCACTCTCACCCTATTTTCTTTTCTTTTATTTTAAGGTTTAATCTCTTAGTATTAGGACCTTAAGGTCATCGAGATTCACCCCAATTTGCAGAATTTATTTTCCTTCATTCATGCTAGTGACTAGCCGAAACCATGTTCCATTAACACATAATTTTAACTCACTTTCATAAACTTAGCCTAGGCATTTAACTCATAGTTTTACATATACCTTTAATCAATTCATTAAAGACCTTATTGTCACTTTCTTGTGCATGAACATCACGATTCTTTTTGCACGTTAAACATACAACATTTCGTATCACATGATTTACTATTTTCTTCAAGTAAATCGTAGCATTATACTTACGGAAAAACAGCATGGTTGTACACATATAATATTCATCATTTGGACTTACATAACAGTTTATAAACAGTCCAAAACACACACTTTGCACAAAATAACAATCATTCCAAAAATCGTCTACCAGAAGTCATACCAACGCATGCAACAATTCGTTCATAGGATCTAATGACAGGGGCATGCAACGGGGGACAACCTTAGTTTTTCGATTAGACTTTGAACTAAACCTTAGGGGACTCTTGGGAAAGGGACCAAGAGAGAAGAAAACCCATATGTAACATTTTGAAATCCCAAGGTCATGTTATAAGACTTAAATAGGCTCTTTAAGGTCTAAACCATTGTTACTAGCCAAATTAGGCGTATATGGAGTCGTTGAAGTGTTTTGGAACCAAAACGTTCATAACGTCCGGTAAGTTGGTTCATAAGAGGGCTAGAATGTCCTTTTAGTTTAACCAAGTTAAAGAGTTGAAATTTAGTAAAAGTTTGTAACAATAGGTGTAACACATAGTGTGGGATGGTTTTATGTTGGAAAAGTCAGGGTACGACTCCCCGAGGATCAACTAAGGGCCCTCGAGGAGGGCCCTTGAGACAATAGGCCACGACGGACCCCATGACGGGGCGTCACAGGCGCAACGGGGCGTCGAGGCCACCGTCGTACCAGCCTTAGCTGCTGGGAAGAAAGCCTTCGCCTGCACAGTCTCTGACCAACGCGACGGATGTGCAGGACGGAGGGGGGCCTATCCGTCACGTCCACGACGACTCGTCGGTGGAGAGTCATCGTGGAGGGCCTGTAGTGTTTTCAGGGATTTAAGTTTTAGTTAATTATTTTATTAAGTGTCTTAGGGGTAATTAGGGGATTAAGGGAAGACTAATTAAGTGACTTAAGACCCCACTATAAATACCCCAACCTTCATTAACCTAATCACAATTCTCCAAACAAAACTCTCTTCCTTCTCTCTACTTTCTCTCTCTATTGGAAGACTCCATTGGAGAATAGCTTGGGAAGATCATTGGGGACTGGTTTTAGCACGAAATCACCATCAAAACGTCATCAAACCTTAAGGTATGGGATCTAATTCACCTTTGAGACGTCTTTCCTCAAAGGACTCCTTCAAAGATTTTCTAAAAAGTTGAGTTTCATATGGGTTTCATCTAAATTTCGAATATGAGTATATGAATTGAGTTGTTTAGGTATTATTTGAGTTATAATGAATAGATTATCATGTATTGCAACTTGATTATGATGAATTGATGTAGTTTGATCTAGATTGTGGGTGATGACCCCTAACCCTTAACCCTAGGTATGAGATTGATATGAATTTTGGGTTGGATTGAAGTAATTGATCTAGTTCTTGTTTAAATCATCTTTAATGATTGTTATTGCATCAATCATGAATCTATTGTGGTGAATTGAAGTTCTTCTTGCCTATTTCTTGAGTATCGAATCTAGGGAAGAAGATAGACTTTGATATCATGTTATCAAGCTTTGATGTAGTATTGCATTATGGTATAGTGCTTCTCTTAAATTAGTTCTTATGTTGACTATTGAATTACATTGATGTGATGACCCAAATTGGGTTAGTCTATGGGTCGATGGTAAGGCCCTTTTATTGGTGAACTATGGAGAAGTATTGGTAAGTCTTCATTATCCTAATCCTTGCTTCAAATGGTGATTAATTGTCATCAAGTGATAATGTGTGTTGAAGTATACTTTGCTTAAGGTGATAGGTTGGTATGATGATTGAATTTAAATGTTTAGGTTGGTTGTGAGGCTGCCTAAGAATACATGATATAGGAAAGTTGTTATGTAAAGATGTGCCCTATTGTGATGAGATGTGTAAGGGCTAACTTCACCTATATGAATTGTTAATGAAAGGATTATTTCTCATACAATTCTTATTGAGCTATGATGATGAATATACAAGAGTTTTACCCTATTATCTAAACTAATTGAGAAGATTAATAAAGTATTAAAGACTTCTCTAAACGGGGACTTAGCTTAGCACCGAGCGAACTTGACAATGGGAGGTGATGACTTATCCATAGAAGGAAAGAATCATCCTAAAGTTGCCCATGTGATGTTAACTCCCTTGTTTATGGGACATGTCATTTAAGGGATTCCCATGAGGAGCGGCCCACTTTACCTAATGGTATGAATAGGGATATCTACCTCTTAGTTCTTCAACTATGTTGCCACCATAGGATACTAGCTAGTGGATCCACCTAGATAGCTACGTTTATGTTAGGTTCTACTTTGGCCGGTAGACCACCTTCCATCGGTGTAAGGTTTCATGACACCGGATTCCACATTTGCTCATGTGGTCTATGTCGGTTAAGGCAAGGTTTCCCTAAAATAAAATAAATGAATAAGATATAGACTAATCAAAGTAACTTGAAAGGGTTTGGCTATAACTTAGATAGGGGTATGGGACTCTACTTAAGCCTTGCACTAGTTTGCCTTGATGGGAGCTTTGAGAGGTCAATGTTATGTATGTAAAGTAGTGATGTAATGTAAATAACTTTGTACATTGAATAACATGCTTATGAGTATAAGGTTGTTGCTTTGGTTGAAGAAAAATGTTTTCATGAAATGGGAGAGTATGTTAGGTAAGGTTAATTGCTAATTGTAGTCTTGATAGATTACTTGATTAAGTAAGAGTCATGGGAATTTACTTGATCATTGCACTTGTGACTTTATGAAGGTTATAGTTAGTATGCTTTGCTTTGCCTATGATTCACTTGTATATATTTCATAATGATTTGTCTTAAATATCCCTTTCTAAGTATTTTTGATTGGTAATTGTATACATGGTTCCATACTTAGTACATGTGGAGTACTAACCCCATTTCTTTCCCTTTTTCCCAAACATTTTAGTTTGGGTCGTTGAACTTGCTCCGAATTGCTGGAAAGGAAGACTTGGATATCTTACCATCCAAGTGGTAGGTCCTCACTCTCCCGAGGGCGTTGTCGACATCTTACTCTTATGTTTCTTAGTTACTCTAATTCTGTATTGACTCTATTATTCGTTTGAGACGATGTTGTATATAGCCTATATGTGGCTTCTTGTATTGATGTAGGGCTATGCCCAAGATTTATTGTCTTGATAGATGGTTTATGAGATGAGACGACTTTTATGACTATTATTCTTTACTATATAAATGGGTGAAATAAAAGTAGAAGACTATGTAATCTTCGTATACGAACAAGTCTATGTATACTTGATATAAATACGATTATGTGTATGTAGAGGTCTATGTAAACCTCCGAGTAGTTATAGATATAAAGTTTTAAATTCCTTCACATTTTTAATCGATGAATGCTATGACGAGGCTAAGAGGCTTGTCTTAGTCCTCAAAGAGGACGACGACGCCGGTTACGTCTAGGGGTAAACCCGGATATGACAAACTTGGTATCAGAGCATGAGGTTGAATATCCTTAATGTTAACGTCTCTCTCAACCACGTTATATAGGTTTGTATTCATAATTGTGAAGCGCACCACACTTATGAATTGGAACTTATTTGATGCTTAGGAATCACTCTCATTGTTGGAAATCCATATCGTGCCTCTAGAATGTACGTCGTATATGTATTTGCCTAAACTGTGTTTTAGTTATAGGAAATAAATACTAGAAGGAATGCAGCCAGAAGACTTGAGGAGGAGATTGCTGCTGCGGGAATCCCTCCCCGTGGTGATCCAGTTCCTCCTCTTAAAGAGATTGATGTTGATGATTAGGTTCCCGTTGATCCTCCACCTATGGAAGAGGCTCAGATGAGGGCTATTCTTGCTCAAATGGCTCAAGCCATGACTACTCAAGCTCAAACCGCAACGGTGCAAGCCTAAGCCATGACTGCCCAAGCTAATAGGGATTTGTCACCTAGAGTTCATGAGCAAACAATGGCTTCCCGACTTAGAGACTTCACCCGAATGAATCCTCCTATCTTCTATGGGTCTAAGGTTGATGAAGACCCTCAAGAATTCATTGATTAGGTTTATAAGATTTTTTGTGCTATGGGGTTGTCTTCTAGTGAGAATGCCGAGTTGGCCTCATACCAACTCAAGGATGTGGCTCAGACATGGCATGTGCAATGGAAGGACAATTGGCCACTTCAAAGTGGGCCAGTGACTTGGGAGTTGTTCAAAAGGGCTTTGCTTGATCGGTTCTTCCCTAGAGAGATGAGAGAAACTAAAGTGGTGGAGTTTATCAATCTCCGCCAAGGAGAAATGAGTGTTCATGAGTACTCTTTGAAGTTCATTCAATTGGCTAAGTATGCTCCTTCCTTGGTCTCCGATCCTAGAGACGAGATGAGTCTATTCGTGACAGGTGTGTCGGATGATTTGCAAGAAGAATGTCAATCGGCTATGCTTCATGATAACATGAATATTGGTCGTCTCATGGTGCATGCAAAAAGGGTTGAGGAGGCTAGAGCAAAAAGGAAGGATAAGTATAAGGACTTAAGAAGGACAAGGTCTTTTGAGAGTGGAACTACTAAAGATAGGTTTGGAATTCAAGACAAGCCTAGATTTAAGAAGAGGTTCTCAAATCAAGTTCCATCCAAATTTCCCAAGACTAGGGATTCTAAAGCCCCTAGACCAAAAGTTGCAAAGGGAAAGGGTGGATACTTATCTAATGAGAAGCCTACTTGTGCTAAGTGTGGAAAGAAACATTATGGTGAATGCTTGATCGGAACGGGGAATTGCTTTAGTTGTGGAAAGAGTGATCACAAAGCTAGGGACTGCCCTAACATAAGGAACCGAGAAAGGAATGTGCAAAAGCAAGCAAGTGAGGCTCCTAAGAAGAACCATTTTTATGCTCTTTGTTCGAGAGATGACCAAGAGGCCTCTCCCGATGTGGTGACTAGTATGTTACAAATCTTTGCTATTGATGTGTATGCATTACTTGATCCGGGTGCTACTTTGTCTTTCGTTACTCCCTTAGTAGCTAAGAAGTTTAGTACTTTACCCGATGATTTGCATGAACCTTTTGTAGTGTCTATTCCGGTGGGTGAGTCGGTTATAGCAAAAAGAGTCTATCGAAATTGTCCTATTTCTATACCCCATAGAGTTTCTCATGTTGATCTAGTTGAACTAGACATGCTTGATTTTGATGTCATTTTAGGTATGGATTGGTTGCATGCTAGTTTCGCTTCTATTGATTATAGAACTAGAGTTGTGAGGTTTAGTTTCCCTAATGAACCCGTTATCGAGTGGAAGGGTGAAAATTCTCTTCCTAGAGGTCTTTTCATATCATGTCTAAAAGCGTGTAAAATGATCTCAAAAGGGTGTCTTTATCATATTGTGAGAGTCCAAGAAGTCGATTCCGAAGTTTCTCCTATTGAGTCGGTCCCCGTGGTGAGTGAATTTACGGAGGTCTTTCCTGATGACCTTCCCGACATTCCTCCCGAATGGGAAATCGATTTCGGTATTGATTTGCTACCGGAAACAAACCCTATCTCTATTCCTCCTTATAGAATGGCTCCGGCCGAGTTAAAGGAGTTGAAGGCACAACTTAAAGATTTGCTAGACAAGGGCTTTATAAGGCCTAGCATTTCTCCATGGGGTGCTCCGAATATTTGTTCGTGAAAAAGAAGGATGGGTCCTTGAGAATGTGTATTTACTACCACCAACTCAACAAGGTTACTATCAAGAACAAGTATCCTCTTCCTCGGATTGATGATTTATTTGATCAACTCCAAGGAGCGAGTTACTTCTCCAAAATTGACTTGAGGTCAGGGTATCACCAGCTTAGGGTGAGAAATGAAGATATTCCAAAGACGGCCTTTCGGACTAGGTATGGGCATTATGAGTTCGTGGTTATGTCATTTGGTCTCACAAATGCTCCGGCGGCGTTCATGGACCTAATGAATAGAGTGTTTCAAAGTTACCTTGATGTATTTGTTATTGTATTTATCGATGATATCTTGGTGTATTCGAAGAATGAGGTTGATCACATGAGTCATCTAAGGGTAGTATTGCAAACCCTTAAAGAGCATAAATTGTTCGCCAAGTATAGCAAGTGTGAGTTTTGGTTGAGGTCGGTAGCGTTTCTTGGGCACATCATCTCTAGTGAGGGAGTTGAGGTAGACCCAAGGAAAACTGATGCAGTAAGAAACTGGCCTAGACCCTTGACCCCAACTGACATTAGGAGTTTCTTGGGTTTAGCAGGCTATTATCGAATGTTTGTAGAAGGTTTTTCATCCATTGCATCTCCATTGACTTCATTAACTCAAAAGGGTAAAAAGTTTGAGTGGTCAGAGGCCTGCGAGAAGAGTTTCCAACTGTTGAAAGATAGGCTTACTTCAGCTCCGGTATTAACTTTACCGGAAGGTTCTAAAGGGTTCGTTGTGTATTGTGATGCATCCCGCATAGGTTTGGGGTGTGTGCTTATGCAAAATGGGAAGGTGATTACCTATGCTTCACGGCAATTTAAGGTTCATGAGAGAAATTACCCAACTCATGACCTTGAATTAGCAGCCGTAGTGTTTGCTTTAAAAATGCGGAGACATTACTTGTATGGTGTTCACGTGGATGTTTTCACCGATCATAAGAGTCTTCAATATGTGTTTACTCAAAAAGAGTTGAATCTCCGACAAAGAAGGTGGTTGGAATTGTTGAAGGATTATGATTTGAGTGTCCTATATCACCCCGGCAAGGCCAATGTGGTGGCGGATGCTCTAAGCCGTTTGACTATGGGTAGTGTGTCTCATTTTGATGAAGACAAGAAAGAATTAGTGAAAGATGTTCATAGTTTGACTAGATTGAGTGTTCGTTTAGAGAGTTCTCTAAATGGAGGTGCCACGGTTCATCATAGCTCTGAATCATTATTGGTGGTTGAGGTGAAGTCCAAACAACACCTTGATCAACTATTGATGGAGTTGAAGGAATCTGTTCTTGGCAAGATGAATGAGTCTTTCTCCTTAGGAGGAGATGGTGTGTTGAGGTACCAAGGGAGGTTATGTGTTCCTGATGTTGATGGATTGAGGTATCGGATCCTTGATGAAGCCCATGGAACCCACTATTCCATCCATCCAAGTTCTACTAAGATGTATCATGACCTTCGAGAAATATATTGGTGGGAAGGTTTGAAGAAGGACATAGCGGAATTTGTTGCTAAGTGTCCAAATTGCCAACAAGAGAAGGCGGAACATCAAAAGCCGGGTGTCTTACTACAAGAGATCCAAATTCCTACCTGGAAGTGGGAAGACATTAATATGGACTTTGTGGTAGTGTTGCCTCGGACTCAAAAGTCATATGATTCTATATGGGTGATTGTTGATAGATTGACTAAGTCCGCTCATTTTATTCCCGTCAAATCCACGTATTCGGCGGAGTATTATGCGAAGATCTTCATAGAGGAGATTGTGTGTCGCCATGTTATTCCGTTATCCATCATTTCGGATCGGGGTGCACAATTCACATCTAGGTTTTGGAAGTCTTTTCTAAAAGGTTTGGGTACTAAAGTGAAATTGAGTACCGCCTTTCATCCTCAAATGGATGGTCAAGCGGAACGCACAATTCAAACTCTTGAGGATATGCTTAGAGCTTGCATTATTGATTTTAAAGGGAGTTGGGATAAGAACTTGCCGTTGGTGGAGTTTGCTTATAATAATAGTTTCCATTCGTCCATCTCCATGGCTCCCTTTGAAGCCTTGTATGGTAGGAGGTGTAGGTCTCCTATAGGACGGTTTGAAGTTGGTGAACCAGCAATTTTTGGTCCCGACTTGATTTATAGGACTTTGGATAATGTGCATATCATAAGGAATAGGTTGCAAATAGCCTATAGTCGACAAAAGTCCTATGCCAACAATAGGAAAAGAGATTTGGAGTTTGAAGAGGGTGACAAGGTGTATTTAAAAATCTCACCTACGAAAGGGGTGGTAAGATTTGACAAGAAAGGGAAGTTGAGCCCTAGTTATGTGGGTCCTTATGAGATTTTAGAAAGGGTTGGTAAAGTTGCCTATCGCTTGAAACTACCTAATGATTTAGCTTCGGTTCATCCGGTTTTCCATGTCTCGATGTTGAAAAAGTGTGTTGGGGATCCCGAGACTATTCTTCCTATTGAAGGTCTTGGAGTCAAGGATAACCTCTATTATGAGGAGGTTCCTATCCAAATCCTTGATAGTCAAGTGAAAAGGTTGAGGAACAAGGAGGTGGTTTCCGTAAAAGTGTTATGGAAGAACCACCTAGTTGAGGGTGCGACATGGGAGGCTGAGGCCGACATGAAAACCCGTTATCCTCATCTTTTTGATTTTTAAGGTTAGTATCTCTCTCTAATGATTTAAATACGTTAGATATTGTGAATCTTTGATTTTTTGGTGAAGCTTTGCAAAACTCCTAGTTTTAGAGACTTCTAAAAAGGAGTCACTTTAAGGTGACCTTAGATAAATTTGAAAGTTGTCTTGCTTCTTGCATATTTGAGTCAAGTCGTGTATCGAGCATATTGATAAGATGAACTTTGTGCTAATTGACTTGTGAAATAAATGATTGAGCTCATGTATATGTGAAAAGGAGAAACCTCATGAGGAAATTTTGGAGCTTACGTATGATAAAATGATGTTTTGAAGTATTTTTATTGAAATAATATGATTCATGCTAATTGAATATTGTGAATTGGTAGAGGTGCTAGTCTTGAGTCTATTTCCTCATTTAAAGAGTGTTTGGTGTCATTCGGGGACGAATGTTCTTAAGGGGGGGATAATGTAACATTTTGAAATCCCAAGGTCATGTTATAAGACTTAAATAGGCTCTTTAAGGTCTAAACCATTGTTACTAGCCAAATTAGGCGTATATGGAGTCGTTGAAGTATTTTGGAACCAAAACGTTCATAACGTCCGGTAAGTTGGTTCATAAGAGGGCTAGAATGTCCTTTTAGTTTAACCAAGTTAAAGAGTCGGAATTTCGTAAAAGTTTGTAACAATAGGTGTAACACATAGTGTGGGATGGTTTCATGTTGGAAAAGTCAGGGTACGACTCCCCGAGGATCAACTAAGGGCCCTCGAGGAGGACCCTTGAGATAGTAGGCCACGACGGACCCCATGACGGGGCATCACAGGCGCGACGGGGCGTCGAGGCCAACGTCGTGCCAGCCTTAGATGCTGGGAAGAAAGCCTCCGCCTGTACAGTCTCTGACCAACGCGACGGACGTGCAGGACGGAGGGGGCCTGTCTGTCACGCCCACGACGGCTCGTCGGCGGGGAGTCGTCGTGGAGGGCCTGTAGTGTTTTCAGGATTCAAGTTTTAGTTAATTATTTTATTAAGTGTCTTAGGGGTAATTAGGGGATTAAGGGAAGACTAATTAAGTGACTTAAGACCCCACTATAAATACCCCAACCTTCATTAACCTAATCACAATTCTCCAAACAAAACTCTCTTCCTTCTCTCTACTTTCTCTCTCTATTGGAAGACTCCATTGGAGAATAGTTTGGGAAGATCATTGGGGACTGGTTTTAGCACGAAATCACCATCAAAACGTCATCAAACCTTAAGGTATGGGATCTAATTCACCTTTGAGACTTCTTTCCTCAAAGGGCTCCTTCAAAGATTTTCTAAAAAGTTGAGTTTCATATGAGTTTCATCCAAATTTCGAATATGAGTATATGAATTGAGTTGTTTAGGTATTATTTGAGTTATAATGAATAGATTATCATGTATTGCAACTTGATTATGATGAATTGATGTAGTTTGATCTAGATTGTGGGTGATGACCCCTAACCCTTAACCCTAGGTATGAGATTGATATGAATTTTGGGTTGGATTGAAGTAATTGATCTAGTTCTTGTTTAAATCATCTTTAATGATTGTTATTGCATCGATCATGAATCTATTGTGGTGAATTGAAGTTCTACTTGCCTATATCTTGAGTATCGAATCTAGGGAAGAAGATAGACTTTGATATCATGTTATCAAGCTTTGATGTAGTATTGCATTATGGTATAGTGCTTCTCTTAAATTAGTTCTTATGTTGACTATTGAATTACATTGATGTGATGACCCAAATTGGGTTAGTCTATGGGTCGATGGTAAGGCCCTTTTATTGGTGAACTATGGAGAAGTATTGGTAAGTCTTCATTATCCTAATCCTTGCTTCAAATGGTGATTAATTGTCATCAAGTGATAATGTGTGTTGAAGTATACTTTGCTTAAGGTGATAGGTTGGTATGATGATTGAATTTAAATGTTTAGGTTGGTTGTGAGGCTGCCTAAGAATACATGATATAGGGAAGTTGTTATGTAAAGATGTGCCCTATTGTGATGAGATGTGTAAGGGCTAACTTCACCTATATGAATTGTTAATGAAAGGATTATTTCTCATACAATTCTTATTGAGCTATGATGATGAATATACAAGTACCCTATTATCTAAACTAATTGAGAAGATTAATAAAGTATTAAAGACTTCTCTAAATGGAGACTTAGCTTAGCGCCGAGCGAACTTGACAATGGGAGGTGATAACTTATCCATAGAAGGAAAGAATCATCCTAAAGTTGCCCATTGATGTTAACTCCCTTGTTTATGGGACATGTCATTTAAGGGATTCCCATGAGGAGTGGCCTACTTTACCTAATGGTATGAATAGGGATATCTACCTCTTAGTTCTTGAACTATGTTGCCACCATAGGATACTAGCTAGTGGATCCACCTAGATAGCTACGTTTATGTTAGGTTCTACTTTGGCCGGTAGACCACCTTCCATCGGTGTAAGGTTTCACGACACCGGATTCCACATTTGCTCATGTGGTCTATGTCGGTTAAGGCAAGTTTTCCCTAAAATAAAATGAATGAATAAGATATAGACTAATCAAAGTAACTTGAAAGGGTTTGGCTATAACTTAGGTAGGGGTATGGGACTCTACTTAAGCCTTGCACTAGTTTGCCTTGATGGGAACTTTGAGAGGTCAATGTTATGTATGTAAAGTAGTGATGTAATGTAAATAACTTTGTACATTGAATAACATGCTTATGAGTATAAGGTTGTTGCTTTGGTTGAAGAAGAATGTTTTCATGAAATGGGAGAGTATGTTAGGTAAGGTTAATTGCTAATTGTAGTCTTGATAGGTTACTTGATTAAGTAAGAGTCATGGGAATTTACTTGATCATTGCACTTGTGACTTTATGAAGGTTATAGTTAGTATGCTTTGCTTTGCCTATGATTCACTTATATATGTTTCATAATGATTTATCTTAAATATCCCTTTCTAAGTATTTTTGATTGGTAATTGTATACATGGTTCCATACTTAGTACATGTGGAGTACTAACCCCATTTCTTTCTCTTTTTCCCAAACATTTTCGTTTCGGGTCGTTGAACTTGCTCCGAATTGCTGGAAAGGAAGACTTGGATATCTTACCATCCAAGTGGTAGGTCCTCACTCTCCCGAGGGCGTTGCCGACATCTTACTCTTATGTTTCTTAGTTACTCTAATTCTGTATTGACTCTATTATTCGTTTGAGACGATGTTGTATATAGCCTATATGTGGTTTCTTGTATTGATGTAAGGCTATGCCAAGATTTATTGTCTTGATAGATGGTTTATGAGATGAGACGACTTTTATGACTATTATTCTTTACTATATAAATGGGTGAAATAAAAGTAGAAGACTATGTAATCTTCGTATACGAACAAGTCTAAGTATACTTGATATAAATACGATTATGTGTATGTAGAGGTCTATGTAAACCTTCGAGTAGTTATAGATAAAAAGTTTTAAATTCCTTCACATTTTTAATCGTTGAATGCTATGACGAGGCTAAGAGGCTTGTCTTAGTCCTCAAAGAGGACGACGACGCCGGTTACGTCTAGGGGGTAAACCCGGATGTGACACCATACCTTTTCAGCCTTGACAACCAGCCACAACCACACGCCCCAGCCCACACACAAACCTTTCTTCCGAGCTTTGATTATTGTTTGCAAGTGAAGTTCTTTACTTAAAACACTTAGGCGTACGAATTCTCCCTTTTGTTTTTTGATGGATGCAGCCAAGAACACTTTTAGAATAGTGAGTTTTACATTTATATTCTATTTTTGAAGTGTAGGATAAGGCTGAAAACGTTTTTAGGAGTAAATTAAAGGATTAAGAGTGGGCAAGAAGCACACTCCTAGTGGGAGTTGTGCGCCCCCTTTTGTGGGAATTGTTGTTGACTTATTCAACACAATTTAAATGGTAACAAAATCAGATTATAATTATGTATTAAGTTACTATAATGCCCCTCTCTTTAATCATTTAATTCGTACCTCATTATGCTTCCAAATCGGCTCGAACCCGAGTTGTGGAGGTCCGGTCAAACTCGGGTTTGACCACCGAGATTTGACCCATTTTGACTAATTAATCACTTATTTAATTAATCAAATATCAGCCTAGGGTAATTACCATACTACCTCTAGCCCCGAAATTACCTTTATACCCCTAGAACCCTTAAAACCTGGACTAACCCTCTAAGTCCAGTTAAGACTCATCCGGGTGAATCCTAATATTCGGGTGCCTTACATGGCTGAACCCAACCCTGCCTAGCTCAACTAACTCACCAAGTTGGTTGGCTTGGCTGGTGCATAGGTTCAGAGGTCTGGTTCCACGCGCATCAATCTATGTGAACCCGGTCTAATCTAGGCATTCTAGGTACGTTTAGGCCTTACTTAGCATAGTCATTTTTGGGTTGTTACAATAAGTATCCAATGCGCGCACAAGTTTGAATCCATATAGCAGCAAAGAACACGAGCCATCTATTATTAAAAAAATAGTCAAATCGTCATAGAATCATATCGAGCCAATTTAGAGCTTTTGCATATATGTGCCTTTAAAGCTAATTATTTGTCAATAGATTTTTCAATAGTTGACAAACTGTAAAGAACACAAATATCTTATCAACGAAGGGTTTATATGACAAAGCTGCACACTAGCATGATAATATGCAAAAACAAACATGATCTGGAGATAACTTCCCGAGTCCAAATTTCTTAGACCAAATCGAAATAACTTCGACAGCAGCTGGGAGTACAAAGTGTCTCACGCCAAAAAAAACAAGCAATTTTTCTATGCAGGAAAACAACAAATCTATAACACAACTTCAATATCAACATACTCCACAACCTAATATTTCAACATGCTGTATAACGTAATATTTCAATAAAAATCACGTCGAATGCTTTAACCTTAAAAATATCTAGATATCACAAAAATAAAAGGTTAACATTTAAAATGTCTAGGCATCACAAAATAAAAGGTTTAACCTTTAAAATGTCTAGGCTTCACAAAATAAAAACAACACAACATTCATATTTCAGAAGAATCGGGGGTTGGTTCCCTTTGCCCCTTTCTTGTCATCATCTTGACATAGTTTTTCCTATTATGACCCCAAAAATGAAATAGGATGAATTAGAGCCTCACATGAGTTTTATGAGTTAATAACTTGTTAATAAGATGAGAAAAACCCTTTTATAGTTGGTTTAAAGAGGTTTGAGGTCAAACGTCAAAGGACGATCAAGACGTCCGGAAACTAGTCTTTTGTGTGCTAGTGTGTTCTAGTATGTTGTTCATGTTTTTATGTGTTTTTTTAGAGTCTAAAATCAGTGGAGGTGACCCTAGTATCTTAATAATTGTGTTTAGGGTCAAAACGTTTGGGTACGACTCCCCAAGGACCAACCTATGGGTCCTTGAGAAAGACCTAAACATTGACCAAGATGTTGCCAGGCAGCAGCTGCAGGGAGTGAGTTCGCATCGCGAACATACTCCCCCAAGGACCAAGAAGTTGGTCCATGTCGCAGACCTGGTCTAGCAGGTTTTTGTCTCAAAAATTAATTCATAAATTCTTTCGGGAACACCTCTGGGTCGTGGACTGGTTCCACAACGATGATTTCGTAATGAAAGTTGAGTTGGACTTTATTTTAAAGGTCCAACTAGTGCAGAGGTGTTTTGTGTACTTTGGGGATTTATTATAAACTGTTATTCGACCTATATTAGGGTATTTTAAGATGATAAAAAAACTAAAAACCCCAAATTAGAATTCATTCTTCAAAACTAAACCCTTCCCTCCCAAAATAGATTCTGTCAAAACTCCATTGAAGGTCAAGCTCAAGACCAAGCTAGGAGATCGGTTTTCAACTGATGTCTTCTTCAATTTTCATGGGTCTTCAATCTATAAGGTATGGTAACTGTTGATCCTTGGATAACTTTTCATTCGAGGAATTCTATCAAAGATTTTCCAAAGAGTTTCTATGATGAAATTTCCCAGTTTCCAATCTAAGCATGGGTTCATTGTCAAATTATTTTCAAAGACATTGTAATTATGAATTATGTTTAATCAGTTTTTTTAATATGATTTTCAATGAAATTCATTGAAGAACTCTTGATCTCCTTAAACGCTCAATTTAGCCTAGAAAGTGGGCTTTGTGGTCTTGATTGAATGTTAATTGAATTAAGCTTAGATTGTGATGTATTACTGAATGCTATTTCTATCTTTAGCTATTGATTATGAATTGTTTAGGATTGACCTATGATTGATCATGAATTGGAGAATTGGTAAGTTGACCTAACTTCTTGTCTATAGTATTGGAATTGATGTTGTATGATTTGGTCCATTTATGGTGGCGATGTTTACTTCTTGTTTATCTATACATGTTGTGATCATGGCCTTGAGGGCAATAGATGTAAGTGAATTGTTATTATGATGAACATGAGTATGAAGGTGTGCCATGAAGTTCATGTATATAGTCTCCAATGTTAGTATCATGATTAAGGTGTATTGATAATGTGAAGTATAATGTGAATGATAATGTTAGGGATAAGGTGTGGTCTACATGATTGATTATGTTAAGTACTATTATGAAATGATCCCTATCTATATGACCCTATATAAATGTGTGATATTATACATGTTAAGATCAATGTTGTTGCTAGTATGTGATTATGTGGACCAATATGTATACACCCCCCATGCATAATTATGATACATTTAGGGTGTTGATTGTAAAAGGATAATTCTCATATGCACCTTTATATCTTATTATGCATGAAAAGTATATGACTAGTGAAGTATGAACATGTGTTATCTAAAGGTGTTTATGTGAAAGGTTTTCTCATATATGTACACACATGAATGTATAAATGAATAAGGTTAATGATAATCTAGTGAAAGAGAATCTCTTTAAAGGTTTCCTCAATTGTACTCTAAACTAGACTATGTTATGGATGTTATGATTATGTGAAAGGACATTCTCACATGATGTTGGTTTTGATGAAAAAGCATTCTCATCATATAACCTATGGGCTATGTACATGATATATAAGGGGTTAAGCCCATAAGGCCTATCTTATGAACTAATGTTTAAGAAAGACTTAAAGGCTCTTCAAAAAGGCAATTTAGCTTAGCACCGAGTGAACTTGACAATGAGAGGTGTTTCTTCACAAAGAAAGGGAGGTTCACCCGATGTTTTCATGAGGTGGAAACTACAATGCGAATTAGAATAAAGAGGGTTTCTAGTAACAACCTCCTAGTTCTTTAACTATGTGCCCTCATAAGAACCTTAGCTAGTGGACGCACGTAGATGTTATTTTGAATGTATGTCTTACCTTGGCAAGTAGGACACCTTCTTTTCGGTGTGAGGGGATGAAACCGGATTCCATGTATATCACATGGTCTATTTCGGTTATGACAAAGTTTTTCGATTGTTAAAATGAACAAATGAAAGTATGAAGAAGAACATTAACTAGGACTACCTAAGAGATGTTACCTATTTTAGGTAAGAAAATGAGACTTTACCTATACATTGCACAAGTAGGTCTTGAGGGGAGTTCAAGGGTGGGTTCTTTATGTATGTGTATATATATTATGAATGACATTATGATGTTAACATACTTAGTATAGATAATATGCAAGATATTGGTTTCATTTGATATACATGATGATGGTCTCACTTAGTATGCATGTTGTTGACTATACTTCTTATGATTATGTATGAGGTATAGGACAATGCTTGAGACCTCCTTGTTAGTTTACTTGGTGTGTGTGAGGTTAAGGGGCTTCACATCTAAATTGCACTACTAGACTTAGATTAGGGTTATGAGTAAGGTCTTATGATGTAGTAATGAATGAACTTAAAATATGTAATGTTGACTGTGGTTTCATTATGATTATTCTTATGGTATGGACTAGTATATTGTTCATGAGATGTGTCACGCCCTAAAACGAACTAAGGTGAACTAGAGCTTCGTGATGGTTTCTTGAGTTAATTTTAAGTTAGATTGAGTTAATTTAGTGTCCTTAGGCAGTGTGTGTAGTTTGTAGGTCAAACGTCCAAGAATGTCCATGACGTTCGAAAGATATGCCTTAGATAGTGTTCATGTGTCTTGATGTGTTTGAGTGAGTTTTACGTGTTCGTTTTGCTTGATTGGTGAGGGATGTTCCTTAGACCTATATGACTTAGTTAAGGGGTTTAACTTCCGGGCACGACCCCACATAGGACCCATAAGGGGCCCTAGAGAAGGGCAACCCAAACTGCCTTGGCAGTGTCCACCAACGAGGGCAATCGACGACAAGTGGTTCAACCAACGGCCCATCGACTTGCCTCGTAGATTGGACCTGCAAGTTCAGTTGGCCAGGCTCTAAGTGGAGCTAAGTTTCAACCCATGAGACCCCACCAATGGTCCGTTGACAGATGGTCCGTTAGTTAGGTCTCGTCTATGAAACCTGCAAAAGTTGTTAAGGGGCTGCCTTGGATTGTGGTGTTTGGTAAATTCACCCCAAGTCTTTTAAGGACCTTGGACATTTATTTTAGGGTTATTTAGGTATATTAATGTATTTCAAACCCTAAGACCTAATTTTATACCTCATTTCCTAAAACCCAAAACCCCTCTCCCTTAGAATTCTCTCTCAAGTCTCTTTGGAAGCTAGAAGTCAAGAAGAGCTAGGAGGGCTGGTTGGGACGTGTTCTTCATCAAAAATCAGTGGGTTGTCTTGCATTTGAGGTATGGAATCCATCCTTGAACCCTCTTCCATTTAAGGAGTCCTTTCTAAAAGATTTCAAAAAGGGTTTTCAAACTCTACTTTCTTCTATCTTTGATTCTAAGCATGAGGCTTCATTTAAAAGTGTTTTAATGGTTCAAATGTGTTTATTCTAGCACTAATTGATGATTTTAATGTCAAAACTCTAATGAACTCATGTTTATGCATATTTCAAACTTTTAGCTTAAGAAATGGGTTAAGTGAGCATGTTTGTGTAGGGTATGAGCTTTGGTTTTCTTGTGTTGTTATTATGATTTAGATACTTCCCTAAGGGCCTTATTATGATGAAATATTGAGAAATTGGTTATAGGTGGTGATGGTTTGGTTCAACGATGAGTTGCTTATATTGTATAGTTCTTATTATAAATTGCTCTTGAGTGGTATGGTCAACCTTCTTGGTGGCGGTGTTTACTTGATGAACTCGATATTACTTAGTATGTATTGTGAGTGTGGTTTTGAAGGTCTAACATGTGAAATGAAGTGATATTGGAAATGTGTCTTGTATTGTGTTTTGTGAAGCTTGAATTGTATGTTTGACCTAGATTATGCCTAAATGAAGTATATGATTTTGTGAAGTATGTAAAGTGTGTGATTTGATGAATGAAGGCCTAAATCATGTATAGAATCAATGAGAACTAAATGATGCTTATATGCAAGGTGTGCTCACACGTACACACACACTTAAATGAATGTATCAATCTAAGTTGAGTAAAAAGGGGAGTTATTGGGTGAACACTCTTCTTGAGTTGAGATGAAGTGTTTAGTAGCAAACTCACTATTCCTAATGAGCTTTCTAAGGTAGGTTTGAGGATGAATGCCCTTCGTGAGTTGAGATGTGGTATTCACTAGTTGTCCTTAATCTATAGTTTATAATGTTGAGAATTCGTGGGGAGTTATGCCTAGCGACGAGATGATATGAAGAAGGGGTGGTTACACTTCGTGAGTTGAGATGTTTTATTCCATTGTACCTCTTGAGATGATTACTCCTCGTTAGTAGAGAATGAGTTACTTAGTAGCAATCTCCTTATCCCTTAACTATGTGCCCGCATAGGTGTAGCTATTGGGAAAGCCATGTAAAAGCTAAAAAGTTTGACCTTACTCTAGGCAAGTGAGTATCCCTCATCCGATAGGGGTTAATATCGGGATTCCATGTCTAGCTTTCATGGTCTTTGTCGGTTAAGCTAACCCCCACAAAGGTAATGAAAGTACTAAGCCTTCTAAAATAGTGTGCTATGTAGGGTAGGTAGAGGAATGAGACGCTATTTATCCATTGCACTAGGTAGGCATTTTGAAAGGGGAGTCTTGGTGAGTCTTATGTGAATTGAATGAACTAAGTCTTCTAAAAGAACGTGCTAGTTATGTTAGGTGGTGGTATGGGACGCTATCTATCCATTGCACTAAGTAGGACCTTTCGAAAGGGAGACTTGGTGCCAAACCTTCTAAAAGAGTGTACTACTTAGGGTAGGTGGTGGTATGGGACGCTATCTACTCATTGCACTAAGTAGGCATTCCGAAAGGGAAGTCTTTGGTATTTTGTTGGGTGTTCTTCTAATGTCTTGTGATTAAGTGGTGGCTTGTTCTCCCGTGGTGAGTAAGCTCATGGTGGGTAGTCTTAAGGAACTCCTTGGTGTGTATTGAAGGAGGTGTTTAGATGTTTTCTTCATGTCATATCTTGGAGAGTCTTAGGAAACCTCGGTTAGGAAACTCCTACGGAAATGAGTTCACTTCCTCATCGGCAATACCTTGGAAGTTCACCATTGTTGGAGTCTTCTAGTTCACTTAATGTGTAACAACCCTAAAAATGAATAGGATCAAGACTTAGGTTTTCAAGAATGCTTGTGATTAGACCAAGGTCCACACGTATTGATACGCGTAGAACCAGACCTCAGAACCCTTACTACGACCAAGCCAAGTAACTTGGGGAGCTAATTGAGCTTGGAAAGGTTGGAACCAACCATGTGAGGCTCGCGAAAACTAAGATTTAATTGAAAGAGTTTTTACCGGACTAAAAAGAAGAAATCTTAAGTTTTGAGGGTCCAAGGGTAAAATGGTCTTTTCCAAGCCAAGCGTAATATTGTAATTACCCTGAGGAAATTTGTTTAAGGTATTTCGGGTGGGGCAACCCGAATTGACCCATTTCTCGCAAATGGGGTCACTCGGGTTCGAGCCCCACTAGAAGCAAGATTTAACTTGCTTTTATGTTAATGTGTTAACTTAGTTTTTAATAAATAATTAATATTAGCTGATTTAGGAAAAAGAAATCAGATTTTTATTAATTTGATTTAATTATTAAGTTGACTAATTTATACCCACAAAGTCCTACTTCTACTAGACTTCTATCTCCCATTTCCCCCACTGTCTCTTGCACGATTTCTCTCTCTCTTTCACTCTCTTTTTCTTCGCTGAAAACGTGAGAAAACAATCAGCAAAAGAAAAATAAAGTAAAGGCAAAAGTTCATCAAGAACTTGAAAGATAGAAACACAAAAGAGAAAGCAATCCGGTAACGTTCAGCAAAACGTACTACACTAGTCAAGTAAGGTGTGACTTTGGGTGTGTGGACTGATTTGTGGAGGAGTTCTTGGGCAGCATTTGGAACATTTAACAAGAAAACAAAGGTATGGGTTTTCTTACTCTTGGTCCCTTTCCCAAGAGACCCTTAAGACTCAGATAATTCTATTTCGAAACTAGGATTGTTCCCCATTTCATGCTCCCTGTCATTAGCTCCCAACGAATGTAGGTTGGTATGAATACTGGTAGACTTAGGATTATGTGACGTTTGTGTTTAATGTTAATGTATTGGATGTACGTTAATTCATGAAAAGACAAACATGTGTGTGTTCGAATTAAGAAAAAAAATGTGTATGGCATGTTGAGTCTCGGCCTAGAGGCTTGATTTTGTTAATGTTTTGTTTGTTGTTTTATGTACACTAATTGAAGTAAAATGTGATGTTCATGTGACATGAAGGGTGGCTGAATTGAGGAGTAAACATCTTGGTTAAGAATTCGTGAAAAAATGTATTAAAGAATGCACCAAATGAACTATGTATTGCTCTATAAATTCACGAACAAATGGAGATAAAAATGAGTAAAGAAGATGCCTTAAATTTCCAGCATTATGTTGATACATCTATGCCAAATTAAGTTGTTTAGAATGTTAAGAAAAATAAAGAAAAATAGGTGAGGTCATTGAGGGTCGAACCCGAGACCTCACCCCTTTAAAATCCCCCAAAATTAAAGAAGAAAAATTTGTATGGTGAGGGGGATTCAAACCTGTCTTGGCTGGGAAATAAGTGTGAAGAAAAGAAAATAAGAAATGAGAGGGGTGGGATTCGAACCCACACCCTCTCGATAAGAAACCAAGGGAAAGGAAAAGTAAAGAAAAATTATGAGAGGCGTGGGAATCGAACCCACGACCTCTATGCGGATGGGGGAAGATAAAAATAAATGAAATGAGGCTGGGGGGATTCGACCCCACAACCTCACAGTCAACTCAAATAGTCAACTTCCAAAAAGGAGAATAAAATAAAGAGGTTGTGGGGGTTCGATCCCACAACCTCTCGGCCTTAAGCGAATGGAAGGGAAGGGAAATTAAAGGATAATTTAGTGTGGCGGAGGGGACTCGACCTCGGGTCCCAAAGCCTCACATGAACTGAAATAAATTAAAGAAAAACGAAAATGGGGTTGTGGGGCCTTGAACCCACAACCCCTCGGCCAATACAAGAGAGATTTTAAGTAGAAAAGTAAACCTTCAATGTAAACATTGTGATTTGACTTAGAGTTAAAATGTTATGACTATTAGAATAAAATCAATTAATAATGTAAATGACATTCAATTGATTCAAGACTTGGGATTCCTTGCCCAAACTTCCGTTTGATACATAAGTCATACGTGAACAAATCATCCAAGAATAATGCCACCTACTTAGATCAAATTCAAGATCTTGGCATAACTACAAGATACATAAGTCTTGTACTACATAATCTTAGGAATGTAAGAATTACTTAACGAACTACGAATGAAGCCTCATGGCTTGTGTGTTTAGACTCATAAGTCTAACATACGTTCAAAAGTAAGTGAACCTAAGATGTATGAAGTGGAATGATGAACCCTAGAGGGGTTAAGTAAGGGTGTGAGACACACCAAATGGCCAAGTGCATTGGCATATGACGAAATGAACATACACGTAATGAGAGGTGAATAACTAAGAAAAACAAAGATGCAAATGATGATGAATGTGGTGACAACATGATATGAGGCTAATGTAAATGAGGAGAGTAATCTTAAATGAGCCTAAGTAAAGGTTACCAACATGTATTCACCTATGAGAGTGTAAGATAATGAAGAGACCAGTCTCTATGAACACTCTAATGAGAGTATTGAGCTTAACACACTTAATACAAATGATGAGATGAGAGATCATCTAATGAGCTATGATGTCCTCATACTAGAAGTTAGCTTCCATGACGTATGAGATGAATGATATGGAATTTTATACTGAGCACCGATAGACTAGCTATGAGCGGTGATGCCTTCTTTAGGGAAGGGCGGAGGTTCACGTAACTCTCATGAGATGAGACTGTCCGGCTTGCCGGGTATGGGTCTCCTTATATCTCCTAGTTTTCGAACCTATACTGCCAATATAGGGATGTGGCGGGGTTAAATTCCCATGTACACTAGCATGTTATTGGATCACTTTGGCCGGTGATTCCACCTCTTTTCGGTGTGGGGGAGACACTGGATTTCATGATGCTCACATGATCTATGTCGGTTAAAGTTAAAGTTCCCAATGAATGAATGAGGCCAGCCTCAAATGATGCACATAATGAAATGAATGAATACCAAAGGTGTTAGGATAGGATAATCAAAAGGTGAGTTAGATTCAAGTAATGACATTAGGTCATTCTTGGTCATTGCACAACGAACCTAATGAAAGTCTTAAACTACATCCTAGGTATAACTGGTGGTTACACTGGACTATGAACGAAATGAAATGAAGTACGTATGAATGAATGAAGCAGACTCTGTGTTTGCTAATGAAGACTCCCTAGTTGAGGTCCCATATGTTGAGCCCTCATTTCTGGGATGTCTTAATGTCAAGTCCATGATTCCAAGGTCTCATGGCATATGAATGAATGATATGAACGAAGTTATGTGCTACATGTAAAAGGTACTGTATGTTGTATGATATGTGCTATGTGTAAATGTTATGTGCTGTGAGTATATGTGATAAGTATGATGATGTATGTTATTTTCATGGCATGACTTTCCTAATCCATATTTGGAAAGCTCACTGACTTTCCTAATCCAAATTTGGAAAGTTCACTAACTTTCCTAATCTCAATTTGGCAAGTCCACTGACTTGACTCCCAAAAATCATGTTGTTAGGAAAGAGCTATTCTTTCTCATGCATGTCCTTGGTGTGTGCTTGCATATACCCATACTTAGTACAAGTGTGTACTAACCCTATACAAACTCTACTATTTTAGGTGCAGGCACAGGTGGACGGTAGAGCTACAGGATCATCGCTACAGTTATCCGGACGTCTAGCATTCATCCGGTTTTTGGTAGGTCCTCATGCTTTCGAGGATGCTACTGTTTATGTTCTAGCTTAGTTTAGGAGTTGAGCTAGTGGAGCATGTTCCACTAGCGTTTCTTTCTTATTTTATTCAGACTATGTATGGGTGCCATTTTGGCAATTATACAATTATGTTATTGAACTATTTCTTTCATTTGATTATCTCTTAATGACTAGATGGTTGATGTTGAACGAATTACGAATGTATTAGAAATGTTTAGTAAGTAATGTTTAGAAACAAAAAGTTTCAAATTTTCCGCTAAAATTAACCTATGTAAAGTAAGAATGACGTAAGTAGGCTTGTCTGCGACCTCTGAGAGGTCAACGACGCCGGTCTCGTCTGGGGTCTAGATTCCAGTCGTGACATAATGGTCTAAATAGTTCACTGTAATGTCAATATGAGCTTACTGTAAATTTGAGTAACTTACTGTAAAATTGCTTCCTTTGGTTCAAAATTATGGAAAACCTTATGTATGTGTTATATGATGTTTCTTATGATGTTTTACTTCTAGATTCATGAATTTAATAATTATTTGGCATAAAAGCTTATTTTGCTAAAATGTCCCTTTTTGCATGAATTTGCATATGACATATTTAGTACATTGTTTTTGTAACAACCCTAAAAATGAATAAGATAAGAAATGCTTAAGGTGTCAAGAATGCTTGCGATTAGATCAATGTTCACACGGATTGATACGCGTAGAACCAGACCTCATAACCCTTACTACGGTCAAGCCAACTAACTTGGGGAGTTAGTTGAGCTTGGAAAGGTTGGAACCAACCATGTAGGGCTCTCGAAAACGAAGATTTAATCAAAGGAGTCTTTACCAGACTTAAAAAGAGGAAATCTTAAGTGGTGAGATTTTGTTTCCCTGATGAAGAGGAGCTATTCTGGGAGGGGTACAACTCGAGTCGTCCTAACCTCTTGATTTCAAACCTTAAGGCAAATAAAATAATGTCCAAGGGGTTATTGTGTCATCTTGTGAGTGTCAACGATTTAGATCATGGCATTCCTTCCATAGACTCAGTGCCTGTAGTGAATGAGTTCCTATATGTATTTCCTGATGATTTGCCTGGAGTCCCTCCCCCTCGAGAGATTGATTTTGGTATCGACTTAGAACCCGATACTAAACCAATTTCAATTCCTCCTTACAGAATGGCTCCAGCTGAACTCAAAGAGTTGAAGTTGCAGTTAAAAGATCTCACTGATAAGGGTTTCATTCAGCCGAGCATATCCCCTTGGGGCGCTCCAGTGTTGTTTGTGAAAAAGAAAGATGGAACCCTTACAATGTGTATCGATTATCGACAGCTCAACAAAGTCACTATAAAGAATAAGTATCCACTTCCCAGTATAGATGATTTGTTCGATCAGCTCCAAGGGTCTAGTTTCTTCTCTAAGATTGATCTTCGTTCAGGGTATCATCAGCTTAGGGTTAGGGATGGAGATATCCCAAAGACAGCCTTTCATACCCGTTATGGTCATTATGAGTTCTTAGTCATGTCATTTAGTCTTACGAATGCACCTGCTGCATTTATGGACCTCATGAACCGAGTCTTCCGTGAACACCTTGACTCTTTATTCATAGTATTCATTTATGACATTCTCATCTACTCTAGGACCAAGGAAGAGCATGAAAAACATTTGAGACTAACCTTGCAGGTACTTAGACAACATCAGTTGTACGCCAAATTCAGCAGGTGTGAATTTTGACTTAGATTAGTGAACTTCCTGGGTCATGTTGTGTCTGATCAGGGCGTGGAGGTGGATCCCAGGAAGACTGAGGTTGTGAAGAACTGGCCAAAGCCTCTTACTCCCACTGACATCCGTAGATTTTTGGGATTGGCTGGTTATACCGCAGGTTTGTCGAGGACTTTTCTTCCATTGCTGCCCCATTGAAAGCTTTGACTAAGAAGAAAGCCAAGTTTGAATGGATGGAGACTTGTGAGAGGAGTTTCCAAGAGCTCAAGGACAGACTCACTTCAGCCCCGGTGCTTACTTTGCCTAAGTGTGGTGAGAATTACACTGTTTATGGTGATGCATCTAGGGTTGGTTTGGGTTGTGTTCTTATGCAGGTTGGTAAGGTGATAGCCTATGCGTCCAGACAACTCAAGGTTCATGAGAAGAATTATCCCACTCATGACCTGGAGTTGGCAGCTGTGGTGTTTGCACTGAAGCTGTGGAGGCACTATTTGTATGGAGTGCATGTGGATGTATTCACAGACCACAAGAGTCTCCAGTACGTGTTCAGACAGAGAGAGTTGAATCTACGTCAGCGGAGATGGTTGGATCTGTTGAGGATTATGACATGAATGTTTACTACCATCCAGGTAAGGCTAATGTTGTAGCTGATGCTTTGAGCAGGATGAGCATGGGAAGTACATCCCACGTTGAGGATGAGAAGAAGGAGTTGGTGAAAGATGTACACAGACTGGCCAGACTGGGTGTGCGATTGGTTGACTCTACTAGTGGGGATGTTTCAGTTCATCCTAGTTCTGAATCATCTTTGGTAGTTGAAGTCAAGCAGGGTCAGCATCTAGATCCTATGTTGATGGAGCTGAAGGACTCAGTGTTGATAAGATGAATGAGTCTTTCGCTTTGGGAGGTGATGGCATACTTAGGTATCAGGACAGGCTGTGTGTACCAGATGTGGATGATTTGCGGACCATGGTTCCAGATATTCCATACATCCAGGTTCCACCAAGATGTATCATGATCTTAAGCAGATTTATTGGTGGGATGGCATGAAGAAGGACATTGCAGAATATGTGGCCAAGTGTCCTAATTGTCAGCAGGTTAAGGCAGAGCATCTTAAGCCTGGCGGTCTGACTCAAATTATTGAGGTTCCAACTTGGAAGTGGGAGGCCATTAATATAGACTTCATGGTTGGTCTTCCGAGGACTAGGAGGCAGCATGTCTCCATATGGATTATTGTGGACAAATTGACTAAGTCTGCCCACTTTATCCCTGTGAAGTCTACTTACAGAGCCGAGGATTATGCGAGACTCTATATTGATGAGATTGTGAGATGGCATGGGATTCCTTTGTCTATCATTTCAGATAGAGGAGCTCAGTTTACTTCACATTTCTGGAGATCTTTCCAGAAGAGCTTGGGCACGCAGGTAAAGCTTAGTACGGCCTTTCATCCTCAGACTGATGGGTAGGCAGAACGCACCATTCAGACATTGGAGGACATGTTGAGAGCGTGTGTGATTGACTTCAGAGGTAGCTGGGTTGACCATCTGCCATTGATAGAGTTCTTGTATAATAATAGCTATCACTCCAGCATTGGGATGGCACCGTTTGACGCACTGTATGGTAGGAGGTGTAGATCTCCAGTTGGGTGGTTCGAGGTTGGAGAGTCATCCATTTTGGATCCAGAGATCATTCATGAGGCCTTAGAGAAGGTCAGAGTGATTAGGGACAGGTTGGATACTACTTACAGTCAGCAGAAGTCATATGCAGATAATAGAAAACGGCCCTTAGAGTTTGATGTTGGTGACCAGGTCTACTCTTAAGTCTATGTTTCCTTATCTCTCCATATTTTGTTGCTATTGCTTGACTGTGCATAGTGATTATGTTTTGATCTGACTGGCATTACGATATATAAGTGATAGTGTCATTCGGGGATGAATGTTCCTAAGGGGGGGATAATGTAACAACCTTAAAAATGAATAAGATCGGAAATGCTTAAGGTGTTAAGAATGCTTGCGATTAGATCAAGGTTCACACGGATTGATGCGCGTAGAACCAGACCTCAGAACCCTTACTACGGCCAAGCCAACTAACTTGGGGAGTTAGTTGAGCTTGGAAAGGTTGGAACCAACCATGTAGGGCTCTCGAAAATGAAGATTTAATCGAATGAGTCTTTACCAGACTTAAAAAGAGGAAATCTTAAGTTTTGAGGGTCCAGGGGTAAAATGGTCTTTTCCAGGCCAAGGGTAATATCGTAATTACCCTAAGGAATTAATTAATTAATTTAATTAAAGAACCGGTTTGGGTTGGGTCGACCCGAAATGACCCGTTTTTGCGAAACAGTGTCACCCGAGTTCGAGCCCCAATGGAAGCAACAAATTAGTGATTTAATTATTGTTTCAAATCTGATTTTTTGTAAGGGCAAAATGGTCCTTTCATGTATAATTAATTAAATCAGATTTTATATAGTAAGGAGAGTCCTGAATTGACTAAGTCATTATCTAATCCTAAACCACTTCACACGTTTCACTCTCTCACGTCTATCACATTCTCACGTTCAAACTCTCTTGTTTTCTCTCTGCCTAACAAACGTACAAGAACAGAAATAATATCAAAAGTTCTTCACACTTGAAGAACTCACGAAAAAAAGTCTAAGAAAATAAGCTAATCAAAAACGTGAAGGCAAGGGGAGATTTCCATCGAGTTGGTGGTGAAACTTTGGTGAGTTGGACGTGGTTTTGGAGAAAGGTTTGGGCAGCAACTTCAACGTTTGAGCAATTAAATAAGGTATGGGTTTCTTCTCTCTTGGTCCCTTTCCCAAGAGACCCCTTAAGGTTCAAGATATTCATTCCGAAAACTAGGGTTGTTCCCCGTTGCATGTCCCTGTAACTACTAAACTACACCTAATAATGCACTAAATGTTTCGTGAAATGCCCTAACAACTAACGTGAAAAGGTTGATGAAAGGAAGCTAAAAATTATAATCAAATTTCCAGCTTGGTGTACTTTAGTTTCGGTCAAAAACAAGGTTAAGAATCTGGGTTTTTAAATGAAAATAAAATAGGTGAGGTCACTGGGGATTGAACCCAAGACCTCACATGTAAAGGATGCTAAAAACGTAAAGGGGGAAATGGGGTTAAGGGGAATCGAACCCGAGTGACCATGGTAATTCACGAAAAGAAAAGAAAATGGGGGTGGGGGGAATTGAAATCGGGTCTACTGGGTAAGGGAGAAGAGAACAAGAATTAAATAAATAAATGGGAGGCGTGGGAATCGAACCCACGACCTCCAGGCTGCGAATGAGAGAGGAGAAATTAAAGAAAAGAAAAAATGTGAGGCGTGGGAATCGAACCCACGACCTCAGGGCTAGAAAGGAGAATGGCGGAATTAATTAAAGAAATAAAGTGAGGCTTTGGGGGCTCGATCCCACAACCTCACTGCCAAAACGCCTAGCCTAGTGAATTTTGATTAAAAATAAGATAGGAGGCTGTGGGGGTTCGAACCCACCACCTCACAGCCTCTAGCAAAATTAAAAGTAAAAATAAGGAGGCTGCGGGGGTTCGAACCCACAACCTCCTAATTCCCAGCAAAAATTAAGAATAAATAAAAGAGGCTGTGGGGGTTTGATCCCACAACCTCTTGGTTTAGGCGAAATGGAACAAGAAGACTTTAAGGAAAAATAAAAAGGGGTTGTGGGGGTTCGAACCCACAACCCTTCGGCCAAATTAAGAGGAAAACCAAGGAGAAAAATTAAAGATAGAATGTTGATGTTGGGGTTCGATCTAGACTCCCAATGTCATGAAAACTAAAAATAAAATCAATGAAAAATGTAAATGTTGTCCAAGTGATTCGAACTTGGGTTCCCTTGCCCAAATTTTCGTATTGATACATAAGTCATACGTGAATTAAATGTTCAAGAATAATGCCATCTACTTAGATCAAAATCAAAATCTTTGCATATATACAAGATACATAAGTCTTGTACTACATAATCTTAAGAATGTATGAGTCACTTAACGAACTATGAATGAAGCCTCATGACTTGTATGTATAGACCCATAAGTCTAGCATACGTTTAAAAATAAGTGAACCTAAGATGTATGTAATGAAATGACGAAACCCTAGAAGGGTTAAGTAAGAGTGTGAAATACACAAATGGCCAAGTATATTGACATATGATGAGATGAACATTCACGTAAAATGGGGTGAGTAATTATGAAGAGCAAATGTGCTAATGTTAATGAATGTGGTGACAACATGATATGAGGCTAATGTAAAAGATGAGAATAATCTCAAATGATCCTAAGTAAATGTTACCAAAACGTACTCACCTATGAGAGTGTAATGTTAATGAAGAGACCAGTCTCTATGAACACTCCAATGAAAGTATTGAGATCAATACACTTAATACTAATGATGAGATGAGAAATCATCTATTGAGATATGATGTCCTCATACTAGAAGCCAGCTTCCATGAGGTATGAGTGAATGTAATGGAACTTTATATTGAGCAACGATAGACAAGTTAAGAGCGGTGATGCCTTCTTTCGGGAAGGGCGGAGGTTCACGTAACTCTCATGAGATGAGACTGTCCGGCTTGTCGGGTATGGGTCTCCTTATATCTCCTGGTCTTCGAACCTATACTGCCAATATAGGGATCTGGCGGGGTTAAATTCCCATGTACGCTAGCATGTTTTGGGTCACCTTGGCTGGTGATTCCACCTCTTTTCGGTGTGGGGGAGACACTGGATTTCATGATGCTCACATGATCTATGTCGGTTAAAGTTAATGTTCCCAATGAATGAATGAGTCTAGCCTCAAATGATGCACATAATGAAATGAATGATACCAAAGGTGTTAGGATAGGATAATCAAGAGGTGAGATAGACTCAGGTAATGACACTAGGTTATTCTTGATCATTGCACAGCAAACCCGATGAAGGTCTTAAACTACACCCTAGGTATAGCTGGTGTTCACACTGGCCTATGAACGAAATAAAATAAAGTACGTATGAATGAATGAATCAGACTCTGTGTTTGCTAATGAAGACTCCCTAGTTGAGGTCTCATATGTTGAGCTCTCATTTTGGAAAGTCTTAATGTCAAGTCCATGATTCCAAGGTCTCATGGCATATGAATAAATGTTATAAAAGATGTTATGTGCTGTATGCTATATGATATGTGCTATGTGTAAGATGTTATGTGCTGTGTGCAAAATGATAAGTATGATGATGCATGTTACTCTCATGGCATGACTTTCCTAATCCGAATTTGGAAAGTTCACTAACTTTCCTAATCCCAATTTGGAAAGTCCACTGACTTGACTTTCTATAATCATGTAGGGCTCTCGAAAACGAAGATTTAATCAAAGGAGTCTTTACCAGACTTAAAAAGAGGAAATCTTAAGTGGTGAGATTTTGTTTCCCTGATGAAGAGGAGCTATTCTGGGAGGGGTACAACTCAAGTCGTCCTAACCTCTTGATTTCAAACCTTAAGGCAAATAAAATAATGTCCAAGGGGTTATTGTGTCATCTTGTGAGTGTTAACGATTTAGATCATGGCATTCCTTCCATAGACTCAGTGCCTGTAGTGAATGAGTTCCTATATGTATTTCTTGATGATTTGCCTGGAGTCCCTCCCCCTCGAGAGATTGATTTTGGTATCGACTTAGAACCCGATACTAAACCAATTTCAATTCCTCCTTACAGAATGGCTTCAGCTGAACTCAAAGAGTTGAAGCTGCAGTTAAAAGATCTCACTGATAAGGGTTTCATTCAGCCGAGCATATCCCCTTGGGGCGCTCCAGTGTTGTTTGTGAAAAAGAAAGATGGAACCCTTACAATGTGTATCGATTATCGACAGCTCAACAAAGTCACTATAAAGAATAAGTATCCACTTCCCAGTATAGATGATTTGTTCGATCAGCTCCAAGGGTCTAGTTTCTTCTCTAAGATTGATCTTCGTTCAGGGTATCATCAGCTTAGGGTTAGGGATGGAGATATCCCAAAGACAGCCTTTCATACCCGTTATGGTCATTATGAGTTCTTAGTCATGTCATTTAGTCTTACGAATGCACCTGCTGCATTTATGGACCTCATGAACCGAGTCTTCCGTGAACACCTTGACTCTTTCATCATAGTATTCATTTATGACATTCTCATCTACTCTAGGACCAAGGAAGAGCATGAAAAACATTTGAGACTAACCTTGCAGGTACTTAGACAACATCAGTTGTACGCCAAATTCAGCAGGTGTGAATTTTGACTTAGATTAGTGAACTTCCTGGGTCATGTTGTGTCTGATCAGGGCGTGGAGGTGGATCCCAGGAAGACTGAGGTTGTGAAGAACTGGCCAAAGCCTCTTACTCCCACTGACATCCGTAGATTTTTGGGATTGGCTGGTTATACCGCAGGTTTGTCGAGGACTTTTCTTCCATTGCTGCCCCATTGAAAGCTTTGACTAAGAAGAAAGCCAAGTTTGAATGGATGGAGACTTGTGAGAGGAGTTTCCAAGAGCTCAAGGACAGACTCACTTCAGCCCCGGTGCTTACTTTGCCTAAGTGTGGTGAGAATTACACTGTTTATGGTGATGCATCTAGGGTTGGTTTGGGTTGTGTTCTTATGCAGGTTGGTAAGGTGATAGCCTATGCGTCCAGACAACTCAAGGTTCATGAGAAGAATTATCCCACTCCTGACCTGGAGTTGGCAGCTGTGGTGTTTGCACTGAAGCTGTGGAGGCACTATTTGTATGGAGTGCATGTGGATGTATTCACAGACCACAAGAGTCTCCAGTACGTGTTCACACAGAGAGAGTTGAATCTACGTCAGCGGAGATGGTTGGATCTGTTGAGGATTATGACATGAATGTTTACTACCATCCAGGTAAGGCTAATGTTGTAGCTGATGCTTTGAGCAGGATGAGCATGGGAAGTACATCCCACGTTGAGGATGAGAAGAAGGAGTTGGTGAAAGATGTACACAGACTGGCCAGACTGGGTGTGCGATTGGTTGACTCTACTAGTGGGGATGTTTCAGTTCATCCTAGTTCTGAATCATCTTTGGTAGTTGAAGTCAAGCAGGGTCAGCATCTAGATCCTATGTTGATGGAGCTGAAGGACTCAGTGTTGATAAGATGAATGAGTCTTTCGCTTTGGGAGGTGATGGCATACTTAGGTATCAGGACAGGCTGTGTGTACCAGATGTGGATGATTTGCGGACCAGGATTATTGCGGAGGCCCATAGTTCCAGATATTCCATACATCCAGGTTCCACCAAGATGTATCATGATCTTAAGCAGATTTATTGGTGGGATGGCATGAAGAAGGACATTGCAGAATATGTGGCCAAGTGTCCTAATTGTCAGCAGGTTAAGGCAGAGCATCTTAAGCCTGGCGGTCTGACTCAAATTATTGAGGTTCCAACTTGGAAGTGGGAGGCCATTAATATAGACTTCATGGTTGGTCTTCCGAGGACTAGGAGGCAGCATGTCTCCATATGGATTATTGTGGACAAATTGACTAAGTCTGCCCACTTTATCCCTGTGAAGTCTACTTACAGAGCCGAGGATTATGCGAGACTCTATATTGATGAGATTGTGAGATGGCATGGGATTCCTTTGTCTATCATTTCAGATAGAGGAGCTCAGTTTACTTCACATTTCTGGAGATCTTTCCAGAAGAGCTTGGGCACGCAGGTAAAGCTTAGTACGGCCTTTCATCCTCAGACTGATGGGTAGGCAGAACGCACCATTCAGACATTGGAGGACATGTTGAGAGCGTGTGTGATTGACTTCAGAGGTAGCTGGGTTGACCATCTGCCATTGATAGAGTTCTTGTATAATAATAGCTATCACTCCAGCATTGGGATGGCACCGTTTGACGCACTGTATGGTAGGAGGTGTAGATCTCCAGTTGGGTGGTTCGAGGTTGGAGAGTCATCCATTTTGGATCCAGAGATCATTCATGAGGCCTTAGAGAAGGTCAGAGTGATTAGGGACAGGTTGGATACTACTTACAGTCAGCAGAAGTCATATGCAGATAATAGAAAACGGCCCTTAGAGTTTGATGTTGGTGACCAGGTCTACTCTTAAGTCTATGTTTCCTTATCTCTCCATATTTTGTTGCTATTGCTTGACTGTGCATAGTGATTATGTTTTGATCTGACTGGCATTACGATATATAAGTGATAGTGTCATTCGGGGATGAATGTTCCTAAGGGGGGGATAATGTAACAACCTTAAAAATGAATAAGATCGGAAATGCTTAAGGTGTTAAGAATGCTTGCGATTAGATCAAGGTTCACACGGATTGATGCGCGTAGAATCAGACCTCAGAACCCTTACTACGGCCAAGCCAACTAACTTGGGGAGTTAGTTGAGCTTGGAAAGGTTGGAACCAACCATGTAGGGCTCTCGAAAATGAAGATTTAATCGAATGAGTCTTTACCAGACTTAAAAAGAGGAAATCTTAAGTTTTGAGGGTCCAGGGGTAAAATGGTCTTTTCCAGGCCAAGGGTAATATCGTAATTACCCTAAGGAATTAATTAATTAATTTAATTAAAGAACCGGTTTGGGTTGGGTCGACCCGAAATGACCCGTTTTTGCGAAACAGTGTCACCCGAGTTCGAGCCCCAATGGAAGCAACAAATTGGTGATTTAATTATTGTTTCAAATCTGATTTTTTGTAAGGGCAAAATGGTCCTTTCATGTATAATTAATTAAATCAGATTTTATATAGTAAGGAGAGTCCTGAATTGACTAAGTCATTATCTAATCCTAAACCACTTCACACGTTTCACTCTCTCACGTCTATCACATTCTCACGTTCAAACTCTCTTGTTTTCTCTCTGCCTAACAAACGTACAAGAACAGAAATAATATCAAAAGTTCTTCACACTTGAAGAACTCACGAAAAAAAGTCTAAGAAAATAAGCTAATCAAAAACGTGAAGGCAAGGGGAGATTTCCGTCGAGTTGGTGGTGAAACTTTCGGTGAGTTGGACGTGGTTTTGGAGAAAGGTTTGGGCAGCAACTTCAACGTTTGAGCAATTAAATAAGGTATGGGTTTCTTCTCTCTTGGTCCCTTTCCCAAGAGACCCCTTAAGGTTCAAGATATTCATTCCGAAAACTAGGGTTGTTCCCCGTTGCATGTCCCTGTAACTACTAAACTACACCTAATAATGCACTAAATGTTTCGTGAAATGCCCTAACAACTAACGTGAAAAGGTTGATGAAAGGAAGCTAAAAATTATAATCAAATTTCCAGCTTGGTGTACTTTAGTTTCGGTCAAAAACAAGGTTAAGAATCTGGGTTTTTAAATGAAAATAAAATAGGTGAGGTCACTGGGGATTGAACCCAAGACCTCACATGTAAAGGATGCTAAAAACGTAAAGGGGGAAATGGGGTTAAGGGGAATCGAACCCGAGTGACCATGGTAATTCGCGAAAAGAAAAGAAAATGGGGGTGGGGGGAATTGAAATCGGGTCTACTGGGTAAGGGAGAAGAGAACAAGAATTAAATAAATAAATGGGAGGCGTGGGAATCGAACCCACGACCTCCAGGCTGCGAATGAGAGAGGAGAAATTAAATAAAAGAAAAAATGTGAGGCGTGGGAATCGAACCCACGACCTCAGGGCTAGAAAGGAGAATGGCGGAATTAATTAAAGAAATAAAGTGAGGCTTTGGGGGCTCGATCCCACAACCTCACTGCCAAAACGCCTAGCCTAGTGAATTTTGATTAAAAATAAGATAGGAGGCTGTGGGGGTTCGAACCCACCACCTCACAGCCTCTAGCGAAATTAAAAGTAAAAATAAGGAGGCTGCGGGGGTTCGAACCCACAACCTCCTAATTCCCAGCAAAAATTAAGAATAAATAAAAGAGGCTGTGGGGGTTTGATCCCACAACCTCTTGGTTTAGGCGAAATGGAACAAGAAGACTTTAAGGAAAAATAAAAAGGGGTTGTGGGGGTTCGAACCCACAACCCTTCGGCCAAATTAAGAGGAAAACCAAGGAGAAAAATTAAAGATAGAATGTTGATGTTGGGGTTCGATCTAGACTCCCAATGTCATGAAAACTAAAAATAAAATCAATGAAAAATGTAAATGTTGTCCAAGTGATTCGAACTTGGGTTCCCTTGCCCAAATTTTCGTATTGATACATAAGTCATACGTGAATTAAATGTTCAAGAATAATGCCATCTACTTAGATCAAAATCAAAATCTTTGCATATATACAAGATACATAAGTCTTGTACTACATAATCTTAGGAATGTATGAGTCACTTAACGAACTATGAATGAAGCCTCATGACTTGTATGTATAGACCCATAAGTCTAGCATACGTTTAAAAATAAGTGAACCTAAGATGTATGTAATGAAATGACGAAACCCTAGAAGGGTTAAGTAAGAGTGTGAAATACACAAATGGCCAAGTATATTGACATATGATGAGATGAACATTCACGTAAAATGGGGTGAGTAATTATGAAGAGCAAATGTGCTAATGTTAATGAATGTGGTGACAACATGATATGAGGCTAATGTAAAAGATGAGAATAATCTCAAATGATCCTAAGTAAATGTTACCAAAACGTACTCACCTATGAGAGTGTAAAGTTAATGAAGAGACCAGTCTCTATGAACACTCCAATGAAAGTATTGAGATCAATACACTTAATACTAATGATGAGATGAGAAATCATCTATTGAGATATGATGTCCTCATACTAGAAGCCAGCTTCCATGAGGTATGAGTGAATGTAATGGAACTTTATATTGAGCAACGATAGACAAGTTAAGAGCGGTGATGCCTTCTTTCGGGAAGGGCGGAGGTTCACGTAACTCTCATGAGATGAGACTGTCCGGCTTGTCGGGTATGGGTCTCCTTATATCTCCTGGTCTTCGAACCTATACTGCCAATATAGGGATCTGGCGGGGTTAAATTCCCATGTACGCTAGCATGTTTTGGGTCACCTTGGCTGGTGATTCCACCTCTTTTCGGTGTGGGGGTGACACTGGATTTTATGATGCTCACATGATCTATGTCGGTTAAAGTTAATGTTCCCAATGAATGAATGAGTCTAGCCTCAAATGATGCACATAATGAAATGAATGATACCAAAGGTGTTAGGATAGGATAATCAAGAGGTGAGATAGACTCAGGTAATGACACTAGGTTATTCTTGATCATTGCACAGCAAACCCGATGAAGGTCTTAAACTACACCCTAGGTATAGCTGGTGTTCACACTGGCCTATGAACGAAATAAAATAAAGTGAATCAGACTCTGTGTTTGCTAATGAAGACTCCCTAGTTGAGGTCTCATATGTTGAGCCCTCATTTTGGAAAGTCTTAATGTCAAGTCCATGATTCCAAGGTCTCATGGCATATGAATGAATGTTATAAAAGATGTTATGTGCTGTATGCTATATGATATGTGCTATGTGTAAGATGTTATGTGCTGTGTGCAAAATGATAAGTATGATGATGCATGTTACTCTCATGGCATGACTTTCCTAATCCGAATTTGGAAAGTTCACTAACTTTCCTAATCCCAATTTGGAAAGTCCACTGACTTGACTTTCCATAATCATGTTGATAGGAAAGAGCTATTATTTCTCATGCATGTCCTTGGTGTGTGCTTGCATATACCCATACTTAGTACAAGTGTGTACTAACCCTATACAGCTCTACAATTTTAGGTGCAGGCATAGGTGGACGCTAGAGCTACAGGTTGACGCTGAAGCTATCCGGACGTCGAGCATTCATCCGGACTTGGTAGGCCCTCATGCTTCCGAGGATGATTCCATTTATATTCTAGCTTAGTTTTAGAGTTGAGCTAGTGGAGTATGTTCCACTAGCATTTCTTTCCTGTTTTATTCAGACACTGTATTGGTGCCATTTTGGCAAGTACATCTTTATTACTATATTATACTATTTCTTTCATTTGATGATCTTAATATTAGATGGTTGATGGTGAATAATTATGTAATGATGATTAATAAGTATGTTAAGAAACAAAAAGTTTTAAATTTTCCGCTAAAATTAACCTAGATGAAGTAAGAATGACGTAAGTAGGCTTGTCTGTGACCTCTGAGAGGTCAACGACGCCGATCTCGTCTAGGGCCTAGATTCCGGTCATGACAGTTTTGTACTAACCCCATACTTTTCTATACTCTATAAGTACAGGTTGGAAGCTTTTGAAGGTTTGAAGGTGAAGCTTGGGAAAGTTCTTCTCAAGACAAAGTATGTCCTTATATATTCGAGGGCATAGTCATTTTTTTTCTTATTTAAAGACTTATTATGTATTTCTCTTTTAATGTAAAGGGCCGTGTCCCTAAGATATTATGTTGTGTCTTTAAGTTGGCTCTTGACGATGAGATTCTCTAAGTATTTATGAAAGACTTTCTTTATTAAATTAATCGTGAAAAATTATAAATTCTGCACTACTTTTTATGTCTTATGTAATAAATGATAGTTAAAGGGCTTGTACAAGACCCCAAAGGGTCAAGTACGCCTTGCCACGATCCAAGGGCTCTCCCTAGCTTCTAGGGGGTGCTTTCGGGTCGTGACAAGATGTGCATAAATAATAAATGGATTGTGACTTAGGTAAAATGAATGAATGAGTTCTTATATAAGGTCTATGAAGTATGTGGGTCTTATATCTAATGTTAAATGCATGAGTTGTATCTTATTGAATATGATGTGCCTAGTCTAGGATGACTTCATAGGAACACTTGGTGTGAATAGTATTATGGGATGCTACTTGCACATTGCACTAGTGTGACTTGGTTTTTTTTTAGGTGATGGTTCTTATGCGGAGGTTGTGTTTATAATGTTCTTATGTCCTTATGAATGCATATGGTTGGATTAATGAAGGTTGCATGAATGCTCACCCTTGGTGACCATAAGGTGATACCTTGGTATGAATGGTGAAATGAGACACTATTCATACATTGAACTAAGTATTACTTAAGGGTTGATTAAGGAAAGGAGTTGCGGTAAAAAGGAAAGGTAATGTATTAGATATATTGAATGTGTCTTAAATGTGATAAATGACTTTATGTGTTGTTGTGAATGGTATCCATGTCTATTATGATGTATGTGAATTATATTGTGCTCATTAGATCGAATGTTCATGAAGTTTCTCTAAAATGACATGACGCATGTTTTCCAACTAAATGTCCTCTTTAAAGCATGTTTTTGCATGGTTATCATACTGAGTACACTCCTGTACTAATATCAGTCTTCTTCATCTTTTTACACCAAGTGTAGGTGTAATGGCTAAAGGACTTTTCCTAGAATGAAGAGCTTGGAGTACTATTTCCAAGTTCAGGTGTGTCCTTAATGATTCAAGGGCCTTTATATTAAGAGTTTCTTTAACTCCATGTAATAGATTAGTAATGTTCTTTTTGTATTATAAGGGTCATGTCCATATTATACTGGAGTTGTGTCTAAGATGGCAAGATGAGACTTAGTATCCTAACTTTGTATTAATGGTTTTTAAATGAGATGATTTTTTAGTCTTGTGTTATATTACGAAAAAGTTTTATTTCCGCACTAATTTTCATATCTATGCAATGAATGAATGCTAAGGGTTTGTATAAGAACTCCGAGAGGTCGAGTACGCCGTGTTACGTCTAGGGTACTCCCCGGTCGTGACAAACTTGGTATCAAAGCATGAGGTTATAAAATGGTCTTGGGTTGATGTATCATGAGTCATATCTAGTAGAGTCTTATTCATTGGTGTGAGTCGCGACACATCTATTAGCGAGAGGCTGTAGGAGGATAGAAGTTTCACTTTCTTCATTACTCTTGTGTCGTGCCATAGAGCTTAACTCTATATGATCTCTCTTTTATTTCCCTTGACCGGTGGTCTTCTAGATGTGATTTCTTGGAAGGGGTGATGTTTCAAGGCTTGAGGGAGAAGAAGGTGAGCTTTGATGCTTAGTATGGTTTGTAACTAAATAAGTATATGTGAAGGTGGATTTGGAAGATATTGTTGTGATGCCAATTATGGCTATGTATGACCTATGAGATTTGAGGCATTATAATGGGAAGATGTATGGTGATGTAGTACTAGTCAGAAATAAAAGTCACCCCACTTCCATCTTTAGGTCTAAATACCTTTTCAAAGCTCCATAAACCATGACCATTTCCTGGTAGTTTCTTTGTCAACCACAGCCCATACAATTGGATATATTTGATTCATAGAATCTTATCCCACAACAACCAACAATTGACCTTTGATCCTATCCTTCAAGAAAGTACCATCCAAACCAATGAGTGGTCTTAATCTACTTTTCCAACCTACCTTCAAGGCATTAAAACATATGTACATCCTAGAGAACTTTCTTATACCTTGCTCAAAAGCATCTTTTGAGATATTTATTTCAACATCAATTCCTGAATTAGACTTTTTAATTATGTCCCATATGCTTCAAGTTTGTTAAAGTCATCCTTGAAACCTCCTTCTAGTTTTTCAAGGATCGTCACCTTAGACCTCTTTAGCTTGGATTTTGTAACATTCAAATCAAAATCAGTTGATAATTCTTCTCTCATTTACTTCACACTGTACTTATGATCTTTGTAATTTACTTTTGAAGTATTGAGCTAATATCTTCGAATCAGCCCTCGAATTTTTGTAGCACGAAAAACAAGTATGTTCACTTATCAAATTTTTGATATTAAATCCAGAAGCCCCTTTTTTATCCCGTGAAATATTACATTTAAAAGGGCATCCAACTTGACAAACTTACATAGCCCTGCTAGGATCAGTTTTTTCAATCTTCAGTCCACGTCTACTAGCTATAGCATAGTAGTGCATTGCCTTTCTAGCTTCCTCAATGGTGGCAAATGACATCCCCTTCTCTAATTCCTTGTAGTACTCCAATTTATCACTTACAATATTGTTTCTTTGTTTCCCAAACAACTGAAGTCTTTCTTCATCATACTCTACATCAGAAGAAGTATCAATCTCACAATTAAAATCTCCTGGTACATGTTCAATATTTGATGCAACTTCAACATCTACATGATATCTGTCTAAATGATGAAGAATGTTATGGGTATCAACTGTGAATCTATATCATCTATAGAAAATACGTCAATATTCTTAAACTCATAACAAATCAGACATTGTAAAGTCCGAATACGATCATCACCTTTAACCATGTAGTGTCTACCAGATGGTCCAACAACTAAGATTTGTTTCACTTTAAAATAACCCAGCTCCTTTTTAAATTCTTCACACAAGTCTTTGTAAGAGAACAAATCTGAGTCAAATTCATGCCACATATACATCAACTTCTTAGTGTACAATAATTGGGGAGAAAAGACATGTTCACCCCCATAGTGAAAAGTATTGTTACTTAAGCAATCATTCTTCAGTAATGTACACATGCCAAAAAAAACAATTTAATAAATGAGGGACCAAAAAGATACAACGATAAAAATATAATCAATATGATAATCTAACTACCCAAAATAACATAAATTGAAGAACAAGAAAGAAGTCTTCAAATTAAGTAGCTAAGCAACTTGTCTACAATTCATGTCAAATTACTTAATGGAGGACAAAGGGAGAAAGATTAACGGAATGCAAGAAACTGAATAGTATAGTGTGGAAGTCTTGTAGAGAATACAATCCGAAACCACAACAAAAAGGGAAAAATAACATCATTAAAAGATAAACTCTAACTAATGAACAATAATTTATACTATTGTCACATAAAAAGACCCAAATATAACATCTGAATACTATTTGGGGCCACAACATAAAAACAAACAAGATCATTAAAAGTTGAAAACGTTAACTATAAATTAGTGTTAAACTATTTACAGAACAAACATAAAAAAAATCCTAAATTACGGGATCACAACAAAAAGAAACAAACATAGATCATTAAAAGTCAAAATCATTACCTATTAAACAATGGATTTACACATACAAAAATAGCAAATCCACATGACTTAGAGGCCCATATGTACACTTTCGTGAAATCCTCTATCAACCGTATTAAATAAAATTTAGTAGTACTATATAAACCAACCCCTTTAATGCTCATAATCAACTTTGAAGGAAGAACCGTAGATTTTTCTGAGAAGGAGAAGAGTTCGTTGTCCTTAGAGAAGTGAAGAAACCTCTTTTCTTTGTAAGGGTTTTTAGATTGAAAAATTGAATGAAAGAAATGGGTCACTAATATATAGGTTTTTTTAAAAATTTGGGTAGGTCTTTATGTGGGTGGGTTATTTTGATTTAATTTCTATTTAGAATTTGAATTTATTTATTTAAAAAAATGACTTGGCCGAATTATAATTGGACACGTGTAAAAAATGGTTTTGCCAAATCACTATTAAAAATAATGGCATAAATGAGCCTTTTCTTAATTGGTTATGGCATAGACGAGTCAAACTTTTAATGGATAACATAAATGAGCCTTTTCTGAAAGTTCGATGGCATATTTGAGCCTTTAAAGGCTTATTTGCTTACATTTAATGAAGGTTTCAATTTTAATCACTCAAATTCAGCTCATTAAATGTGTTTGTTTTTAAGTATGAATCTTAATTATTCAGATTCAGTTCATTAAGCCCATTTGTTTCTTTTTCTTTTTTTAAAGTCTCTGAACGAATTAGATATGTTGGAGAGTCTTAACAACATTCAGACTTATTTAATATTCTAGAAAAGTAAATCAAGTCATCTCTCTCTTATTGTGCGACTTGCTCTGTCTCCCTACAAACTTTCTTCCGCTCTTTTCTCAATCAAACACCATTTTTTTCCTCTTGAAATGGTAAGTTTTCATAATTTTAACAAATATTTTCTTATATTTTTTTATGTTGTATTGATTTTTGTCAAGAACTCTTGTTATAATAATTTTTTGGGTGTATTGATGTTTATCAAGCAAGAATTTTGAGTAAAATATAATAGTCATGATTAAAAATAACAATTATACATGCATTTGAGGTCTCTTATGAAAATTTAATTTGTTTAAGCCAAGGATATTGAAGACTTCACGTCTATCCTTTTCAAATTTGTGTATAATTTTTTTTGAAGGTGTACAACAACATGAGTTCATGATTAGAGTTCAAGTTATACCTATATCTAGTTGGTGAAAAAATGATGGACCTCCTAATAATTCTTCATCACAATATTTGTTTCGGTTAAATAGAAAAGTTTTGGGGAAGAAATTGATGAGAAGATTAGTTTTGGTGTTATTGATTAAGAATAGTGCACATAGCTTTGATGAATGTAACAAAAAAATTAGATGAATTTAGATAGGAAGAACCATTATACAGTACGTTGTTAGTATATTTTGTGAAGATGACAACTACCAAAAAGCATGATGACTTTAGAGGTTCACAGGTTAGAGAATTGAATTAAGGTCATTAAAAATATAGGAAAATTTTAATTTTTCTGATTTTCTAGAATATATGTTAGGTTTCGATATTATGAAACCTTCTTTAATATTTTTAGTTCAGTACCTATCATATTTATTGAACTTTTAAATATTATATCATGCCTATGAAATATATTTTTCTCGTGATATGTTTTTTGATAAAAAGATGTTTTGTTGATTTCTTAAAAGAAATCATGTTACAATAATTTTTATATCGATATAATTTTTTTTTTGCATATCATATAATTTTTAAAATCAAATATAAACATTCAAAACATTATTTTTTGTTAAAATGAATATTTTATAATATTTAACTTCATATGCACATCTAGATATTGAAAATAGACAATCTTAATCATTTATTGTTTAGATTTAGAGACCACAACTTAATATTCAGATGTGCATTCAGATATAGACATTCAGATCTTAATGAACATCTTAATATTCAAATATTTATGGAGATATTCAGACATTTCAATCTTAGTGGAAATAAATAAAGCCTAGACTCCGTAATAAAATTAATTTTAATGAGTACACTCGAATTGAGGTTGGGTTTGGGGGCTCAACCTCAATTTTTTTTATATTTTTTATTCGATGTTCGATGTTTTTATTCGAGCATGATTAAATTTAGATTTGTACAAAAATATTCACATTGTTAGGTAAAGGCTCCCTAGTAAAAGTGACTTCATACTAAGGGATTCAAATTGAGGTTGGGTCTGAGGTAGGGGTAGGCATTCGGTTCTTCGATTCGGTTTTCGGTTTCTAATTTTAGAAAAGTTTGCACCGTTTATCAAACCAAACTAACTCAATTCATATTTTTTTTACTTTAGTTCAGTTTAGTTTGAAGTATTTAAATCGATTTTCGGTTTGAATGAAAAGTAAAATAAGGACACAGTTTAAGATACTTAAAAATTTTAAAACTATTTTGAGGAATGATATGTCTCACCATCGAACACTTATTGTGCGTACTAAAATACTATATTTGTTTTTATCAAGAATATTGTGTCACCAAGTACTTCTCGAAAAATAATAAGTAAAAAGACGGGTTCCTTTACATAATGTACATTGGTAGAAATATATTTGGGTTAATCTTGAAAATTAATATTTAAAATGAACTATTGAATTGTACATTTGTTGCTACTTTGTTTTATTTATGAATGAATTAACACTGAGTTTCGAGACCCTTACACTGAATCAAAGAATCAAGCTTTTGAAAAAATAACACCGATATCGAACCAAAAAGCCGAAAAACCAAAACAACCAAACATTAGCTTGAATTGTTTTTTATTTTTTTTCCAATTTTTGGTATTTTATGTCCACCCCTAGTCCAGGGTCTACCTCAAGTATTCCTTTTTTCACATTTTTGATAGAGATTCAAGTAAATCGATCAGAGGCAAGAATTTTTTGCTATTTTTATTGAAGCTCGATTAAATTTCGATTAGTACTGAAAACTCCACATTATTCGGTGAAAACTCCCTACTAAAAGTGATTTCATACTGAGGGAATTCAAATTAAGGTTGGATTTGGGGGGGGGGGGTTACCTCAAATATCTCAAAATCTTAAAGGAGATTCATGTGAATCACCCCGAGATGAGTTTTTTTATTCAGTGTTCGATATTTTTATTAGAGATCGACTAAATTTAGATTTGTGCTAAAAACTTCACACTGTTAGGTAAAAGTTTCCTAATAAAAGTGATTTCAAGAGGACTTGAATTGAGGTTGGGTTTGGGGTCTACTGTAAGTATTTCTTTTTTTACATTTTAACAGCGATTTAAGTTTTTTTTTTTTAAATTAAGGTCGGTTGGTCTAGGTACCACTGACTATTTTATCAAATAGTAAAAACAAAAAGCAAAAAAATGACATGTACATCAAGCTAAAACAAAGTAAAAAAAACAAGAGAAGCAAAAGTAAAGTATATTTCCAAATTGAAATTGGAAGACGGAGATCTTCTTCTTCCTTTTGCTACTTTTCAAGATTAAATGCATCGATCCATTTCCTCTATTCAGCTAAGATATAATTTTGTATTTTGTATTCTCCTTACAACTTCTTGATATTTTACTTGTTTTCCTGGTTATCATCCAATTTTCTCTTCCTTATTTTGTTCTTCAAAGATCTATTGTATGTGTGTTTTTTGGTGCCCAAATTTGGTGGTGGCTTTTGTTTAAAGCATGTGTCTCTATTCTAATTTATTTGAGCTTTAGAAGATTTTGGTACAATCACTATCCAATTTTTAACGTATACAATATAATTTTAAGGTGATTCAAGTAAATCAGCCCACGACAATTTTTTTTTTCATTTGGTGTTCACTATTTTTATTAAAATTCGATCAAATTTATAGTTGTGCTAAAAATTCCATATTGTTGGGTAAAGGCTCCCTAATAAAGTGATTTCATTTTGAGAGGACTCAAATTGAGGTTGGATTTGGGCGTCTACCTAAAAATTCTTTTTTCATATTTTTAACGGCGATTCAAGTTTATCGCACCGAGTTGAGGTTCGTTTGTTTTATTTATTTAATATTCTGTATTTCTGTTAGAGTTTGATTAAATTTAAATTTGTGCTAAAATTCTACATTGATGATGATCCTATGTGTATTTATTTGACTATGAGTCAAATAACACCCTTACTTTAGCTAAGTTTGAGGATCACTTCTTATGTTATTGTTAGTGTATGAGTTATGTTATTTTATTTTGATTAACCAATATGATCAGTGATTGTAGAATGGGAAATAAAAGAACGATGTACAAAAAGTGAAAGCACAAGAAGCGGACATGTATCTGATCAATAAAAAGCAACAAACAAGGCTAAAGAGAGAAAGCGAAGTCCAAAGTGAGAAAATTAAGTGTGACGCAGAGAGGGAATTATTTATTTGTACACTGATGATATAGAGGCAGAAGAATATGCATATCATGCTCAAGTTTAGATCCTGGACGTGGCAGAACTTGGTCTCCAAGAGAATAATTTACCTTGCAGACTACTTAGCGGAAGACTTACTCATGCGATAAAAGGCTTAAAATAGATTTTATGAACATTTTAACTCAAAGAAAATACTCAAATCAAACTATTTGTAAAATACCCAATAATTCAAGTATAATAGTTTGCAAAAACATCTCAAGGAAAAGTACATACTAAAAACTCCTCAACTCTATCTATTTATGAAGCTGATAGGTGTCGGTACAAGACCCACAACCCCTCAAAACAACTAAACCAAAAGTAAATGTGAAGTACTCTGGAATGCAAGAAGGCTCATCAAAACTATCTGGAGTCTAGAGTGATCTCAAGTGAACACATGTTAATGATCCTGAATACATGTATGTGCATGTATCTTGAACACATGTATCATGAACACATGTATATATATTATAAAAAGATGTAGGTTGAATCACATCAGTACGTTTGAATGAACGAATATGTAATATGGGTGAATAAACAATTAACTGAACTAAAGGACTGAAAGCAACTCAACTGAATAAATACACAAACATGAATTGAAAAACCATTTAAGCTTTACAATAAGATATGAATTAAAAGCAATATGAAAAAAATATACTTTACTTTATGAGAGTTTCTCTAACCGACAACCACAACTATGAGCCTAGCAATGATACAACGTTTCGCCCATGTTGCAAGGACCATGCTATATCTTGTTGGGGTATAAGATGATACTATAACTATGGATCTATCTAATAGACCTTCTTTGAGGTTGTGAGAAGTCGCAGAAAGAATCAGTGCTATCCTATCCTACGCTTGCTACATGGTTTAATGGAACTTTTGAGTTATAATAGACTCTTACAAGTTCTGTACTCGATACTAATCCAAAAATAATCAATATATTTATGCTCAATTCACCCTTTACAAAGATGGGACTATTAATGTACTTGTCACTTTGCTTTTGTGAAGCACTTCTCAATAACTATGCTCTTTATCAACTGTCAATGGTACACATTAAAACATTTGATTCTCTTCTCTAGGATTTTGTTCGAAGCTTACACTTTAAAAACGTATGCTCATGAACTTATCTTTCAAGCCCAAAATCAATATATGAGGAACTTTCATGAAATTTTCTTTGAAAAAATAACTTAACTAAATCAATAGTATTCATGTGATACTAAGCATGAAAAACTTTATAAGATTCATATGCAGAAATAGGAATTAAACCCTTAACTGGTGAAGAACTAATTCAAATACCAAGAATTATGAATTGATACATTAGATGTAACACTCTCTGACTGAATTGAGATGTAGGGTGTGAGGAGAACTAGTGTAGCACTATGAATAACCTTATATACTTGATCATGAAGATTTTAGAATGAAAATTTTGGTGGAGACTTGACTTATCTTTGGCTTGAGGAGGAACATTAACTTTTCTAAGGAAACCTTTGATATTGTAACCTTGGTGCTTTATCTTGATAAAAGAAACTCTTTTATCAAGTTCTTAGAGTGGTAGAACATGGAAAAACCTTGGCTGGAAGGTTTTTCTTTGTATCTTGGATTTTTGACTTGAAGGTCAGGATTCTTGTTGGAGAAGAGGAACTCTAGGTGACTCGTAAAAGAATTCTAAATACTTGAATGATTTGATTGATGACACGTAGTTAGTTGAATGATATACTCAGTTTAAATACTAAAAAATGACTTAATTAAAAATAACATAGGGAAAAGACCAAAACGACTCCAACTTTAAAACTGGAGAGATGCCTTAAAAGGAGGCTTCACATACTGTTCAAGGCTTCACGACCCGTGAATCTCTTCAACGGCCGTATAGCCAGCCGTGAAGCTTCACCTGCCCAATAAGGATTCACTAAAACGGGTATAACTTTTCACTCCGAACTAAAAATGAGGGAAATTTGGTTGTGTTGGAAAGAGGACTCAAGACATTTAATTTGAGAGATATGATTGTTTGTAGGTTACCCAAAAGTTAAAACCTGATGCATGACTTGTATGGACGCCTAAACAGACCGTACAAGTCACCATGGACCGTCTAGGTGACCCCCACCTTTGAAGCCTTGGACGACCATCCACCATGCCCTAAATAGGTTGTGGAACCCTAACCAGACTGTTTAGGGTTTTGTGAGTGGTCCATGGTCCATTTTTGGTTCGTTGACTTGAGCATTACCTCTCTTTAGTCCTTTTTGAAGTCCAAGGTATTACACGAACGATTCAAATTTTAAGAGTAGAGTTGGGATATGTTATAGAATTATTCAGGTCTTAGCTCAAAAAAAATTTGGGTGTTACAATATCTCTCTTGGTATCATTCGTCCACGAATGACTGTTGGACTAAGAATGAAAGGAGTTACTTTTACTATCTTCTAACTTCTGAACTTGCCTACTAACATAGACGGAACTGATTCATACAGAGTTTCAAATAGTCTAGAGCACATAAGTCAATAACGATATTGATTTTAATGTATCTGAAGTTATTTTACCTGAAACAAATGAAATATGGGCATGAAGTAAGAATAGAAATATTACACCTTAAGCAATACAATTGCTAGATTTCAAGCCTAGAAATACCTTTATATCATGACCACCTTTATGAATATCGCACCTCATTAGCTGTAACTTATAACTCTTACAAGGGTTTATGACTACTCTAACCAAGTTCTAAGTTAAATTGTTTGTTCTCACTATGTTCAAACCTAATCTTTGTGAATTACAAGATGCTAAACATGAGATGTTTATACTAATCTAAACCACAAGATTCAGCTTTTATGCCTTTGTATACACTCAAACCACCTTGAGCTCATATCAAGAAACACCTAATGCATCACACATTTGTCCACATGTTAACAACACTAAATTGAAGTTTAGTACTATAACCACTCCATGGACTCCTACTTACCAACCTTCTAAGGATTTCTCAATCCTTCATTATCTCTACCAATTGAAATTTCACGCATTACTATCAGGAACTAACTAGCAACTCCCAGTTAACTATTACTTATATTAAAACTTCATTCATCATTCCTCAACTTTATAACCTTAGATGGAATAAGCACACTACTGCTACGAACATAAGAAACATCAACCTTATCCTTCTATCATCACTCAACTACTATCATCAACATCACAATCTAACTAAAAAGGACACTGCAAGATCTTTAGGGCGAAATATCATAAGCACGATTCATTCAAGAATTATGATATAAGACTATGCATGAAATAACATTATGTTGCTAACCATTGAGATTAAATCTTGCATTTGCAAGACTAAGCATACTATGATACATGCGACCCTTAATAAATAGGTTCATATCATGAGGCTGATATCCATAACATTATGGAGTAAGAGTGAGATCAACGGGCTAAATATTTTTCCCTCATTTTGGGAATTGAGCATAGATGTGAATCTATTAGAAGTGTATGAGCATAGATCATAGACATAATTCTAATATTAGTAACATCAATAAGATATTGGAATGATGGAACTTTGATGAATACACAAGATTATGAATGGATTGGTATATCTCTAAAACTCTTTCTGAACACATTGCTATCTGATTCTCCATGTTTGACTTGATTTCTCATCTTATCATCCCTCCCTTAGGTCTAAAGTTGATACATTAAAGTTCTCGATCTATTCCATTTGTTTTATTTAGAGAAAAAATAGTTATGATTTTTTAGACTTGTTTAGCGTCGCCACTTAATTTTAGAAAAATCAAGAAACCTTTGTTTTCAAAAGACTAAAACAGTATATCTAATGAAATTTTTAAGGGGTTCGGGGGTTATCATTAATATTTTAGGAAGGTTTTTATGGCACCTAAAATACTCGCTAACTCGCGATTATCTGACAACTAATTCGTTTGGCTTAAAATAACCTCAACTTAATTTGAGATAAAGATTATTTAGAGTTGTTTGAAAATGAAGTATTAATTTACCATCTAAGTGAAATTTGACTTGCAAAATTTATTTTAAGTTTATTTATGCTTGATTAATTTGATTAGGTCATTAAAGTAAAGTAGCATCTCGCGGGGACTTGAACTTTTTAACCCTAAAAATAGCAATAGATATCGACAAACAAGGAAATAAATGTCAAAAAGTAAAAGAGAGAGGGAGAGAGGGAGTTGGGTACAAATCCGATTTCTGTCCATCCGGATCAGTATTTGGACCCATTTTGTTTTTGGGCCTTAGGCCCGTTTCAATGGTACCTGTCCTAAACAAACAAAATAATGACAACACAAAATGAGAAGGGCTTAGGCCCAAAAAATAATTAAAAATACAATTATGTAAAAACAAAGGAAGGCCTTCTTGGCCCAACTTCTTCAACTTCCGATCTGTCGCATCACGGTGTATACAACTTTCCAATTCTTGGAATAATGAAGCTGACTCGATAGCGGAGTTTGGTTTTAATGTGACTCCAAATGGAAGGGAAGAGTCTCGTAAGCTCATGGCGAATGTCACATACAAAAGAAACAAAATAATGATTAGAATTCATACTTAAAGGACGGTCTATGAATTGTATAGATTTGAAACTATACACATGGGATTGAGGAAAAAGAAAGTCGCTTATTGGTCATTCAAAAGGAAGAGTAAATATGCTGAAATTATGCCAAGACTATATAATATATAGCAGCTGTGCTCAAACAAACCAAAGTTCCAAAACCAAAATCTTCACAAGAGAGCAAAGTAACAATTAAATGCTAAACCCGAGTATTAGAACTAGTCAAACATTAAATCCACTCAAAGGTTATTGGGAGTTGAGGAGAATAGCAAATAATTTCAACACAAAAGTAACTCAACAAAGGTTAAAATATTACTTTGTATAAATAGATGGGTTAAACTCACTCAACATCTAAAGAAAGGATTTGATTTCTTACAACATACTTGTTTCAAATTCATATGAATGACAACAAGAGATCACACAAACAAGGAGGGTCACATTTTACCTTTAACTTCCACTTTTAAGTCTATGGAAAGGTACCGTAAAAAAAATAAAAAATAATAAAGAAAAAGATAGCCAAGGCACTTTGCTATTTTTAAGAAGCTAAAACTAACAAGTCAACAAAAAATATTAGACTAGGAATCAACTCTACATATATTTTTCAAACTAGAAAAAAGAAAGAAAAAGAAATCAGATAAGAAATACTCCAATTAGCACATGCATTTTAAAAGCAAATAAAGATGAACCAATTAATTTAAAAATATTAAATTAGAAAGAAACTCTCATGCTTGAGCAATATCTAATACTTCAAAACTAGGACAACAACAGACATGCTTAAAATACATGTAAGCTCCATATTAACTAATTTAAGGTTCTGCCCTTATTCTTACTGCATTGTAAAGGGAAGCTAACAAAAAACAATATGTTTATTCTAATTAAGAGTATATCTAACTGGCAAGCTCTTAGATGCATACATACACACAAAATCCAAGTTAAAGTTAAAAAATTCTGCCCCTATCTTTGAAAAGAAGTAATGTAAACAGATCAAAGAAAGGGTCAAATTACTGCATATCAATATTTAAAAAAAAAACATTACATAACGCATATGTTTTTTTTTAAAAAAAAGATCACAATAAGCACAAAACTAATTAGACTCGAACCATTCTGCGACTTGAAACAAACAAAAGACCAACTACTGTATCAAATATTTTAAAATTAACATTCTGCAACTTAAGGCAAAAGAGATATTGAAGCATCATTTAATATGACAAAGGAACGGAAGGAACACTAACTTAAACCAATATTGCATCCTATTAGGCAGTGAATGTCTCATAGTGAGAAAATAATGAACAAAAGAAAAGAGGTAACTAAGCTCGAATTAGCCAAAGCATTAGTCCATTTTCATACTTAGAACTTCACTAATCTGGGCAAACTTCACTATTTAACAAAACCAAATAAACTTGGGTACATAACGACAACGGCATAGTAAGGAACATGGTAAAGACATTTGAGACATGATATTACAGTGATGCTATAGCTTGAATTCGATATTTCGATGCGCGGATGAGGAGCTAAATCAATGAAATCCATAAAGGACTAAATGTAAAGTCGAGCCACTAATCATTAAGACATGAAATCAACGGAGAAAATCACAACAGAACCAAACCATAACTGAACTCAAATCCCCAAACTAAACAACATTGGCTAAGATTAAACAGAGTTTACCTTTTTAGGGGCAGCGACTGGGACGGAAAAGAGCTGGAGACGACCAACTTTCACCACGAGAAACTCAAAACACAAGCAGTAAGCAAGAAAATCCGAGCGGAATATTGAACTTAAACGCTTAAATTATCTCCTCTGCTTACCAAGTACTTAGTGTATTAAAGTGTTTCCTTAAAATCTCTTTTGCCTTCATCAAGAAATTCCAACTAAAAAAAATGTCTCTCTTTTCTCCAATATTTTCTTCCTAAAACCAAACTTTCCTTCCTCAGACCCCTTTTTCTTTTACTCCGTTTTTCTTCCCGCCTCCAAAGAAGACGAAGAGGGATATATATGGGGAAAACTAGGGCAGAATTGGGGGGAAATCGGTGTGGATAATATTCATTTTCTTTTAATGCAAAGGATAAGTTACATCTTTTAACTCTCCGTAATTAATCTATGTGAACATTGTGAAAGAGGAAAGTTACTTCCTCATTAATGGTTCACATTTATTTCAAGTGTTAGTTTCCTAACTTCGTAAGAAACATTCAGAAGACTTACTTTGTATTATGACAAATTTGTCATTAAAGTAAGAGTTATGTTTCATTACATTAATTATATGTTAGTTCTTACATTTTTTTTTATGGATGAAACGTAAATGATTTTCCTATTTAAGGACTATCATTTTGGGAGCTAAACACAGAGAAGAAAAAATAAAAAATAAAATAATATAAGTCCTATCTTTAGACTTAAGAAGATACCTTAGTGTATCTAGAAAAGTCATCAACAAAACTAATGTAATACTTCTTTCCACCTTTGCTAACAGTGTTCTTGAAATCTGCTAAATCTGAATGTATTAGTTCAAGTAATTCAGTCTTTCTACTAATAACAAATTTGAAAGGTTTCTTGGCATGCTTTGCTTTTACACACACAGGACATTTAGAAAAATCATCAGTTTTTATCATAGGAATTAATTCCATTTTCTGAGCCTTTTAATAGAAGCAATATTAACATGACCTAGTCTACCATGCCACAAATTAATAAACTCAACAATATAAGCATAATTTGAAATGCTTCCATTATTGACAATTTCTTGAACAATGTTCAACAGAAATAATCCTCCACTAAGATATCCCTTCCCAACAAAGTCTCCTCCGCGAGAAATAATTATTTTATCAGCTTCAAAAACAAGTTTAAGGCCTACTTTGTTGAGAAGTGCTCCGGAAACTAAGTTTCTACGGAGGGAGGGAACATACAAAACATTGTTCAAGGATAATGTCTTTCCAGAAGTTAATTTAAGCAAAACTTTTCCTTTACCCATTACTACAGCAGTAGTGGAGTTACCCATATATACACACTCTCCATCAGTAGACTCCTCAAAGTCATGGAATAACTCTTTATTGGCACAGAAATGCCTTGAGGCGCCTGTGTCTAGCACCCAGTCAATTTTGTTTGCCACCAGATTTGCCTCAACAACTACAGCAGCAATCACTTCATTACCCTCAGCAAGATTAACTTGGACATCACTTTGTCCTTCCTTCTTTGAGTCTTGCCCTTTTCTTTGATAGCACATGGCAGCTCTGTGACCAACTTTTCCACAAACAAAACAAGAGCCCTTAAATTTTTGAATTTGACTCTCCGGCTTGTTGAATTGATTTTTCTTCTTCATCAGTTCCTTTTTTGAGACTTTCTTCTGTTTGCCTTTGAACCTGTCTTTCACAACAGTACCAGAAGATTCAACAAGATTAGCTTTAGAAGAATTAAGAGAAAGTTCTTCCATCTTATCTTTGAGACGGTTCGCCTCTTCAGTCCTCATGTGACTAATAAGTTCTCGGAGGGTTAAATTCTTTTTCTTATGTTTTAATTGATTTCTATAATCACTCCAAGACGGTGGAAATTTTTCAAGCAGAACATTAGCCTGAAATATTTCACATATCTTCATGTCCTCGTTGAGAACATCAGCAGTCAAGTTCTCATATTCGTGAACTTGTTCCATTATTGGCTTATTATCAACCATTTGGAATTTAATCCATTGACCGACAACATATTTTTTCTTTCCTGCATCATCAGCACCATATTTCTTTTCCAACCTATCCCATATTTCTTTGGCATATTTATAATTTAAAAATAAATCAAACAAAGGGTTAGTCATATGATTTAGCAAATGTCCTCTAACAATTTTGTTATCCTTTTCAAACTTATTTTTAGCAACGTCATCAACAGTTATAACATTGCTAGAATCAGTAGTAGTGTTAGAAATATTCATAGAAGATTCTTTAAATAAAACATAATCAACTTCTAATTGTTCAAAGAAAATTAAAAGTTTTTGTGACCATCGCTTAAAATTATTTCCATCCAAAGGCTCAAGTTTTGACAAATCATTAAAAGTTTTATTAAAAGAAATAGCCATTATCAGTATTGTATGTTAGTAAATCGCTTTCAAACTGTTGGGAAAAATACTACAATATTGATATTAGAATGGAATTATAAAATAGTAAATAACTTATCACAAACACTGTGTCGTGCCAAGCCACTGCCTTGAAAGCAATTTCGGCCCGACTCCGGTGCAAATCGTAATAGCCGGTCGCTCCCCAAGGTTCCACAGTTACTCTCAAACACGTGCAGTCATGGCTGAGAGTTTGGAGTTGCACAAAAATAATTGCCCAGGAATCCACAATAGGATAAAGGATTATTCAAGCCAATAAAAAGAAATTGTTGAAGGAGAGTAAATGAAAGATAGGACTTATTTTATTTTATTTTTTATTTTTTCTTCTCTGTGTTTATGAAATGAGGCAACAACACATATCCATAAAGTGAAGTGCTCTTGAACTGAAAGCATGTTTTTGAAATTCAAAGCAGAAGTGGAAAATCAATTAGACAGGAAAATCAAGAGGTTTAGATCTGATAGGGGTGGTGAATATAGTACTAAAACTCTAGAAGATTTTTGTGAGAAAAATGGTATTATACATGAGGTTAGTGCTCCATATACTCCCCAACAAAATGGTGTAGCCGAACGGAAAAATAGAACACTTAAAGAAATGATGAACTCTATGCTTTTAAGCTCTGGTCTATCTAACAATATGTGGGGAGAAGCAGTCTTGTCTGCATGTTATATTCTTAATAGAGTCCCGCATAAGAAGTTAGACAAAACCTCATATGAGTTGTGGAAAGGATTTGCTCCTAATTTGAAATTTCTGAAAGTGTGGGGGTGTTTGGCTAAGGTTGGTCTACCTAATTTTAAACGAGTAAATGTTGGTTCTAAGACTTCTGATACTGTCTTTATTGGTTATGCTCAAAATAGTGCTGCATATAGATTTAGGTCTCTAAATGATCATTCTATTTGTGAATCAAGAGATGCGGAATTTTTTGAGCATATTTTTCCTTTGAAAAATAATGTGCCAAGTGATGTGCAAAATAATGCTTCTACGTCTCTGTCTTTTAATTCTCATGTTGTACCTTCTTCTAGAGTTATTTCTAATGAGCATGAAAATGAACTTAGAAGGAGTAAGAGACGTAGAATTGAGACAAGTTTTGGTTATGATTTTATCACTACTTTCTTAGCTGAAAATTTTGATATTAATGTTTTAAATGATGAATTAGTGTCTATCTATTTAATAGAAGAAGATCCTAAGACTTATGATGAAGCAATGGGATCAGTAGATGTTATATTTTGGAAAGAGGCTATTAAAAATGAGTTAGACTCTATAGTTTCTAATTACACTTGGGACTTGTATGATTTGCCTAAAGGTTGTAAACCCATAAGTTGCAAGTGGATATTTAAGAAGAAATTGAGACCTGATGGTACAATTGATAAATATAAGGCTAGACTTGTGATTAGGGGTTTTAACCAAAAGAAAGGTGTTGATTACTTTGATACTTATTCTCCTGTGACTAAAATAGCGACCATTAGAACTCTTATTGCTTTAACCGATATTCATGATTTAGTGGTACATCAAATGGATGTTAAAACAACGTTTCTAAATGGTGATTTAGAGGAAGAGATCTATATGACTCAACCTGAGGGTTTTGTGGTTCCAGGACAAGAAAATAAAGTATGCAAACTGAGAAAGTCCTTGTATGGACTAAAACAAGCACCTAAGCAATGGTATGAAAAATTTAATATCACATTGGTGGATAATGACTTTGTTGTAAATTCATCTGATATGTGTGTTTATTCCAAGATGATAGGTTCAGATTGTGTCATTATATGTTTATATGTAGATGACATGTTAATCTTTGGTCCTAATGTGAATGTTATTAATGACACTAAGAACTTTTTGTCTTCTAAATTTGAAATGAAAGACCTTGGTGAAGCAGATGTGATTTTGGGAGTTAAAATCAAAAGAACAGCTTATGGTTTCTCTATATGTCAATTCAAATCGAAAGATATTCACGCTTAAGTACATGTTCCTTTCTTTTGCCCAGAAATTATTCTTATTCTTTATCTTTGCATTAGTGGGGGATTGTGGATAATATTCATTTTCTTTTAATGCAAAGGATAAGTTACATCTTTTAACTCTCCGTAATTAATCTATGTGAACATTGTGAAAGAGGAAAGTTACTTCCTCATTAATGGTTCACATTTATTTCAAGTGTTAGTTTCTTAACTTCGTAAGAAACATTCAGAAGACTTACTTTGTATTATGACAAATTTGTCATTAAAGTAAGAGTTATGTTTCATTACATTAATTATATGTTAGTTCTTACATTTTTTTTATGGATGAAACGTAAATGATTTTCCTATTTAAGGACTATCATTTTGGGAGCTAAACACAGAGAAAAAAAAATAAAAAAAATAAGTCCTATCTTTCATTTACTCTCCTTCAACAATTTCCTTTTATTGGCTTGAATAATCCTTCATCCTATTGTGGATTCCTGGGCAATTATTTTTGTGCAACTTCAAACTCTCAGCCACGAGTGCACGTGTTTGAGAGTAACTGTGGAACCTTGGGGAGCGACCGGCTACTACGATTTGCAGCGGAGTCGGGCCGAAATCGCTTTCAAGGCAGTGGCTTGCCACGACACAGTGTTTGTGATAAGTTATTTACTATTTTATAATTCCATTCTAATATCAATATTGTAGTATTTTTCCCAACAATCGGGTGGGATTTTGAATTTGAAATTCACCATTTTCTGAAAATCAAAAAGCTGAAAGCTGTAACTAGTACGAACTCCTAAGGGAATGAAAGGTTGGCCGTTCGATTATAAAAAAAGGACGAACGAGAGAGGAGATTACGACATCTGGAAAATTCTCGTACGGAGAGGAGAGGACGACGCGATGCCAAAATCAAGTCGCGATATGGGATTGTCTGCTTTCTGCTGGGTTTCGATTTTTGCATCTGGTCACGCGAGGAAGAGGAGAAATTGATGCGGGTCGGGTTTGGTGTTGGATCGCTAGATGTTTGGAATTGTTGTATGTATTATTGTTTTTGGGCTGCTGGCTGTAATGGGTATTGTATGTGGGCTGGGTAATCTAGAAACTGAATGGGCTGGAGGAAAGAAAACAGAGGCCCAAAATTCGGTCTTAAGATGTAGCTAAGTGAAATACTAAATTCGCCGAATCGAATTCAACTTGCCAATTCGACTAAAATTTAAATAAGACAAATTAATATAATTAACTAACGAACTTTTTAATTTTAACAAAATATAAAAATAATCAACTTAAGTATAAACCTATGCTAAAAAATATAAGTATTAAATACTACACCAAATAACCAACTAATTAAGTAAAATTTTTTTTGATGATTTTCAAATATTTATAACATATACTAATTATATACTTAATTATCTAAAACATATATATTATTTTAAAATCGCAAAATGACGCAAATTACTTTAAAAATAAAATTGAAAAATATTATGAATTTTATAAAACTAATTATTCTAAATCGTTTGGGAATTAAGAAGCTCGATGATAAATTTATTTTGTAGAGGGTCAAAATTGGGTGTCAACAACTGTCCCTTATTTGATTTGGATTGATGAAAGAAATCTGAGGCAAATGAAATTGACATATCCAATTTTGACCGACCACATCTTCATCTCTCATAAAAGAGTTTTTGATACGGACTTTAAAAATTATGGCCGAACCCCGAAAGAGGGTTTCCTATATATCTCAGGCTATATGAGAATTCCAGCCACTTGTAGTTTGATATGCTTGATTTTACACACGATCTTGAAGGCCATTAAAAGTTACTCCGATATCGAATTATGAAGAAATCCGGACGCTCGGGAATAAGATTTGTGACAGGATATCAGAGTATAGCCGATTTTTGAACACTGTACCGCCTACATATCCCTCAACTTAGGGAATCATGCTGCTTGTAGTTTGACTCGATCAGTTGAAAAGAAAATCTATTATGCTAGATAACCTTCGGTTCTAGAAGAGTGAAAAATAAATCGAGTATGAAAATGAGGCATGAAACCTCTTAGCCATGAATGTGGTGCACTTCACACCCATAATTAAGAACTTACACGGACATAATTTCTGAAGCTCTTGGTGCACTGTCACTCAGATTGGAAATATGCCTCCGGTGAAAACTAGAACGTCAGGACGCAAAGAACCCTAAGAAAAGCCCACATGCCTTCTGATAGGGGTGTGGTTTGATTGTGGTGGAATTCGTTCCTCAACTCGCGTCCTAAGAGTATGAAACTCCTCTTCGGAATATGTCCCAGTTCGTTGCTCAGAAAAAGTTCCACGTTGTGCTGCATCCTTGTTGATGTTGTCCGCACCTGTGGTTTGATTAGAGAATCATCCTCTTGGATGCTCTCAACAAAGACTGAAACAACTTGTTAGTAGAATGTAATTGGAAAAGTGATAGTATTCTCTTACGATGCTTTTCAGTTACTCTTGATGTGAAAGATGTCACATAAGTATATTCAGTATATGCTTGCACACTCAAAGTAAATAATAAGTAGACATAATTCTGCTTTAGCTAGTGGTTTGAGTGCAAAAATAAAGAAAGATCAATCATATAACAAATGAGTATATCTTAATGGATAAGCATAAATATGTTTTTCAATTAAATGATAAAATAAAGAAGTATTGAGAACAAAAGATAATGGATACCGCTTTCGAACATAGTATGTCTATAACAACTCATGATTTGTTGAGAATTTGGAGATGTTATTGCTTGTTTTTTGCATGGCAAACTCCGGTGATCTCTGCAACGAGTTAGATGGTTCAATGATTATCAAATTGTAACGAGGTGGATGGCTCGAAGATTATCCAACTGTAACAAGGTGGATGGCTCAATAATGTTCCAACCAATTGTAACGACGTGGATGGATCGATGATTATCCAAATGTAATGAGGTGGATGACTCGATAATGTTCCAACTGTAACGAAGTGGATGACTTGATGGATATTTGCTACTAAAAAAGTTCCACGTTGTGCTGCATCTTTTCTGATGTCGTCTACACCTGTGGTTTGATTTGAGAATTCATCCTCTTGGATGATCTCGACAAAGAATGAAATAAACTTGTTAGCAGAAACTGTAACTTAAATAGAGAAGTCATATGATTTACCGTACTTGGCAAATGTTCTAACATCAGCCTCTGTCAATTTTGACGCAGTAGATGATGACTTGATATGATGTGAAAATGATGTTTCATTGATAGAAATATGATGATCTATTAGTAGGATGATGACGATCCATTGGTAGGATAATGCTGCTACATGATAGGATGATGATGCTTCGTTGATAGGATGATGATTCTTCATTGATGATCCATTAATAGGATGACGATGCTCCATTGGTAGGATGATGTTGATGCTCCATTGGTAGGATGATGGGATGATTATGCTTCGTTGATGATCCATTGGTAGGATGATGTTGATTCATTTCCAGGATGATGTTGATACTCCATTGATAGGATGATGGGATGATAATGCTTCATTGATGATCTATTGATAGGATGATGTTGATCTATTGGTAGGATGATGTTGATGCTCCATTGATAGGATGATGATTCTTCATTGATGATCAATTGATAGGATGATGTTTCTCAACTGGCAAGATGATGATCTTCCATCGATAAAATGACGATGATGTCCTTCTAGATGGTGGTATTATCTCATTTGATAATACTTGTAGAAATATCCCCCCGGGAGTGTCTCACATTACCACGCCTGATGTCGACGCGATTTGTGAATTTTTTTCAAATGTTCTTGATGCTAAAAAATGTAATTGGATGTCATTTGTAGATGCTTCTATATGTTGAGAGTGATGCTTTCACTTGTTCATATTTGAACATTTGCACTCAATTATAGCTCATGCTTTACTGGAAATTTGAACGAGGTATTGTTGCTTGTATTTTAAACTCTTCTTTTTTTTTCTTTTGAAAAAAATTAATGACTTTCGTGCATCCACCTGTTAGTTTTTGAAATAAATTGATCTGTGTTGACTTCTTCAAACGCTTGCTCTTCACTTGATCGCTCCCATCTCTCGCTTCTCGATGGATGAGACAAAACATAAATGCAAAATATTTGAAATAAATAGATAAAATATTTAAGAAAAAAGTTTCAAAAAGTTATAATTGAAAAAGGTTACTGCCAAGCATCATGTCACGTCAAGTTTGATGAACGCATTTGGGTTTGATATGTCGAGATCTATATATTATTAGAAGGGAAGTATTCAAAGTTTTCTCTAAACTACCGATAAACCCTGTTGAACTTTTTGAGGTCATCTTCAAAAATTTCTGTCCCAGTTAATGGTCTTGGCTTATCTTGAACTTTTACTAAACAAATCATGGAATTTTTGAGACCCTTTCGAAAATTCTATCCCAGTTTCAATTCTCAATGTGATTCTAGTTTCGACTAGTTGTAGAGATCTTCTTCTTGAGAATTTTTGAGCCCCTCTCAAAAATTCTATCCTAGTTACGAGTCTCAATGCAACTTTAGTCTTGATTTGTTGAAGAGATCTTGCTCTTTAAGAATTTTTGAGCCCCTCTCAAAAATTCTGTCCCAGTTTCTATTGTAAAGAAATCAGAAATCTTATGGGAGATATGACTCAATCGTTGTGTTGCCTACATATCCCGTTGAGGCAGGAATCAAGTCAAACGTAGTTCCCCTCAAAGGTTAACAAAATATAAGGAATTTACTAAGAAAAACGACCGAGACCGACATAGACCGCCTACGTATCTCATTGTTGAGAATTCCGTTCGAACATAGTTCAAATACAAAGATATATTAAAGGGATAAATGGGGTGACCGAGGCTGACATATGCCGCTTACGTATCTCATTCTTGAGAATTCAGGTCAAACGTAGTTCATTACAGGAAATGGTTTTCTAACTATAAAACATAAGATGGTTACAAACAAATTATGCAATTACAGGGAAAGAAATAAAAGCAACACTGAATCTTCAAATAGAATAGCTCTTAAATCATATGAGTTGATAGAAAACTCTAGATGAATGTCTATGTTCCATCATGACATGTTCGAACAAAAAAAATTGATATATTTTCTAAGCAAACTGTTGAGTTCTCTTTTCTGATCTTCTCTCGGATGAGCCCTGATTCTGACTTCTTTGACACATTCATTCTTTTCTAGATTCTCATTTTCTTCATTATCCATATTTGACTTATCCCCAGTATCAAATTGTTTCTAATTTTTGACAAGCCGTTTGAATATCACGACCTCATCGTCATACTCGTATAACTCATCATGTTCATTCAGCTTGTGACATGACGTGATATTGACAAGTTTTAAAAATTATATATTTTGTTTTACTAAGACAAAAACAAAGACAGTTTAGCAGAATGAAAACAAGTAAATTAAATTTGGCAATAGAAGAGGCTTTCATTGAAAGTAAGGAAATACGGACTTTGGCCATGACCATGTGCCAGTTTGCCTTTTTTTCCAAAACATTACGAGGGATATTAAAACATAATTAGGTAAAACTACACAAAAGGTGGGTTTCGAGCCTCATTCGAACTACCACCAATTTTGAAAACAACATATAATTCAACTTTTGTCTATCAAGTTGAGCAAGAGACAAAGAGTGGAGTGGAAGTCCAATTAAGAACTTTCTCCATCGGCTCGGCGTCTCGTATGCCTGGTGTCTCGATCATCTTCTTGGGTGCAGCATCACCTATTCCCAAGAGATTCCCCATTCCTTCTCCAAGACCGTCATCATTGGTATATTCCTCTGCCACAAAGGACTGACATAAAAGAGGCAAAGACTTTGGTGGAACATGATTAATTTCCTTCTTGTTTTGACCATCTGTTGACACAGAAGCAAAAACTTGATGGGGTGTCATTCTCATAATATTATGTTTCTCAATTATGCTCGGAGAAGCTACAACTTTCTCAAGGTTGTCCGGACCAACCGAAACTATCGCCTTTACCATGCACCACTCATCCTCCGTCTCTATCATATTGATACTGGTGCCTCCATAGTTCAACCGAAGATTACTATTGATGTTAGGTACAATAGTCTTGACCACATTCTGGTTAATCAAGTCCTGGATCTTGTGTTTTAAATTGATACAGTCTTCAGTATCATGCCTAATACTGTTGGAATAATACGCACACATTCGATCGACTCAGTAAAATTAGGAGCTATTCTCAATAGGCTTGGGTCCAACTGGATGAATAATACCTGCCGAACTTAATTGCTCAAATAACTTTTTCTGACTTTCAATAAGCAGCGTAAAATCCCGAGCAAATTTCTTCTCGAATCTCAAACGAGAAGGATCATAATGACCTTGCTGAGGGGGACGCATTTGACGGTAATTTGGGGTGTTTTGACAGAAAGGTGCTTGAGACCTTGGGTCAATCATGTTAATAGTGAACCTTCCACGATTCAACGGTGAATCACCATCGGCATTGGAAGTGGCAGTTTGAAGAGTGATAATTCTTTGATCAATCAAGTGTTGAATTTTATGCTTCAAGTTGATGCAATCTTTAGTGGTATGACCAGCACCTCCTGAATGATAAGCACAATGAAGATTGGGCATGTAAAGCCTGTAAATTACATTGGCATTTTGTTGGGTCAATTGTTTGTATAAGACCAGTTGCTTTCATCTTCTCAAAAAGTTGGGTTCGACTTTCAACCAAAGGAGTAAAGACTCGAGAAGGCTTCTTCAAGAATTTCATACGAGAAAGATTATAATCATTTTGTGCAGATTGAGGTACTTGGCGGCAACTTGGAGGATTATGGCGAGTAGGTGCTGGTTATTGAAAATTTGAGTATTGTGCAGCTCAGTAGCTATGATGGGCATTTGAGTAATTTGTCAATGCATCTTGGTAACTTGATTGAGCATTTGGGTAATTTGGCAATGGAGCTTGGTAATTTGATTGAGCATTTGGGTAATTTGGCAATAGAGCTTGGTAATTTGGATAATTTGATGGTGGAGATTGGTAACTTGGTCGGATGGAGTAAAGATTTTGTGGAGCTAAAGGGTAGGTTGGTAATGTCTTTCGAACATTAAGACCATCATGTCTCTTTGATTTGTGGCTCGATTCAAATGAGACAGAAAAAACTTCTACCCTTTTCCTCCTTAATGGTCCTGGGATTCATCTCAGGGAGTCATGGAGATGATTTTTCCGGTCTTAAGACCATCTTCAATAGCTTCACCAATTTTGACTATCTCACTGAACTTCCCTCCTAAAATGAGTAACATCCTATTGTAGTCCTCAGGCTCTTGTATGTGCACGAAGACTTCTATAATTTCTTTCTCTGTTATGGGAGGCCTAACCCTTAAGGCCTCTCTTGTCCAGTGGTAGGCATACTCATGATAACTTTCAGTAGAATTCTAATTGATTCTCTCCAAAGAGTATCGATCCGGAATAAATTCTACATTGTAACCAATCTTTTCAATGAAGTCTTTGGCCAAAGCTTTCCAACTTGGCCACTGCTTGATTTCTTTAAAAATAAACCATTCCAACGCTTTTCCTTTTAAAATTCGACTGAAGAGTCGCATCAGCAAAGACTCATCTTTCCCAACACCAATGAGTTGATCACAATAAGCCCTCAAATGAGTCAAAGGATTTTCAACTCCACTTATAGTGTCAAATTTTGATACTTTAAAACCTCCTGGAAGTTCCAAATGTGAATGACGAAATAAATCTTCATAATTGAACCCCACAATGTATGGAATGTATTGAACGTCCTTTATTGCATTCATAACTTCATCTCTAACGCTTTTATCAACCCTTCCGTTTATGACCTTCCACTCCTTCTCATTCTTCTGATAATGATTTGGTTCAGAATGTGTAGCAGATGAAGGGTATGACTCTGGCGATATTGGAAGATGAACTATGTTTTTTAGAGGTATTGGTTGAGTCGTAAGTGGTTTTTGGACGATTTGGGTAGGAATTTGATGGACCGGAGGAAAATTTTGGAAAATTTTGGTATTTGGAATTTGAGGAGTAGGTGACTTTTGGTGTGAGGAGCTAGCATGATGCGGGTTAGGAATGGTCAAGTCGATGTTGGAAGGTTTAGGAATCTTAGATTTGGTTGGAAACGTTCTGATGTTGGATCTGAAGTAGGAAAATGGAGTGGAGGCCTTCCGTTGTCCGGAGTAGGAATGTTGGCAATGATAGCCAAATTTGTCAAATCTCGGGTCTTTTCCATTTCAGCCCTCATTTCAACAATCTCTTTGAATAATCGTGCAATCAACTTGTTCTATTCAACAATGATAGGGTCATTCACAGTAACTTCATTCAAATAAGATTCTCAACATTTTCAACCATTTTTTCCTTGCCGTTTGACGAACATCGGTCGGAGAAGGAATCTTTGGGGTCTTTGGACCTCGTGAAGTATAGATGTTCAGCCATTTTCTCAACACAAATCAGTTTTGAGTACCTTACAAAGAAAAACAACTCGAATGCAAATGTGTTAGTTTGTGTAGATGATGAATAATTCAAAATATCACACATAATACAGTAAACACATAAGAGTTGTTTCACTTGAAGATAAAGCAGCCCACGTATATAAAAAGATGATTTAATAGACAGAAATTTGTCTATTGATTTTAGGATTAATGAATCAGAAATGTCGACTTGAGTCGGGACAAAATTGATTGTATCTTTCATTGTCGTACTTCTGGTTTTTATTGAGATGTAAATTTAATTTCTTTGTAAGAGTTGGAAAAGATAAAATTTCTCAAAATAGGGACCGAACCTTTAAAGTCTGCCTACATATTTCACAAAAGAGAAACGAGGTCCTACGTAGTTCGACCAACTTGAATCTTTTTTTGATTTAAGACGGTGAATGTTTTTCTGATATGAGAGAGTACTTTTTTGAAAAATAAAGTTTGAATTTTATTGGTAACTAAAGACTCGAAGAGTATTTAGACACACTTTGATAGTTGACTTGATATTTATGCTTAAGGAGTTTTAGAAAATATTTTTCGAGAATGAGTAGGCTGGAACATCTCCAAATGAAACAACATAATCACACAAGTAGTTATAACACATAAAAAAATATTGCCTGTTCTAAACAAATATGTGACCCTTTTATGCCAAGGGTAGGCCTAACGATTTGAGGGATGTAAACGTCATTTGAAACATTCTATTGCCCCCTAAAACCCAAATTATACAAATTTTATGAATAAACGGAATAGTAATACATAATAGGGAAAAAGGAATACAAATAGTCAGTCCCACGCAAGGGTAACATCCTAAGATATGCCTCCGTAGAAGGTTATTCGTTCTTGATTTCTTCTTGCCATTTCCAAATGTCCACGCTTTTGGATGAAATGGTAACTTGATCCTTCTTCGGCTAGAACAATCTATTAAAATCTCTCCCTCAAGAGACAATGGTTTGTCTAACAACGTAAACAACCCACAAATGTAAGCATATAAGTATGATCATCAGTTTAGGCCGTGGGCCACTTTGGACTCAAGGTGGTCTCTCTAATGGGCCCAACACACCTTGGGTGTTGGGTCATCTTAGGCTAATGCTGATACTTGGATTTGGTTTCACTCTATCTAATGTTGACTAGAATACCGCAAACCAACTATTCGTTTATTACTTCCAAAAATTCGACTTGTGTGTTTTCTGAAGGAAGTTGTGGTAAGCCACGTAACCTCCTTATCCTAATGCAACTATTTTCCATTTGGCGGAGTTGATGCCATGAAAATGCAACAGTTTTCATAGTATGATAAATAAAGCAAGTAAACAATTTAATACACATCCAAACAAGTTAGTTTTAAGGTTAGAACCCTGTAAGTCCACAGTAGAGTCGCCATTCTATTTTATTCGGAGAAAAAATAGTTATGTTTTTTTAGACTTGTTTAGAGTCGCCATTTAATTTTAGGAGAATCAAGAAATATTTGTTTTCAAAAGACTAAAACAGTTTATCTAATGAAAATTTTTAAGGGGGTTTTGGGGTTCTCATTAATATTTTAGGAACGTTTTTATGGCACCTAAAATACTCGCTAACTCGCGATTATCCGACAACTAATTCGTTTGGCTTAAAATAACCTTAACTTAATTTGAGATAAGGATTATTTAGAGTTGTTTGAAAATGAAGTATTAAAGAGTGAAATTTGGCTTGCAAAATTTATTTAAGTTTATTTATGCTTGATTGATTTGATTAAGTCGTTAAAACAAAGTAGCGTCTTGCGGGGACTTGAACTTTTTAACCCTAAAACTAGCGATAGATATCGAAAAACAAGGAAATAAATGCAGAAAAGTAAAAGAGAGAGGGAAAGAGGGCGTTGGGTCCAAATCTGGTTTCTGTCCGCCTGGACCGTTATTTGGACCCATTTTGTTTTTGGGCCTTAGACCTGTTTCAATGGTGCCTGTCCTAAACTAACAAAATAATGATAACACAAAATGAGAAGGGCTTAGGCTCAAAAATAAAATAAAAAATACAATTATGTAAAAATAAAGGAAGGCCTTCTTGGCCCAACTTCTTCAACTTCCGATTTGTCGCATCACGGTGTATACAACTTTCCAATTCTTGGAATGATGAAAATGACTCAATAGCGGAGTTTGGTTTTAATGCGACTCCAAATGGAAGGGAAGTGTCTCGTGGACTCATGGCGGATGTCACATACAAAAGTAACAGAATAATGATTAGAATTCATACTCAAATGACGGTCTATGAATTGTATAGCAAGATTTGAAACTATACACATGGGATTGAGGAAAAAGAAAGTTGCTTATTGGTCATTCAAAAGGAAGAGTAAATATGCTGAAATTATGCCAAGACTATATAATATATAGTAGTTTTGCTCAAACAAACCAAATTTCCAAAACCAAAATCTTCACAAGAGAGCAAAGTAACAATTAAATGCTAAACCCGAGTATTAGAACTAGTCAAACATTAAATCCACTCCGCCTCGGGTTAAACATGATACAAAAGAGGAAGACGAGGTTTTTGGGAGTTGGGGAGAATAGCAAACAATTTCAACACAAAAACAATTACTTTGTCCCTATTGCATGATAACATCCTTTCATGCAACCCTCATATGTGAGATTTGCACATTATCATAATTATATCATAATAAGGCACATAGGCTATTCATAACATACCTTATATCTTTACATCTTAAGCATAATATCACAATCACATAATCAATACATTTCAGTTGCATCATCATACCACACCTACTTAATCTAATCACAAGATATTCTTCAATTGAAGTTCATCACCAAGTACAAGCCATCATAATTGAAGTAAAGGTTTGAGATCACAAAGACTTATCAAATCTCTTTCAAAATCCATCATTCATGGTGTTGCCAAAAACCAACCAATTTCATCCAATAATAGGTGTAGTAACATCACTCAATAGTAATTAACACAATAACTAAGTCAATTCTACACTAGTTCATAACCTAGGGTTAGGGAATTGGGTAAATTCATGATCTATTCCATATACTAGGTTAACTCATCAAGAAAATAATTGAATCATAATACATCATAAGATAAGCATAATAATCAAAAGAAACCATAGACGATACAATTTAGAAGATCAAATTCGTATTAGGAAGAAACCCATATGAAATCATCTTTTTGAAAACCAATTTTGGAAGAACCCTTTGGGGAAAGGAATCCCAAAGTGTGAAGAGTTCCCATACCTTGATATTTGTTGAAGATTGATAGAGAAACGTGGTCTTCTTTCTGCCCTAATGACCTTGACCTAGTCCTTCAATGGAGTTCTTCTTTGGGAGAGAGAAAGTAGAGAGAAGGAAGAGCAATTTGGGTTTGGGAAATGTAGGGTGTTAAGTTGAGTTTTGGCTTAGGGTAGTTTATATAGTTGATTGACTGACCTAATTAACCACCCCCTAATCACTAATTAAACCTCTAAATAGCTAACTTAATTAAATGACCCTTTTAAAATAAAACAGAAAAGTTGCAGGCTGACCTATGAGACCCCAACCTACGGGCCGTAGGTCAGTTGACGCCTGGTCCCCCCAACCGTGCATGTCGTAGTTTGCGACAGAGACTTTGCATTTTGGCCTTTTCGTGAAAATGGTTAAGTTTCCAATGATGAAGGCATCAACGCCCCGTCGTTCTAGCTATGCCCCATCGATGGCAAGAGTAGGTAGCTACTGCCTGCACTGCATCATTTGACAAATTTGGGTTAAAATGAAAGGGTCCTTCTCAAGGACTCTTAGGGTGGTCCTTGGGGATTCGTACTCGTACGTTTAGACCCTAAACCTAATCTAATATGTGTTAGACACCTTTTCACCAAATTTCATCAAATTCCTACTCCTAAAACTCAGTGAAATAGGCTAAGGCACACTAGCACCTTTTGCACTAGTCTCCAAACGTCGTGGACGTTCCTTGACATTTTGACTCTAAAACTTCTTATATGACTTATATACATTATTTTTGACCTTAACACAATGTTACAAACCTTAGACACTCATGTGAGGCTCTAGATTAGGTTTTGACTTTCTGAGTGTTACATTATCCTCCCTTTAGGAACATTCGTCCCCGAATGACACTAAAAATCTTCTGAAGGGAAAGGATAGACTCAATACTAGCAGCCCAGCCAAACAACAACATATTAAAACATTAGTTACAACTCTATTCAACATGACAACATGACATTTATACAAAGTTACTCAAAGCATCAATTACAACACATAAGAGCTCAAAATCATAACATGAGGAACTACTTTCTCAATACACAACATGAGCTCATCATAACATTTACAGTCACATATGCCAAGATTTCTTTCAAGACATATCAACATGCTCAATCTCATTTCATAAAAGCAACAACATACAAAATACACAAATAAGTGCAAATTGAGCAAAAGAGCATTTTATATGAAACTTCAGTTTATCAAAAACCTTTATCATGAATATGCATATCTTTGCAAAACAAGCCAAATTCAATTTACTCATTATTTTCATTATTAATAGGAATAACAAACCTTAATCAACAAAGAGATGAGGGTAACGGGAATTCATGTCGTCCTCGGCCTTCCATGTTGATCCCTCAACTAGGTGGTTCCTCCATAGGACTTTTACGGAGGCCACCTATTTGTTCCTCAATTTCTTCAATTTGTCGATCAAGGATTTCCACCGGAACCTCTTCATAGGAGAGGTTCTCACCCACACCTAGACCCTCAATAGGAAGAATGGACTCGGATCACTGATGGACTTCTTGAGCATGGAGGCATGGAACATCGGATGAACCGAAGCTAGTTCACTAGGTAATCTCAAATCATATGCAACCTTGACAACCCTTTGCAAAATTTCATAGGGACCCACATAAGAGTATTTAACTTCCCTTTCTTGCCAAATCTCATCACCCGTTTCATGGGTTAAATTTTTAGATACACCTTATCACCCTCTTCAAATTCTAAGTCCCTCCTCCTATTGTTGGCAAAAGACTTTTGCCGGCTACAAGCTATTTTCAATCGGTTCATTATCATATGAACCTTCTCCAAAGTTTTATGGATCAATTCGGGACCAAAGAGTGAAGACTCATCGACTTCAAACCAACCAATCAGAGATCTACATCTCCTACCATACAAGGCCTCAAAAGAAGCCATGTATATAGTCGAATGATAACTATTGTTATAAGTGAACTCAACCAAAGGCAGGTGTTCATCCCAATTTCCCTTGAAATCAATTATACAAGATCTAAGCATATCCTTAAGGGTTTGAATAGTACGCTCTGCTTGACCATCTATTTGGGGATGAAAAACGGTGCTTAACTTTACCTTTGTACCCAACCCTTTTTGGAATGACCTCCAAAACCTAGATGTGAATTGTGCACCCCTATCCGATATGATGGATAATGGAATACCATGAAGGCACAAAATCTTATCTGGGAATATCCTTGCATAATCCTCTACTGAATAAGTGGACTTAACGGGAATAAAATGAGCGGACTTTGTTAATCTATCCAGCCCCACCCATATAGAGTCATTTTGCCTTATAGTCTGAGGCAAACCCACTACGAAGTCCATATTAATGTCTTCCCACTTCCAAGTGGGAACTTGTACTTCTTGAATTAAGCCACTAGGCTTTTGGTTCTCGCCTATCACTTGTTGGCAATTTAGACATTTTGAAACGAATTCCGCTATGTCCCATTTCAAGCCATCCCACTAAAATACTTCTCTAAGGTCATGATATATCTTAGTAGAGTTCGGATGAATATAATAATGAGAACCATGAGCTTTCTCAAGAATTTGATTTCTTAAGTCATCAACATTGGGCACACATAACCTTTATTGATATCTGAAAACACCATCCACCCTAAGGAGAATGACTCATTAAGCTTACCAAGAACCGATTCCTTCAACTCCATCAATGATTGATCATGGTGTGGCTTTGACTTCACCTCAACCACTAAAGATGATTCGAAGTTATGATGGACCATTAAACTACTATTTGGAGAATCTTCTTATCTAACACCCAAACAAGCCAACCTATGAACATCTTTCACTAGGTATATCTTGGCTTCCTCTATATGAGACACACTACCCATGGTCATACGACTTAGAGCATCTGAAACCACATTGTCCTTGTCGGGGTGGTATAGAACACTCATGTCGTAATCTTTCAACAATTCCAACCATATTCTTAGTCGGAGATTTAACTTCTTTTGAGTAAACACATATTGAAGAATCTTATGGTCGGTATACACATCAACATGAACCCCATAAAGATAATGCCTCCATATTACAAAACAAATACCACGGACGGTAACTCAAGATCATGAGTTGGGTAATTCTTCTCATGCACCTTAAGTTGTCTAGAGACATATGATACTACTTTACCATGTTGCATAAGAAGAAACCCCAAGCCCACTCGGGATGCATCAAAATATACCACAAAGTCCTTGGTACCCTCCTGTAAGGTCAACACCGGAGAGGAGGTAAGCCTTTCTTTCAAGATTTGAACGCTTCTTCACATGCCTCCAACCACTCAAATTTCACACTCTTTTGGGTCAAGGTAGTCAAAGGAGATGAAATGGATGCAAAACCATCCACAAACCTCCTATAGTGCCCCGCTAGACCCAAGAAACTCCTAATGTTGGTTGGTGTCAATGTTTAGGCCAATTTTTAACCACCTCAGATTTTCTTGGATCAATCTCAACTCCCCCACTAGAGATGACATGACCAAGAAAGGCCACCGACCTCAACCAAAACTCACCTTTGCTATACTTGGCAAATAATTGGTTTTCCTTAAGCACTTGTAATACCACCCTCAAATGGTCTATGTGTTCACCCTCATTTTTTGAATATACCAAGATGTCGTCAATGAAGACAATGACAAATGAATCTAGGTAACTTCGAAACACTCTATTCATTAGGTTCATAAAAGTCGCCGGGGCATTAGTGAGACCTAAGGATATTACTAGAAACTCATAGTGACCATATCTAGTTCAAAGGCCGTTTTAGGTATATCCTCACCTCTCACCATTAGTTGGTGATACCTTGATCTCAAGTTAATCTTAGAAAAGTAGCCTGCCCCTTGGAGTTGATCAAACAAGTCGTCAATCTGAGGGAGAGGGTACTTGTTGTAATGGTAACTTTATTGAGTTGGCGATAATCAATGCACATTCTAAGGGACACATCCTTCTTCTTTACAAAAAAAACTGGGGAACCCCATGGAGAAATACAAGGTCTAATGATGCCTTTGTCTAGTAAGTCCTTAAGTTGAGCCTTCAACACTTTCAATTCGGCCGGATCCATCCGATAAGGAGAAATTGAAATGGGGTTGGTATCCGGTCGAAAGTCAATACCGAAATCAATTTCCCGTTCGGGAGGGATTCCAGAAAGATCATTAGGTAAGACCTCCGGAAATTTCCTCACTACGGGGACTTACTCAATGGGAGGTTTTTCGGAGTCTAAATCTTTGACTCTTACAATATGGAATAAACACCCTTTTGAGATCATCTTACAAGCCTTTAGATAAGAAATGATACGACTTCTAGGAATAGAATTACCCCCTTTCCACTCCAAAACAGGTTTATTAGGAAAATAGAACTTAACAATTCTTGTCCTACAATCTATGAAAGCAAAATAATCATGCAACCAATCCATTCCCAAAATGACATCAAAATCGACCATATAAAGTTCTACTAATTCAACATGAGTTACTCTATTGGGCAACATTATAGGACAATTTCTATATACCCTCTTTGCAACCACCGACTCACCTACTGGGGTAGTTACCATAAAAGGTTCATTTAGAATATCGAGCAAAATATCAAACTTTTTAGCTATCAAAGGAGTAACAAAAGATAATGTAGCACCCGGATCAAGTAAAACATATACATCAATAAAGAAGACTTGTAACATAACGGTCACCAAATCAAGAGAACTCTCTTGTTCACACCTAGACTGCATAGAAGCGATTCTTTCTTGGAGCATCAACATTAGAACCACTTTCTTGTGCTTGACCACTACTCTTGTCTTTCCCCTTTATATTATGGCAATATTTAACCTTGTGTCCACACTTTCCACATACAAAGCGATTGTCCGTCCCAACAAGGCACTCACCATAATGCTTATTACCACACTTTCCACAAGTTGGCTTCTTACTTGGTGAACTAATACCTCTTCCCTTTTGAGACTTAGGGTTAGACACCCTATCATCACGAGCATTGGGAAATTTGGAAGGAACTTCATTGGAGAACATCTTCTTGAATCTAGTCTTGTCTTGTCTTTCCAACCTCCCCTTGGAAGAACCACCTTCATAAGCCTTGGCTCTATTGGACTCCCTATTCTTTCTCCTTAGTCCACTTTCTTCCACTTGTTCAGGATGGACCATTAGATGAGAGATATTCATATTATCATGTAGCATAGCCGAACAACATTATTCTACCAAGTCTTCATACACTCTCGCAAGAAAATAACTCATCTCATCCCTTGGGTTAGCACCAAGGATGGAGCATACTTGGAAAACTTAGTAAGATTCAAAGAGTAGTCAAGTACACTCATACCTCCTTGATGAAAGTTGATGAATTCTTTCACCTTAGCTTCCCTCAAATCTCTAGGAACCTATCAAGGAAGGTCCTCTTGAAGATCTCCTAAGTCACCAGACCACCTCTTAGTGCCCTAGTATCTCTCCATTATGTGTACCAAGTTTGGGCCAACTCAGCCTTCTCAATTGAAGTCACACCCATAGCATAGAGAATCTTATAGACCTCATCAAGGAAATCTTAAGGGTCTTCATCCGCTCTTGACCCGAAGAACATAAGTGGGTTCATCCTAGTAAAGTCTCTCAAACGAGAGGCCATAGTTCTAGCATGTTGAGGCACTCGGGGTCCAACCTTCCTATTTACCTAGGCTGTCAAAGCTTGGACTTGAGAAGTGACGACATTAGCTTGAGAGGTCATAGCTTGGGCCAAATTGAGAAAAGTTGCCCTTATCTCTCCATCGATCATAGGTGGAGGAACAACCGGGACTTGACCATCCATAGGAACTTGCTCAAGTGGAGGCACTTGGTTGTCTTGTAGAGGAGCTTGGTTGTCATGAGCTCCCACATTAGCCATCTCTTCTTAGTCCCTTCTCATGACTGACCTTCTATTAGTCATACCTATAACCACAATAAAAGGTTTAGGTGAAAGAACATAAAGTAAGACTCTAGAGGCACGACATAGGAGTACAAGAAGATGAGAGTTTCCTAAGCATCACATAGTATCTCATTTATAAGTGTGGCGCGCTTCATAACTATGAATAAAAATCTATATAGACGTGGTTTAATGAGATATCGATCCTAAAGATATTCAACCTCATGCTCTGATACCAAGTTTGTCACATCCGAGGAGCACCCCTTGATGTAACCGGCGTCGACGTCCTCGGAGAGGACTAGGATTGCCTCTTAGCATCATCCATACATATCACAGGTAAAAAAGTACGGAAATTAAAACTTTTCATATACATCTACATCATGAGGTTTACTTAGACCTATCGCTTACACATAATATATACATAGGGAGTTTACATAGACTCCTCACATAAGAAGCTTACAGACGCTTGTACTTTTATGTCACATATACAATATACACAATATAGAGTCTATAGAGATGTCTCACGTAAAACCATCTAAGTCGGAATACAAACCATTCGGGCATAGCCCTTACATAAATGTATAATTGCCACTTAAGGCTTACAACAATAAGAGTGAAACGAATGTCATTAGACTATAGTAAGTCACACAGGTAGAATGAGAAAAGGCACCATCCTCGGATCTTGAGGACATACCCACACTTGTAGAAATGATCCAAGCCTTCTTGAAAATTGTCCACGAATCCTTCAACGATCGGACCGTAAAATGTTTAGGAAAAAGGGAGAAATAGGGGTTAGTACATCACTTGTACTAAGTATGAAAATATATGCACACACAACTTAGAAATCATGCTAAAGGGACATTTGTTCAAAACCATGCCAAGTTACTTTGAAAAGCCTTATGCACAAGCAAGAACTCATATTAAACAATAATCATATATCCCTTAAGACAATAGCAAATTCAACACAAGACCAACATCATCAAGTATAGTCAAATCTCATGTGTATAGCATATTAGGTGTCATAAACAAAGCAACTCTAACATGAAGTCATAGCCACAAAGCATATTCATGAGTTCATAACATTATAACATAAGTAAAACCCTTACTCAAAACCCCTTACTAATCCTACTAGTGTAATGGTCAAGTGAAGCCCCATAACCCCACGTAACCAAGCAAACCAACCAAAGGATTATGAATAATGTCTAACTTCACATAACATAACTTCATGAGTATTCATCATAATATTTAGCAATATAGACCATTAACATTTAGAATCAACATAAGCATATCATTTATTTCATAAGAGCATAAGAGTCCCCTCCTAGGATTTCTCTCAAGGCCAACTAGTGCAATGTATAGGTAGAGTCCCATAACCCTACCTACACTAAGTCAAACCCCTTACGTCATCTTATTTAGAGTTCACTTTATTACTTTATTTTACTTTCGGAAATATCTTGTCCTAACCGGTATAGACCACATGAGATAATGTGGAATCCGATATTATGGAACCCTACACCGAAATAAGGTGGACTACTTGCCAAGGTAGTACCATTACATGAACATAGCATCTAGGTAGATCCACTAGCTAGTATTCCTATGGGGGCAACCTAGTTCAAGAACTAGGAGATGTACTTGGGACCCTCTTTATGCAACATGCATTATAGTCTCCAATCTCATGAGTACAATAGTGACCCTACCTTCCCTACTTGGGAAGGGACACTCTTCACTACTATTTCACTCGGTGCTAAGCTAGAGTCCTGTCACAATCGGAGATTATACCCGAAATGAGACCGTCGTCGTCGTCCTCTCAGAGGACTTAGACAAGCCCTTAGCATTTGTCATAACATGTGATCAGTAAAAAATGTAGAAAATTAACACTTTACATTCTACTTGAAGTATACATAGAGCTCATACTTAACATTCATAAAACATACGATATTCTAAAAATTTTTCTCACATATATAAAACAATCTAAAGAGTGCTAATCTGGACTTAGCCAATATATAGTCAATATTCCATATATGCCTTAATACAAAAGAATCCAAATAAATATAGATGGAAATAAGATATTCCTAAAATCTACTAAAGTCTTCATAATCTGGAATATGAATGATAGCATCCCCGAACATGAGGACCTACCAAGACTAGGAGAAAGAGTTCCAAGCTTCTTCAAATCGACCTTCATAAACTTCAATTGCCGGAACCTACAATTGTAGTAGTATAAAGTAATGGGGTTAGTACGCCATATGTACTAAGTATGGGTATATGCACATAACACTTAAGGACATGCATGAAAAAGGATCAGTTATCATTTCTTTAGAAAAACATGCTAAATCATATGAAAGTCTTCAATGCACACACCATATAACATATACAAGTTAAGGATTCCATTAACTTAAAGCATGATCATAATCAAAGACATATTATCATATAGTCATGTTAACATTTCATATTCAATAGATAATGTAAACATAACATACAAAACACTTACCAATGATCTCATCCCCAACCTACAAGTGCAATGGTCATGTGAATCCCCATAACCCCACACAACCAAGTAGATAAGATAGGATACCATGAGTAAAGCTTTACTTCATATAACTTGTAACATAAGTAGTCATCACTTCATTTAACAATATAACCCAATAACATATTCATCATAATGACCAACATCATATAAGAGTAATATCATGTATCATAAACATATATCTTTCATGTTATCATATTTCATAAGAACAATCTACTAGGACTTCCTTTAGAGTCAACTTGTGCAATGTCTAGGTAGAGTCCCATACCCCTACCTACACTAAGTAGACTCTTCAAGTCACCCTAGTCAAAGTTCATTTACTTGCCTTTAATTTTACATGAGGGAACATTAGCCTTAACCGACATAGACCGTGTGATCCAAACATGGAATCCGGTGTCATAAAACCCCACACCGAAAGAAGGTGGTCTACCGGCCAAAGTAGAACCAAACATGACATAGCTTTCTAGGGGGATCCACTAGCTAGTATCCTATGGTGGAAACATAGTTCAAGAACTTGGACATATATTAGAGACCCGTAGTTCCACATTACATGGCAGCCTCTATCTCATGAGAGTCATTGTGAACCTACCTTCAAACTAGGGAAGGGATACCTCTCATATCTAATCCATCGGTGCTTAACTTAAGTCCCTTTCTTGAATAACCTTTAAGTTGTATTTTATCATAAACTTATCATAGGTCATAGGAGATTAACTCCTTGTATAAACATGATCATGACCTCTTTAGGATTAGATGAGAATTTCCTTTCATCATAACCCTTCGTATGTGAGATTAACATAGCATAGTCATCTTGTGTAAAGCATACAAGAGAATATCATAACTTGCATTTTTTGTCTTCTTATCATGATATCACAAGTAACATGTTCCTAGCCCAACATATACACATAGAAACATCATACATACTTCCATAACATAACATCATGATTTATAGGCTAATATAAACATTGTAGAGTAATCACAACTTTAGAAGACTTACCTCTTGCTTCCAAGAACCTTATTCAAGAACTTACGTTCAACTTACAACATTCATAACCATAATATAGTGAAATACTAAATAGCATAATAAGGAAATACTCTTCAAATCATGTACAAGACCAATCCCTAATGTAGGATAAGGGAAGGGGTTATTTAAGAGTTCATTCTAGTTTTAGTTTCAATCCCTACATTTACATGTCATCAAGTAGTGGAAACAACCATATGAAACCATCAATTAGATAAGAACATGCTTCACACGAAATTCAGTCATAACTATCCACATACTCATCAATTCGTGTGAAATAGACCATAGAAAACACTTACTTTTCATCAAAAATCATAAATCTAGGGTTAGAAAGAAAATCCGTTTTGTAGAGTAAAAACCCTGGTATTTGAAGTTCTTGAAAACTTATCTTGAAAGGAACTCTTGGGGAAAGGAATCCCAAGAGTGAATTACCCATACCTTATAGACGAATAATCCACGAAAATTTGATGAAGAGCTTGAAGTCTTCGCCTTCTTCCTTAAACTCTTCTTGTTTTTTAATGGAGTTGGAAAAGAGAGCGTTCTTGAGAGAAATGAGAGAAAACTTGTTCTAATCTGATTTGGATGTGTAAAAGTGGTCTAAATCTGACCTAATATACATATATAGTCGTCCTATGAATTACGCAAAAAAACCTCCACTTAAATGGGTCTTTTTATGAAGTTAAATTACCAAAAATATGACTTTAACGATTATGGGAAGTAGCTGCGTGTCGTGGGGCCGAATCCCGTCATTTTTATTGAATTTTGAGTTGAGGCAGTGAGGTGCGTGTCATGCTCGCGCCGCACACTTTGCCTCCAATTCTGCCTGCGTGGCAGCCTGCCCACCCATGTTTGGGTCATCCCCAAGGACCCTTCAGGTGGTCCTTGGGGTATTTTTAGCGGACGTTTGGACCATTTGTACTACATACTACTTATCCAAGGTCTCTTTACAAGTTTTTGACTTCATTTGACACTTCAAAACCTTCCCTAAACATAGGGACGTCAACTAGTTCGAATTAGCTAGTTTCCGGACGTCAAGGTCTTTCTTTGTCGTTTTGGCTCTGACCTTTTCCAAATGAGTTTATTACATTAGTATAGGTCTGGAAACATCATCATAAACATTATTTGATAGATTAAGTTCTAGTCTAAGTTATGACATTTCTGGAGTGTTACATTTTCCCCCGTTAGGAACATTAATCCCCGAATGACACTAAAATCTTTTGAAGGGTAAAGAATAGACTTAATACTAGCAGCCCAACCAACCAACAACATAAAATAATAAAGTCACTGCTCATACAAGTATATCACAACTCCACACAACACATACTATAACATTACACATAGCACTCAATTTATGATATACAACAAATAAGAGCTCCATATTCATAACATATAGTGAGGAATTTCCTCCTCAACCTTATCATAAGCTCAAAATGAATCAAAGAGTTACCATGCTATCGTTCTTCTCAAGACAACAACAAAACAACAAAATTCTCAAGAAAACACATGCATACATATTTCACATAAGCGCAAGAATAGAGTGTGAAGGTATTTTCTTAAAACTCTAGTTGGTACTATCTTTTACCAAAACATGCACCTATCTAGCAAAAGTCAATTTCATGATTATGCATTACTTTCTCTATTAAGATGAATGTCTAACCTTAAGGAGTAAATAGATGAGGGTAGCGGGACTTCATGTCGGCTTTAGCCTCCCATGTTGCACCCTCAATAAGATGTTCCTCCATAGAACTTTTACAGAGGCAACCTCCTTGTTTCTCAACTTCTTGACTTGGCGATCTAGGATCTCAACCGGAATCTCTTCATAGGAGAGATTCTCATCCACTCCTAAACCTTCAATAGGCAGAATAGACATTGGGTCACCTTTGCATTTCTTGAGCATAGATACATGAAACACCGGATGAACCAAAACTAGTTCACTAGGTAGTTTCAACTCATAGGCAACCTTCCCAATTCGTTGTAAAATCTCATAAGGACCAACATACTGGGGACTCAACTTCCCCTTCTTACCAAACCTCATCACCCCTTTCATAGGTGAAATCTTCAAGTAGAAATGATCACCTATTTCAAACTCAAGATCTCTTCTTCTATTATCGACATAAGACTTTTGCCGACTATAGGTTGTCTTCAATCTATCTCTTATGATTCGAACCTTCTCTATAGCCTCATAGATAATCTATGGACCAAGGAGTGAGGACTCACCAACCTCAAACCATCCAACCAGAGATATACACCTTCTACCATAAAGAGCTTTAAAAGGTGCCATGGAAATGCTCGAATGATAGCTATTGTTGTAAGAGAACTCAATCAAAGGCAAGTGATCATCCCAACTTCCTTTGAAATCAATGACACAGGCTATTAACATGTCCTCAAGGGTCTGAATGGTACGTTCCGCTTGACCTTCTGTCTGAGGATGAAAAGCGGTACTAAGTTTCACTTGAGTACCTAAACACTTTTGAAAAGCCTTCCAAAAATGAGAAGTGAATTGGGCACGTCTATCCGAAATGATGGACAAAGGAATCCCATAAAGACTCACAATCTCATTAATGTAGATCCTTGCATAATCTTCAGCCTTGTAAGTAGACTTAACAGGAATAAAATGGGCAGATTTGGTCAACCTATCCACAATAACCCATATAGAATCATTTTGCTTTCGGGTTCGAGGCAACCCAACAACAAAGTCCATATTTATGGCTTCCCACTTCCATGTAGGAACATCCATGATTTGGGTTAAACCACCCGGTTTAAGATGCTCAGCTTTAACTTATTGACAATTTGGACATTTAGCAACAAACTCTGGTGTATCCCTTTTTAAACCATCCCACCAATAGACCTCTCTAAGATCATGATACATCTTGGTGGCACCCGAATGTATAGAATAGCAAGAACTATGAGCTTCTTGTAGAATTTGATTTCTCAAATTCTCAACATCCGGTACACATAATCTTCCTTGGTACCTAAGAACACCATCCCCCCTTGGGAGAATGACTCATTGAGATTACCAAGTACCGATTCCTTCAACTCCATCAATAGTGGATCAAGATGCTGCTTAGATTGCACCTCCACCACTAATGACGAGTCGGAGTTATGATGGACCATAAAACCACCATTTGGAGAATTTTCTAACCGCACACCTAATCGAGCCAGCCTAGGAACATCTTTTACAAGTTCTTTCTTCTCTTCTTCCACGTGAGACACACTACCCATAGTCATACGACTCAAAGCATCCGCAACCACATTGTCCTTGCCAGGGTGGTAATGGACACTCATTTCATAATCCTTCAACAATTCTAACCATCTTCTCTGTCGTAGGTTCAACTCTTTTTGTTTAAACACATATTGAAGACTTTTATGGTCAGTAAACACATCAACATGCACACCATATAAATAATGCCTCCTTATTTACAAGGCAAAAACTACAACAGCTAATTCAAGATCATGAGTTGGGTAATTCTTCTTATGAACTTTGAGTTACCTAGGAGCATAAGCTATCACCTTACCATGCTGCATGATGACACATTCCAAGCCCACTCGGGAAGCATCACAATACACTACAAAGCCTTCATTACCCTCCGGTAAGGTCAACAACGGAGCTGAGGTAAGCTTATGTTTCAACTATTGAAAACCTTTCTCACAAGCTTCCGACCACTCAAACTTCACCTTCTTTTGGGTCAAATCTATCAAAGGAGAAGCAATGGACGAAAATCCATCAACAAACCTTCTATAGTAACCGGCTAGACCCAAGAAACTTCTTATGTCTCTGTGAGTCAAAGGTCTAGTCCAATTTCTGACTGCATCCATCTTTTTTTGGATCAATCTCTACACCATCACCAAACATAATATGGCCAAGAAAAGCAACTGACCTCAACCAAAATTCACACTTGCTAAATTTGGCATAAAGTTGGTGTTCTTTGAGGACTTGCAAGGCCAACCTCAGGTGACTCTCATGCTCATTTTCATTCTTGGAGTATATCAAAATATCATCAATGAACACAATCACAAACGACTCGAGGTATTCTCGGAAAACTCTATTCATTATGTCCATAAATGCCGCCGGGGCATTTATTAACCCAAAAGACATAACTAGAAATTCATAGTGACCATATCTAGTTCGGAAAGCTATTTTGGGAACGTCTTCACCTCTCACCCTAAGTTGGTGATATCCTGACCTTAAGTCAATCTTGGAAAAATAACTAGCACCTTGGAGTTGATCAAATAAATCATCAATCCTAGGGAGAGGATACTTGTTCTTTATGGTGACCTTATTGAGTTGGCGATAATCAATGCACATTCTAAGGGACCCATCTTTCTTCTTAACAAACAAGACCGGAGCACCCCATGGAGAAATACTAGGTTGAATGAAACCCTTGTCTAGTAAATCTTTGAGTTGGAGCTTCAACTCTTTCAATTCAATCGGAGCCATCCTATATGGAGGAATTTAAATGGGATTCGTATTTGGTAATAAGTCAATGCCAAAGTCAATTTCCCGTTCGGGAGAAACTCCTGGAAGGTCATCAGAAAAAACCTATGGGAATTCTCTCACTACAGGGACTGACTTAATAGAAGGATTTTCACATTCTAGGTCCTTAAATCTCACCACATGATATTGACAACCCTTGGCTATCATCTTACAAGCCTTAAAACAAGAAATGATTTGACCCCTTGACATAGAATATCCCCCCTTCCACTCTAAAATAGGTTCATTAGGGAATTGAAATTTCACTACACTTGTTCTACAATTTATGGACGCAAAACAATCATGAAGCCAATGCATACCCAAGATGATATCAAAATCAAACATGTCGAGTTCTACTAAATCAACAAGAGTAACTCTATTGGGCAGCATCACAGGACATTTCCTATAGACTCTTTTTGCAACTACAGAGTCACCCATTGAGGTAAAAACCGAAAAGGGTTCAATCAAAACATCGGGAAGTACATCAAACTTCCTAGCTACCAAAGGTGTAACAAAAGAAAGGGTAGCACCTGTGTCAAGCAAAGCATAAACATTAACAGAGAAAACTTGTAACATACCCATCACAACGTCGGGAGAACTTTCTAGTTCACCCCTAGCCTTGAGTGCATAGAAACGATTCCTTTTTGGAGCTTCAGAACTAGGACCGCTTGATTGAGCTTGGTTATTCCCCTTACCTTGACTTCTCACATTAGGACAATCTTTCACCATATGGCCACCCTTTCCACAACCATAGCAACTATTAGTTCCAACAAGGCATTCACCCACATGTTTCTTAACACACTTACCACAAGTTGGTCCTTATCTTGGTGGATCAACATTTCTTCCCTTCTGAGGTTTAGAATTAAAACCCTTATCATTGCGATTCTTAGAGAAATTTGAAGGAACTTGGTTTGAAAACCTCTTCTTAAACTTAGGCTTGTCTTGAACATCAAGCCTACTCTTAAAAGAACCACTTTGAAAAGACTTTGCCTTCTTAGCTTCCCTATTCCTCTTCCATAGATGACTTTCCTCAACCTGTTGAGCATGAACCATCAACCTAGAAAGATCCATATTGTCATGAAGCATGGCTGCACGACATTCATCTTCAATCTCTTCAGACACGCCCATTACATAACGACTAATTTTATCTCTAGCATTACAAACCAAAGAAGAAGCATATTTGGACAACTTAATGAATTTTAAGGAGTATTCATTAACACTCATACCTTCTTGATGAAGGTTGATGAACTCCTTTACCTTAACTTCTCTTTGCTCCCTTAAGAAGAATCTATCAAGAAAGGCCTTTTTGAAGATCTCCCAAGTGACGTGACCACCTCCTAAAGCCCTACTATCATTCCACTGATTGTACCATTTCTGAGCCACGTCCTTGAATTGATAGACAACAAGTTCAGCCTTCTCAATAGTACTCACCCCCATAGCAAACAAAATAATGTAGACCTCATCAAGGAAATCTTGAAGGTCTTCATCAATTTTTGATCCAAAGAACATGAGAGGATTCATTCTCGTAAACTCTCTCAAAAGGCTAGCCATAGTACTAGCATGTTGGTTCTCTCAAGGAACAACCTCCCTGTTAGCTTGAGCTGTGATGGCTTGACCTTGGGTGGTGATGGCTTGGGCCATTTGGAACAGGGATTCCCTCACCTCACCATCCGTCATAGCCGGAGGATTCACCAAAACTTGATCATTTGCAGCAGCTTGCACTTGAGGAGGAATTTGATTTCCTTGAAGAGTAGCTCCCGCATTCGTAATCTCTTCTCCTACTCTTCTCGCGGCTGTCCTTCTTGAATTCATCGCCTATAAACACAAGAAAGGGATTAGATGATAAACGACACATAGTATCACAACTCTAAAGGCACGACATAGGAGTATCAAGAAAAAGAGAAGTTTTCTAGTCATCACATAGCCTCTTATCCATAATTGTGGCGCGCTTCACAACCATGAACAAGACACTAGGTAATGTGGTATAGTGAGACATTGATCCTAAGGATATTTAACCTCATGCTCTGATACCAAGTTTGTCACAACCGGAGAGTATACCCCAGATGAGACCGGTGTCGTCATCCTCTCAGAGGACTCAGACAAGCCCTTAGCATTCGTCATAACATGTGATCAGTAAAAATTACAGAAAATTAAAACTTTTACATTCTACTTGAAGTATACTTAGACTTTATACTTAATATTCATAAAACATACGATATTCTAAAAATTTGTCTCACATGTATAAAACCATCTAAAGAGTGCAAATATGAACTTAGCCAATATATATTCAATATGCCATATAGGCCTTAATACAAAAGAATCCAAAGAAACATAGATGGAAATAGGATATTCCTAAAATTTACTAAAGTATTCATAAGCTGGAATATGAATGATAACAACCCTGAACATGAGGACCTACGAAGACTTGGAGAAAGAGTTCCAAGCTTCTTCAAATCGACCTTCTTAAACTTCAATAGCCGGAACCTACAACTGTAGTAATATAAAGTAATGGGGTTAGTATGCCACATGTACTAAGTATGGATATATGCACATAAAACTTAAGTACATGCATGAAAAAGGATCATTTATCATCTCTTTAGAAAAACATGCTAAGTCATATGAAAGTATTCAATGCACATCCCATATAACATATACAAGTTAAGGATTCCATCAACTTAAATCATGATCATAATCAAAGACATATTATCATAGAGTCATGTTAACATTTCATATTCAATAGATCATATAAACATAACACTTACCAATGATCTCATCCCCAACCTACAAGTGCAATGGTCATCTGAAGCCCCATAACCCCACACAACCAAGTAGATAAGATAGGAGACCATGAGTAAAGTTGTGCTTCATATAACTTGTAACATAAGTAGTCATCACTTCATTTAACAGTATAACCCAATAACATATTCATCATAATTACCAATATCATATAAGAGTAACATCATGTATCATAAACATATATATTTCATGTTATCATAATTTCATAAGAACAATCTCGTAGGAATTTCTTTAGAGTCAACTTGTGCAATGTCTAGGTAGAGTCCCATACCCTACCTAAACTAAGTAGACTCTTCAAGTCACCCTAGTCAAAGTTCATTTACTTGTCTTTCATTTTACATTAGGTAACATTAACCTTAACCGACATAGACCAAGTGATCTAAACATGGAACCCGGTGTCATAAAAGCCCACACCGAAAGAAGCTGGTCTACCGGCCAAAGTAGAACTAAACATGACATAGCTTTCTAGGTGGATCCACTAGCTAGTATACTATGGTGGCAACATAGTTCAAGAACTAGGAGATACATTAGAGACCCATAGTTCCACATTCCATGGTAACCTTTATATCATGAGAGTTATTATGAACCTACCTACCAAATAGGGAAGGGACACCTCTTATATCTAGTCTATCAGTGCTTAGCTTAAGTCCCTTTCTTGAATAACCTTTAAGTTGTCTTTTATCATAAACTTATCATAGGTCATAGGAGATTAATTCCTTGTATAAACATGATAATGAGCTCTTTAGTATTAGATGAGAATTTCCTTTCATCATAACCCTTCGTATGTGAGATTAACATAACATAGTCATCTTCTTATGTAAAGTATACAAGAGAATATCGTAACTTGCATTTTCCGTGTTCTTATCATGATCTCACAAGTAACATGTTCATAGCCCAACATAAACAAATAGAAACATCATACATACTTCCATAATATAGCATCATGATTTATAGGCTAACATAAACAATATAGAGTAATCACAACTTTAGAAGACTTACCTCTTGCTTCCAAGAACCTTATTTAAGAACTTACGTTCAACTTACAACATTCATAACCATAACATAGTGAAATACTCAATATCATAATCAAGAACAACTCTTCAAATCATGTACATGACCAATCCGTAATGTAGGACAAGGGAAGGGGTCACTTAAGAGTTCATTCTAGTCTTAGTTCCATTCACTACGTTTACATGTCATCAAGTAGTAGAAACAACCATATGCAACCATCAATTAGATAAGAACATGCTTCACACGAAATTCAATCATAAATAACCACATACTCATCAATTCGTGTGAAGTAGACCATAGAAAACACTTACTTTTCATCAAAAATCATAAATCTAGAGGTTAGGAAGAAAATCCATTTTGTAGAGTAAAAACCCTAGTATTTGAAGTTCTTGAAAACTTATCTTGAAAGGACCTCTTGGGGAAAGGAATTCCAAGAGTGAATTACCCATACCTTATAGATTAAGAATCCACGAAAATTTGATGAAAAGCTTGAAGTCTTCGTCTTCTTCCTTAAGCTCTTCTTGTTCTTCAACGGAGTTTGGAAAAGAGAGCGTTCTTGAGAGAGATGAGAGAAAACTTGTTTTAATATGATTTGGACGTGTAAAAGTGGTCTAAAATGACCTAATTTACATATATAGTCGTCATATGAATTACACAAAAGACCCTCCACTTAAACGGGTCTTTTTGTGAAGTTAAATTTCCAAAAATATGACTTTAATGATTCTGGGAAGTAGCTGCGTGTTGCGGGGCCAAATCCTGTCATTATTATTGAACTTTGAGTTGAGGCAGTGAGGTGCGTGCCAGCCTTGCGTCGCGAGGCTGCCTCTCAAATCTTGAGGCAGTGACCTGCGTGTCATGATTGCGTCGCACGCTTTGCCTCAAATTCTGCCTGCTCGCAGGCTTCCAGGCAGCTTGCCCACCCATGTTTGGGTCCTCCCCAAGGACCCTTTGGGTGGTTCTTCGGGTGTCGTTACCGGACGTTTGGACCCTTTGTACTACATACTACCTATCAAGGTCTCTTTACAAGTTTTGGACTTCATTTGACACTTCGAGACCTTCCCCAAACATAGGGACGTCAAGGTCTTTCTTTGTCATTTTGGATCTGACCTTTTCAAATGAGTTTATTACATTAATATAGGTCTGGAAAAATCATCATAAACATTATTTTATAGATTAAGCTCTAGTCTAAGTTATGGCATTTCTGTAGTGTTACATTTTCCCCCCCCTTAGGAACATCCGTCCCCGTACCTGTAACATTCCAGAAAATGTACTTGTCTAGTAAAGAGCCTATTAGGTTTTAAGAATAGGTATTGGGGTACAAAGGCAACCCAATGCCCAATATTGAGAAATCACAATTTTTTCACAACAAAAAAAATTTGATCAGTCAAGAAAAAACGAAAGTAAAAATTCTGCAAATACGGATGGAAAGTGAAAAACGTGATAGAGAGCGAAAAAAAAGGAAAAAAATCATGTTTTAATTTGATTTAAACTAATTTGAGCATTTTAAGGAAACTGAATAATTTAAATCTTTTTTGAATTCCTTAATATGTGCTCATTTGTTAATTATCCATTATTAATTAAAATTAATTTAAATCCCACAATTCATGCTACTTACCAATTAATACATAAATGTTTTTTTTTCTTTTTATTTTATTTAAAAAGCAAATGTTTTCAATTATTTTAAATCAACTTTTTTTCTAATAATATGTTATAACTTGATATTAAATGTCATATATTGAAACTCAAAATCTAATGCTATAGCTTGAAAATATTACTATAAAAAATATTATATGCAAAATTTACACTTTTCTAAATAATACTTCAAAACGTGACGGTAACTCTTGTCATCAAAATAATATGAAAGGTTATTGGATACATGATTCTTGTATAACCTAATAATTTGATAAGTTTATAAATCCTTCATCGAGTGAAAGGAAGATAAACTGGTGGTACACCTAACCTTTCGAAGTGATGTTGAGGTGGATCATGAAAATATGTCAAATATAAAGGTATGACACATATAAATGGTTATAGTCAACTCCTTGAAGAGATTATGACTTATAATAAGCATTGTGAATGCTTGTTCATTTTAAAAGTAAATGCATCAAAATATAATAAAAATACAGATGATGACATATTCATGTATGGTTGGATAAATATTACATCTCACATTTATCGAAGGTTTGAGAGAATAGAAAAAATACTTTTGACATAAATTGTCATTTAGTCATGTACTTTGAGTAGACCAAAGATATTATGGTATGTTTCGTTATGAACTATCGAAAAAATAAATAAAAAAATGATTCTTGCCTATAAATGTTGTGATCATGATTAAAATAAAATTATTTTGTGACAACATACATTTGTCATGATTGTGTATCTATGGTACAACAAAAGTAAAACAAAAACATGTCTTACCCATAATAATTTATGACCATAACAATACTAATACAATTTTCTCTTTGAAGGAGATGTTCATCATATGGATAGTGTCATGAAATATATGTAATGGTATACAAAATTAATTGCAAGCTCCAAGGAGCTATTATGGTACCACGAATAATATTAGGGTTGTAGTAAGTCTCAAAAGAATTTTTTTAAGTTTCAAGGAATTGTAAAAGAAAAAAAAATATTATAAAGAGACTATAAGTGAGAAGATTTAATATCTTAATATTACTAAAATCGAAGTAGGATATAAATATTTATGTATAAGGTTATCCACATGTTCATCTTGTTTATTATATACAAATATGAACATGATAATGGAATTACATGGAAAAGTAAACTAGAAGTTTATTGAAATAAGTATCAGTTGACATGATCAGTCGGTCATTTCGATTAAAATATGATATAAAAATAACTAACAATTTACATGGTTATATATTGAAGAAATAAAATATTTTTCAAGAGTCATCTTGTGTTGCTTGTCTCATGATAACGTTATCATTGTGCCAACTAAGATTGAAATTGTATTCCCTGAAATTATTGGAACATATAAAAAAAGGTGAATATGAGTTTGTTCACCTGTCATGTGAGTCATTTACTATTGTGATTTAATAGATGCATCTATGATATGGTCACATGTACATTTTTATCAACTTGCAATTTAATTTTTGTAAGGTTATTTGCTTGAATTGTTAAATTACGAGTATAATTTTAAATAATAATATAAAGTTGATAATGTATGTTGTTTTTTAGCAAAAAATATATGCCTCCAATTTAAATTAATGGTCACGAGAATAAATTTCTCAAATGAAATTTGGTATGAGATGAATTTATTTAACATGTAGCAACTTGTACGCATCAAGCCCTATCAAAATTGATTCAGGGTCAGGAACCAGAAAATTTTATCTAATGCATTTAATATGCGGTTATGATTTAATTGAGCCACTATGCACAAAGATGGATCCCCAAATTATATACGTTAGGAAAGAATGTGATCTTGAAGTTCAAAGGATAATTAATTTACATAAATTTGGAATTTTCAGATGAGTTTATTGACCCGATGTTGTAATTCAGCTGTAAATGCTCAAGTGAAAAGTCCTAGAAGAACAGAGTCTATGATATCTTTGAAGCATGATAGACCGATCAATTCCAAATATAAAAGTTTTTGAGGAAAGAAAAAAGAAAATGATCAATATGATCATGATGATGAGATAATTTCTATAAAGGAACACGATGATATAAAACTTCATAAAATATTGACAGAAATTCATGTATCTGAAATGATAAAGAATGAAAAGATCTCGATAAGTGATGTCTTATTAGAATAAATATCAAATCAACGTCGATGATATCTTTGAGTAGAGCTCAATGATATAAATGGTGACGAGGATCTTGAATTCACATTTTTCATGTAATATGGACAGATAATGATTGGCCAAATGAAATGCACAATTCAAGTATATTTTGTTTCACTTAGGAAAGTGACGTTTTGAACTGTTAGTCCACAGATCAAGGTATAATGTCAATGGGGTACTAATAAATTAATATGCAATACTATAATTGTCACGCTCCGAGCCTACACCCTGGACGAGACTGGCACTCCATAACCATTATTGGCCCCAAGCGAACCCTTGATTTGACTTAACTCTCCGCGGAAGACTTACTCATGATAAAGTATTTTAAAAAGTAAACTGAACTACTCAATAGATGACTTAGAATTGTATTAAATAAGATTCAACTTAGACAAAGTGGCAACTCAAGATTTAACATAAGCCGATAGAAATGTAGTGACACAGAAACTAACTAACTGTCTATGAAACCTCTAATAATTGAGATGAATGCCGGGACAAGATCCACGACATCTTAATGAACTCTAATATTGAAAATCAATAAAAAGGGATCCTACGAAAGCAACTAGAATCAACGATCCGCTGGATGTTGATCCTGATTAATTGTATCCGCATTATAAAATGATGCAGACCAAATGACATTAGTACATTGAATGTACGAGCATGAGAGGGAAATACTAAAATAATACATAAGCTTGAAATGGAAATGAAAGAAAAAACTTGGTCTCAACTCAACTCAACTCATATCAATATAAAGCATTAATATAAATGCAATATAAAGAGAGACTTTTAAAACATAGATGACAGCTCTGTGTATTTAGAAATACAGTAGTAACTCTGTATGTATGAAAAGATACAATATACACTCTAGATGTATATAAAAATACAAGTAACTTTGTGTATATAATTATACAAAATACTTCTATGGGAGTTTCTATTACTGAGAACCACTACTTAAGAGTTATGTGATGATACAACGTTTTACCTCACGCTTCCAGGGCCGTCCTATACCCTGCCGAGGGTATATAACCTGACTACTAAGTGGATCAACTAGTCTATGCTGAAATGCACTAAGGAATCATCTAAAAAGTATGATCCTTTTCAACCCATGATGGTTACATGGTTTATGGGGGCTTAGAGTTGTCTGAACTCTCTCCCATATCGGTGCTCAATACTACTCCCAAAATATACTAGTTCATATGTTTGAAAACATAACTTTGTGATTTGAGATAATTACTCAAAACTAGCCCAAATGCTCTTTTGAAAATCAGTGTTTCCTCTCTTGCGTAATTGTAAAAGCATTTCCTCTTTACTGAAAACTAGCTCAAAAGCTCTTTTGGAAATCTCAGTTTCCTTTCTTGTTTAAATGTGAAAATATTTTATTCTTTGGGAATACATAATCCTGATATACTCTTTCGAAGAAATGAATTTCATTCTTTACTCTTTACTCAACTCAAAACACAGGTCATAAAACAAAGTTAAAACATTTGTGAAAAACTCTATGAATTTATTTTGACTTGGATCTTAACCTTCCTTGAATTTGAATTTATGGATTCAAGTATTGTTGTAACATCTCGCAATTTGGAATAACTAGGAAAGAAGCTAAGAATCTGAAATAGTGATTTTTGAAAAGAATTGAAATATGGAAATTTGGTATAAGTTAGGAAAGTTGAGTTTTTGGTCAACTTCAAATGGTCATAACTCCTAGCCTTGGATTATTTAGGTGTAGTTCAAGATATGGTTGGAAAGCCCTTGAAATTATATTTTCAACGCCGTCGATTTTGCGCACGTATGAGGGATATATGCCTATCTGAAGTTGGGCTGTTTGATTGAGAAAGGTCTCAATCCGGATTTAAGGAAGGCAAAACTGTCTTTTCACCAGTTAATTTCTTTCATTTTAGGTATTTGTTTGGGGTAAAAACAAGTTTTAGTTCAGATTAGAAAATTAAACTTTATGCTTAGGCCTTGGAGAAGAGAGAAAAGGAGAAGAAAAGGGAGAAAAGTCAAGGATTTGTCAAGAACGCCAAGATTTTGCGAGTGGAATTCGTAGGGGTGATCCCTATCGAGGTATGTGAGATCTTTTGTGTTAGGTTAATTCATCCACATACCAAACTTGTTTCAATTTAGTGGTTTTAGAATTGTTTACATGTTAAGAAGTGAGTTCTTGATAAATCTTGTGGAATTCTTGTTAGTTGAGTTGTTTGAATGCCCAGTCATATTTGATTCGTAATTTTTGCGTTATTTTTTTGAGTTAGATCTATTGGATATTGAAGGTATTAATTATCCTAAGGGTTTGAGAAAATAACTATGGAGGTTTAGGGGATTTAGCGTTGAAAAACAAAGAGGAGAAGTTCGTCAGCCACACCTGAGCAGCACCAGGCGCAGCGCGGCCCATCTACGCCAGTGGGCCTGGGGCGGCGCACCTGCTGTACGCCAGGATGATGCTTGGCGCGGCGCACCACAGATGCGCCCCAATCGGCGTTTTTCGCCCAATTTTTGTAGTTTAGCCTATTAAGTCCTTCTAAGGTGTTTAGCATTGTCTAGTGATTCTAATTACTTCAAATGATTTCTAAACACCTAGGAATCACCAAAAACACGAATCATAACCTTGAATTCATAATTTCATTCAAGGAAAGCTAAGATCAAGGTCAAAGAAGTTAAGAGTCAAGTCTAAAGTTAAGAAGCAAGTCTAAAGCAAAGTTCTTAAAGGTTTTCAAGAGTCTTTAATAAACGTTTTAAGAGTTGTTTTAAGACTGAAGTTTCAAGTTAAATAAAGAGTAAGGATTTTGAGTCTTTCCTTCAAGGAAATATAAGGGAACTAAGTATTTCCTAAGAGTTTATTTAAGACTCAAGTTTCAAGCTAAGTAAAGAATAAAAAGATGAGTTCATTTTTCAAAAGCTATAAGGGAACTAAGTATTCCCTAAGAGTTTATAAATGTTTCACATTTAAGAGAAGAGGAAAATAAGATATTCCAAAAGAGTTTTGAGCAGGAAAAAGGAACATTGATTCCAAGAGAGCTTTTCAAATCTAAGTGTTGAGCAATTATCTCAACCAAAAGAAGGAAGTTGTTTTTAAAAGCATGAGCTAAAATAAATTTTGGGAGTAGTATTGAGCACAATGTGGGGATGAGAGTTCATATTAACTCGAGTCTCCATGAAAACCATGTAGCCATCATGGGTATTAACCAGTCATACTTTTTAGATGATCACGTAAGTTAAGCTAGTGGATCCACTAAGTTAAGTAGTTTTATGCGACGACAAAGTATAGGACAATTAGGGCAGAGTGCGCTAGACGTTGTATCACCACTTAGGCTCATAGTGATGGTTGTCAGTTAGAGAATCTCCCACTGAAACTATATTACTTCATATATAAGTAAAGTTGAGTTTGTTATTGCATTTTCTTTAACGAAATAAGTGTTTACATTGTTTTACAAGCTTTTATATATTGCATATGTCTTGTTGCTTTATATTTAGTCAAGTTATTCATGAGTTGAGCAAAGCCAAGGTAAGTGTTCTTTCTTACTCTTTTCAAGCTTAAGTTGTTGTTAGCATTCCAACTCGCATACTCGTACATTTAATGTACTGATGCCAGTTGGCCTGCATCGTACTATGATGCAGACGCAGGTAACCAGGATCAGTATCACCCAGCACCTCGTTGATCCAACTGAGCACTCAGAGTCAGTGATGAACCTCTTTACATTCTGGAGGACACATTTATTGATTTTTAGTCTTTCTTTTTATAGGATGTTGTGGGGTCTGTCCCAACATCCATATTAGTATTATAGAGGCTTCATAGATAGATAGACAGTCAGACAGTTTAGTCTTGAGTCTCTTCTTTGTATTGTAGATATTTTCCTATGAGAGTTAAGTGTCATATTTGCCAAGTTATTTGTTTTAAGTTATATTATAATATTGTCTTCTTTTATTGAGTTAAGTCTTCCGCTGAGTAAGTAAGCCAGGCCAAGTGTTCGCTTGGGACCAACAATGGTCTCCGAGTGTTGGCCACGTCCACGGTGTAGGCTCGGGGCGTGACAATTGTGATTTGTGATATGAAAGATCTCATGGTGTTTTGGAGTGTTTTAGATAGTTAAATATGATAAACAATTAAGAAATCACTGTCTGAAAGCAAATCCGAGATGCGGAGATAAATTTTAATATTTATTAGTGAAATAAATTTTGAGGCAGAAGGGTTCATGATCTCTCCGTGACGTGGAGAAAGTTTTTCCAATCCTCAAGAACAGGTCCGCGACGCGGACTCGGTATCCAAATTCACCCGACTTGTTCCTTCTTCGTTTTCTAACCCCAATTCGCGTAAATTTGATTTTTTTTCTCAATTCCTTTTTAGATTCAGATACCCAGTATATGTACACAATAATCTAATCAAATACAGCTCTAAAATCAATACGATTCCATCAATAACTCAACAACCCCATCAAATCTCAAGAACAAAAGTCAATCTCAAGAATATAATTCAAGAACATCATACTTTCAACTTTTTCGAACGAATTTCGCTGAAACAAACATGATTGGCGCGTGGGTGAATGAACCCAACGCTATGAAAGTCTCACATACCTTTTGTAGGGATCAAACCATGATGAAACAACTTTGATTCCGCAAGAAATCTCCAAGAAGGCCTTGAATTTTCTCCTCTTTTATATTCTCTCAAAGCCCTAGCGTAATTTTTAAATGCATAAAATGAACTAACTCAGTTTAAACCCCAAATAATTTACTAAAAATGAATTTAACTAATTATGTAATGAAAAGACCAAACTACCCTTTAAAAATTCGGTTAACTTTCCTTATTTCAAACAACCCAACTTCAAAGGGGCATATCTCCCTCATCGAAAGTCGAAATTGATCAAACTCGGTGGCATTATAAGGAAATTCAAAGATTTTTCCTACGGTATCTTGTATCATACCTAACTCATCTTGATTGAGGAGTTATGGTCGTTTAAAGTTGACCAAAGTTCATACTTAGCTTAACTTTGTTAAACTTTTCAAATTCGATTATTTTTCAAAAACGATTTCTTTAATTCTAAGTCTTTCTAGTAGCGGGGTGTTACAATAATTGTACGATATCAAGTATGACTTGTGCACTGGGGCATAAAGTTTTTTTTTTTTGCTTATGATATTATCGAAGATGTATTCTCCTATGGTGGATACAATGAAGTTTATTTTGATCTGACAATATATGAAAAAATTGAATGCGCGTAATAACTAATTGTCATGTCTAGTTAGAAAATGAAAGTTATATAAAAACCCTTGAATCATTCAAGGTTCCTGAAGCATATAAAAGTTTGAAACAAACTTTTTAAATAAAGTTTCAACAATCCTTATATTGATTGAAATAATCAAAGAAGAAAGGGTATAACAAAATGACCCTATTTATTCTTGTTTTGAATTTGTTATAATAGCCGTGTATGTTGATGACTTGAACATTATTAGCACTCTTAAAAAGTTCTAAAAAACTAGTGAATATTTCGAAATGGAATCTAAAATAAAAATATCTTGGTAAGACAAAATTTTCTCTTGACCTACCTATTGAGAATTTGATAAATAAAATATTTGTCCATCAATCAACATACATAAAAAAGTTTTACATGAATAAATCACATTCATTGAGTACCCAATGAATATGAGATCGCTTGACATAAATAAAGATCCACTTCAATCTCAAGAGAAGGATGAAGAGTTTTTTAGAGATGAAACTCCATATATGAGTCGATTGGAACACTAGTGAACATTGCTATATATGATCAAAGATTTTGCAGCGAGTTTACCGATAAGATTTCGCTCCTCCTCAATGAGAAGACGTTGAAATGACATCAAGGACATATGTGAAGTTATCCTACAAGACAATCAATTGAAAATGAAAGTGTCTACAATATGATTGTTGCTATGATAAGTTGGATAAGCAATTTACTTGCAACAAGAAGGTCGCGAATAAATGATTATCAAGTATGTATTCAGCTAAGCTCAAAGTCTCATCATATCCATAAAACCAGAAAATGATATATCAATATGAGTAGATGGATGCAACATCTCTGTGAATGTGATTTGATCACAATGACTGTATCAGTATCAACATTTGAGAAGCTGATAAATAAGATTGGATGAAATCATCACATGAAATTACATGATGTTTTAATGAGAAGGAGTATAGTACGTATTGCACTTTTTTTCTTGACCAATGTTTTGTTCCATTGATTTTTCTAGCAAGGTTTTTAACGAGACAATAAATAATGCATATTAAAAGATATATGTACTCTTTTTTATTCACTAGGATTTTTTTCCCATAAAGTTTTTCTTAGTAAGGTTTTAATGAGGTACATCATCTAAGGACATCCAAGGAGAAGTGTTATAAATCCATTGAACTTAGTGGATTGTCCACTGAGTTTATTCATGAACTTGTACTTATTATGTATGTGTATTGCCTAGGTGCTATGCACTTTTTTTAGATAACGTATCTAGTAATTTGGCATTCAATATAGTGACATTTGAATTGATTTCCAACCTATAAATAGATATATCACTCACCATTGTAAGATACACTTGCATAAGAAGAACAATTTTTCCTTCATCGACTTATCTTTTTTTTCTTTTTTATAGTTATATTGTTATGAGCTTGATTTTATATCAACATTCTTTATTTTTATTTATTACGCTTTACTTTTCGAGAATCAAAATGTATGAATTTTGAGAAATATTTTAAGATGTATATTTTTTCATATTAATATAAAAATAATTATATCTTATACTATTTTTAAAAAAAATTTATGAACATCTAAATTTATATTTTAAATATCAAATCAAATCTACAAATAAACTATGAAAATTAATCAAATTAATTTCATAAAGCAATATTTTATGATTAAAAAGAGAAAAAAAAGACACTTTCATAAAATAATATCATGACAAGATAGACCTATTCGGACGAAGCATCTCCCAATAATGAATTTTGATATGAAAAGTGTTAATTAAGCTTAACTTCACCTCTTTATTATTATATTAAATTAAATAAAAGAAAGGCTCTTATAAGTGAAAAAAGATTCAAGAAGCTATGAGTTAAAATATGATTAGTGTTCCATGTGTTAAGGAGGAAATGCCAACTTGTACCAAGTGATGCCAACTTGTACCAAGTGATGGCAAACACGGTGTGGTTACTTACTTAAAAAATGATAATAACATGTAAGGTATAATTGTATTGATAGTTGAATATTATATGTAAAATGCTTACATTTATTTTTGTATCATTTGAAATTAGGTAATTTAATTTTCGATTAAGTTATTGCTCCTCTCATAGTCATGCTTAGTCGTCGCTTCTTTGATTATTAACAAAATTATAAAGTGAAATTAGCGAAGATGTATCTTTATATCATTTGAAATTACGTATTTTTTCTTTCAATTAAATTGTTAGTCCACTCATAGGCATGTCTAGTGGCCGTTTCTATGATCATTGACAAAACTTCATAGTGAAACTAATGAACTCTACCTATTTAATTATTTTTAGAACTTTTTAAAATTTACCATTCAATGTTGGATTATAATTTGAAGTTACACTTGGATTGAAGTTTTGCCAGGATCCAGGACAAAAATGATGCTTCTTTTTAATGGTGGGAAAAATACTAAACAAAAATTTAATATTAAAGAAGTTGATCAATTTTGAATACAAGAACACATTTGGGCATTTTTTAATGTATAGTGTTGTCTCTATAAAACCACTTTTGAGTCTACATTTAGGTACCTCATCATTTCATCACTCATTTGTCACCAACTTAATGATTCTTTCTCATCAAGTTGGGTCATTTTTATCTAAAATACTTTAAGACGATTCCTTTGACAAAGAAATATGCTTCTTTCTTTTTAAAAAAGGAAAACTACGTAAATGGATCATAAAATTTAAATAAGGGAAAATGGTATTTTTAGTCCCTATATTAAGGCTAATTTCTTATTTTAGTCCTTATGTTATCTAACTTAGCACTATTGACCTTCAATTATATCAAGTGAGTGATTTTAATCCTTTAGCTAACAGATCCGAAAAAGTTAACAGAGAGTTCACTACTAAAAGAAGTAATTCGAGTATTTTAAAGTTATTGCTTGAGAAAACAGAAAACTTTTTTAAAAAATCATTCGCTACAAATCTCCGTTCGTCGGTGTAAGAAGGAAGGTTAACGCCTATCTAGTTAGTTTTGTTGAAATTGTAGCTCAGATTGATGAGTTTGTTCTTCAAGATAGAGACATGGAAGACTTAACTTGTTTTTCAAAAAGAGAGAATTAAAATGAAATATCTGAACTATCCCTTTTAGCAGTGAACTCTCTGTTAATCTTTTTTGAATCTGTTAGTTGAAGGATCAAAATCACTCACTTGATATAATTGAAGGTTAATAGTGCTAAGTTAGATTATACAAGGACTAAAATAAAAATATAGCCTTAACATAGGGATTAAAAATGCCGTTTTCCCATTTAAATAATTATATGTCTATACTCAAATTCAAAGTAATCTAAAAAATATCCATTCTTTCATAAATAATTACAGCTCATATCAACCCTTTTTATTAAGGCTGATAAATTACTCATTAATTAATGATACATTAAGAGTATAATATGTATATTGTTGTGGTATCATTAAGGTTTCTTGTTCAGAAATTACTCATTGGTCATTGACATTATAAGAGTATATGTATATTGTTGTGATATCGTTAAGGTTTCTTATTCAAAAATTACTCATTGTAATTTCATATAAATTTTACAAAAGTCAGGAGGATAAGGGGATATGGAAAAAGAATTGTAGTGAATTATTTATTTTGAAAGTTGGTTAGGAATCAATAAGAGATCGGACGAGCATTCACGCTTTTTTGTGAATACAATGAATAACCCATTTTGGAGGGTTTATAGCCGATAAAAGATATATGGGGATACTTTTGAGCACATGGCTAATTAGAACTGATTTACCTCCAGTGGATAGTAATTTATTTCCTTTGAAACTTGTAATTTTTTGTGGATCTTTTTTGATGAGCTCAAAAAAATGTTCCTTCTTCTTTTCAGCATGCCCATTAGGACACCCTAAACATATCATAGGGGAGTTTCCTCTCAGAAAACTAGTAACATTATTCACTTCTTAACCACCTAAAGAGCAGACTTATTAAATATATAACATATACTTTTTGTCTTTATTTTATTAGTTGCCCAAATTGAGCTTCGCAAAGTGTAAGAGTTTCTATTATTAGTTTAAGAGATCTTTTTATCACAATTAGCAAAAATGATAGTATCATCTAAATTAACTTGATCACTCCACTTAGGTAATCCATAACGTTTGAACTCATAGGTATAAAACAAATGAGTAAGATAATTGCATCACACTTCAACAGTCAAAATGAATAAAGTAGAAAATAAAGGATCCTCTTGCTTTACCCCTCTAGTAGAGTGAAAAAATTTATATGCTTGACCATTTACTAACATAGAGTACCAATTAATTGTTTGCCACTAATATCCACACAATGTCCATCCATCTCAAATAAAAATCTAATCTTTTCCAAGACTTGTATAAAAAATCTTCAAATCAACTCTTTCTAATTTAATCACAAGATTAGCAGGTTTATCTCTTTTACTAATATCAGAAATAATTTCTTGGGCCAACAACACATTTTTAAAAATGTTCTTACCTTTTACAAATTTAGAAGATTAAAGAAGGTAGTAACACTTCTAACCTAATTAGTCTAGATATAACTTTGTTAAGAAAATTACTCAAACTGATTGGTCTTCTGTAATAGGATCAAGTTTGTATGATTTCGGTAAAGTTGAAACTTGAAAAAAGGCATGCATAACCTTAATAACATTAGTACCTACAATATGCCTCAACATTCTTTTTTTTTTATATAGAAGCAATCAGTAAAGAGTTCCACAACATCTCTCAACATTACCTATTTGACTTTCTCATTTTCATGCATTACATAAAGTCTATCATTATCTTCTTTGAGAAATTTAAGGATTAATATTCTATAATAATGTCAAATCATCAAAAGTAACACCGCCATTAAATTGATTTTGAATGCCTTCAATTGCAAATTCAAAATCTCCACCTACCCATTACCCATTAGATTTAAGAACTCTTTTCACAACAACTCTCTTTCTTCTACCCCTTACTAGTATGAAGGAAAATATTTTTAAAAAAATATTTTTTAATTTTTTCATATTTAGTTGGGACAAGTTTTGAAAAATGTTTTTCAAATTAATTCATTTTCCTTAAAATTAAGGAAAATGACTTCCCTTAAAAAATTAAGGAAAACATTTTCCAAAACTCTCCTCCAATTTCAAATTACATTTTTTTTGGGAAAAACATCAATGTTAAAAAAATATTTTCAAATTCAAAATTTTATTTTTTCAGCTGATCCCTGACCCCCCCACCCCCATCCCATCCCAACCCCAACCCCTCACCAAAAAATTAATTTTGCTTTTTTAAAAATATTTTCAACTTTAAATTTTTATTTTTAAATTCCTAGCCCCCTCACCCCCACCCCACCCCCCACCCCCAAAAAAATTAATTTTGTTTTTTAAAAATTCTATCAACTTTAAATTTTTATTTTTTCACTCCTCCCCCCCCCCCCCCCCCCACCCACTACCCCCACCCCACCACCCCCAAAAAAATAATAATTTTGTTTTTAAAAAATATTTTCAATTTTATAAATTATTTTTTACTGTAGTAAAAATAAAAGATGTCTCTCAAAAATATTTTTCATTCATAAATCAAACACTAAAAATCATTTCCGGAAAATATTTTCTACTCACCAACCAAACATGAGAAAATAAATCCAAAATCTACTTGTTTTCCAGAAAAACATTTTCTAGGAAAACATTTTCCATGGAAAACATTTTCCTCCCTACCAAACACACCCTTAGTGTTTCTATCTCCCTCTTCAGATCAGTAGGCACTAGCCATCAGTCTCTAGTACTCTGAAGGCAAAGTTTCTGTTCAGCATAAGTTTTTTTTTTTTTTTTTTTTTTTGTAGAATGTTCCTATTTTTATGGGAAGGATCATTTTTCTTTTACCCTCATAATTTCTTCTCTTATAACCAGTTGTTTAATGATGTCACCAAATTTCTCTTATCTCCATTTTGATAAATCCTGCTTGACTCTTTTCTGCTTGATGCCTTGATATTCAGTTATAAAAAAAACATCTCTACTCTCTTCTACAATTCAATTTTGTTGAACCACATCAATAAAGTCCTCTTTCTCAGTTAAGAACTTGAACGATTTGATAATAGAGATGCTAGAAGAATAAGTAAACGATCATGGTTAGTATTGGAGTTCAATACTCCCATAGATGTCCTGTAACAATTGATTAACCACAACCCTATATATCAACTCTATGTTAATCACCTGTACTTATAAGGTTATTCAAAACAGAAACACAAATAAGAAGAAATAGATAGAAAATAAAAAATAATTCAAGGCCACAGAAATTACTGTGTCTCTTTAAGAAATTTAATCCTCTCACTGTATCCGAGGTTATGGATTAATTTCTCCCAAAATAAAATGGATTAATCCTGTTAAAGAAATAGTGGTACCTCAAACTTCTTTAACTTCAGTGAACTTAAGAACAGTAACAAGTCACACAGACTCTGTCGATCGACACTTTGATTTTGAGAGAAAAATATATGCAGAGAAGGAAAATTTCAGTGTTTGAAAAAACAAAAAATGACTTCCTTTTTTAGCCATTTTCAGCAAAAACGTGTCTGTTCAGACCCATTTTATCCAGAGAGTTGCGTCTTTTGAAAATTTAACAACTTTTCAGAAAATGTGTCTGTTGGGAAAGTAATGACTTTTTGAAAAGTAACAACTTTTTGAAAATATTACCGTTACACGCGAATTAATTCTGTTAATTAACTAATTAACTACCGTTTTGAATTAATTTATAAGAGATAATATTAACAGGATTTATTTGATTAACAAAAATTGATTAAATAAATTTTGTCCAAAAAATTTATCAATCAATCACATCATAATCCGAAGCGACGACGACAACGGCGCGAGGGGGCACCTTCTTCTTAGCTCTTTAAGAAGTAAAGGAAGTGTTTCCTTATATAAGGACAACAATTACCCTTTCTTTTGCCGATATGGGAGAAATGACTTTTCATTTGCACTTTGCAAATGACTTTTCATTTTCCCTCCAAATTAGTTCCCTCACTTTTCATATTCTCTCTTTTCTTTTCCCATTCACACTTTGCTAAACCCAACAATCCCCCACATGAATGGGGAATGACTATTGTTAAAACATATGCATGAAAAAACTTTTGTGTCTTGTAAGTAAGGGTTAATCGCATCTGGATAAGTAGGTTTCCCTTTGAACTTTCCGTAGTGAACATATATCGGATATACTCGGTCAATCGGTAGATTTGATATCTTTGAACCGCCGAGCTTTGGTGTATACCTAGACAACATAAGTCACACAATCAACCCTTGAACTATTTTTAGTTCTCATTGTTTTATTCGTTTCAGCCATGAACACATCTCGGATAGTAAGTGCTTAGAGAACTGGCCTTACCGGATTCTCCTTGAAGCAACTTACACTTCACACTCACATATGTGATTTCTAAATGTGTTATCCCGTAGATACACCATTTGATATACCTATCAAACTTAGAAACAATTAAAAAAGTCCTTATGCCTTTATCCTAGTTAGTGAACATTGTCTCATCATGAGAATGGACCATAAAATAATTTTTGACAATGTTGAACAGTCATCAATGACTTTGTTTTATCTCCTTGAACCTAGATCTTGGGATATCCAGTCTTCTAGGTAGAGTTACCGCCACGATGACTTGTTTTCGGCCATAGTCCCATTCCCGTCGATGATTTCTCAACTCCCTCTCTAGTTAGGCCTTTTGTAAGTGGATCCGACACATTATCCTTTGACTTTACATAGTCAATTGTGATAATTCCACTAGAGAGTAGTTGTCTCACAGTGTTATGTCTTCGTCTTATGAAACGAGACTTGCCGTTATACATAACACTTCCTGCCCTTTCTATTGCAGCTTGACTATCACAGTGTATGCATATAGGGGCCATTGGTTTGGGCCAAAACGGAATATCTTCTAAGAAATTCCAGAGCCATTCAACTTCTTCACCTGCCTTGTCTAAGGCGATGAATTCAGACTCCATTGTAGAGCGAGCTATACATGTTTGTTTGGATGATTTTCAAGATATTGCTCCTCCACCAATAGTAAAAACGTATCCACTTGTGGATTTTATTTCAGTTGACCCAGTAATCCAATTTGCATCACTATATCTTTCAAGAACTGCTGGATATTTTTTGTAATGCAAAGCATAGTTTTGAGTGTCATCTAAGTATCCCAAAACTCTCTTCATTGCCAACCAATGATTTTGATTGAGATTACTTGTGTATCGACTCAGTTTACTGATAGCGCAAGCTATGTCTGGTTATGTACAATTCATGACATACATCAAGCTTCCCAACACTCTAGCATAGTCCAATTGAGACTGACTTTCACCTTTATTCTTTGCAAGATGAAGGTTCACATCAATTGGAGTCTTTGCCCTTTTGAAATTCTAATATTTGAATTTTTTAAGTACCTTTTGAATATAATGAGTTTGAGACAATGCTAGACCGTTAGGAGTTTTGAGAATTTTAATTCCCAATATCACATCAGGAACTCCTATATCTTTCATATCAAACTTACTAGCGAGCATACACTTAGTAGCTTTTATATTAGCAATGTCCTTGCTCATTATAAGCATGTCATCCACATATAGGCATACAATGACTTCCTGATTTGAAGTATCTTTAATGTAAACACGTTTATTGCATTCATTGATCTTAAATCCATTTGACAACATAGTTTGATCAAACTTTGCATGCCATTATTTTGGTGCTTGTTTTAGTCCATAAAGTGACTTAATAAGTTTGCACACTTTCTTTTCTTTACCAGGAACTACAAAACCCTCAGACTGTTCTATGTAAATTTCTTCTTTCAGCTCTCCATTTAAGAAGACGGTTTTCACATCCATTTGATAGATTTCAAGACCGTATACTGCAGCTAGGGCAATTAACATCCGAATTGATGTAATCCTAGTCACTGGCGAGTATGTGTCAAAATAATCAAGACCTTCTTTTTGTCTAAAGCCTTTAACAACAAGTCTTGCTTTATATTTGTCAATAGTTCCATCATCTTTCATCTTCCTTTTAAAGATCCATTTTGAACCGAAGGGTTTGTTCCCTGGAGGAAGATCAACCAACTCCCAAGTATGATTGCTTAGGATTGATTCAATTTCACTATTGACAGCCTCCTTCCAAGAGGTTGAGTCGCTAGACAACATTGCTTCCTTGAATGTTTGAGGCTCACTTTCAAGAAGAAATGTTACAAAATCAGATTCAAATGAAGTAGATGTCCTTTGACGTTTACTGCGTCTTGGACTGTCTTCATTGGATTCATTCTCTTTTGGTTCTTCTCTGGGTTGTTTAGACCCCTCACTAGATGAATCAAGTCTAGTTTTATACGGATAGATATGTTCAAAAAATTCAGCACTATCTGATTCCATTACCGTATTATCATGAATATCCAGATGTTCGGACTTATGAACAAAAAATCGACATGCCTTACTGTTTGTGGCATATCCAATGAATACACAATCCACAGTCTTAGGCCCTATTTTTACCCTCTTAGGTATAGGAACTTGGACTTTGGCTAGACACCCCCACACTTTGAAATATTTCAAGTTGGATTTTCTACCTTTCCATTTCTCATATGGAATAACATGTGTCTTTGAGTGAGACACTCTGTTGAGTATTTGATTTGCTGTAAGGATAGCTTCCCCCCACAAGTTCTGTGGTAAACCTGAACTTATAAGTAATGCATTCATCATTTCTTTTAAAATTCAATTTTTCCTTTCTGCAATCCCATTAGATTGAGGAGTGTACGGAACAGTAGTTTGATGAATTATTCCATTTTCTAAACATATTTCTGCAAATGGAGATTCATATTCTCCGCCTCTATCACTTCTGATCATTTTGATCTTTTTATCTAACTGATTTTCAACTTCAGTTTTATATTGCCTAAATGCATCTATTGCTTCATCCTTACCATTTAGCAAATAGACATAGCAATATCTAGTGCAATCGTCAATAAAAGTTATGAAATACTTTTTCCCATCACGTGATGGTGTTGACTTCATGTCACAAATATCAGTGTGAATCAATTTTAAAGGATTTGAATTCCTTTCAACAGATTTGTAAGGATGCTTAGCATACTTAGATTCAACGCAAATTTGACATTTTGATTTATTGCACTCAAATTTTGGCAAAATATTTAAGTTAATCAGTTTTCGCAAGATTTTGTTATTAACGTGTCCCAAACGTTCATGCCATAAACATTTAGTCTCAAGCAAGTAAGAAGAAGTAAAAATTTTATTCATATCAACTGCAATTACATTGAGTTTGAAAAGGCCATCACTGAGGTAGCCTTTTTCTACATACATATCATTCTTACTTACTACTACTTTATAAAGAAACAAATACACATTTGAATCCATTCTTAGTCAGAACTGAAATTGAAACTAAATTCTTTCTCAATTCTGGAACATACGAGACCCTATTCAAAGTCACCACCTTGACTGATGTCATCTTTAATAGGACCCTGTCAGTTCTTTCCACCTTTGCAACAACGGAGTTTGCCATAAACAACTTCTCATTTGTAGGTGCTGGAGTATATGATGAAAATAAATTTTTGTTGGCACAAACATGGCATGAGGCACCAGAATCTATTCACCATTCTCTTGGATTTCCAACCAAGTTACATTATGAAAGCATTGCACAGAGATCGTCCATTTCTCCTTTGGATTCAACCAAGTTTGCTTGATTCTTTTTTTTCTTGTCCTTCTTAGGACCCCGGCATTCAGTAGCCCTATGACCATGTTTACCACAATTGAAGCAGTTTCCATTGAATTTCTTCTTAGGAGGATTGCTTTTTGGACCAGATGCTTTCTTTCTTTTCTTTACTTTAGTGGGATCTCTTCAACAATATTTACTCCAGATATTACTGAGTTACCACGTGACCTCTTTTCTGCAGCCTTATTATCCTCTTCGATTCTCAACCTTACTATGAGATCTTCAACAGTCATCTCCTTGCGTTTATGTTTCAAGTAGTTTTTGAAGTCCTTCCATAATGGAGGTAACTTTTCAATAATTGCAGCCACTTGAAAGGCATCATTCACAATCAATCCTACATTAAAGATTATGTGAGTATTAAGGAAAAACTTAATATTTCTAACATAGGCATTAAATAAATTTATACCTTCAGCAAGGAGATCATGGATTATGACCTGCAGTTCTTGAACTTGGGTGACGACGGTCTTACTGTCTATCATCTTATAGTCCAGAAACTTTGCCACAATGAACTTCTTCATTCCGGCTTCCTCTGTTTTGTACTACTTTTCTAAAGCATCCCAAAGTTCTTTTGAGATTTTGACATTGCTGTACACATTGTACAAATCATCTTGCAGGCCACTTAGAATATAATTTTTACACAAAAAATCTGAGTGTGTCCATGCTTCTGTTATCAGGAATCGTTCTTCTGGCGGAGTAGCATCCGACATAATAGGAACATTCTCATTAATGAACCTCTACAGACTCAACGTAGTGAGATAGAAGAACATATTTTGCTGCCATCTGTTGAAGTCGACTCCAGAAAACTTTGCAGGTTTCTCAGCCGGCGCTAAGACAACATTTGAACGATTGTGTGCAACCGATGTTATTGCAACACTTACTGTTGCAGCACTCACTGTTCTAGCATTACTTGACTTATATTAGTCATTTTTTCTATCACAAATGGCAGATAATTTTAGTATTTGAAATACTAATAGTAAAGAACAAATTTTACACAGACTGTTTCTGATTTAACGATAAAGGTTTTACGTTCTTTTAATCGTTAATCGAATGAATTTTAAAAATTCAAGCAGAGTAGAAAACCATAAAGGTTTTAATCTCCAAAAACCTCAAATACATAAACTTAGTAAATTTCTTAAGACTGTTAATCACCTGTACTTATAAGGTTATTCAAAACAGAAAGAGAAATAAGAAGAAGTAGACAGAAAACAAAAAATAATCCGAGTCCACAGAAATTACTGTGTCTCCTTAAGAAATTTATTCCCCTCACTGTACTCGAGGTTATGAATTAGTTTCTCCCAAGATAAAATGGATTATCCTATTAAAGAAATAGCGGTACCTCAAACTTTTTTAACTTCAGCGGACATAAGAACAGTAACAAGTCACACAGACTCTGTCGATCGACACTTTGATTTTGAGAGAAAAATATATGCAGTCGACTCCAGAAAACTTTGCAGGTTTCTCAGCCGGCGCTAAGACAACATTTGAACGATTGTGTGCAACCGATGTTATTGCAACACTTACTGTTGCAGCACTCACTGTTCTAGCATTACTTGACTTAAATTAGTCATTTTTTCTATCACAAATGGCAGATAATTTTAGTATTTGAAATACTAATAGTAAAGAACAAATTTTTACACAGACTATTTCTGATTTAACGATAAAGGTTTTACGTTCTTTAATCGTTAATCGAATGAATTTTAAAAATTCAAGCAGAGTAGAAAACCATAAAGGTTTTAATCTCCAGAAACCTCAAATACATAAACTTAGTAAATTTCTTAAGACTGTTAATCACCTGTACTTATAAGGTTATTCAAAACAGAAAGAGAAATAAGAAGAAGTAGACAGAAAACAAAAAATAATCCGAGTCCACAGAAATTACTGTGTCTCCTTAAGAAATTTATTCCCCTCACTGTACCCGAGGTTATGAATTAGTTTCTCCCAAGATAAAATGGATTATCCTATTAAAGAAATAGCGGTACCTCAAACTTTTTTAACTTCAGCGAACATAAGAACAGTAACAAGTCACACAAACTCTGTCGATCGACACTTTGATTTTGAGAGAAAAATATATGCAGAGAAGGAAAATTTCAGTGTTTGAAAAAACGAAAAATGACTTCCTTTTATAGCCATTTTCAGCAAGAAACGTGTCTGTTCAGAAAAATCTGTTCAGATCCATTTTATCCAGAGAGTTGCATCTTTTGGAAAAAATAATAACTTTTCGAAAAATGTGTCTGTTGGGAAAGTAACAACTTTTCGAAAATGTTACCGTTATACGCGAATTAATTCTGTTAATTAACTAATGTTCTGAATTAATTTATAAGAGATTATATTAACACGATTTATTTGATTGACAAAAATTGATTAAATAAATTGTCCATAAAATTTATCAATCACATCATTTGCCAAATCCAAATCCGAAACCGAGCGAGCGACGACGACGGCGCGAGGGGGCACCTTCTTCTTAGCTCTTCAAGAAGTAAAAGAAGTGTTTTCTTATATAAGGACAACAATTTCCCTTTCTTTTGCCGATATGAGAGAAATGACTTTTCATTTGCACTTTACAAATGACTTTTCATTTTCCCTCCAAATTTGTTCCCTCACTTTTCATATTCTCTCTTTTCTTTTCTCATTCACACTTTGCTAAACCCAATACTCTATCACTCCACTAAGTAAATGGATTATCATAATAATTCACATCAGCCTAAACACATGCAAAATCCTCCCTATTTTCTCTTCTTCACTTAGCTATATTGAAGTCCCCTCTTACTATCCATGATAATGAAAAATTATGACCAATAGAATAAAGATAATCTCATTGGCTTAATCTATTATTAGCAGAGCATTTAGCATAAACTACATAGGATAAAATTTGATTCCCATTTTTCAAAGTGAGTAATAAAGATAATTGTTGCTCTATGTCTGAAACCACACTAATTAACCTGAATATTATTATTAGCAATCAAAGTGAATTTATGATATTGTGTAGCATTTGAACCCTATGACGTGAATCCTAATTAATTTCCATAGATCTAATGTTCCAAAAGAGTGTTTTATATCTTCATTTAAGAAAGTATTCTCCCCTCCCCCTCTTTGCATGAATCGAAATTTGTTAGCTTAGAGCTCCAACTTTCTTTAGTCTTGCCTATTTTGCTTTTAGCCCCTACTTTTGAAGATAAACCAACATGATGACAATCTTTCAGTAATGTATTTTCATTTCTTCATTTTTCTTCTCTATATTCTTGTACTTTAATTTTTCAGACTTTCCATCAGTGATTGATATATAATTATGATTTTACAGTATCAATATCTTGCCTTTGGTGAGACACAACATGAACATGCAAAACTTTGACCACCTCTTAGAGTAGGTATTATTTATATCACCTTGTGACACAAGTACTCCTTTCAGTTGTATTCTTTGAATTTGCTCTTTTACATGTGAATATCTTCCTAATGATTCTATAATAGTTTGAAGTGGAAGTTGTTCCATTCATTTTCCAGCGCTTCCATGAGGGTTAACTATTTTTATTTATCTTTGATTTCTTTATGAATCATTTCTTTTTTCTCTATCAATTGTCACTTTGCCCTTGTCATTACTACTAACATCTTGTTCTTTTTCTCGATAATTAATTAACTCAGATTTTCTAGGTTGCACACTATTGTTGCTAAAATATTTTATATTTCTCTCATCTATTTAGAATGTCGTAAAGATAATTGTATTATTATTTTCTACCTTATGTAGTTTTGATGGATTTTTTGTACCCTCTATGTATTTTGTCATTTTGACCTCTTTCTTATTACTACTCTCATATATGGTACATCTTTTTTTTTCTGCTTGCAAATAGAATTTGTTATCCATTCTTTTGTAACTTGTTGCATTTTACCATTATCCTTGTTTGCTGATTGTGATATACCTTGAGAAATTTATGCATTTTGTGATTTATCTCCATCTATAATACCTTGAAACTTGGTAAAAGAAGGAAAAATAAAATTTTGAAATGAAGTCTGATTTACAAGTCCCCTCTACGGACTGTACGTAGATGACTAAAATCAAGCTCCAGAATCCTTTTTATGTTTCGTTAACCATTGTACCTAGGGGTGGGCGTTCGGTTCTTCGGTTCAGTTTAGTCGAATTTTGGTTCAGTTTTTCGGTATACGGTTTTAGAAAAGTGTGCACCATAGTTTATACCAAACTTGATCGGTTCGGTTTGATTTTTTCTACTTCGATTCGGTTTAGTTCGGTGTTTTTAAATCATTTTTTCGGTGTGAATAGAAATAAAGAGGAAATATGATAAAGTGTTAAGAGTTTCATAGATAAAGAGGGCATAGATGATTTATTAGCAAAGATGCCAAAGGATTTGTTTATGTTTCTTAGCATAAATGACTGCCATTTTTCTAAAGCCTAAAGGCTTTCTCCACCGGAATGCTGAATGAATAAAGAAGAGAGTAAGCAGCCTAGTAAGCACGATGCTACGATGAACTTTCGAACAACCAAACTATAAGGACTCACAATGTACAATTGTACATAAACAACAATAGTTTAACACTTTATTGACATTATAATGTTGTCATTTAAAATTTGAAAATTTAAATAGGTCATGTAAATATTTTGAGTCAAAATTCAGAAGTGTATAACTATTATTAATTAAGCAATATAATTTAAATATTTTTAAATTTAGTAAATAAAACTTTGGTTTTTTGGTGCACCGTAGTTTCGGGACCCTTGCACCGAACTCCAAACCGAAGTTCCGAAAAAAGAAAACCGACACCGAACCGAAACACTGAAGAACCGAACATTTTCGATTCGGTGTGATTTTTCCGTTTTTCGGTATTTATGTCCACCCCTAATTGTACCTCCCATAGGAAGGTCTCGTAGGTCAGTTTCAAACTTAATAAGATTTTAGTGGGTAAAGTTGAGTTCTACGGTTGACATGTACTGACCGTAGGAAGACTTACAAGTCGTACATGGATTTTGTTAAAAGTTAGTCAAAATAATAGTTTCTGAATCTTTCTATGGTTGACTAGTACGGTCCATAGAAGGATCAACGGGCCGTAGGTCAAAATCGTATGTGAGGCTCGATAATTATTTTTAAAGAGATTTCAGTCTTCTCCTAATTCTTTTAACATGATACTATGTGTCTTACCTTCAGTAAGCCCTATATAAATATAGTTTTAAGACCCTTAATTATCCATTTTCAACTCATTCTCCTAAATTTCCTAAATTTGACCAAATTCATCCTCTCAATTGTCTCAAGTCTAAGAAAGAAGAAGAAGACCTAGGGTTCCATTCATGTTTTCAATTCTCCATTCTTCTTGAGAATTTGGCGCTATGTGTGTATTCATCCATGAAATCCTTTATTTTCTTCATGGGTCACTAAGATTTCAACTTCTCTATTCACTTTTCAATAGATCAAATTAGGTTTTTAGTTCAATAAATGGGTTAAGTATCCTAATGCATTATCTGATGTAATCTATGATTTTTAGTTGAAATTGCATTTACTCATGCCTATGATTTTCAACCATAATCCTAAGATGAACCCATGAACCATGAATTATGAGTTTATAAAGATATGAATATTTTATGAAATGATTATGCATGATTTGGGGATGTTTTGAAAGGAAAGTATCAATGCTATTGTGAAAGAATTTATCACTTACTATGATGATCATGATTGTGAAAGGTATTTCTCACATATACATTGGTGAAAAATCTTCTCATCTATGTTGAATTATGTTTAAGGAGTTATTCTATGTTTTTATCTTGAAATATATGTATTGATATTGATCATTGTCTTTTCCTATGTTAAATTGATATTTTTCTTTTATCTATTCCGTTGGAATTTAGATTTAGCAGCGAGAGCTTTGAGGTGGAAGCTCAAATACGATAATCTCTAATAGCAACCTCTACTCCCAAACTACATACCTCCGTGGGATATGTCTTAAATGACCTAACTAGTGGATCCACTTTAACAAATGATGACATATACGAATTCTACCTTGGCAAGTAGTTTCCCCTTCTTTCGGTTTGAAGCATATACCAGATTTCATGATATATATCTCATGGTCTTATTGTCGTTAAATCTAAGATCTCACTAAATGACTATGTTTTCTTGAAAGCTTTTCTTATGTCCTTTATGTACTTGACCATGTTTCCATGATTTTCATGTCGAATCTTTCTTAAAGCTTTTGAATGTTTTCATATGATCATGTCTACCTGTTTTATAAGTTATTTATGCTATCATGGCAAGGTTAATGCATATTGTCTCATACTTAGTACATTTCATGTACTAATACATACTTGTGCCAACATTGTTTCACTAATGTTAGGTCCGACGCTCCTACCTCCTATACTCATGGCTAGTTGATTCTTTATAGGATTTGAAGATTGGTGAGTTATTATGTCCCGAGGACCGAGACTCTTTTATTTCTTTATATCTTTTTGTTTCAGATTTTGTGTGTGATATATGACTTATGTCCCAATCACTTTTCTTATGAAGTATTAGATGACTTTGAGACTTATGTTAGACTTTCACTTTTGTCAAACTCTTCTGATGTATAAAATGGTATATTTTAAAGTCTTTAATTCTATTATCACCGGTGTATCCTATATGTACTCAAGTTTATTCGATGACTTCTTGGGAAAAAGGAGGAAGATGACTTTAATCTCTTGTTTCGGAGAAATAAGTGGCTCACGAGGAATGATGTATGCTAAGTGACTTGTGTAGGGCCTCTCGGGGTTCTATACTCCATGTTACGCCTAGGGTATACTTTGAATCGTGACACTATCCTTATAATTCTTTGTCTGTGATCTTGCCTTATCTGAACATCTTGGACTGGCTACGATGGTTGTTATCTCTTTGTTAGTTTTCATATTGTACTTTTAACTTTCTCCACCGTAGATGTCTGTAAAATCCCATTAACCACTTCTAATTTAACAAATTTAGGGAAATCAACCTAGAGATCAACTTGTACCTTAACCCTAGCATAAGTAGGTCTAGACTTGTTGATAGTAGCCATGTCGGCATAATGAAATTTGTCTACACAGGTTCCTCCTTCTACGAGGCACGAGCTATCTATACACAAAATCATAGGACACATGAGCGCGGTCAGCCCCTCTCAAAATCCTCTCCTTCTGAGCATGTGTACATGTTCTTGCACGCATTTATAGAAATATAAACGTCACTACATTATACATATAAACAAACAGAATAATAAATAGACAGATAAGAATGCTCAAATAAATCAAATACCAGACGTGAACAATTCTGAGCATATAATACAGGAAGCACAATCTAGAATTAAAACATTAACCAACCACATAGATCATCATATAATTATTTGGTGGAAATGCCGTGTGTCATCGATTTAGTAGTTATCTTTTTTTTTTATACTAAAACTCATTTTTTAAGAAAGTGTTAAAGAATATTACAGCAATATGCAGAAGTTTTCTATGGAGTGGTCAAGAAAACACTTTAAAATCACCACTCATAGCTTGGAAGGATGTATGTCGAAGTAAAAAGAAAGGTGGATTGGGCATAACGGAGTGTACGACATGGAATGAAGTAGCAATAGCAAAGTATGTGTGGAATATAGCTAAGAAGGCTGATAATATATGGGTTAAATGGTGAACCAGATTTATTTGAAGGGAAGTGACTGGTGGCAATATCAACCAACGACTGATAGTTGCTGATACTGGAGGAAAATATGTGGTATCAAAGAAAAGTTTGCACCTGGATATAATGAGAATAACTAGATAATAAATAAAGGAGGATACACGATCCGAAGTGGATACCAATGGAGTAGAGGAATTAGTACTAATCAATGGCCATGGTGGAGGGAGATATGGAACAGAATGAATGTGCCAAAACATAGTTTTATATGCTGGATTGTCATGCATAGAAGATTACTAACTAGAGATAGACTTTCAAAATTGGGAATATGTCAAGACAAAGAGTGCTTATTGTGTGGAAGCAACCCAGAAAGTATTGATCACTTGTTTTTTGAGTGAATTTTCAAAGGAATGCTTGAGAGGGGTATCGAATTGGTTGAAGATAGGGATCAACAACACAAATATTGAAGGGATATGGAGGAGAGTAACAAGAAAAGTTAAAGGGAGGTATTGTAGAACAATAATCAAAGCAGTTTTGGCTGCACTCATATATCATATATGGCTGGCGCGGAATGGGGACTTGTGGAACAAAGTAGTAACAAGACCTGCAACATTACTGAAGAAGATCAAAGAGGAGATAAGGAGCAAGACAAGTGGAAGCACCCCAAAGAAATGATATAGTATCGATAAAGCCTGGATAGATAAGTTGTTTTACTGATGTAGATAGTGCACATGAGCATAAATAGAGGATAGAGGTGGAAACTAATTGAAAGATTGTAATTGAAACATGTTTGGAATTTAATAAAAGCTGTTAGTTCGACCAAAAAAAAAAGAAAATGACAAATGTCCTCATTTTATTGGACACCTTATTGGTAACTCGCAAGTGTAACACACCCAAATTATATATTTTTGCTTATTGAAAAAAAAAAGGTGTTAAAATGACACAACGAGACCCTACATAAGGTGTCTAAAATGAATATCACTCAGTTAAGGTGTCTAAGTAAAACTTTGTAGCAACTTTAGGGTGTCATCGATGGATTTGACCATTGTTATAACACTCTACTTATGTCTTGCATTACAACATTATGCCCAAGACCTATGTTCATGCACTTTAGACAAATTCATTACTATGTTCAATTCGTATAATATGAAGCAAAGAATTCAACACAACATTCCCAATCACTTATGTTTCACAGTATACTCAATCCCTTGAACTCAGGATAAACCCTTAATGTCTAGTAAAATCACCCTACGGCATATACATGTTCTCATATAGAATTTCTTGAAGTATTTGTGCTTATTATCTTTTCGCTCTGAACCTTCTAGTGATTCTCTATCAATTTTGATACTGGTGTTGATAGAACTGAGTTTTGATCAAAATGAGAGGGTAGAAACCTCTTATTATGAAGATCATAGAATGATTATTTCACATAAGATTTTAAGTGTGGAGGAAGATTGAGATTAGGCTTGGTTATATGTAGTAGATAGATGAGAATATTTTGTGTTCCACCTTGTAGTAACTCAGGATATTTCATTTGGTAGAGATGATAAGAAGGTGAGAAACTCTTAGAAGAAGTATTCACATAGAGTCCATGGAGTGATTTTAGTTTAGGCTTGAATTTGGTGTTGCTAAAATTAAATGTGGGTGAATACATAATACATTAAGCGCTTCTTGATTAGAACTCGAGGTTTGTTGAGGTGGTAAGAAGGGGTGGTATTCTTGGTATGGTAGGCCTTACAAAGGCATAGAATATGAATCTCGTGGTTTTGATTAGTATGATCATCATATATATAGCACATTGTGACTCTGAGTTAAGCTTGAATGTAATAAAAGAATACAGTTAGACTCAAACCATGATAGGAGTAGACATGTGTACCCTTGTGGGAGCTATAGGTCGTAACTAGTAAAGTGTAGTAATCCGAAAGAGGGGTGTACTTGAGAAGTTTTGGAAGCTTAAAGGTTTTAGTCATATCGCATAATGCATAATAGTCCTATTCTGGTTGCATGCCCAAGCTACCTATGCCTTATGTGAAATAGCTTCATATGGAATATAACTCGTGTTCAAATCTATATCATTATGCTTTATGAATCCATGTTAGCTAAGTAAGATACTTACACCTTGCTAATTCTTGAAACTCAGATGTATCATGTGAATCATGCCCATGATTCTTTTCCTAGAAAGTAATAAGAGATTTTGATGGCTCATTTTAGATTTAACATATATACCATGTGCTCGAGTGTTTTAGATTTTATGTTTATGTTTGAGCCTTGTATCTTCCTATTCACAATTATGTCTTTGATATTAAGTCCATCAGAAAGGTTTAATTGATGTTCTCCCATTTTTCCCTCTCTTGTTTGACTTCATTTGAGAATGAATGATTTCATGGTTGAGATATTGTAACACTCAAAAAAATTAAGATAAGACCTGAACTATTCTTTGTATGCATATAGACTCATACATGATAATTTTTAGTTGTTCATGGGTGTTAGGGTTCATTATCAAGTTTAGGTAGTGTGTCAGAAGTGATTTAGGGTTATTTGGGACCTCTATCACTAATCCAAGTTTAATACGTTTAATTTCTTACGCACAATATATATTCCATGAAATCAGAATCAACTTTAAATAATTTTATCTCTAAGAATATAAGGGAATACGTGATACGCGACCTATTAAATTTAAGGTTTATGAGTCTTCTTTCCAACGCCACTAGTTTTGCCTCAATATGAGTTTGGAGTAAAACATTATAACTGTTTTACTAGACACACTCCAATCTGAAAATTAGGTTCCACTAGCAACTACGGGCCGTAATTCCTGCTCGTGGAATTGAATAAGAGTCTCAAAGTTCTTGATTGAGTTCCAAAGACCCAATCCACAAGTCTTGAGTCATTTTACGGATCGTAAAAGGGTTTGTAGACCATGTATATCACTCATATATCATGTATATCATATGTATATCAAAATCTCCAAATTTCATAAAAATATTATTCTTAGTTTCTTTTCTCACTTTTCAGCCCCTAATCGACCTCATAGTCCTCAAAATCTCTCTTCAATTCTACTAAGTCATGATAAATATTTTTTATGATCTTACAATATAAATCATTAAATTTCCACAAGATTGTTATATTATATCATCCTCCTATCTCTAGGGAAATCAAGAATTCAATTCTAGAGTTCAAGATTTGATTTTTGAACAAGTCCTTCAAGAATTCTTTCTTCCAAATCAAGGTGAGCATATTCTCAGAATTTTCTAGTAATTATAACATATAATTATGTATCTTAAGCAATAATATTTCATCAAAACATGGGAATTCAATAAACGAATTCAAAAATTTCAAGAAAGGATTTCTTGATCATTCTTCATCAACTTATGGTATTTCTTCAAAATTTATGGAGCGTCTAAGGTATGCAAAGCATCAATTAAAGTATCTCTTCATTCTCATGCCTACAGTATTTTAATTTTAAGGATTTTGTAAAACTATTTGAATAAAACTTAGAGTTTTCATATGAACTGTGATTTTCCTCACAAACTTATGTTTCTTTTAATTTATTTTAGCATTTAAAACCTCATTTTACTAATTTAGCATGATTTCTATAGTCATTAAAAACCTTTTTGGCCTTCAAGTATACAAATTTGCATGATATGGATTTTAACCTGAATACAAGTTTATATATATATATATATATATCTTTTGAGCTTAGTAGTCTTATATATGATTTAGGTAGATATATATTCTTTATACTTATGTGCATTAATAAGTATATATGTATGTTATTTTGGGAGGAGTATTGAGAGGATGCGAGTTTAGAAAATCTAAGTCCCGTCACTACGTGCCACCGTAGGATTTGAGAGAACCACTTTGTTGGACAACTCATTTATCCCTGAGAGGCTTAGATTAGTCGATCCACATAGATAGATAAATTTTATAATCTAGCAAGGTATAGGGTAACTGAGAAAATATCTATTCTTCTACCATGAACAACACGTTGAAAGAGAAGAAGAAAAGGGGAAATCTGCTATGAGCATTTCATTATTGTGAGAAGTTAGTTATCATTGTACTGTACATACATATATATATAGCTAAGCTACAATCTAACTAACTCTTGTATCAACTATCACAAGTATACATCTATCACATATTAACAGAATCACAATAACAGAATTAGTTACATCTAATTACACTTATCAGCTAACTATTCATAACTATTAGTTAACTAATCAGCATCGTTAAGTGACTCCTTTCTCAATACTCCTCCTCAAACTAGGTGTGGTGAAAACATTCAGAACACCAAGTTTGGATAGCAAAAATTCATGTTGTACTCTTCCAAGAGCTTTAGTCAATATATCTGCTTGCTGGTCTTTAGTAGGAATGTATAATGTGTTGATCAGTCCTTGTTGAATTTTTTCCCTAATGAAATGGCAGTCGATCTCTATATGCTTAGTTCGTTCGTGGAATACAGGGTTTGAAGCAATTTGAATTGCTGCTTTACTATCACAGAATACATTGACTGGCTGTTTAATCTTAATGCCTAATTCCTTCAGTAAATTTGTTACCCAAACAATCTCAGCTGTCAAGCAGGCCAAGCTTCTGTACTTTGCCTCTGCTGAGCTCCTTGAGACTGTGGCTTGTTTCTTGGATTTCCAAGAAATGAGGGAGTCTCCTAATTTCAATAAGTACCCTGTTACATATCTTCTGGTATTTGAACATGCAGCCCAATCAGCATCACATAAACCAGTTAGATACATATCCTTTTGTGAAGACATGAGAATTCCCAATCCTGGTTGATTCTTGATATACCTAAGGACCCTAAGAGCTGCTTGCCAGTGTTGGACTTTAGGCCTTTGCAAAAACTGACTCAAAGTTTGTACAGTGTAGGCAATATCCGGCCTAGTAATAGTCAAGTATAACAACTTACCAATCATTCTTTGATATTGAGAAACATCATGAAACAACTCCTCCTCACCACAGCCTTCGTAAGAAGCTGTAGTGAGTTTGATGTTACATTCTAGGGGAGTAATGGCTGGTTTGCCTGCAGTGACACCAGCTTCAGCCAATAATTCCAATGCATATTTTCTTTGCCTCGTGAGAATGCCCCTTTTTGATCGACTGAATTCAATCCCTAGAAAGAATTTTAACTCTCCAAGGTCTTTGATCTTGAACCATTTATGAAGAACTTCCTTAGTGTGTTGAATAAGTTCTGCATTGTTGCCGGTGATAAAAAGATCATCAACATACACCAAGATGACAACCAAACCAGCACCTTGTCTCTTAGTGAACAAAAGGAATAATCCAAATGACTTTGACTATATCCAGATTGCAATAATGCTTCTGTAAGTTTGAAATTCCATTGCCTTGAGGCCTGCTTGAGGCCATAAAGTGATTTCACAAGTTTACAAGCCATAGGTTGTGTGTGATCTGATGCAACTGATAGACCTTTACGCAATTCCATAAACACTTCTTCTGTGAGATCATCTTGTAAGAAAGCATTGTAGACATACATCTGATATAAACACCAATTTCTATGCAGCAGCCAATGCAACAATGGTCCTTACTGTCACCATCTTTACTGCTGGCGAAAAGGTTTCCTGATAATCTATACCAGCTGTTTGGTTGTAACCCTTTGCTACCAATCTGGCCTTATACCTTTCCACTTCACCATTCATTTTGTATTTGATCTTAAAAACCCATTTCAATTCCTATCACAGGCTTACCTTGTGGCCAAGGAACTAGGTTCCAAGTCCCATTATCTGCAAGAGCTTGAAGCTCTTGTTGTATTGCATCTATCCACTTCACATCTTGCACTGCTTCTTCATAAGAATTGGGCTCAACAACAGCTGAAAACTTACTTAAACAAGACATGTATTCAGGAGATATACTTTGATAAGAGATATAGTTAGATAAAGAATGAGGTTGTGAATTTTGCTGTACTGTCTTCTTAGTATCAGTCACATAATCTTGATGCCAAGATGGCTTGATCACAACTCTGCTGGATTTCCTTATAATAGGAGGCATGATTACAGATTCCTCAACTTCATCTCGTGTCCTCTCACTAGTACCTGCCATAGCATTGTGCATCATTTCATCATCACTACCATCCTCTACCATTGTAGGTATTACTTGAATGTCAGGTGCAGAATTAGTTATTACATCTAACTCAGATAGTTGGAAAGTGTCAGGAAACAAATTTTGTGAACAATCTTTGTGCAAGGACTATGGGAATATTGATTCTTTGAACACCACATCTCTACTGACTAAGAACCTTTTATCAGCAATATGATAGAGAATATAACCCTTTTGAGTAAGTGAATATCCCATCAAAACACAAGCATCAGCCCTGGCAGAGAATTTATCTTTTCTCTGAAGTGTGGTAGCAAAACATAAACAACCAATAGTTCTGAGATGATCTAAGGAGGGTTTTTTCTTGTAAAATACTTCATAAGGTGACTTTCCTTGTAAAAAGGAGTAGGTAGTCTGTTGATTAAGTACACAGCAGATAACACACATTCTCCCCAAAACCTGATAGGTAGACCACTTTGAAATTTGATGGCCTTTGCTACTTCCAATACATGTCTATGTTTTCTTTCAACCACTCCATTTTGTTGTGGAGTATGGGGACAACTGCTCTGATGAATAATGCCTAATGACTCAAATAATGCATTGCATTCAACATTGAAGAATTCACCTCCATTATCTGATCTAACAATCTTTACATTATGATTAAATTAAGTTTTAACCATTTGAAAGAAACACTTTAAGACTATGAAAGTATCAGATTTCAATCTCATCAAATACAACCATGTTATTCTGGAACAATCATCAACTACAGTCAGAAAATATTTGTAACCAGTATGAGTATTAACCCAATATGGACCCCAAACATCAATGTGGAGCAAGTCAAATATAGAACTACTTCTAGTAGATGATATAGGAAATGTAAGTCTTGTTTGTTTAGCTAATGGACAAACTAAACAATCATTAACATGACTATCTACAGTATATATCAGTTTTTTTAAAGTAGGAAAAGAAGGGTGACCGAGTCTCCTATGCCACAACAAGTGATCCTCATTCGTGGTTTTGAAATTCATTAACTCTGCAGTAGTAGCTTCTTCATTATGTTCAACCTGAGCTGCCACAACTTTATTCAATTGGCTTCTATCTACAACACCTTTATTCAACAGAAAGTAAAGACCTCCAGTCTCCTTACGAATCCCCTTGACCTTCCCAGTTGAGAGGTCCTGGAAAACACAAAACGTAGGGAAAAAACTTATTGAACAATGAAGTTGTCTAGTCAACTGTGACACAGAGAGTAGATTATAATGGAAGTTAGGGACAACTAGAACATTGGTTAATACATCACCATTACCCCAATTGTAACTACCAGTATGAGATATTAAAGTAGTGTCACCATTAGGCAATTGTACATGAGTTTGATCACCTTGTTCTAGAGCTACTATATCAAATAGTTCATCTAGAGATGCTGTAGTATGTTTTGTTGCACCAGAGTCCACTACCCAATGCTTTAGTTTAGTGCCTATGGAAAACAAATTATTTGTACCTGCTTGATTCACAGCTGGGATATCATTGTTCTCCTTATTCAACATTCTGAGGAGCTGACTGTATTGCTCTTGTGTGAACATCGGAGATGCTGGACCAATACTACCATTATCCTCAACAGCATTTACATGAACCATCCTATATCCATTTCCATTGCTGCCATTTCTTGCAGGAAGTCCAGGCTTCTTCTTAAATTTGTAGTCAGGCGGATATCCAACAACTCGATAACATGTATCTTTAGTGTGTCCTTTTATCTTACGGACATCACATACTAAAGTATAATCCCTCTTCTGCTTATAGAAAGACTGTTGTTGATTAGGTCTACCAGCATACAATGCAGTTGAAGTAGAAGTACCAACGTCACTTTCAAATGATGAACTACTACCAGCAAATTGCCTTTGAGAGGTAGAAGCACCTACATCCTTACCAACATACAAAGCTGTAGGAATACCTAAATCTCTTCCTGAGTAAGAACCTGCAGTGAATCTTTGGCTTTCATCAGAGATCAACATTGAGTAGGCTTTGTTTACAGAGGGCAAGGGAATCATCATTAGGATTTGGCTACGAGCCTGGCTGTATGACTCATTCAATCCCATCAAAAAAGCAAATAGCTTCATGTACTGCAAATGACTAGCATATACTACTGATTTATCACATCCACATGAAGGTGGAGCTATGAGGGCATCAAATTCATCCCAAAGAAGTCGCAATCGAGTGAAATAAGCAGAAACATATGAGGTACCTTGTGTGATGGTACAGATCTCGCGATGAAGCTGATAGCCTCGCGATCCATCCACTTTATCGAACCTCTCTTTCAGATCTGCCCAAACATTTGCAGCATCAGATGCATAGATGATCCCACTCATCAATTCCTTCGAAACTGAATTCAAAATCCATGACAGGACAAACGCATTACATTTTTCCCATTGTTCTCCCAAAGTAGCAGCAAAATCACTCTTTTTACATGTTCCAAAAACAAATCCGGCTTTGCTCTTGGCTCGAAGAGTTAGGAGCATCGATCGACTCCATAACAAATAATTCTCCACACCTGTGAGCTGGACTGTAGTCAACATAGATCCAGGAGAGTCAGAATGCATGAGATATAATGGATGATTGCAATTCTTCTCAACATCGTCGATTGTATCTGTGCTCACCATTTTTTCCCAAAAATTCATATCGCTGAAGAAAAACAGAGTATCAAAAAAGATGCAGTGAAATGAGGATCAATCAATGTATGAATCAACTGGTGATTCGAAGCTCTGATACCATGTAGAAATTAGGTCTTAGGCCTAACTCACACCCCAAAAGCTAGCTCAAAGGGAGGAGGATTGCCTAAGCCTTATAAGGAGTGCACCCATCTCATTAACCACCGATGTGGGACTTTTGTCATTCTTTAACACCCCACCTCACGCCCAGTGCTTATCATCTAGTGCGTGGGCAATTTTGATTTCGAGGGCCCCCAACATCGGGTGATACGAGCCCTGCTCTGATACCATGAGAAAATATCTATTCTTCTACCATGAACAACACGTTGAAAGAGAAGAAGAAAGGGGGAAATCTGCTATGAGCATTTCATTATTGTGAGAAGTTAGTTATCATTGTACTGTACATACATATATATATATATAGCTAAGCTACAATCTAACTAACTATTGTATCAACCTATCACAAGTATACATCTGTCACATATTAACAGAATCACAATAACAGAATTAGTTACATCTAATTACACTTATCAGCTAACTATTCAGAACTATTAGTTAACTAATCAGCATGGTTAAGTGACTCCTTTCTCAATAGTAACCCTTCTAACTGAGTTTATAAGTAGAACATCATGACCTCACATGATGTATGTTAGTTATAAGAAATGCCTAGATACTCCAAAAATCATTTTTTTTTTCCGAAAAAATAGAAACGATGTGACTTACATCTTAAGTATGCTATTTTATGTATATGACTATTCAAGGCTAATGAGTTAGACTCAACTATATATATGTGTTTTTGAAAGAAGATTTTAATGATAGTTATTTCCCTTCCGTTCTTTGGCTATGTATATGATCTTGAAAAACTTGTCTCCCACTTGATGAACAAGCTCGGCATGAACAATATTTCATAACACGAAGGAGGGTATTGAGTAATTAACCACTTTTACAATTGTGCCTTAACTGTAATATGTTGTAGTTAGTCAGACTAGAGTTAGTGTAGCTTAAATTGGTTAATTATTAGCTTAGAAACTTAATCACTATACAGTTGTATCAGGGGATTACATACTTAATATCTTATGCCAAGATTTTCTTATGCTTATCTAATTATTTTTATCAGGAGGATTACACAGGAATGATTTGTCAGTTCCCATTTAGCCATTTAGAGTTTAAAGTTTGAATACGCAACTAACGCTAGCGTTTTATCATAGATTTTAGAATAATTTTGAAAATTTATTTTCAATTATCTATTTAGTCATTAAAATTTATCAAATTTTGAAAATCTAATATTTAAATATTTTCAAGTTTTTAAGACCAATTTTGAGACTTAATTTCACGTACAAAATTTTAAGTAAAATACATGTTCAAACACAACTTCAAACTTACAAAAATTCAAATTTTCAAAATTTAAAATTTCAAGTTTTAAATCTATAGCAAACATTTTTAAGTTGTGGTTTTTGAAACTTGAAATAGCGTTTGGACATAAAGAGAAAATGGTCAAATAACTCCCAACCTATTCAATGGATATTTGGAATAAAAATTATCAACAACAAATGCATTTAATGAATAGATAATTTTTTAATAAATTTATTTAGAACATATCTAACAAATTAAATTTATTTTTTTTAAAAAAACATACTCCTTAATTAATTTTTTAAAGTGATAGATTCAAGAGTAAAAAATCAAAGTGAAGTAATTGTATATTTACAAAAATATTTTCAAACTTAATAAAAGAAACCAAACCAAAACAATTTTTTTCTACAATTTAAAAGAAGGATCCTACATGTTCTCCTAAAATCCATGAAGAATCAAAATCAAAAGCTCAAATTATAAATTAATCATGAAAATTTTAGAGGGAGAAACTATAAAGAATGGGGAAGAGAGAGAGAGAGAGAATTGGGGGGGGGGGGGGTTTCTCAAATTGGTGTTACAAGTTGGTCTTCTCATCCGCGATTATTTTAAGTTGTTGGCAAAATCTTCAAGGAATGAAACTGATCTCAAAATGTTCATGACCCATTTAATGTGTATCTGAAATTGTCTAAAGAAGAAAGTCGAACGAAATGTAAACAAATGTTGAAATTTTTTGACTTAGTTGGATGAATGATTTGATTAACTAGGACCGCTATCTTCTAGACTCTAGAGATTCGAAATAGATGAAAAGGTGATTTGAATTTTTGTTTTTATAAAATGTTAGAAATATAGAAATTTATTAAGGTAAAAAATGATGTTTATTATAGTTAGGATTGAAGAAATGATTGGGGAAGAAAGAAAGACGAAGGAGGAGAATTTTTCTTAAAAAAATATTATTAAATGGTGAAATACACGTGTCAAGTGCATGTATTTCACCACAAAATAGATGACTAGTAATGACATTTCAAAGAGGAAATAATTCCACTTTAAAATAGCTCAGGGAAATGGGACTTCCGTAAAATATAATTCCAGTAAATAATTAAAGCATCTCCAATTATTTGGCCTCCAGAGAGTACGTCAAACAAAAGGTTTAATAGGGGTTTGGAAAAGGAACTGAAGCAAATGTTACATCAATGTAATACCAAATACTACCATTTAAAAGTAGTTATAGTCTTGATAATTGATATTTATTGAGAAAGACATCATGATTCAGTCTTGTGCTTCTTCTTTTTCATTTCCTCCTTTTTATATAGCATTTTAACTTCATTTATAGATCTTCAAATTCAAATTCATCGATTACTTTTTAAAGTTGACATAAATTTCATTTAAATATTTTGACTGAGCAATTTTACTGTGTTATTTTAATATTTCTTAGTTAAGATGTCTAAGTGACACTTCAGACTAACTTAGGAGGCACCGATGAATTTGGCCAATGCTTATTATTTCATGGGGTGACCTCATTTTTTCAAAATGAACAAAAACACTCCAATAAAAAGATCAAAGATTCAAGTTAAAATAAACAGTTGCAGAACCAAAACAACTTTTATTAAAAAATTCAAAATCTAAGAAAATAAATACACAAATTAGCTAAAGAAAGATTTAAATACTCTATCTACTATATAAATGAAATATCTTTTCATAAAAAAGAATTCAGATAAATCTCTAACTCCCAAGTACAACTGCCCCTGTATATGAAGGTACTGCTTCCTTTTTTAAGGAAATGAATTGTTATTTTATTCTGCATGTTAGGATGACCAAATTAATGTAAATGGGTCCTATAACCCACTTTGTGTCCAAACTTTGCTACCCCAATGTACCATAAGTCACCAAAAGTAATGATTCTTCGTCTCTTAATTGGGACCATTTTCATATAAATTTAATAAAGTACGTTTGAACAATGCCAAATTTATGTTAAAAAATTATTTAATATAAAATAAATGATTTATATTAATTTAAAATATATTTTATGTGTAATTAAGTTGAGTTACCAAAGTAAAATCCTTATGCTGTGATCCTTGTGTTTAGTAAACGAGGCTTACCTACTAAAATGGTAGCAGAAAATACAAATCAAGACCTATAACTAAAGATTGATAATTAACTAAAATATTCATTTAAGGAAGATGAAGTCTTCGAAGAGAAGCAAAATTAGTTAGGAGAATTTGGCTAAATTAATACTAAATGTTAATTTCAATTTTAACTTAATTATAAATCCAGAAGAACACCCCTATTTATATTTCTATAAGGATGACACCAGAGTCTAGATACATAAGAAAAATCTACTTGGCAATTTATTCTAGAGTATTAATAGTTCCAAAAAGTTTTTTCATAAGCTCAATGTCCCAATTCACAATGTTTTACTTAATGTTGGGAAAAATGGTAACAATATAATAATGAAATTACTTATTTGGCAAAATAATGTTACTAAAAATTAAATTAAATAAAATATTACTACAATAGTATTTTAAGTAGTAGATGAATAATACCTCAATCATGGTAAACACTATTCTAAAAAATATTTTAGCTGTGTGAAATATTTTCTCAAAATTAAGGAGAAATTAAAAACAGTGAAGGAAGAGGGAGAACATGAGGGGAGAGAGAGACAGAGCAAGTAATGATTATTGAGTGTTGTTTTGCTGATGTTTTCTGTCACGATTCATATTATCACATCATGTGAATATCTATTCGATTTTAATTTGATAGGTAAATATTTACCACCTATGATTACATAAGTAAATAATCAATACTTATTTTTATTTATAAAAATATTTTAAACATTTTTGAAGAACCTAGTCTAAACATGTATAGGAGCTTCAATACATGGTACCAATAAAAAATAACAAACACAACTTTCCCTCGAGAAAAGAGTAGACAAAAGCAGGTGATTAGTGTATCTCATCCTTACACTTTTAAACAACCTAAAACAACATACTTACACCCCACAAAAATAGTAACAAGAGTACTAGTATTAGTACAAGACACATAGTGATAAGAATCATAGGTCAACTAAAATTAGTTTCACACAACACATTATAAAAGTTAATAAGAACAATAAATAAAAGAGTTGACCAAAATAATCTATTATTTCATTCAATTCACCAAAATAATATGAAACTTTGAAATTTTACAAAACTAGTATAAATGTTGTTGGTAGTAACGTATTAGGATATATTTCAAAAGTATTTGGGAGGCAACGTTAAAGAAGCTTTACGTTACTGGCAGTAATATTTTAGGCTTAAGACGTTACCGTCAGTAACGAGTCTCTGCTGCCACTTCCGAATCTTTGTACTAAATTGTGTTATTATGAAGCACGTTTTAAAGGTAAAAAGTTACTCGTAGTAACGATTCGAATCAAATCACAAGTCTGCCACCTGAGAATTTTTGTACGAAATTTGACATCAAGACCTTACTATGAGTCACATTTTAAGACTAAAACGTACTCTGAGTAACGATTCTATCAAATCAAATCACAAGTCTGTCATGTCACGCCCCAAGCCTACACATTGGGTGGGACTGGCACTTGAAGACCATTACTAGTCCCGAACGAATCATTGACCAGACTTACTTACTCAGCGGAAGACTTAAACTTCAGAAAAATAACATCAAATAAAGAACTTATGAAAAATCTTAGAATATCTTTAAAGGAAGTATTTTAAACTAGCCAAAATGACTATCCAAGTCTCATAGCAAAACATCTGAAATACAAGGCTAAAAGACTCATAACTAAAAGACTCATAACTAATTGTCTGACTATCTATAAATCTTCTAAAACAACTAAGATGGATGTAGGAACAAACCCCACAACATCCTAATGAACTGAAAGCAATGAAAGGAGTCCTCCGAAAACAGACTCTAAACTGCTCACTGGATCAACGATGCACTAGATGCTGATCCTAGTTACTTGCGTCTGCATCATGCGAGTTGGAATGTTAAACACAACATGGGCTTGAAAGGAATCTGAAGAACTTAACTGGCTCAACTGAACTCAAATAACATAACTCATTTCAATATAAAGTATTTAAAAGATATGCAATATAAAGAAAAGATGTTAAAACATGATGTCAACTTTGTATGTATGTAAAGATACAATATAACTGTGAGATATATGTAAAATACAATAAACTGTGTACATAAAAATACAATTACTTCTATGGAATTTTCTCTAACTGACAATCATCACTTCACTTAATAGCTATAGTGATGATATAACGTTTTGCCTCACGCTTCCAGGGCCATCCTATACCTTGCCATGAGTATAGAACCTGAACTACTAAGTGAATCCACTAGTCTATGCTAAAAAGCACTAAAGGAATCATCTAAAAAGTATGATACTTTTCTACCCATGGTGGCTACATGGTTTATGGCAGCTCAGAGTTTTCTAAACTCTCTCCATATCGGTGTTCAATACTACTCCCAAAATATAATAGCTCTTTATGTTTAAAAACATAACTTCTTTCTGTGAGTATAGAACATGAACTACTAAGTGGATCCACTAGTCTATGCTAAAAAGCACTAAACGAATCATCTAAAAAGTATGATCCTTTTCTACCCATGATGGCTACATGGTTTATGGCGGCTCGGAGTTTTCTAAACTCTCCCCCATACCGGTGTTCAATACTACTCCCAAAATATAATAGTTCTTTATGTTTAAAAACATAACTTCTTTCTGTGGTTTGAGATAATTGCTCAAAACTTAGCTCAAAGGCCAACTTGAAAATCAGTTTCCTCTCTTGCTTCATTTAGAAAACGATTACTCCTTTCTGAAAACTAGTTCAAAGACTCTTTGAAAATCTCAGTTTACGTTCTTATTTAAATGTGAAAATATTTTAAACTCTTCGGGAATACTTATTCTCCATATACTTCTTTGAAGAAATGAACTTCAAACTTTACTCTTTTGCTATTTACTCATCTTGAACTTTATGTCATAAAACAAAGTTAAAAGCATTTGCAAAAGACATCTTGAAGAGACTCTAAGAACTTTCTAGACTTGACTCTTGACGTTTCTTAAATTTGAAGTTACAGATTCAAGGTTGTAATTCATTTTTCCGGATGATTTTTTGATGTTTTGAAGTCATTTAGAGTGCTTAGAATCAATAAGAAGTGTTAATACACTTTACAAAGGCTTAAACAGACCGAATGATTAAAACTGGATGGAAAACAACGACTCCGCCGCGCCACACCAGGTCCCAATATTCTGAAGCTCCATTTGGGCGCGCTGCCCTAGTCCCTGTGGCGCAGATGGGGCACGCCTCACCTCGCCCTCCCCAGGTATGCCTCATGAATTTTTCAATTCGTTTTCTAATCCTGAATTGTTTTAAATCGATTTTTTTCTTAATACTTTCTTAGATTCAGATACTCAAAGCATGTACACTAGAATCTAACTTTAAATAATTCTTAATATCGCTAAAACGTCTCAAGAAAACCCATCAATCATTTGTAAGTTCAAGAATGAAAATCAATTCAAGAATACAACTCAAGAACATCAATGTTTAACTCTTTTAGGACGAAAATCGTTGAATTAAATATGATTAGCGCATGAGTGAATGGACCCAATGCTATGTGATTTCACATACCTTGTAGGGATCACCCCTTTGACAAAATTCGCAAGCGATTCGTGAAGATCTTGACGATTCTTGCTTTTTTTTCTCCTTTCTCCTCTTCTTTTCTCTTTTCTCCAAGCCCTAGCGTGAAATTCACTTTTCTAAAACTGACTAAAATCTGAATTTACCCCAATTAAACTTCTAAAAACGAATTAGAATAATTAGGTAAGGAAAATTACCCTTCAAAAATCAGGTTTTAGACTTTCCTGAAACCAACAACTCAATTTCTAAATGGCATAACTTACTCATACAAACTCAGAATTCCGCAAATTCGGAGGTGTTGGAAATATCATTCCAAGAGCTTTCCAACCATATCTGGAAGTACACCTAACTCATCCTGATCTAGGAGTTATGACCATTTGAATTTGACCAAAACTCACTTTTTCCTAACTTAACAAAATTTCCAGATTTCCATTCTTTCCAAAAATGACTATTTCAAGTTTTTAGCTTCTTCTTAACTATTTCAAATTGCAAGATGTTACATGCCACCTGATAATATTTGTATGAAATGTGACGTTAAATTCATTACTATGAGTCACATTTTAAGACTAAAATGCTACTCTGAGTAACAATTCTATTGAATCGTGTCACAGGGTTGTGAAGATGTCTTGTTGATTTGATCTGCCAATAAAACGTTACTATACGTTACGTTTTAACTTTAAAACGTAACTGACAGTAACAACAAAGTGCTAAAGTGCTTCTTTTACAATTTGGTCACGGATCATTATAAGAAATGATTGTTTATAATGTTTTGTACATTCCAATAATTTTGTACAAAGTTTCTACTTATATTCCTCATTGCTAAATCAATACTCACAAAATTTAAATAGATATCACTTGTCAATATATTTTAATGCACTTATAACATATTTTTAATAACTATAATGCATCTCATTGTTTTGTGTAGGATTTTTGAATGGCTAATTTTGAAGATAATGTGATGATTGCTTTGCATTGGGGTGGTGAAATAATCACTGAAATGAACAAATTTTGATATAACGAATGTGCCAGAATGATTGTTAGCATGTCTATTTCGACCAACTACGTTAAATTAATTAATTTGTTGCATGAGAAAATGAGGACTGCATTGAAAATATTCAATTGGATATTTCTGAAAAATATTCATGCTCGTTTCAAGGTAACATTATAAGATTTATTGAGTTTAAAATTGAGAATGACCAATATTTGCTACAATTTTTCCATTCCTCAGAATTTTTTGAACAAGATTGATATAAATCTTTTGGAGATGTATATAAAGATTAGACCAATAAATCAAGATAATCTATTTCGAATGAATGATCAACATGGTTATCATATGAATTTATTGTCTCAAAATTTTAGATTGATCACAATCAGTCAACCTCATTTTGCATACACTGCAACACTTGGTATCCCATCAATCATTTGATGAAGGCTCAGGTAGTCAAAGACATATTGAAAGTAGACACAACCAATATGAAATCATGTAGACTAATCATTTCAGCTAATTCTATTTAGTAGCATGAATAATTAATTATTTTTTATTTTACGTATTTTATGAAATTAATTATTCTTTCTACAGAGAAGAAGAAACTACCTTTGATTTTGTGTAATGATGCATGTGCTAAAGAAGCAATGAAAATTCGAAGGAGAAAGAACCTTCAGAAGACGATGGAGAGAGTAAAGCCATTAAAAGTTAATCCGATGAAGATATGGAGATTTACCTCAAAATGAAAGTGGGATAGATTTTTCAAAATCAATTTGATCAGGATCTGAAATGCAAAATCATGATATACCGTACTTTACAACATTGAAGGCTGAGGAAGAAATTTTTATTTCTACTCGTGAATTCGAAATAAAATGTTCTTCTATTTGGTCCGACGATGCAAAAAAAGATTTAGAAAAAAAATACGTATTTTAGTAGTAAAGCTAAGTTGAAATGGGTTGTGACAATTTAAAGTTTGCGCAAAAATAAAGAATTTAAGGTTGTATGTCAACTAAGAGTTTATGGACTGTGAGATGCAGATTTTATGATTCATTGGGTTTTCCATTGTTTCTTCGAGGTCGGAAAGTAAAAGCTACCCTTTGGAAGATAGGAAAGTATTTTAATAATTATAGATGTGAGACTGAAGGGCTTACCGCAGGTCACACTAACTTAGAAAATACAAAATTAAAGATTGATAATTAACTCAAATATTCATTTAAGGAAGATGAAGTCTTCGAAGAGAAGCAAAATTAGTTAGGAGAATTTGGCTAAATTAATACTAAATGTTATTCAATTTTAACTTAATTATAAATCCAGAAGAACACCCGGCCTACACCCCTATTTATATTTCTATAAGGATGACACTAGAGTCTAGATACATAACAAAAATCTACTTGGGCAATTTATTCTAGAGTATTAATAGTTCCAAAAAGTTTTTTCATAAGCTCAATGTCCCAAATCACAATGTTTTACTTAATGTTGGGAAAAATGGTAACAATATAATAATGAAATTACTTATTGGCAAAATAATGTTACTAAAAATTAAATAAAATATTACTACAATAGTATCTTAAGTAGTAGATGAATAATACCTCAATCATGGTAAACACTATTCTAAATTTTTTTTTAGCAATGTGAAATATTTTCTCAAAGTTAACTAACTCTGAGGATAAAGAAACCAACAAAATTAATTAATACAATTTAGAAAGGAGAAATTAAAAACAGTGAAGGAAGAGGGAGAACATGAGGGGAGAGAATGACAGAGCAAGAAATGATTATTGAGTGTTGTTTTGCTGATGTTTTCTGTCACAATTCATATTATCATATCATGTGAATATCTACTCGATTTCAATTTGATAGGTAAATATTTACCACCTATGATTACATAAGTAAATAATCAATACTTATTTTTATTTATAAAAATATTTCAAACATTTTTGAAGGACCTAGTCTAAACATATATAGGAGCGTACCGATAAAAAATAACAAACACAACTTTCACTCGAGAAAAGAGTAGGCAGAAGCAGATGATTAGTGTATCCCATCCCTATACTTTTAAACAACCTATAAAATACTTACACCCCACAAAAATTGTAACAAGAGTACTAGTATTAGTACAACACACATAGTGATAAGAATCATAGGTCAACTAAAATTAGTTTCACACAACACATTATAAAAGTTAAAAAGAACAATAAATAGAAGAGTTGACCAATATAATCTATTATTTCATTCAATTCACCAAAATAATATGAAATTTTAAAATTTTACAAAATTGGTATAAATGTTGTTGGTAGTAATGTATTAGGCTATATTTCATTTTAAAAAAATAAACGGACCAAAAGTATTTGGGAGACGACGTTAAAGAAGCCTTACGTTATTGGCAGTAACATTTTAGGCTTAAAACATTACCGTCAGTAATGAGTCTCTGCAAATCTTCCACTTTCGAATCTTTGTACTAAATTTCGTTATTACGAAGCACGCTTTAAAGGTAAAAAGTTACTAATAGTAACGATTCTGTCGAATCAAATCACAAGTCTGCCACTTGAGAATCTTTGTACGAAATTTGACGTCAAAGTCATTACTATGAGTCATGTTTTAAGACTAATATGTTCTCTGATTAACGATTCTATCAAATCAAATCACAAGTCTTCCATGTCACACCTCGAGCCTACACCCTGGGCGAGACCGACACTCGAAGATCATTATTGGTCCCAAGCGAACCCTTGGCCGACTTACTTACTCAATGGAAGACTTAAACTTCAGAAAAATAACCTCAAATGAAGAACTTATAAAAAATCTTAGAATATCTTTAAAGAAAGTATTTCAAACTAGCATAAATTGCTACTCAAGTCTCATAACAAAACATCTGAAATACAAGGCTAAAAAACTCATAACTAACAGTCTGACTATCTATAAAGCCTCTAAAGCAACTGCGATCAATGTTGGGACAAACCTCACAACATCCTATGAACTGAAAATAAAACTGAAAGCAATTAAAAGAGTCCTCCGGAATGTAAAGAGGCTCACTAACAACAGACTCTAAACTGCTTACTGAATCAATAATGCACTGGATGCTAATCCTAGTTACCTGCGTCATAAGACCGTAATAACTTTTAAAATGAACTAGGTTAAGATAGAGCCTAAAATGTGTGTCATGAGTTGATAAGGTGTAAAAATGGTGAACTATAGCAATAGAAGTCAGTTGGAAGAGTTTGGAAGTAGAACGTCCAAGACGTTCGGAAGTTAGCCTTTGTGTGTGCTAGTGTGTACTAGTGTGCCTTTGTATGTTTTATGTGTTGTTTGGTGTCTAAATTTATAAGAGAAGACCCTAACATCTAAGGGTCCTTGAGGAGGACCCAAACCTTGGCAACAAAGCTGCCAACACTGCCCAAACGACGACCTTCAATCGACGTCCAGTAGTTCCATCGACGCACCGTCGATTGGGAGCGTGGTTCTACACTTAGTTGTGGGAGCTTAGACCCCATTTTTACAGTCTTTCACCAAAACCACGGACCATCAGGACGGTCCGTTGGTCAATTGACGGTCCGCTGATTGGAATGTCGATTGAGGCCTGCAATTATTCTGCAGGTCTCGGCCAAGTGGAGGGTAATTTGGGAAATTCACCTAGCGTACAAATTAAGTCATGGACGGTTATTTTAGGTGATTTAGGTAATTTAAGTTAGTTTATAAGCCTAAAACCTAATTTAGAATTCACTTTTCCAAATCAAAACCCAAGATCAAAATAAAATTCTCTCTAGACTCCATTGAAGCTAGAACTCAAGATGAAGCTAAAACTCAAGGTGAAGCTAGGACTGAAGTTTCTCATTGTTTTCTTCACCAAATTTCATGCATTTCATTCAATAAAGGTATGGTATTTCATCCTTGATTCTTCTTCCATTCAAGGAGCCAAATTCCAAAGGCTTTTCAAAGATGTTCAAAAACATATAAATCCTATTTTGAATTCTAAGCATGGGTTCTTTCATGACAAGGTTTAAATCAATGTTTTATAAAATGATTGATGTTAATTGAATGTTTTAAGATCAAATATTCCATGAACTCATGCATTCCTTGAATTCTTAATTTTTGCTCTAAAGTGGGTGAATTGATCATGGCTTGATCTTATTGAATTCATGTGTAGATTGTATTGTGCTATTGAATTATGTATTGATTAATGTTAAAATTGTTCATGACTTCCTTATAATGTTGATATATATATTGAGTATTGATGGATCAGTGGTTTAGTTGAATTATTGGCTTAGTCTTATGTATATTGTTATGGGTAATATCTTTATTATGTGAATTTGTATTGAAAAGGATAAAGGATGATGATTATGTCTAGGGTAAGGTGGTGAGTTGACATGACTCGTTCGTTTAGCATTTAATTGATATTTAATTGTTGTATTTTTGGTATAGTCCACGTATGGTGGCGGTGTTTACTTGATATAATCTTTATGAACATGGCCTTGTCGGCATTATATTGTGAAATATGATATGAACATGATAATGTATATGGAAAGGTATAAAGTGAAGTTTTCATGTGAGGTTTATATAATCTTGTATGAGTCTATAATACTATGATTTGATATGTTGCCTCTATAGTTGATGATGTATGATGTGAAGGAACTACGGAGAGCCTTTAGAGAATGGTGTGGTATCTTGTGTGGTAGACTACTTGTCCCTACTTGGTACTTGAAAATGTATTGAAGGAATGAAAGAATGAAAGTCTAAGATCGATAGACCTAAGTTGGTGCCCTTCCTTGAATGATTATATGAGGTATTCTAGAGCATGTGTTGAACCGGTAGACCTAAGCATGGTGCCCCTTCTTGATAAGTCTAGAACCCTAAGTGAATGTGAAACCTTGAATAATGAAAAGAAGGTTAATAAGAAGCCTTGAAATGAAAGACCGTAATGGTGTCCTTCTTGAGTGGAATGAGGGACTTTGGGGTAGGTTGGCTGGAACGACATGAAACCATCTCTAAGGAAGTCATAAGAGCTATCCTAATAGACCTTGGTTGGCAGCCCTAGTGGACCCATCCTTGAAAGAAAAGGGTATTGTGAGTTGGTAGGGCATAGTGATGGTACCTTCTCTAATACACCTATGATTTATTCTATTAGAACAAAGTCAAAGCACCGAGTGAATATGCTTGAGGTAGTAGCTCCACTTATATGAGACTATAGTACAAAGAAATCCTTAATATTTCTTAACCATGTGTGAACATCGGATGATTACTAGTTCTACCTTTGGCAAGTGAAACACCTTCCATGGTGTGGGGTCTTATGACACCGGATTCCATACCTAGATAGTGTGGTCTATGTCAGTTAATGCCTATTCTCATCACATGGGATATACACTCTAGTTATTGGATAGGTTTTTCAACGTGTAGGTAGTGGAATGGGATGCTACATATACATTGCACGAGTAGGCTTTGAAGATGCTAGGTGAGTTCCCTAGGTCCTCCAACACCATTATGTGAAGTCCTCTAATTGTTACTTGTCTCTTAAATGGCTTAATGAGTAATGTTGACTTAAGTTAATGCATGTTGAATAGAAGGGTTCTTATCTATTGTAGCTTTGAGAATTGCTTAGGTAGACTTGAAGAGGGTGTATGAGCGGTCTCTTCATGTCTTACTCAAGTGGGTCTTAGAGTAACCTTAGGTAGAGTCTAAGTGATGAAAATGGAAGAATCTTACAAGTCTTGAGGATCACTTAGGTGTGTGTGAAGGGTTTGTATTGGCGGCTGCTTCATATCTTAATTAGGTGGGTCTTAGGATGACCTTTGGTAGGAGGTCTATATGTTTAAATGGTTTCCAAGTGATGATAGTTGTATTTTGTGGTTACTTGAATATATCTTATATGTGAAGATTGATTTGAAGATGGTTCTTATACTTGTTTTATGAAGTTTCTATCCAAAGAGCATGAAAAGTATGTTTTAAAGTAAATGTCCGTTTTAGCATGGTTTTCTTGCATGTTCACCATACTTAGTGCATTCAATGTGCTGATTCCATATGTTGTTCTATTTCTACAAGTGTAGGTGGCAAGTGAGGATTTTCTCTTAGAAGTTGAAGCTTGGGAATAACATTCTCTCAAGATTGGTATGTCCTCATATGTTCGAGAACATGTCTTTTGTTTTACTTTCCTTTTTCAAAGACTTTGTAATAGACTATAGTTTCCTTTTAGATTGATGTAAGGATTGTGACCCTAAGATATTATATGTGTCTAAGTTGGCTATGACGAGACTTAGTTCTTTCTTATATTCTATAAAGAGTTTAAACTATTGTTGTGAAAGTTTTAATTCCACACTAATTGTCATATATATGCAATGAATGATGTCTAAGGGCTTGTATAAGACCTCCGAGAGGTCGAGTACGCCGTGTCGTGTCTAAGGGGTGCTCTTCGGTCGTGACAAAGACGATGCAGGCCGACTGACATCAGTACATTGAATGTACAAGTGTGCAAGATGGAATGTTAAACACAACATAGGCTTGAAAGGAAACTGAAGACTTACTTGGCTCAATTGAACTCAAATAACAAAACTCATTTTAATATAAAGTAATTTAAAACAAATGCAATACAAAGAAAAGATGTTAAAACATGCTGTTAACTATGTATGTATGGAAAGATACAATATAACTCTGAGATGTATGTAAAATACAATAAACTGTGTATATAAAAATACTATTACTTCTCTGGAAGTTTCTCTAACTGACAACCATCACTTAATAACTATAGTGATGATACAACATGTTGCCTCACGCTCCCAGGGTCGTCCTATACATTGCCATGAGTATAGAACCTGAACTACTAAGTGGATCCACTAATCTATGCTAAAAAGCACTTAAGAAATTATTTAAAAAGTATGATCCTTTTCTACCTATGGTGGCTTCATGGTTTTTGGTGGCTCAGAGTTTTCTAAACTCTCCCCCATATCGGTGCTCAATACTACTCCCAAAATATACTAGCTCTTTATGTTTAAAAACTTACTTCTTTCTGTGGTTTAAGATAATTGCTAAAAACTTAGCTCAAAGGCCAACTTGGAAATCAAGTTTCCTCTCTTTCTTCATTTAGAAAACGATTACTTTTTTTTGAAAACTAGTTCAAAGGCTCTTTGGAAATCTTAGTTTCCTTTCTTATTTAAATATAATAACATTTTAAACTCTTTGGGAATACTTAGTCCCCATATACTTCTTTGAAGAAATGAACTTCAAACTTTACTTTTTACTCATCTTGAACTTTAATTCTTAAAACAAAGTTAAAAGCATTTGCAAAAGACTTCTTGAAAAGACTCTAAGAACTTCATAAACTTGACTCTTGACCTTTCTTGAATTTGAAGTTATGGATTTAAGGTTGTAATTCATGTTTTTGGATTATTGTTAGATGTTTTGAATTCATTTAGAGTAGTTAGAATTAATAGGAAGTGTTAATACACTTTAAAAGGCTTAAACAAACTGAATGACGAAAACTGGGTGAAAAACAACGATTCAGGCGTGTCCACGCACCTTGCCAGGCCCCAAAGTTCTCAAGCTCCATTTGGGTGCACTGCAGGCGCGTCACCCCAGAACCTCTGGCGCAGATAGGGCGCGCCGCACCTGGCCCTCCCCATGTATGCTTGATGAAATTTTCAACTCGTTTTCTGATCTTGAATCATTTTAAATTGACTTCTTTTCTCAATAGCTTCTTAGATTCAGATGCCCAAAGAATGTACACTAATATCTAACTCGAAATGACTCTTAACATCGCTAAAATACCTCAAGAAAATCCATCAATCATATGTAAGTTCAAGAATCAAGAACACAACTCAAGAACATCAATGTTTAACTCTTTTAGGACGAAAATCGCTGAATTAAACATGATTAGCGCATGGGTGAATGGATCCCAACGCTATGTGATCTAACATACCTCGTAGGGATCACCCCCTTGACAAACTCCACAAGCAATTTCGTGAAGATCTTGACGATTCTTTCTTCATTTCTCATTTCTCCTCTTCTTTTCTCTTTTCTCCAAGCCCTAGCGTGAAATTCACTTTTCTAAAACTGACTAAAATCTGAATTTACCTCAATTAAACTGCTAAAAATGAATTAGAATAATTAGGTAAGGAAAATACTGAATTACCCTTCAAAAATCCGGATTTAGACTTTCCTTAAACCAACAACCCAACTTCCACAGGGCATAACTTACCCATACATACTCGGAATCGCGCAAAATCAGAGGTGTTGGAAAGATCATTCCAAGAGCTTTCCAACCATATCTGGAGGTTGACTTGACTCATCCTGAGCTAGGAGTTATGTCCATTTTAATTTGACCAAGAACTCACGTTTTCCTAACTTAACAAAAATTTCCAGATTTTTATTCTTTCAGAAAATGACGTTCAAGTTCTTAGCTTCTTCTTTATTTCAAATTGCAAGATGTTACATGTCACGTGATAATATTTGTACGAATTGTGGCGTTAAACTCGTTACTATGAGCACGTTTTAAGACTAAAACGCTACTCTGAGTAACGATTCTATTGAATCATCTCACAGGGTTGTGAAGATATCTTGTTGATTTGATCTACCAATAAAACGTTACCATACATTACGTTTTAACTTCAAAATGTAACTAACAGTAACAACAAACTGATAAAGGGCTTCTTTTACAATTTGGCCTCAGATCATTATAAGAAATGACTGTGTAGAATGTTTAGCACATCTCAATAATTTTCTACAAAGCTTTTGCTTATATGCCCCATTGTTGAATCAATACTCACAAAATTTTAATAGGTATGACTTGTCAATATATTATAATGTACTTATAACATATTTTTAATGCATCTCATTTTTGTGTGTAGAATTTTTTGATGGCTAATTTTGAAGATAACGTGATGATTGCTTTGTATTGGGATGGTGAATAATCACTGAAATGAATAAATTGGGATATAACGAATATGCCAAAATGAATGTTAGATTGTTTATTTCGGCCAACTATGTTAAATTAATTAAATTATTGCATGAGAAAATGGGGACTGGTGGTGAAAATATCCAATTGGATATTTCTGGAAAATATTCATGCTCATTTCATGGTAACATTATAAGATTTTTTGAGTTCAAAATTGAGAATGACTAATCTTTGCTAGAAGTTTTTGCCATTCCTTAGAATTTTTTGAACAAGATTGATATAAATCTTTTGGAGATGTATATAAATATTAATCCAATAAATTAAGATAATCTATTTCGAATAATGATCAGCATAGTTATCATATGAATTTATTGACTAAAAATTATAGGTTTGTCACAATCAGTCAACCTCATTGTGCATACACTGCAACATATGGTATCCATCAATCATTTGATGAAGGTTCGGGTAATCAAAGATATATTTAGAGTAGCCATAACTAATATGAAATCAGGTAGACTAATCATTTCAACTAATTCTATTTAGTATCATGAATAATTAATTATTTTTCATTTTACGTATTTCATAAAATTAACTTTTTTTCTCTACAGAGAAGATAAAATTACCTTTGATTTGTGTAATGATGCACGTGCTCAAAGAAGCAATGAAAATCCGGAGGAGGATGAAACTTCATAAGATGATGGAGAGTAAAGCTATTAAAAGTGAATCCGATGAAGATATTGGAGATTTACCTCAAAATAAAAATGGGGTAGATTTTAAAAATCAATTTGATCAGAATCTGGAATGCAAAATAATGATATACCATACTTTACAACATTGGATGTTGAGGAAGATATTTTTATTTCTACTCGTGAATTCGAAATGAAATGTTCTTCTGTTTGGTCCGAGGACGCAAAAAAAGATTTAGAAAAAATATTTATTAAGTGGTAAAGCTAAGTTGAAACGGGTTGAAAGAATTTGGAGTTTGCGCAAAAATAAAGAATTTAAGATTGTAATATCAACTAAGATCTTATGGACTGTGAGATGCAGATTTTATGATTCATTGAGTTGTCCATGGTTTCTTCGAGGTCGGAAGGTAGAAGGTATCCTTTGGAAGATAGGAAAATATTTTAGTAATTATAGATGTGAGACTGAAGGGCTTACCACTGTTCACACTAACTTAGATATCAATTTAATTGTATCTTTGTTTTTAAATTAAATGAGTTAAAATCAAATTTCTTGATAGTGGATGTCATTTCTAAGGTTCATCAAAATTTTTGTCTTCAAGTAACATATAAAAAGTGTGGCTTAGGCGTCGACGCGCATTTACATTGGTATATGGTGATTTTTATAAATCATTTAGTGAGTTGTCCAGTTAATACATTCAATTCCAATGGACCGGGATCCAACTTGTACTCACTATTATTAGCCATAAAAATATCTATGGAATACACATTAAAGTAAACTTAAATGTTAGTCCGAATTATTATGTAATTTTATTTTTGGCAGCACACTTCAAAAGTGAGGTAAAGTTAACAAAATCATATTTAAAAGTTTTAAGGTCATTCTCTTTAATTTAGAAGTGTACTGATATAAGACAAACCATCTTAGACTACACTAAGAAATAATAGAACTCGAGTATAATTTTTTTTTTCTTGATATATGTTAACAACTGAAATCTGCAGAAAATTGTTTGAAGAGATGAGGCAAAATTGAGGAATTATAGAGAAGAATACAGATGTCAACTTCAGATTTTTTTATTGTATGTTTACACATCTGTACACTGGTTATTTATACAAATGACTAAAATACTAATTACAATACTCAAAGTTAATCAACTAATGAGCTCACATAATTTAGGCTAACAAACTAATTATGTTCTGTAACTAACTAACAAATACTAATCTACAAGGCAATGTAAGAGTGATTATAGATCTTCTCTTTAATGCACTACTATGTAATTTGTCAATTCCTCAATAATATACAATTGTTACAGCTCTAACTAATAATTATGAATTCAGTATCCATGAAAGGAATTCTTAAATTGAATTAAATAAAATAAATAACTGGAATTCAATTTCATGGGTTGGTTAGTGGGTTCTTCAATTTATACAAGATAGAATTCTATTTACGATTCAATCCAATTCTTTTGTACAGAAAAATCAAACCTTAAACAAAGAAACTACCTCTAAATACTTATGTCACTGAAATATCGTGAATCTCTTGTTCTGACAACACTAACAGCGAGAATCAAAAATGGTCCGTGCATATGTTCTCTTCGCGAGGAAAAGAAAGGGGAAGAAATATTGAATTGAAATTAGATTTAGGGTAAGGTGAGAAAAGTACGCTAAGTGGGGTAAATTGGTCTTAAGATAGAACGCAAAACGACAGGGCTTCAGTATAATAATTCTAAAAGTTACCATCAGTAATGTATTTCTTTTTAACTCTCAAATGTTACTATTAGTAACGTATTCCTACTTTAACGTCGTCCCTGTTAGTTTTGGTCTGTTGCTTAATAGAATTACAACATGGCCTAATATGTTATTGTCAACAACTTTTATACTAGTTTTGTAAAAAAAAATTTTAAAAATGTATTACTATTGTAAATTGATTTAAATAATAAGTCATTTTGGTAAAAAAATTCAATAAATATCAATGTATCACACATTACATTACTCAAACTCACATTATACTACAAATAAAAATCCAATCGTTATAAGTTCAAATTCAGTCGTTATAAGTTAATAACGACAAAAAAGATTTGATCATCACCAATCCCTAAAAGCTTTGACGTTAAAATTTAATAACAAGATTCTCAATCCGATCATTTAAGATTATTTAGTGACAATAAATAATTTAATCGTTAAACCTCATTTTAGAGACCAAATATTTCATTCGCGGATTATCATTTCAGTCATAAAAACTTTCAATTTATTAACAATAAACCTGATCGTTATAAATGTTTCATATGCTCATGCGCACTTATATATAAAGACACATGCAATAATCAATATTTATTTATAAATTCATAATTACTTATAAAAGCACAAAAATATCATTACGAAAGAATATATCAATTGAACTTGTATATCAATATATATCTCAATTTATTACAAGAAAAAATATAAATGTGACATGTATAAATAAAAAAAATTTAAACAACTTCAAGAATAAGAAATGAATTTATGTTGTTCTTCAACTTGTTCGTCAACATTTCAATTGATTAAACTTGCTTGATACGTTTATTCGAGGGGAAAAGTGGATTCTTATAAGATGTTTGGACAATTAGGTGTTGAGAAATTGCAGAATGAACAAGAAAACAACTTCATTTAATTCAAAGGGTAGCTATTCAAACTAGCAAGATGACTAAATTTTATTATGTAAGAATAAGATATTCACATCTTGCACAATAAAAATATGATTTTCTCCCTCAATAAAAAATTGAGCACCAACACTACATATATTTAAAATATATGGATCTCAATCTATATGTGAGGAATATCGAATGGAGACTTTTTCATAGTGAAGTCATGTGACTTCACTATAGAGAAGGATTTAATGGCAAGAGCGAAGGTTGGTAAACAATTCCTCAACTTTTTAAGTTAGTTTTCACCCACTTTTGATCATAACTTAGAATATTTAATCAGAGAATCCGATGAGCAACTTTTTCAAGACTTAGGACTATGGACTTATCTCTCTTAATGTAATTGCTTTCAATCCATCTTTTCCTTTCTTGATTATTTTCTTCCCAAAATTAAAGAGTGATTTCTTCGCGAAACTTTATGGGTTGAACCCTAGGGTTATTAAATTATTTGGGTAGAATATAATATAGAAAAATTATATTTTTGTGTTCATTAAATACGATCTTTTAGCATAAAATTATTAACCTAGTCTTTAACTGTGGTAATGGAGGATCTAAAAATCTCATAAAATGGATTCTTTGAGCATATGAACTTCTTAAGAGAGGTTGATTATGCTACAATTCAAAGAATAAGATTGAGGATCATGAAAACCTCTTGTTTGATGAAATGATATTTAAATAATTAGTTAGACCTTCTAAAATTATAATTAGGTAGGTTTGAATATCCAAGATCTTCGTTTTAGAAAGTAGACTGGTCTTCATACATAGTTGATATAATTTATGATGATTGAATTAAAAGTTGATGGGATGAATGTGTATGTAAACTTTTTAGCTATCTATTTTGAGTGATGTTATAAATATAAACTTTTGAATATTCTATACTTAATGTATTATCTGAGAGGTAACTAGAGTGTGTGATTGAATTGTGTATCATACTGGTACGGTGAATGGACACTTAGAGTTCCTTGAAGGTCATGACTAGATCGGCAAAACTTAAACGTGTTCATAAGACACTTACCTAGTTAAGTATCTAAATAATAATTTTCTTTTAAATGTGAGAACATTTCACACATCACTGACCATTTTCATCTAGAACATCACTTAGTCATAAATCATCAAATATTATAACGATCTATTACACATCTTTATTATTTAAAAGTGAATTTAATACCACCTTGAGACGCATATCACCACTCTCACAGTAGGTGGCGTATTACACTTGCTGCCATGTCAGCATCACTTCAGCACCACATTATAAATTATAATTTTTTTATTTTTTTATTTTCTTTTCTTTATTAATTAACTTTTCTTTATTAACTCTATTTTACACAAATTAATCCCTAACAAATTATTAAAATTCTCAAATAATCATATCTTCTTCTAATCTAAATCCTATCCACTTTACCCCCTAATCTGACTAGAAAAAATTTTCATTTGAATTTATATCACAATTCTCTTTATCTTCTCCGTCAAAGAACAATCAACCTATCATCACCACAAACCTACCTCTATGACGTCATCCCCTCCTCTTTTCCCGACAGTCAACCCATCTACGACAAAGAACAACCACCAAACAAATACCAAAGCCACCACAAACAGACATCCAAAACTCCAAATCAATCATTGACGAACATCGAATCAAACTCCTTTGCTTTACCCCTTTTCAATTTTTTTCCTTTTAATTTTTATTGCAAGTGTTTCGGCGAGCTCAAAGCTTCAACCATGAATCTAATGACGTTTTAATGAGCTTCGCTTTTCAGATTCATGACGTTTGAGTAAGCTTTGTACTTTAACATCTGAACAACCAACAAATAAGGCAAGTGGATGTGTGAATATGAACATATAAACATATGAATACACAAATGAAAAGAAAACAATTTTAACTCTAAAAAAAAAAGCAACTGGGTGTATATATATGAATGTCTACATGCTACAAGTATATTTGGGGGTTTTAAGGTTGGAGCTTTGCTTGTATTTTGCTGAAAATTTGAAGGTGAAAGTGGAAAGATTAGAAGAACAAAATCTCCAATTTTTAGAATTATTATAAAATTTGAATTAAAAATTACTTTTTCTCAGTATATTGATTAAATTGAGTGAAATATTGTAGAATTTTGATAAGAAAAAATGTAATGAAGTGACAAATTGTGCAAAGAAAAAATTGAAGAAGAATTTTTTTGAAGGAAAATAAGAGAAGAGGAACATGAAAAAGGAGAAAACAGAGGCTAGGGGTTAAAAAATTACTTTCTGACTTTATTTTCAACCTCAAACGCGCCTAATTTATTTTTATTTTAAATTTTATTTCCACGTCAGTTTTGAGGTGGTATTAATTACACTTTGAACAAAAATAAGTGTGTAATAGGTCGTAATAATAGTTGAAGTGTGTAACTGACTTTTCGATACAAGTTGAAGGAAAAATTTATGTATTTTCCCCAAAAACATGCATGCATCCATAGTCAATTGATAAATTGAAGCTCGCAAGTTCATAGTCATAATCAAGTATAAGGCATGGGTCCATATGAAATCAACTAGAAAAATTATAATTGGATCAAATCATGCATAATAAGATCAAATAATAATAGTTGAATCATAATAAATTAGATCCATAAAGAATAACATGAAAAATCGAATTGGAGATAAGAAAATCCCTAACAATGGAGGAAGAGACTTTGAAGCTTGAGTAAACCCTAGCTTGCCTTGAAGATCCTTGGAGAGGATCTAAAGAAGAAACCGTTGAGAGAATTTGTGAGTTTGAGTGTATGATGGGAGGATATGGATTAAGTTTTGAAGAGTAAATACAATTATATGGGTGGTCATAGGGTCAAAGAGACATAGTTTAGAGGTTAATTAGATAGGAAAAGACCAAAACACCCTAAATTAAAATTATCGAACAGTTTCTACATTTGGACTATAATTCGTAAGACTTTCTACAAACCATTTTAGTCAACTGTAGAATTGTTATTGGGGCTCATTGATTCATACTTCCAAGAAACCCTTCCTATAGGTTGTGAAAGTTTCTACCGTCCGTAGGTCCTAGTTGTGAAACCCAGAAAACCTTCCAAAATCTCACTAAGTCTCCATAACTTCTACATGCACTTTCTACGACCCGTCTTTCTCACTCGCGGACCATATTCAAAGACTTGACATTTTCCAAAACTCATCCAGCTCCTAAAACAACCTTTTTATGGCCCGTAGAACTTCTTATGCACCGTAAGTCAACTCGTAGAAGTCAATTTCATGCATTTTTATACGACTTTTCTTTCCAACTCAACTTTCATTTCTGAGGTGTTCCATTCCAAGAGTTACCAGTTTGTTCTAGACATGTACGATAAGGTTAGAGGATTATGTCAGACATTAGATGTTTGACTTGATGTATCAGGACACTTCATCTAGTTCTAAGTGTCGAAAGTCGTTAGCCAGTAATATAACCCAACTAAGTGAGTTGGGGTCAAATTCCACAAGGAGTGGTTACGAGAATTAGCAGCCAAATACAAATCAGCTCATGTTAGTCATAGCTAAAAACATTTACGAATGAAAGCATAATAAATTTGAGGATTTGACACAAGTGTCAATTATCAAGGGGGGTTTGTAAACATTTATAAACTAAAATAGTAAAAATAGAGATAAGAATATGAAGACGGGATTCTTGGGATGTGATAGGAATATGGGCTAAAATAAACAACCCGGGTACATGCTATTGATAGTAAATCATTATAGATTTGTGACTAAGCTAGACTTTCTCTCGAGAAACTTACCCTGAATCAAATTGGTTTCTCTCGAACACCGATAAACCGCAATTACGCCCAACCTTCGCCTTAGCCCATTCACTCTTTTAAGTTCAATGCGGGAGAGGGTTTAGGTTTCACTATCTCGTGGTGAACCCATGTTAACCCAATAACCACAAGCTATCAATTCACTAGTTTTGGTCTTAAGACCTCTCTCTCGAGCAAGCCAAAGACATGAAGAGGAAATCATATTTAAAACTATAATCCCATTAAGTTCATAAAAAACTACACAACTACTGAATGAAATCACATTTAAGCAACAAATTAACTATTAATAAGCAAGACCGAGCAATAAATTCAACCCATATTCACATAATCACACCCAAGAATTGGGATTTTAGCTAGACATAGTAAAGAGATAGAAAGTTGATACCAAAAAGTGTTTCCATCAATTGGATACGATAGAAAATGTCTTTACACATGTCTGCGATGAAGATTCTTCAATACTCACTTCCAATTTCTTGGAGTTGGAAACCTTCAAGTCTTCAAAGCTCAAGAAAAATGTCCCTCAAAAAATCTAAGAAATAAAACTAAATTTTTTTCTCTCTGAATAATAAAAATCTGATAGAGTATTTATAGTTTTCAAAAACTTGTGCTGAAAAGGATACTTGATGTAGATAGTCAGGATCGTCGGTCAACTCAGTGATCCGCCCATTGATATATTTCATTGTCGTCTTGCTTTAGCATTTAACATCTTTGCATTTTGGATCATTGGGAAATCTAGTATTAATTCGCGAAACTGCTCAGAGAAACACCGACTGCTCCTTTTCACTGTCGACTTGATCCTTTCCATCAGGCTTAGCACACTGGAACATTAGGCGAGAATAAGACCATTTGGCGACTCGCCTAATGGATTAGGCAATCCTCAGGCCGTCTTTTCTTCATTCTTTCAATTGCCTTGTTCCTTTTTGCTCAATTGCGTCCATGATTTGTCATGTCTCAATATCTAAAACTTAAGGTTTTTAATCAGTTATTGAGACAAAATATGCATTGACACTAAATCTATCAAAATATAATCCTAAATGAGTCCAAATCGTCGACTCATCAACACCCCAACTTAAACTTTTGTTTGTCCTCAAATAAAAGTCAAGTTCAGTATTTTAAAAAGGATATCTCGAACAGTGTTATACAAGATTCAATCATGAATGTACACAATGAGACTCAACTTACTCATGCAAGGATCAATTGTATCCTCAAAAACTCAAGTTGTGACACACCATTATTAAAAATATTTAAGCTCACAATACGTGCTTCAAATGCAAGTTCAAGCTCAACGAAGTGATCAAATGCCCTCACATAATGAATTATTCCATTTCCACACACAATGGTTCAAGCATTTTTATTTCCAGAATCGAATGCAACACTCACACTCACAAGGATGAACACAATGCATATTTTCACTCATAGGTTTGCCTGTATTTTTTCAATCAACCTTTGTTTTAGCTCACTCAAGATCAAAAAGGTCTTTTCAAGGCTTGCAATGGGTCTGAGTGTAAAGGTATGGTCATTTAGGCTCAATGAATTTATCCTCATGAAATGTGGTGCTCCCAACACTTCTTTTCCTCGTCTTTTATCATTTTCTTTCGTGCTCATAAGTCATCGCATTCTTCACTTTCCATGGATTGTTCGAAACCCCATTTCTTTTTCACTTTCATATCTTTATTCCATGACTTTTTCATTCTTTTTCTTTTCTTTTTCTCTTTTTTTATATTGAAGGGTTCCATTCTTTTCAACACGATGAGTTAAAGGAGACTTTTCTCGCACTTCTTGACTTGTCTTCTCTTTTCACCACACCCTAACTTAGGATTTTGGCCTTAGTTGGCTCAATCAACCACAAATCAAGAGGTTTACACACTCACAAGGTAGGCTACAAAAGATGTATATGTCAAATTGTTTCACACACTTTAAATTTGCCTAAGATCATATCATGAGATCACATCACTTAGTCAATCGAGGTTTATAGGTAGTGGATTAAAAAATGTCACGTTTTTATCAAGTTTCTTCCAAAGAAAGATAAGGCTCAAAGGGTGTTCAAAAGAGGCTTACACACTCACAAGGTAGCCACAAAAGAGGTATATGCAAATTATTTCACACTCTTCAAAGTTGCCTAAGATCATATCATGAGATGACATCACTTAGTCAACCGGATCAACGGATCAAATTCTAGGTGTAATCATGCATGGTCACGGTAAGCTCATCACACAAGGCATGATACCTAAGTCACATAAGACTCCACACTTTCTCTAGTGTGTAATGTTCATCACAAGAAACTCAATTTGATACTTGGCTAATCACAACGATATGAAAAAAGTTCACATATTATCTATGCAACTTCATTTGGCCTCATCGTAGCCACACATTCATGTTTGTTCAATTGTGAGCACTATTCAAGTCATTGGTATTGATAAAACAAATTGAGACTTAAATTTTCCAAAGAACAACCACATTCAAATACATACAAGAGGTGGTGAATTTTTTTTGAAAGGGTTAAAATCATTTACAATTAAAAACAGGAGCCACAAGCTCAAACATCTATTAAAAGCAGTATGAAATAACAATTTAAGCATAACGTCCCAAATATATCAACAAAATATAGTCACAAATTAAACCAAAATGTGGGCCTCACCCCGCCACAAATAAAATCAATTGTCCTCAAATACAAATAACAATCATCCAAAGGTTAAAATAAAGAAAGATACAGAGGTAGGTAAAGAAAAATCATGTCTACACAGTCGCTTCATCTGTCTGAGCATCAATCCCCGGAGTCCCCTAAGAAGATACATCAGTATCAAACTTACTAAGATTGTCCAAGTCTCTAGCTGGAAAAAAAAGGCATGTACAACTGTGTAGAGTCCACGGGCCCATAAAGGAACAATGGGATCTCGAGGAATAGTCTTCTTGCTGGAAATGGGCTTCTTGCCATTACTTCTCATCTTAAGAGGGTTTGTTTCCTTTGTATTTCTCATGAAAAAAAAATCCCTTTTTTGTCGGGGTGACATATTTCTTCCAGAAACATTTGGTCTAGCCATGTCTGCAAAGCATCGATAAAGTTAAAAAAACTTGATCACATTCACAAAAAAAAACAATTGCAGATTGGCTTACCGATCTACTCGGCTAGTCGCCTAAAAATATTGGTGAGCCTAATCAAGGATTAGCCTAAAAGTTTTGATAAGTGGGCGTTGTACAAGCCTTTCAGCGTATCAGTAACATCTTATAGCGGGCAAGAATTATTTCGCCAAAAGTTACGGTGCAACAAAGGTTCAGGGGTGCAGACAAAGGCGATCAAGAAGACTTTCGGCGAGTCACCAAGTGGCTTCAGCGAAACCAGGTTTCTCTCCAAAAGTTACAGAGGCAAACAAAACATACAACATGAAATTAAAGGCAAGATGAGGGCATTAGGCGAATCGTCGAGTAATTCAGCGAGCTCGACGTAGCTCTCCAAATGACCCAACGTGCCTATTTTCAATTCCAACTTCTCGAATTCAACCCCATAACCCCAGAAAATGAAATCAGAGCATGCACAAAACAAATTAAACCTAGACCCAACGACACTCATGCACAACCCCACAAAATTTCATCCACTTTAAGGCACAAATTTTGGGAATCAACTATTTGAAATAGGCAATCAAACATTCTAATTCTACCAGAGAGGCAAATACACATCAAAAAGATAATATCATTGCATTTGAGTACAATATTGATAACAAGAAAGAAGGGTTCGAAAACTAACCTTGATTGCTGACTAAATTAAGATTGAATCGCTAGGCAGCAACGTAATCCAAGTTTCGAGCACGAATCAATATCTAGCACATTTAGAAAATGCAAAAAATAAAATAAAATACAAGGTGGAGATGTGAGATTGGAGGACAGAAAGCGAGAAAAATTGAAAGAAGTTGAGAATTTAAATCTTTGGACCTAACAACCGTCTAGTTCTTGCCCAATCGGCGACATTATCATGTACGCTTAACCTGTTGGCGAACCGCCGAGTAGTCACTTACCTCGCTGAGTTTTACAGGACCTTCAGTAAACTTGGGAGTCCAAACGATGGTCTACGTCGGGATCGATGTCCTGTTCGGTGAGTCACCAATGATTTCCTGGACTCACCGAGTTTTAAATATTCCAATTTAAAGTTATCTTGAATCTAACGGCAGTCTAGGTCAGGCAGACCAACCTTTTTGGCGATTCTCCAACTGAACATTTCTCTCGCCAATCTCCTTCATTACAAATGCTTTCCACACTTCAGCCTACACAACCAATACATCATTATTTTTAAAACAAACATAAAGCAATAAAGAGGGTTTTGGGTTTCTCGCAAACAACGCCTTAGTTAATGTCGTGGCACGACGCAAGTCCACCTTTAAACCTCATTCTTGGGTTTGACATAGTGTCACTAGGCAACCCCTCCTGATTCAAATACGACAAAATATTGCCCATTTGGGTTTCCAACTGCTTAATCGAGACAGAATGAGAGGTTACAGTCTGGCTAAGGGTCGACACATCTTCTTTCATTTCTTTCAAAATTTTGTCTCACCCTCAAGTTTTTTGAGGATACACAAGAGCATATCCTCAGACCTTCAACCGTCCGAGTCCTTTTGGCTTTTGACGTTCTTGGGGAGGCACATACCTATCCTTCTCCCCCTCTTTCCAATAAGGATTTTGATCCCTCCATTCACAATCTCAATCTTTCCATCCTTCATCTCTATTCCAACCTTGGTTACCACCTTGCCTCGGGTAGTTGAACGATAACCACCACCTTAGTTGGCTAGGAAATTTACCTCTTCATTATACAAGGCCTCAAATTTGGATTCATTTAAATTATCATACCCGACACCCACAACATTGATACCTCGAGCACTAACTCCAATGACATTTTTAGATAAAATGTCAATTTGTGTCATGATCTTGGCCATGTTCTGGTACCTTTCTTGATATTTCTCCATCTGGTCCTTGGTCAGTTTAAATGAGAGGGGAGATACCTGATCTTTATAGGTATACTAGGTCCTGTTGATTTTGGTCATGCCATCAAAGAGGTGTGCCTCTATCACATAAGGTTGTTGCATTAAACCTCCCAGAGAAAGTTAGTCAATGACACCCTTGTTTACCGAGTCAAAGATTGGTACAAGTATTGCAGCAATACGTTGTCAGGCAAGCCATGAGTTGGGCCTTGTAACACCAGCTTCTTGAATTGCATCCAAGTCTCGTGAATTGGCTCTCCCTCCAAACGCTTCAAGCTTGGGATGTTGTCTCGAAGAGTCATCATCTTCGAAGGAGGAAAGTTTCACATTAAATGCAGTAACCAAATCCTCACACGAAGTGATTGAGTCATAAGACAACTCAGCCAGCCACTGCAAGCTTCTCCCATCGAAGAGAACGGGAACAACCTTAATGGACCGACTCTTAGGAGATATTCTTGAAAAAGAATGGTCTGCATACATACACGAAATTTCTAATATGCTCGTGGGGATCCTCACGATCCAACCCGTTGAAAAGTCCTTTTAGTTGCACGAGTTGAAACATAGTGTTCGCCATGTGGAACACTGCATTCCCGTCGGCTGGAGGTAAGCCTATGATACTAATATCACCCATGAGATGAGGGTCATTAACATCGTTGAGGTTTCTGATGTCATCATGATTGACAACATGACTGCCATTGCTACCGTATACACTCATATTTCCTACTGCAACACACAAACATGCAAACAAATACTAAAAATTAAGTTAGTTCAACTATAACCAGCTAGAATAAAATTTAACTTAACTAGAAATTTTCAAAGAACACCACTCCCCGGTAGTGGCATTATTTTGACTTGACGTATCTGGACACTTCATCCAATTCTAGGTGTCGACGATTGTTAGTCAGTAATATAACCCAACTAAGTGAGTTAGGGTCGAATCCCACATGGATTGATTACGAGAATTAACAACCAAGTACAAATCAGTTCATGTTAGTCAAAGCTAAAAACATTACGAATGAAAGCATAATGAATTTGAGAAGGTGACACAGTTGTCAATTATCAAGGGGGGGTTTGTAAGGAATTATAAACTAAAACAATAAAAATAGAGATACGAATATGGAGAAGGAATTCTTGGGATGTGATAAGAATATGGGCTAAAATAAACAACCGGGTACATGCTACTGATAGTAAATCATTGTTGATTTGTGAATAAGCTAGTGGGGGTAAATTCTCTCTTGAGAAATTTATCTCGAATCAAATCGGATTCTCTTGAACATCGATAAGCCGCAATTACGCCCAGCCTTCGCTTTATCACATTCACTCTCTCGAGCTTAATGTGTGGGAGAGAATTTAGAATTCACTCTCTCGAGATGAACTCACGTCAATCTAATAATCACATGCTATCCTTTCAGTAGTTTTGGTCTTAAGACCTCTCTCTCGAGAAAGCCAAAGACACGAGATAAAATCATATTTGAAACTATAATCCCATTAAGTTCATACACAACTACTAAACGAAAGCACATTTAAAATACAAATTAACTATTAATAAGCAAGATCCAACAGTAAATTCAACCAATATCACATAATCACACCCCATTGGGATTTTAGCTAGACATACTAAAGAGGTTGAAATCGATAACAAAAAGTGTTTTCATCAATTGGGTACGATAGAAAATGTCTTTACACAGGTCTACGATAAAGATTCTTTATACCCACTTCCAATTTCTTGGAGTTGGAAACCTTCAAGTCTTCAAAGCTTAGGAACAATGTCTCTCAAAAACTCTAAGAATTTAAAACTAAATTTTTTCTTTCTTAATACACACAGTTTGAATAATAAAAATATGTCGAGTATTTGTAGTTTTCAAAAATTCGTGTTGCGAAGGATCACTCGGCGCAGTTAGTCGGGATCACTGGTCAACTCGGTGATCTTCCCTTTGGTATATTCCATCGTTGTCTTGCTTTAGCCTTCAGTATCTTCGCGTTCTGGATCATTGGGCTATCTTGTACTGCTTCGTGGAACTGCTCGGTGAAACGTCGACTGCTTTTTTTCATTGACAACTTGATTCTTTCTATCAGGGTTCAACACACTGGAACACTAGGCGAGAATAAGGCCATTTGGTGACTCACCTAATGGATAAGGCGATCCTTAGGTCGTCTTTTCTTCATTTTTTCAACTGCCTTGTTCTTTTTTGCTTAATTGCGTCCATGCTTTGTCTTCAAGTCTAAATACCTGGAACTTAAGATTTTCCATCAGAGACAAAATATGCATTGAAGGGCACTAAATCTACCAAAATATAGCCCTAGATTTGGACTCATTAATGTTTCCGCTTATAAGTTATACTCTGTTCTTTTAGTATCAATGATATTGAATGGGACTATTATCTTGTTTTCTTTCAATTCTTATTATTGCTTATGTCAAGGGGCTTGTTTTGGTCTCTTGGGACTCTATTCTCCATATAACGTCTAGGGTGTAGCTTGGATCGTGACAAAAAGTTAATGTTATGTTTGATGTTTGGAGACAGACTATAAAGTCCATAGGGTTCAAGTTGAGCAGGATCATAATAGAATATTTGGTGGACAAATTTAGTGTTGCATTTGATGAAGCGTACGCAGAAGTAAGATTTTCCACAAAACTATTCCCAAGAGATAAATTTGAAGTATCTTGGGTTTGTACTCAAGGGTGGTAGTGACAGCAATGATAATGTCACATATCGTATTAGGGTGACATGGATAAAATAGAGGCTTGCCTCTAGAGTCTTGTGTGATAATAAGGTTTCACGTAAAATAAAAGGTAAATTCTACAAAGTTGTGGTTTGACTGTCCTTGTTGTATGGGGTGAAGTGTTGGCCAATAAAAACTTACATGTTCATAAGATGCATATTGCGAAGATGGAGATGTTGAGATGGATGTGTGGGCATAGTAGGAGTGAAAAGATCAGAAATTAGGCTATTCGGGTGAAGGTTGGGGCCATTGTGGTGGAGAAGATTAGATAAGCAAGACTGAGATGGTTTGGACATGTGTAAAGGAGGTATGTTGATGCCCTAGTGAGAAGGTCATGTGTGTGCCTGGCTAGAGGGGGCACGCAGAGGGGTACAATTAGGCCAAAAAAGCAATCGAGAGATGTGATTAGACAAAACATGGTGTAGCTTCATATTATCGAGGAAGTAACTCTAGCATAGGAAGGGGTGTAGGTAGTGTATTATGGTAGACGGTTAGTAGGCGGTTATTGTCTTGTCGTGCATAGGCTTGTTAGTTTCCTTCATTGTATTTGTCATGCCCTTGTGTTCTTGTAATATGTTATTTATTGTGTTTTGATTATCACACTATTTTGTTATTGCTATTGTTTCTTCTTGTAGACTTTACCCTACCCGGCTTATTAACGGCTATACTTTTTTCATTATTTTCTTCTTCTTTTACTTGGATTTAATGTACTTGAGTCGAGTGTCTTTCCAACACAGACTTTACATCTCTACGAAAGTAGTGATAAGGTGTGCTTACATTCTATCCTCATTGGTCCATATTTAGGGGGATTTTATTGAATATGTTATTATTGTTTTAAGTCAATAAAGAGTTAAATGTCACGGACTTAGAGTAGTGATAACGTGTGCACACATGACATAAGTCTCAATAAATAATGTCAGCTACAAAGTTATATTATGTTGTATTTAAGTCATGTACAAAGATTATACAATGTGGAATACTTGTAAGCACATGCAGAGAAGTGCAAAATTACCGTTGCTTGACTACCGGATAGTACGTGAAGAAAACGTTAATGCCACATTATTCAATAGTCTATAATTGAAAAGCAAACAGTCTCTACGACTTACATTTATAACAAGTCGTCATAGTCAATTATTTAAAAAAAAAGTTGTCACAGTCTTCTTCTTTTTCCCATTTACCTCTACAATTGATAGAAAAAAAAAGTTGTCACTAATTTTAGAATTGAAGATGAACAACATTCTCTTGTGTAATCAAGAATAGTGATTAAGACATAAAAGGGTCTTGTGATATTTCATTTTTTGCTTTTTTCCATAAAAGAAGCATTATATCACTTTTATGTCTCCTCTTTGGGTGGAAAGATCAACTTTGAGATGCCTCTTTCTTTAATTTAAATTAAAGAAAAGGAAGATGTCAATGCATAACATAATGGATTATTTACTTCATCAACAACTAATACTATAAGCACCATAAATATAGTAGTAAAGTAGACGATTGAGTAGGTAGGATCTAGTAATTAATACCACACCACACCTATCTTGCATCTCAAAACAAGATCTGTACCCGACTAATACTATTACATTTATAAAAAGTCAATTAATAGAAATATGAAGAGCATTTTTCACTTAATCATAACTAGATAACGCACTCTTAAAAATGCTTAATTGAGGCCTTTTATGTTAATCTTTGTCCTTTTCCGTACTTATAATAGGTCATCTTCTCCACGTACGTTTGCAATTCGAAAAAGGAAAGAAAAAGAAACTAGTAATTCTACCCCAAAAAAAACAGACAAAACAACATATTTAGTGTAATTTTATAAGTGAAATCTAAAAAAGATAATGTTTACGTAGACATATTATTTCATTGTGAACATAGAGAAGCAGTTTCCAATAAACAACAGCTTAAGTAAGGCCTACAAAAAATCACATATGCAAAGCAATTAGGGGTGGTAGCTGGATAGAGTTATACATGTATTAGTAATATAGGTATTAGTTATATAAGAGTATTAATAATGTGGTATTAGTTATACAAGTATTAGTAACATGAATATTAGTTATGCAAGTGTTAACTATGCAAAGTTTAATAATATGTAGTTTAGTTATGCATAAATTATTCCTTTGGGTGTTGTTTTTTAATATTAAAAATTAATAAAATTATATATTTTTTAGTACAACAGTTTTTCTTTTAATTATACTGTTTTCTTCTTTGACTTTCTATTTAAATTAAAATATTTCTTTAATTAGGTAGAAGAAGAAAGTAGTAAGTGGGAGTGATAAGGGTGATTTTGTCATTTTAATTTTTTATCCATGTATTTGTTAACGTATTAATTATTCCATCTTTCTACCCTCATATTACTCCTTCCGTCCACTATTTTTTGTCATGATTTTTATTTTTAGAGTTAAACCATAAGAATTTGATTAATATCTTAAGATGTATTTTTTCATCATATTGATATGCAAAAATTTGGAATTTGTAGTACTTTTCATATAGTTTTTGAATATCTAAATTTTTTTGTTCAAAATATCAAATTAATGTAATCTAAATTAATTTTAAAAATTAGTCAAATTGACTTTTGAAGAGCGCAATATGACAAATAAAAGTGAACGAAGGGAGTAATTTTATACATAAATAACTTTTTTTTGTATCCACCTACCAAACATTATATTAGTTATATATATAAATAACTTTTTTCTGATCTACCTATTAAATAACGTATAAATTATATAGACTCTAATATATGAATAAAGTTTGTTTTATCTGGCTACCAAATGAGCCCTTATAGTAACAAAAAATAAAAAAAAAAGTGATATTGCTAAAGTTACTACGAGAAAGAATCAACTTCAACTGAAATAGAAAGCGCAAATGAAATGGAAGATTTGCCCTGTACATGCCATTTGAATGAACTTGCATTTAGGGTAGTTTTTGGAAAGATTAAAAAGTATTTTTAAAGTACTTATTTCTAAGTAAAAAGAAGTTTTAAAAAATAAATTAAAAGGTAAATATTATATTCGATTTTTTACTTTTAATTTATAAGTTATTTTATAAATATAAGTCCATCCAAACAATATCTTCCCCTCGAGTCGGTCGCTGAAATCAAATTATGTCCTAACATACGCTTGTACCTCTAAACTTCATGTCCCAGTGTCAGAAAATCCTTTTTTGATACACATGAAAACATTTCTTTCATAAATTTAAAATTATACTACAAAGAACATGAAGTTTTAGTTTGCATACATTAGATAAAGAAGAACATTATTATTACAAAATGTATATAATCAAACATAAATTTGGAGTAGCACTAATTAAACAGTCGTTATTACATCGACGAAACTGAAGATCGAGGAAGAAACTTGAACCACATGTAAATTAAAGCTGCAAAAGCAAAACCCCAATCAAGAACAAAAAGGCAAAAAAAGTAGTTTCAGTTTTCAAAATCGTTGAAGATCCTCCAGTTTCATTTCCACTTTGTCCAGCACTAGTAGAAGAAGCAGCAGCATTTGTTTTATTATCAGCCGAAGTAGCCAAATCTAAAATCCCTTTAGATTTCAAATTATCAGGTTCAAACTTATGTATCGCAGGCCTTCCATCAGTCACCGCTGATCCAACCTGCCAAACCTGATTCACTGTCTTCGTATTGGGCGGCAACTCCAGAGTAGCAAAGATTTTCATCATCCCATCAGCTGACTCTGCTTTTGAATCCACAACATTGTACATAAGTTTAGACTCTGTAATTGATTTGTAAGAAGTAAGATTGTAAGTCTTAACCGTCATAACCCCTTTAGAATCTTTGAATGCGATAAATGATTGTGTTCCAATCATAGCTGGTGCAACAGGGTTAATTCCCCAAGCAATCCATCCATCAGGTGAAGCTGGAGATGCGAGGAAAGCGACAGAAAGAGTAGATTTAGCCGGATCGAATGTCCAATGAAGGAAAGATTTGAGAGAAGGTAGATCAGTGCAATTTGTGAAACGAGTGTTGGATGAGAAAGTTTGAGAAGAACATGTGAGAGAGGTGGAAGGGGAAATATGGAAGAGAAGAACAAGTAAAAAGGTGAAGAAAAGGTTAACAAAATGAGATGCCATTTTTGAGGAGCGTTGAAAGAAAGAGTGTTAAGAAGATATTTTGGGATATTGGACTGATTTTATTTATAGGGAATTTGGGGATCCCATTATCTGCTGCACCACATGATAGGATGGATGGAAGGGAATACGAAGGACACAAGTGGATATGACACCAACATGTATACAAATTAAAATTCTTTTATTTTCGTCTTAACTTTCCACGATTTAATTAATTTCTGTATCTACATCATCTCAAATTAAACAACATCATGTGACTAAATTCCTCGAGCAAATGCACATTCTCCTTTGCTTTTTGTATTCTTTTATTTAGTAATATACTTTTTTTTTTTATCTTTTATATCTCTTTACCGAGACGTCTACCTTTTTGTTAGCTCCTTCAATGATTCAAATCTACAGTGTTAAGATTGGAGAAAGAAAAATATTTACCAGATGAATAACCTCTCTTCGCTATTTATTACTCCAATTTTTCATGGCTCTTGTTCAAGTTATTTTTTGATCTCCGCATAGGGAGGAAAAGTGTTACCCACTATGAGTTTTATTATTGTCAAAACACCAACATGAAAATGCTAGTAAGTGATAAAGATATCACATTCATCTCATCATATATTTTAGTTATCAAAATTTGCTTGTAAAGGAGATTTCAAGATTTAAAAAAATGAATAATCCTTATTTTGGGGTCTGCCAATGGGTGGTTTTTTACCGCAATCGTGATTATTGCAAACACAGACACTGCACCAAAAACAACATAGGCCAAAACTTTGTATGGGTTACGCTCCTCTCGAACTTCTCCTCACAATTCTAAGTGGAATGCCCTGTGTAGAATTGTGGACCCTAATGTTTATCCTTTGACCATGGACAAAGTCACATCTACAAAAAGCAAACAACTAAAATTAGGGTAGAACTAGACTTAGTCAAACCCAAAATAAGGGAGTTCATAGTTAGGATTAGGAATATAGAAGGAGGTTTAGAAAGGTTTACTCAGAAGGTAGAATATGAAGACCTACCAGAATTATGCAGCCATAGCATGATGAAGGGAAACTCAAATAAAAATGTGGAATTGTGCTACAGAAGTGTCACGCCCTGAGCCTACACCCTGGACGGAATTGGCATTCGAGAACCATTGTTGGCCCCAAGCGAACCCTTGGCCTGGCTAATTACTACTCAGCGGAAGACTTTACTCAATAAAGATAAATCCATTGTAAAGGAAACATTCAATTGGCCAATAAGACAAACACCAATCTCAACGTAACAGATTAAAAATATAAAGACAAATGAACTAACTAGCTGTCTATGAAGCCTCTAAATTGTAAGGGGTGTTAGGACAAGACCTCCAATCATCCAAACAATTGAAAATACTAAAGCAATGTAAATAGGGATACTCCAGAAAGTAAGGAGGCTCACCAACTGATGACTTTGAGTGCTCGACTTTAACAACAAGGCATTGGGTGTTGATCCTGGTTACCTGTATCTATATCATAAAACTATGCAAGCCAAATGACATTAGTACATTGAATGTACGAGCATGCGAGGGAAATTCTAAACAAAACATATGCTTGAATGGGAATCTGAAAGAAACACTTACCTCAACTTTGCTCAAACCCATGGATACTCAACTCAGATGCAGAATTAAACAAGATTAAAGATGTGGTTTATATGAAGCATTTAAAACAGTAAGAAACAACTCAATATACATATATATAACACAGTAATATAACTCTGTGGGAATTTCTCTAACCGACAACCATCACTATGTGTTATGTGATGATACATCGTCTCGCCCACGTTGTCAGTACTGTCATATAATTTATTGGGATATAGAACGCCTCAACTAAATAGATCTAGTAGTCTATGCTAAAAAGCACTAAGAAATAATCTAAAAAATATAACCCGTTTCTACCCACCTTGGCTACATGGTTTATGGAGACATTTAGTTGTTATGAAATCGTCCCCACATCTGTGCTCAATACTACTCCCAAAATACTCAACGCATATGTTTAAAAACAAAAACTCTTTTGTGGTTTGAGACAATTACTCAAAAACAAGCTCAAAGGCTCTCTCGGAAATCAGTATTTCTTCTTTTCGAATACTTAGTTCTCATATACTCTTTTTGAAGAAATGAACTTCATTTGTTACTCTTACTTAACTCAAAACTCAAGTCTTAAACAAGATTAAAACGTTTATAAAGGCTTCTTGAAAGGGTTCTAAGAACTTTCTAGACTTGACTCTTAACTTTCCTTAAATTAGAATTTATGAATTCAAGGTTATGATTCATTTTTATGTGTGATAGTGAAGTTCCTATTCATGATCGAGAAGGACACGTTCGCGATCGAAAAGGACTTGTTCGCGATCGCGACTTTGCATAAGCGAAGGCTCGTTCACTTTTGTGATGCCAGAGATTTTGACAGGGTTTGCTTAAGTGACCTTCGGGTCATTTTGTGTGATACGTGGAAGGGTTTTGCCTTCAAATTTCGAAGTTAATCTCCATTTCACCATTTTTTGAACTTTAGAAATACTTCGTGGCAAATTTTTTGAAATATTTACGATGCTAAATCAATTGGATAAGTATTCTTCATCCTGAACCTCCATTTTTCATTGATTAATTATGAATTTCAACATCAAAATATGAGGGGTTTATTGGTAAATGGTGAGGTTTTAAGAAACCATGTTCTTAACTAAAATGGAGTTTGTGAACTAATTTCAAGTCCTATTACGAAATGATTTTCCCTGATGAGTTCCTAAAGCCTTGAATAATGTTTTTAAGTATTAAATTTCTGATTCAAACCTTAATTTTTTAGAATTAGGTATTGTGTCGATTGACTCACCTTTCAAGGAAATTGTTGTGGGTACTGTTGTTTCCAGAATGTAATTGTGAATACCTGATTATTTAGATTGTTTGACTTTAAAAGTTATTCAGAAAGGGGAGATTCAATTATTAGAGTGATAGTTGATTGATTTAAGGCAAGTGATTTCTTAAACCTTGTATCCTAGTTGAGTTTGTATGCTTCCTTCGTTGATTGTGTGTTGGGAGTAATGGAGAGTAGGTGAAGGGTGTAAATTTTCCATTTGTTATATTGAAATGAATAAAAAAGAGGTTTAAATAAAAAGGGCTATTTGATGAACATGATAATAAGAATTGCCTCATTGTAACCCTTGTTGGTTGATTGATGAAATGCTCAAAAGCATGACTGTGGACTTGAATTTTTTGATTTGTTGTCTCTTCTATGTGGTTTGGTATTGCTTATATGCATTTGTTATGTATATATTGATAAGGCATGTGATAAGTTATTATGTCGAGCTCATTGTTGGTGAGTGTTATTATGTCGAGGTCTTTATCGGCGAGTGTTATAAAGTCGATGAGAAATATTTTCGACTAGTGATGTGATATAAAATCAATGGAACATGGTTTCGACTAGTGATGTGATATAAATTCGATGGGAAATAGTTTTTCCTAGTGATATCATGACGATGAGAAATGGTTATAACAAGAGATTGATTATTGTGACTTCATGCATGATTGACTTACTTGTGTATGTGATTGATATACTTTTTATTGAGATTGACTTATTCGATTTGTTGATTGTTGAATTGTGCGGTTGAACTGTTAATATTGGGCAATGTGAGCCGTGTATTTTAGAATTGCTAGCTTGGGTTGATTCCTTGTGGAAGTTGTAGTTTGAGGAGGTTCGATTTGAGAGTCAAATGTATTCGTTTTCTAGCTAGTTGCTTTGTTCTATAAGTTGTTTATTGGGTATTGTATTTTTGGTACTCACCCCTTACTTCTACACTTATGTAGGTTCTGAACCCATACCTATGTGATCTCTTTCTGCTTCTTCGATCTGAAAGCTTTTCAAGGACTTGAAATGGTAGTTTCTTACTATTTGACGGACCTTTTTTTCCTTTTCTTATACTTTATTTAGTTTGAGAAACAAAGATCGAGACTTGTATTTATTTTTTAATTCCACAGTTATGTATTTAATAGTTTGAATAAGTTTTCTAGTTTATCTTGTTCTTATTTTTTTTACCATCCTTGCATTTCTTTCTTTTCGTTTGGGTTGAGACTAAATTGTCTTGGTGAGAATAGAAAAGTGTCCTCAAGTTCATTTTTGGGTCATAAGGTATCAGAGCTTCAGGACCATAGGTATAACATATATACAAGACAAATCTAAGTAAAGTCTTGAGGATCGATACAGAGATGTCTATACTTATCTTCAAGAGGATACAAAAATTGTTAGGAAACTTCCTTTTATCCATCCTTACTTATCGTGTGTGGTTACCTTCGCTAGTGTTGAGTAACCGTGTGTTGTTTTGAGAGATGTCGAGGACCAGAGATTCTGTTTCTCGTGGTAGAGGGGAGGCAGTCCCCGAGCCTATTATTGAGGCCCCAACTAGGGGTAGAGGTAGGGCTCGAGCTACAAATCATGCTCATGGAGTAGCACCAGCTAGAGGTTGTGCCCGTGAAATGCCACCAGCCAGAGTTAGAGTTTAAGAGGTTTCCCCTGAGCCACAAGTTAAGGTTGCTACGGACCAGGTTCCTACCAAGTTTGGAGCTCCTACTTTTTTGAGGATGTTAGGTGTGTTGGGAGAACTTTTCTTACGGTGGTGCGACTGATGCACAACAATTTTCTCAAATGATGGTAGGGGCTCAGAGCCTGGGTAAGCAATAAACTCCAGATATTCATGTTCAGGTGGGTCAGCCACCAGTGGTTCCCGCACCGGCGGTTGGTTCACAAATAGCTCCCGAAGTTTTCTCTTACAACGACTGGTTAGTAGTGTTATAAGAGATTTCAGAAGATGAAACCACCCATATTTAAGGTGGTGAGAGAGAGGATGCTCATGAGTTTTTTACCTTTTTGTCATGAGACGCTTGGGGCTGTAGGTATGGTGGATCCTCACGGTGTTCAATTTCTTTTCCTTCAGTTTCGTCATCACGCTAAAGAGTGGTGGAAGACTTTTGTGAGGTCTAGACCAGTTGGATCTCCGCTGGCAGAGTTGGATGTGTTTTTTAGTGTTTTACAGGACCACTTCATTCCTTAAAGTGTGAGAGAATTTAGAGCTTTGTTTAGGGCAGATTGTTTGTGACTGAGTATGAGGACCATTTCTTTGAGCTTTTTATGTATGTTTTGACTATTGTTTTGGATAAGGTAGAGAGACTTCGTCAATTTGTGTTCACGATAACTAGTGAAGGGGCTTCCTTCTAGTTCATTGTGAGCACCACCAAAGAGGCAAAGTCGATGGTCTCAGAGGAGTTTGGAGAGCCCAAGAAGGCCCGTTATTGTGGTAAGTTTCTAGTACCTCATTTGAAGGTAGAGGTTCACATAGAAGTAGTAGATCTTTTCAGTGTCGTGGATCGATTCATGCTTCGATGCCAACAATTGAGAGTGGGCAGTCAGCCTGAGGTTCTTATAGTTCTAGCTGAGGTGGCCATGGTAGTTCATCTAGTTCACAGTAGAGGTTAGCAATCTTACTTTACTTGTGGGGATCCAGGTCATATGATGTGACAGTTCCCTCTTCAGACTCATTCATGACCTCAAAATTGTTTTATATGCTCCAGCAAGGGATTCAACGCCTTTAGACAGGGTTCGAGGTAAAGTTCAAACTGGTAGAGGTACTCCAGCTCCATAGAGTGGAGTTAGAGTACCTACAGGTTGCAAGCGGCCAAGATGGCCACTGTTATGTTTTTCCAAGAATGCATGAGGCTAGACTTTTGATATTGCAACCACAAGTATCGTACAATTTTCCATATACATTCGTCTGTGTTGTTTGACCCGGGATGTACTTTCTCATATTTATCTACCTATTTTTTTGTTGGATCTGATATATTGTTTGATTGCATGTCTGTGCCTATTCATGTTTCTATATTAGTGGGTGAATTTTTAGTTGTGGATCGAGTGTATAGATCTTATCTTGTTTTTTTGGTCGGGTCTGATACTTGGGCAGACCTGATCATTTTGGGAATGGTATACTTTGACATTATCCTCGGTATGGATTGGATTTCTCTGTATCATACTATTCTTGATTGTTATGCTAAGACAGTGACCTTAGCGATATTGGGTGTCGCAGAGTTGAATAGATGGGTGCTAGTGGTTCCTACCCAGCAAAGTTATCTCCTTCTGAGAGCTTAGAGATTGGTTGATAGAGGGTGTTCATCCTACTTGGCTTTCATTCGAGATACTAGTGTTGAGCCACCTCCCATGGATTCTATGCTCATAGTTTAAGAGTTTACAAATGTATGTCATGATGATCTTCCATGTGTTCCTATGGTTAAGGATATTGATTTTTCTATAGACTTGGAGTCGAGCTCCAAGCCCATATTTATTCCTCATTATCGTATGGCTCTAGCTAAGTTGAAGTGATTGAAGGATCAATTGCGGGATTTGTTGAGTAAGGGGTTTATTCTCCCTGGTGTTTCTCCATAGAGTGTTGTAGTGTTGTTTGTGAGAAACAAAGATGGATCCATGAAGATGTGTATTGACTATCGACAGTTGAAAAAAGTGGCAGCGAAGAGCACATATCATCTTCCTCTTATTGATGATTTATTTAATCAACTTCAATGTGCATCCTTGTTTTCTAAAGATTGACATGAGATCCGGTTATCATCAATTGACTATTAGTGCATAAGACATCCTTATGACAACTTGAAAGACTCGTTATGGTCACTATGAGTTTTTTGTGATTTTCTTCGGTTTGACTAACGCCCTTGCAACGTTCAAGGAGTTGATGAATTGGTTGTTCTGACTTTATCTTTATTTTTTGTGATAGTATTCATTGACGACATCTTGGTGTACTCCGTGACCGAGAAGGATTATGATTAACATTTGAGCATTGTACTCTAGATATTGAGGAAAGAGAAATTTTATGCCAAGTTCTCAATGTGCGAGTTTTAACTTGATTCTGTAGCATTTTTTCGACATGTGGTATCCAAGAAAGGTATTCAAGTAGATTCAGTCAAGATTGAGGCAGTGAGGAGTTGGACAATACCTACATCAATTACTGAGGTCCGGAGTTTTATGGGACTTACAAGTTATTACCAATGATTTTTTTAGAGCTTCTCTACCATTGCATCTCCTTTGACCAAATTGAATCAACAGAGTGTGAGTTTCTAGTGGTCTAATGAGTGTCACGAGAGATCTCAAAGGCTCAAGACATTGTTGACTTTGTCTCTTATTTGACTTTACCCGAGGAAGGTGTGGACTTCACCGTGTGTTGTGATGCAGATTGGGTGGTGTTCTTGTGTAAAAAGTCAAGGTGATTGGCTGATTGTCTATGCCTCTAGACAGTTGAAGACCAATGAGAGGAACTACCCTACCCATGATTTGGAGTTTGAAGTCGTAGTGTTTGTGCTTAAGATATGGAGATATTATCAATATGGAGTTCATGGTGAGTTCTTTACAGACCATCAGAGTCTTCAATATATCTTCCATTATAGAGATCTGAAATTGAGGTAGAGTAGATGGCTTGAGCTACTAAAGGACTATGACATAACTATCTTATATCATCTAGGGAAGGCTAATGTAATGGCTGATACTTTGAGTAGGTTGACTTATAGCGTGAGAAGTCTTGCCGCTATTAGTGTGGTGGAGATATCATTGGCTAGATATGTTTAGAGGTTAGCCAAAAGTCTCATCCAGTTACGGATTTTTGAAGAGATAGGAAGCTTGATTGCTTTCATTGAGGGGGCAGGTGATTTGGTTGCTTTCATTGAGGATCGTTGATCCTTAGTTTAGCATATTCGTGAGTGCCAATTTGGTGACGAAGAGTTATATCTCATTCGAGACATAGTGATGAGAGGGGAAGCCAAGACTTTTGACTTTAATTTTGATTGTGTCTTATGGATTGGAGGCAAGATTTGTGTGCCTACGGGGGTGATTTTATTAGGATGATTCTTGAGGAGGCTCATTGTTCACGATATTCAATCCACCTCAGTATGGCAAAGATGTATCATGACTTGAGCTATCACTATTCGTGGTGTAGTATGAAGATAAATGTTTCAGATTTTATTTTGAGGCGTTTGACTTGTCAAAAGGTCAAGTGTGAGAACCAACAACCTGGAGGTATATCTATTCCTACTTGGAAGTGGGAGAAAATCACTTGGAACTTTGTTGTGTGACTACCTACCACTGTGAGTGGTTAGGACTCTATTTGGGTGGTTGTTGATAGGTTGACCAAGTCTGCCCGTTTCATCTCGATTCGTGTGAAGTATACAGCGGATAAGTTAACCAAGCTTTAGGTTCATTGTTCACCATTCATTTATAGAAGGCTTTATAGTATGGTTTAGAAACTCGGCTAGATAAAAGTATAACTTTTCATCCTCAGATTTATGGTCGGTGCAATCGAATAATTTAGGTGTTGGAATACATGCTCCAAGCTTGTGTGGTTGATTTTGGTGCTAGATGGGATCGATATTTGCCCTTAACAGAGTTTTCCTATAACAATAGTTGTCATATCAGCATCCATATGGCCCCCTTTGAGGCATTTTATGGCAAATAATGTAGATCTCCAATCAGATGGTTTGATTCAACTGAGATAGACTCATTGGATACAAACTTGCATAGAATGTTATGGAGCAGGATCATATGATCCAGGGTAGACTGTTGACAACCCAGGGTCGATAGAAAGGTTATGTAGATCGAAGAGATCGAACCCTAATATTCATAGAGGGTGATCATTTTGGCTTTGAGTGTCACCCATAAAGGGTCTAATGAAGTTCAGAAAAAAGTTCAAGCTTAGCCCTAGATTCATTAGACCGTTTGAGATTTTGAGTCATGTGCGAGAGGTGGCCTATAAGTTGGACTTGTCACCTAGCTTGTCAGTTGTGCATCCCTTATTCTATGTCTTGATGCTTTGAATGTACATGTTGGATGAGTTCCATGTACTTTCCCTTGATTTAGTTCAGTTCGTTCCAAAATTATCTTTTGAGGGGTAGAACATAGACACCTTGGACAGGAGGTTCGGAAGCTTAGGACCAAAGAGATTACTTTAGAGAAGGTGCAGTGAAAGCATCATTCAGTTGGTAAAGTGACTTAGGAGACAGAGTCAAATATGTGTGTTAGAATCCTCAGCTTTTTGAAGCTTCAGGTACTTTATTTTGCTTTATGTGTGAGGATGAACATGGTTTTTAGTGGTGAATAATGTAATGACTGAGTCGGTCATTTTTGGAAAGTTTAGTAAATTTACGTTTTACCCCTCCCAATGTCAATCACGAGTGTTTTTAAGATTGAGTTTGAAAAGTTAGTTTTGGAACTTTGAGTTAAAGTTTATAATTTAATAAGTTCGTGAGTTTTAAAGGCTGTTAAGTAAGTAGATTTTAGTGTCTTTTGGATCGAGTTCAGAATAGAATTCTGATAATTTCATCAATCCCGAAATGTGATATATAATCTGTGACAGTTGTCAGTTTTAGTTTTCAAGGTTTTTTAGGATTTGAGGTCCAATTTTTTGTGAAATTATGAAATTTTAGCCTTTGGATTGACTTTGGTCAATATTTAATGTTTTGGTGCTTGGATCGAAATTTCATGAGTTCCGTCAAATTCGAGAGATGATTTTAGGCGTAGGTGAGGTCTTTATTAGTTTTTGAGAGGTCTCGAAATTATTTTAGCCTTTTTATGTGTAAGTTAATTTCTTGTGGTTTTCACATATGTCGAGTCAAAGAGACCTCAATTTGTGTTTTGACGGTTCCATTGAGTCGAAAACGTTGAGTATAATTGAGCATACATATGTGGATTGTGTGTGGAGGATTCTGAATGAATATCAAATGTCCTTTCAATGTTTTGATAGTTGACTAAATTTTTCTGGCACTTGAATCTGGTGTCTATCGCGATTGCGAGGAGGAGCTCGCTTTCATGAGGCTGTTTTTGTGAGATGTTGTTAGGTTTCGCAAAGGGTCAAATTTCCGTGATCTTTGCGATTGCGAAGGACCTGTTCGTCATCGTGAACTTTGCAGAAATAAAGGCTCGTTCATTTTCTGATGCTTGAGATTTTAGTGGGGTTCACTTAAGTGAACCCAAGGTTTCTTGTGCGATTCCTGGGATGGTTTTGGCCTGCGAATTTCGGGGTTAAGCCCAATTTCACCATTTTTGAACTTGGGAATCCCATGGTAGCAATTTTGAAGGATTTTCTATGCTAGATAAGTTGGATAAGTATTTTTGATCCTAAATCTTCATTTTGCATTGATTAATTATGAGTTTTAACATAAAATATGAGGTTTGATTGGTGAATGATGAGGTTTTTCGAGAAATCAAGTTCTTCACTAAATGGAGTTTGTGAATTGATTTCAAGTCCTATTTTGGAATGATTTTTCCTAATGAGTTTCTAAAGCCTTGAGTTATGTTTTCAAGTATTAAATTTTAGATTCAAACCTTAATTTATAGAAATTGGATATTGTGTTGATTGATCCTCCTTTCAAGGAATTGTTGTGGGCGTTATTATTTCTGAAAAGTGATTGTGAATACTTGATTAATTAGATTGTTGTTAATTGATTTAAGGAAAGTAGCTTCCTAAACCTTGTCTCCTAGTTGAATTTGTATGCTTCCTTCGTTGATTGTGAGTTGTGAGTAATGAATATGAAGTGAAGGGTGTAAATTGTCCACTTGTTATATCAAACTAAACAAAAAGAGATTGAAATGAAAAAGGTTATGTGATGAACATGATGATGTGAATTGCCTTATCGTGATCCTTGTTGATTGATTGATGAAATGTTTGAAAGTTTGATTGTGGACTTGAATTTTATGATTTGTTTTCTCTTCCATGTGGTGTGATATTGCTTGTATGCATTGATTGTAAACACTGTGATAGGATATGTGTTTGAGTTAATATGTCAAGGTCTTTGCTGGCGAGTGTTGTAAAATCGATGGAAATGGATTCGTTAGTGATGTGATATAAAGCTGATGGAAAATGGTTCCGCCTAGTGATATATTGTGCCGATGGGAAATGGTTCTAGTAAGAGATTGATCATTGTGAGTTGATGCACTTGATGTTTATGCTTAAGTTACTTGTGGATTGTGATTGATGTACATTTTGTGTGTAACTGAACTACTTGTCATTGAGATTGACTTATTCAATTTGCTTATTATTAAATTGTGAAGGCGGAACTCTGAATATAGGACCTTGTGAGCCATTTATTGTAGAATTGCTAAGTTGAACCGATTTTTGTGTAGGTTGTAGTTTGAGGAGGTTCGGTTAGAGAGTACGGGATATTTATTTTTTAGCTAGTTGCTTTGTTTAGTAGGTTTCTTGTTGGATACCGTGTTGTTTGTACTCACCCCCTTGTTTCTATACTTGTGTAGATTCCGAGCCCGAACCTATGTGATCTCTTTCTCTTTCTTCAATCTCGAGGCTTGTCAAGGACTTGAAGAGGTAGTTGTTAACCATCCGGCGGACCTTTTTTTTTTCTTTTTTTATACTTTGTTCTATTTGAGAAACAAAGATTGAGATTTGTATTGATTTCTTAGTTCTGCACTTATGTATTTAAGGATTGTTTGGTAGATGTATAAAAACAATGCTAAATACGGTGTATTAGCAATGATTGCATTAATAGTGCTTGTGTTGGTTATGCTTGCATTAGTTATACATAGATTACTTCTCATGCATTCTTTGATTTGGTGTATTGAAAATAGTATGCATTGAACAAAAATATTTATTTACAAAAATGTCCTCCACAACTATGGTGAAAAAAATGTTAAAAAAAGGATTTTGAGGGACAATTGTATCTTTAAAATGCTAACGCATGCATTAAATCCCTTTGCATTTCTAATACCTATATATTCACGGTATTAGTAATACACTCCCCAATACACAAATAGAGTGTACAACTAACACAAGCAATAGTTATACATAGTATGAAAAAGGCACCAAACAAAGTATTACTAATACATAAAATTAATGCTTGCATTAATTTTGTTAATACACTCTACCAAACGATAATGTTTTGTACACGTGACAAACAGATTTTGATGATTTAAATACAAGATTAAATTTTCTATTTTATCTTGTTCTTGTTTTCCCCCCCGCATTTCTTTCTTTTCATTTAGGTTGAGGCTAACTTGCCTTTTCGGGAATAGACAAGTGTCATCACATCCATTTTGAATTGTAAGACATAAAAGCATCACTTTTTCATAATATATAGAGGGTAAATTTTTTAATTTTAAAATTCAAAAAAGTTGAAATTGATTCATATTACAAGGATAGTTATCTAGTACTCCCTCTATTCCATTTTATATGTTGTTTTTTGTTTTTTTTTATTTGCATTAAGAAATAATGTAACTTTACTCTTCTATCCTTATTAAATGTTTTCTTAAGTCAATTTTATAATAAATGATGAGTACATTTTCAAGATTAATTAACTAATCTATCAAGGGTATAATAGGTAAAAATGGTAATTTATACATAAATTTTATAAAATGACAAGTATTCTGGTCCATTTATTTATAGTAACTATAAAATGAGACTGGGGGAGTATAATTAACTTCAAAGATAGAAAGAAATCATACTCCCTCCGTTCCATTTTATATGTCATCCTTTTTATAAATAGTTGGTTCATAATACTTGTCATTCCATAAAATCAATGCATAAATTATCTTATTGTTCTTTCTTTACCCTTGTGAGTTATCAGCCTTAAAATATACATTTGACCAACTTAGAAAAATTAAGTAAATCATTCATGTTCATTGGTCAAATTACTTACATAATAATTCATATTCATTGATTGAAAACTTGAGTTCCAAAAAATAAATAAGGATAGAAGAGTAAAACTACACCATTTCTCAACACAAGTGTAAAGTAAAAAAATAACATATAAAATAGAACAAAAAAGTAATTATTTTTATATCTTAGAATTTAATGAAAGGGAAAGATTTAAAGAATGCGATGCAAGTTGATTAAATTCTTGCTCATCGGATGACGACAGTGAAACTTAAACATTTATATTAAAGGTTGTCACGTGACTTCTGAGAATATTGCTATGCGTGATATTTTGAGCGGATAAAAGTTAGTGCGAGTTATATTTGATAGACTATATAGGAGCTTGTGCAATATATATTATTTTTTGTTTTTCAATTGATGTGATATTCAATTAAATTTGGAGAATTAGTCAATTTATACATTGTTTTTTGAAAATAAATATAAATAAATAAAATACAAATTAATTTAAACATAAACAATATTTTCTCTGTTCAATTTATGTGATATATTTTGAATTTTGAGATTTAAATAAATTTATTTTTTATCATGATTTTTTGGGAAAAGGGTTTGAAAAGTACTTCAACTTTGGCCGAAATTGTTGTGACGATGTCAAACTTTATATAGGACCTTTTACCTCTCCCCCTCCCCCTCCCCTCCCTCCTCTACACTATTTAATTGTGTATTTTAAAGATATATATGTGCATACATGGATACATTACTATTTATAATGATGTAATATTCATGATATCCACGTGGGCACATATAAACCTTTAAAATACACTTTTAAATAATGCAGAGGTAAGAGGTCCTTTCCAAAGTTCGGTATTGTCACAACAATTTTAGTCAAAGTTTAGATATATTTCAGATTTTTTCATATATCTTTTTAATATTTTGAATTTTCAATTATTGTGACTCATAATACTTCTCATGTACTTTACAAATATATAAATTTTGAAGATTTCATGAAAAAATTACGGTGAAATTTAAACTATTTGACTCTTAAAAATGAAATATGTCATATAAATTAGGACATATAGTGTTAAATAATACTCCTTCTGTCCCTAATTACTTGTTTAATTTATTTATTTTTACTTGTCTATTTTGACAAATAAAGAAAAAATAATTTTTTTGACATATTTTTTCTTCAATTAATTAATTTTGAAAAAGGTAGAACTTCTTGAGAGACTTTAATTTTTAATTCATCAACTTCATAATTAATATGGGTAAAATGATAAATTCACTATGTCAATTGATTAATAGATGTGTCAATTCAAAAATTGACAAGTAATTACGGACTGAGGGAGTAATGTACTCCCTTTGATTTTAATAAATACAATATCTAGAAAAATGTTCTCCCTCCGTCCAACAATAATTGTTCACTATATTATTTTGGGATGTCTCCAACAAACTTTATGAAATCAATGAATAATTTTGCACTTGCTTCCTAATTTACACTTATTATTAATTATAGTCAATTTTCTCTTACATTTTTTTTAAGACATTATATTTATTATATTCAAATGGTGATATAGTAAAACTATCTTTCTATTTATAATTTTTTAAGTGTGTATGTTAAGTCAATAGTGAATAACTATTGTTAAAAAGAACGAGTAGTAAAAAATGACTATAATTAATAATAAGGGTAAATTATAAATAAAGTCTAAAATGGTCCATTAATTTTATAAAGTAAACAAGTATTGTTGAATATTCTAAAATAGTATAATGTATAACTATTATTAAACGGAAGATATATATTGTAATATAATAAAATTATTATCCTACTGAATCAAGATTTTACATATCAATTGAAATATCTTTTCTATTAACTTAGCAGTCTTTGATACAGTATCTAATTTTATAGTTAATTATTCCTTATTTTATTCGAAAATGAAAAAAGAAAAAGAGTGGAAACAAAACTAAACATTCCGATGAGTGAGAAAGTCAAAGTTGGATGCAACATTGAATGTGGACAGCTAACGTAGTTGTTAAAAAAAAAAAAAAAAAAGTTAGTTAATGAAAGAGTGATAAGTAAAGCATTGACTATAGACTATAGAGTCTTAGTTTCAAATTTTGAATATGTATTGCGTCAGTTGCAAAAGCACAACCACCTAACATTCATAAATTAGCACGAAATGGGGTCAATCTATACTTTTCAAATAGAAGACAATTAAAAAGAGCTAGTTATAGATGGGATACATATTCAAACTTACTATTGAAAACTAACGTGCAACTCAAACTTCTTTATAATGTTATTTATCTGAATACTTTTTTATTGTTATAACAAAATATTATAATAAAAGTTTTGGTTTCTATGTTGATTTTCTTATATAATTTTTTTTCCTATGTTGCTTCTAGTGCTTGATAAATTATTCCCTCTATGTTATTGCATAATTTTTAAGAAAAAATTATTTAAAGTGTAGTTTGATGAATATATTCCTTAGCAATTCTTTAACCTTTATCTATTTACTTGCCTCTTGATTCTAGAAATAATCAATGATGAATGAAAAGTTGAAAAAAAAAAGAAGACAATTCTCTGTTGATGGTATAAATTGATAATTACTCCTTGCGTTCATTTTTATTGTAATACTTGAACTTAACACAATTATTAACAGAATAATACTTTATATGTTTTTACTTTTCCATATTTTCTCTTTTAGTTATTCCTATTTACTTGTCCATTTTGATAAATTAAGAAAGGACAAAAAAAATTATATTATACCCTCATTTAAACTTCTTGAAAATTTCTAAGTTTTAATTCATCTTTTTTGAAACCATAACTAATAAGTGTAAAATTAGAACTTCACTATGCTAATTATTATTATTTTAATATATATATTATTTTTAAAGTGGACAACTAAATAGAGACGAAGGGAGTATTTAATATATAGTATGACTATTTTATCACATTGTCATTAATGAATGTTTAGTATTGAATCTTGATAAATGAGTTGATAATAACTAATAATTATTAATATTAAGAATAAAATATGAAAATAATAATAATTTTTCTGATATGTTAAAGGAAATAAGTAAAAATGAAAATCTATTTTTAGAATAGTGAACAAGTAAAAATGAATAGAAAAATTATTTGAAAAATAGTTTTTACTACTAGTATACATGACAACTCAAAAGACAGAGTAACATTTACTACTCGCTTTGTCGAGTTGTCCACTATTGACTTTGCACACTTCTTAAGATATTATAAATAAAAGGGTAATTTATCATATTACCCTTTGAATATAATAAATACAATGCCTTCAAAAATGTAATAAGAAAATGAGTATAATTAATGCTAAGTGTAGATTAGGAACTAAGGGGTCGTTTGGCTACGAACAAGTCATCACATTATTAGTTATCTTAGCATTAACTATCATGGGATAACTTATCCCACCATTTATACGGAATAACTTATCCCTTCACTATGATATAAATAATGAGATAAGTAATCTCAAACATGACAACTAAATAAGATATAAAACTTTTATCCCTTCACTATTTTCTTATCCTATCATTATTATTATTTTATCTCTCACGCCAAACGATTCCTAAGTATAAAATTATTTATTAAATTCATAAAGTAAAAAAATATTATCATACATTTTAAAATAATAAAATGAACAACTATAGTTGAACAGAGAATATATGAAACTAAAACGAGTTTGAATTGAGCATTGATTTGCGGTTGCTTGTAGTTATTGTTGGTTTTGAAAAGTAGTGAGATATGATATGATATTGAGGAAAAAGGAAAAAAGTAAATTAGAAAGAGTGAAGAAATTTCACATTTGATTGTCAACAATTAGCCATGTGTTAATGCTTTGTGTGCAACTTGTAAATGTGAATGTGATCTACTTTCCGCACGAATTGGAATGCCAAATCTTGTTACTCCGTTATGCTCGGATTCTATTTTTCACATTACACTCACTTCATTTATTTGTTTGATCATATATTCATTTTAGCATAAATTAGCAATTAAGTTATCATTACTAATATAATTAATCAAAACAATTTAAAGTATTTATTTAAAATGGCAGAATGATAATATTTTTATAAAATAATATGTATTCATATTTTAGTATATTTAAGTATTTTAAATTAATTTTATTTATGGAAAGAGTTATTTATTAGATTAAAATACACACTAATAACCGTTTTAAAGTGGAAAAAAATAAACTAATATAATTTGCCTTTTTTCATTACCATTCACATTTCTTTCCCACATTTCATCTTTCTTCATCATATCTCACATTTCAAGTTTAGATTTCTTCAAGGTGCTAAATTGTTGCTCACCAAGAAATTCTTTATTGTTAAACTAAAACGGTTCATTAATTCAAGCAAATTTCTCTATTGGGAAGGTAATTTCTATCATCTAAAATTATTTTTTTGATTTGATGTTTAAAGCACCGATTATACATATTACGGATTTTCAGTTCAAATTTTTCAATTTTCATGTGATTTTGTTTAAATATTCATCATATATTTATAATTTTCAATTTTTTTTGTGATTCCTTTTTAATTTTTCAGATTTTGTAGATTATAGAAATTCATATATATGTTTATTTTGTTTGATATTGAATATATTTTAATATTTGAATACATTTTTTTAATATGATGTTGAATACATTTATACCATTATACCAAATACAATATAAAAACTAGAATGAATACAAATACAAATAATATATCTATTAGAATGAATACGACTTAGGAAACGAAACATAATTTTGAAGAGAAAAATATAATACACAATAAAAGAATAAAATGAATATAAATATGTTTCTTAAATAACTAAAGATTCATTTGACATACCTATTGGAATGAATACGAACTAATAAAGAAAATACAAGTTTAATAATATAAAATACAACATGAAAACTAGTATGAATACAATACATATGACATACATATCGGAATGAATACGGTTTAAGAAAGGATACAAAATTCTGGTAAACAAAATAAATACATTGTGAGAAAGTATGTCAAATAACATACAAAAATACAACATGAAAACTAGAATGAATACAAATACAAATGACTTACATATTGGAATGAATACGATTTAATAAAGGATACAAAATTCTGGTAATAAAATAAATACTGTGAGAAAAGTATGCCAAATAACATATAAAACTATAGGTGTTCAAATTTGTAAATTTTAAAAAATCAATTTTTTCATAGATAAAACTCCAAGATATTATTATAAAATTTCATACAATAACTAATTTTGAAAGATAAGGACAAATAATGACCTTTAGGAAGAAGGAAGAGATCACCTATTTTAGGTCTCATAATCTTCGGAAAGTAATAAAGATTTTCAGCAATTTAATTTAATTTAAAATATTTCCCCTCCCTTGATTTTCTATAGTTTGTCATTTCTTAATTATATTATGTTAAATTAAATAAAGAAAGCAAAATCCATAAATCAACCCATAACAAACTAAAATACTGTCATTTTTAATAAATATTGAAAGTATTGCTAAATGATCCTATTAAATATCAAAATATTATTGTTTTGAAAAATTTTCCTTGATTTTATACCCTGTTTAAAAAGTTAATGAATTTTATTGTTTTAAATAAAAGATACTCCATCTGTCTTTTTTAATTTACACAATAATTAAGAAATTATTAGTAAATTAATTAATTTTATTATGTTATCCTTTATTCATATCAACACACATAAAAATAAGTTAGAAAAAATACAATTAGTTTGGATGGGAACAAGCTATCTCGATGGGAACAAGTTATCCGGAATTAGTTATTTTGGAGTTAGTTATCTTAAGATAACTTATCCACCATGTATATGAGATAACTTATCTCATCACTATAATATAAATGGTGAGATAAGTTATCCCAAACATGACAACCAACCAAGATACAAATTTTTTATACCATCACTATTTTCTTATCCCATCACGCGAATCCGTTAGTATGAAACATTATCTTTACCAAGTGAAATCCCATAGTATATATGAAAGAGTGAAAAAGTGTTTTCGTTGTTGTGGAACAAGAAGTCTTTGTATCTTAATGCACGTATTTAATTTATTCCGAGCTATTAGAGCGGGATTCACTTTTTGGGGAATATAAGTCAAAGTAATAACAAGAATATTTCGAGTAAAACATCTTTCACAATCCCTGGAGAGATGGTTAACTAATAGACCGAGGGATAAGTCATTCGACTCATTCACATCTAGATAATGAATGTTTGAAATCCATATTATGCAAGGAGACATTGCTTTTGCTAATTCGAATTGAAGGGATTTTTATCACTCACACCAAACGACGTATAGGAAATAACTAGTATTGACAATTGTTCACATTTGAAATGACATATTAATTGTAGGGGTAAAATGAGAAAAAATAATTAATTCTATAGTAATTTAAGTAATATGGAACAACTATTTTTAGTAAGATGTCCATCTTATATGGGATGGATGGGATGGAGGGAGTAAGAGGCGGAGCTACTGTAACGGAAGGGGGTTCGGTCGAACCCACTGACTTTTCCGTAGACTTTATGTTTGTATTAATATATGATATATAATATGTGTGTATATATATATATATTTCCTGCAAACCCATAAAACACTTTGAAGCGCTTGACCCAATGGTTGTTGTGCAACCAGCGAGATCGTTCACCCGCGCAATGTGGGTTTAAATCTAGGTGCACACAATATTTTTGGATTAATTTCTAAATGTGTGTTTATATAATAAAAAAAAATAGAATATTGGTACGAAAATAGTATTTGTGTCATAGTTATTTTTTTTTAAAAAAATAAAAAATCCTGAAACTACAATATTTGATTATTGATTTCTACTCACATTCAAAAAGTTTAACTCATTTCTTTCTCTCCAAAAGTTAGGGTTCTAACGTTTATTGTCTATCTAATTGCTTCTATCCAATACCTGGTCTCCAGTGTGTACTCTTGTATCTCCCTTTTCATGTTTTTCCTTATTTGTTTTCTCATTCATTTTTAGCGAATTAAATACTTGTATTTGTTCGTTAATTTGATAATTGTTACTTTAGATTAAGATCGTTGTTCTTTTTTAAAAATTTATAACCTACTGACATGAAATTCTGGCTCAACCTCTGGAGGGAGTACGTGAAATGTATGAAACATCCGTAATCCTGCAGTCAACATGCCAGGTGAGAAATTGGAATCAAAAAGTTGTTTGAACATATTAAAAAAAAAAATATGTCAAACAAATTGAAACAGAGGAACTATCAAATTTTCGAGAATTTTATAATAAAAAAATAGAGTACAGGATGAGAATCATTTTTTTACCAATGAAACTAAAGTTCAAATAATCAATCACTAGGTGTGATTTTAAATTGATTAACAGTGAAAGCGTAAAAGGGAACACGGATGAGGAAATATGATTTGACTGTTGGTGCAAATACAAGTTTGACCATCAGTATCTTCATACACAATATTGATGAAATAATGAAAATCTTTTTAGTTAGAGGAGCATTTAAATTGATATACTAAATTGATCAATACACAAATTTATTTTTTCTTTTTCAAGTGAAGTTCATGTATATCGTCCCAAAGCCTACTAAGAACTCATGAGCAAAAGGCAGTATAAACAAAATGCAAATTTACAAATATGTCATTGACAGCCCAGTGTCACGGACCTAGAGTTTCGCTAAGACTCCGGGGCTCTAGAGCGTTCTGGCAAACCTCTAGACCCATCTGGTCCGTATCCGAACGTGAAATCAGCTGGCGTTGTGGCGGGACGTGACACCAGCCTGTCTACAACTCTTCTATTGTGTAGAACACATGCTACTTCTAGTAAAGGCCAATGTTACAAATATCTTGGCTAAGGTCCAAGTATGTTAACTCCCAATCTAAAATATATGGGATATTGACACACATATACAATAAAAAAAAAAAGAAAAAAAAAGAAAGGGTTTGAAAAATGTTCTAACTTTGGTCAAAATTGTTTTTACGATACCAAACATTATGGAGGACATATTCATCCATGTACTATTTAATAGTGTATTTTAAAGGTATATATGTGTCAACGTGGACACATTACTATTTATAATGATGCAATATTTATGATGTACACGTGGACACATATACACCTTTAAAATACACTATTAAATAGTGCATGGGTTAAATGTCCTTTCCAAAGTTTGATATTTTTATAGCAATTTCAATCAAAGTTTGAATATATTTCATAGTTTTTTCCAAAAACAAACCTCCGATTGATATGGACATACTTTTTACCAAATATATTATAGGTTTGTCAACATAAACTCAAAATAGCTTATAATTCCCCAGTACGTTCACGTCTATACATAAAAAATGTCTCTACAGTGTGTGTATATCATGTCATATAAGTGTAATTTTCATGGACAACATTGCCGCATGCATATAACACATTGTATATCATGTATATAAGTGTTATATATTATAGAGATTTTGATCGACTAAGCAAATTTATGATATACATGGGATATAGTGGTGATAAACATATGTAGTTGTCTTTAACCTTGTGTTGTTAATATGAAATTCAACTCAAAAGCTTCTCTCAAGCTCCTTAAAATTTTGCAGTGAAATCCAATATCATCCAAACAAGACAAATCACACAACTAAGCTGAAAAAGCGTTTTAAGTTACTTGTGTTTTATAATTTTGTTAGGAATATATATTTATTGATTTAAAAAATTAATCTATATATAAAAAATTAAGATCATTCAGGATTAATTATTGTATTGTCGTAATTAGTGTTTTTTCTCAAATAACAATTTTACTCAGTCACGTTGGTAATGTAAAAAAATGATTTTAAATGTATCTGTAGTGTTCCTTGGGGATCAAAGGATATGTTTGTATTGATAGAATTGGTGATTTTAGCAGAGATCATAGAGAAAGCTTATAGTTCTAAATATTCTATCTATCTATCTAGAATGCAAAGATGTACCTTGATTTGAAGCTAACAATATTAGTAGTGTAGGATGAACAAGGACATTGTGGAACATTTGTCTCGGTGCTTGAATTATCAATCATATTTCAAAGTCCAACTGGGATGACTCGTGGATGCTTATATATCTAATTCGAAGTAGGAGCGTATTCGTTATGACTTTCATGATAGGATTGCTTTAGACTTTGTGGATATTTAGCTCAATATTGATAGATTGACCAAATCCCCCTATTCAATTCTAATCAGGTTATTTACTTATAATGCAGAAAGGTTAGACATTATGTAAATCGAAGAGATTGCATGGGTGACACGATCCAAACCTAAATGTGACATGGTGAATATAATTCTTAATAATAAACAAGCCACTTGACATAGCCTAACAATATAACTGAAATAAAGAATACGTAAAATATTAGTCTCGACTTAATATGACATAAGTATGTACAACTTATGTCATATTATACCTCTTCATTTTAAAAAATTTAAGTATGCGACTTAAGTACCTTAATTACTACTATATAGAAATATATTTTTTTTTTCACTTATATAACAATATTTTTTTTTCTTCAAAACTAGAAGTTTTAAAAAAATAGAAATAATCAGCCACAACCATGCTTATCTCATATTCCTTCTTTTTTTCCAATTATTTTACCTTTCACGATTTACTCAGATCTGTTATATATTCTCTCTTATGAAGAAATTTTTTTAACAAAAATAAATTCTCTTTCTACTCATTCTGATCGATTGTTGAAACATGGATACCAACAATTAATGAATTACTATGAGACACATCAAGTATTTGAACAAATAACGATTGAATTGGTGTTTTTTACGGGATTATTTTAATATATTTGTGATTTTTTTTTGGTATGATCGTTTTTCTTACAATCTATTTTAGGTCGTTTTGGTATTTATTCGTTGGTTTAAATTGTATGTTTTTGTGGTTAGGTACAAAATTTATATACTTAGGTAAATGGTCTGGTGCAACGATTGACTGGTTTCAATTCTTGAATAATCAATAAATATTATTGATCGTTTTTGGTATTTATTAGGTTTAATTGATAGTGAACATGAGCAGATGATGCGGTGAAATTGGTATTTTGTAGTATGTTTTTATAAACACCATTATTCATCAATTATTTGGTGTGGGTGATATATATTGGAGAAGTGTAATGCATTTGTGTTAGCATGGATCATGAACACAGTATCCAAGGAGCTATTGAGCGGAATTGTGTATGCATCAGACGCAGCTATGGTCTGGGAAGATCTGAATGAACGATTCAACAAAGTCGATGGATCTAGAAGCTATCAACTCCATTGCGAAATCTGCACACTTAATCAAGGTAATATGACAGTTTCAGGGTATTTCACAAAATTACGCCTCTTATGGGATGAATTTGATGCGTTGGTTCCTCCACCTACTTGTAACTGTGATAAATCTAGAACTTATGTTGATCATTTACAGTTCCTACGATTGTTTGCTTTTCTGATGGGATTAAGTGAGGTATACAGTCATGCTCGTAGTCAAATTTTAATGATGAATCCCATGTCTAGTGTAAGTAAAGCTTATGCCATGATAGTAGCTGATGAAAGCCAACGAGTAATAGCAGGATCTAGGATTGGTATTTGGTGGTGATCTAAATGAATCAATGGCTTTGTATGTTAGCAGAGGACGAGGTACTCATCATTCGAATGAATCCATGACATTGTATAATGATAGAGGAAGAGGTAATCAGTTGCCGAATTCAATGGCTATGTACACTGGGAGAGGTGGATATACAAATAATGGATCTGGAAGTAATGGTGGATACACAAATAATGGATCTGGAAGTAATACAAATAATGGATCTGGAAGTAATGGTGGATATTATGGATCTGGAAGTAATGGTGGAAGTAACGGTGGATATTATAATCCCAGGCAAAAGAAAAATTGGCATCTCTTTTGTGACTATTAGAAGTATACATGGAACTACCTAAGGGGTTTGTTAGTACAAATAAGCATCTTGTATGTAAGCTTGTAAAGTCATTGTATGGACTTAAACAAGCATCTAGGCAATGGAATGCTAAGCTTACTGAAGCCCTTTGCCAATCAGGATACACTCAAAGTGATTTAGACTATTCATTGTTCACTAAGAAGAGCACTGTTGGACAGGTTATTGTTTTAGTTTATGTCGATGATTTGTTAATCACGGGAAGTGATCCTTTACTGGTTCAGGACACTAAGCAGGTGCTACACAATCACTTTAAAATAAAAGATTTGGGTGAATTGAGATACTTTCTGGGCATAGAGTTTTGTAGGTCATCATCTGGTATTGTCATGAGCCAAAGAAAGTATGCATTAGAGTTGATTTCGGAGGCTGGGCTAGCAGGTGCACAACCAGTCTCAACACCATTGGAATGCAATCTCAAGCGAACTCCAGCTGAATATGGTGGTAGCAGTGATGATCCATTATTGCATGATGTTAGTAGCTATCAAAGATTGGTTGGCAAATTACTCTACTTGACCAACACAAGACCTGACATTGCCTTCACTGTTCAGACTTTAAGTCAATATATGCAACAACCTAAAATCTCACATTGGAATGCAGCTATGAGAGTGATCAGGTACATTAAAGGTAATCCAGGGTTGGGCTTGCTTATGAGCTCTCATAGGGAATTTAAGTTGACTGGATTCTGTGATGCAGACTGGGCTGCTTGTCTCAGTACCAGGAAGTCAGTTAGTAGATATTTGCTCAAATTTGGTGATTCATTGATATCTTGGAAATCCAAGAAACAGAATACTGTATCCAGGAGCTCTGCAGAGGCAGAATACAGGAGTCTAGCTACACTCACAGCAGAGGTCGTATGGGTGGCAAGTTTGTTTAAGGAACTTCAAGTACCACTGCATACTCCTTCATCAATACATTGTGACAGCAAGGCTGCAATACAAATTGCTGCAAATCCTGTTTTTCATGAGAGGACCAAACATATTGAAATTGATTGTCATTTTATACGTGAAAGGATTCAACAAGGACTCATTCAGACCATATACATCAATACTAAGGACCAGCAGGCAGATTTGCTTACTAAAGCACTTGGTCGTTCACAACATGCTTTTCTATTGGCCAAGCTTGGTGTTCTGAATATTTTCAGTACATCCAGCTTGAGGGAGGGTATTATATATATACACTTGGAGATAAATGATAATGCACATGATGCTAATGCTAATGCAGATTTAGAAGAGGCACAAGGTGGTGCTGATGTACAGAATATAGATGATGGTGGTGTTGATGTAATTCCTAATGAATTGGTAGTTGAGCAAAGGCCAAGACATTCTACTAGATCCTCAAAGCCTTCTGTTTGGCTAAAGGATTTTGTGACTAATGCAATTGATTCTGATCATCCTTATTCCATAGCCAATTACATATCTTACCAGCACTTATCTCCATAATATCAAGCATTCCTTGGCAAGTTTTCTGCAGAAGTGGAACCTAGATGTTATAAGGAAGCTGTTCAGGATCCTAGATGGTACTGGCTATGCAACAAGAGATTAAAGCATTGGAAGAAAATGGCACTTGGGAGATAGTAAAGTTGCCAGCCATGAAGTCAGCAATAGGTTGTAAATGGGTGTTCAAAATCAATTACAAAGATGAAGTATGGTACTATATATATACACGTGGAATGTACTGACTGACTCCTAACTAACTAATTAACAGATTAGCTAACTAATTGAACATACATAATTATGCCTCTAAGCCTGCATTACACTATCTCCAATAATATAAACGCCAAATTCCTGGAATATTATTTTGGTAAAAGACTAGGTGTAATTGATAGTGTATTTGGTGTAGGTGATTTGATATAGTTGATGTGTACATTGATTGTTAATAAATACAAAAATTTGGTATAGTTTTTTGGGTTTATGTTCTGGTGTATTTGTATATTTTATGACGTATTTAAACACTAACTAACGTGATATATTTTTGGTTCATCTATTGGGGTAGTAGATAGTGTATTTTATGATATAATTGATATATTTAGATCGACAAACACCAACTTTTATGGTAGTTTTTAGGTTCATTTGTTGGTGTCAAAGTGATTTATATTTTGGTATAGTTGATATCACCAACTTTCATGGTAGTGTATTTTTGGTGTATATCCTGGTAGAATTGTTAAATTTAGGTCATATATAAACACCAACTAGCATGATAGTTTTTTGGTTCATCTATTTGTGTATATAGTGTATTTTCTGGTCTAATGATATATTTAAGGTCATATAATCACCAACTAATATCGTAATTTTTTTGTTCATCTATTGGTGTATTTGAGGCTTCTACATTGATTCAGGGAAAAAGGGCTTGCGTTGTAGCAACTTCTATTCTTAATGGACAACAGACTACCACAGATGATAGCCTTTTTGCAAGGAATTTAGATAGTGTATTTTCTAGTGTAATTGATATATTTAGGTCGTATATAAACATTAATTTTCATGGTATTTTTTTGGTTCATCCATTGGTGTATTTTATAGTATATTTTGTGCATGTACAAATTATTTTGGAGATTGATTAACAATAAATTGTAATCTATCACAGGTAAGTACGTGAATTACAATATGAGATTTCTTGTAGTCATACAGTTGCAGCTATCAGATACAGAAACAAACACCGCAAATATTATTGTTTAGCTTATTATAGTTCTAAGAATTTTCAAGATACTTATGCAATCTCAATTGATCCAATGCCTTGCAAAAGAACTTTATTCCATCACATATTATGGAAGAGATAGTGTTACCATCAATTGCAAGAAAACAACAAGAAAGACCATCAAATAATGACCGTAAGAAGGAATTCAACGTAGGAAAAATCAAAAGGTGTAAAGTCACTTATAGTAATTGTGATACACCACGACATAACAAAAAAGACTTGCCCCAAATTGCGCCTCAGAATTTGCATTGTTTTTTTTTTTTGGATTTGTTTTGAAAAAGTATACATTTGAATCTTTTAGGTTTTTGTTGAAATTAAGATTTTTAATGAATGTTAATCACAATTTAATCCATATTTGATTATTTAGATAATTCTTAATAAGGGCCAATTCATAATAGTAGTGTAATTATTGTTGTAACATTGATGATCGATTGCATGTTGATTTACTGCCTTATGATTTTTTTGTTGAAACTATGATATAACTGTTCAAATTTATTGTTGGTATATAATGGCTGAAATGTTTGTATTATATAATATTGAGGGATGAGCTTAAGAGAAAAGATTAAAAATGGTAAAGACGTTAAACTGGTGAGAAAGAAAAAAATAGTAAAAATAATGAATATGAACGGAACATAGAAAGACAACAATGGTTACAATTTCTCTCCAAATAAAACTACATAGGGGATAACGAATATTTAGAAGGAATAAATTGTTAGAAAAGTAAAAAGGTTTTACTTTACATTCATTGAATTAAAAAGGAAGAAAATAAAATAATATCATTCAAAAGACAGTAACGTGTGTAATCAAAACTGTAATTGGGAGATAAATAAGGCATATAATCCCAAAAATAGGGGAGAAGAAAATCGAACTTATATAATTAAATTAATTTAAAAATAATTATTCTGATATGCATGTAATTTATAAACTATGTTTATAATTAAATAAAGGGCAAAGGGTCAAATATACCCTTGTACTAAAGGAAATAGTCTAAATATACCCTTCGTTATACTTTCTGTCTAAATATACCCCTCATGTTATACTTTGAGTCCAAATATACCCGTCTCATTATACTTTGAGCAAATATATCCTTAACTTTGACGGAAAAACATGTGACAAACTCAAAATCAAATTATTTTCTCTCAATTTGCTTAGAAACTCACTTGTGTAACTCATCCCAACCCATTCCCTCCGTTTTGAGTTCTTATTTTCATTTTTCCATTCATTATTCTATTTTTAAATTTCTTGTACTAGAAATAATAAAATATGCATATCACACAACATCATTGTGCTGCATTTTTCCGTCATATAAAAAAAATCTTCAAATTCATTTCTATAAAATTAATCATTGTACCCACATCTTCTGACTATTATAAAAGTACAAGAAAATAATGAACGTAGGGAGTATCGATTTTTGGATGCTGAAATCTCAGTAGTGTATTTACTTTGGTTAATATTGACACTTTTTAGAAGAGGTTAAGCATGATAATTTTTTTTTTAGAAAAATCTCATTTCGAAAGAAAGAAAAATCATATTAGTTTTTGAATACGATAAATTATTAGCTTCTTTTATGAGGAAGGTGCAAAGAAAAGAATTCAAAACGGAGGAAACGAGTTTCTAAAAGAATTAAGTATTTGATTCGAGATGCATTATTTGATTTTGAGCTTGTCACGTGTTTTTCTTTAAAATTGAGGATAAATTTGTGTCAAAGTATAATCAGAAGGGTATATTTGAACCTAAAGTATAACGGAAGGGGTATATTTGGACCTGAAGTATAACGAAGGATATATTTAGCTAGTGTTTGGCCATAGATTTCCAAATATTCTTGACAAATATTATTTGGGTGAAGATTTAGGTGAAATTTCACCATGTGTTTAGCCATAATATTTGGAAAATACATTTCACTTTTTTAGAAAAATATGATTTATTTCCATAAGTTTTAAAAATATCAAAACTAACCATAAGTTTGTATTATACAAGTAAATTGAATCTTTGTTACAACAATAAGAAATAGTGTCCATGACACTAGAGCAATGTGGTAATTTGGAGTGAGTGCAACAAGCATCATTTCATACATCGTGAAGTAGACAAAACACATGACTTTGTAATCTTGAGCCGATTGTTCATCATTTTCATCAATAACCATATTATCATTTAACATCCACAATATATTTCATCACTACTTTGGAATTAACATACATATTATGTAATACAACGTAAGCAACAACTATAGAGGGTGTTTTTGTAAAAGATAAAAGTTTAGGGTAAAATTTTAATTTTTAAAAGATCCCAAACAATGAGATTTGGCCCAAATACTAGAAAAAACTAGTATTGAGAATTTGGGATATTTGCCAAATAATGACAGTGTATGGACAAACACTATTTACCAAGTTTTTCCCCAAATATTATTTGGAAAATCTATGGCCAAACGAGCCCTTAAACTATTTTCAATAATATAAGGGTATATTTAACCCTTTGCCCTTAAATAAAACTATGTGCATATATTGTTAACTAAAGTCTTAAATAGTATATTTTTGTAATTTTTTCATTTTATAATTGCTAAGGATGTGACAATTATTTTAAAAAATTAAATAAATAAAGTAAGAGGAAAATATGTTTTTTGGGTCACCACTTGAAATTGAGTTTTTTAGGTGTTCCAAGTCTCCTGGTAATTCCAAATGTAAAAAGAAAAGACTTTTTATTTTTTGTCTACGAAGATAAGATTGAGTATGAAATTGGAAAAAACTTACCCGCACCAGGTGTTTACACCAAACCAATACAATACGTGATATAATGAAGTAAAACACATATAAATTGATTATGGTTAAGTAAAATGAAATATTAATTTAATCACATGGCATGCATGTATTGGCTTGGTGTAAACACCCGGTGCGAGTAAGTTTTACCCGAATTGAATTCTATTGATCGGGAAAAGGTATGAGACACCCCCAAATTTCGTGGTTCTAGCACGGTCGCATTATTAAGTCATGTTTGGCTAATATATATATTTTTTTGGATAAAAATGTAAATTTGTGTTAGTTACTAATTTTTTTTGAAAAAAATTGGCCTAGGAGCGTAACCGCACACAAAACCTCTTTTTAGAAAAATATACACCAATATCGTAATCATTCACATGGTGATATTTAATATTTTTTTTTATTTTAAAAACTAATAATTAATGACTCAAATTTTATTTAACAATGATAAAAAAATTTAATGAATAAATGAACTTGTTGCAACATATAGAAATGAAAATTATTATTATTTTTTTTGCCAAATGCTAATTAATTTTTTTTAAAAATAAATATATATATATATATATATATATATATATATATATATATATATATATATAAGTATCGCCACTTGACATAACAACACAAGAAAAAAATAAAATAATAACTAAGCCCCGTATCAAATTAAAAAAGTCGTTCTCTTACAACAACGGAAAAGATTTCGCCGGTAACGACTAGTAAAAGGGAAGCTCAGACATGAGACTCGCCATCGATCGCCTTGAGCAAAAGACCTCCATACCCACAAGACCCGTACGCTTTCCCCCATCTAGCCATAAGCTCCCAAATCTTCAACATCAACAACATGAGTACCAATAACCAGGGACAAAATACCAACTCCGATGAGAAACCGAGCTACAAGTGCTCTTTGAGTGTCGATCCCAGAACTTCATCAAAGACAGAATCAAACTGCAACCAAGGAAACATGAAATAATTAATGGAAAACCTGTTGTCAGCTTTACCAAGGAAGAACACGACCTCTTAGCCTATACTTTCAAATGAGCTCTGGTTGGGAAATTTGAACGAAATCTCCCACAAATTGATAAAATTAGGGCAGATTTTGCTAAAATTGTATCAACCAAAGGTCATATGAAAATTGGGGCAAAAGATGGGAAACATGTTTTCATTGATGCTGAAAGTGAAGAAGACTACAACTGTTCTATAGCTTCCTGCAACTGTATTCAGTTAAGTGGAGATCATTCGATGAAGATCCAAAGATGGACGGAAAATTTCAAACCAAACAAAGAGACGACTTAAGCTTCAGTGTGGATCAATTTACTAGACATCCCGTGGCACTAATATGAATGGGCAGCTCTGTGTAGAATTGTGGAACCAATTGGAACCCCTATTGTCAGGGACAAAGCAACTCAATCAAAGACGAGACCCACAACGACCAAGATGAGGGTGGAAATAGACCTAATGAAGCCTTTGATTACTGAAATTCAAGTGACAATAAAGAGCTCGGAAGGACAAAAATTGAATACAAAAGTATCCATGAATTTTGCATCCATTGCAAAATCCAAGGGCATACAAAAGAGAAATGCGAGATCGTCCATCAAATTTATCAGCAACCAAAACAAAATTTCAACAGAGTAAATATTAAATAAGTAGAATCCCAAAATGAAAACAGCAATGACAAGCATAAAATCGATGGGACCATGCAAAATCCAGGTACGACTGCTGAAACTTCTTCTGATAATCAGAGCTTGCGTCAGCTAAAAGAGATGTATATGGATATGAATTGCCAAGAAAATCTATAGGCCTTTACTACTAAAATAGAAGAGGACTGGAAACAAGTGGAAAATAAGAAAGGAAACGGGAAAACAATGAGAAGGAGATTAATCGGGTGAACCTAAACTAAACAAGATGGAGGAAAGAAAAATCTTTGGAAGTTAACAGTAGCAAACATGAGAACAACATATTCAATCACCTTGCTGTATTGGAGATGATGATCTTAACCATTGATAATAATGAGATGAACGATAAAAAGGATCACGAGCAAGAAAACGAACAAAACACTGTGTTTGTTAACAAAAGTACTAGATGGGACAAAGACCGACAAAGCAAGATGAATGAAAGGCAAAATGAAAAGAGTGAAAGGCACCATCACGATTTAAGAGTCAGGAAATCTAGAAAAGAAGTTCAACCTTATCTAGAAAACATAGAAAAGAAAATTCAAAGCAACAAAGAAGATGTTAACATCAATGAACCAAATCTCCTCAAAGACTCTCCGGCTAAAAAATAAAGGTTAAAAGGCAACGTTCACATCCCTAAAGGAGTTAATTTAGAAGGAGTTGTAGAAGGCTCGAGAAGCAAAGCAAAGCAAACATGACCTCAACTAACACTTTCTAAGATGGATCACCCTATAAATCTCAATGATCAAAAGGCTAATTTGGGAGAAAGAAATGTGAGAAATTCAGCTCGAACTCTGGACCCAGACCCACCTGATCCTAGCAATAAGATACTTACATTCCAGGTGAATAAATTTGAGGAAATGGACTATGACACTGGAGAAGGACACAACCAGGATATGTTTATGAAGTGTCAAGATGATGATCTGCAAACTAGATCATTATCGGATGGTGAATCTAATATGGGAAATCGATTATGCAAACTAGAGGACCTTATGAATACGGGGAAATAAGAGCAACATAGTATTTCCATCTTCAACAATCTATCTATGAGGAATCATCAAAACATTGGCGATAGTCAACTCTACAACAAAACTGCAAAAGATTTCTCGGAGGAGGCTCAAAACTTACAAAATTCTACCCCAAAAGTTTATGATGGTTAGTACAATTTCTTGGAACATCAAACGTATAGGATCAAAAAGATCTCTAAAGAGACTCCAAACTTCGAAACATCAATACCACTTGCCTCTCATCTGCCTACAGGTACCTATGGTAGACAGTGGAAAAATGAAAAACATTCAAAAGAAAGCTTGAAATGCACCATGCTTTTTACAATTGCTCCAACAAAATTTGGCTTTTGTGGACCAATGACATCAACATTATTATTCTTCAAGACAAGTAATATAACATGTCCACATCAAAGTAAATCATAGTAGTTGTCTTTGTTTTATTCTCACCGTTGTATATGCAAACGATCAAAGGATTTTAGAAAGGAATTATGGACAGACATAAGAACCATGGTTGTGAATATCCAAGACCCCTGGGGAGTTACTGGCGACTTCAATGTGATCATCGATAGAGAAGAAAAAATTGGAGGGAGACCTCACAAGATGGAAGAGAGTATTAATATGATTGAGTTCCTCAATAAATGTGGTCTACAGGATGCTGGATTCACTGGTTCCAAAGTGACATGGTGATGGAGACTTTCCCAACAGTGGAAAAGAATTGATAGAGTAGTCTTTAAAACCATCTGGTTTGATGCCCTTAACAATATCTCAGTTACTCATTTATCTAGATCTTGCTCCGACCATGCCCTCTTTTATTAAATATCCTCTATGAAAACATTCAAGGCATCAAGTACTTCAAGTTCCTTAATTTCTGAACTAAACATCCAGACTTTCTAAATATTGTTCATCATAGTTGGGATGTTCATATCCACGGTAACCCTCTATACATTCTCCAACAAAAGATCAAAAACACTACCAAAACTCTTAGTTCCTGGTCCAGAAACACTTTAGGAGATATTTATAAAGAGCCTTAAAAATTGGAGATCTTGATCAGGGAACTAGAGGATACTTTCCTCACTAATAATACTACTGAGAATAAGTGTGAACTCTCCAAATGCAAAGCTAAATTCATAAGACATCTAAAATTTAAGATTCTATCGTGAGCCAGAAAGCTAGAGTTAAGTGGTTTAATGAGGGGGATGCCAACACTGGTTATTTCCATGCCACTATCAAAGATAGAATAATGAGCATGACTATTAGAAGGATTCAAGACGAGAATAATAATTAGTTGGAAGGAAATGAAACTATTGCTGAAAGGGCCGTAAACTTCTATCAGAACTTGTTTCCCATGAACGTAGTGCCTGTGACTATAGTGTTCTTAATTGCATAGGGAGTTGTGTAGTGGATGATGATAACAATATGATCAATGCTATTCCTTATTTACAAGAAGTTACTGACATAGTTTTTTCAATTGATGCCAATAGCTCTTCGGGGCCTGATGGTCTAAGTGGGATGTTTTACCATAAATGTTGGAATATTATCTCCAGTGATGTTCATAATGCAGTTAAAACCTTTTTTAGAGGAGCTGTTCTCACCAAATTTTACATACACACTTGCATTGTCATGGTCCCCAAAGTAGACCACCCCCAAACCTTTTCAGATCGCATACCCATTAGCCTCTGCAACGTTTCTTCGAAAATCATCTCCAAAATCCTTAACTCTAAACTTTCAAGTATTCTTCCTAAAATCATCTCCAAAAACCAAAGTGGTTTCATAAAGGGGAGGTCCATCTCTAAAAATATTCTTCTTGCTCAGGAGATAATTAGTGATATCCACAAACCCAATAGAGGAGGCAATGTACGTAGTCATAAAACTTGATATGACTAAAGCGTATGATAGAGTTTCTTGGAGTTTTTTTGGGACGATTCTAAAGAAACTAGGATTTAATGACCAGTGGGTGAATCTCATCCACTACTATATTTCTTATAACTGGATCTCTTTCCCCGTCTCTCTTTATTGTTAGTGCTAAATTTTATCTCTAATGATAAACAATATTCATAATACTGTTGGGTATAATAGTTTCTATATGAAAGCTAACTGTCCTAAAGTTAATCGTCTTCCTTTTGCAGATGTTATCATTCTCTTCTGCAATGGGAACAAGAGATCCGTGCGAATGGTCCTGAATATTTTGGCTACTTATGAAAATATCTCAAGAGAACTCATCAATAAAAACAAGAGTTGTTTCTTGATGAATTGTAAGACTAAATTAGTCAGAATTAATAGGATGAAAAGAATCATTGGAATGAGATATCAACAATTCCCCGTCAAGTATTTGAGGTGTCCTTTGACCGCGGGTAGGAAGAAAATAGAGTATTATTATGATATAGTGAACAAAGTGATAGGAAAGATTAGAGGGTGGAACACCAAGATTCTTTCCATTCGTGGGAGGTCTATCCTTATTAGACATGTTTTGCTTGCTCTCCCAATTCATTTGCTTACTGCTATTAATCCTCCAAAGAGAACTTTGGAGCTCATTGAGAAATTGGTGGCCAGATTTTTTTGGTCAGACCAAGATAATGGTAATAAACATCATCGGGAAGCATGGAAGATCCATTGTTATCCCTACAACAGAGGAGGTTCAAATTTCATAAGCCTAACTGATACTTACAAAGCTTGTAGAGCAAAACAATGGTGGACCATGAGAACAACTATTTCTTTATGGAGCTCATTCATGTTAGCTAAATATTGTGATAGAGTTCACCCAACTACTACAAGCTGGAACAAAGGAAACTCTCATATTTGGAAAGATATTTGTGACATCAAAGAGGAAATAGAGCGGTATATAGTTTGGAATATTGGTAAAGAAGAAGTCTCCTTTTGGTTTGATAATTAATGCTCTCTTGTACCCATATACAAAGCATTTGAGACTGAAGAACATCTGAATGATATTAAGCTAAATGAGGTATTTATTCATAACTCTTGGAACTAGAATTATCTCAATACTCAATTCCCCGAGAACATCAAAATGGTGCTCAACTCCATAGAGATCAAGATTGATAGAAATATCAATGACAAAGCCATCTACAACCTATATAACTTGGGGAAATTTAGCATTGGTTCTACTTGGAGTTCTATTAAGCAAAAAAGAGATCTAAATCCAATCTATTGCAACTTGTGGCAAAAAAATGTTCCTTTTAAAATGTCCTTCCTTTTGTGGAGAGCTATTAGTAACAAGCTATAGACCGACAACAGGGTTGTAAGACTTGGGATTACTCTCAACCCACAATGTTACTGTTGCAGCCTTTCTACCACTAGAACTGAGCATGAAGATGTCAAACATTTATCATGTCAAGGGGACCTGGATAAGAAGATTTGGAGAAAGTTTGTAGGCCCCTGTGCATTGGATTTAGAAGTGACAACCTCAATATGATCCTACTAAGTTGGTGGAACCACAAACCTAATAGCCCTATCACCAATTTCATTTACAAGACCCTACCTCCGTTTATTTGTTGGGCGCTATGGAAGTCGAGATGTAGCAATATATTTGAGGGGACTAGCCCTCACTTTATAGAACTAGTACTAATATCACAAATTGTATTGTGTAGGTCATCAAGAAACAATTTAACAGAGTCAAAATTAATGACAATTGGAGCAGAATTTGTCAAGCTTGTGATCCAATATAATACAAGTTCCAGTGGCATGGATCAAACCTCCTTTTTAGAGTCAAACTCAATAACGATGGTAGTTGCATAGAGGGGCAATGTGGAGGAGGGGGAATCATCAGTCATCAAGAGGGGAACTTTATTTTTGCCTACACTGTATCCCTAGGAGTTGGAACTAGCAACATTGCAGAAGCTGAGGCTATGGTTTTTGGACTGAAATGATGTGTTGGCAAAGGTTTTGATATGGCGAAAGGTGAAACTGATTCTCTGCTACTAGCAAAGTGTTCCAAAAAAGAGTGGAAACCTCCTTGTAAAATCTACAACCAAATAAAAGAGATCCAGAAGATGATAGAAGATCATGACTTCAATATCAACCATTGCTTTAGAGAAGCAAATAGACTAGCGGACAGTCCAACAATGCTAAGTCATAAAGTTGTGGGAGTGAAGACCTTCAATCTATTCTCTGAACTTCTCAGTAACATAAGAGGTCTGGTCCATATGGACAAATGGAGCTTACCAACATTTAGGAGTAAACCGGCAAAACTTGCTAACATCATATATGATCCTCCTTGATCTCCTAACCAATTATTTCTTGTTTTGCATAAGAATAGAGTTTTAGTCTCTCTATGATGCCAAGCTCAAATTGTAACTTTTTGCACATCAATGGTTAATGGACTATTGATTATTTTTTTAAAAACTAAGCCACATTTGAAACAAGTAGTGGTATACTAGTTTTTTCCATATTGATACGAATCCAAAAATGACCATTATAGTAAAAGTTTCAGTGTTACACAAAATGACCACATTGTTTTCTTTTGAAAGAAAATTGAAAAAATAACCAATTCTATCTAATAGTTAAATTACTAATTAAAAGTAGCCGATTTTGTATTTTTGTTTCAATAACCAGTTTCATACATTTATTTAAGAGAGAAAGAAACAGAATTTTTAAAATGATCAGATTTACTTCTTTTTTTTTTTTTGTAAAAAGTGACCAGATTTACATTTTTTGCAAAAATGACTAGTTTTGTATATATATTTCTTTTGCGAAAACAGACGACTGTCTTCTCTCTCTCTCTCTCTCTCTTTTTTTTTTATAAAAAAGATCAGAATTAATAAAAGGCCTTTGGATTTTTCTTTTTCTTTTAGCAAAACATATATTTATGTATTAACTTCATAATTATAAAGATAACATTAACACCTAATTTAAGAATAGAACACAAATGTATAATAACAACAAGACATAATCCTATCAAGCATCATAACATATTTAACTAATTCATATAAACTAAACATAATAATTTAATCAATATATAAACAACATACTTTATTTTTTGAAAAGTTACATTGCAAAATGTAGGAAAAGAATATACCTAAAGAGATGATGACAAAACAATGATGGGAGCAAAACTAATTGGACTCACAAACTCACACAAAGATGAAATACTTTTTCTTTTTAGAAGAAGACTTTTACTCTATATTCTTATGATTTTCTTCTTCAATTTTTTCCCTCTCCTCTTCTTTTTCCTTCTTTCTTGTTCTTTTTTTTGTCCTCCTCCTTTCGTGTAACATGCTATGGTCTCAACGCTCAAAATGAGCAATAGTCATAAAAGGTCGTGCAAATGAAAGAAGTATGGGGTTTAAATAGGTGTTGAGTATTAAACCCCCAAAATTAAGAGTCAATGCATGCGTTGAACTCTTTACCTTCTCAATGAGCCACCCAAGATGACCAATAATTTTTTTTTCTTTTTCCAAAATAAAATTAATTAGAAGGACTGCATTGCCCTTTTAGATGACCCATTTCTTTTCACAAATTGAATAATGGACAAACTACATAAATCCACTAGTTTAGGTCTTAAGTACTAAGATTCCCAATAGTTTTAAATATTACTTCAATCACCATATTTTGTGCTTAGGATACATGAGTTTGAATATGTGAGATACATGTATCCGTCCAATTTTAAAACTGAGATACATAATGTTTATATTAATTAGTTGTAATTGATTTTCATAATTAGAAGAGTACCATTACTCGAGAAATAAGTGTATCCATCAATTTTAAAAGTCGAGATACACTATTTATTACTTTGAATTAAAGAGGTGTAACTTATTTCCTTAATTATAAGGATTAATTGATAAATAATTAACAATCCATTTACAGGATCCTTGCATATCAACTTTAACAAATTTTCCTAAAATAACAAAATAATAAATCATAATAATTTTGTAATTACAAACTTCATCTTCTTCATTAATTCTTTCCTTTGTATCTTAAAGTTTTGAATATTTGGGCCTTGAGATACAAGTATCATTACTCGTGAGATACATGTATCCATCGGTTTTACAAGTCGAGATACACGATACTTTGAATTAAAGGGGTGTTACTAATTTCTTTAATTAAAGAATTAATTGATGAGTAATTAATAATCCAAACGGATTTACTTTGCATATTAACTCTAACAAGTTTTTCTAAAATAATGAAGTCATGAACCATAGTAATTTGGTAATTATAAACTTCATCTTCTTACTCTATTCCTCCCTTTGTATTTTAAACGTTTTGACTTGAACGTTGCCGGATGAAGACCCTGCAATGACAAAACTCAAATTTGTAAAATTTTATACCAATACGAATGAGATGTAAACCAAGATACATAAGAATAATGAATTTTTTTTACCTCATTGATACAACGTTGCGTTGAAGAAACCTTTAACTTCTTCTAGATGGTATTGGTCATCTTAAAGAAGCTAATTAAGAACTAACTTGAAGATATGTGTTTATATAATGCTAATTTACTTTTGAAATAGGGATATGCAAACATTTATTGAGAGAATTAAGGAAGTGATATAGATGGGGTGGAAGTGTGTGAAGTACGTGGTGGGTTTGGGGGAACATTAGGGTAAATGGTAATGAGTAAATAATTTCAATTGGTGATGCACCATTAATAGAAATTTAAATTTTAAGATAATTATTCAATATCATATTTAAGAGAAGTATCTATCTAATTAAATCTTTTAATATGTATGATATAAATATTAAAAGTGGTATTATGTGTAATATTTTAAAACTAGAGGTAAAATAAGTATATATGATAGTGAAGTATGTCTAGTTAGGTAGTTTTTCCTTGAATAATAGTTAAACGAGCGATCTCGAAATTTAAAATAGACCCAAAATGTAGACCCAAAAATCAAAAGAAAAATCAGTCCACTAACACAAAATTCAAACATCTAAACTATCTTGAAGATCAAGCACAACAAGTAAGGGAGAAAAATAAAAATAAAAATAAAAACAAAATTCAAAAAATAAACTTCAAGCGAAAACTTCAAACATGATAAAACTTAAAGAACACTATCAAAATAATACAAATCCGGCAACAAAATGACTTATATTGTTAAAAAAATGTGATAGTGACTGATTTGGTAGAGGATGGGAGGGGGAAAAGATTGACATAAATTTTCAGGTGTGGAAATGTTTTGATGGATTTTGGACATAATTGTTTTATCAAAAGATAGCCCTTGAAGAGCTCTACACATTTATATAAAGGGTATAGGATGGGAATGACCGGAACTTCATAAATCTAAAGAAAAAAAGTAAAAATTTGTGTTTGATTTATCTACGGAGTATGGCTATGGATAAAGATGAATTATTTGCGGGTTTGTCTAGAGGAGGGTGAAAGAAAAAATGATAAAAATTTTGGAGATTTTTCCAGCAAAGGGGTGGTGACCGGCGGTGGCAGTGGCGGCGATGGTGTGAAGAAAAAGGAGAAGAAAAATGAACTCAAAATTAGGACCAAAATTCTAATTATTGGAGTCTTTTGTATTTTTGGTAGGGTCACCTAAAAACCATTGGATCAAAATATTATAAATGGTTGAGATTCAATCTTGACTATTGCTATTGAACTGGATCTAAAATTGATTCGACTACCAATTTGGGTTTAAACAGCCCAATTCAATCAACATTGGGTCATTTGAGCCAAATAAAAAAAACAAAACAAAGAAAGACAAACAACCCAAAATATAAAAATACAAAACAAAAACATAAGAAAAGACCTTACTGTATTGTAGGAGTAAAATAAACACATAAAAAATTAGGTGTTCACAACATGCCCATCTTTGCTTGGAAACATGAAGAGTTTTCAAGCGAAGAAAGTGAACGAATTGAGTAATTTTGAATGTTTCAAACTCTGCCATTTTGAAAAAAATGACCGAACCTTGCTTCAGAAGTTACCTACATATCCTTGAATAAAAGAAAATCAGGTCAGTGTAGTTTGAGAAACTTTGATAGCCGAAACTATAGGAAATTGTGGTCAAAAAATTGTTTCTTATTTTTTATCATCATCTAATGTCTATAGTTACATAAACAAAAGAGCCACACAACTCCGCTTCTCTAAAATATAGGAGTTACAAGATCCCTACTTGATGTTTTTTCTTAGGGTCTTAAATTGATCTTCGGCTTGCTCTGTGCGTTATCTCTGAGATTGATCTTGATTCTCTCTTTTCGGCTTGCGGATCATTCTCAGATAACTTGAGTTGGCGGTTCAAGCTCAAAACTCAAGATCACAAAATGAAGAATCTGAATAGGATGCGTTTCTTTTTAGAAAAAGAAAGATATGAGAATCTTGAACTAGGACGTATAATACTAGACTGAAAAGGAGAATAAGACGTATTTCCCTGAGAGTTTCAAATGAGACGTATTGTCTTTGTGGGTTGACCTATGATTAGGTGTATCACCCAAACATATGAATATGGTGTGTATTGCACACGAATGTTGGAGAGTATTGTCCTGGATATGCATATGGTGCGTATAGCCCATGAATAGAGAATTGATGCATATTGCACGTGAATGAATGACTGGTGCATATTGCACATGAACGAAAGACTAGTATGTATTGCATATGAATAATATATCGATGTGTATTTGATGTGATTTAGACTAGTTTGTCTTGTTCATGAAATAAATACTGGTGCGTTTTGCACATGAATAAAGAACATATGTATATCACATGGATTCAGACTGGTGCATATTGCACATGAAAGAAAGACTGGTGTGTTTTGCCCATAAATAAATGACGAGTGTGTATTGCACGACATTCTGGCTGATGCATATTGCACCTGAATGAAAAATTGGTGTGTATTGACCGAAGCTCTTGAATTGAGAGGCATGAATGCAAATATTCTGATATGAAACAACAAACATGTGAAGACTTTGGAGATCTTCTTTGTCATGTTTTACTTTTGACTTGTATTCCTGCATTTTCTTTTGTTCCTTTGTTGAGTAAAGAAAGAGAAAATTATTAGCTTAAAGTGATGGTTGGTTTGTGGCCTTGATGTTCTGATGACTTGACCATACTCCTGACCAATTTCTCCAGCTCTACTCCAAATCCTTGGCTAAACAACCTTTGAAGCTTCCTCTTTGTCAATCGAGGGGCCTTGATCGTTTTGATACTACCAAATATCATGGTGAGATTGATTTCCCAAAGGACTAATTTCCTTTTGATTGTTTTCATGACTTAGGAGACTATATCATGTTCCTTCATGAGTTTTCAGTCAAGATCTGAAGCGTTTTTAGTCCTTGCTCGATGGCCTGCCAACTTAGATACTCAAGCTTCACTTTTGGGAAACCGCAATAAGCTTCTTTTACTTTGTTTTGCCAAAAGATCATACCAAAAGACAAAAAATATCAGACTTAAGAGTGTGAAAATTGGATCAACAAAGACTTATACTTAACGAAAGAAAATTCCTTTTGAAAATGAGAAAGAAAACTTATCTGGAGGCATACGTCGACTTTGAGTGAACCATGACATGCACTTTGAACTTGACCTCTGATCTGTTTGAGTTGTCTAGCTTTTAAAACCTGAACCATTATCAATTTAAAACTGATCTACGTATCTTTTATGCAAAGGTGTTGATAAATTTTCATGATGTTCTTTGCAGAGTTCTTCCAATGATACATTTTCATAATGTTCTCTCCTTTTATCTTAAGGTGCCCGCAAATGTTTTCACCGATATGAGAGTGGGCCCTTTATTCTCCCACAAAATCAGGAAGTTGCTCCTAGGGACGGTGGAGGTAGTATGGCGGGAGTTGAGGATATGCTATAGAAGATGATGAGGAGGTTTGATGCTAGTGATGAGAATGTCAAGGATATGAGAGGTGACTTAGCTAACATTGGATATAAGGTGGATGCACATGCGATTTCGATTAAGCATCTTGAGTTACAAATAGCTCAATTGTCCACTACTGTGAACGCACGCAAACCTAACACTCTTCCTAGCAACACTATCTAGAATCCTAAAAACGACAAGCATTGCATGAAAGTCACTACTCGAGGGGGTAAGCAGATCATTGATCCACCTATGTCGTCCGTAGTAGAAAGTGATATGAGAAAAGACAAAGTAGTAGTAGAAGCTAGTGGAGAGTTGGTGGGCAAAACGGCAAAATAAGCATAGGTATCTCAGAAAGTGGTCCCCATTTCTAGGACTCCACCACCATTTCCTCAGAGATTAGTGAAGAAGACTGAAGATGGTAAATACCGATGATTTATCACTATATTGAAACAACTTTCTATCAATGTCTCTTTGATAAAAGCTTTGGAACAAATGCCCGGTTATGCTAAGTTTATGAAGGATATGGTGACCAAGAAGAGGTAGGTGAGTTTTGAGGATGATGACTGAATGCAACATTGTAGTGCTATTGCTACAAGGTCTCTTGTGCAGAAGAAGGAAGATCCGGGTGCCTTCACTATCCTATGTACTATAAGGTTGCTATACTTTGCTAAGGCACTACGTGATTTTGGAGCGATCATAAATCTCATGCCTCTGTCCATTTATAAGAAGTCAGGCTTGGGTGACCCAAAGCCTACTAATATGTAGTTACTGATAGCCGATCAAACTTTGAAGAGGCCCATTGGTATACTCCATGATGTGCTTGTGAAAGTTGAGTCATTTATATTTCCGGCCGATTTTGTGATTCTTGACTGTGAAGTTGACTTTGAGGTTCCTATTATTCTTGAGAGACCATTCCTTACCACCGGGCGTTCACTGGTTGATATGGAAAAGAGACAGATGAAGTTTAGGTTGAATAATGAAGAAGCAACTTTTAATATCTGTAGGTTCATGAAGTAGAGTGGTGAGCTCCAAATAGTATCTCTTATATCCTACAGGGTGGAGAGTGTATCTGAAGTAAAAATTGAGAAGCGACTAGGTGTCGAGGAACTAGCGGCAGTGATCATGAATTTTGACAGTGATGATATTGAAGAGTATGGTTCTTTGGTGGCTGCACTTGAAGAAACGAATATTGGTCAAAACCGAAGAAACTAGAGTTAGACATGAAACATCGCGAGTCTCCACTTGCGAAACCATCTATTGAGGAGGCCTCAAAATTAGAGCTTAAGGCTCTACCACCTCACCTGAGGTATGTGTTCTTGGGTAGAGATGACACTTTGTTGGTGATAGTTGCAGTAGATTTGAATGAACGACCAGTAGAGGGCTTAGTGGCAGTATTGAAGAGGTTCAAAAGTTCCGTTGGTTGGACTATTACGGACATTATTGGGATCCCCCCGGTATTTGTTCCCACAAAATCCAACTCATGCCCGATCACAAACCAAGTATTGAGCACCAAAAAAGGTTGAATCCGCCATGCAAGAGGTAGTGAAAAAGGAGATCATCAAGTGGTTGGATGCCAGATTCATTTATCCTATTGCGGACAGTAGTTGGGTATGTCCTTTTCAGTGCGTGCCTAAAAAGGGTGGGATAAAAGTGGTACCTAATGATAAGAATGATCTTGTTCCGATGCGTCCAGTGACTGGACGGAGGGTTTGCAAGGCTATCAAAAGTTGAATGCTTGGACTGAGAAGGACCATTTCCCCATGCCCTTCATGGATCAAATATTAGACAGACTCACAGGCAAAAGGTGGTATTGTTTTCTTGATGGCTATTTGGGCTACAATCAATCACTATTGCCCCTGAGGATCAAGAAAAGACCACATTCACTTGACCTTATGGGACATTTACTTTCAAAAAGATGTCGTTTGGGTTATTTACTGCACCGGCCACCTTCCAGCGTTGTATGATGTCGATATTGTCTTATATGGTGGAGGACACTATTGAGGTGTTCATGGATGATTTTTCTGTGGTTGGCGACTCCTCTGGTTTGAGTAATTTGGCTGAGGTGCTCAAAAGATGGGAAGATTGTAATTTGGTGCTTAATTGGGAGAAATGCCATTTTATGGTGAAAGAAGGCATAGTGTTGGTCCATCGCATCTCGGAGAAGGGGATAGAGGTTGATCGAGCTAAAGTGGAAGTGATGGAGAGGCTTTCTCCACTCATCTATGTAAAAGGTGTGAGAAGTTTTCTTGGACACGTTGTCTTTTACCGGAGGTTTATTAAGGATTTCTCAAAAATTGCACATCCTTTGTGCAAACTACTCGAGAAGGAATGCAAGTTCTATTTTGATGAATACTGTCTGAAAGCATTTGGAGAGTTGAAGGAGAAGTTGGTGTCCGCGCCCATTATTATTTCACCAGATTGGAGGATCCATTAGAGGTGATGTGTGATGCAAGTGGGGTTTCACTTGGTGTGGTATTGGGACAGAGAATGAATAAAATCCTTTACCCCATCTACTATGCCAGTAAAGCCCTAAATGAAGGTCAGAAGAACTACACGGTAACTGAACAAGAACTTCTGGCGGTGGTGTTTGCATTCGAAAAGTTCCGCTCCTATTTGCTTGGCACGAGGGTCATAGTGCATACTGACTATTTCACTTTGAGGTATTTGATGGCTAAGAAGGATGTGAAGCAAAGGTTGATCCGATGGGTACTATTGTTGCAAGAGTTTGATTTTAAGGTAAAAGATAGAAAGGGGACTGAGAATCAAGTTTCCGATCATTTGTCTAGATTGGAGGATGAAGCTATGCGTGAATTAGGATAAAAGGCTTAAATTGATGATTCTTTCCCAGATGAACATGTATTGGCCACTTCTCAAGATTTGATCCCATGGTTCACAGACTTTGCGAATTATCTGGCAAGTGATGTAGCTCCGTCGAACTTTTCCTTCCACCAGAGGAAAACGTTCATGCATGATGTAAAAAATTTCTTTTGGGATGAGCCTTACTTATACCAGAGTTGTGGTGATGGTATGATTTTCCTTTGTGTACCGGAGGTCGAGATGTTGAGTATTTTGGAGGCATGTCACTCTTTGCCTGTGGGAAGGCACAATAGTGGTATCCGAACTGTGCATAAAATCTTCCAGTGTGGGTATTATTGGCCCACCATTTACCAAGATGCTCACGATTTTGCTAAATCATGTGATCGGTGCCAACAGGATGGAGGAATTTCAAAGAGGCTAGAACTCCTCTTGAATCCTATTCTGGTGATTGAGCTATTTGTTGTTTGGGGTATTGACTTTATGGGACCGTTTGTGAGTTCTCATTGGATGGAGTATTTCCTTATGGAGGTTGATTTCGTGTCGAATGGATGGAAGAAATTGCACTTCTTAACAATGAAGAAAAAAATGTCACCACACTCTTGAAAAAGAACATCTTCTCTAGATTTGGCACACCTAGGGCCATTATTAGTGATGGAGGCTCTCACTTCTGTAATAAATTGTTCAAAGGTCTATTGGAGAAATATGGTGTTAGCCATAATATGGCTACTCCTTACCATCCACAGACTAGCGGACAAGTTGAGGTGTCCAATCGTGAGATCAAGCAAATTCTGGTGAAAATGATGAATGCTAATAGAACGGATTGGTCAAGGAGACTTGATGACGCTCTTTAGGCCTACCACACTGCATATAAGACCCCCATAGGTATGTCTCCATACCAACTTGTATATGGGAAAGCGTATCACTTGCCGGTCGAGCTAAAGCAGAAGGCGATGTGGGAAACGAAGAAACTGAAGTTGGATTGGGCTGAAGCGGCCGAACAAAGACTAAATGGGCTGAATGAGCTTGATGAGTTTTGCCTAAAGGCCTATGAAAGTTCAGCCATCTACAAAGAGAAGATGAAGAAGTACCATGACCAAAGGATTGAAAAGCGAGAATTTATAGTGGGTGATTTGGTGCTTCTATTCAACTCTCGGCTACGCTTGTTTCCGGGAAAACTCAAGTCCAAGTGGACAGGGACATTCCTTATAACTAAAGTATTCCCACATGGAGCGGTTGAGTTGAAGAATAAGAAAGGCGGAAAGTTCACAGTCAACGGGCAAAGCATAAAGATCTATCTAGGTCAAGTGGAAAGCGTTCATGAAGTGGTTGAGGCCTATCATCTTGATGAAGTCTGAGTAATCAAGGGGCCTGCGTCGTGCCGCGGAGTTAAATCAAGCACTTCTTGGAAGGAAACCCAAGGTGTATCCTCTAGCCAATAATAGGTTTTATTTTCCTCATAGCAATAGTCGTAGTTTTGTTTCATTTTTTTTTATTATTTCATTTTTGTTGGTATGGTAGTGTTGGATAGAGATTAGTATAGGGTCCGTGTCACAATAGTGTCTAGAAAAAAAGTAGAATAGCCTAATGGGTGTTACATGTGCAGGGAGCAAAAGTAACAATCTGCAGAAAATACTCTGGTGTAGAGGTCTACGGACCCCATCGACGGACCGTCGATGGTGTCCATATATCCCAAGTATGTTTCCTAATTTTTCTAAGTCTAGAAGTAATCGATGGTCCCAATCAAAGGACCGTCGAGGGGGTCTCGTACGTCCAAATATGCCATTACTTGACCCGACCCGACCAGTAATATTAAAAGACATAACCGTTTAAATTTATTCCCTCTTCCATTTCTTTTAAAATTCCCTTCCATAACCGTTTCTTTTCTTTATTTCCTTCCTATTTCATTCATAATCTACCTTTTTAATCCTCACATCACTCCCAAATCAAAATTCTTACTTCCCATCTTTGTCAAATTCTGTGTTCTTCCATTTTTCTTCGGCTACTGATCAAGTTCGGGCGCGTAAGATACTGCTTGAAAGTTCATCTCACAATTACACCACTCCGAACTAAAGGTATTTCGATTTCCCTTAACTTTGAATTCTCCTTCATAATTTTTTACAGAAATCCGAAAATGGGTCTTGACCTTGTGACTAAATTAACTGAAATTGCATGTTAAAAATTGTGTATTGATGTCCCTCAGAATGATAAAATGTGGTTGCGTAATTTATTGAGTATATCTAACAAGTGGGTGTCTCTGTCTATCTAATTTTCGACTTAAAGTTTCTTACTGTGGCTGAAATGGAATAATAATTATATGAAATTGGAACCCTAGGAATGACGAACTCGCTTTGAGTGTTTTAAAATTGCATGTTTAAAACTTGGTTATGTATAAAGGTGTCTAAATATTGGACCTTGAAAAAAGGCCTAATATCTGTCTCATGCCAATAGTACGGACCCCGTCTATGGACCGTCGATTGATCGATGGGCTGTCGATGTAGTCCGTCGACTGGATCCCTCTGAAAATGCCCAAGTCTGAAATGACAGAAGTGGACTACGGTCCGTCGATTGATCGACAGACCGTTATGCACGTTCGTCGTTTCCATGAGAGATCATGTTTTCATTAACTCCTAAAATAAACCTAAGTATAAGGTGATGGAAGTGGACTAAGGTCCGTCGGTTGATCGATGGACCGTTTTGCACATCCGTAGTTTTCATCAGAGAAATATGCTTTCCATACTATATTGAATAATTCTAAGTGTCAGACGACGGACACCATAGGGCCCGTCGATGGGTTGATGGACCGTCGATAGTGCCCCTCGACCTGAATGTGCAGAACAGAACTATGTTGTTTATATTTCAAATTTTCTTTGCCTAGTGTGTTTCGAGTATGTAGTAATACTGATTTGAGACTAATAATTACTCTACAGGTACCAATGGCTCCCAAGAAAGATATCGTCTATTCAAAAAGGTGCAAATCTAAGTCGGTTGCCCCGTCACGTCGGATGATTGTAGAATCTGACACTGAGAAAGATCTGACTTATATCCCCCCAGGTTCCACAATGCCAATTGCAGTATCACGAGTCACAAGGGGGACCCCCGAAAGGTGATTCCCGGTGTAGTCACTGCCTCCCAGTGTGATGAGAAGCGCACATTGACCGGTTCACTATCCGGGTCTGCCTCTAGTTCTGAAGGGGGATTATCATCAGTCTTCGAATCTATTTCCACCTCAGGGTCGGCCCAAACTTCTGGGTCAAATGCGGCCACTGCCTTCGGTTTCGCCTCTCAGGGATCCACTATGTCGGAGGGCCACAACCACCAAGCCTCGTCTGATGATGCTACAAGCTCGAAGTCTGCACCCGCACCCCGAGCAGATAACCCCACACTTGTTGCTGAGGAACCTTACAAATGGTGCATCAATGGTCAATACTAGGTGTATAGGGATACAAGAATGCTGAATGAAAAGAGGGTGATGACCTGGTTGGTAACAGTGGAGCGTCGAGTTCTTACGGGGAGTTTGCACACGGTCCATGAGGTGCACAAACTGTTCAACCTGCTTAAGTTCAAATGGAGGGCTCTGATTCTGGGCAACTATAGTGAGGAGATAGTTAGAGAGCTCTACGCTTCTTACGTAGCTACTCTCTGAGGGTCCCTAGACAGGCGGGCGAGACCTTTCAAACAGGATCCTCTTACATCTACACTAGTCCGGGGCTGCCTGGTTGATATTTTTGAGGCCACCATCCGTCGTTTCCTATACGGCCCCACCATTGGCGCAAATGCGATGCGCAATACTATAGAGTTTGACTATAGGTGGCAGGTTGTACAGAGTGGCGAGATTGGTCGGAGTGTTGAGTATCGTGAGGCAATAAAGAAATGGTTGGCTCAATATCTAGCAACTGATGGTGAGAGGGTTGACTGGGTGATAGATCCCCGAGGGCTGATCAAGAAGGACACCCTTACCTTTGTTCTTTTGGATGCTAGTCCGACACAGGTTATCGCCCATGCAAGCGGATAATGTAGTCACATGGGATAGGGCAGTGTTGGTAGCGGCCATGGTAGCATGACTGGATATAGACTTCACTGAAGTGTTGATATCGGCAATTCATAAGAGGGCCTTCAAAGATCTTTACCAATTACCCATTTGCTTGTCTTGTCTTTCAGCTGTGCAGGGAAGCCGGAGTGCCTATTTGGCAGTGTGACACCTATCGAGCTAGTAGAGGACACAGTGCTAGACGTCTTGTTCAAGTCCTCTGCTGAGCCACCATTTGAGCCAGGGGGTCGTGCCAAGAGGCATCGCTTCAGCGGGACTATTGAGAGCGGTGAAGAGGCCCATGCGAAAAAGAGAGAGAGATGACGGACTTGGATTTGGCTAGGAGGGCCTCTTTGGTGGATGAGGAAGCTCACCAGATAAGGGAACGAGAGATGGCTTTTGGGGCTTCCAGTTCTATACCAGTGACCGGTGATAGTAGCATCACTGATAGTGCGAGATTGATGTGGGCACTACTGAGGGTGACCCAAGTGCTGATCTTGCGGGTTCCAGGAAACCGGACCCACCCACATGTTAATAATTCGTCGGCACTATGCGCCTTAGGTTTGCTTCGCCTACCACCCTGTACTTATGATTTATTATGCATTGGGGACAATGTCATGTTCTTTTTGTTGGGTTGGGGTAAATGTAAAGTGAGTGATAGGGTAAAGTCTGAGTATCCCAACTCACAGTCCTCTCTTGAGGTTTTCTTGACTGTGTTCTCTTTCCCCAAGAGACCGTTTAGTTTTCTGTTGAATCGGCATGTCGTAATTTGTAAAAAGTATAAAAGCATGAAATATGAAGCATGATGATTGGCAAAATGATACCCCTTCCTAGATAGTGCTTGCATGTATATGTGAAAATAAGTTGAATGTGTTGGCTCTAATCATGAAATAGAAAGGCACCCACTGCATGACCTTCAACTAATACCTAAACTGGGAAAGCTGATAATTTGATAGGCTAATGAGGTGCCAAGAGAGTGTGAGGAGATTCGAATGTTCAACAGTTGGTACCTAACTAGAACTTGCCCGGTTAGTCCTGCGGAGGGAATCTGTGTTAGAAGCTAGGAAGTGATCATAGGCCATTGTTCGAAATAGCCAATAACTAGCCTAAAAGAATATAACCAAATGAAAGAATTGCCCCTTGTTGATCGAAATATGTTGATCCTATAATAGACCATTTGTTTTTATTCACCAACTCAACTTCACAGGGTCTATTATTTTGGCCTCAGTCCCTCCTTGGACATGTGCAACTCGACATATGCCAAAAGCCTAAGTTGAGGTTGGCTAATCCAGAAAGTAACCTCGTCTCTACCCTGACTCAACTTCGGGTATTGTGTACCTTAACTTGTGAACAAGTCATGAGTTGAGGGTGGCAATTATGAGTGAAGACCCAAAAATGGGTATGAAAAGAGTTGGATGTTGAAAAGAAAAGCTTAGGTGAGCAAAAGATGTGATTATGTGAAATTATCAATTGATTGAAAAAGAAAAAAAAAATAAAAGAAAAGAGATTTAAAGAGAAAAAGATGAAAAAAAAGTAAGAGTCACATCCAAAAAAAAGGAAGCAAAGCAATGATGAAAAGAAAAGAAAAAAATAAGGTGTCAAAGGCAATGAAAAGAGGTATGAATCTTAACGGTAATGTCAAGGAGGGCAAAAAGTCACAAAAATATACTTAGATGTACCATACCTGGCCCTGAGCCTACGTTACAAGCCAAGAAAGTCCTACCATGATCCTAGAGTCTAGTGTGGTGAACCTAAGCAGTTAAAATAAAGGCAAGCCTATGGCGAAGAGTACTAACTGTATTTGAACTTGTTCTTGAGCGTGAGTGTTGAACAATGATCCTTGTACCCAAACTTATAATCACTGTGTGAAAAATGAGGATTTCTTTTGAAGTGAGGGTACTAGTTGTGGTATCGAAAAGTTGGTATCTTGGTGAGAGGAAAAACACTAGAGGTGTCTGTTAAATGGTGAGTTTGTGTCATGATGTGATCCGCATAAGTTAGCTTGTCGAACCTGAGAGAATAAGCCTGCACAAAATCAAAGAAAGAGTCGGGATTGATAGTCATGTGATTGCGAAAGATTAAAAGAGTATAATTTTGTACAAATGTTGTTCTAAGTCATAGTGCGTTGCTTGAGGACAAACAACGAATTTGAGTTGAGGGTGTTGATGTACTGTGGTTTTACGGTGCTTTCAATGCATTTTGCTTAAGAGTTGTGTGTGTCTAGAGCCTGTTTGTAGTATTTTTAACAAGTTTTTGTGTTTTGTTTTGTAGGAAAGATGTTAAGGTTGAAAAAGCATAAGACAACTGAAAAAAATGCAAAAGATGACCTACAAAGGCCATCGATGACCCGTCGTTCAATCGATGGTCCGTAGATGGTGACCGTCGATGTACAGTTCAGGCTAAGGGAGAAGATCAGGGAAATTTGAACAAGTGTGGAAGCACGAGAGCAAGCGATGGTCCGTACTGGTGAACCATCGATTGCTTAAGAGAATGTTCCAGTACCTGACTTTTCAAGATTTTAAATGTGAAACGACGGAGGAGCATTGACAGACCGTAGATGAGTCGACGGACCGTTCTGCAGGTCTGTCGTTTGATTCAAAAAAGGTGCTATCCGGTGAAGAAAAATAATTCCAAGTATGAACTGACGGAGGCAGCCGATAGACCGTCATTCCATCGACGGTCTGTCAGTGAGGTCGTCGATTGAAGCAGGATCAACTGAACAAACGTTCTTTATTTTAATTCATTTTCTTTAGGACTATGTTTTCTATAATAGGGGATTCAAACCTCATTTTTGGGGTTATCTACTCTTGTTTTTGTTCTATGTTGTGTTGGAGATTGTTGGTTGCAAACTTTTAGCAACTAATCAATTTTCGGATTCGTGTTGAACGATTTTCTTACAATTTCAAGTTGAATTTCTGGGTTTCTTCTTATTGTTTAGTAAGTTCATGAATTCTTTCTTAAAAACCATGAATTGTAATATTGCTTGCATGGGTAACTAAATTCAAAACTAGGGTTGTGGGAACCATGGTTAATTAACAATGTAAACCTAGCAAATAAGCAATTCTCAAATAGGTTCTTGCATGTATTGATAATTCTTTCGATTACAATTCTTTTTAACGAGTGCACACGTTAGAACTCGCCTTGTTGCTACTTGCCGGACCAATGGGGTAGGAATAAGAAAAGAATTATCAACATAGATTTAGTATGATACTATATAATAGGCTAGTGTCAATTGGTGCAAAGTAATAATTAAATCATATGTTAATTATGATGTATAATATGAGGTAAAGGTAAGGGTTAGTAGCTTATACACATGTAGCCATACCAAGGTACGGGGTAAAATTCTCTAGATACTGGACCAAGGTACGGGGTGAAATTCTCTAGATGTCATTACAAGGATATAGAGACACATAACTTACCACTTTACATGCAAAACACTAGGAAAGAATTGCTATTGCTAGAAATACGCGTTATGAACATGTGGGGAACACATATACCCTAGTTAGTTTACAACTTGACAAAAACTCAATATTTGCTTTTGCTTGCTTGTTAACTTAGATTGATTAAGGAACTTGTTTTATAAAAAAAAAATTAATTACTTATTTTTGGAAAGACCTTGGCTAAATAAACGTAATTGTGAATTGAAGTTAAGTCTAAACCATTTTCCTTGTGGGATCGACCCCAACCTACTAGTTGGGTTCTCTACTTGATTACGACCGCTTATATTTCTTTAGGGAGGTATAATTTGAGCGTATTACACAGTACTATTTAAATAAAAGTTATTATAATTATGTATGTTGTGTTGCTCTTTTATTTTTATATATGTATTAGTTCATTAATCTTGAGCAAATAACAAAATATATATGGTGTAATTGCAGCTACGTGTTAGTTTGTTATTCAGATAAATGTTGTTGGAAATTGAAGGCGTCTTTTAGGAAAATACATACATATTGAAAGTTATATACTTTAATAGTGAACATACATGTCCGTTGAGGAATATGATATTAAATAAGGTACATGCTATTGTTGAGTTTGTTAGTGGTGTGAAAGCTCCAATATTGAGGAATCATAAAAGAAAACATACTCCAAATGATATAATTGTTGATATTAGGGCACTCTATGGTGTTGAAATTTCTTACGAGCAAGCATGGCGGGCTAAAGAATGTGCATTGGAAATAATTAGGGGTAAACATGCTGATGGATATAGACAAATACCAAGATACTTATATATGTTGGAAAAATGTGTATTCAAATTCATATATAAGGATGCACAAGTTTGAAAAAATGAGTTTATGTATCTATTCATATCATTAAGACCAATGATGAGAGGGTTGTGTTCTATAGGCCTGTTGTAGTTGTTGATGTTTTACATTTTTGCGTAGATTACCGAGGGACATTTGTATCGGCATGTACACTCGATGGGGCAGGTATATCATGGTGTTTATCAAAAATTTTAAAAGTAATTTTAATATTCCGCAATTAACTATATAAAATTAATCATAATGTTTTGTGTTTCTATATTTTAGGTTGCATATTGCCTTTAGATTATGGAATTATTGAAACGAAAAATGATTTTTCATGGACATGGTTCTTTCAACAGTTTAAAAATGGATTTGATGAGAGAGAAAAAAATGTGTTGTATCTGACAGAAATGAAAGCATAAAGAAGAGTGGCAAAAAGTCAGTTAGACTCTTAAACTATCATGACAACCTCTTACACATCTTTTCTATTTAAAACTGAACTTATTTACTCCCTACAACTGTCGTGGCGAAAAAATAAAAAACTAGTGAGTCAGAAAAAATTAAAGTTGAAAAAAAGTAAAAAATCAAAAATTTCCTTCCCCTCTGATTACCCTATAGAAAAAGAATTAAAAATCAAAAACTTTCATCGCCACCCATTACCCTCTTCTTCTTCATTCTTTAATATTCATCACAACTATTAATTTTTCATCACAATCTTAAAGATTCACAATGACGTGAGTGTAGTAGTGATGTTGTTGGTTGTTCAGATTATTTGTTGGTTATTCAGATCTGAAAGTGTGTTCTTTGGAATTCATGGGAGCCATGGTTGAAACTTTGATCTTGTTAACACACCTTTAAAACAACTCAAAAGAATAAAACCACAAAGGAATAAAGTAAGGGGGCCTGGTTTAGTGTTTGTTGGTGATTGATTTAGATTTTGAGTGGATATTTTGTGGTGCTTGTTTGGTGGATGATGGTTCATAGAAAAAAGAAGAAGAAATGACGTTGTGTAGGTGGACTTATAGTGGTGATGGGTTGGTTGTTCTTCACCGGATAAGACAAAGAAAATTCTTACTCAAATGAATGATTTCTCTGATGAGAATAGAGATAAAGTTGATGGGATTTAGTGGTAAAGAAGATATAACTAGTAGATAATTTTAATAATTAAGTAGAGATTAATTAGTTTAAAATAGAGTTAACAAAAAGAAAGTTAATTAATAAAGAAAACAAAACAAAAAGAATATAAGAAATTATAAAATTTGACATGGCGCTGACGTGACACGAGTGTAATACACTACATGATGTGAGAGTGGTGTTTCACGTCTCAGGGTGGTATTAAAGTCATTTTTAAATAGTAAAAGTGTGTAACAGGTCGTCACAATAGTTTAAGCGTGTAACTAACTTTCGGGACAAGTTTAGGGGGCAATTTATGCCTTTTTCCTTTATCAAAATGTTCCTCATTTTGCATGCATATGACACCTCTGCAAAAATGTTAGTTCAAACTTTAGGAGAAGCAGATTCATACTAAGTGATCTGTTTTATTCAATGGAAAAGGCTTATAGAAAAGAGGATTTAAAAAATTAATGACTAAATTAGAAAAAATAGATGACAGAGTTAAGAAGTATCTTCAACATGCTGGGTATGAAAGGTGGTCTAGGTCTCATGCAATAGTGAACAACAGTGAACAGGGAGAGCATGATGGCTCAAATATAGCTGAATGTATCAATGGTTGCCTTGTTGATGCACGACAAGTACCTATTATAGACTTTTTGGAAGCAGCTAAAATTCTATTTGATTCTTGGAATTGCAAAAATCGAGAAATAGCTTCTTATACAAAAGAAATATTAGGGAGGAGATGAAGAAATATTAATTATAAACACTTCAAAGTGTGCAAAAATAAAGGTACATATTTGTATTACAAGTATTATGTATCTAGCTTTACTTCTAATTATTTTGTTGTGTATGCCAAATGAAAAAACGTGTGATATATCTCTAATTTGTAAACCATTGCAAGTTGTTGCATCTTTTGAATTTATTTTTCAGCGTATGAGATACATTGATTGTCTTGAGAGAAAAACTTGTTCATGTTGTAGATTTCAACATGACGAGATACCTTGTGCGCACGCAATGACCTTTTTGAAGAAGAAGAATATTATAGATTCACACCCCTACTGCTCTGATTCCTATAAGCATGATGCATTAACAAATACTTATGCAGTTTCAATGGAACCAATGCCAAACAAAAGTGATTGGACAGCTCCGGAATGTGTTTTGGAAGAAGTCGTCTTGTCACCAAGATACAAAAGTGCCTGGTAGACCAAGAATAAAGAGGAAGAGAATCCAGATGAATAGCTAACCACAAAAATGAATTGTTGTGGACAAGAAGGTCACAATATAAGAACATGTACTTTGTTTCCAAAAGATTTTTGATGAGTACTTTTTAAGAACTTTTATGCTTCATGTGTACTAATTCTATGGATATTTTGAATCTGCTAATAAGATATAATTATTTTTGTGATTTTTAACTTTATATAAATGTTACGAGAGACAAAATGTTGAATGATACTAAATGTATTGAATTTGATTATTTATATCAAGTATAAAATATATTGTATCATGTGTTGGAGTATATAACAATTGAATTATTTGATAAGTGATTTAGTATCATTTACATTATAGTTCAACTATATTTTGTATATAATAATAATATATTGTTAGTTGTTATGATACTAAATAGATAAAATGGTCAAAAGCACCCCCAACCTATAGTCGAATTCTCAACTACACACTCATACTTTAGAGTGGTCCTATTACCCCCTTAGACTATTTTAAAATGGAGTGATGAGGTGGCAAGGAATGTGTAGTCACTCTCTTTGAAAGAGTGAGCAAAAATGAAGTAATAAAACATTAACTTTATAAGTGTTTTCTTATTTCTTTATTAATTTTCTACTTTTTTTAATGTTTCCTTTCCTATTATTTTTAATTTTACTTTTAAGTTTCCTTTCTTCTTTCTCTTCAAATAGAAGCACCAGGAACCTTTTCTTTTTTCTCTTCACCAAGAAACACCAGCAACAACGGGGCTGCAGCAGCGGCGGCACCATGTGAACTTCACTCATTCACCACCAATTTTTCGTCTTCGTCGGCCTTCAACTACCTGAGAACAAACCCATCAACCATCAATTTCGTTGTGAACCACCATTGTCACTTCCTTTGTAGCTTCAAGATTTTTAAAGTAGGAGATGTGAATTCAAGCGTAAACACAAAATTTAAATGCTTAGGTGTTGCATCTACCTTCCTATTTCAGATCTGATAAAGCTTTGGCTATTAAATCTACAATAAATATCAAATAGTACAAAAATCTTACAATATCTTTATTTTAAAGATTTCTATCCAACTAAACTAAACTAACTGCATCTAAAAATTTAATCCCCGAAATTGATTGAGTTGTTGGAGCATTTGTTAATGATTTTGAGTGAAATTTCATCAATATCGAGAGAAAGATAGAAAATGATGCAGAAATTGAGATTTTGAAGGGTAATTAGGCGATTTTTGAAAAAAATTGAAAAATCTTTAAGGTTCAATTGAGAGAAATTTGGATGAAAATGGATGGAAAATCTTTAACTAGTACTTAATGCCATGCCTGGAGATAAAGAAAAAAAATTGATTTTTTCTACATGAAACATATATATATATATATATATATATATATATATATATATATATATATTACATGGTGGATGTGTGTCCAACACCACTTAATATGAATCTGGGAGTGAGGTATTAAGGGGATATGTATTCTACTTAAAAATGTTCAAGGGGTAATGGGACCCCCGTAAAGTATGAGTGTGTAGTTGGAAATCCGTTTGTTGGTTGAGGGGCTTTTGACCATTTTTTTATACTAAATATATTGAAACTTAATTGTTTTGTACCAATTGTTACATATACACAAATTTGTTTTTTGATAGTAAAATGTGTATCATATACATAATAATTTTATGGATATTATGTATCTGATAATAATATAGTATCAGATGTTGTGATTTACTTCAAGGCTACCACATATTAATATATTACTAAATAAATTGAAAATCAGTTGTTGTTTATCAAGTGTAGAATATATAGTATCAAATATTCCGTCTCTTTTGGTTATATTGTATCAGCAGATTGATGTATACCATACTTATAAAACACAATTTGTAACAAGTTACTATATATAAAACGATATATATATTGAAACAAAATTAAAATTAAAATACATTTCTTGACAAAAACATTCTTCAAATAAATAATTACTTAGGAAAATTGTATTGAAACGAGAAGGAATATTACAAAATACTAATTAACGTATCTTCAACACTATAAAAACCTAACTATTCTACATTAATCAGTCCACCTATTGATGGTGTAGTGTAGCCACTCTTTGGCCTTGTATGGTCATATATCATTATCGCTAAAATATCCTGCCTTGACCTTGTCCATACAATACTTCCATAACAGTGTTGCATATCTATTGTGAAGATAGTCACTCCGAAAATTAATAAATGAAATGTTGATTTCGTCGCTCAAGTATTCAGCAAAAGCAGCTATATACATTCCACAATCACTGTAAATAAAAAGTAGATAAATTAAAAAAGTGAATTAAATATGTAAGTAAATAAATTGTTTTATAGTACTAACAACCTATCGCTTTATTTGTGCATATGTCTTGAGCATATTCCACCTCAAATGACTATTGTGGATCGAACAGTTCACTAGTTTTCTTGTCTTTGTACGCCTCCAATAATGACCAATCAGTTATGTCTGTTTTATCAAAGAACCCACTATCACGAAGATAGTTTGATAGACAATTTCTTTATCTCTTCGGAATGTAATTTTTTTCTTGATCCGATAGATGAGTCATACACTCGTATTAACCTTTTCTTTAAAACAACCACATCCAACACCCAATGAAAATCTCTGCCACAATTAACCAAAATATAAACCTCATCTACTAAATGTCATAGTAAACCATCAGATATCAAAAATCCATTTATCATGTCTTTGATAGACCTTCCATAAGCAGATATAGTAACACCATGATCAATATGTTCTTGTGTACTAAGAGTTTCATCTGTAGGAGTGCAATAATACCTTTTGTATACAATGTTTATATATGACTTTACCAAACAGTTGACCGTATTGTATCTGTACTTATCCATGCTTCTTAATTTTGACTTCTTGCGTTGATAGTAAAAAAATTACATCTATGTGCTGTAAAATAAAGAAAATAGACAATATATAATCAGCACAATTTGAGACAAAAGTAATACATTGAAGAAAAAGAAAAACCAATAGTAATCTGATATCTATTTTAAATGACACATTTTACTTTTGTATCATCATATACATAATTTGAATGCATAATTTACTTGATTAGTCTAGCATTTCATTGGATGTGACATAGTATAAACCAGTTCTTGTCAACATGAACTGAGACAATAAAATCAGTATGGTTAAAACCAAATAGAGTAGATTTGCCTCTATATTTATCCTCAAATAGCTTCCTATGAGAATTATTAAAGTCAAAATGAAAATAATTTAATAAAAACTAATATTATAAAGATACATTAATAATAAAAACTTACTTATTCACATGTGTTTTGAGGAGTCCCATTTGTATCCACTTTAAAAACTCTTGCATTAAATCTGACGAGAGTTGATATGTGATACGACAATCTTCAAATAGAGTGTATAGGCGGATTTCATCATCTATTTTCTCCTTGACCTTATCACTTGATTCAAAAGAATTCATATAGGGAGAATACAAAACCTTTGAAGGCATTCTGTTACGCTGAGCTGGATTTTTTGTATCAATATTGGGTGCATGCTCATTGACTGCCAGTTGGGTGGGTAGCTGGCAATCAAATAGAAAATTATCACTTCCGATTAGTTGTAGTGGAATAACTATACTCAGTGGTTTGACATTAATTGACTGGTTTGGAAGTCCATATACAAATGCATCGATGGTTGCTTAGGTTTCGGAAGAAATGAAGGCCGATGTGGTAGAATCCTATATGATGTCAAGTACAATACAAAAATATTGCAATTAACATAAACAAATTATACTACATCATGCAACTGTTAGAATTTTCCAGTAAAGAAATTACAATCATACCGATGTATCAACAACTACTGGATATGAAACATGTTTTTTGACTTCTTGTTGAATTGTATCGGCACCATGATCCTAATAAACAGAATATCATATACTATTATGTTTTTTTACTAAAATAATTAATTTATAATAATTAAAAAACTTTTTACTTACCACTTTCTTATCATGAATAATCACATTCACCAAAGGATCGATATGGTGTTGTGGGTAGAAGCACATTGGACTCTTTCCTTGCCTTCCTTAGTGGATACATCATCCTTCTGTGCTTGTAATTAAATTAAGTTATCTGTTAGTGGTAGACTAGTAAAGTGCATGATATAATATATAAAGTACAATCAGTAATACACAAATAGTAACGTCTGTTTCATAAATTGAAGTACCAACCATTAAACATGATAAAATGTTAAACTACTTAAGGGATTGAAACACATAATAATGCATGTGATACTAATTTAAGTATCAAATACCTACGTACCTTTGGAACATTTTCTTGAGAAACCTTTTGTTTTCCAACCTCAATAGCAGATTCATCAACATCATCAACAGTTGCAAAATTCATTTGCATGGATGAAATGATTTGTTGGTCGAAGTTATCAAAATTGGATTGTGGATCAAGTATCCTTCATTTTTATAAATAATCATTAAAACATAAAATTGAGAAGGGATTCAAAAAAATCAAAATACAACCTTTTCAGTTTTGTTATCTTTCGCCCCAACAACTTCCAATAATTTAGAATAATTTCTTTTTATTAACGCCTCAAGAGCTTCAATTTTATTATCAATAGCTCCAAATTTGTTGTCAACCTAGATTCAAATTAGACATATAAAATGAAGTTAATAATGAACAAACAAATGTTTAAATCTATTGTTTACTTACATAACACTTCATGTAAATCTTCAGATCCTCAATTTCTGCACAGTCCAAAGTTGTTCTTCCAGAGAATGTATTATGACGAACACCAAATACATTATCATCTTTTTTCGGTCGTGACTTTGGAGTTTGAAATGACTGGTTTGGTTGCTCATATGGTTTTGTGACTTTAGTCAAATTATACTTATGTGGATGTACAACCTTTATTCTCTTGCGGGGTGGGGTAGATCCTGCGCTAGAAACTCGGGTTGATCTCCTAAACAGTTGCTCTGGAGGTTTTGATGAGAAGTCTTCAAAATCAAGAACCTCCTCTGGTTGCACATCCTCATTATCTGAAATTGATGAATCTGGTTGAGTTGGAGGCATATGATTGTTATCTGGTAAATCAATTGATGTGATTTCCTCGGGAGTTGGCTGAATGTTAGAACCGTCAATCTATACAAAAAAATAGTAAACCATCATGATAATCAATGTAATAATGTATCGCAAACTTAAAGAAATGAATTAAAAATGTTGTATTGTAGTAATTACCTCAGTGAAGATGGATTCCACAAACATCTCAAATTTGGGCTTTGGACCCACAACTTTCCAAATGCACATCCTTGGTATACCGTTTCCTTTTGTTGACAGCAATCTCATTATTTATTACAAACGCACATTCATAAATCCAGACATTAAGTGAGTATGGGAGTCCATTCAAACGATACATTTTTTGCTGAGTTTGTACTCTTTTTTAACAGTTTTCATTAACTTTTCAAAGGCAACTTGTCCCACGGGTACTGTTCATAATTACCATCTTCTACTATGAAGAAATCTTCAATAGGAATTGGTGCATCACCAACTTGGGAATACACACATTAATGAATGAAAAAGAAGATATCCATCTGAAGGGCATCATCATTGTTGTCCCAACCACCTTGCATAAAACAATCTACCAGGCGTCCTTTATTTACGATATAAATTGGACCAGAAAAATATCTTTACACTACTCTACTGGTTTTTGAAATTGGATAAGTAAAATCTTTAACATTTCCCTTACATCTCAAACCAATAATAATTTCAAACTGTAGAATACTAAATTTCAAGACATTCCCTTTGGCATGACGAATGTGAATTTCTTTATATAAATTTCGCTGCTCAATATCTAACAGATATAAACACTTTGCAATCTGACCTTGATAGTTGCATTTGGGAATATTAAGGTATGGAGCAAATATGGTACCTTTGAATAATTTCATACGTTGATCCTTTAATGACAAGACAAAATCTTCAGTAAAGTTGAAGTTGTAGGTAGGACCACACTTTAGAGAGTTCTTTGAAATATATAGTCACGCCCCGAGCCTACACCCTAGGCGAGACCGGCACTCGAAGACCATTGTTGTCCCCCAAGAGAACCCTCGATCTAGCTTACTTAAATGGAAGACTCAACGCAACTCAATCAATAAACAGAGTATGTTTTTAATGAAATACTGCATATAATAATCTAGCCAAAATGGCACTTAAGTCTCAACACTTTAACATAAAAAATTATAAAACAAAAGAGACTCTAAAACTGAACTACTAACTGTGTATGAAGCCTTAAACTGACTGCGATGGATGTTGGGATAGACCCCACAACATCCTAATGAAATAAGCTAGAAAAGCAATAAAAGGGATGTCCTCCGGAATACAAGGAGGCTCACCAAGTGACTGAAGAGTGCTCAACTAGATCAACGGTGTGCTGCGTGTTAATCCTGGTTACCTGCGTCTACATCATAAGATGATGCAGGCCAATTGGCGTCAGTACATTAAATGTACGAGTATGCGAGTTGGAATGCTAAACAACACTTAAGCTTGAAAAAGAGTAAGAAAGAACACTTACCTTGGCTATGTTCAACTCATGATTTACTAACTCTTATTAAATATATGCAATTTATAAGTAAAAGGAATATAAAGAAAACTGACTGAAATATATTGTAAACTTTGAATGTATACAAGTATACAAATAATATCTGAGATGTATGCAAGAAATACAATATAACCGGTGTATATGAAAATAAAATACTTCTGTAGGAGCTTCTCTAACCGACAACCATCACTTAAGAGCTATAGTGATGATACAACGTTACTCGGCCCACGCTGATACACTCAAATTACACCTCCCTAATGAAGTATAAGTGTCATATCAAATAAAGAACCCAACTATTAGGTTAGAGTCAATCCCACGAGGAAAATGATTTAGACTTAACTTCAATGTACAATTACTTCTATTTAGTCAAGTTCTTTCCTTAAACAGGTAATTAACAGGGGGTTTTGTGAAACAAAATTCTTTAATAATTCTAAGTAAAATAAGTAACAGGAGTAAAGCTTTGGTTTTTATCAAGTTGTGAGAGAAACTAGGGTGTAAGTGTTTTCCATAGGTTCATAACGCCGTATTCCTAGCTATAACAATTCTTCCCTAGTGTTTTGCATGCAAAGTGATAAGTTAGGTATCTCTAAATCCTTGGTCCGGCATTTAGAGAATTTCACCCCGTACCTTGGTCCGGCTACGTGTGTCTAACCTACTAATCCTTACCTTTACTTCATATTAAGCATCATATTCGATGTATGACTTAGTTATTACTTCGCACCAATCGAGACTAGACGATTAGATAGTATCCCACTAAATCTATGTTGATAATTATTTTCCTATTAACTACCTCCTTGGTCTGGCAAGTAGCAATAAGGCGAGTTCTAACACGTGCAATAATTAACAGGACTTCTAAGCGAAAGAATTATCAATGCATGCAATAACTATTTGAGAATTGTTATTAACCTAGGTTTACTTTGTTAATCACCCACAACCCTAGTTGTGGATTTAGTTACCCATGCATATAAGAAAACAATTCATAGTTGATAAACAATAAATCATGAACTTACTTTGACAAATTCGAAGAAAATCCAGAAATTCAACTTTAAGTAACAGGAATTCACTTGAAAACCAAATCCGGAAATTTGAATTAATGTTAAAGTTGCAAAAACCCAATCTCCAAAAACAAACTAAGAATCAAAGTAATAGAACCCAACCCCAAAACGAGGTTTTACGCCCTATTTATAGAAAACATTGTCCTAAATTAAAAGGAATTAAAATAAGAAAAGTTGTCCAAACACGCGGTTGTAATCGACGACCCCCACAGACGGCCCGTCGATGAAACGACGGACCATCGACTGCCTCCGTCAGTCCATACTTAGCATCTTTGTTCATCCTTCAGTTGGCATCTTCTCTGAATCAATCGATGGACCAACAACACGGTCCATCGATGCGTCTACGGTTCGTCGATGCCTTCCGTCGTTCCATACTCAGACTTTCTTCAACTTCGGGTACTGGACTATCTCTAAACTTAATGACGATTCAACAAGACGGTCAGATTTCCCTGAATTTCTCCAGATGCATGAACTATCAGTCGACAGTCACCGTATACGGTCCGTCGATGGAATGATGGATCATCGGTGTCCTTCGTGGGTTACCTCTGCACTAAATCTGAGTTGCCTTTGGCGTTTTGGGTTTGGACACCTTTCGTGCAAAATAAAGATAAAAACATGTTAAAACTACTACAAAAAAGCTCTAGACACACACCAATCTTAAGGAAAGAACATTAAAAGTACCATGAAACCACGGTACATCAACACCCTCAAGTTATATTTGTTGTTTGTCCTCAAGCGACACATTATGAATCAACACAACACTTTGTACAAAAGTATCCTCTTTTAAGCTTTCGCAATCGCATGGCTATCAATCCTAACTTGTTTTTGATTTACTGCATGCTTCTACTCTTAGGCTCGATAAGCTAACTCATGTGGATCAGAGCATGACATAAACTCACCATGAACCGACACCTCTACTCTTTTGCCTCTCGCCAAGGTCCCAACTTTTCGATAATGCAACTAGTGCCCTCACTTCAAAAGAAATCCTCTTTTTTCGTACAATGATTTTAACTTTGGGTACAAGGATCATTATTCAACACTCACGCTCAAAACAAATTCACACCTAGTTAGTATTCTTTGCCATAGGCTTGTCCTTATTTTCACTACTTAAATTCACCACATTAGACTCTAGGATCACGATAGGACTTTCTTGTCTTGTAACGTAGGCTCAGGGTCAAGTATGGTACATATGGGTACATTTTAGTGACTTTTTGCCCTCCTTGACATTGTTTTCGAGTTGAATCCAATGGGTATTGAGGTTACCAATAGTCCCAAGTGTTTGGTTAAAGAGTTAGGGAGGTTTGGAGGGTTTAGAGATGAGAAACGAGTTGAAAAAAATCATCAGACGCACCTGGGAAAGAAAATGGCCTCAGTCACGTGAGGCTGGTGCGGCGCGCCCCGAACGTGCCTAATTCAGCATTTTTTGTCCAGTTTTTGTAGTTAAGTCTTATTAAGCCCTTCAAAGATGTTTCACTTCCTAATGATTCTAACTACTCTAAACTACTTCTATTCATATAGAAATGATCCAGAAAAACAAATTTACTATCTTGAATCCATAACTTCAAATTCAAGGACAGTTCTTAGAGTTCTTTTAAGAAGTCTTATACAATTATTTTAAACTTGTTTTAAGACTTAAAGATCAGGTTGAGTAAGCAGTAAAGATAAGAATAAGAATAAGAAGTTTATTCAGATTTTCATAAGTCTTTCACAAACGTTTTAATTCTGTTTAAGGCTTAAGTTGAATTCAGTTCAGAGTAAAGTGAAGTCTTTTCTTCAGAAAAACAGTATACGGGGACTAAGTATTCCCAAAGCATTATTAAAATGTTTACATATTTAAAGGAATGAAAACTGAGATTTCCAAGGAGCCTTAGGGATAGTTTTCAGAAAAGAACTAGAGCTTTCTAAATGAAGCAAGCATAGAAACTAAGATTTCCAAGATAACATTTGAGCTAAGTATATTTTGAGAACTAATCTCAAACCACAATATCAGTATGTTTTAAAAACAAAAGAGCTAGTATATTTTGGGAGTAGTATTGAGCACCGATATGGGGGAGAGTTCAAACAACTCACATCCCCCAAAACCATGTAGCCACCATGGGTAGAAAAGGGTCATACTTTTTAGATAAACCCTTTTCATAGTAGACTAGAGGATCCATTAGGCAGTTTAGCTCTTACACCTTTGGTTGGGTATAGGATATGCTGGCAGCGTGAGGTAGATCGATGAATCAATCAAAGCCAAGGCAAGTGTTTTCTCCAGACTCTTTTCTAGCTTATGTTGTTTAGAATTTCAACTCGCATACTCGTACATTCAATGTACTGATGCCAGTTGGCCTGCATCGTATCCTAATGCAGATGGAGTAACTAGGATTAGCATCATCTAGCTCCTCGTTAATCGAGCTGACCACTCGGAGTTAGTGGTGAGCCTCCTTGCATTTTAGAGGACACATTTATTGCTTTTTAGTACTTCCTTTACTAGGATGTTGTGGGGTCTGTCCCAACATCCATATCATTTTTAGAGGCTTCATAGATAGACAGTCTAATGTTAGTCATTTGAGTCTTTTCAGTATTATCCCTTTTGTTAAGACTTGGGTTGCTAGCTTTTGGCTAAGTTTGAATATTTTAACTTTATAAACATTCCTAGTTATCATATTATATTCCGCTGAGTTAAGTAAGACAGTCCAAGGGTTCGCTCGAGGCAAACAATAGTCATTGAGTGCTGGCCACGTTAAGGGTGTAGGCTCGGGGTATGACAAACTTGATATCAGGGAACAAAGTTCAAGAGTTCAAGAGTCCCAGAGAGTCTATGAAGTCGTGTTTGTAGAGTCCTAGTTATCGGTGTGAAGCATGCCACATCTATAATTAGAAGGCTACAACATTTAGGAATCTCTTCACTTCTTTCATACTCATTTTCTGTGTTAGAGTTTATCTCTAAAAAGTTTTTCTCTAATTTATGCTTGCGCGTGTTTCAGATCATCATGTCTCTACGAAAAGGGGCAAGAGTTAGTCCAACCAGAAATAATGTTGAGAAACCAAAGGTACCTAATGCACCAAACGTGCAACCTCAAGGTGAAGTCACCAATACTGAGTTCCACAAGGCTATCCGGATGTCAAGACAAGCGGTGACTAACCAAGTCGGGTAGCAGAGAGGAGCTCAAAAAGAAAAGGCTGGAACTTCAAGGATTCGTGAGTTCTTGAGGATGAATCCCCCAAATTTCACAAGTTCGAGCACTACTGAGGATCCAAAAAACTTTGTTGAAGAGTTGAAAAAGGGTTTTGATAAGATGCATGTGGTTGATACTGAAAGAGTTGAGATAGGTGCATATCAACTGAAGAATGTCATTAGGACTTCAAAGGAGGGCAAAGATGAGGACCACATCCAAAATGGGTATGTTTTGAAAAGGCTTTCTTAGGGTATTTCTTCCCCCAATAATTGAAAAAGGCTAAGGTATGAGAGTTCCTTACCCTGAAGCAGGACACTTTGAGTGTGCATAAGTATGAGTTGAAGTTCACCCAGTTTTCCCGCTATGCTCCTAAAATGGTTAAGGACATTAGAAGCAGGATGAGTCTGTTTATCGTTGGCTTGGGTCATGCATCAAGCAAAGAGGGCAGAGCTGCAATGCTAATAGGGGACATGGACATATCAAGGTTGATGGTCTATGTGTAGTAGGTTGAATACGAGAAACTGAGGAATAGAGAAGAGTATAGAGGCAAGAGAGCTACGACATGGAATGAGTCTGGGCAGCAGAAGAGTAATGCCAACCGCTTATCCTTCCAATAGAAACAGAAGGGTCCTGCCCCATCATCAAATGCACCTGCACCTAAGAATAAAGGTGAGTACTATGGTCAGAATTACAGAGTTAAACCTGCTTATCCACAGGGTAGTATCGTGCAAGGGGGTAGTAAGCCTCATGTTTGCTCCAAGTGTGGTAGGAACATCTTCGGTGTTTGTCGTGAGGGCTCCACTGGTTGTTTCAAGTGCGGTCAGATGGGGAATTTCATGAGGAAGTGTCCAATGAACAAACAAGGAAGTGGTAATGGGGGAAATAAAGCCCAGTCTTCATCAGTTGCTCCATCAAAAAGGGCTACACCTAGAGCAGCTACTTCCAGTACTAGCAAAGGAACAAACTGCTTGTATGCTCTCAACAATCGCCAGGAGTATGAGAATTTCCCAGATGTTGTCACTAGTATGATTCAAGTCTTTGACTATACTATTTATGCATTACTAGACCCAAGAGTGAGTTTATATTTTGTAACTCCATATGTTGCTATGAACTTTGATATTATTCCTGAGCAACTTAGTGAACCATTCAGTGTTTCCACACCTGTTGGAGAATCTATTCTAGCAGAAAGAGTCTATCGTGATTTTCCCGTTTCCTTCAGTCACAAGAGTACCATGACTGATTTTGTTAAGTAAGACATGGTAGACTTCAATGTCATTCTTGGTATGGACTCGCTTCATGTGTGTTATGCCTCAGTTGATTGTAGAACTCGAGTAGTCAAGTTTCAGTTTCCTAATGAGCCAGTCTTTAAGTGGAAAAGCAGTTCAGCATTGCCTAAAGGTCGATTCATTTCGTACCTTAAGGGAATGAAGTTAGCTTCTAGGTGTGTGTCAATTACTTAGTCTGAGTTAATGACTATACTGTTGACATACCTCATATTAAGTCAATTTCAATAGTGAAAGAATTCCGAGAAGTCTTTCCAAATGATCTTCCCAGACTCCCTCCTGATAGAGATAGACTTCGGTATAGATCTCCTTCTATATACTCATCCTATCTCTATTTTGCCATATAGAATGGCAATATCCGAGTTGAAGGAGTTGAAATAATAGTTGAAAGATCTGTTAGATAAAGGTTGCATTCGACCAAGTGTCTTACCATAGGGCACTCCGGTCTTCTTTGTGAGAAAACAAGATGGTTCCCTTAGGATGTGTATATATTATCGTCTATTGAATAAGGTGACCATCAAGAATAAGCATCATCTTCCAAGGATTGTTGATCTATCCATCAGCCTCAAGATGCTTCTTGTTTTTCAAAGATTGACCTTAGATAAGGCTACCACCAGTTGAAAGTAAGAGAGTGTGACATTTCAAAGACAAATTTTAAAACCATATATGGGCATTATGAGTTTTTGGTCATTTCATTTGGGTTGACCAATGCGCCTGCAGCATTCATGGATCTTATGAATAGAGTCTTTAAACCTTATTTAGATCTGTTTGTTATCGTCTTTATTGATGACATACTAATATATTCAAGAAATGAAGAAGATTATGCTAGTCATCTAAGGATAGTCCTTCAGACTTTGATAGATAAGGAGTTGTATGCCAAGTTCTCCAAGTGTGAGTTTTGGCTTAAGTCTGTGGCATTCTTGGGCCACATAGTTTTTGGTGATGGGATTAAAGTTGATACCCAATAGATAAATACAGTTTAGAGTTGGCCTAGACCCACGTCTCCAACAAATATAAGGAGTTTGTTCGGTTTGGCTGGCTACTATAGAAGGTTTGTTGAGGGGTTCTCATCCATCTCGTCTCTTTTGACCAAATTAACTCAGAAAATAGTTAAGTTTCAATGGTCTGAAGCTTGTGAGAAAAGATTTTAGGAGTTGAAGAAGAGGTTGACTACTGCCCTATCTTAACGTTACCAGAAGGTACTCAAGGTTTTGTAGTGTATTGTTATGCATCTAGATTTGGTTTGCGTTGCATGTTAATGCAGAACAGAAAGGTTATAGCTTATGCCTCCAGACAGTTGAAGGTTCATGAGAAGAATTACCCAACCCATGACTTAGAGTTGATTGTTGTAGTTTTTTATGGCGTCACTACTTGTATGGTGTTCATGTTGACATATTCACTGATCACAAAAGCTTACAATATGTGTTCACCCAGAAAGACCTTTATCTCATATAGAGAAGGTGGTTAGAATTACTCAAGAATTATGACATGAGTATTCTCTATCACCCAGGTAAGGCTAATGTGGTTGCTAATGCTTTAAGCAGGTTATCCATGGGGATTACCGCCTATGTTGAGGAAGAAAAGAGAGGTTAGCCAAAGATGTGCACAGATCTGCACGGCTAGGAGTCAGAATTATGGATTCCACAAAAGAAGGGATAGTGGTGACCAATGGGTATGAGTCATCATTGGTGTCAGGATTGAAAGGGAAGCAAGACCAAGACCCCATTTTGCTTGATTTGAAGGTGAATGTTCATAAGCAAAGAGTATTGGCTTTTGAACAAGGGGGAGATGGTGTGTTGAAGCACATAGCTCCAAATATTACATTCATTCGGGTTCCGTGAAGCTGTACCGCGATTTTAGAGAGGTATATTGGTGGGAAGGTATGAAGAAGGGCATGGCTGAGTTTGTTGCCAAATGCCTAAATTGCCAACAAGTGAAAGTAGAACACCAAAGGCCTGGAGATTTGGATCAGAATATAGAACCTCTGTAATGGAAGTGAGTGATTATTAATATGAACTTCATTACAGGGTTACTAAGGTATCGCAGGCAGCATGATTCAATCTGGGTGATTGTCGATAGAATGACAAAATTAGCTCACTTCTTGCAGTAAAGTGCACTCATTCAGAAGAGGATTACGCAAAGTTATACATTCAAGAGGTGGTGAGACTTCATGGAGTCTCAATTTCGATCATTTCAGATAAAGGTGCCCAATTTACTGCTCAGGTCTGGAAGTCTTTCAGAAAGGTTTGGGTTCAAAGGTGAACTTAAGCACTGCTTTTCATCCTTAGAAGAATGGGAAAGTAGAATGTACTATCCAGGCCTTAGAAGACATGTTAAGGATTGATAGGACTAGATCTACTTCACCAAGCCATGGAGAAGGTGAAGGTGATTCAAGAAAGAATGAAAATGGCACAGAGTCGCCAAAAGTCCTACACAAATGTTAGGAGTAGGTCGTTGGAGTTTGAAGTGGATGATTCGGTATCTGAAAGTATCACCCATGAAGGGTGTTATGAGGTTTGGTAAGAAAGAGAAACTTAGTTCACGGTATATTTGTCCTTATAGAATATCCATGAGAATTGGCAATGTAGCTTATGAGTTGGAGTTACCACAAAAGTTAGCAACAATTGATTCAGTATTTTATATCTCCATGTTGAAGAAGTGCATAGGTGATCCTTTATTAATTGTACCAACTGAAAATGTTGGGATTAAGGATAGATTATTCTATGAAGAGATTCTGGTCTAGATTTTAGATCGCCAAGTTCGCAAGTTGAGAACAAAGGAGGTTGCATCAGTTAAGGTCCTTTGGAGGAACCAATTTGTTCAAGAAAAGACTTGGGAAGCTGAAGAGGATATGAAAAAGATATGTTCATATCTCTTCGAATTCGGAGAGAATGTATATCAAGGTACTAATTCTCTTCTTAGTACTTTATAAACTATGAGTAAGCATGTTGTAACTTCCTTGTGATTGTTGAATGCTAAAACTTGAGGTTACTATTCTTAGCTTAGTGAAAGAAATCTCATTCAAGGATGAATGTTCCCAAGGGGTATATATTGTAACATCTCGTAACTCGAAATATCTAGGAATAAGCTAAGAAACTAAAAGTAATCACATTTGGAAAGAAAAGGGAAAAATCTGGAAAAAAACATTCTAAGTTTAAGAAGTGAGTTTTTGTCGTTTTCAAGCAGACATAACTTCTAGCTCAAGATGAGTTAGGGGTAGTTCTTGATATGGTTGGAAAGACCATGGAGAGATCTTTCCAGCGCCTCAAAGTTTGAACATTTTTGATATTGTATAAGGGGGATATGTCTATCAGAAGTTGGGTTGTTGGATTTAGGAAGGTTCCAATCGAAATTTAAGGAAGGGCAAACTAGTCTTTTCACCAATTATTTCCTAATTTGTTTTAAGGGTTTAATTGGGGTAAAAATAAGCCTTAAGTCAGTTTTGTGAAATCAAATTCACGCTTAGGACTTGGGAGAAAAGAGAAGAGAAGAAGGAGAAGGGAGAAAGATCAAGGTTTCGCCAAGAACGTCAAAAACTTCGAGTGGATTTCATCGGGGGTGATCCCTATAAAAGTATGTGAGATATTTTCGTGTTGAGTTAGTTCACGCACATACCAATATGTTTAAATTCAGCGAGTTTGAGTAGATTGAATGATGAGAAGTGAAATTCTTCAAGAACATTGTTGAGTTCTTTTGATTGAATTGTTGGATGCCCGTTGTTGTTTGATTCTTGTTTCTCTGGGGTTTTTTCGAGTTGAATCCAATGGTTATTGAGGGTACCAATGGTTCCAAGTGTTTGGTGAAAGAGTTAGGGAGGTTTGATGGGTTTAGAGATGAAAAATGAGTTGAAAATTTCGTCAGACGCACCTGGGCAAGGCAAGGCGTGTCGCTCCTTCAATGCGTCAGAAGTTGGCCTCAGTCACTTGAGACTTAGTGTGGCGCGCCACCAATACGCCAGAACCAAGCCAGTCACATGAGGCTGGAGCGACGCGCCTAAATTGGCATATTTTGCCTAATTTTCGTATTTCAATCTGATTAAGCCCTTCTAAGGTATTTTAACACTTCCTAATGATTCTAACTACTCTAAACGACTTCTATTCATATAGAAATCATCTAAAAACACAAATTTATAACCTTGAATCCATAACTTCAAATTCAAGGAAAGTTAGAGCCAAGTCTAGAGAGTTCTTAGAGTTCTGTCAAGAAGTCTTTTACAAATACTTTAAGCTTGTTTTAAGACTTAAAGACCAGGTTGAGTAAGGAGTAAAGATAAGAAGAAAAAGAAAAAGAAGTTCAGATTTTCATAAGTCATTCATAAAAGTTAACTCCGTTTAAGATTTAAGTTGAATTCAGTTCAGAGTAAAGTGAAGTCCTTTCTTCAAAAAAATAGTATATGGGTACTAAGTATTCCCAAAGCAGTGTTAAAATGTTTTCATAATTAAAGGAATAAAAACTTAGATTTCCAAGGAGCCTTAGGGCTAGTTTTCAAAAAAGAACTATAGCTTTCTAAATGAATCAAACATGGAAACTAAGATTTCCATGATAGCCTTTGAGCTAAGTATATTTTGAGCATTAATCTCAAACCACATAATCAGTATGTTTTAAAACATAAAAGCCAGTATATTTTGGGAGTAATATTGAGCACCGATATGAGAGAGAGTTCAGATAACTCACAACCCCCATAAACCATGTAGCCACCATGGATAGAAAAGGGTTCTACTTTTAGATGAACCCTTTTCACATTAGACTAGTGGATCCATTAGGCAGTTCGGGTCTTATACCTTTGGATGGGTATGGGATGTGCTGGCAGCGTAAGGTAGACCGTTGTACCATCACTGTAGCTCTTAAGTGATGGTTGTCTATTAGAGAAACTCCCATAGAAGTATTATATTTTATATACATCAGTTTACTTGTATTTTTATATACATCTCAGAATTATTGTATCCTTGTTTACATTCAAAACACACAACATATTTCCAAAAAGTTTTCTATATATTTCATATGTTTTTAAATTGCTTTATATTGGAATGAGTCAGTTATAATTGAGTCATGTTAACCATGAGTCGAGCAGAGCCAAGGTAAGTGTTTTCTCCAGACTATTTTCTAGCCTAAGTTGTTTAGCATTCTAAGTCGCATACTCATACATTCAATGTACTGATGTTAGTTGGCATGCATCATATCATGATGCAGACGCAGATAATCAGGATCAAAATCATCAAGCACCTCGTTAATCGAGCTGAGCACTCGGAGTTAGTGGTGAGCCTCCTTGAATTCTGGAGGACACATTTATTGCTCTTCAGTACTTTATTTATTAGGATGTTGTGGGGTCTGTCCCAACATCCATCTCCTTTTTAGGGGCTTCATATATAGAAAATCTAATGTTAGTCCTTTGAGTATTTTCAGTATTATCCCTTTTGTTAAGACTTGGGTTGTCAGCTTTTGGCTAAGTTTGAATGTTTCGTCTTTATAAACATTCTCAATTATGATATTCTTTTCAGTTAAGTTATGATTATTTTCTTCCGCTGAGTTAAGTAAGCTATGCCAAGGGTTCGCTCGAGGCCAAAAATGGTCATCGAGTGTCGGCCACGTCCAGGGTGTAGGCTCGAGGTGTGACAATATTAGTAAGGGCTAAGTATTTTGAAGGGAGAGAGAGAGTGAAATTACGAGATGATGAATAGGAAGCCCTTGTCCATTCCCAACTTGAACTTGATCCATACCGTTGTAGTCCTCCACATGATGCAAGTTAGCAAGATCGAGTGTGATGTGAAAGCTGACACCGCTGTCCCGATACCAAATTTGAGGTGCGATATGAGGTGATTGATGAGTCACATAAGCTGACGGATTGATTGTGTGATTGTATCGCTGGAAAAAAATTGGTGCAATATAATTTACACCATTACAAATTTGACAACACGAGCGAGAGTCTGGGGAAAACCAATAATTTCCAGTGGATGAATTGTTGTGATAACTTTGTCTGCCACCACGATTTCCTCCTCTACCTCTCTTGTTGTTGCCACCTCATCCTTTGTGATTTTGCTGGTTGTATTGGCTCTCGTTCTAGGAAGCATGATGCCTGAAATTTGCAAAGAATTTGCAGGAAAGTCTGACATAGTAGATGGTAATAGATAAAAACGAGAATTCCTGACCATGAATAAATGCATGGCTTAACAAAAGGTTGTGTAAATCACTAAAGGTGACAGGTTCTTGTCGAGCAGAGAGAGCAGTAACAATAATTCAATTCGAAGACCTTTGAACATGTAAATATTTTGATCAGGAAGGCAAACTAGACGACCAGCAACTGCTAGCTCATCGATAAGTAATTTTACATTGTGACGATATTGAGAGACGCTCAAATCCTCTTGTTTAAGATTCTAAAGTTGCATATGAAGGTTTAGAATTTGAGTATCTGATGGTGACGAGAAGGCTGCCTCTAGAGCATCCCAAATAGATTTTTCCATGGGTAGACCTATAACAATTGGAATAGTCTCCTCCGAGAGATGAGATAATTAGACTCATAATTAATTAATCTTGTTTGATTCACCAAAGATATATCGGATTGACAACATCTTGTTTGTTGTCTTTGCCTGCCATATGAGAGGGATGTCATGACTCGAGAGCACCCCCTATTCGTAACACGGCGTACTCGACCTCGAATAGATCTTATACAAGCCCTTAGCATTCATTCATCACATAGGCATAAAAATAGTGCGGAATTTAAAATTTTTCTCAACAAAGACAACAATCGAAATCTCATTTATAAAAGAAAGGAACACTAAGTCTCAAGATAGACAACTTAGACACGTCTCAATGCCATAAGGACACGACCCTTTTATAATTGAAACAAAACTATTAGAAGTTTATTACAAGAATTTGAAGAAAACTTCTAAGATAAGTGTCCTTGAATCTTTGAGGACATACCCAAGCTTGAAGATAGCAAGTCCAAGCACCTCAATCTAGGAATGAACCTCTAGTCACCACCACCTACACTTTGTATTATAAACATGGAGAAATGGTGTTAGTACAAATATGCACTAACTATGATGATCATGCAAAAATATGTTAAAGCGGAAATTTGTTTGAAATATACTTTTCATCCTATTTTGATAAAAACATCATAAGACAAGTATAAGAAATATATTTTCAAGCCAATATTCACATATAAGATGATACTACAATATAAGACATGACCACATTTAACAAGTAATCCCTTTCATCATTTTAGACCATCCATCTAAGGTTATCCTAAGACCCACCTAAGTAAGACATGAAGTGGACGCCCATACAACCTCTTCATACACACTTAAGTGTTCCTCAAGACTACTAAAGATAGAGACCTTTTCTTTTCAACATAACCCAATGAGTCAACATTCATTAGTATAGACATTTAAGGAGACACTCATGCATTTAGGGGACCTCACATAATAGTCTTTAAGAACTTAGGGAACTCGCTTTAGCATCTTCAAAGCCTACTCGCACCATGTCTAGATAACATCTCATACTATTACCTACACGTTGTAGAACCTATCCAATAACTAGAGTGTACATCCCACATGATGGGAATAGGCATTAACCGACATCGACCATACTAGCTAGGTATAGAATTTGGAGTCTACCCTACTCCGTGGAGGGTGTTCTACTTGTCAAGGGTAGAACTTATAAGAAACCCATGTAGGCACATGGTTTAGGGGATATCAAAAGACTTCTTTGTACTCTAGTCTCATACTCAAGTAGAGCTACTATCTTAAGCATATCCACTCGGTGCTAGCCTTAGTTCCCATAGAGTAGTTCAATCACATGTATGTACTAGAGAGGGCACCATCATTAGGTCTAGCCAACCCATAGAACTTCTACCAAGAAGGTCACCATGCTTAGGTCTAGCCGATCAAGGTTCATAAGGATAGCTCATTTAATTTCTTACGGAAGGTTTTATACCGTTACGGCCCACCATCTCTATGTCTATCATTTCACACAAGAAGGAGGCACCATCATAAGGTCTACTGCTTCAAGGTTTCACATTCATCTATGGATCTAGACTTATCAAGAAGGGGCACCATTCTTAGGTTTACCAATTCAATACATAGCCTAGAAGCCTCATTCATCATTCATAGAAAGGGAACCATGCTTAGGTGTAGCCGATTCTAGACACTCATTCATTCATTACTCAAGAAAGGATGCCTAAGCCTACCAAGTTAAGAGATCACATTCAACATCTTTCATGCATCAAGGAAAGGCACCTAAGTCTACCAATCAAGATACAACATTACATGTAAGCATTAAGAGAGAATCATGTTTCAATCACAATAGCATAATACAGTAAAACCTCTATAAACTTATATAGATGAGACCATGAAATTTTATTATTTTATAGAGATATTATTTAATTGATAAATTAATATTTATTAATTTAAAGAATCGTTTGAGATTTAATAGAGGTTAATTTTGATTATATCAAAATGATTGTATCTTACTAATTTCAACCTTGTGATGCAGGAATAAGAAGAACTTTCAAGATGTATTATTGTAACAAAGTTTATCATAGAATATTAGAAGACTATGAAAAACTAATCCAGCAAATTAAGATTAATGTTTTATATGCTATCAATTTTGTCGTCCTTACTTAGCTTGGACAATAAATGTTCAGCAAGCGACAATATCAAATTATTTTTGACACTGTAAAATTTGTTCAGGGGATGAAATCTCAGAGAATTTGAATGAACCCACTTGTGAAAACGTCATTCATAAACTTGAGGTCATGATTAATGAACTCAGTTACCACAATAAAATGGATGTCAATAACCTGTTGGGTTATACAGGTGAAAGCGATACATGTTCAGAGGTCCAAAGCTTAGAAGAAATTGTGGAACTAGTTACGCGTAAGGAAACACTTATCACACCTAGAACTCTTCACAATTTTATGGTGCAGTTTGAAAAGACAACATCGGAGCTCTTGGATGCAATAAGAAAAATTAGCGATGAACTTCAACTAGATTTAAATTTTAAGAAAAATTTAAACACAATAGAAACATATTTCACAAATTGTCTTAAATATATTTGTATTTTTATACAATTATTATTTTATGATATTAATGGGACCATATATTTATATAGGTGTCTTCTGAAAATATATTATCTTATTATGTTATCGAAATTGATGATTATTTTTCATTGTCCCAAGTCGGGAACAGATAAAAATATTATTTTAGAGAGATTATTAATTTACCGAGTATTAATTTATAGAGGTTTTACATACAATCTCCTTGAGATCAAATGATAACCTTCACCTTATGCCTTTACGCATGCCTCATCATGATAATACTCATACATATCATATAGTGCCTTCACGGCCATGGTCACAATACATAAACAATAAGTAAACACGCCACCATAAGTGGACCAAACCATTCAAGAACAATTCCAATATAACAAGAGAATTAGGTCAAATTTCTCATCACCTAAGCCATGATCACCATCACTCTAGTCTACCACAATTCATCGTAATTAAGCATAGATAACAATAGATATCCACAATACAATACAATCTAAGCACAATTCTCACAATATCCATTCATAATCATAAAACCCACTTTATAAGCCAACTTTAGGAATATAGTGAAATCTTGGATTCATAGAGTTTTTCACCTTAAAATAATCAATAAACAATCAATACAATCATAGGTTATCAATTGAAAATGTATGATGCAAGAACCCATCGTTTGAGCAAAAATTGGGGGTTTTCACAATCTTTGGAAACTTGAAAACCATTTGAAGAATGGAACTAAAGAGGAAACTAGATTTATATAAATAGTAACCATACCTTAAAGATGAATTCCCCAAAAAATTGAAGAATAAGACACTTGAAATTTTCAAGCCTAGATCCAACTAGTTTTGAGCTTCAATGGTGTTCTAGAGAGAAGTATTTGGGAGAGGGGTGTTGATTATGAAGAATGAAGTCTAACTAAAGGTTTAATTGTTTTAATATGCTTAAAATACATAAAATAAATGCCCCATATTTAATTAGCCAAGGATGGATTTTACCAAACCGCCCTTGTCTTGCCGTGTCTAAGACAAAATTACATGTGAGACTTACGACCCCCACCTACGGACTGTAGGTGGGGTTACGGACCATATTGCAGGGTTCGTGGTCTAGGTAAGAGCCACCTAAATGGAGGCTAAGCCTCACAAACTAAGTTTGGAGTTACACCCCTTACCTACGACCATCACTCGAGTTAAGGGGTGTCACTCCCCGTCGTCACTCAAGTTGTTTTGACAGCTTTGTGGTTGAACTTTGGGTCCTCCTCAAGGACCCTTAGGGTGGTCCTTGGGAAGTCATACCAAAATTTTAACCCCTCCACATGTCTATCTAGGTACTAGGGTCTCCTTTATAAGTTTTAGACTCCAAACAACACCTCAAACCAAAGAGAACATACTAGAACACACAAGAAATCAAACGACTATCTTCCGAACGTCATGGACATCTCTTGATGTTTGACATCTAAAACCACCAAACTAACTTCTAAAGTCATTTTTAATAAGTTATACGAGTTTACCAACTCATAAAACGTATGTGAAGCTCTAGTTCATCCTATTCAAATTTTAGGGTCATTACAAGCGGGGACATATATAACTTCCATCTTCATAACCAAAAAGCTCTTGTCCTCGAAGAAACGAACAAACTTTTGTTTTTCAAAAACGATAATTTGTAGATGTTAATTTTATGGAAATAAAGTGATGAGTGTTGTTGAGAGGTGAAGGAGATGGGTTGCTTTCATAAGCCATGGCTGTCGTTTGAGAAGTGGACGATGAGTCTGAAGTATGCTCTGATACCATGTTAGAAAGTAATATTCTCTAGAATCAACAACCAAAGGATATATTATTTATATCTCTCTTACAATGTGTTATGTCTACTCCCTTATTTATATACAATTATAGTAGTATAAGTTTTACGTGACTTAGGAGAACTAATTATACTAATACTAAGTTATCCCTTATCTTTATGATTACTAATTGACTTAGCATTCGAACTCTTCAAATGAGTCATAACAATAGTTCCAATAATGGGGATGGCCAAAACTTCACAAAATCTAAAGAAAAGAATGAAGATTTGTGTTTGATTTTTCTTATATCTACAGAGTATGGCTATGGATAAAGATGAATGGTTTGTGAATTTGTGTAGAGGAGGGTCAAAGGAATAAATGATTAAAAAATTAGAGAATTTTCCGGACAAGGGGTGGTGGCCGCCGGCGGTGATGGTGGGAATAAAAGGAAAGAAGAAAAATAAACTCAAAATTCTTATTTTTGGAGTCTTTTGTATTTTTGGTAGGGTCACCTAAGATCCATTTGATCAAAATATTATGAATTGTTGAGATTCAATCTTTATCATTGCTATTAGACTGGATCTAAAATTGATTGGGCTATCAGAAATGGATCTAAATCAGCCCAATTCAATCAACATTGAGTCATTGGGCCAATTAAAAAAAACAAAGACAAACAACCCAAAATATTAAAATACAAAACAAAAGTATAAAAAAAACCTTACTATATATTGTAGAAGTAAAATAAACACATAAGAAATTAGGTGTTCACATCTACTACATAAGTGTGGCTAGGAAAAGTCCTAGCTCACGATATAAATTTGAAAACTGAAAGTGTTAGATCTCATAATGTGGTGATCATGCTCTTAACCATGAAGAGTCACCAAAACTTTAAAGGCTGATAGAAGTTGAATTAACGCAGTTGGATGAATGTGCGTCATGACATATATTGTAAAATAATATATGCACACGAAATGTATGCAATCAGTACTTGGAATGTACTGAGGATGAGGAAAAATGCATGAGTACATATAAACAAAATAACATAAAGAGTCTAAAAATATGATGATGCATGACCAAGTAAAACATGACATAATCTAATAAGTTGAATTCATTAAACATAGTACAAGGTCAATCATATTTTGAAGATCATAAGTAGAAATTATAAACTATTGAGGAAATCATAAATTGTGGTGGGAGATATCTTTAGGTGACGTAAACCATGTGAGCTAGAACATGAAGTCCAGTATAAACCTCCCACACTGGAAGAGAGGATCCAAACTTGCCAAGGTAAGGACATTGTTACATAAAGTTAGATAAAGTGGATTCACTAGCTAAGGTAAATTTAAACAACCTTACGGGGCATGTAACACCCCTAAATATTAAACCAACATTCGCATATCGATACACCATTGCTTATTTACTATAATGTATTTTATTCTCATTTTGGAAACATGAAATTTTGTGATATTTGCAACCTTGCTAAACATAAATTGTTTCGTAATTTAAGATATTGTATGGGATTTTTTGCGTAATTTGACTAATAAGAGTTACATATAGATTGAAATTATTGGTATCAAGTATATACATATAGTTGTATATGTATACATTTTACAGCACACGATAATTTGGGCAGCACCTTTTAGTGACAATTTTGCCTCACTTTTGAGACTATATTTTGACACCTTTTCTAGTGAATTTCGTCTCACCTAAAGTATAGTAACCTTAGACCATTAGTTAAAGAGTTGTTCTTCAAAATCAAGAGAAAAAACTAGGTCTTTTTGGCTTGAATCCGACACACACACTTCCTTTTGGTAAGTGACGAAATCTTCTTTTGAGTTGGGTAGTGTTTGGTATTTTAATCATATCTCTTTCTATAGAACTTAGTTTACAGTGAATAAATATGATTTGTGAATATAATTTTTATACCTACAACTCTTATGCTTATGTAAAACTCTAATTTTGCTGTTATGAATTCGAAATATGGGACGCAACATAGGACAAGTTCTATCCAGCTTCTGGAATTAGAAATCTTGTATGTTCAACTTTTAGTGTTTTGATTAGATCTTTTTGTACAAAACGTATTTTGTGGTGATTCTTGATTATTTGGAATATTAAGAGATGTACCTACATCATGAGGGGTATAAAGTCCAGTTTTGCCATTTTCCTGTTCAAATCTAAGTTACGACATGAGGTATTAGGCTGGCCAGAATCACTGTTCTTGGGGCATAGTCGTATTTGTAAAGGCTAAGCATACTTGTGATGATTATCCTATTTTACTTTGACATTATTGAGTTTCTAGGAATTAAATAAGTTACTTAATTGTATTCTTAAGGTTGTATATACTCGTGAACAAGTTGAGGACCTTGAAACGTTGGTTGGTCTACGGTTTGAACTCGCGAAGTTGTGTTGGACTGTTTCTTTGCTAAAGCACATAGGTTTGTGTATAAACTTGTACTTGCACTCTTTTACCTACTGATATATCTGAATGTTATTTTGGTACCTTGGTTACCTCTTGTCATTTTGCATTATCGTGTTGGTATCCTTTAAAGCGTTAAAGACTCTTGTGTAACTCTCCCACTTGTACGGATTGTTTGATCACTTGGCACTCTTGTTGGGACCTTATCATTCTTGTGGCTAAGAATTTGTCACTATTGGCATGCCTCTTGACTCGGATCATTTTACATCTTGACTTTGGATTTTAGCCCGTCTTAAGAATGGGAGTTGTCCATTTTAAGTACGAACTAGAAAGCCATTTTTAATATGGTTTTTGATTCTCTTAATTATTGGGATTTGACCCTTCTTGACTTGTTTGTGCATGGTGTGACAACATGATGTATATATTGGACAAGCCTTGTTATTGAGTCTCTTGGAAAGTTATGCTATGATTGTTCTTGACATTTGGATCTTTAAACATCTAACTTGACACTCTTTATATATTGTTTACTTGATTTCTGTATTATGTCCAATTGTGTTGTCTATGACTTGAGCAAGGTAGCTTTGTGGATTTGAGGCCTCCTAACCTATTACACTACTAAGCTATATGTTTAGCGATAGTTGTTTCTATCGTAAGGAATGTTCGAGAGGATGCTTGAAGTTGGCCATTGAAGATGGAGATTTTAAAAGCCTTAAGGAAGATCACATTTGCGTATAGGCATTTATATTATATAAACTTTGGGACTTGTACATGATCTATGTGTTGCATATTTATATGAAATTTTGAGGGCTGATTTGATCTTGTTGCCATAGGTTGTAATATAAGTATGGCTATAAGTTTTGATCTTTTTGGGGTATGTAAATCCAAGTCTTATAAATTGCTAATTTACAAGTTATTTTGAAAATTTGTGTGAAGCATGAACCGGCTGTGTTACTCGAAAGTTGATAATACTCTAGTTATTTCATCCTTAAGTGTGAAGATTATATATGCATGAAAAGCGCGTCGGTTATTTACTTAAAAGATTTTGGGAGGGTTTTTCGTCATAAGTTAAAATTTCGCGTCATATCAATTTTGACATCAAATAAGTATTTAAAATGGGAAAGATGCACATCCTTAACTAAATTATTCGTTATGAACCTAATCCTTCAACTAGATTAAAATCAGTATGCCCTTCGTTAATCTATTTTAAATGTCGCAAGTATTAAATTAACTTTCTTGTTAAGTAGTAGTATCTCTTCGAAAGGGATGCTACAGGGCACATAGTCATAGGACGAGGGGATTGTTTCTAAAGAACTCCGTCATCTCTAACGGATGAGCCTCCATCCCAAAGTTCACTCGATACTAAGTAAACTCCCAATGAAAAATATGCATAGTCATATCATAATCATAATCTTTGAAGTGGTTAGGATCTAGTAATACAAAATCATTCATAAACTTCATAATAATAAGAACACCTCCTTTGAATCATGATTCACAACGTACTCATACGAGACACCAATCTAAAGCATATTAATCATGATTTAGAACATAATAGCTTTATTAGGCCATTAGTCCCCTCTAGATGGATACAAGTTCGTCTTAAAATACCTATTAATTTATAAAACTAAACAGAATAAATTAACTTTTTAGTTAATCTTTGATTATTTTTATAAATAAACAATATTGATTACATTGAATAAAAAGAGTAAACTAACTTTTTGTTTACGATTTTTTTTTTTTAAAAATAAAAATAAAAAAAATGTGAGAGTAATATCATTGTGAATATGAAAGCTTTTCAAGAAATGGAGTTCCAATGAAACTAAACCACACCACAAACACCTCCAATATCATGAGAAGGACATTGAAGAAAACGGTGAGAGGCAGGTAATTACTATAGTAGTTCACATGTGCCTAAACTATTAGTTTGGCTGATACTATAGACATGCAATTCATGATGATTTGTACCACTATTAAATGAAATGTTTGGTAGCCAAAAATTGCAAATGTATACTTTAGTGGATGCAACATGACTCACTTTTCTTATTTTATATTTACTAGTTTTAATGTGAAGAACAACCTTATAACAACATAATTATTATTTTAACGATGTGTTTGCATTGTACTATAAAATTAAGCAAGTTCTAAAATAATTATTATTTATGACTAATTAATCGACTAAAATTTTATACACTTCAAAATCTCTAAATTAATTTATAAGTATCCAAAAGGTTCCCAAACTTAGGTTAGAAATTACAATTCTTAGCAATATTGATATAATTTTAACACGTTTATTAATAAATCCTTCAAACACTATCTAACTTTTTCCGAACTTAATATTAAATTAGTAGTCATCTTTGGACGAATTCAATGGTCTTGATTTGTTAAATGACTTTGAACAAGTAAAACTCTTGTAATCCATTGAGAAAGAAACCTTCTTAAATTGTATAATTGACACACATTTATTTGTGAAGTCTATGTCAATTGTCAATTTCATTGCAAGTGTGTGAATTTATAGTGTGGACCAACTGTTTTAATACTTAAGATTATAGGAATCAATCGAACTTTTTGCAAATCTATCTAAAAGAAGATTTAAAAAGAAATATTTAAACCTATATGTAGAATTCTCACGTATATGTGAAGAATCAAGGATTGTATTGATAATTGAATGATTGAGTTACATACTCCATATATAGGAGAAGAGTCCTATACTAGCTACACTAGGAATCCTAATACAACACAGATATAATATATACAGCTTATCCTAGTCGTACAAAGTATAGACTTGTACATAAATTAGGATTGAGTAGTCTAGTCCTAGTGTAACTCAAACTCAAACTCGTCAGATAGCTTCACTGAACCTGTTCCTTTGACCTGTTCCATCAGCTTCCTTCAACACTTCCCCTCAAGTTAGTGAGTGGAGGAACTGTAACTCCTAGTTTGCGATGAAACTCAGCAAAAACTGTTTGGTTAATGCTTTTGTATGAATATCTGCTAGCTGATCCTTAGACCTCACAAATTGAGTAACAAGTTGTCCTCTAGCCACCTTCTCACGAACAAAATAATAGTCCATTTCAACATGTTTAGTTCTTGCATGCATAACTGGATTAACTGTCATGTACAAAGCACTCATGTTGTCACAATACAATGTAGGTACAGATCGAAGAAACACCCCAAGATCATGAAGTAGATACATGATCCATGTCATCTCTGATGCAGTGGAGGTAAGTGCTCTATACTCAGCTTCAGCACTTGAACGAGCAACTATGGGCTGTCTCTTGGAGGTCCAAGAAATACAGTTTGCACCTAGGTAGATGTTGTAGCCCGTAGTGGATCTCCTATTAATGGTACAACCTCCCCAATCAGCATCGGAGTACCCATACAACCTACATGGTGATTGTGAAATAAGTCTAAGTCCAAAGTGCAGAGTGCCTTTGATGTACCTGAGAATTCTTTTCACCCCTTGAAGATGTGCACTGTTCAAATTTTGCATAAATTGGCTTGCTAAATTCACAGTATGAGTAATATTTAGTCTTGTGAGAGTCAAGTATTGAAGACTCCCTACTATCATTCTGTAAAAAGATGCTTCAACCATGTTTCCCACATCTTCATGTAGACCATGATTCTGAGCCAAAGGAGTGGCCATAGCCTTTGCAAAAGTCATTTCAGTCTTGTCTAGCAGTTCAGCAGCATACTTACCCTGGCTTAAATGGATGCCCCTATCAAAATACTTAACCTCAACTCCAAGAAATAAATGTAAATGACCAAGATATTTCATGGCAAACTCCTTCCCAAGTTGTAGGACCAACTCTGAGACATGAGATGGATTACTTCCTGTGACAATAATATCATCCACATATAACAAGAGAAATATTGTGCCTTTGTGAGTTTTCAAAGTAAATAAGGAAGGGTCAGCCTTACTACAAATGAAACCAAGGTGTAAGAGATGCATGCTAAACCTATTAAATCAGGCTCTTGGTGCTTGTTTAAGTTAATACAATGCCTTTTTAAGTAGACATACATGCTAAGGATACTGGGGATCAATAAAACCAGGAGGTTGACTCATGTACACCTCCTCTTGTAAGAAGCCATGGAGAAAGGCATTTTTGACATCGAGTTGTCTAACTTCCCACTTCGAACTGACAGCAATGGATAAAACCACCCTAATAGTTGTTGCTTTAACCACAGGATTGAATGTTTCTTCAAAATATATCCCTTCAAGATTCGAGAATCCCCTTGCCACAAATCTGGCCTTGTATCTATCTACTGTACCATCAGCTTTTAATTTTATCTTGAACATCCATTTTGATCCAACCAAGTTCATACCAGGAGATTTGGGCACCAAAATCCATGTCTTGTTAGTATGTAAAGCATCAATCTCTTCCTGCATTGTTCCAAGCCAATGAAGTTATTTTAGTGCTTCCTTAGTAGTATTTGGTTCTCTCACAGTTTCTGTGCTGTTGTGAGCAACAACTGACAAGTGTTGTTCTTTCGCCTTGTTCCTGGTGATCATATGATGCCCTTGTGATGTAGGAAGTACCTCAACTGGTACATCATCCAAGGTAGTAGACTGGAGAGTAGCATTGTCAAGTTGATGGTCAACTGGTACATCAACTAAAGTGGTTGTTTGATGATGCTCATTTGCTGGACCTGTAAGAGTAACCTGTTCCTCACTGCTGCTAGCATATTTAAAATCTGCAGCTGAATTTTCCAAACTACTAGACGGATCATCAACATCAACCTGTTCCTCAGCATCTAATTCTGCGCTTGAGAGGTCAATAATACTCTCATTATCACTAGTAATTTGTGGGCTAGCAGCCTGTACTTTCCCTGAATCACAATTATCATGTGCCTGCAGTTTATAGAAAGATTCAACAAAAGTAGCAAGGTGAGGTGAGACATCAATGTTAGTCTGAGATTGCTTTGAAGACACATAGGGTAATGTGTTTTCATCAAACACAACATGTCTGGATATGTAAACTCTTCTTGTAGAGGGATGATATCATCTATATCCTTTGTGTAAGCTGTTGTACCCAATGAATACACAAGGATATGTCTTTGCACTGAACTTATTGTTGCCCTTGATATATGGAAAACATCTACACCCGAACACTTTTAGACTGTTGTAATCAGGTTGTTTCCCATACAACTTAACAAATGGAGTCACCATTTTTAGGACTGATGAAGGCAATCTATTGATAAGAAATACTGCAGTGAGGAAAGCGTCAACCCATAAGAACAAAGGTAGATTAGAATGAAGTAGTAGAGTTAGACCAGTCTCCACAATATGCCTATGTTTTCTCTCTGCAACTCCATTTTGTTCAGGTGTGTTAGGACATGAAATATATCTCACAATGCCATGATCTTCCAAATGCTTAATGAAGTATGTTTGGATAAACTCACCACCTCCATCACACTGAAAAATCTTAATCTCTTTAGAAAATTGTTTTTCCACCATTTTATGAAATTTTAGAAAGACCTCAAAGAATTCAGACTTCTTTTTCAGTGGATAAATCCATGTATATCTTGTGTGATCATCAACAAAAATGACATAATATTTCATATGTTGGGAAGATTCAACAGGAGCAGGTCCCCATAAGTCACAATGAATTTTAAATAAAAGTTCTTTCTCAATTTTATTTCTCAAACCAAAAGGAAGTTTACAACTCTTTCCCAACTGACAACTAGAACAAACAGTATGCATTTTACTCCAACTACATGTAACTATTATTATTCAAAAACTTTAAAGACTTCAAACTAGGATGTCCTAATCTAGTATGTCACATGTTTTCTAACGTGTTTCAATCGTGTGCAGCAGTTAAAGCGTAGAGATTGTTATCTTTCAAAGCATAGAGTCCATTCCTTTTAGTTCCATTGACCAGCAGTTTTCTTGTCTTCTTGTCCTTTACAACAAAGTTAGTTTTATCAAATTCAAGAGTACAACAATTATTCTTTGCAAGCTTAATAACTGAGAGTAAATTCTTATTAATCTTAGGGACTACAAGAACTTCTTTTAATTTTAGACCTGATCTGGATGTGTTCCCAACATGTGTTATGTCTAACTTTGATCAATTCCCAACAATAATTTTATTTGGTCTATTATAGTGTTTAAAATCAGTTAGGATAGCTGAGTTATGTGTCATATGACTACTTGCTCCCGAGTCTACATACAAGGTGTCATTATTGTTCTGAAGATTAGTAGCAGTCAATGTTTGTGGTAGCTCATCTGCAGCTTGGTAAGAGTAATCCCACCCGTAAAAACACTTACGAGCAATATGGTTATTCCTACCACAAATTTGACACGTATCAGAATTATTCTTCTCATAACTTTCACTTGAAGCACTGTTCTGAGGACATGGTCCGTTTCTGCATGTTCCCTGTCCAGCAGTCTTAACGCCTCTTTCTCTGGAATAAAAGTTATTGTTTCCTCTTCTTTGTGAGTAGTTTCCTCTTCCCCTGCCTCTTTGGGAAGAGAATGCCATGTTATGATTTTGTTGAAGCACTTCTTCTTCATCCTCCCTCATATCAAAACCCCTAAGAGCATTAACAAATTGATTAAGAGTAGGATACGGTGCCTTACCTAACATGACGATCCTGAAAGTCTTGTACTTAAGACCTAGACCTCTAGCAAAGTTAATCACTTTACTATCCTCATCTACAGGATTGTGAATGGCTGCAAGACCATCACATATGCCTTTGAATTCCTTAATGTATTCATCAATTGATTTGGTTCCTAGCTTCACACTTTGCAGTTGTTGCTTGAGTTGGAACTCCTTATCTTTTGTTGCTTGAAGATATGCTTCTTCCAAGCATTCCCACATCTCCTTGGCAGTTGAGCAACCTACGATCAGGTACATGCTTTCTTCTGTCAAGGTGCCTGATATCCAACTCCTTAGTAACACATCCTTCTCCTCTCAGTCATCAACAATGTTGATGTCTTCTGCACCCTTCTCGCCTGCTACAGTTTTCTGAGGAGACTGTCCAGTGGAACAGGTTGCTTTACGTGTTTCTGTGATGAGATAGGTTAATCTCATCACTTGAATCAACTGGTTATTTGTGTCCTCCATTTAAGATAATTCGTTGGTTTAAGTTTAATGGAGCAGGACGAAATAAGATGATGAAGTGAAGAGGTCTAAAGAGTGTTGGTAGCAGGGGCCATTGTGGTTTGATAATTTGGTTTTTGATCTAATACGTTAAAGAGCGGAAAAGCTTCTGATACCATGTAGAATTCTCACGTATATGTGAAGAATCAAGGATTGTATTGATGATTGAATGATTGAGTTACATACTCCTTATATAGGAGAAGAGTCATATACTAGCTACACTAGGAATCCTAATACAACACAAATATAATATATAGAGCTTATCCTAGTCGTACAAAGTATAGACTTGTACATAAATTAGGATTAAGTAGTCTAGTCTTAGCGTAACTCAAACTCTAACTCGTCAGACAGCTTCACCGAACCTGTTCATTTGACCTGTTTCATCAGCTTCCTTCAACACTATAGACTCGAACATTAAAACAAATGTATATCATAACGACGCCTTAATATAACGCACATCCCATTGTTTTATTTTTACCATTAGCTCAATGTAGTTCATTGCATATGTTTTATGTAATATCAAACAATGAATTATTTATAGATTATTGAACTTGTCATCTTTTCATTAATCATAAGATTTGTGCGTATTTCAACAAAAATGACAATTATAACGTTGTACTCCTTTGATTGCTTCATCAGGACGGATTTAAACAAATCAAATGATATATAAATATCAAAAGAAAGGTAAAATAATTAAATAAGCCTATAATTCAAACAAAATTTCAAAGCTCAAAGATTTAAAGAAAAAGAAGAAAAAATCATAGTTGAACTGCAATGACAAAGGCTTATAACATTCAGAACGTAATAAACTATTCTTGTGTGCACATAATTATATTATGGAAAAATTATATATAATTGCAAACTAATAAATTAAATTAATTGTTATAATTATCCTTTGATTTAATTTTGTCCCGTAACAAACTGTTTGCCAGTCACCTCTCTCCCTCAAACTCTCGCTCGCCACTCTCCTCTCTCGCTCCATCTCTCGCTCGTATCCTCTCACTTTTATACAAATACAAGTGTATAAAATATGTTTCTATTTGTATAAAGCGAGAGAAAATTGTATAAATACATATATTTTTGTTCCCCTCTCTCCCCTCTCCCAGATCTCGCTCGCCACTCTCCCTAATCTCGTTCGCCACCCTCACCTCTCTCGCTTATACAAACAGAAACGAAATGTATAAATTGTGTTTCTGTTTGTATAAAGCGAAAGAAAATTGTATATACACATGCAATTACATATATTTTCATCCTATACACTTATAATTATACAATAAAAATACTCTCCTGTCCAGTTTCTTTTGTCTTTCTCTCTTTCTCGTTTTATGCAAATTCAAATTGTATATAATTTCTCTCTTTCTCGTTTTATACAATTTGATTCAATTGTATATTCCCTGCCCAAGTCTCTTTTGCCTTTCTCTCTTTCTCATTTTATACAATTGTATATAATCGTTTTATAAATTTAGAATTATACAATTCGTTTTATACACTTCATTTTATATAATTCTTTGCCCAAGTCTCTTTATCTTTCTCGTTTTATACACTTTGTTTTATACAATTCGTTTCAATTGTATATGTATAGCGAATTATACATTTATATGTTTGATATGGAATGCAATTATGCAAACTTTGATATAATATACAAATATGAATTTTATGTTTGCTATATGTGAAAGTTGTCCTTATATTATTTAGTCAATTTTTGAATTAGCAAGTGAGATTGCAATTGTCTATCAAGAAAACAATATTATTTATTATTATTATTTAACTTTAAAAAGAGATAGAAAATTTTGAAAAGCTTACTTCAAATCACAAGCAAATTTATTTATATAGTCATAGTCACTATCAAGATTTTAGTTAAAGATTAGCGTACGATGTTAACATAACATGTGTATAGGCTCGAATTCGATGATTTTATTCGGCCTAAAGTCATATATGATCATTCTGAAAGTCAAATATTCATGGCATATCCACTTTTTGTATCAATTGGACTTATGTAACGCGGAAAAAAAATTAACATACAGTAAAATCTCTATAAATTAATACTCGATAAATTAATAATCTCTCTAAAATAATATTTTTCTTCGGTCCCGACTTGGGCCAATGGAAAAAATCACCAATTTCGATAAGATAATAAGATAATATATTTTCAGAAGGCCTCTATATAAATATATGGTCCCATTAATATTATAAATTAATAATTTTCTACAAGTACAAATATATTTAAGACAATATAGTGAAATATGACTCCATTTTGTTTTGTTTTTTCTTAAAATTTAAATCTATTTGAAACTATATATATATATATATATATATATATATATATATATATATATATATTGTCTTTTCGAACTACACCATAAAATTGTGAATAGTTCTAGATGTGAAAGATATTTAGCTGATCATTTGAGTGTGTTTGATATTGTACCTTGACTAACTTTCAAATTAAAGTTTTCATTTTGACACAACTGTAAATCTTTTTGAGTGCATGTGATCAAAGATTTCTTTTGTACTCACATAATGATTTACGTATTTGATATGTCATTGTTGATTTATTGACACCTTTTAAATGAGAAGTTATTTCTGGATATGGTTTAAAGAAATTTTCTATGTTGCTTATATATTTTTTTTTTCTTACCATCATACATAAAATGTTTTTAATAAAAATATAATGAATAATATTTGATTATTAAGAAACGATGGACATTATGGATAATTTTACAATGAATGATTGAAACAAATATAATATACTACAATGAGTCATACACATATACATTGTACTTTATGTATAATAAATTTAATATTTATGTGAAATGAATAAATATGATACATAAATTAGTAAGATACAATAATTTTGATGTATTCATTGTACTTTGTGTATTATAAATTTTTTTAATGTGAAATCAATAAATATGATACATAAATTAGTAAGATACAATGATTTTGATATAATAAAAATTAACCTTCATTGAATCTCAAACCATTCTTAAATTTAACAAATATTAATTTATCGATTAAATAAGGAAAACTTAATATCTGTATAAAATAATAAAATTTCATTGTCCACCTATATTAATTTATAAGGTTTTACTGCACTATTAAACCCCTGCAAGCTTTAACCAAAAGTTGGAACTATTCTTCCATATGTGTATACACTTGAATTCGGTGGTTTTTAATCAAATATCGATGTTAATAGCAATTATTATGTGCAGAAAGTGTATTAAATGTAAATTAAGGTCATAAGGGACCTTTAGCAACAAATCGATCAACATCTCATATTGGAATTCTATGTTTTTAATAGGTATGTAATTAACCGATTAAAAAGAACACTTGATTAATCAAAATAACTTAAAAGTATATTGTGTTTCTCTATATTTTTTCTTATACAACTTTTTTAGGATTGTAATTTGTATAATTAGAAGGAAAAGAAAATCAACGCAAGTGTTAAATGCAAAATGAATACTTCCATTTCTCTTGTATACGTATGTACTCTGCGTGATTTGAAAATATTTATGGAGAATTAGATAATTTTTAGTTTAACAGAAAATTTCTATACACTATTAAAATGTTAATTGATTTAAAATTATTTAATATTCGAACTTTCAACATAATTCAAATTAAAAAAACTTAATAAGCAAAATTTTACTTAATTTCGAAGTCTTAACAGTAAAAATTTAATGTATATTACTTTAATTAATTTTAAAGTTCTAAATAGTAAGATAAATAACTAAATGACATTTTTTGGAACCTAAAATCTCTTTTAAAGGGTAAAAATGGCAACGACATTTTATTAAGGTGATTCCTGCATTTAGTACCGTAGATATTAATCCTTCTCTATCCATTAATTACTCCCTTCCTTCTATTTCACACAACATACTCTCATCCCTATGTTGTGATTTTGTTAAATCCAGTTGCCCAATTTGAATTGAAGCTTTCGAACTTCACCATTAATGGTGCGACATTGACCTCATCAACATTACATAAGAAAGGAAGATGAAGACTTAGAAACTGAATTTTCATTTCTGTAAAGCTGATTTAGAATGAATACAAAGCATCGATTTATAGAATGAGACTAAGAACATCTATCCTAACTAACTTGAATCAATACAAGTAACATTAACAATTAAATATCTAACTAAATTGTAGCTTAACTAATTCGTAACCGACTTCTGGACTTGCATCTTTAAGCTCTGCTTCAATACCCCCTTCAAGTTGGAGGTGAGGCAGTCACTGCCAACTTGGACAAAACAGTGGAATGCTTGACTCCACTAAGAGTCGTAGTAAGAATATCAGCCAACTGATGATTTGTACCAACATGATAGAGTACTAATGAGTCCTTTAAGACTAGCTCTAACAAAATGACTATCTATTTCAATGTGTTTCGTACGCTCGCTCATGAAACATACAATTTCGCACAATGTGTAGGGTAGAATGACTATCACAATAGACATGAAATGGTCCACTAGTAGGAACAGTCAACTCATTAAACAATCTTTGTAACCATACTAGGTCACCAATCACCTTCCTTAAGAATCTATATTCAGCCAAGATAAAGATATGGTTTTTGTTTCTTGGATTTCCAACTCACGGGACTGGTCCCAAATAAGACAACATAACCATAGACGGACTTTCTTGAATCAAGACATAAGTCCTAATCTGAGTAACAAAAAGACCGTATTCTATGATCATTTGAATTGACATAAAAATGCCCATTGTGGGGTCTTGATTTAGGTATCTCAACATGTGGAAGGTTGCTTTCATATGTAGTTGTCTAGGTACATGCAAATACTGGCTTAAGTGTTGGACTCCATAGGAGATGTCCAACCTTGTGTTTGTTAAGAAGTTAAGCTTGCCAAATAGCTCCTATAATATGCAGGGTCAGAAAGTGTGGTCCCTTTTCAGCTCTGAGTTTTACCAAGGGGTCAAGAGGAGAGTGAAATGTGGAGATCTAACTGCAGTTGTATTCTATAAGCAGGTTAAGAGCAAACTTTATCTGAGAATGAGGATTCCATCTTACTTGTACAGAACTTCTAAACCAAGAAAATAATGCAACTTCCCCAAGTCTAATTTTGAAAGTGTCATGCAAAAAGGACTTGAGATTGTTGATCTCAACCAGGTCAGTACCAGTAAGCATCACATCATCAACATAGACTGCTACAAACACAATACAAGAACTTGACTTTTTATGGAATAATGAACAATCATTCATTGAGAGTGTGTAACCTCTAGAATTAAGAGCATCATTCAACCTTGCATACCATTGGTTGCTTGCTTGTGTAAGGCTATAGAAAGATTTATCTAACTTGCAAACTAAGTTAGAAGAACCAACATCCAAACACTGTGATACATCCATGTAAACTTCTTCATGCAATTCCTCATGAAGGAAGGCATTATTAACATCTAATTTTAAAAATGTCCTTGTGTTTCTTCGCTGCAGTGGTTTATAAAGTCCTAACTATTGCCATTTTGACAATGGAGAAAATGTTTCAGTGTAATCAATCCCTACACGCTGTGTATATCTTTTCAACACTAGGATAGCTTTTAATCCCTCTATACTCCTATCTGCCTTATACTTGATCTCATACACCCAATAGGCTTCTTACCGAGGGCAGGGGAACCAGGTGGCATGTGTGATTCTCATGCAGCGCACTGATAGATCTGTTATTTCTTTCCATTAGATCTCCAAGCTTCTTATCTTTCCATTCCTTCCTAAGCTTCAGTTGGTGTAATAGTCAAAATAGAATTTTTTTCCTTTTTTACTAGGGCATGGTGAGAAGAGGGTGGCTCCATGTCGTCGTTGTTTTGAAGAAAATGGAGGCAGATCCACATTTCAAATATTATCCTAAGAATCAGAGAGCTAATGAGAAGGGATTGGAGGAGTGAATTGAGACATATTTTGAAAGAAGATTTATGTGACAAAATTTCATATCTCTTATTCATTCTCATGTATCATGGTTGTCTGCCAGGCATGGTTCATAGCTACCTCTTCATAAGACATTGGTTCACAATCATGAGATATATTCATTACAAAAGACTGACTATAGCGATGTGATTTTGTGTGTAAAGGAGGAATAAAGGGAAAGTAAACTAACTTTAGGTACATGATGGATGTGATCATTCAAACAGGATGGTGCCTTATGACTTCTAGTAGACTTTCTTGCATACAGGTGCCTCATCATGAGGTGCAACAACAGAGGAACTAAGTGGAGGTGTAGGAGTTAATGAAGGTATATCATCATGTGGCAAGGTAGGACTGGGAATGGAAAGAGTTCTTTGACCACACTGATCAATGGGAAGATCAATAGTGATATTTTGGTCAGGACATGAGGAGGAAAAGTTAGGAATGTTGGAGTAATAACAAAGAGATGCAGGAAAGTTGAAAGTGTCTCTTGTTAGTGCAAAAGGAAAGATGGTCTCATGAAATATAACATCCCTTGAAACATGAATGTTGCTGGTATCTAGACTTAGTACCTAGTATATCTTTGTGGTAAGAGAGTAGACTATGAAGACATAGGGTTTGGTCTTGGGATAAAACTTGTTTCTTTGGACTTTTGGTGTGGTAGGATAGCATAGACATCCAAAACTCTTAATATGAGAGTATGAAGGTCTTTGTTGGTGTAAAAGCTCAATGCGACACTTGTTGTAAAGTATTTGTGAGGGCAATCTATTTATGATGTGGATAGTTGTCAAAATTCACTCCCCCAGTATTTTGTTGGTACTTTTGATTGAAGCAAAAGTGCCCTTGCAGTTTCAAGAAAATATTTATGTTTTCTTTCCACTACACCATTTTATTGGGGTGCGTGTGGGCAGGTTTTTTGATATATGATGCCTTTGGATTGAAAAATAAGTTGTTTTGGGGGTTAGAGAATTCTAATCCATTGTTTGATCTAATGGTCTTTATTATGGTTTGAAAAGGTTTTTCTACCATAGATATAAAGGTTTTGACCACATGTAGAGCATTGCTTTTGCTACTTAGTAGATGTGTCCATATAGCCCTACTATGGTCATCCACTATAGTGATGAAGTAGTTTAAGTTATCATACGTTTTTGTGTTGTATGGACCCTATAGATGTATGTGTATTAAATCAAAACATTTAGTGGAGGCAGTTTTTCTAAGGGAAAAGGATAGTCTAGATCGCCTTGCCATGGGGCAAATTGGACAAAAGAAAGGTTATTTTGGGGAGAACTGTACTTGTACTGAAGTGATATTTTTCATCATAACAAATGGAACATGACCTAATCTATAATGACAAAGTAGGTCAACAGTATTATCATGAGACATCGATGAGGAATGAACAACAGAATTAACAACAGTTCTATCATGTGACATGAAAGAATCACGAACTATACAATGTCTTTATTAGCAACAATTATTTTTTACATCATAAGAAGAGGGACAACATGAATGAGAATAACACTAACATTGTGTGTTGTTTACATTGGACATATGAGAAGAAAAACAGGAAACAATGATGTTGTTCTTTTGTAGACAGTGTGAGCATAGAAAGTATAAGCCATCTGGATTTTACCAATCTCCAGAGACCTCCTTAGTGAAGGGGCCTATAGCAGACATAAAGAATTAGTAAAGAAAGTGATGCACTTAAGGTGAGTATCTAGGGAACATACAGAGCTGAGATTGTATTTGAAAGTAGGGATAAAAATGACATTGGATAGAGTAATTACTGGCGATAATATTGTAGTTTCAACTTGAGTTACTTTAACTCTATATCTATTTGGTAAGTTGACAAGTATGGGATGTGGCAATGTAGTGAGTTTAGTGAAATGATTTTTATTAAAGATTGTCCAAGATCCACAAATCAGCTTTAGTTTTGAGATATCCACATGAAAGTTTATCAAAGTTAACAGAAGATTTATAGACTATCATATCTGCAAAGTTGACAGCTTCACTTGTAGAATGTGGCTCAAGGAATGCGTCCTTCATGTTGCCTCCTTGAAAGTGTTGCAGCATGCTAATTGAGTGATGGTATTTCTCTGTGGATAAAGTACTTAAGGTCCCATTTTGACCACTTTGAGTAGTGTCACTTCTCTCCTTCAAACTAGAATAATTCACCATGTACATTAGCAACAATGCCTTTTCCTTTATAGTCTTTGTAGTTAGAGTTCCTTGGTGGTTGATCATTAGGACCAGGACTGGGTCTGTTGGGATATCCATGAAACTTGTAACACTTGTCCTTGGTGTGGCCTAACTTCTTACAATAATCACCGAAAGGTAGTGTCCTCACATTCCCACTCTGTGTGTAATTCGTTTGGAACCCTCGAGTAGACGAAGGACCACCACTGTTTCTAGATTGTCCATTGAAAGTGCTGGCATATAGTGAAGAAGATTTTGTGAAAAGCTAACTATTGGGCTTGAACTTTCTTTGCTTCTCTTCCTGAATAAGCAGGGGAAATGTTTGACCCATGAAAGGTAGTGGTTTCATCATAAGTATACTTCCTTGAATGATTGTGTAAACCTCATTGAGACACATAACGAACTGAGTCAATTGCCTCTCTTGCTCAGCCTTATGCATAGTGGCCTTGGCTCCACAATTGCAAAGGCAGATGCACTGATTTTTAACACTCAATGTGTTGAATTCCTCCCAGAGCTTTTTCATCCTAGTATAGTAAGAGGTGATGTCTATAGTACCTTGGCTATCGTTAATTTCCTTTTGAATTTGAAACAACTTTGCTCCATTGGTTTGGTCATAACGATCGTGTAGCTCACTCCATAATTCTAGTGAATCGAACACACACTCCACACTGTATGCAATGTCTTTGCTCAGTGAATTCAAAATCAAGGAAGATACCATAGCATCACATCGTTCCATTGTCGATAATCAGGAGAATCTGGGGCTGGCTTCATGCATTCCCCATTAATGAACCCTAATTTGTTCTTTACTGAAAGGGAGCGTAATACACCTCTCTTCTATGAACTGAATCCAGTTCCATCAAAAGGAATAGGGACTGACAATGCTCCTGCTCTATCAGAGGGATGAATATACAATGGACCTCCCACAATTAGAGTTGTGGGAGTGGGAACAGATTGATTAACAATTGGACCTACGACATCCACCATGATGATAACAGAGAAAGTAAAACGAATTGAGCAATGTGAGGGAAACAATGGAGAAACTGGGAATCGAAAAAAATTGCCGAGAAGGAAACAGATACGAGCAAAATCGACAGAGTAAAAGTTTTTAAAGCTCGGATACAATGTTAAATTCAGTTGCCCAACTTGAATGGAAGCTTTCGAACTTCACCATTAATGGTACAAGATTGACCTCATCGACATTGCATAAGAAAGGAAGAAGAAGACTTAGAAACTGAATTTTTATTTCTGTAAAATTGATTTAGAATGAATACCAAGCATCTATTTGTAGAATGAAACTAACATCATCTATCCTACCTAACTTGAATCAATACAAGTAACATTAACAATTAAATATCTAACTAACTTGCAGCTTAACTAATTGGTAACCGACTTCTGGACGTGTATCTATTCGCTCTAAGCTTCAAGATTTTATTTTGTACTCTACATTTTAGTCAAATAAATTTCTAAAAACTAAATTAAAATTGGTCATCATAAATATAACATATTTAATTTTATTTACATTGTAAATACTAATAGCAAAGTTGATATAAGTCCTCTTTCGAATTTCCATGTTGAAAACTACTTTTCTGAATTTAGCTACGGCGATTTCTTAATTTATGTGGCTAAATATAAATTGATCATATTTGAAAATAATTTTTCATAATTTTAGAACCTTCAAGAAAACTCGCAACGATTACTATTTTTCGGGCGCACAATTGATAAATTTATATATTTGCAATAGCTCACAAATCATACAAGAGATGTAAACCACATTAGACCACCGCATTATTATGAGCTCTGATTGAGAAGGTTACCGGCATGGAAAATCTATGTCACATCTCACACGTAGAAATTAAACCACTCACCCAACTAATTCAGTCACCCCTTGCGCTTTCTTCACAAATTTATTGTCATTAATTTGATTTTTATGGAAGTGCACAAATTTGAAAATTTGGCCAAATTTAGAAACTTCTTTGTGGTTCAACTTGTTAATTTTTGGACCTGGCCATTGGTTCTTGGTGTTCATAGCAAACAACTCATAAATCCTAGTTAAGAGTTAACTAAATTGCTACTAAGAAATAGTATTTGTAGGTGGTCCACTTTTTTTTTTTTTAATTAATTTCATCTTGTGCAAAGTCTCTTTCTCTCTGCTTTGATGTATTCAATTTTCGTATAATTAAATAAACTTTCTCGTTAGGCGAAAACAATGAAAAGGCAATAACGAGTGTTGTTGTCGCAAATTCATTTTTCTTATGACTTTTTAGATTTTCATTATGACTCTTGAAGACTTATAATAGATGTCTAGAAAACTCACTCATGCCTTATAAATTTCTTTCATCCGTAGAAAGATTGATAGAGAAATATTAGAAGGAAAATTATTACAAAACTATGTTTCTCTATTTTTCTATTTAAGGTTTTGTAACGATCATCATGGTTACGTTGTTTTTGTGATTTGTGCCTATCTTTTCTATTTTAACCTTTCGTATCCTCTATACGTGTTTTTGATCTACAAAAATAGGTGACATGATTCTCGAGGTAATCAGAAGGATTTTGAGGAGTTCTTCGATTTAGAAGATTTTGAAATTAATTATTTAATTCTAGTTAACATTTCAAATAAACGTATTTGGAATAAAATATCAACGGTACATTAGAATCAAACAGGTAAATTTTGTGGTAGTTGGATATGAGGCTTTCAAGAGTGGTTGTGTTATTGGTTGGAAATTTAAGGTTTAAGGGAACAAAATTAAAATAAATCTTCATACATATAATTTCATGCGATATATGTTGTATAAGTGGTAAACTAGAAACGTATTTCTTCAATTTTAAAAGAAAAATACAATTGATAAGTAATGAAATTTAGTAGCTATTTACCACCTGTTTCAAATGGGTTAATTTGACATAACAACCAAGTGAAATCATGTGACTAGGGGCAATGGACCTATACTTGTCTTCTTATTTTTTTCTCTTCTATCAACAACTTCCTTATACTATACATCAAATATATTTCAAACACAGCCATCACTAAATATAACATGTGAGTTCGCTTTCATCAATTCCATGGCTTAATTTCTCCATGGTGGTTGTGCATCTTAATGTTGAAATGGACATCTCCAAAGAAGGGTTCGCCGAAAAAGAAGAAGTAATGCATAAAAAGAAAGAGAAAATCGATTGAAATCTTTTAAACCGTTAATAAAAAAATAATTATTTCATAGATTATTTGTTATATTTATTCTTAAAACTAACTTCTTTCTTTTTTGTAAGGACATGGCCCATAGGTCAACAACCAATTCAAATTTTTATCACTTGTTTTTTTTAAAATAAAATAAAGTTGTTAGTATAATAACTTAAATAAAGAAACAATTATAATATCGTAAATAAAGTCAATGATAAAATATAGTGAATTATTTGAAGAAATTTGTATTAAACTAATGAGACGACTATACGAAGGAAAATTAAAGAATTCCAAGGTGAAGCAAGAAGAAGTCATAAGTCAGACGAACTACAGTATTGGAAGCATGAGGCATGAACTCTGCTATACCATGTAAAATATCATAATCAAAACCACTCTTTCGATTCTTTAAAAGTAAATTCCTACAAAGGTCATTCTCATACAATTTTTTCTTCTTTGTAATAGAGAAAAAACTACATAACCAAGCGTATAGCACTTAGAAGGCCCCTCGATCATCCAAATACCAATTTTACATTCTCAACCAAATCACTTAAAAGTAGGTATTTCGCCATGCAATATCATATCATGATATGAAATTATGAAATGAAATTAGTATTTAGACGTGTGATTTTACGCTGATTACATCTCATAAGATGGAATTTCATATTCTCCGAAAATCATAATTTGGAAATTTCATATCATGATTTTTGGGATTTTTTAAATATAAAAATTGCCGCACAAGTTTATATTTTGTTAAAATAACTCTACATTTATATCGACAGTCATTTATTCAAATATAAAAATTAATCATATCATTACTTTTTAAAATTTGTTATTCTCACTAACATAAAATTTATTATTACTTTAATTTGATTCCTACTTTATCATTTATATTCATCAAATTCATTATTTTTTTTAATCAAATTTATTTATCAACCAAATTAAATACTATTACTTTAATGTTTAAAAATATTTTTCATCTATATTGAAGGAAGAAGACTGACCACACTAGCTTTATAATAATTTATTGTGTGATTTTATAATTTTTATTTGTTGGATAAAAGTGAATGAATAATTGGAACTATAAACAACACAAAAACTCTTTAACAAAAAATTAAGGACAACTTTTACATATAGCAAACATAAAATTCACATTTGTATGCTATAGCAAAGTTTGAATAATTGCACTCCATAGAAAACATATAAATGTATAATTCGCTATACATATACAATTGAAGTGAATTGTATAAAACGAAGTGTATAAAACGAGAAAGAGAAAGAAACTTGGGTAGAGAATTGTATAAAATGAAGTGTATAAAACGAATTATATAATTATAAGTGTATAGAACGATTATATACAATTTGAATTTGTATAAAATGAGAAAGAGAGAAAGACAAAAGAGACTTGGGCAGGGAATATACAATTGAATCGAATTGTATAAAACGAAAAAGAGAGAAATTATATACAATTTGAATTTGTATAAAACGAGAAAAAGAGAAATTATATACAATTTGAATTTGTATAAAACGAGAAAAAGAGAAAGGCAAAAGAAACTGGGTAGGGGAGTATTTTTATTGTATAATTATAAGTGTATATGAAGAAAATATATGTATTTGCATGTGTATATACAATTTTCTCTCGCTTTATACAAACAAAAACGCAACTTATACATTTCGTTTCTGTTTGTAGAAGAGAGAGAAGCGAGGGTGGCGAGCGAGATTAGGGAGAGTGGCGAGCGAGATCTGTGAGAGGGGAGAGAGGGGGACAAAAATATATATATTTATACAATTTTCTCTCGCTTTATACAAATAGAAACAGATTTTATACACTTGTGTTTGTATAAAAGCGAGAGATGGAGCGAGAGATGGAGCGAGAGAGGAGAGTGGCGAGCGAGAGTTTGAGGGAGAGAGGTGACTAGCAAACAGTTTGCTATGGATCACAATTAAATCAAAGGGTGATTATAGCAATTAATTTGATTTATTAATTTATCATTATATATAATTTTTCCTCAAATTAAATCAAACGGGCCTAAAAGTCAAGTATTCACCAAAATCAAGATTTCTTGCACTATAAACGGATCAACCCAACTGAAATATTTTGTATGATGAATAGTTAATTCTTAAAGTTATTATGTTAAAAAAATGGAATCAGAATTTTGTTACATGATAAAGGGGTGCAACATAGTGTAGTTGCACAAATATACTTAAATATGTACTGAAGGTAAGAACATTAATCAAAAGAGCAAAAATTTATCAACTTGGATGGCATTACTTTCATCACCATGGCTAGCTTGTGAATTAATTTTGCAGTGTTCATCTTTGAACACTCCCTCTACAAATAACTCCACATCAATTTCCTTATTCCCTTTTACCTCATCATATGGCGCTGGAATAAACGGTGGCCTTGGAAGTTGCACAATCAAATCCCAGTCCATGGATTTGAAAAAATCGTGGCCTTTGATTTCATCCACGGAGATCCTCTGCTTCGGATCCTTTTCCAGTAACTTGTTTATCAAGTCTCTTAATGGCGTCGCCTCACCTACTAAATCTGGCGATTTCGAAAGTATACGATAATATGTTTCCTTTCGATTTGAGCCCCTAAACGGCGTCGTTCCGTACAGCATCTCGTACAATACTACTCCTAAACACCACCAGTCGACTGAGAAATCATGGCCGTTACCTAAAATGATCTCCGGCGACAAATACTCCTCCGTTCCGACGAATGAATTTGATTTCTCTATCGGATCGAATTCGACAGGAGCTGAGTGAATTGAATCGTCTGGAGATATTTCCGAGTTGCGAAATTTGTTGAAGCGGTTTTTCTTTCTGCTCTTCGACGCGGTTTGTACCGATAGTTTAGCTGTTTCTATTTGCGGGGATTGTGGAGTAGATTTATGTGGAAGTTTTGTAGAGAGATCGAAATCGATTAACATTATATGACCGTTCTCTTGAATCATCACGTTTTCTGGCTTTAAATCTCTGTATACAATCCCTGATCCATGTAGATGCTCCAATGCCAACACTAACTCTGCCGCGTAGAATCTGATGAACAGAACAACAGTTTAAGAATAACAGTATTGCAATGTGCAGATATACAGAACGAGTGATCACCTTATAGTATCGTCTGAGAACATTTTTTCAGTTTGTTTTTTCCGGAGAGAATTGAGATCACCACCAGGACAGTAATCAATGGCGTATCCAACAATCTTATCCGTCGATACAACTCCTTTGAGTTTAGGCAGAAGCGGATGCTGAAATGAATTGAGTAGGTCACGCTCCAGGTAAATTCTTCTGTATTCGGTGTTGTTCGTACTGGCTTTGTTCTTGTCAATTGAAGCTCTCAAAATAATTTTGAGAGCAAGCAACTCACCGTCTTCTTTCTGAACCAAAAACACCACTCCTTTAGCTCCACGGCCAAGGGCGGAAATCACCTTCAAACTCCGCAGTTGTATCGACTCAATCTCTGGCTTTTCAAGGTTATTCATGGCGGAAGATGACCACAACAATATGGTTGATGCACAAATCCTGCTATGTTAAACTTGTTATTCTAATAAAAATTAATTAAAAGAATTGTACATGGTTTAAAATATTAATTGGAGAATCTTTCTGAATTGGGGAGACTCGATTTAGTTTGTCGAGCAACATACATGACTTATTCGTCTACTAGGGGCTTTTATAGGGTGACACTTTTGAGGTATTAACAATTAAAGAATTAAAACATGCCCCCTCTCTTTTTTTCCTTGCGGGAGAAGATTAGGAGTGGCACTGATGATTTTTCTATTTCAAATTCATATCATATTCTTTGACTCCCTCTAATTTATACCCCTTTTAGTTAAATTACATTAATATTAATTTGATATATTAAAATTAAAATTAAAATTTTTAAAAAATTATTATAATTCTAGCCTTTTTCGTATTAATAAAATGATAAGTACTATAATTGAAAATATTAGTTAAATTTCATATTATTTGATTCTGAAAAGAAAAAGATTATAACTAAAAAGAAACGAAGAAAATATTAACTAAGTTATTTAAATCTTTTTTTCCCCATATATTTAAGTAATGAATTATATAAAGGTCAGGAGAATTGGTATTACAACTTCTTTTTTATAGTAGATTTTTAATTACCTTTATATTTTTCTAATATAATAGTTTGAAAATCGAAAGAATAATAATAAAAAGTAATTTTTAATTTATTTTAAATATTTTTCTTTAGGACAATCAAATGTCAACTATTCACTTAATATAGATTAGAGGAAATGATCGATTTTGATAAAAATAATATATCTAATAAAATTTTAAAATATTTAGTAGTTTTTTAATACAATAATTTATTAATTAGATGAATCACATTACAGATGTTATATTCTCTTACCAATGTCAAAGGGAGATTATTATTTTAATGTAATTGAAAAAGTTGAGGTAATGGATGTATTCGCTATGGTCAAAGACTTCGGGCGCAAGTTCGAATACGGTGTGGTATTCTAGAAGCTCATGTCACGGAGTTTCCTGACCCTTAACCATATGACTATCTTGGATAAATGACTTATTTTAAAGGCTCATATATATATATATATATATATATATATATATATATATATATATATATATATATATATATATATATATATTAGATAATTGAAGATCCGTTCACGGGTTTAATATATATTTATTTTTTTAATTTTGAGTTAAAAAATTTATCTAAATTAATATCTTATTTTATTATAGTTTCTAAAGTTTTCTACTATTTAAAAAAATTACAAAATCTCCTCTCAGATACATTCTTATCATATGTCAGACACATCAGTATCTCCTCTCGGATATATTCCTATCCTCTCTTGAATACATCTTTATCCATCTTGAATACATCCTATCCTCTCTTGGATACATCTCTTCCCTCTCGGGTACATCCATATTCTCTCTCGAATACACCCCTCCCCTCTCGGATTCATTCGTGACCTATGTGTCTGCAAGTTTTCTTAATAGCAATGTATCACGATCGATGTATCCGCATGTGTGCTGATTATCTGAAATTATTTAATTCTAAGAAAATTTGGTAATTTGAAAAAAGTAGGGATATAATGTAATTAACTCTTTGCACTATGAAAATTTATGAAAATTTTACTTTAAAATAATTATGTGACATATTTTTCTTTGTAGTCAATTTCAAAAGAATGATGTATAATATATTTAAATAACATTTTGACTTTAAAATATTCATTTTATTCTTAGTAAGATGATTTATAGTCATATCAACATCTATGGTTTGTTTTAGACCACGAGTTTTTAAAAGTATTTTTTTCTTTTAAAAAAATCTTCATGTTAAGAATTAAAATTACATAAATCGAAAGGGAGTGTTATAAACTTTAGATCAATTTTATATTTATAAAATTTAAGTTTTTGTAACTATTTTGCCTTTTAACAAATTTAAAATAAAAATAATTTACAATTATTTTTATAGTATTTTTTTTATCTCTAGTCTATAGATAATAAAAAAAAATTAATTTATATAAGGTAATAAAGTATTTTAGTCTTGAAATTCAAGTATTGATATCAATTGAGAAAACATTTATTTTAAAGTTGTAACGCATTCATAATCTAATATATGTGCTCCTTACTCTCGACGAATGAAACTAATTTATAACAATTCAAGATTGCGAGAAGTAGAAATCAAGACTAAAAAGTGCAACTCACTATTATATGAAGGTCAATATGTAATTTATCTATTGTGGAAGTTTCATATGTATATGATATATAATTCTATGCCAATTTTTTTTTTTTTATACAATTTCAAAATTTATCCCGTTAATTGGTTAAGTGTTTTATTAAACTACAACTATGCACTCATTATTTTATCATTTTTTTATTCTTACATTATCAACTCTATTTTAGAATTGTGATGTTTTTGTTTTCTTATTTAAGTCACAAATTTTTAAGATAAAACAAAATTTATTTTGGAGATTAAATAAATATTATTTTGGAGATAAAATAAGAAAAAAGATTTACTAACCTACAACCACGAAGATCCACTTTGAAACCCAGTGACGAAGAAAATTTTGAAACTCTTAGCCGCGAAATGAGGGAGAAGGAGTAAAATCATTTTTAGAAAATAATGAAATGAGGGAAAAAAAGAGTAATAAAGATTTAAGGATTTAGTCTATGTGGCAGTGGAACCCTATTGGCGTACAATGTGGAATTCACATAGCATTTAACAACTTTCGTTAATAAGAAGGACACTTTTGATCCAATAGTTTGACGGAAAGGGTAATTTTGAGCCGAAATGTAGTTTAAGGGTAAATATGAGCTATTTTAGATAGTTTAAGAATATTTTTTACCCTTTTCCTTTTAGTCTATGTGGCAGTGGAACCTTATTGACGTGCAATATGGCATTCAAATGGCATTTAACAACTTCCATTAATAAGAATTGGACTTTTGACCCAATAGTTTGACGGGAAGGAGAGTTTTAAGCCAAAATATAATTTAAGGATAAATATGAACTATTTCGGATAGTTTAAGGATATTTTTTACCCTTTTCTGTTAAAACTGTATGAATACTTATGTTTAAAAAATATTGTATATAATTTAAAAGGAAATTACATCATGATAGATGGTAGGTTATACTGAATATGTTGTAGTAGCAATAAACATATATGAACTATTTAAATTGTATAAATATTTTTTATATTATTATAATCAAACAAATACAAATTAATTTTTAAAAATAAAATAAAATAATTATGTGGGGCCACACATAAAACAAAACTTTTTGTGATTCTTGAAAAAAATAATTTATTGGATTCTTTTAGAAAATTATTTTGACCACTAATTATGCAATTATAAAGTTATAACTTCGCCCATAAATAATGTTTAAAATTACACTTTGTTTGGTTCATCGTTACCCATGGTTTCATAATATATTGTATTGTATTGTACTCTATTGTACTGTATTGTATGGTAGATACAAGAGTCATTGCATAAATGACTCATTTTAAAGGCTCATATATACATACATACATATATATATATATATATACATACATATATATATATATATATATATATATATATATATATATATATATATATATATATATATATATAGTCCGTTACACTTTGTTTGGTTAGACTGTATTGTTCATTGTTATTTAAAAATATTTTAATTGTTTAGTTTGATTGTATCGTACTGTAATGTAATTTATAAATTTCCTAAAATATCATTAATTATTTAGGTAGGAGGTTTGACTAGATTTAAATAATTAAGGTAAAGGGTAAAATAGTATTTTGAAATATTATGTAAAGGTATAATTAGAAAAAGAAATTAAGTAACAATGTGAACACAGCAAATCGGTTGTTCCATAAAATAGGGGTTTTCATTGTTACGTAACAACGAAATTTAACAATACAATACATTACATTTTAAGTAACAATCAAAACAAACGTTGTAGGTATAGTAACGATACAATGCAATACAATCCGTAACAATGATCCAAATTAAACATAGTGTTAAAGTTATCCGCATAATTCATTTAGACATCTTAACTAGGACTTGTACCTATTGAACACTTATATTATTCAAAACATATACCTATTAAACAAAAAGTGCTTACGTGCCAAAATAAGTGTATCTCACTGCTGTGGGACGCGTGAATATATTCTTATTTCATTTTTTAACTTTTTGCTTAGATAATTTGTTAGAGTACTTTCTTCACACCTGCTTACATTAACTAAATAACTATTTTAAAAAAAGTTCTTAATCAAGAAAAAGAAACAACCCCACCCCACACCCCTTTACCTGTCATCTTCTTCACTCCATCTCAAAAATCTCTTGCACTTCATTTTGATTCTACTTTTTTTTTTTCATTTTTTGTTAAAACGAAAAACTCATTTTGCTATACTTAATATGCTAGCTATACTTAATATGCTAGCTAAATATTAATATGCTAGCTAAATATTGGTTGTGTCTTCCCCAATTAAACTTTTCAATGTCATATTATTTAAAAAATTAATCGTCAAATTTCTTTGCCAAGACCCCCACCACACCTCTTTCTCATACATTTCTTAATTATTATTTTTGCTTGTGGCATTCCATCATTACCAATATTATCAAAAACTAAAATCAAATGCGTCAAACATAATTTTGGCGCAATTTCATTTTTTCCGGCGAGACTAATACGAATCTGAAAATATTTCCTTTCAAATTATTAAAAAAAATTAAATCTTAAAAAAACTCACAATATAGAAGAAAAAATAATAATATGAGAATCTAAATTGATGATTGAAAATAAAAGTGAGATTGAGAGAAATGATAACTACAATATTTGTGGATATCGAAATAAATGAGAGGAACAGGTGTATGAGTGAAAAAATCGTTGAGAGAATCAAAGATGGAACGAAGATAATTATTGTTGATTTTAATCGCGACAGCACTGTTCGTGTTCCGATAAAGAAAACGGAAGGATGGACGCAGGTGGGTGGGTGGGTTGGTGAGGTGTTCTGGCCAAGTAGAAATAGGGAAAGAAAGATCTTTTTCTTCTATTATTTTTCTTTATAATTTATTTTTTACTTATTATTATCGATGAAATGCCACCTGTCTTTTTTTTATGTGTTACTATGCCACATCATTAGCAAATGTATGACACACACTCTTTATTTTTAGTTGATTGTCACAAAATGTTCAATAGGTATATTTTTTAAATAATGAAGGTGTTCAATTGGAACAAGCCTAAGATAAAGTGTTTAAGTGAATTATGCGGACAACTTTAAGGGGCCGTGTATGACTTAAGCCTTAATAAAATATAAAGAAACATAATTGATAAATATTGTGAGTGCAAATTTATTTATCCCTTGAATTTTCTCTCCTAGACTTCTCCGTGATTCGAAGATTGTTAGTGAAGTATCTATTTGTGAATATTTCATGAATTTATGAATTTATTTTTAGATGTTTCTTCAAAGGAATATATTACTCTTTATATAGACATGTGCTATACTTTTGGATAGAGTAGACTCCACGAATTTTGACTGAAATTGAACTCATCTTGTATTATATAATTTCGACGTCTCAACTAGAATTGAACACGTCTTGTAGAGTATCACAAAATTTCTTTGTTAAAAATTTTTAATGTGATGAAAAATAAATTGCAATAACAAAAAAATATATGAAGAAACATAATTACATTGATAAACAAAATGGGTGCAATTTTGTTTTTCATTTGATTCTTCTCTCTTACATTTTTTTTCGTGATTTGAGGGTTGTTAGTATTTCTCGAATTAGGTTAATTTGGACTTGATCTCAATAAAAGAATTTGTAGATTTTCTTAAAGTATTTGATTATTAAGAAGAGTTTGCATATTTTGATCTATTTATGAATATCCCAAGAGTTCTATAGATATTCAAGATCTTGATTTTATGATATCCAAGCGCTTATGATATAGACAAGATTTTAATCTTTGTGGATACACAAGATTTCATGGGATATTCGAAATAATTTTTAAAGAAAGTATATTACTACATGAGCTAGGATTTATGCTAGAGTAGCCTTCACAAATTTTAATTAGAATTGAACACATCTTGTAGAATCTCCATTGAAATTAAACACATCCTATAGAGTTTGATAAAATTTTGATTTCTACTAACGCCTCTCACTTCAAGACTTATCAGAGTGTAGACTTGATGAGACTCAAAGAAGAGACTTGAAGTACCCCACAATGGAGCTTTCACTTTTATGTTTTTGTAGCTTTATATTTGCAAATTTGATTTGCGAGACATGAGATAGAAGAGTGAATTTGATCTCATGGGCATGCCAATTTATTTGCAATAAATTTTGATATGATGAAAATTTAATTGCAATTATAAGTTTTGGGTCGCGGGTCGCCCATGTGGACCGACCCGACCCGATCTGTTTTATGTCTTATCCAATTAATTAATTAATTAATTAGTTTTGGATAAATTCTTTTAAAAAGATAAGGCAGAACAATTACAAAGTAACTGTTCAACCTCTCCTTAAAATACTCCTAGTGGGAGTGTTTTTCTAAGGAACGTGAAAAACAAAGAGGAAAATGTGTGAAACAAAAAAACAAAAATCAAGCGATCAGTCATAAACAAAGAATTGAGTTTCTCAGACAAATTCATCAACACACAAAGCAGACTTCTAGTTTGTGAACACAAAACTTTGTTTCCTAGTGATTCAAAGACGGACTTGAGCACCAACCTGTCAAAGAAGCAGATCGATGGCTTTCGCTGCGAATTATAAGGTACACTTCTCGTTGTTGATTTACCTTAATATTCCTTCATTGGTATCAGAGTCATTGTTATTAATTCAATTATGTGTTGCGTTCTTGGCTATTCACTTTGTATGTTCATGAGAAATTAAATTGAAACTATTTCTTTTAAAAATTAGTGAATAGAATTTTTTTTTTGAAAGAAGTTAATTATTTTACGTTTAATTGTGGAATAATAATATGGAAAATAGGATTTAAAATCCTATTTGATTGTAACTCATGAAAGAGATAGGATTACTTGTCCTACTAAGAAAGTAATTCTGCATTTTTTACAGAAAAAAATTGTTTCTGTTTAATAGCAATCTCAAAACTGAATGTACGATGTTTTTTGGTCGAAACTTGTAAATTCATAATCTTCTCATGCATAGCTTTTCGAAAATATATTATAATGGAAAAATGGAATTAAAACGAGTTAGATACGAATTGTTAAAATTTGGTTGTTTTTTTGACTATTTTTCTAAAAAATTGCATCTGTATGGAGCAATCTGGAAATTCGTTGTGCAGTTTTGAGTGGAAACTTAATTTTTTTTATGATCTGCTCGTTTTAAACTTTCTAAAAATATATTATACTAGAGAAACATACTTAAAATGAGTAAGATATGAACTTTTTAATTTGGGTTGGAAAAATAAATGTTTTTTAGAATTTTTTTTATTGAGATAAGTGTCCTATTAAGGATTATTTTTATATGTGTCCTCTTTTGGATCTTATTGGTCTTGTGTATTCTTTTAGTCCTTAAGTTCGTTAAATAATTGCTTGCCTTTTATGAGGAATTTGTGACATATGTTGTCACATTAAATGGTATTAACCATATTTCATTTTGTTCCCATTTCAAATATGGCTGAATAGGAAAACACTCAAATTACTCCAAGTTGGAGTTCTCAAAGTAGAGCAATAGACGAGATAGAGGAGCAACCTGCCGTAAGAATTGGTTCTGAGGGCGAGAAGTCATACAGATTGGTGTCCCAAAAGAGACACAAAGTATGTTAAGGAATGGAAGGACCATTTGAAGTAAAAGTAAAAAAGATCTAAGAGAGTTTAATTCTTTGAAGATGGATCCCCTTGGTTGTTTAGTAAATTTCCTCCAGATCTTTGTCGTGAAATTTGAGAAACTTAATGAAATTGACCCTCAAGTTACAAAGAGGGAAGGATATGATATTTTGTATCATTCCTGGTCAGAATACTAGAAGAATGAACTGAATGAAGTTAGAATTGAAATTGGGGATGATGAAGAATTATGGAAGTACACTGTAAGAATAGGAGTTAAATGGGTAAAACTTCACCCACGGTATATCCACATACTCCTTCTTTTATCAGAATAATTAATTTTATTATTTTATTTTTTATTAAACTTTGAAGTGAACAATCTTTAATTGTGCTTTAAAATGAATATTTGAGTTTTATTCTCTTTTATTTTGGATAAGTGAATGATTACTCTACTGCACAATATCATGTGATGTTTAATTATTAGACATACAAATCTTTGTAATTATAGTCTAAAATAAATTAGTGTACACATTAAGAAGTTAATTTCAAATTTTGATTAAATATTTGATTCGTATATGATGAATGGATGCTTACGTTTCTTTTCGATTTTACATTTAAATATGAAACCATTATGAGAATTGTTTTGCTTAAATGTGTATGTCACATGCATAATTGTTAAAATCTTGCCTAAGTATATGTCAATGACATAGATGACATCAAGAAGTATCATTACTGACTTAAACAATTGTGAAAAACTTAATGGTGATAATTACGACATCTGAAGTCGTAAAATATGATATGTGCTGGAAGAGCAAAATGCTCTGAAAGTTATAAATCATGTTTTGAATCAACCAAAAGAGGTAATACTGCACAACACCTTAGGGTGATGTCAAACATGGTAGTTCAACTTACGAGTGTTGGTCATGTTTTTACAAGATGAGCAACAAGTTCAGACAGTAATTGAGTCTCGTCCCAATAAATGGAAACATTTAATGGTTAAATTGACCCATAATGATAGCATCAAAACTTTTTGTGATGATTGCAAGCCATGTTGAACTTGAAGATGAGCACCGTGGTGCTGCTAAAGCTGCTTCTAATGCCTTTGTGGCAGAGTCAAGTGGTACAAAATCTCCAGGCTTCAAACGTAAGAAAAATTGGAAAAGGAATGGGAAAGACAAAGAGAATGAATAAGGACCTTCTAAGAAAAAGAAAAAACCAAATTCCAAGAAAGGAAAATGTTTTTTTAAGAAGAGAGACAAGAGCAAAATGAAGTGCTACAATTGCCAAATGTTGGGGCATTTCACTAGTGAATGCAATGAGCCGAAAATATAGCATTTCTAAACGCATCTGAAAGGGTTTCGAGTACTTCTTTACAAACTGAATCTTATCCTATGTGGATTGTAGACTCAGGATCCACCGACCACGTGAGTCGAGATAGAGAGGCGTTTGTGGAGTTTCATCTAAATCAAGATGGATCTTCGTAGGAAATAATGTAAAACTAGAAGTCAAAGGATATATGCACTTTCAAAGTAGACTTGCATGGTGACTGTTCTTTGATGTTGCATGACGTCCTATATATAACAGAGATTCGATGAAACTTGGTATCTGTGTCTGTTCTTTTAGACATTGATTTTGATTTTTTTTAGTCGTAATGGTGTTAGAATAACTCTAGATAATATTTTATATTGTTTTAGACTTCATTATGACTTCTTTTATTGTATTCAATTGTAATCTTCAACTTATGACTATTATGTTGACCGTTGTGTAATGGTATGTTATTCAAGTAACTGTAACATCTCGTAATCCGAAATAGCTAGGATTAAACCAAGAAACTAAGAATAGTTATTTTTGAAAAGAATACGAAAGTTCTGGAAAATTTTCTAAGTTTAAAAAGTGTGTTTTGGTCATTTTCAAACAGTCATAACTTCTAGATCAGGAGAAGTTAGGGGAAGTACCTTATATGGATGGAAAGCCCTTAGAAAGATATTTCCAACGACTCTGATTTTTCTCATTATCGATGTCGTATGAGGGATATATGCCTTTCGGAAGTTGAGTTATTGGACTGAGGGGAGTCCAATTCGGATTTTAGTAAGGGTAAAGTAGTCTTTTCACCCTACTATTTCCTAATTTGTTTTAAGGGTTTAATTGGGGTAAAACCAAGTTTTAGTTTAGATTAGAAAATTACTTTTCACACTTAGGGTTTGAGAGAAAAGAGAAGAGAAGAAGAAGGTAGAAAGAGCAAGATTTCACCAAGAACGCCAAGAGATTCTAGTGGAATTCGTCTGGGGTGATCCCTAATCAGGTATGTGAGATCTTTCTGTGTTGGGTTCGTTCAGCCACACGCCAACATGTTTAATTTAGCGAATTTTAAATAGATTGATTGATGAATATTGACGTTCTTGATGAACTATTGTTGAATTCTTGTTGGTTGAGTTGTAGCATACCTTTAGTTTTTTTTATTCGTGTTTCTGGAATGTTTTACGAGTCTAAACTATTGGGTATTGAGGTATTGAGTGATACTAAGTGTTTAGGGTGAGATCCATGGAAGTTTAGAAGGTTTAGAGATTAAAAATGGAGAAGAAAAATCGAAAGTCCCGTCTAACAAGCCCTGGTGCGCCGCGTCTGCCAAGTCCCCTCAGTGCAGGCTCTGTATGACAGGCCCTGGCGTACTGCGCCAGCCAGAACGCCTCATACCAGAGTCTGTCCGACAGGCTCTGGCGCTCCGTGCCTCTCGGAGGGCCAAGGTCACCTGGAGCCCCCATTCTTTACCTATCTTTTAGTACTAGTTTCTAAATGATGTACCCACGTTCCTTGGTTGATTCCCATACTCTAAGGTAGATCGAAACATCATGAAATCATCCATAAACATGAGATCATGAACCTTGAATCCATAATTCAATTCAAGGAAAATTAGGATCAAAGACAAATAAGTTAAGGAGTAAAGTCTAAAGCTATGAAGTAAGTAAAAGTAGAGTTTCTTAAAGTTTTAAAGAATCTTATTTAAATGTTTTAAATTTGTTTTAAGACTCAAGTTTCAAGTTAAAGAAAGAGTTAAAAGTTGAAGTATTTCCTTCAAAGAACTATAAGGGAACTAAGTATTAAGATCAAAAGTTTCAAGTAAAGCAAAGAGTAAAGAGAGAGTTCATTTCTCAAAAGATATAAGGGAACTAAGTATTCCCTAAAAAGTTATAAATGTTTTTACATTTAAGTTAAGAGGGAACTAAGACTTCCCAAAAGAGGTTTGAACTAGAAAGGAGAACATTGATTCCAAATGAACTTTTGTAAAGCTAAAGTGTTGAGCAAATTATCTCAACCCAAAGAAAGGAAGTTATTCTAAAAGTATGGGCTAAAGTATATTTTGGGAGTAGTATTGAGCACCGATGTGGGGATAAGAGTTCATATTAACTTAAGTTTCCAAGTAAACCATGTAGCCATCCTGGATGTTAACGGGTCATACTTTTTAGATGATCATGTAAGTTAAGCTAGTGGATCCACTAAGTTAAGTAAGGTCCTATACCGATGACAAGGTATAGGATGGTCCTTGGCAGCGTGAGGTAATACGTTGTACCATCGCTTAGGCTCATAGTGATGATTGTCAGTTAAGAGAATCTCCCACAGAAGTTAATGTACTTTTTTATACATAGAAGTTTTTTGTATTTTCATATACATCAGTTTACTTGTATTTTTATATGCATGTCATAGTTAATCGTATCTTGCACACAATCAGAGTTTCAGCATGTTTCAGACATTTTTGTTTAAATTGCACATTACTTTTAAATTGTATTATAATAGAATGAGTAGTCAATCATGAGTCGAGCAGAGCCAATGTAAGTGTTCATCCTTACTCCTTTCAAGCCTAAGTGTGGTTTTTAGCATTCTAACTCGCATACTCATACATTCAATGTACTGATGCCAGTTCTTCTGCATCATCTTATGATGCAGACGTAGGTAACTAGGACCAGCATCAAACGTGTTGATCCAGATCGAGCACTCAAAGTTAGTGGTAAGCCTCCTTGCATTCCGGAAGATCCTTTAATATGCTTTCCAGTATTTAAATTTTAGAATGTTGTGGGGTCTGTCCCAACATTCATCATAGTATGTGTTATAGGCTTCATAGGTGGATAGTCAGTTAATTTAGTTGAGTCTCTTTTATTTCAGATATAATGTTTTGAGACTTAAGTGTCATTTTGACCAGACTATTATGTTTTAAGTATTTCTTTTAAGAATGTTCATAATTGAGTTAAGTTAAGTCTTTCGTTGAGTTAAGTAATCCAGGCCTAGGGTTCGCTCAAGACTAGCGATGGTCATTGGGTGCCGGCCACGTCCAGGGTGTAGGCTCCGGGCGTGACAAACTTGGTATCAGAGCACAAAGTTCAAGAGTCCTAGGAAGTCTACGAAGCTGTGTATGTAGAGTCTTAGTCTTCGGTGTGAAGCGCGCCACATCTATGATTAGGAGGATACAACGTTTAGGAATTTCTCACTTCTATCATATTCCTTTCGTGAGTTAGAGTTTATCTCTAAAAGACTCTCTTTAATTCGTGCTTACGCGTGTTTCAGATTAACATGCCTCCACGAAGAGCAGCAAGAGGTCGTCCAGCCAGAAGGAATGTCGAAGATCCAAAAGTACCTAATGCACCGAATGTGAAATCTCAAGGAGAAGTAACCAACACTGAATTTCGTTAGTCTATCCGATGCTAAGCCAGGCGGTGACTAATCAAGTCGGGCAACAAGGGGGAGCTTGACAAGAAGGGGCTGACACTTTGAGCATCCGAGAATTCTTAAGGATGAATCCCCAAGTTTTTGTGGTTTAAGCACTATTGAGGATTCAAAAAACTTTGTGGAAGAGTTGAAGAAGGTGTTTGAGGTTATGCATGTGATTGATATTGAAAGAGTTGAACTAGCCACATATCAACTGAAGAATGTGGCTAAGATTTGGTTCGATCAGTGGAAAGGGAACAGAGATGAGAATGCACCACATCCAAGTTGGGCTTGATTTGAAGAAGCCTTCTGGGTCGTTTCTTTCCCTGAGAACTAAAGGAAGCAAAGGTATGAGAGTTCCTAACTTTGAAACAGGACTTCTTGAGTGTTCATGAGTATGGGTTAAAGTTCACCCAACTGTCTCGTTATACTCCGGAGATAGTTAAGGATATGAGGAACAGAATGAGCTTGTTTGTTGGTGGCTTGGGTCGTGTTTCAAGCAAAGTAGGTAAGTCTGCAATGTTGATTGGGGACATGGACATTTCAATATTAATGGTCTATGTGCAGCAGGTAGAGGAAGAAAAGCTGAGGGACAGAGAAGAGCACCGAAATAAAGAAAGCAAAGATTGGGAATGAGTCTGGTCAACTAAAGAGTGGTTCATGTCGACCACAATTTCAGAAACCAAAGGGGCATGCACCATCATATGCTAGTGCACCTGCGCCCAGAAACAGACACTACTAAGAAAATTGCATTTAGTGACGAACATTGTCGCTAGTGTGTTGCTATTTTGATCGTTGCTAACAAAAAATCACTCGATAATTTGTCGTTAAGTATATTTAGCACGGAATTTGTTGTTTAGCTACAAAATTTGTTTGTTGCGAAATCTTGTTTTTTTAGTAGTGAGAGGTGAGGATAATGGCCAAAATTCGCAGAACTTCAAGGCTAGACCAGCCCAGTCCTCAGGTATTATGGCACAAGGAGGTAGTTAGGCTCCTGCATATGGTAGGTGTGGTAGAACCCACCTCGGTAAATGTCGTGATGGGCAGAAAGGTTACTTCAAGTGTGATCAAGAAGGTCACTTCATGAGAGAGTGCCCTAAGAATTAGCAAGGTGATCGAAATTCGGGCAACAAATCTCAATCTTCATCAGTTGCTCCACTATATAGGGCTGCACCTAGAGGATCCACTTCTGGTACTAGCGGAGGGGCAAACCGTCTCTATGCAATCACTAGCCACCAAGAGCAAGAGAACTCTCCAGATGTTGTCACGGATATGATCAAATTCTCTACTTTTGATGTTTATGCTTTGTTAGAACCAGGAACAAGTTTATCTTTTGTAAATCCTTATGTTGCAAATCAGTTTGAGATTCTTCCTGAAAAACTTTTTGAACCCTTCTATGTTTCTACACCTGTTGGGGAGTCTATTCTAGCGGAAAGAGTCTATCGTGACTGTCCTATTTTCGTCAGTCACAAGAGCACCATGGATGATCTAGTAAAGTTAAACATGGTAGATTTTGATGTCATTCTAGGTATGGACTACATCCATGCCTGTTATGTATTAATAGATTGCAAAACTCGAGTTGTCAAGTTTCAGACTCCAAATGAGCCAGTCATAGAGTGGAGTAGTAGTTCAGCAGTGCCTAAGGGTCATTTTATTTCTTATCTTAAGGTGAGGAAGTTAGTTTCAAAGGGGTGTATCTATCACTTAGTCGGAGTTAATGACTCAAGTACTGAGGTGCCTTCTTTTCAGTCAGTTCCTATAGTAAAAGAGTTTCCAGAAAATTTTCCTGATGATCTACCGACAGTCCCCCCTGAAAGAGAGATATACTTCAACATAGATATCATTCTATATACTCGTCCTATCTCTATTCCTCCATATAGAATAGCACCAGCAAAGTTAAAAGAGCTAAAAGAACAATTGAAAGATTTGTTAGACAAAGGCTTTATTCGACCAAGTGTCTCACCTTGGGGCGCTCCGGTCTTGTTTGTAAGAAATAAAGATGGTTCCATTAGGATGTATATAAACTATTGTCAATTAAATAAGGTGACCATAAAGAATAAGTATCCCCTTCCAAGGATAGCTGATCTTTTCAACCAGCTTTAGGGTGCTTCCTGTTTCTCGATAATTGATCTCATATTAGGCTACCATCAACTGAAGGTTAGGGAATGTGATATTCCAAAGACAACTTTTAGAACTAGATATGGACATTATGAATTTTTGGTTGTGTCCTTTGGTTTGACAAATGCACCTGCAGTATTCATGGATCTTATGAACATATTCTTCAAACCTTATTTAGATTTGTTTGTCATCGTCTTCATTAATGACAGTGATTTATCCAACGAATGAAGAAGATCATGTTAGTCACCTCAGGATAGTTCTGCAGACTTTGAGAGATAAGGAGTTATATGCAAAGTTCTCCAAGTGTGAGTTTTGGCTTAAGTATGTGTCATTCTTAAGTCACATTATTTATGGTGATGGGATTAGAGTTGATATCCAAAAGATAGAAGCAATATATAGTTGGCCTAGACCCACATATCCGACAGATATAAGGAGTTTCTTGGATTTGACTGGCTATTATAGGAGGTTTATTGAAGGGGTTTCATCTATCTCGTCTCCTTTGACCAAGCTAACTCAAAAGACAATCAAGTTTCAATGGTCTGAAGCTTGTGAGAAAAGCTTTTAGGAATTGAAAAAGAGATTGACTACCGCTCTGGTTTTGACCTAACTAGAGGGTACTCAAGGTTTTATGGTGTATTGTGATGCATCAAGAGTTGGTTTGGGCTGTGTGTTAATGCAGAATGGCAAGGTTATAGTATATGCCTCCAGACAGTTGAAGGTTCGTGAGAATAATTATCCAACTCATGACTTAGAATTTGTTGCTGTAGTTTTTGCCTTGAAGATATGGCGTCACTACTTATATGGTTTTCATGTTGACATATTCAGTTATCACAAGGGCCTCCAATATGTGTTACTCATAAGGAGCTAAATCTCAGACAGAGGAGATGGTTATAATTACTCAAGGATTTTTATGGCATGAGTATTCTTTACCACCTAGGTAAGACTAATGTGGTTGCTGATGCCTTAAGCAGGTTATCCATGAGGAGTACCGCCCATGTTGAAGAAGAAAAGTGGGAGTTAGCTAAAGATATAAACAGATTTGCATACTTGGGATTCAGAATTATGGATTCCACATAAGGAGGAATAGTGGTTACCAATGGGGTTGAGTCATCATTAGTGTCACATATGAAAGAGAAACAAGACTAAGATGCCATTTTTCTTGACTTGAAGACAAATGTTCATAAGCAAAGAGTATTAGCTTTTGAATAAGGGGGAGATGGTGTGCTGGATTATCAATGTAGGTTATGTGTACCTAGGGTAGATGGACTCCAAGAGAGGATCCTGGAGGAGGCTCATAGGTCCAGATATTCCATTCATCCAGGTTCTACCAAGATGTACCGCGATTTAAGAGAGGTATTTGGTGGGAAGGAATAAAGAAAGACATTGCTGAGTTTGTTGCCAAGTGCCCGAATTGCCAGCAAGTTAAAGTGGAACACCAAAGGCCTGGAGGGTTGGCTCAGAAGATAGAACTTCTGGAATGGAAGTGGGATATGATTAATATGGACTTCATAACATGCTTGCTAAGGTCTCGCAGTCATCATGATTCTATTTGGGTGATTGTCGATAGGATGACTAAATCATCCCACTTTTTGCCGGTAAAGACTACTATTCAGTCGAGGATTATGCTAAATTGTACCTTCAAGAAGTGGTTAGACTTCATGGAGTCCCAGTTTCCATTATTTCAGATAGATGTGTACAATTTACTGCATAGTTCTGGAAGTCTTTCTAGAAAGGTTTGGGTTCAAAGGTGAACTTGAGCACTGCTTTTCATCCTTAGATAGATGGACAAGTAGAGCGTAATATACAGACTTTGGAAGACATGTTGAGAGCTTGTGTTATTGACTTCAAAGGGAATTTGGATGATCATATACCTCTCATTGAGTTCACTTACAACAACAGTTACTATTCGAGCATCCAAATGGCTCCATATGAAGCTTTATATAGGAGGAGATGCAGATCTCCAATTGGATCGTTCGAAGTTGGTGAAGCAGGGTTGATAGGGCCAGTTTTAGTTCACCAAGCTATGGAGAAGGTGAAAGTGATTCAAGAGAAATTGAAAACGGCATAGAGTCGCCAAAAGTCCTACACAAATGTTAGGAGAAGGACATTAGAGTTTGAAGTAGATGACTGGGTATATCTTAAGGTTTCACCCATAAAGGGTGTTATGAGGTTTGGTAAGAAGGGGAAACTTAGTTCCCGGTATATTGGTCCTTACATAATCTCCAAAAGAGTTGGCAATGTAGCTTAATGAGTTGGAGCTACCCCAAGATTTAGCAACGGTTCATTCGGTATTCTATATTTATATGTTGAAGAAGTGCTTGGGTAATCCTTCATCGATTGTACCAACTGAGAATGTTGGGATTAAAGACACCTTATCCTATGAAGAGATTCAGATTTTAGATCGTGAAGTTTGCAAGTTGAGAACTAAGGAAGTTGCATCAGTCAAGGTTCATTGGAGGAACCAATTTGTTGAAGAAAAAAATTGGGAAGCTGAGGTATATGAAGAAGAGATATCCACATCTCTTTGAATCCGGAGAGAATGCAGATCAAGGTACTAAATTCTCTTCTTAGCACTTTATAAGACTATGTGTAAGCATGTTATTACTTGCTTTTGTTTGTTGAGTGATGAAATGATGTTATTATCCTTAGCTTAGTGAAAGAGTTATCATTCAAGGACGAATGTTCCCAAGGGGGAGATATTGTAACATCTCGTAATCCGAAATAGCTAGGATTAAACCAAGAAACTAAGAATAGTTATTTTTGGAAAGAATAGGAAAAATCTGGAAAATTTCCTAGTTTAAAAAGTGAGTTTTAGTCAAGAGAAATCGCCTCATACGTCAGCGAACGTGAAGAGATGAGTTTCACCACCATTTTATGACTTGTGTTATGATCCAGACAAAAGTTTCTCCAAGAAATAAGCTTAATGTTCACTGAGGAGAGAAATTAGGGTTAAATATTTGGAGGTGTTTAGACCAAGGTATGTACGATGTTGAATAATCAAAAGAATGAGACACACATACCAATTTAAGGTGATAACATCATAGCACGTGTTCTATACCACGTGTCTCAAGCGATCATTGGGTTAATGAAAGAATATTCCCTCCTTCTTTATTGTGTGAGACCTAGAAAAGTTAAATTAACTTTTGAATGAAATACCCGTTGACCTTTTGTTGTTTCTTGAAGTTTCAATCGGTGTTGCTTATTTAGCATGTTACTAATAGCCATGAGCGATTCGATAATGCAGTATATGTCTAGTAAAGCAGTTGATATGGAACTGATAGATTCGAGTAGAAAACAAGGATGATTAAATGAACAATTCAACTTGTATACACAAGCCGACTATTATACTCAAGTGTAATTGTGTGTATAAAGTTAAACATAAACTCGAGTTCACCACTATAATGTAATGACCCGATGGTATATCCTAGAAGTTATGGCATCCTCAAATTGGCACGCGGCATACTCGACCTCTCGAAGGTCTTATACAAGCCCTTACACATCAGTCATCGCATAAACATGAAAATAGCGGAAAATTTAAAACTTTCATAAGACATCATATGCTAGAACATCACTTCATATATACATAAAATATCATAATACATAGTTAGACTCTAAGTCTCGTTTGCCAACTTGAGACACAATTCAATAGAATAGAATAGGGACACGATCCTTAAAAACATAAAATATCCATCTAACTATTACATAACATTTGAATAAGAACTTGACATAGGGAAATCCTTGAATCATAAGGATCCCTTTTCTTGAACTTGGGAGATCTATCCAAGCTCTTCACTTAGGAGACATCCTCTAGCCATCACCACCTACACTTTGTGTAAAAAGATGAAGAAGAATGGTATTAGTATAAGAATGCACTAAGTATGATAACCATGCAAAAACATGCATTTAAAGAGGAAATTTAGTTAGAAATCCTGCATCATGTCTTTTCAGTAAACTTCATGAACATTGGCATAACAACACAATATAGTTCATATACATAAAGTAGATATGGATACTATTCATAATACACATAAATCCACTTAACAAATTTTGAGTCACATTCATTACATACAACACATTACTTCTCTTATACCTTAACATCTTTCCTTAAGCAACCCTCAAGTGGTACTTAGTACAATGTATCACCTTGAGGTCAGCTAAGATGTACTTCCACTTAAACTTCATCAATTCAACCACATACATATTCATAGAGTCATAAACATATCATAAGACATAATCTCCACATAGGGACCATCACCTAAGACAACCCCTAAGTCACACTAGTGCAATGTGTAGGTAGCATCCCATAATACTACTTTCACAAAGTGTTCCTAAGAAGTCACCCTAGACTAGGCATAACATATTCATCAAGTCATAACACCTTCATTTATCACTAGAAACAAGGACACATACTTCATAACATCATCGGAAGACTCATTCACTTAATACAATTTAGTCATAACTCATTTAGTTCACATCATGAGTAAACCACTTTCACATCCCTTTCACAAGCTTACTTGTGCAATGTACACATGAAGTCCCATACCCCCACATATACTAAGTAAACTCATTAGAAGACATAAGTGTAACTAACATGCGTAGTCATAATTCATGTCTTACCACAACAAGGTCACTTAAACATGCATTCATACAATTCATACATAACATGAGTCTTTATTTCATAAGGGCCTCCAATCCTATCCTTTCTTCAAGTCCACTAGTGCAATGCATGGGTAGGGTCCATAGTCCTACCTATATTAAGTAAACTTCTCAAGGAGTTACAATTGTTCATATTCTTATCTTAGTTTATTTCTTAACTTTCGGAAGACATATCCATAACCGATATAGACCATGTGAGCTACATGAAATCCGGTGTTCTGCTCCCACACCAAAAAGAGAGGGTACTACTTGCCAAGGTAGGACCTTCATACATATTAGCTATTCTAGTGGATCCACTAAGCTAAGACCTATGGGGGCACGTAGTCATGGAACAATGAGATTACTACTAGAAACCTTGACTTGCTGACGTGGAGGTTTCCATCTCATGATACAACATCTATGTTGGGAACCCGGACTTTCTAAACGTGAAGGTTCTCTTGTGGAAAGCCGGATTTACAGTCATGAAGCCCCCACTCTCATTTTTCATGTTCACTCGGTGCTAAGCTCAAACTCCCTTTTTAAATATCAAAAGCCTTTAAACAAAATTAATTCATTAAGATTAGTCTTTAGGGACTTGCTCCCTCATACATCATATAGCTCAAAGGTATCTAAGATGAGAATGTCCTTTCATCATAGAACCTACTTTATGTGAGACATAATTTCACATAATTCTATCATTCATACATTCATGTGTGTGCATACATATGCGAGACATACTTTCACATAAACACCTCTAGGCCACACATGCTCATAACTCATTAATCATATACTTTACATGCATAGTAATAGATAAGGTGCATATGAGAACTATTCTTTCAATTGACACCATGAATCTACCTTACTCATAATTATGCATGAGAGTGTGTGTGTGTTCATATTGGTCATCATGATCACATAAGAGCAGCAACTTAGTTACTTAGGATACCTCCCTTCAAAGAATCACAACACGTATACAATGTATCCTTCAAGTCATGACCAATTCATAAATAGAACATCTAGGGAATCTAGTCACACATCCACATTAAATCATAAGAGACAAGAGCATATTCACATTAGAATATAAGACTCCTAACATGCATAAGATCACATATTTATATAGGGTTCATATAGGTAGAAGTCATGCTACAAGAGTATTCATCACAACTAGTCACGTAGACCATACCTAACCCTAACATGATCATCACATATACATAACATCATCAACACCCCTAGATCATGATACTAGAATGGAAGACTATACAAGACCTTCATACTTGTGATCATCATAAACACCATTCACATAACAACAATTGCCTTCAAGGCCATGATTACACATATAGGAGTATTACAAGAATGTAAACACCGCAACCATAAGGGGATCATACCAATCAACACAATTCAATATACATTCTATGCTAAATAGAGGAATTAGGTCAACTTACCAACTCTCCAAGCTATGATCATCATTGATCAATCCCCAACAATTAAATATCAATTGACAAAGATAACATTAGGAATAATCAATACACTATAATCAAATCATAATTGGATTATTATCTAATCAAGATCACAAGACCCACATTTAGGCTAATTTGAAGGATTTAGGATTCATGGGTTATTCATGAAATTAGATTGAAATTCATCATAAAATCAGTAGTTAATCATATATTCATCATTATAATTCTTTTGAAATCAATTTGAGAATGAACCCATGGCTAGATTGAAAGATAGAATTTTTGACTTTAGATTCATATTGAAGAACCTTTGAAAGAACTCCTTAGATGAAAGATTAACTAAGGATAAAGGGTTACCATAACTTTCTACATTATAAGACACGAAATTTGGAGAAGAAAACACTTGAAATCCATCTACATGGTCTGTTCTTGAGCTTGGTCTTCAATGGAGGTTTTGGGATTTTCATATTTGGGAGGGAAGGTTTGATTTGAAAGAGTGAAATTCTAATTTAGAGCATAGGCTTATAAAGTGACTTAAAATACCTAAAAATACCTAAAATAACCTTCCATATATTAATTAGGACGTTAGGTGAATTTCCCAATTTGCCCCTAGCATGGCAGCGTCCAAGACAGAACTGCAGGCACCAATCAACAAGGGCAATCGATGGATCGCTGGTGGGACGACGACCCGTACTGCACCTCTGTCATTTTGGTCAGAGAGGGACATTTGGGGTCTTAAGATCCCACACCTAAGTGTGGATCAACTACCCCCATCGACGGGTCTTCAACGACTCCACGACCTGTCGTTTGCAAGTCGTCAATTGGACATTGCCAAGGCAGTGTACTGCCTATTTTTTAGGTCCTCCTCAAGAACCCTTTGGGTGGTCCTTGGGGAGTCGTGCCTAGACGTTTACACTCTAAATATTTTATTCTAGATTTTAGGAACCTCCCCCATCAATTTTAACTTAAATGAACACGTAAAACATGCAAAGGCACACTAGAACACATAGGCACTAACTTTCAAACGTCTTGGACGTTCTTGGATGTTTGACCTCCAAACCACTTCAAATCAACTATAAATGCTCTAAAACACTTTATTAACATGTTATTAATCTTTTAAGTAACATGTGAGGCTCTAGACACCGTAGTTTATTTTGAGAGTCTTGACAACCCCCAGTTGGAAAACATTCTTCCTCGAATGACACTTGGACATTTTAAACACTTTCAAGGACTCAATAACCCATAGAGCAGCTCAAAACATTCAACATGGTATAACACATTATTTAATGCACCAAACTTACAAGTAACACCAACTTCATACCATTACGCACTTAGTGCAACACTAGCAAATAAATCTCTATTCACACACTCCTTAATGCATCAAACACATAGGCACCTCTCATGCTCATAGGAGGAACATCCTTCTCCTAATAATAAGATGGTCTTTACACCTTATTACATTAAGATATCATCATGTTACAATCTTTAAATCACACATAGTCATGTTCAACATCATAACTTAAGAGGCAATTAAGCAACTCATACTAAATGCACATAGACTTTGAGTAATGTAGATCAACAAGATCCTCATCCCTTGGGACATAGTACCATTAAGTTCATACTTAACATTACCATGTTTAGTTATGTTTAAGGAGGAATGTCCTTCTCCTTAACATACTCACATGTTATCATAGAGTTCATATTCAAGCAGTGCACAAAGGTCCATTCATTTTAATGAGAACTTCTCAACTTTTAACCAAAGCATGCTCATACTTCCTTCCTAATGAAGTCAAATGGTAAATCACGCCACACACATCAAAACAATATGAAGTCATTTCACATAAGTTTCAATTTCTAGCATGACACTAGTTTTCATAAACATGCTTCATTTAAGGAAATTCTTACAATTCATAGGCACACACAAAGACAATGGCTAGACTTACCATCACTTATCAAGAGTGAGCCCACATTACACTTCCCAAACCATACAAATCACATATTTTGAAAGTGACTCATCTTATCTTATATAAAGAAACTCAACACCTCATTGTGGAGCCAAAGTACCCTCACATCAAAAGTGACTTCAAGAATGCTATTTACATTATCTCATGAAGTCAAATGCACAATTTAATGATGCACAATAAACATGAGAAAACATGAATTTTATCAAAAATCCATTTGCATGCAACTAAGAGCCTTCAAAAAATGCATAACATAGTGTCACTTAGGACATGCATATCATATGGAGAACATGCAACTTATACTTATATGCAAGACTCCTATCATGAACAAGTTACTAGGAACTCTTTGGTTTCAAGCTTGAGTAAGAATAGAAGGAAAATATAGAGATATCAACCACCTTACTACTCAACTCATCATTCCATACTTAGGGAAAACTAATTTAAGAGTAACTTATCTCAACCTTAAGGGAACCTTGGCTCACCAACCTTAATAACTAAGCACATCATCCCTCTCTTGGGATCTAATCTTATACACACCCTTCATCAACCTCACCTAAAAGTGATTCTCAACATAGGGAAAGTTCAAGGGAATTCAACATAGGACCATTAAGAGCACTCAAAACCTTACCATCTAGGCACATTATCCCCAACTTGGGCTAAGCCTAATCACATCATACCCTTAAACACCAAGGTCAAGGCAAGTCAATACCATCCCTACATACTTCTCGCATAAGAAGGTTTGACATCATTGAGGGTTCCCACTCCTAGACTCATATCAATGAGCCTACTAACTCAATTATCAAGAGGTACTACTCAAGCATCATCATTCCTCTAAGCTCAACACATAAAGGAAACTCGTAACAATCAAGTTAGGTCATACTACCCAACCACATAAGGACTTTATTACACTATGAATACCAAGGGTAATTCCATTACTTCATCAAACATAAGGCGATGTTGGGACTCTTAAGGTGTACTACCATCACTTTCAAGAGATTTAGGGTAAACGTTCTCTCTAGGTAAAACCTTAGGGGAAACATATGAAGGAATTGGCCATAAAGGCCTCTTTCTTTTCCTTCAACACTAGGGTAAGGTAGCTTCTAGGTCATTTCAACCCATATCATGACCTTTGGTGGAATCTTCCAACCGACCATGCCTAGGTATCATCTAACATTTTTATCAATTGACCAAACTTAAGTTCAAGCTTAAAAGACCACTAACCACTTCAAAGTAGGTCAACCTCAATTTTCTCCTTCTCTTCAAGATTTAAGGGGTACTTACATCCTTTTAAGTCAACCTTAGGGCAAAGCATAAACCCAACTTATGGAATAAAACCCTTTCTTCCCCTTTTTCCACTTCTTAGAATGGGTTCATATAGAGACTCATCAACTAGTCATACGGGTTCTCCCATCAACTAGCATACTCCACCATCACCTTACAAGGTAAGCACACTACCTTCTCTCCTTATGATCAAGCCTATAAAAAAAACTCCAATCCACACAAGGGCAACTATGAAGCATTTCACATATACAAAGGCAATATTCATCTTTGTCTCTGTTTACCACATTTTTCTCAAAACTTTTCAAACCTATATCATAACATTATACTATCATTGCACATAACCATAAGGCAACCCATTATTCCAAAGAGGGCTTCATTCTACCTTGGCAACTCTTATAAGGCTAGAACCATAGCATAACATAAAAAATTTCAACATAACATCTTATTTCTCATAGGTCAAATATAGCCCTAAATGGCATTACCTCAAAAATATATCCACATTCACCTTCACATATACTCATCAAGCCACAAAACCAAAGTAAGCATCAAAACTCACCTCTTTCTCCCTCAAGCCTTGAGACATCGTCCCATCCAAGAAATCACATCTCAAAAACCACCGGGCAAGGAAAATAAGAGAGAGAATCACATAAATTTAAGTGCTATAGCACGACATGAGAATAGTGAAGAAAGGAAACTTTATCGTTCTATAGTCTCTCGCTCATAGATGTGTCGCGACTCACCACTGATGAACGAGACTCTACTAGACGTGGCAATATGAGACTTTGAAACCTAAGGACTAATCCCAAAATCTTATGCTTTGATACCAAGTTTATAACGACCCGAGGGTATACCCTAGAAGTTATGGCATCCTCAAATCGCCACACGGCGTACTCGACTTCTCTGAGGTCTTATTCAAGCCCTTAGACATCATTTATCGCATAAACATGAAGTTAGCAAAAAATATAAAACTTTTCATAACACATCATATGCTAGAACATCACTTCATATATATATATATATATAATATCATAATACATAGTCAGACTATAAGTCTCGTTTGCTAACTTGAGACACAATTCAATAGAATAGAATAGGAACACGACCCTTAACAACATAAAATAACAATCTAACTATTGCATAACATTTGAATAAGAACTTGACATAGGAAAATCCTTGAATCATAAGGATCCCTTTTCTTGAACTTGGGAGATCTATCCAAACTCTTATTTTAGGAGACATCATCTAGCCATCACTATCTACACTTTATGTAAAAAGATGAAGAAGAATGGTATTAGTACAAGAATGCACTAAGTATGGAAACCATGCAAAAATATGCACTTAAAGAGGACATTTAGTTAGAAATCATGCATCATGTCTTTTTAGTAAACTTCATGAACATTGGCATAACAACACAATATAGTTCATATACATAAAGTAGACATGCATACTATTTATAATACACATAAATCCACTTAACACATTGTGACGCACATTCATTACATACATCACATTACTTCTCTTATACCTTAAAAGTTTTTCTTAAGCAACCCTCAAGTGGTACTTAGTACAATGTATCACCTTGAGGTCACCTAAGATGTACTTCCACTTAGCGTTCATCAATTCAACCACATATATATTCATAGAGTCATAAACATATCATAAGACATAATTTCCACATAGGGACCATCACCTAAGACAACCCCTAAGTCACACAAGTGCAATGTGTAGATAGCATCCCATAATACTACTTTCACCAAGTGTTTCTAAGAAGTCACCCTAGAGTAGGCATAACATGTACATAGTGTCATAACACCTTCGTTTATCACTAGACACAAGCCTACATACTTCATAACATCATAGGAAGACTCACTAATCTAATACACTTAAGTCATAACTCATTTAGTTCACACCATGAGTAAACCACCCTCACATCCCCTTCACAAGCTTACTTGTGCAATGTACACATGGAGTCCCATACCCCCACATATACTAAGTAAACTCATTTAGAAGCCATAAGTGTAATTAACATGCGTAGTCATAATTCATGTCTTACCACAACAAGGTCACTTAAACATGCATTCATACAATTCATACATAACATGAGTCTTTATTTCATAAGGGCCTCCAATCCTATCCTTTCTTCAAGTCCACTAGTGCAATGCATGGGTACGGTCCATAGTCCTACCTATACTAAGTAAACTTCTCAAGGAGTTACAATTAGAGTTCATATTCTTATCTTAGTTCATTTCTTAACTTTCGGGAGACATAGCCATAACCGACATAGACCATGTGAGCTACATGAAATCCGGTGTTCTATTCCCACACCGAAAAGAGAGGGTACTACTTGCCAAGGTAGGACCTTCATACATATTAGCTATTCTAGTGTATCCACTAAGCTAAGACTTATGAGGGCACGTAGTTATGGAACAAGGATATTGCTACTAGAAACCTTAACTTTATGACGTGGAGGTTTTTATCTCATTTAACAACATCTATGTTGGGAACCTGGACTTGCTAAATGTGAAGGTTCTCTTGTGGGAAGCTGGACTTACTGACCTGAAGCCCCTACTCTTATTTTTCATGTTCACTCGGTGCTAAGCTCAAACTCCCTTTTGATATATCAAAAACTTTAATTAACATTAATCCATTAAGATTAGGATTTAGGGAATTGCTCCCTCATACATCATATAGCTCAAAGGTATCTAAGATGAGAATGTCCTTTCATCATAGAACCTACTTTATATGAGTACATACTTACACATAATTCTATCATTCATACGTTCATGTGTGTGTGCATACATATGTGAGACAGACTTTCACATAAGCACCTTTAGGCCACACATGCTCATAACTCATTAATCATATACTTTACATGCATAGTAATACATAAGGTGCATATGAGAACTATCCTTTCAATTGACACCATGGATCTACCTTACTCATAATTATGTATGAGAGTGTCTGTGTGTTCATATTGGTAATCATGATCACATAAGAGCAACAACTTAGTTACTTAGGATACCTCCCTTCAAAGAATCACAACACGTATACAATGAATCCTTCAAGTCATGACCAATTCATAAATAGAACATCTAGGGAATCTAGTCACACATCTACATTACATCATAAGAGACAAGAGCATATTCAACATTAGAATAGAAGACTCCTAACATGCATAAGATCACATATTTATATAGGGTTCATATAGGTAGAAGGCATGCTACAAGAGTATTCATCACAACTAGTCACGTAAATCATACCTAACCCTAACATGATCATCACATATGCATAACATCATCAACACCCCTAGATCATGATACTAGAATGGAAGACTACACAAGACCTTCATACTTGTGATCATCATAACCACCATTCACATAATAACAATTGCCTTCAAGGCCATGATCAAACATGTAAGAGTATTACAAGAATGTAAACACCGCAACCATAAGGGGATCATACCAATCAACACAATTCAATATACATTCTATGCTAAATAGAGGAATCAGGTCAACTTACCAACTCTCCAAGCTATGATCATCATTGATCAATCCCCAACAATTAAATATCAATTGACAAAGATAACATTAGGAATAATCAATAGACTATAATCAAATCATAATTGGATCATTATCTAATCAAGATCACAAGACCCATATTTAGGTTAATTTGAAGGATTTAGGATTCATGGGTTATTCATGAAATTGGATTGAAATTCATCATAAAATCAGTATTTAATCATATATTCATCATTATAATTCTTTTGAAATCAATTTGAGAATGAACCCATGGCTAGATTGAAAGATAGGATTTTTGACTTTAGATTCATATTGAAGAACCTTTGAAAGAACTCCTTAGATGAAAGATTAACTAAGGATCAAGGGTTACCATACCTTACTACATTAGAAGCCACTAATTTTTGAGAAAACACTTGAAAACCATCTACATGGGCTGTTCTTGAGCTTGGTCTTCAATAGAGGTTTTGGGGTTTTCATATTTGGAAGGGATGGTTTGATTTGGAAGAGTGAAATTCTAATTTGGATTTTAGGCTTATAAAGTGACTTAAAATACCTAAAAATACCTAAACTAACCGCCCATATATTCATTAGGATATGGGGTGAATTTCCCAATTCACCCCTAGGATGGCAGCGTACAAGAAAGAACTGCAGGCACCAATCGTCGAGGGCAATCGACGGACCGTTGGTGGGACGACGGACCGTCCTGCACCTCAGTTGTTTTGTTTAGAGAGGTACATTTGAGGTAATAAGATCCCTCACTTAAGTGTGGATAAACGGCTCCCATCGACGAGGCGTCAACCACTCCACGAGCCGTCGTTTGCAAGTCGTCAATTGGACACTGCCAAGGCAGTGTAATGCCTATTTTTTACTTGAGCTTTGGATGGTCCTTGGGGAGTTGTGCCCAGACGTTTCAATCCTAAATACGTTATTCTAGATGTTAGGAACCTCTCCCATCAATTTGAACTTAAACGAACACGTAAAACATGCAAAGGCACACTAGAACACACAAGCACGTCTAGAGACTAACTTTCGAACGTCTTGGACGTTCTTAGACATTGGACCTCCAAACCACTTCAAATCAACTATATATGATCTAAAACACTTTATTAACATGTTATTAACTTTTTTAAGGAACATGTGAGGCTCTAGACACCTTAGTTCATTTTGAGGGTCTTGACATATAAGAGGTTGGGGGATTGAATAAGTAACTACTAAAATAGTGAATGACGTTTGGGGTATTATGAGTAATAGTTTCCTTTAATAGTAGTGAATTCTTTCCACATCTGATTGAATTCATATATAGGGATTGTAAAACCTTAAAGATAAGCTCTTCATGCTCACAGGTCGCACGAACTACTTGTCGTATGAATTGTGTGTCTGATTGATATAATGTTGACTTGGGTCTTGTCCATCATGTGCGAAGTGGAAGATGTAAGTTTTGCGTCGTGGGTCGCCATGTGGACCGACCCGACCCGACCCCATTTGTTTTATGTCTTATCCAATTAATTATTTAATTAATTCATTTTGGATAAATCCTTTTAAAAGGATATGGCAGAACAGTTACTTTTGTAACTATTCAACCTCTCCTTAAAAGACTCCTAGTGGGCGTATTTTTCTAAGAAACGTGACATATGAAAAATAGAAAGGAAAATGTGTGAAACAAAAAATCAAATACCAAGCTATCAGTCAGGAAATAAAGAATTGAGTTTCTCAGACAAATTCATCAAGACACAAAGCAAACTTCTCATTGGTGAACACATATCTTTGTTTCCTAGTGATTCAAAGACGAAATTGAGCACCAACTTGTCAAAGAAGCAGATCGATGACTTTCGCTTTGAATTACAAGGTGCACATCTCGTTGTTGATTTACCTTAACATTCCTTCAGCAATCACAAATCAAATATGACTAAACATAAATGTATTGATAAGCAATGGTCCAATTTCCTCCTTTGATTCTTCTCTCTGAAGATTTGTTCATTATTTGATGATCGTTAGTGATGTATTTCTCAAATTAGAAAAATTTGGACTTGATCCCCATAAAATGATTTGTGGATCTTCTTGAATTACTTGATTATCAAGAAGAGTTTGGTATACTTTGATATGTTTATAAATATCTTAGAAGTTTTCTTGATAATCAAAATTTGATCTTTATGAATACCAAGAGTTTAAGGAATATTCAAGATCATGATATTTATGAATACCGAAGAGTTTATGGGATTCTCAAGATGTATTTTCAAGAAAAAATATTACTTTTTATATAGGCATGAATAATGGTTGAGTAGCCTCCAAGAACTCTAATTGAAATTGAACATGTCTCGCAAAGTCCACATTAAAACTGGACATGTCTCTGCCTGCTATACGAACGTGTAGCCAAGAGGTCATTTTTTTTAATAATAAATAGTAATTGAATTTTTTACTATTAAATTTCCACTGAATAGATATTCTGTCGAATTACACCTATTTTTAAAAGGAATAGAGTTTGATATACTTCTTAATTTTGTGAATTAGAGTTGGTATATTTCTCATAAATAAAGTGGTTAAACATATGTTTCTATCGTTATACAATTGAGTCAAATATACTATTTTTTGGTTGACAAAAATAAAAATTAATTATAAAATATTTTTCTGATTTTTAAAATTAATCTCAATAAAAATTATTTAGAGCTATATTTGATGCTTCTTGCAAACTTTAGGGGTATATTTTTTTTTAAAAAAAAATGGGTCATGCGTTCCCATTATTATTAATTGGAATGGACTTACTAGTCCACTTTCCCAAAGAGTTAAATACAAAATATAAAGTAATTAAATAAAAATTTTCAAACAAGATAAAATAAAAAAGGATATCCCTAGAGAAAGCTCTCTATGTTTTGCTCCGAGAATCGAAATCGGCTAACCCTCTCTGATACCGGTGTATCTGAGCTTCTTCAAGAAAACAACCTTCAATCTTCAATGTTTCTACCTAATTTGCATGAATCCAAGCTTCGTTAGATTTCACTTTGGACATTCACAAATCTCATAAATGCCATGATATCAATACCATCGAAGACTTCTTCAACTCAGAATGAGCAAATCTGAGAGAAACAAAGTGAATATTTTTGCTGATTTTCCAAAACCAACTAACAAATCTATTCAAATTGGTTAACCTTGAGAAAATTAAGGTATGTTGGACCAAATTTCTCAGATTCTTTGTTAAATCTCAAGAATTGTCTAATAGATTGTTTGACTACCCTTTAACATTATTTCTCAGCGGATTGAGCCTAACAAGAGACAATTAATAAACAAGAGTTAAGAATAACTTCTACAACCTGTTAGTCGACAAATTTCTTTGCTCATTTTATTAAAATTAAATATTTTTTTATGCTTTTTAGTACTTTTAACACCTCAAAGTGTAAAAGTTAGATTGTAAATGAAAAAGTATAAATAGTGCACTGGTCCACGGGTGGCATTGTATGAGCCATACATAGTTCCACAGATCGTGGGTGCCAAATCATGGTTGGTGATTGAAAAAACAAAATGAAAGATCTCTTAACTCCTTTCCACGAGCTAATAGGATGACTCATAGTATGAAATACAAGGAATTATTTGGTCTCGTGGATGGGGTTTTTGGAAAGTTGAACTTTCAGAACTTAAGTCCTACGATTGGCTTACACACACCGTATTAGAGATGACAGATCGTGGTTATTTGTTCGTGGTTTCTCTTTAAAGAATTAAAATTTGAGTAAGTTGGTCCATGGGTATACAATATGGTACGTAGAGTGGTGTACGGACCGTAGAAAGTGTACATGGAGTTGATTCGGCAATTTTTAGTCAGGGTTAATTGAGTTTTCCTACTCTTATAAATTTATAGACTACGTCGTTTTGAGTCTATTTATAAGATATATAATTGTTTCTAAGGCTCAAACGTTCCCCGCTCACTCTCATTCTCTCAACTCCAATAGATCTCTCTCAAGTCTTCTTCCCCAAAAAAGCTAGGGTTTCAAGAATTTAAGTCTCCATTGAGTATTTCAATCATGTCTTTGATCAAGGTATGTGGGAAATTCACCAATGAGATCATATTTTCTATTGAGTCCCCCCCCCCCAAAAAAACTAAAATTCTACTTATGATTTAAACTCAATTTGCTAGGATTTTTATGATTCCGATATGGGTTCAATTGATTAAAGTTTTCTCTCCATGAATGACTTTACTATGATCTGATAATATTTCAATATTTTTAATAATGTTTTTATGAACACATTTCATATAAGTATTTTATGATATAATTCAATGTTATGTTGATCGATATGCATTCATTATGTTATGAAAGATTTATGAATCAATGATGCTTTCGATTAAAGTATCAATTAGTTTTATAAAAATTGAGGCTTCCGATTGAAGTACCTACCTTATGAATGAATGATAAGATCTAGTCAATCCCAATTGAAGTGCTTACTACTATGACAAGACTATCATGATTTAGTTGCTTTCGATTAAAGTGACTCTTATGAATATGATATCAAATCATGATTTTAATGGAGCTATTTTTATGATTATGAATTTTTTATGAATGACTTGGTATTACTATATTTTTACCATTTCAAAAATTATGAATATTATTATGATTATACATGTTTTTCATTGGGAGTTTACATAGAATCGAGTTGGACTAGCGCCGATTACCCATCTCACAGAACTACATACTCCCATAAAATATATCCCGATTGGATAATAGCTAATCGATCCACCTATGTTCATGATTATGGTCCTTACTTTGACAAGTATGATACTTTTTTCAATGTGGTAGAAGTACATTAAACTTCATGTTATAGATCACATAATTTATGTCAGTTAACATTATCTCCCACAAAGATTTATGACTTCCTTAAACATTTATGCTATGATTATGTTTTAAAGAACAACACATGACCTTACTATGTTTTATGAAATAATATGATCACACTTAATTCATGTTTACTTGGTCATTGCATTATCATGTTTTCATACTTATCATGCTATACTCATGCATCTCTCTTCATATTCAGTACATTCTGAGTATTGAACACATACATCTTTTGTGCCTATATTATTTTATAATAAAGGTTCTGACGAACATCACTTAGATTGCGGCTAGTATTAGATTCTATCAGCTTCACTTTGAATTGGTGAGTTCTTATGGTTCGAGGGCAAGCCACCTATGTTTTCTTTATATCATTTCAAACTTGCATCAAATTTTTGAAGTGAGATAGGACTTGTCCTAGTAAATTATTATGTAATAGAGGCTTGTTGTCAAACATTATATTTTCGCATTATAGTCTTTGTACTTTGATTCATTATTATATTGAGATTACCATTTGAGACTATGATTAGGTTATCTTCTTATTTTAATTACGTTGTTATCTTAGTGTCATGCTATATCATGTGGTTTACTTGGGTTCTTTCAGGACTCTGGAAGCGAGGCTTGTCAGACAACCTAACACACTTGAACTTGATACTTTGAATACCAAGTTTGTTATGATCCAAGACTACACTTAGATGTGACATTACCATGTTGAAACTCTAATTAATGTTGCATTGAAAATCTGATCAATGTTGCATACACTAAAATGTTAATATTTATTTATAATCAAAAAGACTATCGAATGACTTAATGTTATTAATTCATTGAAAAATTATTTTATTCTTACTATTTTGAGCAAAACATAATGGAGCAAGTACACATTATTCGTAAAATTCTGAATTCTTTACTGGCTATAGAAATATGTACTTCCATCTTAAAGATTACAAAGGTTTGAGTTATAAAAGAGACTTAAGGATCCTATTGAAAGACTAGTATATAGAAGAGAAGGGTTCTTTAGAGAAAGTAATAAAGTTTCCGATAATATCTCTTACTATAATCTAGAATACAATCAGTCACTTGGTTCACAAATCTCTGAAATCTTCCAAATGAAGTGAGAGGTGACTTTAAGATATACAAACATCATTTCCCTTTCTTTAAACAAAAAGAGAACATGAAACAAATTTTCTTGGTCACTCAAGTACTTAAATATTACTGTTTTGATGTTTCATGATTTATGTAGGTATAGAGAGATTTTTACACATAATCATTTAATCCCAGCCTTTTTAAGAGATAAAATAGTTATTGTTACTCTTCTTATGCTTGGAGCATATTCCAATCATATGTAGTTTGGTTAACCAATATCCAACTTTTGTAACAATTCTTTGTGATAAAATAAAAAAAGTATCCATTGTCAAGGAGATGGATGACATTTGAACAATTTTTTTATAGAAACTAAATTTTGTCCATCTTCTTGTGAAAAAATATTCTAAGACAGGATTGACTAGTCACAACCACACATGTATATATGTGAACTTATTCAAAACCAAATTCATATGTAGAGATCATTTTTCAAGAAACTACAAAAATCAACAAACCTCACAAAAGATAAATTTGTTAAATTTTAAAAACGACTAGAGTTCAAATAAATAGATAAAAGCTTATAATAGTACATGTACACGAGTTTATAATTTAGTACATTTGATTGAAATGGATATGTGATCGAAGTGGTATTATTCAAAATGGAGTTATTCAAGATAAGATGAAAATGACCTTGATGCAGGATAAGATGAGGAAAGCACGATTAAGATGGTTTACTCATATGAGGAGATTTCTTGGCTATTCTAGTTCTAGAAGATCCTATAAAACATGTTTTCAATAAACAAACCTTAAGTATTGAAGAATATATCATTGTGTTTGATGATACTAATCAGTTTTTTGAGGAAACAAAGCACAACTAAAATAGATAGTCAACTGATGATATCAACTCGAAGAGAATAACTAACACAGAAGAGCCAACTATTGAACAAATCCTTGCTGGTCTAATCATCAAACATGTTCCAAATGAGTAGAAAAATGAATCAAATTATCCAAATTAATTTATTATCGAAAATCTTAGTCAATGAATGAAATTTAGAGAATCAAGAAGAAATGAATACATCATTGCTCTAACCTCTCGGTTTGATCCAAAGAAAGTAAATGAAGCTCTCACAAACAAACACTGGATCAAAGCAATCAAAGAGAAACTCGGTCAATTTGATAAAAATCTCTTGTTTCTAAACCTAAAAAGAAATCAATTATTGAAAAAAGTGGGTATTCAAAAATAAACTCGATCAGAATGGGAAAATAAAAAATAAGGCTTGATTGGTTGCACAAGGATACTCTCAACAAGAAGGAATCGACTAGATGAAACTTTTACTCTTGTAACAAGATTAAAATCTATTTGTCTACTCTTGCCTATGATGATTATAAAGGTTTTAAATTATTTCAAATGGATGTTAGAAGTGCTTTTAAATGATTTTATTGAAGAAGAAGTTTTTTTAAAACAACCTTCGAATTTTCAAGATCCAAAACTTCCATGTCATACTTTAAAGCTTTCTAAAGTTCTTTATGGTGTCAATCAAGCACCCGTACTTGGTATGATCGACTAAGAATTTTTCTTACTAATCATGGTTTTATTAGAGGAAAAATTGATACAATCATTTTCATAAAAAGATTTTCTTCTGAAAATCCTATTATTTAAATTTATGTTGATGACATCATATTTGGAAGTGTTAATATCTTCTTGTATAAATAATTTTTTGATCTTGTGCAAAGTGAATTTGAGATGAGTGTGATGAGGGAATTAACCTTCTTCTTTGGGCCGCAAATCTATCAATCTGATAAAGGTACTTTTTGTATCAAACTAAATATTGCAATGAATTGATTAAAAATTTTGAAATGTCAAATTCGAAATTCGTGAGCACACCTATGAGTTCTACATGTGATCTTTTCACAAAAATGAAGAAGGTGAGCCAATTGATGAAACCAAATATTGAGGTATAATTGGTTCTTTTATTCTTTATATTAACTTACATCTAGTCAACAAGATATTATGTTTAGTGTTTGCAAATGTGCAATATTTCAGTCGGCTCCAAAGGAATCCCATCTAACTGTGGTTAAACTAATTTATTTGATATTTAGTTGGAACAGATTCATTTGGACTATGGTACCCTAAAGAATAAACTTTTTTACTCGAAGGTTTTTCAGATGTTGAGTATGCAACTGACAAAGATGATAGGCAAAGCACTAGTGGGACAAGTCAAGTTTTGGAAAAATCCTTAACAAGGATACATATTATTTTCCACTAGTGAAGCTGAGTACATCTCTATTAGTCAGTTTTGTGCTTAAACTCTTTGGATGGTACATCAACTCAGTAATTATGATCTATCTTTTCAACTTGTTAAAATTTGTGCGATAATTCTAGTGCTATATTTTGTCAAAAAATTTTGTTCATCACTCTCATGAAATATATATTGATATTAAGTATCATTTTATTTGAGATCGTATTATAGATGAAGATACTGAAATAACGTTATTTTTAACTATTTGATATTTTACTAAACCTCTTTTGGAAGAAAGATTTTGTACTCTGCGAATTTTTTCGAACATTATTGAAAAAATTTTAAACTTCAGACTAAGCCTAGGTGCATTAATTTCTTTTTACTTTTCCAAAAGATTTCTGGCACTTCACTTATTGTGTTTTTATTTATTTTTGCATTTATATGTGATAAATTTTTAATCGCCTTTCTCTACCCATCATCATTGCTGGACGTCATTTCAATGATCTTGTCTCAAACTCCTCACCTTCTCCTCTAATCGAACTTATATATCTCCCTCTTACTCTTCTTTTTTCTCTCACTATCTCTCTAGGAATTTCTCTCATCTTTAATGGCTAAGTCTAAAAAAAAATTCTATTTTGCAATCACAAAGGCATGAAGAAAGCCTCATCTCCAATTCATGTTGATTCTGATTCTTCATATCCTATGACAATCACCTCTTCTCGTTGAAAGCTTCTAGTTGACTGTGTTGATTGTGGCTCTTCGAAGAGGAAGTTTAAATTTTATTTGTACAGTGCTCTTGAAGAAAAGATAATTTTTTTAAATTTCTCTCATAAAACCCTATTTCATGTCTACAAAGCCTTTGTGCATGGTAGAGTTGTTAATCTTGATATTCTTTCCTTGTTGAACTTTTCCATCAAATATCTCTTTGAATTCCAAGAATGAGAAATTATATTTTTCAATTCTAGGGTGGCTTATGAATCCCTTATTAGTATTTTCTATGTTAATCTTCATTCTTCAAAACCAGGCGTAGTTAAATCTGTGGTCCTTGATAAGTGCATTTTTTTAGATTGTGAAAAATTTAATTCTACCTATAGTATTCCTTGTTTTGGAGTCATGACACCTTCCAAATATTGTTGTCCTTCTGAATTTAAAGTCTCGTTTGATCAAGCCAAACAAGAATTATTCCTTGATCCCTCTGCTCATATTCCATCTCATCTAGGTCCCAAGGATTTATCCTTTGAGATCCGCGTGATTGCTCACATTATTGTCACCACACTCCTTCCTCAAGCATATTCTAAATCCACCCTTACTTAGCATGCCACTCTGTTCATCTATTATCTTGTCTCTTGGCTTAAATTTCATCTATCCTCCTTCATTCTGAGAAACTCAATGTTGTCTCTTCTGCGGAACTGAATGATGCTCTTAAGAAGTGTTCTACCATGGACGATGTTGACATCCTTTGGATGGGAGCAATGTCACGGTGACTCAATTAAAAAAAGAATAAGTTAAAAAAATTTTAAAAGGGGTAAAAGAGAAAAGGGGTTAAAGGAAAAATGGAGTCACCATCTAATTTTTTTAGGAAAACTAGGAAACCGATTAATTAATTAACTTAAAAGAGAGTTTACAAAACCAATTTGATTCTAGGTAAGGGGTTCAAGTTATTCCGAAGGGAAAGGATTACGCATTCTTCGAAATCCACAATTGTGGTTTCCAACTAAGTTCATTTTTTTCAAATTGAGGAGGAGAATAAAATAATGTACAAATGTAATAACATGCAATATACACAATAAAATAAAATAATAATGTCGGCCTAAGATTTGCCTAACATCGATATATACAAAAGGCATAATACATATATTAGACCCTAAACTTGGCTTCAAATTTTAACTTTGACCTTAAACTTTCATAATGCACAAATAGGCACTTTAACTATCCTATCTTTCAATAAATAAACACGCGAATATTTCAATCAAAACCGTGTTACACACATGCTCTAACGTGGAAAAGTAAACCACTCAGTGGCTGCCAACTAATTAAAAAATTTACACGTATTTTTTTAAGCATAATACATAAATTGGACCCTTAACTTGGCTTCAAATTATAACTTTGACCTTTAACTTTGATAGTGCACAAAGAGACACTTTAACTATCCGAAATTTAAACAAAAAAATACGTGAATATTTCAATCAAAACGCGTGTTACACACATGGTCTGACGTGGAAAAGTAAACCACTCAGTTGCTGCCAACTAACTAAAATAAATACACCTAGATTTTAAAAATTATAAAAATAAATTATAATATAGAATAAGGTGGAAGTGAAAACAAATTCATTTTTTAGGTAAAAAAAAATTAGTACCTCTTTTCTTCTCTCTCTTAAAAATTCCTAATCTGAAATTCATGTTCCTTATATTCAAATCAAAGAAAAAATTGTTCAAGATATTTGCTGTAATTTAATTTTCGAGTTATCTATTTTTCTTCCTCAATTTAGTCAAGGTAACAAGATTCAACATTTTACAAACAAGAATTTGCATATTGTTGGTCAAATGTTCAAACTAATATGAGAATCTCTAGAAGAAACTAATGTTTTTATTGCAAAATTATTTCAGAGCAACCCATAAATATGGAAAGACATGAGATTCAATGAACTTCTCCTTCTTTTCTTTAGTTTGAAGTATATTTGTGCTTTAAGTTGTCAAATATTTGACTGAAAAAACAGGGTGCTTTGTGTATTGTGATTGTCATAGTGAAGAGAATTGCAATTATGAATTTTGGAGGCCAACAAATGAACTTACAGTACTAAAAATTATTAAGTGAAATGGTGCACTTAAAGTATTTGATAAATTGTCTGATAGAACTTTTCATATATTTTTGTCAAGTTTGAGTAGCAGTCTGATATCTAATCAAAATGCCTTCAAAAATTGCATTCAATTTGTATAATTGTATACTCACCCCATCTTGTCAAAAAAGACTTCATTATAATTTTTTTTCATAATAACAAAAAAGTAATTAAATGTCACTTGCATTTTGCAATGAACAACAAATAATGCAAAAAAGAGGGGAAAATTGTTGAAAAATTAGAAAGAGAGTTTAATTGTCATTTCAGTATTTTTTTTACTGTTGGGCACTCGATTTTTACATCTGACGCGCCTAATTTGAGTGAATTTTACGTATTTTGCCATGTAGGATCCGAGTATTTTTTTTGTTTAAGTTTTGGATAGTTAAAGTGCCTATTTGTGCACAAACAAAGTTAAAGGTCAAAGTTATAATATGAAGCCAAGTTAAGGGTCCAATTTATGTACTAATTAAGGGTAGAATTGTCATTTTAGCAATTTTTTATCGTTTTGGGCCTCAAAAATTACCTCTCACTCGCGCAGAATGCGTGTATTTCACGCATTTTGCTAGGTAGGAATTGCGTGTTTATTTGTTGAAAGATAGTATAGTTAAAGTGCCTATTTGTGCACTAAAGTTAAAATTTGAAGCCAAGTTTAGGGTCCAATATATGTATTATGCCTATACAAAATAATGAATTGAAAAATATAATTCGAACTTCTTTCGAATAGCTTCAAGTAAGCAAGTCTTGGGTACCTGTAAACACACTTAGTAAAAGTGTTAGTAATAAATAAATATGAATAAAATTGAATACATCAAATAATAACTTAAAAATAAAAACCCGTCTTATTAACATGGAAGGCCTTGGAAATCGACGATAATTTCTTCATCAGTCAGTTTTAACAAATAAAATATATGAACTTAACTAAATTTCCGTCTTTTAATAGGGGAGACCTCCAAAACCGACGGAGAGATTTTCTCATTGGCCAATTTTAACAACAAAAGAATAGCAAAAACTATTTTATAGAAAGAATTGAAGGCCATTTCAACCGATACATATCAATGAGATCAATAAATAATTGTTCGATAACTAAAATAATAGTAACATGATAGGAAAATAAAGATACTAGAATAAAATAAAATAAATGACAACTAAACTTTAACAATCACCAATAGCGAAGTGAGACAAGTAATTTGTCAAAGTGTAGAAACAATATAATATTAAAATAGGCACTTAACAATAATTTAAGTAAGCATATGAACACAAAGTCAATAAAATATAAAATAGTTCTTAACATAATAAAGAGACAAGCCAATATTATAACATACAACGATGACATAAAAAGATGAGCCCAAAATCAAAATTTATACCAAACATGCAGTAATAATAATTATTTAATGTTTTTAATCAAAGCAAAAATCAAGACAAAATAACAGAACATTAAATACAAAACAAATATGTCTCATCTATATCAACACCAACTTAATAATTTGTACACTAAATATATATATATATATATATATATATATATATATAAAATAGAAACAAGTGAATACTCAGATCGTCAAAAAATATAAACTAATAAAAAATGAAAATCAACCAAATAGAAAACAAAGAATAGAAGAATGGAACTAATGAAGCAAACAAATGGTTGGATCTATTGTTCTCTGGAGTTGGGTCGTGAGAGAGGCAACAACCAGAAGGGTCTGGTTTGTTCTCCTTCGCCGGAGAAAGCCTGGAACAACAGCAAGGCATAGGTTTGGCTTGCCGAAATACCTACAAAACAAACGAAAATTTGAAGAGGGGAAGGGGAAGAGACTAACTTATTTCAAGGAATGAGAAAGGAGAAAACAGGGGTCTGGTTGGTGGTTTGGTAGGTCACGAGTTGGTTGCTTTCCGGTGGGGTTTCGGAGTTGTTATTGTTGGTCTGGTTCGGGCGGTGGTGGTGACTGGTGGTTTGGAGCAGAAATGGGGGGTTTTAGATGGAGGTCTGGTAGTGTTCAGCGGTGTTGGTAATTTGGTTCGGTTGTTTTGGGTTTGGATTCTGGTGGGTCTGGTTTGAGCTGCTGGGTTTGGATTCTGGTGGGTCTGGTTTGAGCTGTTGGGTTTGGTTCTACTGGTGGCTTTGCCGGTGGATGGTTCTTGGCTGCCGGAAAAAGGAGAAAAATGAGTGGAGTTTTGGGTGGTGGACTTGTTAAATTCCGGCGGAACTCACTGGAAAAAGATTGAACACTAAAGAATTTCTTAACACTTGAAAATCTGAAAAAATATCCCAAATTTTGAATTCACCCCCTTAATTTAATGGATAAATTTTCTTTAAATAGGATTACATTGTTATATAATGGGCCCAATTTATGGGTTCAAGATTGTGGCCCAAAAAATCATTGGTTGATAAAATATGTGTATGCAAATTTGTATTCAAATTTGAATGAATTTTTAGATTGCGCAAAATATCAAAATGAATATTAACAATGTAACAGAGAAAAAATAAATAGGAAAATGTAATGAACGTAATTAATTACATGTAAAAAAAATGTAATTTAACAGAAATAATGATTTTATAAAAAAATAAACAAATATTTGAATGTCTGGCTGTGACAAAATAATTTAAACTCGATAAAAATCTTAATACTTTGAGAAAGAGGATGATTATCAACAAATTTCATTAAAAAGATAAAAATATGTATTTTGAATTATTTAAAATAAAAAACTCAAAATGTATTAATTTTAAAACTATCAGAACGAAATTTGATGTGAACAGACATTAAATTGGATGCTTCGACTATATATGTCACTCTGGTAAGTGACATCATGGATTAAAAGTATTGACTACTTCAAAGACCTTCTTCTTGTCGCTTACTTTCAAATGGACAAAGTGAAGGATGTCACATAGGAAACATGTACATAGATCAAGTCATAAAGATGTTGTCAAAGTTGCCAACAAGGTTCAAGCCAGCCCCTTTGCTATGGAAACCTTTTTTTCAGAAAAGTTTGACGAAATGTCTACTACCATCGACACTTTTTCTTACTTCTTGAATCATTATTGATTAGCGTGTTATATTTCATACCATGATGTTATTTTTTTTTATTTTGAACTATCTTTTGTGTTTTCTTTGCTAGTTTTTTAAGGCTGTGTTGCCCTTGAACTATCTCTTAACTATATATTTTTCTGTTATTGTAATCTCCACTTATTTTTTTTTCTTTCCTTTTTGCTGATATCAAAGAGGGAGAAAAATCAATGCATTATAATTGTTAGATGAATTATAACTGTTAGGGTACAAAATATAAATGCAACAGGGGCATAACATTAAGTGAAAGAGCTATTCCTGAACTACCAAGCGCTGGCATACAAAGATTCTATGCACATCATTCGGGGGAGCAACTGACACACAAGTCGACTACGAAATCCCTAAGAAGTCTCACAACTAAAATATTATCATCATAAAAAGGGTGAGTTTGTTAGTGCAATATTTTAATGATAATCAATTGTCTATATTTGCAGGATAACATATCACAAAAAAAAAATTATGAAAGCACCAAAACTGAATACACACTCTAAATAAGGAGTCATATCTTCTAGTATCAAAACATATAAATTTAATAGAAATTAAAGTATCAAATATTAGGCGAAAATCAAGCCTAAATGAATCAAGCAAATTGTGATGAAAAAGAGATGATGTCAATAAGATTTGAATATAATCAGAAAAGGAAAAACAATCAAGTAAAAAGCAAAAGAAGACATACAAATCAATCAAAGATGCTACAGATTAGTCTTCACTTTATTCTTGAAAAATAAGATTTTCATTTACCTCTTTCAAAGATCAATTTTCGTGGGTTACTATCTCTTCACAAAAGAAGATTCAAGTCCGATCACTTTATAAAAGCACAAGTGCTACCAAGAAAAGAACTTGTACAACGAGAATGAATCTCCTCATGTTTTTTATTCTATTTTTAACAAACATTATATTACTTATTTTCTACTGTGTAAACAAAAAATAGAGGAGAGAAAAACATTATTGATAGACTTTGTATCAAAAAGCAAAAAAAAAATTGAGTGTAGACATAGAAACTATACTCAATCTTGTACTCACAACAAAGTTCACAAAGGCTAGAAAAGGATACCCTTACAATCCAAAAGGATTGGACGTAAGATCTATTGGATCTCAATCAGTATAGAAATATCTAGTGTCAAGTATATTTTATGCACTTTTATTCATGATTATTTATCCTTTTTAACAATAGTTGACTGATAAATTTTATAAGTCAACCATCCTAAAGAAAAAAAGAGCAATTCACCCCCTCGATTAGTGGTGTTAGAAATAATTTATACACAAACATATATAAATTCTTTTTTACTATTTGTGATATAAAATATGGTGAACTTAAATCACTATTGTCTCTTGAGGCCCAATTTATGTTACACTCACACCATTTTCACCAAGGATATTATGATTATGCGATTTGACAAACTATTTTGGATCTGTATTTTTAAAAATATTGTACGAAGTGATGTTCGTTAAATATGGATATATCATCTTGACTAACAAACTTAGATTTAAATTAATTTCGTAAATTACTTTGCTCTGGAACATCATTCGAATATCATCCCTACATACTTCATACTATTTTTCTGTTTTAATAATCACGATTTGATTATTCTTTTCTTTTAAATAGCTAAATTTTGTATTCTACTACTGTAAAAATAATTGCTTAAGTATTGCAATACTTAAATATTTGGATAAAATCACTCTATGAAAATAAAGATATTTTTACACTTTTTTTAAAAAAAATAAAAATATTTTATTACCAAATAGGCATTTCAGTAAACTGGACAACTCTCAGTTTTGCAGCATCTTTCAATTCCCACTACAATCAGATCCTTACTACAATATCACCAAAATAGCTAAGTATCTTACACCTACACAGGGTAAAAATTCAGAGTTTGTAATACATAACTTTGTTTTAGTTTTGTTCTTCCTCTCATATGCACCTCTTGAACAACCTGTTTTTCCAACATTGCGGGGTGGGAGGGGGGGGGGTTCTTGTTGTCTTCTAGAAAATTACTTGATTCCTGTCCTTCCAAATAAGATAGACACTTGCAACCAATGTCATTTTATATATCTCTACTCTTGCTCTCTTGCCTTTGCCGTGTGTATTTGCCCAAATTATTTCCCCTTCTCATTCTTGAGCCTCCCTATCAATACTTTGCCAATAGAGTATCTTATGACATACCTGAAATGAGAACAAATATCGAAAGAATATATGATGTACACATTGGACATCTTCCACACATTTGTATGTAGCTAATTGATCCTTTGTGAGTAGCATGTTTTGTATGCTAGGTATAAAATGAAAATCCATTTAGGACAAACTGCTTAATTACAAGTAAGTCTACTCCATTCTACCCTCTTGTAATCTCTTCTAAGAGCTTTATATAGTTTTTTTTATAAAACTCATTCCAACCAATAATATCCAGTTCTTTGTGCACATAAATTATTTTTATCACCATTCATGAAGCTTGAGGTGCTAGGATACCCCACAAGGTACCTTGTTTCCCGTAAATACATGTGAACCCACTTCACCCATAGTCTATCTTTTTAGTACTCAAATTCCATAGTAACTTGCTTATTTCAGCCTTATTCCATGTTTGGATATCCAATAAATTGAGTCCCTCTGCAGTTTTAAGACTACATAGTTGTTTCCACATGACAATGCCTTTATGGATGCATCTATTCCCTCTGTCCATAAAAAGGTCCTACATAATGTTTCAATACATTTGACAACTTTTTTGGGAAGTATAAATACATGTGACCAGAACACCTGAATGATGAATAAGATATTGTTAATCAATTGAGTCCTTCATGCATATGAGATAAACCTGAAAGTCCAACTATGTATTCAACTCATAATTTTTTATAAATCAATGGTTGATATTGTAGGATAGGCACTCTATTCATACAATTGCTGGCACACCTCCAAAATAAATGAAGCTTTATCGACATTTGCAACTATCTCGAAAAAAGGGAGAATTCTTGAAAAAGACCAAACATAATACAATGTCTCTTCAACTAAAAAGTAAAAGATCATCAGCAAAACTGAGCAACACAATCTGCATTCTCTCACATTTTGAGTTGAAAATGAAATTAGGATCATGCTTCAACTTCTTGAGCAACCTTGTCAAATAATTCATAGATAATACAAACAAGTAGAGGGAAATTGGATCCCCTTGCCTTAGTCCTTTCTTTGAAAGGAAAGGGGTACTATGGTTTCCATTTATGAGGATGAAATATGATATTTTGCTAATTCATTGATATATCCTCTCCACAAATTTTCGAGAAAACTATAGGTACATTAGTATCAGTTTAAGGTAGCCCCATTCAAAATAGTCATATGCCTTCTTCATATCTACTTTAAGCATACATCTTGGAGACACTCCATTCCTCCCATATCTTTTGACTAACTCATTACTTAGGATGGTGTTATCATTTATCAGTGTACCTGGTACAAAAGTCGATTGGGTTTTATCCAACGAGACCTCTATCACATATTGCATCCTATTTGTTAGCACTTTTGGGATAATTTTGTATAGTAAAGTACAACAAGAAATAAGTCTATACTCAAATATTCTGAAATGATGAGCTATTTTAGGCAGAAGGGTCACAATGGTTAAATTAATGGTTTACACATTTTACCTGTGGAGAAGAATAGTAATACATCATCAGTGATGTCCTCTCATATGTTTTCCCAAGCCTTTTTTTTAAATAGTCATTAAAGCCATCACTTCCAAGAGCTTTGTTATCATTTATACCTTCCAGTGCCATTACTATTTCTTGTCTAGTACAAGTGCAATCAATTGAGCTTGCTGGCTTCTATTCAAGACTAGATTGTCTTTAATTATCATTTGGTATACAGCAAACAATTGTGTGGCACAAGATCCAAATAGTTATTTGTAAACCGTCTTAATTTCAGTTCTATCAGTTTTAAACCTCCCTATGCTTGAAATTATGCTTGTGATCTTATTCTGAGATACTCTGCACTTCAAACTGCATGTAAGTATGTTCTGTTTCAATCCCACTTTTAACCACGGAACCCTTGAATTCTCCTTCATATACTCTCTTCAATATTTATCCATTTCTCCAAGTTTGCTTTAACCTCCTTCCCCAATTCAATGATGTCATGTGTAGGGGCGGACCTACGTTGGGTCCAGGGGTTCACCCGAACCCCCTCGGTAAAATATTATATGATATATATAAGGTAAATTTTTTGTATTTTTGTAGATATATATATTTTGAACCCCCTTAATAATAAAGAAAACTTGATGGCATAGTGGTAAGTCTCCTTGAAATTGAGTTTCACCTCAGTAGTTCAATTCCCCATGATAATGTTTTATAAATTCTTTATGTTTTTCAAGTTTTTTTTTTAAAAAAATTTAAATAAGTGCTAAAGTGTTGTTTTAAACTCAAAAGAATTTAAGGATCCCATTTCTAAAGACTTGTTTATACGTTTACACTTTAATTTTTCGAACCCCCTAAACGGAAATTCTGGATCCGCCACTGGTCACGTGCTTGTCTGGGTTGTATCATAACACTCTATATATCATGTAGGTGTTTTCTATACATTTTTATTCTTTTCTCTACCCCATGAAATGCAAAACTATTCAATTCTTCCAAAGATTTTTCACATTCTTAAGTTTTTTCATTCCCTATACATTGTCCAAGTACTAAGTCTTTGTTGCCAAGCCCTCTGTATTTTCCTCTGAAAATTCTAATATTTTGATAGATGATTCAAAAACTTAAAAGGCTTATTTCTATTGCAACAAAGTAATTCAAAAAGGTAAATGATCAGAACACCCTAGATCTAACATCTTCACTTCTAATGGCTGCATATAGAAAATCCATTAAGCATTCACTAATGCCCAATCAATTCTATTGTAAGTGTGTCCATTAGTCCAAGTATACTCTCTTCCATTATTTCTTATTATTGACACGTTTGTGTCTACAAAAAATGAGTCAAAATCCTTAGTTTCACCTTCATAGACTGCAGTTTCAATCATCATACCCTCACCCATGTGGATAGAATTATAGTCTCCCATATATAACAAGAGTCCTCCTAGCTTGAACTAATTTTTCTAATCTTTCTCTACAAACATCTTCTAGTCTAAATGGTATGTAAATCATAAATGGTAGTTGTAAGACCCCAAAAATGAATTAAGGTACTTAGAGCCTCACATGTGTCTAAAAAGGTTTTAAAATATGTCCATTAAGTATTTTATAGTATGTACACTTGATTTGAGGTGATTTGAAAGTCAAACGTCAAGGGACGACCAAGACGTTCGACGACAAGTCACCAAAGGGCCTTAAGTGTTTTTATGTTCTTATGTGTGTGTCATGGGCTCATGAGGACCTTATATGAGTTATAATGATATTTATAGGCAATGTTTTAAGTTTCATGAAGTTTGAAGGTCAAACGTTCAAGAACATCCAAGAGGTTCGAAAGTTAGCCTTTTAAACGTGATAGTGTGTCCTTGTATGTTGGCCTTGTTTTCATGTGTTGTTTGGAGTTTAAAGTCAGTGTAGTTGACCCTATTACCTTAATATACGTGTTAAGGGTCAAAACGTCCGGGTACGACTCCCCGGAGACCACCCAAGAGACCCTAAGGAGGACCCAAACATTGGACAAGAGGCTGCCCAAGGCAGCGAGCAAGCCTAGATTTGGACTTGCCCTGTGCAACGCGCACCTCACTATCCCAAAAATTATTTGGGGCAGAATTGGGAGGCTGCCCCACGACGCGCAGCCCACTCCCAGATCCGATTCCGTCGTTTTTAAGTCAATTTTGACATGTCTAAAAGTCCCAATAAGCATGGGGTGTTTTGGTAACTTAGAGGGACAGTTATAAACTGATTTTATGAATTGTTTAACCCCTTTTTCAAGCCAAAACCCAACAACCAATAAGAAAATCAAAAATCTTAAATCACTTTTCTTCTCTAAATTCTCTCAAACCACCATTGGAGGGAAAACACAAGTTCAAGCTATGGGCTGGATTTTCATGGTTTCTTCTTCAATTTATTGTGGGCTTCTCATATAGAAAGGTATGGTGATCCTTCATCCTTAGTTATCCATTCATCTAAGGATTCAATCAAGGATTTTCAAATATGATTCAAAGACCAAAATTCTCAATTTCCAATCTAGCCATGGGTTCTTTATCAAATTGATTTCAAAAGCATGTTTATGATAAATTAATGATCATATATTGTTTTTAAGATGAATTTCAATCCAATTTCATTATGAACCCATGTTCTCTCCAATTCTCAAATTAGCCTAAGTTATGGGCATTGTGATCTTGACTTTGTATTGATTGAATTATGATTCTAGCATGTTGAATTGCTTATATCTAATGTCTAAATTGTATATTAATGGTGAATTATTGATGAGTGATCCATGTGGATCAAGGTTTGATGGTTTGAATGAGATTAGTCTATAATTCTCATATCTTCGCTAGATTGCTAATGTAGCTTCAATGTGATCTCGATTCTATGGTAAATTGAAGTATGATTTCGTTTATGCAATGATTCCTCTAGCTACTGTTTTATACATGTATTTATGTTGAATTCTGGGAATTGATCATGATGATCAATGTTTGGAGGAAATTGTAAGTTTGCCCTATTCTCTCTACTTTTCTTATAGAATTGCTAGTTGATGTAGCCTTGTATGGCATTGTGTGGTATGGTCCACTTATGGTGGCGGTGTTTACCTTATTGTTATGCTATTATGTGTTGTGATCATGGACTTGAAGGCAATTGTATCCTGAAAGTGTGGTTATGATGATCACACAATGTGAAGTATTAGGCCTAGTCTCCAATGCTAGTATATGATCTAGGTTATATTGATGATGACTCCTCTACGTTCAAACGACTATGTTAGGGCTAGGTGTGGTCTACATGTTGATGTTTGAATACTATTGTGTAGTATGATCCCCATCTATGTGCCCTACATGAAAGTGCGATTCTAATCAATCTTAGGAGTCTTAGATTCAATGTTGAAGATTGTCTTGTCTCCTATGTTATTATGTGGTGTGTGGTCATACTTGAATGTGTATTGTGACCTTTGTAAGGTGGCTTCCTCAATGTTAGGATTGTTTCCCTTATATGATTATGTTAGACCAATGTACACATACTCATACCTCATGCATGCTTATCAAAGTAGTATAGGTTCATGGTGTCTAATGAAGGATAATTCTCATATGCACTAATGTCCACTACTATGCATGTTAAGTATATGTTTATGGAGTATGATATGTATCCCTTAACGAGGATGACTTGATAGGTGTACTAGTATGGGCAAGGGTATGGGACCTTGTCTATGCATTGCACATGTGTGCCTTGATAGGATAGTTCCTAGGTTTGGTTTTCTATGTATATGAATATGAATGCATGGTTATGTTATGAATGTGTATAATGTCTTAAAGTGCTTATATGAAAGGATTGCTCATATAGTTACACTTGTACACTTATGCATTAATATATGGATATGTGTGGCTTTAATGTGTTATGTGAAAGGATTGCTCACATATATGTATACACACATGTATGATGACTAGTCAATAGAGGGGCACTTGAAAGGTGTTCTCAAGGGTACCATAAAACTAGATAGGTGCTTGAATATGCTATAAGCATATGAGGAGTCAATATCCTAAGCCTATGTTTTATGAAATAATATAATAAAGGCTTTTTAATAAAGGGAACTTAGCTTAGCACCGAGTGAACTTGACAATGAGAGGTGTTGGCTTCCCCTGGAGGAAGATTCACCATTGGTTCCTTATAAGGTGTTGACTTCCCTTGGAGGAACATTCACCTATGGTTTCACATGAGGTGTTGACTTTCCTTCGAGGAAGATTCACCCATAGTTTCTCATGAGATGAGGCTCCAATGCTAATGATCATGTAGAGGGTTATATATATCTCTTAGTTCCATAAACTATGCTTGCCACATAGATCTAGCAAGTGAATTTCACCTAATATGCTAGCATATATATTAATGTTCTACTTTGGTTAAGTGGAGCACTTTCCATTGTTGTAAGGTTCTACAACACCAAATTTCATGTTTAACACCCATGGTCTTAGTGTCGGTTAAGGCTATAGTTTCCCTAAATTAAAATGGACAATGGAAGTAAATGACTAAGACCCTAACTATGATAACCTAAGGGAAGTTGCTTAGTGTAGGTGGAGGTATGGGACTTCACCTATGCATTGCACAAGTAGCTCTTGAAGGGAGTTCTAGGAAAGTGTTCTAATGTATATGATTATGTTTATGTTCCTTATGCATGACATTGTAGTGTTGTCTACTTGTTGTGATGATATGCATGCAATTAGTCTATATGATGTGTCTTTACCTTATATGCATAATATGGATCTTATTGACTATATGATGAAGTCTTGCTTGACATGAAAGAGGTTGTCTATGCTTGTCTTGTTGATGTATGAAGGGCATGTTAAGGCTTGTAGTCTCTTTGAAGGTTTACTTAGTATGTGTGAGGTTATGGGACTTCACATGTACATTGCACAAGTAGACTTAGGAAGGGATTAGAGTAGGGTTCTATGTGGTTCTTATGAGGTGAAGTCCAAGTATGTTAATGTGACTATTTCCTTGCTATGATTATGTTGTAAATCTTGACTTGCATATGGTCTTGTAATGAGTCCATCTATATGGTCCCTAAAGCATGTTGGATCAAATGTGAGTAGGTATCTTATTATATGAAATACTTCTATGAACGCATGTGTTGGGTTAATGAAGGTTGTATGCATGATTCCCTATTGACCTTAAAGTGATGGTTGAGTGTGGATAGTGTTATGGGACATTGTATATACATTTCACCAAGCATAACTAGAGGGTTACTTGAGAAGATAAGGAGCTAAAGTAAAAGGAAAGAGTTCACTATAAAATGAAATAAGTTCACTGTAATTGTAAAGGTGTTTACTTAAAGTGGTGACTTATATGTCTTAAATGCAATGTGTGGGTTTATATGATGTGTTACCATTGAATATGCTTATATGAAGTATGTGAATTGTATAATGCTTATTATATCAAAGTTTTATGAGACTTTCACAAAAAGACGTAATGCATGGTTTTTAAAGTAAAATGCCCCTTTAAAATGCATGGTTGCCATACTTAGTGCATTCTTGTACTAACATCATTCTTCTCTATCTTTTTACACAAAGTGTAGGTTATGGATGCTTAAAGGATGTCTATGTGGTGAAGAGCTTGATAGATGTTTCCCAAGTTCAAGAAAGGATTCCTTATGTTCCAAGGATTTCCTATGTCAAGTTTATATTCAATGTATTGTAATAGCTTAAATATTATGTTATGATGTTAAAGGGTCGTGTTCCTAATCTATTCTATGAAGTTGCGTCTAAGATGGCAAAAGAGACTTAGAGTCTAAATATGTATTATGACTTATATTTTATATATATACATGAAATGATGTTTCTAACATACGATGTGCTATGAAAAGTTTTAAATTTTCCGTTAAATTTACTATGACAATGCGATGAATGATAACTATGGGCTTGTATAAGACCTCCGAGAGGTCAAGTACGCCATGTTACTTCTAGGTGGTGTTCCCCGAATGTGACAGTAGTAAAGGAAAACTTACAGTTCATAGATCTGATCCTCACTTCTTAGTGGATAAATTGTTCATCAATTTCTAGTGGTGCACACTCAATGACCTGAGGGTCCCATATGATCTAGATTTTTCCCTTACTGTTGCAAACATAATAATCTATCTTTGTCCACCCTGGTATAATTGCTTTCGAGACTTTAGCTGCTTGATAGTCTTAAACCTTATGTTCAAGAAAAGCTAAACTGCTTAGATTATTTGTTCTAATAAAAAGGCTGGCTCCTTCTTCTTATGAACTTTATTAAGTCCCCTAACATTTTAAGCTACTAACTTCATTATTGAGGATTTATTATATTATTCCTCCTACCACTACATCATTGCCACCCTTATCTCTTACTCCTCCTGCCACAAACCTTGTGTCATGGTCCTGAAATACAATGAAATTATTTGAAGTAGTTAGTTGATTCATTTCTTGGTGCATCCCACATTTAGTTGTAGATTTACCTCTCACTTCATTCAATGGGCTCAACTGTTGGTTCTATCCTTATCAATGAGCCTTATATTTTCATTATGTCCAAGTCCCTGGTTGTAAGTGGCATTTTGTAGGCTATCACTAGTACTCTCTAATGTAGCCACTACATTTTCTGTTAAACCCCCCTCAATTGCCTGGTTTTTATTCACACGTTGTTTTCACTTTATTTTTTTTTTCATGTTTAGGTTTAGGCTTGATAGTTGCATTTTTTTTATGTTGGCATGTATGCCCTATAGTTAGGCATGTAGGATAATAGCTTGGTACCTATTCATACTTAACCACTTGTGTAAATCATCTATCATTAGGATCCTTTACCTTCAGCTCTGTAGGCAGGGTTTCAGTGATATACATCTCAATGAGTACTCTAGCAATGGAGATCCACCTGTATAGTGCATTCATTAGCATAAATGGTATTCCTAATCCACTCCCAATTTTGCTTAGTGATTGCACACCCCAGCAGTTCAATGGCAAGTTAGGAAACCCAACCAAAGTAGGAATAGCCTACATTACCTCCTTGTTAAAATCAAACTCAGAAGACCTTTTTTTCACAATGATGAGTTCATGGTTTAGCATATGAGGCCCTGTATAAAAGCATTTCATCCCTATCTTCAAATGTAGTGAACTTCATAAGAAAGTACTTGTCATTATGGTAGTAACTTAGGCTTCGCAATGTAATTCTAGTTGGCTGTATGTACCTTTCTAGTGTTGCAATGTTAGGTTCAACCCCACCACATAGAGGATCAATGCATGCTCCCACCTCTGAGTTTCTGGATTCACCTCTGCTTTGCATTGTTCCATCACTGTTTCTCCATAGCGCACTATCGGTGCTACATATTGGAGTGTCTTTCCTTATGCTTCTAGTCAATTTTATTGGAATAGATTCACCCATTTCATCTTTTTCGGTGCCTCCCTGGTCGCCTGCTCCATCCTTGTAAACATTCCTCCAAGAGTTTTCTTCAGCAGATCCGAAGGAGTTCCCTTATTGGATTGACATGTACTCTCATTCGTATTCACTAAGATTTACGTTCCCGTCACAATCTCATTGTTTTGGTTTGAGGTTTTAGTATTCTGAATTGGGGTTTTAGCACCTGATTATATAATGCTGGTCATTGTTCTATCGAACACCCAACTCCTTTTCTCACTAGATCACGAGCCTTTGCTATTTGTGTCTTTATTGTTTTATCTCCGATGACTGTGTTCATCTTCTTCCCTCGTCCCTCTCCATTTTTAGGCATGACGCACGTTAGCTCATCTAAACTGCGTCGAGAGAGAGAAAAGTCTTACACTTGTTACCGATAATATAGGAAGCCAAGGATATAATTTCATAGAGTGATTTTATCCAAATATTTAAGTATTTATCTGTAGTCCTTAAAAAAATAATTTTCAACATTGATTTATTTTTTAAAAAACTACTTATATCTAAAGTGGCTAAAATTCATTTATTTATTTATTGATAATGGGTTATTGATTAAGCAAATTTAGTAATAATTTTATTCTTTTTTTTTATATATATTGTATTATCAATTCTTAATGATTTGAGATATTTTGTATATGTTAATCGATAAATCAATAGTAAATTAATATATTATATTTATATCAATCGGTATTAAAGTCATAGTTTAGTTTTTTACTAGTTTCATACTTTCGTTTCTAACTGTCCATACATATGTTAATGTTTGTTTTTAATTAGCAAATGCAATATGTCGGCTCATTTGATTTTTACCTTGTTTCCAAGCATTTTTCAATATTTTTATTGTGTCAACTCTTAATAGTTAAATCGATAATCAAATTAATAATGATCAATAATAAATAAAGAAAACTCACATCTTAATAGATGTAAGTTAAATCGATAATCGAATTGACAACGATCAATAATGAATAATGACAAACTCATATCTTAATAAATGTATACTCCCTTCGGTTACTTTTTACTTGTCACTTATTTCTACAATATGTCTTCATTTTTACTTGTTACTTTTAGCATATCAATAAAAAATAATTATTTTCTCCACGTTTTGCCCATAACATTAAATACTATTTTCCATATCATTTTTCAAGATCCAATATTAAACATTAATTAGTAGCAATAGTGTGGTAAAATAACTATATCAATTATTATTTTCTTAGAAGGCGAAACAAATAAAAATAAACTATAAGAGTAATAAATGAACATATTGCAAATTGTAACCAATAAGTCAAAACGATAAATTTTAAATTAAAACTCTTTATATTTTAACCAATAGAGAAAAAAACCATAAATTCCCTCTTAAACTTGTTACGAAAAGTTAGTTACACGCTTATACTATTGTGACGACCTATTACACACCTGAATTACTTTAAAGTGAATTTATTTCAACCTTGACACATATGACCAGTCACATGATGAAAGTGTTTCACACTTGCGTCATGTCATCATCATGTCACGGCCACATCAATAATTACGTCAGATTTTTTTATATATAAAAAAGTCAATGTCACCCAATTTCTTCTTCTTCCCTAAACACCATCATATCACTACCATTGTTATTATAATCAAATTCACTTCTGTACCGCCATAGATTTCACCACCTTAATCAAGTTCACCACCAAAATCTTCCTACAACCATTGCCATCATAAAAAAAACGATAACAAAAATCATAAATTTAACTAAATTCACCATCAAAATCATGCATATCACTATCATTGAAATTCATCACAATCATAACCATGAATTCACCATCCACATCAAAATGACGAGTTTCAATGTCATTATCGAAATTAAAAGTCACACCACCACTAATTTTTCACCCATCACCAAACCCACCATAAAAAAATATTACAATATACAAATTTCATTCAAGCTCAAAGAGGAGAATTGTGAAAACTTGCAATAGTTATTTGCAAAGATTTTAGTCAAACAATTGAAAAACTAATTTTTGATTACTATTACTAATTTTGAAGAAAATCTAGAGAGAATTTTTTGAGAGAGAAAAAAGATATATGAACATGCATTAAAAGATTGAATTTTGTGCAAAAAATCCAGAAATTTTTTACACAAAGAAAATGAAGCAAGATCTGAAAAATTTCTTATTTCAAATGCTCACAATCAATAAAAAAGTACAAAAATAAATTGAATAATTCGTTCTTGACTTGACGAAGAATAGTAAGAATTGACCAATTTTAGATGTCTCACGAATTTTGTTTCAAATAGTGAACCTAACTAATTGAACAACTTAGCGATTTTTGTGATGAATTTCTATCCCGCAATGTTATTTTCTATTTTTATCTTGAAATTTATTATGAAAAAATAATCGTTTTTCACATTAGCCATAGCAAAAAGAGTGTTGTGATAAGAAAAAAATGGAGGAAGAAAAAAGGTAGTGTAACATGAAGGAGAAAGGTGGGGTGGAAAAAAATGCTTTTTTTATGGAAAAGGCATAAATTCGTTCCTTAACTTGTACTGAAAAGTTAGTTACACACTTAAACTATCATAATGGCTTATTACGCACCTATACTATTTAAAAGTGAATTTATTTACCCCCTAAAACTGACGTGGCAAAATAAAATAAAATAAAAGTAAATCATGTCAGATTATTATTAAAGTAAAAAAAAATTAAAAAATCAAAATTATCCTTATACCCCCCACCCCCCACATCTCTTCTTCTTCATACCCCACCATTCTCATCTTCTTCAAACTCAAATAAGCTTAAATGAATCGACAATAAGTAGTGATGTTGTAATAAGTTACTTTAAGAATTCAACTTTTTACCCATAAACCTCCCAATAAAAAATCAAAATAATATTAGCTAACTTAAGTTTTGTGGGTTTTAATTTGTGTTTGTTCATGTCATCGGCGGGTAAACTTTTAGAGGTTTCTTAGTCGTGGAGCTATAGTGAGATCTTTTTAGTAAATAAGATGAATGATCGATTGAAAAGGGAAAGAAATTTTTTCTGTTATTCCTATCTTTAAGAAATCTCTGTGAATGACATAGAAAAGGAACAAAATAATGTGTCCGAATCTAAAAAAATATTTGCAATTGGAAGCTCGATTTTCATGATCAATCAATGGAAGAAATTGAAGTAGTCTTCTTGTGTTTTATTTTGAAACGGAAGAAATTCTTTCACCATACGAATCAACTTCGAATTTCAGAAAGTTTTTGGTGGCCATTGTAGAAAGCTTCTTCTTAGCAATTTTGTTATGAAGAAAATATAATTATTAGAGAATTTCACTTATTAACCAGAAATTAATTAGTATAAAATATAGCTAACAAAAGAAAAGTTAATTAATAAAGAAAAAAATAAAAAAGATATAATATTTTTTATAATTTCTGACATGGCGCTGATGTATCGCTGATGTGGCAGCGAGTGTAATACATCACATACTATGAGAGTGGTGTTACACGTCGTAGGGTGGTATTAAATTCACTTTTAAGTAGTAAAGGTGTGTAATGGGTCGTCATGATAGTTTAAGCGTGTAACTGACTTTTCTGAACAAGTTCAGAGGGAAATTTATGTCTTTTCCCTATTTTCTTTTAGGAAAAATGCACAAGTATCCCCCTAAACTATGATCAAAATCCCAGAAACACACCTTAACTAAAGTAAGGTCATATTACCCCCCTAACTTATTTTTTTTGTAATTTTTTGTAGCTTTTTGGCTTACGTGACATTCAAATATCTCTCACGCGCCTCAATTGTGCGGAATCACAAAATGTACCACGTAAGATAAAAGGTGCATAAAATTATAAAAAAATAAGTTCAGGGGTAATAGTTAAGGTGTGTCACTGAAATTTCAGTCATAGTCTAAAGGGGTACTTGTGCATTTTCCTATTTTTTGTTTGATCTTATTTTCATGTCAGCTTAGAGGGTGATATTAAATTCACTTTTGAATAGTATAAGGAGTCGTTTGGTAGAGTATATTAGAGAAAATAATGCATGCATTACCTTGATGTATTAGTAGTACTTTGTTTGTACACTTTTCGAACCTATGCATAACTAATGCTTGTATTAGTAATAACTCTATTGTATATTAAAGAGTGTATTACTAATACCATATATTTCTATGCATTAGTAATGCAATGAGTTCTAATGCATGCATTAACATTATTAAAGATACAATTGTCCTTAAAAACTTTTTTATACCATTTCCACTATATTTGTGGAGGGTATTTTGTATACAAATATTTTTTCTAAAAATAATATGCAATGCATTATATTTAACACTTGTATTAGATTAAATAATTATAAAATTACCCTCAAAGCCTTTTTAAAACATTTCCTAACATTATCTTTTCTTTTAATTTCTTTGTTGTCATATGTTTTTATTTTCATTTATTTTTGGGAGAATACACAAGTACCCCCTAGACTATGACCGAAATTTCTGAGACACACCTTAACTAAACTAAGGTCCTATTACCCCCTGAACTTATTTTTATTATATACACCTTTTGTCTTACGTGGCACACTCCGTAATCCCACACAATTGAGGCGCGTGAGAGATATTTGAATGCCACGTAAGCCAAAAAGGTGCACAAAATTACAAAAAAATAAGTTAGGGGCGGTAGTAGGACCTTAGTTTAGTTAAGGTGTGTCTCTGGAATTTCGGTCATAGTGTAGGGGGGTACTTGTGCATTTTCCCTTTATTTTTCTCTGTCTTTTAATTTGTTGTTGTTTTAATAGACTTTATGACATCTTAAATATATTTATGTAAAAATTAATAATCTAATTTCAACATAATTTAATAAAAAAATTTACTATTGTGGCGATAAATTTGATAAATAAAAATTCTTTTCCAACTTTTCACAAAAATATTTTGACTCAAATAGTATAACTATTTAATATTATTTTTGAAAAAGAAGAAGAAGAAGAACAAGAGGAGTTAATGATGTATTGACAAAGAACTTTGTTGCAGGGAAGTGTAAAAATAAATAAAATGTGAAGGGTATTTTTGTAAACATATATTTTTAAATAGAAATTATGCAAAATTTGCTATTTCTAATACATCAAACCAAACAATGTATAAGAAAGGGAAAATGCATAAGTACCTCCCCAATCTATGCTCGAAATCTCAGAGACACACTTATACTATACTAAGGTCCTATTATCCCTGAATTTATTTTATAAATAATTTTTTACCCTTTTCGGCCTACGTGACACTATCTTTTGGGGGTCACCGCGTGTTGATTTTTCTTTCAAATTATTGCCACATAAGCCAAAAAGGATAGTAAATTATTTATAAAATTAGTTCAGGGGTAATAGGACCTTAGTATAATATAAATGTGTCTCTGAGATTTCGAATATATGTTGAAGGAATACTTATACATTTTTCCTATAAGAAATAATGTTTGCATAACTAATTCAAACATTAATAATGCAAGCACTACTAATGCACGTATTACTAATGCATCCTATTTTACATTATTCTTATACACTCTACCAAACGATCCTAAATGTGTAATAGATTGCCTTAATAGTTATACCGTCTTTTTGCAATAGAGGTGAATTTATGTCCTTTCTCTAACCAATAAATAAATAGTTGTATGATAAAATGACGGCTCGTGACGCTATAAATACTTCCCAAATCCCAATTGTAATGTTACGGAATGTTGTTTGATTTTCAGCAAAACCCTTGCTTATTTTCGCTCCCAAGACATTAAAGATGGAGCGGAGGAGAAGGGGAAAATGACAGCAGTAATGGCGGCCAAAAAGGCGGAACATCGGAAGCAAGATGGCAATGTTCTCTTCCAGAATAATCAATTTATCGCTGCCATCTGAAACGCAAGTAAGCCTCTGGGTTTTAGTGATATCTTATGAATGTTCATTTATATAATGTTGATAGTGACTGGGCAAGTGTAGATGAAGATTGTAGGACGGCTGTACAGAGTTCTGTTAAGGTGCAAACTTGTAATTTTTTTTTGCATTCACCTTTAATTTCTGTTTCAATGATGAATGGGATCTTCATCATCAACATTCCTAATTCCTTTTGCCATTTTGGTTTTCTAAAATCTATGTAGTTGAATTTTTAGGAGGTCAAGAGCAGGTGTCTTAATTTAACTCTACTCTTTTTAAGATCATTTCACTGGCAGTTTGATTATTAAGTAGATTATAAAAAAGGAAAGAAATTGATGCAAATAGAAAGCAATAAGAGGGTGTCACTAGAGCCATAAAGTACTAAGACAAATATCTTCGCGCCGTCTTCTAACATTCATTTCCCTTTCGTGCTTCTCTCCACGTCATTCCGGCATAGCTCCCTGATCTTATCCTCTCTAGCAATGCTTCTCTGAAGACGACCTCTCGGGATCCTTACTCCAGATAGCCACGTAGTTCTAATAAACTTTCCCCCAATACATATGTAAAGATTGCTCTTCCTAATGTGCGATGATTAATCATTATGACAATAACTAGTTTGAATTATGCAATGCTATAAATTTACCGTAATACAAAAGAAAAGGGAAAAGAAGTTGCTTGCAAGTGTAGTCAATTCATGAGCTTTGAGGGAGCTGTAAGATGTAGGCCTCCCTGATCTAGTTTAAACTATCATGATACAAGAAGATGAAGTAAATGCTACTGGCAGAAGAATATAATGGACTAAACCATAGTCTAAAAGAAGAGATTCCTATACTAGAGGTAGGATACCTCCAAAAGTTCTTACCAAATCTACAACTGTAGCTGTAAAGCTTGATCAGCATTGATCATGGAGGCTCAAAAAACAGTTCTGACTTCTTCATGTTGGCAATGTGAGTAGCTGGGAGGCTCCATCTATCCACAATCACTAGACCTTTGATAGGAGATGATAAATCCAAAAATTATGATACAATTTGGTCTGAGGTAGTGACTGACTCATAGAAGCCAGACTATCTGCAACTTTGTTGCATTCCCTGTAGCAACGTTTGAGAGTGAAGCTTGAATGTTCCTTTCTCCTCTTGAACTCTTCAATTGTGTTAAGATGCCCCACATCGGTAGAGGGATGGGAATTTGGTCTCCTTATATGGACTTGGACAAACCTCCACTCATGAGCTAGCTTTTGAGGTTGAATTAGGCCTAGGTGTCATATCGTTACATGACTGTAACACAGAACCTTCAAGTAGTAGAGTTTTTCTCATTTACACAATCAACTAGAAGCTGTAAATCACTTTTTCAGCTTCTATATCATGCATATCATTACTTAAACACCACTGAATGGCAAAAAGTAGGGATGTTGATAACTGCTAGTTCCCTTTCCTAAGACTAGGATATAAGCAAAAAAGGAAGCCTCCTGCACTGTCCCTAATCACACCACCACAGTGTTTTAGAAAGCGAGAAGTGGAAAAAGCGAGGGCTCGCTTCACCAAGGCGAGAAGCTTGAAGTGAATCACACACTTTTTTCAACTGAAGCGCATTTAATACAAAAATAAAAAACATTAAATTTGCATAGATAAATAACCAAGAGCCTATAGAAATAACATATTAGGCAAATCTTTCAATTCTTACCTTAAAAAGTAAAGGCCTAAGTCATGTGCGGCCCCTTGAAATTGTCCGCATATTTCACTTAGACACATTAATCATACTTGTACCTGTTGACACTTCAACCATAACAAATTTATACCTATTTAACATAAAATAACAATCAATTAAAGACAAAGATGTGTGTATCTCAAACACGAATACATAGTAGATGGACCAAATAAATAATGATATGTGACCATTGGATCCAATTTTAGTTAGAACTTGATTTAAATAATGCAGTTTTTAAGTAAACAAAAAACTTATTTTCTGAATTATCCTCCCCCCCAATTTCCCTTTCCACCGTTGTCGCCACCGGCAGTAAACCATCGTCCCCACCCAGGCTAACCCCTAACTCCTCTTTCATTCTGATCACACCAGATGATCAGAAAGTCTTATTCATTGCTTTCACTTTCTTTTCAACTAATAACCATTTACCACATTTACAAGGAGGAACAATAGACTTCTGCCCGAAAAATAAATTAATTTATATCACTCTTGTTATCACCATTTTTGAATAAATAAATAAATTGTATCACTCTTGTTTGAAATAATGGAACATTGCCAGATTTTTTTTGTTTACATAAAATCTACTTTTGTTGATGAATAAATAAAATATATATATAAAAAATGCATGAGAAGAATTGGAGAGGAAGGGAGGGGGTGGGAAAAGATCTATGTTGCGCGGACTCTTCAAAAATGTCGACGGGTGCGTGTCGGATCCTCCAAAAATAGTGTATTTTAAAGGATCCGACACGGGTGAGGCAACATTTTTGGAGATACCAAGCAACTTAGGAAAAGATAAGTTGTTGGGGAGGGGATGGAGTAGGAAGGCGGTCTTCTTCCTCTTTTTTTTTTTAATTCAAGTTAATTACTTTTTTCTTTTTATGGTTAAAATTTAGGTGTAGATGCTAAAAAAACAATATTTAAATTGCTTTACTCTCTTAGAGAGAGTAAAAACATGTTTTTTGCCATGTCAGTGTTTTGGGTCTAATTGGAACATTTTTGAACAATTAACGTGTTCAATAGGTATAAGTCTGAATTATCTAAGTGAAATATGTGGACAACTTTAAGGATGACTCAAGCTAAAAGTAAATAATAGATTCGAGAACTAGATAGTCAATAATCCTCATAACATATTAACCAAATGCAATCTGAGGTCATTGTGAAGCTGTGTCTCCTGTACTTCTTCCTCAGAGTCAGTTTCAAAGTGTTAATATTCATCCAGCTCATTTCCTCATCCATAGGTAGCATTTCATCTGTTCTAACATAGACATTCTCACACATCTATGTCTTTCAGAGGTCCTTCAGAAAGATTGATATGAAAAGGTTTAGGAACAATAGGAGCACTGGCCAGAGGGACTTCAACACCTTTCCCAATATTGCAGGAGATATTTTGAATGATCTTGTTTTCCTCGGGTGGTCTGCGTTGAGAAGCATTATTCTGCAATTCATATTGAAGTTAGGATCATTGATAGGAGTTTCTTCAATGTTCATCAGAATCTCTCCAAAATGATAGGACAACCTCAGTCTTTTCTTCCTTCTTTCTCCCTCCTCCCTTTTCATAAGGTGGGGCAGTCTTCAGAAAAAGGAGTCTCTTTTAGTTCTCATGATCTTCCCTTCAGGATTGTTTCTGAGCTGTTGCACCTTCTTAGTCTTTCCTTTGGTACTAATTGATTTCTCTTGTTGTGAGAGCTCTCCAGAAGTTTCTTTATTTATCTTTACTGCTTCTTTATTTATCTTCACTTCTGTAGCCCCTTCCATGGTATTCTAAATGGCCAGAACCATCTTGTCATTCATTTTTGTCTCAAACAAATTTTTGTTTTCCTGCATATTTGTAATTTTAAATTTCTCAACATTTTGCTCTTGGTTTTTGTGGTTGTTCTTTTTTTGTTCTCACCTTTGACTCTCTCAACAATGGTCCAGCCCTCATTGTCATCAATTTTCTAAACTTCCATGGTAGAGGCAGACTCATGTTGTTAGGACCTTTATTCTTGTTGTATTTCTGGACTTCATATCAACTGGCATAAGAGTAGTTTATTCCCGGTTAATAAAGTAGACAATTTTCAAGAACTTGTAAGTGTTCTGGGATGTATGTTGGGTTCCCTACATACTACCTATTGGGGGCTAACTTTGGGTGCTAAAAGTAAAGCCTTGCAAAAGAGGCTTGCAATATGGAAGGGACAATACTTATCTCTAGGTGGTAGGGTGATACTAGTCAATAGTGTTTTGGATACTTTTCCTACTTAGTCATGTCTCTTTTTTCTTCACCTAGCATGGTAAGGAAATGGATTGACAAGTTCACGAGGAATTTCATATGGCAAGGCAACAACGAAAAAAGGGCACTCCACCTGGTTAATTGGATGTTCTTATCAAATCCAAAAAAGATGGTGGCCTTGACATAAGGAACCTAAATGCTAACAACCATAGTTTTCTAATGAAGTGGTTATGGAGGTATAATCTTGAAATATATGCTTTATGGTGAAATGTCATTCATGACAGGTCAGGATGACCAGTGGTGTTCAACTATGTTGCTCGAACTCTTCAAAAATCCCAACGGGTGCGTGTCGGATTCGCCAAAAGTAGTGTACTTTTGAAGAATCCGAGATGGGTGCGGCATCAAAAGTGGAGTCCCCGCAACTAAGGTGTTCAAAGGTGGTTGTGATCCCCCATGGCATAGGAGAAAACAATCAGATTCCTAAGGTCTTTGATGGCCGGAAAAATTAGATTGGGCAATGGAAGGAAAATTCTTTTTTGGTGTGATTGTCTTGGGCTTGGACCTTTAAAGGAACTCTTCCTTGAATTCTTTAGCATTGCCACTATGCCAGACATTAGTCTGGAATCAACACAAGGAGTACTCTGATCGAATATTACCTTTTAGAAGGCTACTGCATGATTGGGAGCTGAAAATAGTTGTTGAATTTTTCAAGACCTTATAATTCCAAGGGTTCAAAGCTACTCACGATTCACTTATATGGAAGCCCATCAGTAAAGGAACTTATTCCATAAATTCAGCTTATAATATCTGATTAGGCACAAACAGTCAACTAATCAGTGTCCATGGAGATCCATTCAGATGATGAAGGCTCCTATTAAGGTGGTATGCTTTTCTTGGCTAGTAACAAGAAATGCTTGCCTCACACACGATAAACTTCAAATAAGGGGATTCCAACTATGTTCTAGATGCTTTTTGTGCAGAGCTACTGGGGAAAAAATAACTATCTATTCATTCATTGTCCTGAGACTGGACAATTATGGCAACTATTCTTGAACATGGTAGGAATCAGTGATCAATACCAGCAACAAGTGTTGATTTATTGTAATGTTGGAACCAGAATGATGGGGCAGTTAGTCAGAAAAATTGGTGCAACCTTGTCCCTGCTTGCATGTGGTGGACCATTTAACTATAGAGCTTTTGAAGACAAATACAATTTTGTGGATAAATCAAGATGAATTGCCTATTTTTGTTTGTTTTTTTGGTGTAAAGAAAGCTATCTCAGGAGGCTGAATCACTAGTTGATATGATAGGATCCTTGTGAAGCAGTAGCCTAAGCTTGGTTGGGATTTTGTAGTGTCTTGTTGGCTTTTGCACTGTTATGGTCCAACTTTAATATACATATATATATATATATATATATATCATTGCCAGTATTTTTAAAAATCAATCTGCATACTTTCTCTGCTGTCAGATGTACTGATGATCTTCTCCTCACCCTTCTTAGCCAAATCTCTTTCAATGTTAGTAGGGTTCAATGGTTCTTTCCTCAATTCAGGATGTTGAATTCTACATTTCACATCATTGTGTCCCTGGATTTTGCAATGGTACAATATTCTAGGACCGTCTCGTATTTAACTTTTGTGTGATGGTGTCCTCATGCCCCTGAGCATTTGTGATTGCAATTTGAACTTCATACATGAGTGGTTTGGTCATGTCGATCTCGACTTAAACCTTAGCAGTTGTTGGTCTCGATTTGAACAAAGTAGCTTTGCTATAATAGGGTTACAAATTGGATCCACAATTCTATACAAAGCATCCCATTCAAGAAATGCCAGGGGAGTCTTGGCAAGGTATTCATACTGGGGCTAAAGATGTTTCTCTTTTGGTTTGAAATTTTTGGTCCATTTCCAAAGTAAAATTAGCGTGTCGCAAATAGGAAGAAAATTCCTACTGTAAATGTTTCTGTGATCCTCTTCTATATCAAAATCAACAAATAAATGGTGCATGTCATAGGCGACAATTTTGATTGTTCCTTTGAGGGTATTGCTGGGCAGTCGGTAATTCGGTTTGGTTTTGGTTTTTTATTTGGGTTTTTTCAGTATTTGGTTTTTGGAATTGTTGTACCAAACACCGAACCGATTGGAGGAGTGCGACGGAAATTTGGAATTGGAAGAGTGACAGAAATTTGGAATTGGAAGAGACGAAGAGTTGTAAGGGCAAAACAAAAATGTAAGCCTAATTTAACTTATTAGTTGCTAAGGGCAAAAAAGGAAATAAAACTTAAAAGGCTTAGTAGTATTGATAATTACATAATATTTATTATATTATATATATTACTGTCTATATTTCGGTTAAACTGAAATACCGAATTTATGAAAATATGTTACCGGAAACCAAATCGAAATATCAAATACAAAAACATATTACTGAAAATCGAACCAAAATACCAAAATCGAAATACCGAAACAATTCGGTTCGTTATTTCGGGTTTTCGGTATTTATGCCCAACTCTATTTGAGGGAGACTAGCTGATTGAAATCAGTCAAATGCAATCTATGGAGGGTCTAATTTTCTTGAACTTATCATTGAGGTGAAAAGTTTCTGCCATTAGGGTGTGCTCTAGGGTTGGGCATAAATATCGAAAACCCGAAATATCGAACCAAACCAATTTTTTTGATAACTGGGAAATCCGTTTGTACCTGCCATTTGGACCAATCAACAACCTTCTAAACTCGGTGGATAATGAGCCCACCCCTCTACCCTTCTCCACTCAAATACCGGAGTTCGCTTTGCATGGTGTGGGGCCGAACCAATATTGTTTTCAGTAAATCGGTTCAGTTTCGGTTATATGTTTTTGTATTTTCGGTATTTCGGTTTAACCGACATATACACACTAATATATATACTATAATAAATATTATGTAATTTTTGATACTACTAAGCCTTTTAAGTTTTATTTCCTTTTTCGCCCTTATCAACTAATAAGTTAGATTGGGTTTTCATTTTTGTTTTGCCCTTAGCACTCTTCGTCTCTTCTGATTCCAAATTTCCGCCGCACTCGACTGCTGACCAGGGCAGCCTCCAGATGGCTGACCAGGGCAGCGACTGCGACTAGCAACCAGCGAACGCGACCAGTGATTTCACCTTGCTGCGATTTTGAAGGCCCATAACAAAAACCGAATTTAATAAACTGAACCTAATTACAAAAAATCAAATCGAATTTTAAAAAAACCCAACAAAATTTTAAAAAAAACAAACCGAACTAATTCAGTTCGTTGTTCGGTACAGCAATTCCAAAAACTGAATACCGTAAAATCCAAATTACTGAATGCCTAGCTGTGTGTGTTCTGTCTTGGTGAATCCAACAGTGGGATCTCTGAGGTAGACAAATCCTCTTTTTAGCTCCCGAAGAACTCTTAGAACCCATGACTCTTGCATAATTTATGCGGTTCTCTGAATTGGGGTGTTTCCAAAGGAGTTATTCAAAGCTGATTGATGTTTTGGTAGAGGGGAAAAATCTTAGTGCATAAAGTAGACCAGCACACTTGCCATTCATAAAAAATATACTGAAAAGATTCGTAGTAATTCATGAGAATTGTTTCATTTGTAAATTAACTGGACACATTGAGGAATCTGTAAGTTCGAAATTTTAGAAAATAAATTTAGCTAGTTAGAGTGTAGAACCCTAAATCAAACAATGTCCAAATTGCTTCAGTCTCTTCTTAACTCCGAATTTCAGTCTTTTAAGCTTGTAGAGCCAGAAATTCTTAGTTCTCTAAAGATGATAATAGGAGGATGATTTCACAGGCGCACTATATGTTGGGTCTTGCATTACTACAGAAAGAACAATATGCGGACGGAGTAAGAGAATTAGCAAAGGTATGGACACTTGTCTGTGTGAGCATTTATTTTCCACTGGACCAGTCACCTATTACATAGCATTAATGTATCACACTGGCGCCTAAAACTTTGACATTCATGGCTCTGAGTCTCCTGTGAAGTGTTATGCTTTCGATGCATTACTTGGTTTAAGTTGCAGGCTTGAACCGTTTCCTAAAAAGTTGACTCGACATGTTTTTTAAGCAAGCATTTCTTGTTCTGCAGTACTGCTATTCCTCTTGACATTATTACTTCCTTGTCTCATTTTTATTTTAACTAAATTAATCCTCATGCAACCAGTGTATTCAGATTTATCTTTAAGTGTCCACATTACTGCTCTTTCTTGTTTGTTATACTGTGTCCATAATGAAAGTAATGAGTAGGCTATTTGGCGTAAGACTAGATTTTTGAACCTTTTTTGGTTTTGTCTATTTATTTTTGTGTATTCTATTATCTAAACTCTAATGAATCTTTTCAGACATCATTAGTGCTTGGATAGTTAAGAACTTTTCTTATATTCTTAACTTTTGATGCTATTCTTGATTCTCCTTGAAGCTGTCCATACTATGGATTATTCATTATGCTGAGCAGTCTGGGTAAAAAAGGTGACAATTCTCATAAACAAAAGTCGAGGTGATTGATGGAGTGTAGTATGCATGTGAGAAATGTCTACAATGACTTCCTATTTCATAAAAAATAAAATATAGAATTTATTACATATATATTGTTAGCGAGTGAGGTTTTAGGATAACTGGAAGTAAGACTGAATACATGCATTTCAATTTTAGTGAGAATGAGAAGAGAGAACTTGAGGTGGGACTAGATGGGATTGCGGTCCAAAATGTAAACAATTTAGATATATAGTCTCATGTCAAGAGGATGGAATGATAGATAAAGGTGTTACTCATAGTATTAAAACTGGATTGTTGAAACAGATAAGTTTTATCGGGGTATTATGTGATAGAAGACTGCCTACCATATTGAAAGGTAAGTTTTATAGAACAACTATAAGACCCAATCATGTTATATGGTAGTGAATGTTGGGTTGCTAAAGTCGAACATATCCACAAGATGCAGATGCTAAGATGGATGTATAGTCATACCAAATTAGATAAGATTAGAAATGACCACATTCGACAGAAGGTGCAAGTAGCACACATTCAGGATACAATGTGAGGTCACTTGAGATGGTTTGGGTATGTCTTGTGTTGATACACAGATGAAGGTATTAATAGGGGATGGGGTAGACCTTATATTGCACTTAAGAAAGTTGTCTCGAAAGACCTACAAATGCTTGGAACCAATGCAAACTTAGCTAAAGATAGGGTGCAATAGAAGGAATAGATCCATATAAGAATAGCTTCTAGTTGATGATAGGTTTTTTTGACTTTTAGAGAATTTTTAATATTATATATATATATATATATATATATATATATATATAAAACTTAATTTTCACTTTTATTTCATTTAGTATAATAATGATATGAGCCGAATGAAGAAGCGATGATTCATATAACCGATCTCAACTTATGATGGGATTGAGGCATTGTTGTTGTATTGTTTAGGGTGGTGTTTAAGAGATATGTATATGAATCTACCAACAATTGAAGATGGAGTGATATGGAAGAGTGTAAGAGCACTTAAGAGAGAAGCTAAGAAAGCATTAGTAAAGTCCAAAGTAAAGCTTTAGGTGACTTGTACCAAAAGTTGAGACACACACGAATGAGGGACAGAAATATCCAAGTTAGCACAACTAACAGAGAACATTGGTAAAAAGGTTAAAGGTAGGTTAAATGTATTAATGGTCATTTCCAGATGGCAACTAGTTTTGACAACAGATACTAAAATTAAGGAAAGAGAAAATGTAATTTTTATAAATTGTTTAACACAAATTTTGAGGATAACTTTATGGTGGATACATCCATGCAAACCAAAAAACTTAGATAGCCTTGTAGAATTAGGTTTGTTGAATTGTGGATGTCACAGTATAAGGGTTTGAACCTTCTGGTCTAGATGGTAGCCTGTAGATGTTTGTGCCTCGGAGGTTCGTATAGTTTGCTTAACCAAACTATTGACATTACATTAAAGAGTAAAGATTGAAAGATGCCAAATGAGTCCTCAAAACTAAAGAAAAGACCTTCTAAAAAAGATGCCAAATGAGCAAAAGAATAGTTTATATAATTAAGAGATATGAGAACAAAGAAGGTAGGATCTAGGTACTAAGGGGTCGTTTTTGGTAGAGTGTATAAAGATAATGCTAATAAGAGTGTATATTATAATACTTGTATTTGTAATGCATGTATTAGTTATGCTTGCGTTAATTATACGTAAATTATTTTTGTGCATTGTTTGGTTTGATGCATTAATACTAGCATGTATTGCATAAAAAATATTATTTACAAAGATACCCTCTACTACTATTATGGTGGAAAAGATGTAAAAAAGGTTTTGAGAGGTAATTCGGTCTTTAATTGTGTTAATGCATGCATTAAAACCATTGCATTGCTAATACCTAGAAATTCATGGTATTAGTAATGCACACCTTAATACACCTATCTTGAAATAGTGACAAAGCTCAAATTTACCTTTTACTTGTAATAAATGTGACAACACAAAATTAAGTGTTAATAGGGAACTTAAAATGTGTTTGAATGTCTTGTAGATCTTCAACATATCTACAACTGCCATTTAAAAAAAAAAAAAGAAGAAAGAATGATCTACAACATATGTTGGACGACTGATGTAAATTTATAGGAATAGCAAGAACAATATTAACATGATACACATTGGCCTTGCTAGTGTTGCTTGTGAAGAATTTAAGCTTTATCAAATATGCTAACATATATGTACGAAGCTGGAGTGTGAGGAAGAATTTAATCTATATCAAATATGTTAAACATATATGTACGAAGCTGGAGTGCGAGGAAAATTTAATCTATATCAAATATGTTAAACATATATGTAAGCTGGAGTGTGAGGACGGTAGGAGATCCATAGGAGTTTCTATAACCATGGGTTTAAATCAGGAATTGGTCTTGAGTTCGTACTTCCTTAGTTCCTTATCCTAGTTAGTGGTGCATCGTAGTTGCAGGGTGATGTTATATGATTGATGAATTCTGAGCAAGAGTTAACCAAAAATCTGGAAGTATGGAGAAGCACTCTAGAGAGTAAAAACTTTGGATAAGCGGAAGTAAATTGGGATATATGCATAGCAGTTAGCCACAATAGGAAGAATGGAGTTGAAGTGTGATGATACACAATTTTCGTATTTAATGTGTATGGAGGAAAATACGTGATTGTGATACTTAGGTGCAGATATTGAGATATTTAGGCTCGATGTCTCAACAAAGGTAAGCTTTCAAATTCAGGGAGAAATACTTTGAGTGAGTTAGTATTAGTGTGGACATCTGCAGATGGTTTACATTCACATAATGCAGTTTAAGATGATGCATAGGCAATATCAAATTAGATTGAAACCACCGATGGGTTTGCGATGCTCTCAAACAGGCTTCAAGAGTTATTGGAAATCATTACAGACTTTGGGGAGGAAGATACAAACATATACTTACAGAGTTCACCTAAACTACAATTTATATGGACACTATGTAAGAATTGAATCATGGGTGGTGGGGGTGGGGGAGAAATAAGGAATTATAATTCCAGAAATGCATACAACAGTGGGTGGAAAGACGTAGCAGATAAAATTTTCCAATTCCTAGGTAAACACTTGAATCCCGGATTCCAACAATAGACTCTCCAAAAACTAGTCTTATGCTGATACAGAAATAATTATTTTTCAGCCTGAATGAACTAGTGCAGCAGCAATGACGAGCCTGAAGAACACAGTCCCTCTATGATTCTGAACTAGATATGCTGCAATTATTATTCAAATGCTTTATAGTAGAGTTCCAATGACTTCTTATGGCAGCCAAATCCTAGAAGTACTGCAAAAACTGTTTCGAACATATCAGAATACACTGTAGGTCTAAAAGTGACCACCCTCAATCACAATCAATTTTTTGTTCGAGCTCCATGAAAGTGCAAGGTGTGTGTGTGTGTGGGGGGTGGGGTGAATTGATCCTTTTTACTTTTCTTAGTTGACTAACTTTTTCAGCAATTGACTTTTGAACAACAATTAATCTGTAAAGCTGTAAGTAAAGTGCAGTAAGGAAATTCAACACCAGATGATTTTATACTGGTTGGGATCCAGAATGGATCTTACTCCAGTCCCCTTGGGTTGCAAGGGTGTTCTCTTCTGGACTCTGTGATTTTGAAAGGGTTACAAGTGTAAATTCTAAATCTACACTCAACTCAATAGTTTTCTTTCTTTTCAATCTTTTGATACAAGGCCTTACCAAGTAATTTTCTCTCTTCTTTGTTACACAGTAAGTCTCTCGGAACAAAAATGTTTGCTTAAGGTAGAAGAGAAATATAAGAAGGCTCAGACGTCTAGTATATGATTCTTCAGGACTTCTTTTCTTTTAAATAGACTCTGAAGGCTTCTTGAAGGAAGGCGCAACCCAAGAGATTTGATCCTTGGAAAAAGGAAAGGAGGTCCTATTTCTAAGATTAAGGCAAAGTCGATTAATACTTTGATTTCAATTAGGGAAATCTTCCAGCGCAATATCTTGTCAGCATCTTCTGTTCCCATTGTGATTTGACAGCTGCTTCAACCTATCTTTTATCAGTTTTGATCTAAGTTGGTCGGACTCGGGTGCGGGTAACCGAGACGGATGTGAATCCGAGAGTCAGATTCGGCAAAATTTAAATTTTAAGATTCGGGGGTGCGAATCCGAGTGTGAATACGGGTGCGGGGATACGGATAATTAGTATACATGATATATATAATATAAGGTGTAATATTATATATACATGGTATAATTGCTTATTATTTAGCGTACCTCTAAAAATGAATTATATCAATAACAACAATAATAATATATCTAGTATAATCAAATAAGTGAATATATATATATATATATATATATATATATATATATGTATATATATATATAAAATAATGAATTGCATATTTTGGTATAATTGGATACAAAATAAAAGGAGTATAATTGTTAAAGAAGAGAGAGAATATAATAAACATATAAAGTATAATTTATTTTATAAATAAAAAAGGACACACTTATCTAGAGGAGCCCTTCGTCTCTAGTTTTCTTTTATCAAGAAAAGTTTAAAAGACTCTACTTTTTCAAAAAAGATAAAAAAGTTGTACTTCGTGTACTTTTTCAAGAAAAAACTCCTCTTTCTTCTCTGTACTTTTTCAAGCTTCGTATAGCTCCACCTCCTCTGTGAAGACGTCGCCGGAAACTGATATGCTTTTCCCTAAATTTTTTCTCGGCTCTGGTCAAAGTTTCCGGATCGGATTGACCGAATCCGACACAAACTGCACCAATGAGACGAGTTCGCCTGCAAAAATGAAGAGTCCGCGCAACATAGGTTTGACTGACAGCATCTTCTTTCTTTATTTAAGGCTGATATCAATTTGGATTGATAGTGTGAGAAATATAGCAAAATAATATTATTGAATTGTTGTATCACATTATTACATGAGATCCTATTTATAGACCATAAAATACAATCTTTTACCAAATAGGATACTATTTAGTAGTCCTATTCCTATTCTAATAGGATTATATAAACCTATTCCTATTTTAATAGTATTGTATAAACTATTCCTATTCTAATAGGATTGTATAAACCTATTCATATTCTAACACTCCCCCTCAAGCTAGTGCGTACAATTCATGCACCTAGCTTGTTACAAATGTAATTAACACGGGGATCGATGAGGGGCTTGGTGAGATATTTGCAGACTTCACAAAATTGACGGTCAATCTTAATGTGCTTGTCTTCTCATTAAATACTGGATTTGATGGATTTGATGCATAATGCCAGTAAATCTCAATGTGCTTAATCTTCGCATGAAATACTGAATTTGATTCATAATATTGGTGTTGAACTTCCCAACCCAAGCTTGAGAAAAAATTGTTCTAGACCATAGAGTGATCTGCACAATCAATGACACAACACAATCGACATACAAGGCTACTAAACTCCCCTTGAGCAACGAAGTGCTCAAATCTAATATAAAGTATATGGATCATGTTGGCATCAATAGATGAGTTAATATCAAATAAGAAAGTCACCAAAATAATTATTGGAACATGCTCATATGCCGTAGTATTAGATTGATGGCTAAAAATGGTCACAATCTAAGAAATAAAATTATATAGGTAGGGTCGGAATGATGTCACGACCCAACTAGAAAATAGAAATTATATAGGATAGTTGGAACGACCCCATTGACAAAAAAAGAGAAATAACATGGGTAGGGTCGGAATGATGGCACGACCCTAATGAAAAAGAGAAATTATATAGGTAGGGAATGATGGCACAACCCTACGCAAATCAGATTTGAGGAGTCACCGGAAAAGACAAATGGAACTATGCAAATCAAATCTAAGTTACTGAAAAGACACATGATGTTATGCAACTCAGATATGAGAAAATAGTTCGGAAAAAAAATCCACAGTACTACACAAATTCAATATGAAAAGTAGTCCGGGAGATGCACGGTGCTACGCAAATCAGATATGCAAAAAAAAAAAGGTAGTCACCGGAAAGATGGGACGGTGCTACAAAATTAAATATGAAAAAGTAGTCACCGGAATGATGGGACGGTGCTACAAAATTAAATATAGGAAAATAGTCACTAGAAAGATACACGGTGACCCAACTTTTGCTAACATAATCATTGGTCGGACGGGCGACATATATGAGTAATAGCCGCCCGCCGACAACGAAAGCTCTTTGATTGTTTACCAAGATCGTAGAGGCTCTGATACCATGTGAGAAATATAGCAAAATAATATTATTGAATTGTTGTTGTATCTACATTATTACATGAGACCCTATTTATAGACCATATAATACAATCCTTTACCAAATAGGATACTATTTAGTAGTCCTATTCCTATTCTAATAGGATTATATAAACCTATTCCTATTTTAATAGTATTGTATAAACTATTCCTATTCTAATAGGATTGTATAAACCTATTCATATTCTAACAGATAGCTTCCTTTTCTTGATATCCTTAGAATCTGCTTGATTGTCCATCTCCCTTTGATATCTCCTTGATATCATCTTGATAGGTTTCTTCCTTTTTGTGCTGCTTAGGACCATTCTCTCTGTATTTCCTGCACATATATCATTAAAATTAACACTAACATTCAGTGTTGCAGAAGGATATCAAAGTCAACTCCCCCTGAGTTGTGACTTGGTCGGTTTGGACAATTTGGTTTGCTCCCCCTGACTCCTGAGTTCCTGGTTAAGTGGTAATATTTCTCCTCATTTGACATCAACAAAAAGGATGAAAACATACATAGAAGTAACATATGCAGACAGAAAATATAGAAGTAACACAGAGTACTAATTGAGCCATACATTAGGTACTAGCAGATGAAAGCAAACATAGAGAGTATCCAGTTGAGCTTATGCCCATTTACACATCATACAACAAAATACAGCAAAAGATTAGTCCAAAGCAATCGAACACACTAAACCGGACGAAGAAAGTAAGACAGAGTATTGACAGTAGAAGTTTTCAGGGTGGCAAAATGATTTGAGATGGAAGTAGCCATAGCTTTAGAGCTAGTCCGGATCTTATTTGCAACCTTTGCTTCTTTGATGACCTGATCTAATTTGAGACGAATCATAGCCACATCAGCTCTGGTTTCCTTTGAAATGGCGCTAACTTTGTCCATTGACTCCTTGATCTTAGCCACATCAACTCCGGTTTCTTTTGAAATGGTGCTAACTTTGTCCATTGACCCATTGACTTGATCCATCTTAAAGTGAGAGGCAAGAAGGAGATCCTAAAGAGATTCAAATTTCCCATCCGTTTCAAGAAGTTTCATCATGATGTCTGCTAACATCTTTGAGTCCGGAGAAGGTTGGGGATTCGAGAAAGAAGGAACACTAGAATGTCCTGAAAGCAATACCGACAACATTCACTTCAGATTTGAGAATCCAAGAATCATTCGAATGAATATAACCCATATTGCCAAAAGCCATAGAATTGTAGCATTTTTTGACAACAACATGAGGGATATCATCAAGACACACATTATTGGCCTCCAGAATACGAGTGATAAGCATACCATATGGAAGAGTAGAGGGGTTGGAAGCAGAGTCTAACATAACACCAAGAATGTAAGAGGAGAGCTTGATTCTGCGCTTGAAGAGAAGACAAAAAGTAAAAAGAGTGTCACAAACGGACAAGGTAGAGGGAGATTTAGCGCGAGGGAGTAGGGTTGTAGCGATAATGTGAGCTATAACCCTAGTTTCAAAAGAAACATCCTTGGGGCCTAAGTGAGAAGGCAGGGGAGAAGAGGGATCCAAAACCATAGCCTTTTTGGCCTCCTCAAATGATACATCAAAGTAGAGGGCCAAGTAAGCTTTAAATTGAACATTCAAACCCAGTGCAATTGATTTCAAAAATTGCATTATAAAAATATGTTTTCCAAGAACAAGAGTTTCCACTCCCCAGACTTGAAGGGTCGGAGATTAGCATAAAAAAGCCGGACAAGAGGTTCATAGACAACTTTAGGAGTAGTAGAGAATAGGTTTGCCCAACGTTGAAAATCAAACAACTCCTTAATCGGCAATTTAGTGAAAAGAGAAGGTTGAGTCAACAATCATACCATGTACAATCGATTTTGGCTTGAGAGTTTGAAAAAGGGCTTCATTTGACGAACTCCATAAATTAGCCTTTAAGTCCAAAGAACTATCCATATCAAACTTGCATTTTTTCTTCGATTCTCTAGAATCATAAATGCCAAATCGCTTGAGAGAGAGAGGACACGATGAATTTGAAGAGCCAGAGAAAGAAAGAGAATCAGAGCCTCTTGAACTATGTTGCGCAGACTTTTCATTTTGCAGGCAAACCCGTCTCGACATTGGCGTAGGGTGCGTGTCGGATTCGGTCAATCCGATCCGAACACTTCGACCAGAGTCAAAAAAAATTGGGGAAAAGGAGATCAGTTTCTGGCGACGCCTTCAGAGAGGAGGCAAAGCTATACGAAGCTTGAAAAAGTATAGAGAAGAAAGAGGAGTTTTTTCTTGAAAAAGTACAAAAAGTACAACTTTTTAATCTTTTTTGAAAAAGTAGTCTTTTCAACTTTTCTTGAAAAAGAAAACTAGAGACGAAGGGTTTCTCTAGATAAGTGTGTCCTTTTTATTTATCAAATAAATTATACTTTAAATGTTTATATACATCCACTTATTTGATTATACTTGATATATTATTATTGTTGTTATTATTGATATAATTTATTTTTAAAGGAACGCTAAAAATAATAAGCAATTATACCATGTATATATAATATTACACCTTATATTATATATACCAGGTATACCAATAAGCCGTATCCCCGCACCCGTATCCATACTCGGATTCGCACCCTCGAATCTGAAAATTTAAATTTTGTCGAATCTGACTCCGGGATACCCGCACCCAAGTCCGAGCAACTTAGCTCCTTAATCAACTGGCACAGGGGAAGAGGCGATGCCTTTCCCTTTGTTTTTGGCGCTTTGACGAGTTGGAAGAGAGGGTTTTTGAGGTTTAGCCATGGTTTTCTTTTGGAGAGAATTCACGAGGATGAAGAAAGAAGAAACAACGTGAAGGGATGAAATAGAGAGGAAAACGACAAGATTGATGGGAAAGGTCACTGCGAGGGACGAAAAGTTGGAGTAATGATGAATATTGGAAAAAGCAAACGATGACAAAATAAATCTTTAGTGACAAATGATCAAAACACATATGCCAAATAAACAAGGAATCATGATAAATGCATAGTTCTATAAAGGTTTTGAAATAATTTCGAAAAGATTTTTGGAGGTCACAAAATCTTTCTTCAAGTAAGGGTTTTATAAAAATATCAACTAATTGAGATTCAGTGTTGACAAATAATATTTCGACATCTCCTTTTAAAACTTGATTTATGATAAAATGATGTTTAATATCTATATGCTTAGCTCTAGAATGATGCACATTATTTTTTTTAAGCAAATAGCACTCGTATTATCACATAAAATTTGCACATGTTTAAAAGACAATTCGTAATCATTTAATTAATGAATCATCCAAAGAATTCGAGGACAACATAAACCAACAACAATGTATTCAACTTCAGTAGTGGATAAAGACAGTGTTATCAAAGGCGAAAAGCGCAAAAAAAGCTCTAAGGTCCATGGAATTTAAGCGTGAAGCGCAAATAAAGCGTGAGCTTTAATGAAAAAAGGCGCAAAGGGAGAAAATAATACAAATATATATGTTTAGTCGAAGGCTAATAATTATGAACATGAATGACAAATATATGACCAAAGAAATTGAAAAAAAAATTATGGTTAAGTAACATATCAATTATTTAGTTTCACTTCTTCATAAAAGGCTCATTGGCAAGGAAAAGCTTGCCTTAGAACCTTGATGACGACACTGAAGCGCACATAAAGCGAGGCAAAACGCTCAACATGTTTTGAGCCTCGCTTCAGGGCTTAAGCGCGCCTTTGATAACACTAAAGGGACCCACTATTCCCTTTTCTATTTACCATGTTCTTTATGGAAAAGCCCCTTATCCAGTTATTCTGAGTAGCAAGTCTCATCAACCTGTCCAAACCTTCCATGGCTAAGATAAAGAGAAAAGGGAATAGTGGGTCCCTTCAGTGTTATCAAAGGCGCGCTTAAGCCTTGAAGCGAAGCTCAAAACGTGTTGAGCGCTTTACCTCGCTTTATGTGCGCTTCAGTGTTGTCATCAAGGTTCTAAGACAAACTTTTCCTTGCCAATGAGCCTCTTATGAAGAAGTGCCACTAAACAATTGATATTTCACTTTATCATAAAAAAATCAATTTCTTTGGTCATATATTTGTCATTCACGTTTATAATTATAAGTCTTGGACTAAACTAAACATATATATTTGTATTTTTTTTCTCCCTTTGCGCCTTTTTTGATCAAAGCCCACGCTTTATTTGCGCTTAAAGCCCGCACAGACCTTAGAGCCTTTTTGCGCTTATCGCTTTTGATAACATTGTGTCCCTTGTCTGAGGCCTCTTTCTGCAGGAAAAAAAACAAACGGTTCTCCATTTACTAGAATTGAGAATCGTGTGGTTTTAATGCATAAATTTATCCAGCTGAGCCATCTCCACCCAAACCCTATCTGCCTTAGGATATAGATTAGAAACTCCAGTTCAAATGGTTATATGCCTTCTCAATGTCTAGCTTGCACATCAGTCCAGGAACTCCTCCTCCAATTCTTGAATCAATGTACTCACTAGCTAGAAGTGCAGCATCCATGATTTGCCTTCCTTTGATAAAAGCCATTTGGTGCTTGTTTACTAGCTCACTAATCACCTTCTTCAATCTCTCTGCCAGCACCATTTGGCACCATAGCTGTGATCTTCTATACCCTGTGATCAAGCTGATAGGTCTAAAATCCTTTAGCTCATTTGCCCCCATCTTCTTTGGAAATAAAGCTACAAATGTGGCATTAAAACTCTTCTCAAACTTTTGATGAGCATGGAATTTGTGGAAGGTCTGCATCACATCATCTTTGACAGTTTCCCAAAAGGCACTGAAGAAAGCCATTGTATAGCCATTTGGTCTAGGTGCTTTGCTTTATCAATAGCACACTGTTTTATTCCTTCCAAAACCTCTTCCTCAGAATCTCTAGACAACAAGATTTGTTCTTCTCTGATTGTTTGAACTTCCAAGATGTTCAAAGATGGTCTCCAACTTTCTGTCTCCTTGTACAAAATGTGATAAAAATCCACAATTGCATTTCTGGTTACCACAGGATCTTAAGAATCTTCTCCATTAATCACTAAGGATTTTATAGTGTTGTTTCTTTTGTGGGTTGTAGCCATTCTGAGGAAGAACTTGGTGTTCTTAACTCCATTCTTAATCAACTGAATTCTGGATTTTGTCTCCAATGGATATCCTCAGTTCTATCTACTTCCTCGTACTCCATTTCTATATGAGCTTTGAAAAGTTGCTCATCATCTGTGAATGCTCTGTGCACTTGAATGTCTTCCAAACTGCCAATTTGTTCCGGTAGGTGTTCTTTTCTTACCCTCCAGTTGCCTCTATTCTCTTTGCTCCACTCGTTTAGCTTCTTCCTTAAGAGGCTCAATTTTGAGGCTTCTATGAAGTCAGGACTGCCTGTCACATTAAAGAAACCTCACCACTCCTTAACTCTGTCTCGAAAACCCTCCACATTTAACCACCACTTCTCAAACTTGAAGTATGATTTTTTGAAAGCCTCACCCCCACAGGTTAGTACTATGGGATTATGATCAGACCCCAAGCTAGGAACAGTACTTTGTCTAATTTGAGTGAACATATCATCCAAGGGAAAAGAGTTCAGGAATCTGTCAATCTTGAAACATTTTTCCTTATTTGCCCCTCTTCTCCATGTGTAGCGTCCCCAAATATAGGGGGATCCACAAGTTCCAATTCATTGATGCAACTGGAGAAATTAGACATAGCCTCGGAAATTCTACTACAATTAGTCTTTTCTGATGGAAACCTTGTGGTGCTGAAATCCCCACATACCACCCATGGCCCTTCACTGAAGCTCCTCATTGCACCCAACTCCTCCCACAATTCCTTTCTCTCTATTAAAATAGGAATAGGTTTATATATTCTTATTTGAATAGGAATAGGTTTATACAATCCTATTGGAATAGAAATAAGTTTATACAATCCTATTGGAATAGGAATATGTTTATACAATCCTATTAGAATAGGAATAGGAATACTAAATAGTATCTTACTTGGTAAAGGATTATATTCTAGGGTCTATACATAAGGTCTCAATGTAACAATGTAAATACAACTTCAATTCAATAATATTTTTCTCCTATATTTCTCACATGGTATCAGAGCCTTTACGATCTTCGTAAACAATCAAAGAGCTTCCGCTGCCGGCGGGTGGCTATTATCCATATATGCCGCCCGTCCGGCTAATGATTATGTTAGCAAAAGTTGGGTCACCATGTATCTTTGTGGTGATTATTTTCTCATATCTAATTTGTGTAGCACCGCGCCATCATTCTGGTGATTACTTTTTCATATTTAATTTGTGTAGCACCGTGCCATTATTCCGATTATTACTTTTTCATATTTAATTTGTGTAGCACCGTGCTATCATTTTGGTGACTACTTTTGCATGTTTAATTTGTGTAGCACCATGACATCCTTCTGGAGAGTACATTTTTTTTGCATATCTTATTTGCGTAGCACTGTACATCTCTCCGGACTACTTTTCATATTTAATTTGTGTAGTATCGTGGGTCTTTTTCTGAACTACTTTCTCATATTTGAGTTGCATAGCACCGTGTCTATTTAGTTCTGATGAAAGTTTGAAAATAGAAAAAAAAAACCTAATATTATTAAGTTAAATCTTTTTTTTAAAGAAAAATCAAAATGGTGCCGCCATTTACGTCGCCATTGGGTCGCCTCGGGTCGCCTATTTGAGGTCGCCTCGCCTCAGTGAATAAAGATAGCCTCGCCTCGCCTCGCCATTCGCCAAAGGCGATATGGCGCTCGCCTTTCACAACATTGCTCTGTGCACCCCCCGAAAGCTACTCCAAACTCTTTGCTTAGCCTCAACATATTGTTTTGTACCCATTGTTCTTTACTGCATTCCGAAGCATCACATTGAATGGGTATTGGGTCACCCAGAATTGTGATTTGTTTCGAACTGTTCTGCCCATGTAACTCAACTTCTTCTTCATTTAGTTCTCCCGAAAGGGTGTTGCCTAGTGGTCAATGAAGTGGTTGAGAGCCTTGAGGTCTCAGGTTCAAAACTCAGCGGAGACAAAAAAAAACTTAGGTGATTCTTCTCATCTGTCCTAAGCTTTGGTGGTTAAAAACTCAGCGGAGACAAAAAAAAACTTAGGTGATTCTTCCTATCTGTCCTAGCCTTGGTTCAAAACTCAGTGGAGACAAATACTCTCTTCGACAATGAAGACTTACACTTAGCCTAAAGTTCTGATCATGTATGTGGTTCCATTGGCATATTATCACGTGCCTAGAGTCTGAGTTTGTAAAATTGTCTATATGGATGATTATCAAAAAATAAATTATATGGATTATTTCAGTGGCATTGTGACTAACACTGGAAATAAAGGGTGTGAGGAAGGCTTGGGAATTTTTCGTCTGCCTTAGGGAAAATTTGGTGCGCTTGGTGCATATAGAAAAGAAAGCCCATTGACAGAAAATCTTGTATTCTGCCCCCTTAGCCTTAGATCCATCTTGAGGTGACTGTAATATCCTATCCTTGGTACTCGTCGGGTATTCTAGCACAGTAACAGTGTTGAACAAAGTAACAGTGTTGAACAAAGGCAGTGGCTCAAGCAAAAAGCATCTTTTGTTGCTGAGAGATTATCGTCTGATAGTTTGTCATATTTCCTTAACAGTAGTGCCATGGCTGATGCCAGATAGCATCTTGTATATGAGCAGGATAGTCTACTGTTAGGATTCTTAGAGAAGGATTGAGTCACAGGACAAAGGACGATGAACACAGGGAAATCAAATTCAAACGCCTTTGATTTTCCCTTGCTTTTGTTAGAATTCCTAGATCGACCTATTTTGTATATGAACTCAGCTTATCAAAGGGAAGCTGAAACCTTAGAGTTCATTAAAAGAGAGAACTCCTATCTCTTGTTTTCTGATTAAAATCTGCGTATTTCTTATTCCTCAAATCCTCCTTTAAATAGGAGTCTTCTTACAGTAATAGGAAGTCTTATGAAACTAGGAAACATAAATCCTATTCTAAACTAATAAGAGAACTACTAACTATATAATTAAATTCTTCCTATTCTAGAATAATAAGAAAACTACTAGTTTATAATTAAATCAAGTTATTTGGCTCTCTGTCGCATGTATGTCTTGCCCACAAATGCGTCCACAACATTACCCCCCTCATGCTGAAAGAGCTTGTCCTCAATCTCGAACGATGGATAAGCCTGCTTAAAACAGTCTACATCCTCCCAAGTCGTTTCATCCTCTGGCATACCTGACCATTGTATAAGAATCTCCTTTGTACCACGCTTAAACGAGCTCGAATGACAGCATCAGGCAAAGGAACTACTCGGCCGTCCTCAAGTGTTGGTAGCTCTGTAATAGGTGGGAGTTGGTCGCCTTTGAATGCCTTCAAAAGGGAAACATGAAAAACGTTATGAAGTCGACTGTCATTTGGCAATTCCAACTCATATGCAACCTGTCCAATTCGCCGTAAGATTGAAAATGGACCATAAAATTTGGGGGACAATTTATTGTGAATGCTCAGCCGCATTGAACGCTGCCTGTAAGGATGTAAACGAAGCCATACAAGTGACCCTGGAGCAAATTCGACGTCACGATGACCCTTATCATAATATTCCTTCATTCGTTGTTGTGCTGCTTGTAACCGAATTCGGATATCACCCAAGATGTGATCACGTTCCAGCAATGCATGTTCAACAGCTTCTACCCGAGTGGTAGCAGGCACATATGAAAGCAAACGAGGTGGGTCATGACCATAAACAACCTTGAAGGGTGTGGTTTGCAATGCCGAATGAAAAGACGTGTTATAACAAAATTCTGTCCATGGGACCCCAGCAACCCACTTTCGAGGATAATTACTAACAAAGCAGCGAAGCTTTCAACAGTACGGTTAACGACCTCTGTTTGCCCATCAGCTTGTGGGTGGTAAGCATATGAGAATTGTAGTTTAGTACCATTCAAGCGAAAAAGTTCCTTCGAAAAAGTGCTAGTAAAAACCACATCTCCATCACAAGTAATAGTTTCAGATATCCCATGCAAGCGAACAATTTGCTCAAAAAATACCTGAGCTGCACGAGCAGCTGTGTATGGGTGAGCCAATGGTATGAAATGAGCATATTTTGAGAACCGATCACCTACTACAAACAAGGTTGACTTCACCCAAGACTTGGGCAATCCATCAATAAAATCGATGGAGATGTCTGACCAGATCTGAGTTGGTAGCTGGAGAGGTTGTAACAATCCTGCCGGACTTAAATGTCCAGATTTACTGTGTTGACACACCGGGCAGGCAGCGACATATGCAACAATGTTCGTTTTCATACCTTTCCAGTAGAAATCCCCACGAATTCAGTGCAAGGTTTGTTGTATCCCTTCATGGGCACTATCATGATAAGCAGAAAGTATAGTAGGTAACAAGGGAGAATTCTGTAAAAGGTAGATGCGACCTTTAAACAAAAGCAACCCATCTTGAACTTGCCAGTCCGAATTCAAATCTCCTAGCTTGACTTTATCATACAATGTCAACAATTCTGATGATTCTGTAAGCTCCTCCCGGATGGTGTCCAGTAATGTGCTACAAGGGGAGCTAATAGCATTCAAGGAAGGGTCCTCATGTGTAATTCTAGATAAAGCATCCACAGCTTTATTGAGACAACCAGCCCGGTACTCCACTGTAAAATCGTAACCCATGAGTTTACTCAGCCAATGTTGTTGAGGTGGTGTAGTTAACCGTTGTTCTAGCAAGTATTTCAGGCTGTAATGATTTGTTCCGATAAGAAAAAGGCGCCCCCACAAGTATGGCCGCCAATGTTGTACTGCCTTTGCAAGGCCAATCAACTCCCTCTCATATGTAGCTAATTATTGGTGACGAGCCGCTAACTGTCGGCTAAAAAATGCTATGGGTTGACCTTCCTGTTGCAAAACAGCCCCTATACCACCTCCTGAAGCATCACATTCTACAACGAAATTCATAGTAAAATCGCGCAGCCTGAGTACTGGAGTAGAGGATAAGACTTGCTGAAGCTTCTGGAATGCATCAAGGGTCAAATTGCTCCAGTGGAAGGAGTTTTTCTTGAGTACACTAGTCAAAGGTGCTGCCAGTTGCCCATAGTCACGAATAAATTTGCGGTAGTAACCTGTCAATCCCAAGAACCCACGAAGAGGTGTAATTGATTGAGGTTGAGGCCAATCTAAAATAGCTTGTACTTTGCTCCTATCTACCTCCACACCTGTAACTGAAACAATATGCCCCAAATATGCGACTTGAGTTGTACCAAAGCAACATTTGGACTGTTTCAAATATAACCTGTGTGCGCGCAATAACAAAAAAACGTTTCGCACGTGAACCAAATGGTCCTCCCAACAACTGCTAAAAATTAAGATATCATCAAAGAAAACCAACACAAAGTGGCATAAGAACTCATGAAAGACCTCATTCATCAAAGCTTGGAAAGTAGATGGGGCATTAGTCGTCGAAACGGCATGACAAGAAACTCAAAGTGTCCGTGATGAGTTCTAAAGGCTGTCTTTTCCACATCTACATGAGACATGGGGACTTGATGGTATCCAAACCGCAAATCTAGTTTAGTAAAGTACTTGGCCCCATGTAACTCGTCTAGTAACTCGTCACTACTGGAATTGGGAACTTGTCCTTTACTGTTTTGGCATTCAGTTCACGGTAATCGATACAAAGACGCCAAGACCCATCTCTCTTAGATACCAATAACACAGGTGAAGAAAAAGGGGACTTGCTTGGTCGTATCAATCGTTGTTGCAACATCTGATTACATTGCTTCTCAATCTCATCCTTTTGCCGATGAGGATATCGATAAGGACGAACAACTACAAGGGCTGTTCCGGGCAGCAAACTAATGCGGTGATCACATTGTCTCAATGGTGGTAAACTCTTAGGTTCCTGGAACAGATCATCGAACTCGGTCAAAAGGTATTCTAGTCTCTGCTCATCAGTAATTGCCTTTCCTAACAGATTCAAAGCCTTCCCACAATACCCTTCTTGTTCCTGAAGCAAAATTAATTTCCGTTCCACCGAAAATCTCATAGTAAGTGCTGCAAAATCCCAAAGTATAGGACCCAAAGACTGTAACCACTTCACTCTGGGAATAACATAAAGGTCTACAATAAAGCTATATTCACCAATAGAAATTGTTACCCCTGTACAGACCCCCAAGCACTCCAAGCACTGAACTTTCTCCCCATTAGCAATAGAGATTCTGATATTGTGCAAGGAAAAAACATAAAGTAGTAATCGACTAGCAGCTGTAGAACTTATAAAATTGTGGATACTTCCAGAATCAATAAGACTAAGCATGTGATGTCTGTTAATGAGTGCAGGCAATTGCATAGTTTGTGCATGCCTTTGACCTGTAATTGCATGTAAAGAAATTTTCGGGCAGTCATCCGGCACGTCCGGAATTACGTCATCAACTGAATCATCCAATTCCAACCAGAAAAGCCGTTTACACTGGTGAGTGAACCAGTGGCTGAATGTTGTTCGTCACAATTATAGCATAATCCCTTAGCTCTTCTCTCCGTCATTTCTACACGAGTTAATCGCTTGACAAAAGGGGTTTGGTTGCTAGTTTAGATATTCGTCGAGGTAGATGAACCGACTAGACCAGTATTAGACTTACCTGAGAGTTTACTGTGCTGCCATGACTCGTCCGAGACGACTGCCATGCCGCTTTGCGAGTGTTACTGACTCTTTGCAGTTGCTGTTTTTACTCTAAAGCCCTGGCTATACTTATAGCCGTCGATAAGTCAGGTGGTTTAAGCAACTGTACGTCCAATTTGATTGAATCGTCCAACCCTGCCATAAATATGCCCACGTGCAAGTGCTCGGGAATAAGCTCATAACCCCTAGCCAACTTTTCTTGAAACTGACGTTGATAAATTTCAACTGTACTAGTTTGTCGAACCGTGACCAGTTCACCCACTGGGTTGCTGCTTTCAGGAGGTCCAAATTGCATTAAACATCGTTTTTGAAAATCTTCCAAACTCATTGGGCCCTTCACTCGTTTAAGCTGATAATACCATAATTGTGCTTCTCCTAACAAGTGAAACCCAACGACTCCAACCTTTTCTGCATCTGCTATATGTTGATTTTGAAAAAATTGTTCATAACGCTGTGCCCAAATTAATGGGTCGTTAGTACCATCATAAGTAGGAAAATCCATCCTTGCATACCTTGGTATTGTCGAATTGGAATTTCCACTACTTTGATGATTCTGATCAGTCGGATGAATATGCAGCATATTGCCTCTAGGAGCCGGATTAGTTGATCTACTTGTTCTCAAAGCACTACTGGACTCTTAGTTTTGTTGAGCCAATTCCCAAGCTAGAAAGTTGTTCTTGAATAGCTTGGACAATCCTTTCACCGAGATGTTGTTCCATCGCTGCAAGTTTAGAGTCCATTAATGTTTCATTATCACACGTTCTCTCTGAAACCTGGAATTGATCTCATCGTCCATTGTGTTAGGCTCTGGTACCAAATTGTTAGGATTCTTAGAGGGAAATCGAATTCAACCGCCTTTGATTTTCCCTTGCTTTTGTTCGAATTTCTAGATTTGTATATGTACTCAGCTCATCAAAGTGAAGCTGAAACCTTAGAGTTCATTAAAAGAGAGAACTCCTATTTCTTGTTTTCTGATTAAAATCTGCGTACTTCTTATTCCTCAAATCCTCCTTTAAATAGGAGTCTTCTTACAGTAATAGGAAGTCAAGTAATAGGAAGTCTTATGAAACTAGGAAACATAAATCCTATTCTAAACTAATAAGAAAACTACTAACAATATGATTAAATTCTTCCTATTCTAGAATAATAAGAAAACTACTAGTTTATAATTAAATCAAGTTATTTGGCTCTGCGCATATATGTCTTGCCCACAAATGTGTCCACAACATCTACATTTTGGGCCTAAAACTAAAAGTTTTTCTTGAGTTGCCTTGAGCAGCATACGGTACGTTGATTTGTTAATTAAATCATGAGTTAGCTCAAGGCACAGGAAGCCAGGGGTGGAGCTATCCGAACCCCCTTCGACATAAAATTATACTATTTATACATGGTTAAAATAATATTTTATGTATATATAGTAGATGTCGAACCCTCTTCGGCTACTCTGTGCGTCTATTTCTACGAATTTTGAACCCCCTTATTGAAAATCCTGGCTCCGCTACTGCAGGAAGCCAATGTCTAATTTATCACCATAAAAATTCAGAACTCCTGTTCATTAAGGTTCTGGCACAAATGATTTCTTGGTCTTTTTTGGGGGGATGACTTCTCAAAGAAGTTTGAATGAATGTATTTTCTGTTATACTGATTTTGAGTATGTTCAAAAGATGATCCCAAGGACATCCATTTTGCTGAATAATCTTTTTGTATTTAATGTATCAATGGTAGGCATTGGATCTCGGAAGAGGTGCTAATCCAAAGAGTTACATGGTTGAAGAGATCTGGCAGGAGCTTGCAAAAGCAAAATACTTGGAGTGGGACCATGCATCTTCGAGACGCACTTTGGAACTTAAGAAATTGAAGTATTGCCTCTGCTTTAAAACTTATAAAATTTGCATTATTTTTCCTGTTGTCACAGCATTGTTTCTCTTGTAAATGTACATCAGAGAAGCCTGTGAGTCAGCTCTCAAGGACAAACATGAGCTTGACTGCTCTCAGATGGAAGGGTTCATAGGCAATAGATCAACATCCCTGTTGAAGCAACTGGATGCCGTAGGCCGGGTTTTCAGGAACGCTGCAGAAGGCGATACTCCCACCGAGGTCAGTCTTTTGGCTTTATTTCCTTACTGATTTCTTTGAATAGTGCATGTTTGTTATTGTCCTCTTAGCAGGTACCAGATTACCTATGCTGTAAGATCACGCTTGACATTTTACGTGACCCTGTCATTACGCCCAGTGGGGTAACATATGAAAGGGCACTGATCCTTGATCATCTGCAGAAGGTATAATTGGTTCATCCATTGTTTTAGCTGTAATGGAGCTCACATTGCATTGTATGTTCTATTAATTTCTCTGTGGCAAATAAGGTTGGAAAATTTGACCCGGTTACTCGACAACCCCTCGAGAAATCTCAGCTGGTGCCAAATTTGTCCATAAAAGAAGCTGTACATGCATTTTTTGATAAGCATGGGTGGGCATACAGTATGGGTTGAACCTCTTTCTTGGTTTGGTTGGTGCATGTGATTGCTAATGCTACTTATACCAAGAGATGGAGGTGTGGTTGAAGCTACTAGTTCTCTCATATTAGACGTTACATCCGGCCTTATGCAGCATTCACCCTGGTTTACCGGGTAATATTTGTTCCTACAGTTGTATAAGATGGTCTGTTGTTGTTCATTATATGTACAGTGTCCGTAGCCATTTTTTGGTATGGCGCTATAGCAAACTTGTTGATTACATGAAAAGGAAAATTAAAAGCAGCATGAACTGAATTTGTTCGACTTCGCTTGAATGGTGCAAAATCATGACATGAATTATGGTTTCAACTTGCGTTTATGTCCTGTTTCTGATTTCGGGCTAGTTGTTTTTCTCCCTATTCTCATTGGATTTAGATGCCGATGACACTTCACAGGAGAATGTAGTAGAGATTATATATAGGAACTTATATTGATTGTTCGAGTTACACCAGAATGATAGGCCATTTGGTGCTTCATTTTTTGGGTTAATGCCGGATGTTTTGTGCATCAGGCTGTCAGTTCAGTTCTGAGTTTCGGAGATAATGTTCATGTCATTTTACCCAAGGGACAGGGAGACATAATTATGCTTTATTGTTAGCTGCATTTTTGTCGCCAAGCTCGAAAGAAGGTGCCCTATGATTATTATTATTATCATATCAAACAGGTAATATGTTCCCTATCTGAAAAGCAGCAGTCACCAAGAGATATGTAAGTCCTACTCTATCACTTGTAAAGTCAATTTATGTGAGACCCATTGTTGACTTACTTTACTCACTCATTGCCATTTGAATGAAAAATATTACTGTAATATTTCCAATAGTAAACAACTTAGATTGTTTAAACCAGAAAATATAAATAAATATGAAACTTTGAGTATTTTATGCATGGAGTAAAGCTAACAAAGGAAGCGACAATAAGTCGGTGTTTTTTTTCTGGAAAAGTCACAATCGTATGACATATTAAGATGTCCACTAGGTTAACTATTATGTGTCGGCAAATTAAAAAATAAATAAATTGGAAAATACTTAACTATAGGTTAACTACATATTAATGAATTCTAAAGTAGTTATAAATAATATAATTGGAGGAAGGGACAGCCAAGAAGTTGCTTTCATTTCCACAGTAATCACGCGTCTAATTACAGTGCAAAAAGATTTAGCACTAATATCTTCCCTCCTTACAAGAGCTATTTTACATTAATTTCTTCAAGTGCTAAACACTTGCTTAGCATAGGAATTTATGTAGTAACAAACACATAACAATTCCAAAATTTTAAGTATGATATGCCTTCAAAGTCCCCAATGGGATAAATAGTGGCAGTGCAACTAGAAAGAAAATTGTGGAAAAAGTGGTCCAAAAAGGCAATTTAAGAATGAAGTTCATAGTTTGTCATGTTTCTTGATTTGTCTGCCCAAAAGGCTTTTTTGGCTTCTGCCGACACTTCTCTGAGCCCACTTCCATCCAAGTTCTAACAATTCCACTTTTGTTAAGACTTCGGTTCGATTCGATTTTAAAGTTTATCGATTTGATTTATTGTTATTAGTTTATAAAGATGTTAAATCATTATAGAATCATTAAGATATTGATTTATTGGTTATCAATCATTATCAATTTAACATCAAAAAAATTATTGAAATAAATTAGAAAGAACTATGCACGTGAGTTCATTAGTTGCATTTTGCTAAAAAAAATACTTTTTCATTGTAGAATAATCGAGAGTTTCGGACAATCAATAATAAAAGTAAAAAAGTAAACTCTAAATCAAGGACTTTATATACAAAATGGTATAAATATAATTATTTAATTTACTATCGAGTTATCGGTTAGCTCATTAAGAAAAAATCTCAATCCATTAAGAATCAGTAATCCAATAAATTTTTTTTTTATCAAAATCGCTAAATTAATAACCCATTAACTTTTTTTCGATTCAAATGATCGACTTCTAACTTGATTTTTAACGTCCCTAGTTACAACACTAGAAGGAGAAAAATAAACAAATACACATGCATGCACAAAAACAAAAAGATTTATGAGTAACTTAAAGACAACAATAAACTAATCATCTGAATACCAAAAAAGAATAAAAACATATCACAAGAGTAAATTACCTTGTATCTTGAACAATGAAATAAGTAGATTAAAGATAAATTTTCAAAACTAAGGTAACAAATATTCAATAAACTCTAAAATATTATTATTAATATCAATCTAATTAGGGTTGTTATCAATCTCTCTCTCTCTCTCTCTCTCTCTCTCTCTCTCTCTCTCTCTCTCTATATATATATATATATATATATATATATATATATATATATATATATATATATATATATATATATATATATATATATATATATATATATATATATATATATATATATATATATATAGTTTTCATTCATTCAATTAATGATTTCATAACTATTTAACAATTGAATGTAGACAATCCATCCAATAATTAAGAATCAGTCAGTAGCATTTCACATTATACACATTGCTCACTTATACTAAACTCATTCGTCATAAATAACACCTAAGTATTTCAGTTAGAATAATAATTTTTTTGCAACATTCTCTACTTTTAAGTGTCAGACAGCACTAGGAAACTTGGAACAAAAAAAGAAAAGGTTGTGTGATTTTTGGACAAAATGAAGTGGTCAACAATCACATACTAATAAAATAGAATTAGTCTTAACTACACTTGTTATTGCTTAAATCATCCCTAAATCCGCGGTTAAGTGCAATAATGGCGTCCACCTGCAAATTAAACATGATACATGCATTATAATTAATCAACCACCTAAATCATTACCAATGAATTCATCAACTTGACCTTTGTTCTCCATATCGAAATTAATCAACATTTTTTAAATGTCAAATTAACTGGAGTTGGTTTGTGAATTTTCTATTTTGGTCAAACTTCTAAAAACAGCTAATTTGACAAGTGTTTTTTTAAAATATATATATATTTGATAAATACACCACCGATCTTCTTCCACATGACATATTGATAGCTTTAAAACGCTCATTTTACTTGTTTAACTAAACTTTAGATACACTCCTAATCTTTCACATGACATAATAATTGATTTCAAACTCTCGTAAAAGTATGAAGTTCTTAATAAAAAGTCGAAAGAAGTGTTGAAAACACCCCTAAGCTTGGTGAGGAGTTAGGAGTGTATTTTCACTTATGCTGCCAAATCGGATGCGTCTTTAAGTTCATTTAGTCAAGCTAATGGGTGTTCATTTAGTCTGTTAATTATTTTATAAAAATTATATCATATTAATTTTTTGTTATTTTCTTTTACAAAATTAAGCTTTTCAAAATTATGCCAATGATCCCAGTTTCTCTTTGGTATCAATTATCATACCATTCGATCAAATTATGGTGTTTTTTTTCACGTAAGAGTCCTGCATAGAAAAAAATATCTAGATATTTTTATTATTTGAAAGATAATAACTAATTAATAATATAAAAGGTGATTAGAATAAAGATTCATCCTACTATATTTCATAGTACTGTGTTGATGTATATACACAAATTATAATAAAATAGAGTTGAAATAAAATAAATAAATAAATAAAATAAAATAATATTCATATTGATGAGATGTAAATATTTCACTCTCTTTAAGGAGATTCAACTACTCTGCGGTATAATTAACATTAATCTAGCAATATAACTCTTATGTATAAGCAAATAATGTGATAATTATAAAGTAAAAATAATGCATTTGTTACTTAGCATGGTCTTCAATTTATTACAATGAAATTTTTTATTTTTCTACTTAACCATCTCAAGTTTAATTAGAATGGAAACAAAAGTAGAACTATCAAAATAATTTACTTCCTCCGTCTCAATTTATGTGATATTTTTCAAATTTTAAGACAAGTTTATCCTTGATCATAAATTTTTCATATATCTTTTAATTATTTTGAATTGTAAATTATTGTGACTTATAGTATTTTTTAATGTAGTTTACAAATATATGAATTTCATTTTTAAAAAAAATTGATCAAATTTAAATTGTTTAACACTCGGTACCACATAAATTAGAATAAAGGGAATATATTTTTTTCCCAGTGTAAAATTTTACTTATTATAATATCATTGGAGCAAGAAGTGACGACTAACAATTTATAAGACTTTAAATTTGTTTCTTTCATAATTAAAAATTAGTGCACATTTTATAGTGACTCTTCTATAGTTTAATAATTGCTTCATAGTTAATTTTATAATTGTAAGTTGATACAGATATACAATGCTATTGCCCCAACCACCCAAAATAAAAAGCATGGGATGATACAATATTTTGAGAGCTCGGGTTTGTTCATAATAAAATTTGATTTCACAAATTATTTTTTAATTATTCTATGTATTGTGAAGGAATATTTTGACACAACTATTGATTGATATTACAAATATTACATATAATATAATTTGATATACACGTAACAATTTTTTTTATATATATAATTCAGAATACCAGGACATATTGCTACAGGAGACATACGGCGATCGAACAGTTTAGAGAAGGAGTAGTTGATTTATACGAAATAGATTGACCAAAAAATCAAATATAATATATTTTTGATTGAACTAAATCAGACACATATACTGTTAAGCAATTCTTTTTACTGCAAAGAGCACCACATGGATTGCACGTGCAAGGCTGGGATCCCTAGGCTGCTACTTCAAGAATTAAAACCATCAACAATACTTATGCAATAAAATCAGTTGGTTATTTCAACTCTCATTTTGTTTTTGTTAGTGATGGTTCAATTTCATACATTGTAATTCATTCCTCCACTCGGTAACTCCACTTTTTGAAAAATAAAAATAAAATTATGATAAAGTGATAAATACGCATTCATCTTTAACTAAAAGTTTTAAATTTGAATCACTTGAATTTAAAGTTGCATTTGTTAGAAAGTATTTTAACCTCTAATGTGAAATTTTCTTGTGTCGGCTTTCATTTAAGTATCGAACATTGAGTGGGAAAAGAAAAAGCTAGTAACGAAAGTGAAGGACTTAATTATAAGTCGTTTAATTTTAATTTGTTTCGTATTGAAAATGGGTATGGATTATGGAGAATAAAAAAGGCAGCATATTTATTTAATTTTCTTCTAGTGATAAAGCTGTTGTTGACCGTACCAACCTTGTATTCCATATTCTTTTATTTATTGATACACAATGTAAAGGTATCACATGATTACCCACTTGCTTCTTTATTCATAAAAGTTAACAATAACGTGAATTGAGGAACAAAACTTAATTACTTAAGATGCTTGGCCACCAATTGCTTTTTGACAAAACTATTAAGTTAATTGACGATAATTTTATTCAATTTAAGAATATTTTTGCTCATTTTGCATGCATATACTTAGAATAGGCAATAGGACAAGTTGGATAATGCATTAAGGGTATATTCATACTCTTTAATAACAAAAGAAATATAGAAACGTCAGATGTCCATCCCTAGACTAGACTCTCTCTAAATATTTTACTTTTATTAACATAGTTTGAAGGGAACAAGTTATTGCAATACTCACAGATTATGAGAAGTTTAGCCTCAGCCGCCTGCTTCTTTTTTTGTCATATATATAATATATATACACTTTGCTTGGCTTTGTCTTGTTATTGATAAAGAAATCAGAGTGAAAAGGAATAAAAATAAATAGCCTCAATATAAAAGGCATGAGAGAAAAAGAGGTTCACTGTTGGAGTGAAGACTTTGTAAGCACAACAAAAGGTGCACATTGGATTGGACCATATCCTTTCCTTTCGCTATTCCATTATTTTTTCCAACTACCCATCATTCATTCATTTCTCCACTAGGAAAATAATGAGTTTTACGTCTCATCTTGCCTTTGTTAGAATTGGAATTGATAACCCTAGCTTTTGAGATTTGAAATCAAAGTTTTGCTGAATATCATAAACTTCAAATTTAAGTGTAGCAGAGAAACTAAGAATAACAGTAGCATCACCAAAGAGGTAATACATAGGAAGGAATCGACCTTTTTGTTTTTGGCCATCTCCCACTCCCAGTCATGTGGCCAGTGGACCTTTACTTACCATTGCTAAAGAGAAAAGAAAGGGGAACATTATCTGCCCCTCCACACTACAAATATCACATCCTTCCTTACAGACAAATCACAGCAACCCCACCTTCTACCTCACCTCACATGTTTAAACTAATACACAAAACCCATGTGCAACAATTATTTCATTACTCCACAAATTCTATCAATCACCCTACACCTGTGTGGACTCTTCAAATTATCAAAAATACACACGCACCCCGTTCGAAGAGTCCGAGCTAACATAGATTAGGCGAACCGTAACAGCAATCAATCCAACTAAAAGAGTAAAACACCACTTTTACGAAAACTACTTCATAATAAATTATTCACAATCACTATTACGGTTGTAAATCTCAGATAGAATGTACAAAATGTAAGGTTGCAAACGAACCACAACATGCCTCAAATACTTTTTATGAAAGGAAAGAGGGCAAAGATTGAACCAGAATCTACACATTTGGTTCTTCAAACTGCCTGCTGGCTTCTTTTATGCAGTATGAGTAAGATTGATAGCCCTGTTCAGTCTGTCTAGAATACCATTAGCCTTCCTCTTGGCTCTTGCTGTACCATTTTGAGCAAGCTGAGAGATTGTCCCATACGTTTTCTCCTCATCCCTTAATGTCTTCCACTTGGTTCTATCACTGTAACAGATTGTGTAAAGGACTGCAATGCAATTCTCCTTGCTGCGAGCACACGAGGTCTCCCTTATTATATTAAGCAAACATGTAACCGCCCCAAGGTCACCCATCTCCTCAACTGCCTTTTGATTATTTGATAGCATAGCTAGTATAGCTAGCAACTCATCGACGTGCACATTACACATTATCTTTTTCAGGATAGCCCTAACAGCACCATCCCTAACCGCTCTCGCCTTATTGTCTTGAATAATGCAAAGACTAAAAAGAGCTGAAGCAACATCCTTCATTGTTACTGGGTTCCCTTCATCTAGAAGTTCAACCAGTGGTTTCAGGGCACCAGATTTTCCGATAAGCTCTTTATTAGAATCAAGTGCAGATAGGGTGAAAAGGGCAGCTGCTGCATTGCTCCTTGTTTCAATTGTCCCTGATCTTAATGCCTCCACAAGAAGTGGAATAACCTTTGGAGTCTCCGCGACAAGCTTCTTGTTGTTGTCATGGATGGAAAGATTCAAAAGTGTTGTGATTATGTCTTCCTGGAGATTTGGATTAACATTGCTGTTGCTTTGAGATAGGGGACGAACAAGTTGAGGAATTGCATCTGCAGATTCTCCAAATAGTGACCGAAATGAAGGCATCTTCTTCGTTAACAAACGTAATTCTCTTGCAGCAACTTTTTGATCAGATAAGGTTGAAGACATCTTCTCAAGCAACGACAAGAACAAATCACGGTCAGCTTCAGTCAACCCTTCATCATTCAAATACTGAACAGAGTCTGGCATTTGAATGCCATTATTTTTACACCATTGCGATATCATATTCCGAATCAAGTGATTAGGTGTAAGAATTGTATGTGAAAGTACTTGTTGTGTTTGAGGGCACGTCCTATTCCCAGCTTTTAACCATTTCTGAATGAATGGTCTGTCAAAAGTCTGCAAATATTCCAACAATATATCAGCAAATATACCAACCAAAACAAACTGTATGAAGAAACTAAACTAAAACACAGATATACCAGTAGATGAAAAATTACAAAAACAGTAAACAGGATTTATATGTGCTCTATAAGAACTCAAGTCTAATGACACTGAATTAAGGGAGCATTGCAACAATAAATCAAAAAGAAAGATTAATACACAAACTCACAACAACACTAATTAAGCAGATATCATCATGTAACCCCCCCAAATTCATTAGCAAAATTGAAAAGAATCACCCCCTTCCAAGTTCAATCTACCAAACCCCCATAATTCCAGAAACCTTCAAAAATCAATCAATCAAAAACACACAGAACAAAAAAAATGATGAGAACTGTGGTGATGAATGTACTAACCTGACCGGAAGCAAGCATAACAGGATCTGTCATAAGTTGTTTGGAAAGTGGACATCGAAATTCGTCAGGAAAAGGAAGATCGAGAGAGGATGGAGATCGTTTAATCTTTAATTCCTTCAAAGCAACAAGGATTTGCTGGGTTTTATCAATAGCATCAACATTAATCTCGTCTTCAGACAAAATCGCCTTAACTAATCTCTGCAACTCCCTTTTCAACTCTATCTCTTTAACCGTAAGTGGATCTCCTTCAACAACACCCGTTTTCGCCATTGAAATCAATGAAACAGATCGATCCGTTACAAACAAAACAACATTTCACATATGTAACACTAGTTTCTCTGTTCCATTTTCATCGACACAATACACAATACACAACACACCACTGTTAGTTTTTCTCTTTCTCTACATACAGAAGAGATACAGAGAGGGAGAGAGAGAGAGGGAGAGATATTTGGGGATTTTGGAGGGGGTTATGTCATCTAATAAGTGTGTGTGTGTATGTATGTAAGTGGGGTCCATATCAGGGGAATCCGTGGCCGGACAGCTGGCAGCTACGCGGAAGAGTCTTATGATGGACTCGTCAGCATCCACTCTTTCTTCTTTTCTACCTCTTTCTTTTCCCTATTTTGTTTTAGTTTTAGTATTTTTTTTCAACATAAACATCATCAATTTTCTAATTTTATTTAATTAATAAATTTTACCACATTATATTTTCATGCATCTTTAAATATATTTTTTGGAATCTTTAAAATTTCAAATATTTTTGAAATATTTGACTTATTTTTTTTCTTCTTTATTTAAAATATATATCTTTTCTAATTTGATATTTTAATATTTTATGTATATATTTTAACTTATACCATTAAAAATATTTCAATATGTTTTTATAATTATAAAATTTAAATATTTATTTGATCTCTTAAATTTTATATCAAATTAAATTAATGCGAAAAGCATAAAATTTGAAATATGTATTAAAGTAATTTTACTTATATAACTAAAAGATAAAAGCGTACTATGTACCAATTCACTTAAAGAGGATCAGAAAAACTGATTCTCACACTAAATTTTATCGTACTATTTTAAAAAAAGTTGTGTAAGCACTAAATTTTTCTAAAGATACAATTTTGTGAAGACCATGTGTTAAGGATTTTAATTTTTTAAATTATTTTGAAAAAGATACAATCTTTTGAAAATTTTAAATTTTTTAATTTATCTACTTCATAATTAAATAGGTAAAAGAATAAATTTATTATGTTAATTATTATTTTTCTAATACATATGTCAATTAAGTATGGACAGATAATTAGAGACAGAGAGTGTAATAGTACAACAATTAAATTGATTTTTTTTTTTAAAAAAATAGTATGGAGAAACACTTATTTCTCGAAAGCACGCGTCTTATCTCATAGGATTTCTCTGTCAAATTATCACTAAATTTGAGTTTCTATTTAAAGTTATGACTTCATAATTTAGAAATTAACCAGTATAGTAGTATACCATGTTTCTCCTTTTATAATTCTTTCTAATTGTACGTCATTTCTTTTATGACTTCACCCGGTCAAGAAATGTTTTTACATTTTAAACAACTCCTATACAAAGCATTAGAAATGTAAAAGTTATAACTAAATTCAAATAATTGAACTTGACAAATGACAATACGATTTGTTATGAATATATTCTGGAATGGAATGAATTCTTTTATAGTTGCTTGTTGGTTCTCTCTTATATTCAAGAAACTTTGTGATAAGACATTGCTCTTATTCTCTTTCTTTGCACTCCTTCCGTCCACTTTTATGTGTCAACTGTCAATGTCATGTTACATTTTTAAAAAATCAATCTGACTAATTTTCAAAGTTATTAGGTTACATTAATTTGATATTTCAAATAAAAAATTTAGATATTAAAAAATTATATGAAAAGTAATATAAATTGCAATATTTTGCATATCAATATAATATGACGAAAAAATATATCATAAAATGTTAGTCAAAGTATTTATAATTTGACTCTAAAAAAAAGAAACTATAACAATTAAAAGTAGACGGATGTAATAATTGAATTCTTTCTTGTTTTTTTGTTTTATTGTAGAAGTGGTAATCCTAATTCCACAAGAATTTTTTTGATGCACTTGAAATCTTCTTTGCCTCGATCAGCATTCTTCTTTCACTCTACTATGAAGGACTTGTTCTTTCACTTCTCACAAGTGTTTTCTTGATAACATAGTATCTTAAGGTACTCTTTCTTAAGTAATTCTGTCATAACCACTACAAATTCTTATTTGAGACATGTTTGATATCCAGTAGAGCATATGTTTGTCATGTTTTGCTAATAATTTGATATTCATCAACACTATACTATTGGCCTAGCATATTGCTCTCTACCACATGATTTTTCCTATCTTGTAACTCCCTAGTTCATGACACTTAGCTCAACAATTTTTCTCTTTTTAATGATAACAAATTCATAACTTAAAACTCAATATTGTTATGAAATATGAGCAATATAAACAAGATAAAGATAAGAGATATGAAGACTAGAACGTGGAGATTATCTTATTTAAACGTCTTCAAGTATTGTAGTTGTCTTTTTATCATATGAGAATGATCCATTTTATAGTTTACATAGTTTCTTTCCAATTACATGAATTGAAGACTTTTTTTAAGGGAAAATTATGTGGTTAAGCAAATTTATACTACTTAATTACTCATCATAGCTATAGTTAGCTATAACTACCACTCGCGACCAACATTATACATTAATTATGTGGGCTGACTTCGAGTTTGTATAATTCACCACGTTTGTATATGTATAATTCGCCAGAATATACAAATACATATGTATTATATACCATTATCTAACCGATATACATATACAATTCACCTCTCTCCCACTCTTTGCCCTCTCTCGCTCACCTCTCTCCTCCCTCTTCCAATCTTGATCGCCTCTCTACTCTCTCTCCCAATCTCTCTTGTCATATCTACAAGTGCATATGTATAATATACAGTTATCTAACCTATATACATATACAATTCACCTCTCTCCCACTCTCATTCCTCTCTCGCTCACCTCTCTCCCAATATTGCTCGTATCTCTCCTCCCTCTCCCAGTCTCGCTCGCCTCTCTGAATCTCTCTTTCCATGTATATAAATACATATGTATAATATACAATTATCTAACCAATATACATATACAATTCACCTCTCTCCCATTTTTTGCATTCTCTCGTTCTCCTCTCTCCTCTTTATAACATGTAGCTACGAAATGCAATTATCAAACTATAGCTATGGAGAGTAATTAGACTATTTTTGAGTGACTATATGTGAAAGTTCTTCTTTATTTAATTGGTATATGAAGTACCAAGAGCGGGTACACGTATAAGATAACATTCATGGTATGAACATTCATCAAATGTATTGTGTGATTGCAAAAAAGATGTGACCATTCCATTGACGCAGCTATAAAAACTATATAATTTCAAGCGGTCCACATGACAGGCCAACAAGTCCATATTCACTTTTTTATGTTCCAAAATTTTAGGGGATATAATCACAATCTTAGTTGGTGTAAAGGTTATTTTTATCTTGAGAGCAAGCAATACAAGAACATTCTTGAAGAATTTTTATTTCTTCAATACAAAGTTACGTGAATTCTCAATTATTTTTGCATCACATTTGAATCGAAATGGTCAACCGATCATGTGAATTGATCTTTATTCGAGTAAATTTCTAGTTTACTTTGCATGTGATTCCATTATCAACAAATAAGAGGAAAAGGTGAGAAATCTTTTACATAAATATTTATAACATGCTTTGATTGAACTAATATGAAGATATTAAAGTTTTTCATAATTTATAGTCTCAATATAATAATTTTTCTTTTCAACTCCTTTGAAACTTAAAAAGTTTCTTTTTGAGACTTACCACAACTCCAATATTATTCCTTCGATAGTAACACAATAAATCTTAAGAGCTTACAATTAACTTTGTGTACAATAACATATTCCGTAAAACCATTTGTATTGTGAAAATCTCCTTCAAAGAAAATATAATATTATTATTGTCATGGCAAAAATCATTACGGACAAAACATGATTCTTGTTTTACTTTTTATTTTACTATAGTTACATAACTAATGACACATGTTAGTAATATGATGTTTGAGGAAAATAATATGTGATAGAATGGTTATGCTATGATTTGAGGTGAGTGAAGTTGGCAGCAAAATATGATAGGGTGGTTCAGGGCTCAAATTCTATATTCAAGATGTATGTTTCTTTAGTTATTTTACATGATATTATGTGGTGGGGTCGGATCGATCGATGATACTTACTAGTACATGTTGTTTATATTGATACTATTCTTGATATGTCTAATTGCGGGATTCAGTAATGTCTAATAGGTGAAGACGACAGTGATCTTCGACATCTTCTACTCCTCTTTCCTTATGGTGAGGGTTGTATCGTACTTTATTTTATACATTGTATTTTGTTAGTAGTAGTTTCTTGGAAAGGGATTCAGTTAATTGTAAAAAAAGGATGATCCTTAATTTTGTGTTTCATGACTATTTTTATTATTAAAGAACTTTCTTGTGTTTATTTTGTTTCCGCATTTTTCATTTTAAAGTTGAGTGGTAAGTGTTCTCCTATATAGGTGTTAGATTAGATGTCCGCACGATCAATGGGTTTATATCGTGATACAAAGGGGAAGATTTAGTTTGGTTCAAGTGACTTAACAACCTCCCTAACACAATCAGTTTGAGAACACCGCTCACATTATTGATGTTTCTCCCATTTATAACTTCAATCATTCATTCAAATACTCAATTTTCTACACATTAAGCATGTGCACAAGATGAGCTAGCATTAGTTCATTTTTTTTCTTCCTTTTCTTATTTAATTCATAGAATTAGGAAGCATTTTTTTAAACATATAGTCCTAAAGACATTTAAGTACATTCCTCTATCATTCATTGAAACACGTACCCTAAATTTAGGTTTTTGTTAATGTTGATTTTCGTGAGGTAGTGGAGTTAATTTCCATTCACAGAGTCCTGAACAAATTCTAAGGCCCCATCAGGGCATTTTCTGTAACACCTCAAAAATTAAAAAGAAAATATTGCATTTTAGCACTGATTTCAGGTTCTACGAGCCAATCAATGGACCACAGGAAATTCTACAACCACGAGAAGGAAATTGTGATTTTGAGACCTCAGGTTGTATTGATGATTTGCATAACTCATAGAAGTTTGTACGAATTGTAGAAAGTATGTGTAAAATGATTTAGACTTGGTGAAATACTTTAGATAGGGTTCCTATGAGAGGGTCTATGGCCCGTAGAAAATATTAGGACCGTAGAAAGGTCTTATAGAAATTGTTCAAAATTTTGAATTTCAGTATTTGGTTCTACGGATAATCAGGACGGACGGTAGAAATTTCTATGATCCATAGGTTCAATCCATAGGGTATTCATACAGTTGTCACACCCCTTTTTTCGCGCGGAGTGGAAGGATTTTTTCAATTTAAGTGACATTATTGATTAGAGATTATTTTTACTTTCAGAGTCGCCACTTGGAATTGAGTTATGGTGTTCCAAGTCACCTTTTCTTTTTAATCCCTAACCAAAAGGAAATGACTCTTTATTTTTGTCTGCGAACCAGAAATCTGTTGATCGAGAGGAAGGTATTAGGTATCCTTCGAGTCCCGTGGTTCTAGCACGGTCGCTTTTATTGACTTATACTTATTTAAAATATTTTTGGATATATTATTTTTAGGTCATGACTTGTTTGCATTTTTATTGTTGAACTTTTATTTGGTCTCAAATTAGATGCATAACTGCATTCTCGACTTTGACATTTGGAGAAATAACTGTCTTCATCTCTCAAGTTCATCACACCTAATAATTTTTATTTACACTTCTTGATTTAAATTAATGAGAGTTAGTTATTAAATTATTTTGGTCAAGGTGCGTAACCGCATCCTTGAGTTACTTTTAGTGTCACGAAAAAGATGTGTAACCACATTCTTAATTGAAACAAATATTTATTAATATGCCTAAAACTCATCTAGTCATTAAAACAAATATTTTTCCTTCATACATAAAACTAAATAATTTAAAATAAATCTAAATGTTGAGGATACAATATTTAATTCTGGCATTATTTCTATATCATTTATTTTATGTGTTAATATTTTATATTTTTATTACTCTTAAAGTTAATGTTAAAATGAAGCGTACACTTTTTACTACAACAAAACAATAACAAATTGTTAAAATAAATCTTATTTTTGGTGTGATAACATAAAATAAAAATAATTTGTTTTCTTTATTTATTTATTAGTCTAGCTATACCTACTTTATCATTATTATTTAAATCAAGACAAGAAAAAATGTCATGACCCATTCATTTTAAGAGATCACAACTAACATTTTTTCAAAACTCAATGTACTAACTCTAAATCCTTAATTAAGTTTTGATATTTAATGAGATTCTATGGAACATTAACCAGAAACTATTCAAAGCATCAAAATTATACAACAATAAATAACAGCAAATATATTTAATTTTATATTTTATTTCAATTGAATTATGAATGAAACAAAACTATATATATAAAAAAAATCCATAAAATTACATCACATTCCATAGATAAATTAAAAGAAATAAGTTAAAGTTGAATACCGCAAAGATCTTGACTGAACCTCGTTTAGAATACCACAAATTTTGTTGGGTTCTTGAAAGGAAATGAAAATATTTTTTTAATTGTTTGCTGACTTTTCTTTTTGCTGATTTTTCTTTTTTTTGTTTTCTGATTCTTCTCCTCTCTTTCTTTTTTTTTCCGTGTGTTTTTGCTGAAAATTTACCCTCTTTCCTCTTTTTTTTGTTTGTGTATATATATATAGTGTGTAGGAGTGTATGTGGGTGTGAGTGGAGAGGATCATGTGAGGGTGTGGGAAGTGATAGTGGGATTGTGGGTAGATGTGATGATAATGGATAATATTCTTATAACTTAAATTATAAATAATAAATATTAATTATCTAGAACCAATTTAAAAACTAAATGGCTAATTAAAAATATAATTAAAAGGTACTAGTTTATTTATTACTTTAAATTATAATAAGATATATTTTTGTAACTTTTCATTTATTTTTTTAACAATTTAAATAAAACTTACCTTAAAAAATAATTCTATTTTTGTTGTTTCCGAATCTATAAAAATAACTGATAAAATTAAGACAAAATTAACATATCTAACTTAAAGATAAACGAAATATTTAAGGAATAAAAAAAAGTATAAAACCTTATGTTCGATCAAAAATTACGTGTCAACAGTTTGCCCCTCCTTAACTGAAAACACGAAGTGTATTCAGACAAAGAAGTAGACAAAGAGACAAGTTTTGATCGAACTCTTATTTGAAAGAAAATATGTGACCGAGCCCTTGTTTGGGACAACCTACATATCCCGGGTTGTAAGGGAATCATGTCACGTGTAGTTCAAGGAGATGAGGTGATAAATTGAAAGTTAAGTTAGGTTCGATCAAGGCTCCAGATCGTGGCTCTTATCCAATTTACATAAAAATGAAAACTAATAGTCAAAAGGAAAATAAAAGTACAAACTCCTATCTATACAACTTCTCTTGAGTCTTCACTTGAATCTTGACTTTAAGATATCACCTTGATTTTGGGTAAGTATTTAACCTTGAATTGGATTGGAGGCTGAACTTGCCACTTAGACGGAGCTTTTGACATTCTTCAAAAATGACAATTTGAAGATGCTCTTGAATGGCTGCATGTTTTCTTGATCGGAAGCTGACTAGTAAAAGATGTGAGGAAGTCAGGCTGCTACATGCATTGAAGAAGCTGATTCTGACCATCATGGGATTGATCATTCTGAAAAAGAGTTAAAACTTTGTTCTTGAATTTCAAATCCATGTTCCGGTTGAGTAAACCTGAAACCCTCACAAACAAAAGAAATAAATAAAAATTTTGCCCCAGTTTTCACTGAAAAAAATTTGTGGGTTATTAGCAAATGTAAATAAAATATATAAACTCAGACTAGGAAGTGTTTATCTTAGAAAAAATAAAAATAACGTCTAAGACTATGAAGAATTATCCTAGGAGAAAGTGATAAAATCTCATTACGTAGGAGGATCTTGCTAATCCCATTGTCCAGGAGGGTCCTGCTAATACTACATCCCATTATTTAGGAGGGTTTTCTACGCTAATTCCCATTGTTTAGGAGGTCCTGCTAATCTAATTCTCATTATTTAGGAGGATCCTGCTACGCTAATTCTCATTGTTTAGGAGGGTCCTGCTAATCTAATTCCCATTGTTTAGGAGGGTCCTGCTACGCTAATTCTCATTGTTTAGAAGGGTCCTGCTACGCTAATTCGCATTGTTTATGAGGGTCCTGCTAATCTAATTCCCATTGTTTAGGAGGGTCCTGCTAATCTAATTCTCGTTGTTTAGGAGGGTTCTGCTACGCTAATTCCCATTATTTATGAGGGTCCTGCTACGCTAATTCCCATTGTTTAGGAGGGTCCTGCTAATCTAATTCTCATTCTTTAGGAGGGTCCTGCTAATCTAATTCTCATTCTTTAGGAGGGTCCTGCTAATCTGATTCCCATTGTTTAGGAGGGTCCTGCTACTTTAATTCTCATTGGTTAGGAGGGTCCTGCTACGCTCATTCCCATTGTTTAGGAGGGTCCTACTAATCTAATTCTCATTGTTTAGGCGGGTCCTGCTAATCTAATTCATATTGTTTAAGAGGGTCCTGATACTTTAATTCCCATTGTTTAGGAGGGTCCTGCTAATCTAATTCTCATTGTTTAGGAGGGTCCTGCTACGCTAATTCTCATTGTTTAGGAGGGTCCTGCTAATCTAATTCTCATTGTTTAGGAGGGTCCTGCTAATCTAATTCTCATTGTTTAGGAGGGTCCTGCTACTTTAATTTCCATTGTTTAGGAGGGTCCTGCTAATCAAATATGATTACCATAACATTTCAAATTTTAGTTTTAATTTTGTTATTTATTATTTTATTTTTTTAGAATAGAAAGTTTTTATCCTAAAAGAAAAAAAAAAAAAAATAATGAAAAATAACTGCCTCAAACTAAATAGTGTTTATTCTAGGACAAAGAAAATAAATAAATAAATAAAATAATTATATTAATAACGGTCTCCGACTAGGAATTGTTAATCCTAGAAGAAAATGAGAAATAAATGTCTTAGACTAGGAAATATTTGTCCTAGGAGAAAAAATACATGTAATTTTTAATTATTATTATTATTATTATTATTATTGTTGTTATTATTATTATTATTATTATTATTATTATTATTATTATTATTTTTGCAATAATGTTTATAAAATTTGAGTCTTCAATTTTCATTTGTTATTTTATATTGGCGGTTGATTTGTGGCATTGACTTTGAGGATAACTGTTCCTGTTGTTGCCATGTTTGAAACTAATTTCAGCTTGAGATAGACTGCTTTCATCCGCTAGTCAGCTCACCTTGATAATCTTAAAATACATCTCTAGTTGTTCAGAACTTTCAACTTCAAATTTTTCATATTGTTTCCATATTCCAACAATCATTGAATCTTGTATTCAAATAAATTCTTAAACTTTGTCAATTATTGACAAGTTACTATGCATGTCACTATTTGTTGAATCATGTCACACTTCATGTGTTTACCACACTTTGTTTTGAGCAGTTGAAAAAATGATAGCAATTTTGAGATCATTTTCTACATGTTTTAATGAAAACTAACTTAAGGAAGAAATACAAAACGAATTGAGTTATACAAAATAAGAAAAAAAGAAAGATTTTTTTTTATTCCTTTCGAGGAAAAAAAAATAAATGAAAAAAATAAAAAGAGACTCATTTGAGAGTGATGCTCAATTCTAATGATCATGACATGCATGTGAGATTAAATGGCTTGATCTTTCCAATTAATCTAAACTTTATTTTGGTCAAATTTTCAGCCTTTTGAAGTCATGCTTTTATAATTCAATCTTGTACTAGATTCATGCCTCACATTTGACTTGTGGTGCCTCAAAATATTTTTCACGAATGATCTCACTCATTTTGTATATCCCTCACTCATCATCGTCTTATAGTGCCCTGATGGTTTTCACCAATAAGACTCTCTCATTTTTCACTTTCTCTCAACACAATTGATGCCTTATAGTGCTTTGAAGGATCTTCATCGATAAGATTCCCTCATCATACGAAGGACATGAGTGTTTCTCATATGATAATTAACACTGAAAGCTTACTTGACTTGTCATTGTTAAAAATTGATCAGAAGGTCTTTATTTGATTTGTAACGTGGCTTTTGGATAGGATTACAAAGAAAGGATTGTCATAAAGACTCAAAGATAATGCGGTAACAGGGTTAAGACTTACAACTTTTGGAATCGACTCTATTTTGTATAAAATAATAATAATAATAATAATAATAATAATAATAATAATAATTATTATTATTATTATTATTATTATTATTATTATTATTATTTGCCCAGTTTTTGTGATGAGGACCTTTTAGATTTCTTTTCTTGGTTGGACCGAACCTTATAATAACGTTGCCTACGTATCTTTCAAAGCAAGAATCATCTCAAACGTAGTTCAGGAAATTTTTACTTTTGTTGTTATTGATTTTTTTATTAATTTTTTTTCAACTTTTTTTTTACTTTTTTTTTTTGACTTTGTGACTCTTTCTTCTCTTTTTTTACTGTATTTTGATTCCAAAAGAGGTGTATGAAAAAGAATAAATTTAAGGCTGAAAAAGGGGTAGCAAAGGATTACATGATGTTTGGATATTAGAATGAAATGCTTTCGTCATATCAATTATTAAAAATATCAAATACAACATACTCTTTAAGATGTGAAGTAAAAATCAGACGTTATCTCTTTGCAACGTATGCATTGTTGGATGTGTATATATTTGTCAGCTTAAAATCTCCATCTGAGTAATAACTTCTTGACAACAAATGACATATGTCAATTCTTTACGTATTTTTCTCTATTAAAAGATGTATCAAGGTGTTTAAGTCCTTTATTCATTTCTTTAAATATATATATATATATATATATATATATATATATATATATATATATATATATATATATATATATTTGAACTTATATGGCGTATACATTCCATGAGTAGATATATAAGATCTCACCAAATCATCTTGCATAGCATGTCACAAAAATTGAATTGAAAAGAGATGCATATGTGGAAAGCCAAATAGAACGGATCAAAATGACACAAGAAAAATATTATATTAAGATTAAAGGACTTAGTAATCAGACAACAAACCAAATTTCAGGTTACAAGTCTATAATAACCCAAATTACGACAAGACTCAACAAACAAACATATAGGAGAAATGATAGAAAAGTCTAACTTACTATAATAAAATAAGGAAAGATTGCATAGCAGAAATGATGACAAAATAAATTATCCATACTCTCTTTTTAGAGAAAAGAAGAGTGTATCCCCATCACCAAGTTTGACTTCTTAGCCACTATTTTGCACGCTAGTCTTCATGAAAGCTTCTACAATTTTAATTGCTTTTTCTTGAGAATTGAAATAATTTTTATATTCTTTATCATCACATATCATTTCGCTGAAGTGTACATCATTATACTCCAGTAGAGGATTCTTAGTAACATTTGAGGGGTCATCATTTTGAACCACAATCCTCTTTGCTTGAATCATCTCTTCCACCTTTCTTCTTAAGTTCCGACAATCTTCATTATTGTGCCCTGAAGCATTAGAATGATATGCACACCGTATTGTAGGATTGAAACCTTCTGTATGTGGGTCCACATAATTTTGAGAAATCGGCTCTATCATCTTCAAATATTTCAACTTATTAAATAAAATTGTGTAAGACTCTCCAATTGGTGTATTCTAGGCCTTTGACCTCCTCCAAATCCATGTCTCGGACGGAGATTATAAGGTGTTCGAAAATTCTGAGAAGATGGGCGAACATTTTGATGTGTTGGTGCTCGCCATTAAGAATTATTTGGTGGATATACATGTGGTTGTGCACCATAGACTGCATATTGAGGTGGGATCATAAAGTATTGTGTATCTTGAATGGGGATATAGTGATGGTATTGAGGTGGTGCAGATTGATAAAATGGATCCCTTGGACTTTTTTGTGTGTTTGAAACAACATTCACTGCATCCTTCTTCAGTTTCTTTCCTCCAAGATTTCCTGATCCATTTTTAATCACCTGTGTTGTGGCTTTCAAGGCAGCTTGACTTACAATCTTTTCAGACTTGATGTCATTTTCTATCATTTCACCAAGCTTAATAACTTCGACAAATGTTTTGCCTACAACAGAAAGTAAATAATGAAAGTAGTCTGGTTCTTGTGCTTGGAGGAAAACATCAATCATTTCATACTCTTTCATTGGCGGCTTAACCCTCGCAACTTGCTCCTTCCACCTTATAGCATATTCACAAAAATTTTCGATGATTTTTCTTCTCATGTTGGTCAGTAAAGTACGATCTGGAACTATGTCAATGTTATATTGAAATTGTTGAACAAAACATCGATCCAAATCATCCCATGTATGTCAGTTAGAAGTATTTTGATATATGAACCATTCTGAGGCAATTTCCATCAGATTTTCCCTAAAATAAACTATGAGCAATTCTTTTTTGTTTCCGGCCCTCTCAGTTGATTACAATATCTCTTTAAATGAGCTAGAGGATCTCTATGTCCATCATACTTCTCAAATTTTGGAGTTTTAAAACCAATGAGTAGATGAACGTGGGAAAACATGCATAAATTATTAAATGAGACACTTTTGTGACCTTTCAATACTTGCATATCTCTTACACTCTGTTCCAAAATCTTCATTTTTCTCGTCATTTCTTCATGTTCCTCGTTCATAACAATTTTTTCAACTTCAACAGGGGAACTATACTGATGAGTGTGAGGGTAAGAGTTTGGGATTTTTAATGTCAATTCAGGGTTATAATCTTGATCATAATGAACTTTAGGTGGTGGATCATTGTTGGATTTTGACTCCATTATAGGTGGTGGGACGCTATTAGTCGGCGCAGTCGACACGAAGAGTGGGTTACTCGTCATTGGTATACTCAAAGGGCGCACCGTAGAAGTTCCAGCAACGTTAGATGTGTTAGCATGAGGACCAAATCCAGGTGGATAAATTGGATCATTTGTCGACACTTGAATAGGGGGTGACACATTTGTATTTATATAGTCGGAGATTGAAGATGGTGGAGCTTGTCCACTCATCCAAGCTTCGTACATCTCTGTCATATGTTATCTTAATACTCTTACTTCTTTTGTTGACTCTTTTTCTTGTGAGGTCATCTGGTTTTGAACTTCATTATTGTCCGAATCATTTCTGTCTTTCTGAACCATTTTCTTTTTCCCTTTTGACCTTGTATTGTAGGGATGAGATGCCAGCTTCACCACAAACCTGTTACCTTAATTTAACTCTGTGCATGGATGATTAAGTTTGTTAGGGTTAGACATTTCTTGATTATTATTTACTAATTATTTGTTTTTTTTTTAAAAATAAAATAAAATAAAATAAACAAATTATTTGATAATGCGTTGATCAAAATCCGTTCGGGATAGCGTATGTAACACGATCGCGAACATGGATAAAATCTTTGTATTTTTTTTTTTTTTATTTTTTTAAGGAAAAATCCTTAAATTTTTTTTTGAATTATTAAAAGAAAATTAATAAAAAGTTCTTTTTGATAAAAATTAAAACTCCTTGTTTTTCATCTTTTTGTTTTGAATTTTGAGATTTTTTTTCAATAAAGAATCACTGAACCCAGAGAGGGTTGCCTACGTATCTCATCAAGTGAGAATCAGGTGTGCGTAGTTCGTTCAGATTGAACGACTTAATTAATTTTTTTTATATATTAACACTTGTTTGAAAATAAAATATTTTGATTTTTTTTATTAATTTAAATATATTTTTTTTAGTTGAATAGTGAAAATCTTTCATTTTATTATTTTTTAAGTATAATAACACTAAAAAAAGAAATATTTTTATGTTTTCTCTCTTTTTTTTCTTTTTTTTTTTTGTAAAAATCAATATTTCACTACACTAATCACACTAAAATGAGTCAACTTCTAAAGACTTTCTAAATAGATGCATTTTCATGAAGCACATAAAATGATCTAAAGATTGGTCAAGTAAAAGAGGGATACTAGTCCATAGCGGACCGAACTCTTGTTTCGAGACTCACTAAGTCAAATACAAATTATGCAAATAAGTGGATCCTACCAGTGGTAACGAGGACCTAAAAGAGGTAGGTGTCTAGATTGGCTTACTCAAGCGGACAAATCGAGCCAAGGAGGGGCAACTTATCGGTAGCAACACTATTCCGACTTCATTGCTGGTTCAACCCCGCCTAATATGTGCTACTAGTAAATCCTTCACCGGGTGTCAAGACACTCCAGCTTTATCTCAAGGGTAAATAGGATGCATAACTGCATTCCTATAAACGTGTGTAAAAGTAGTCAAAGACTCATAAGGTGTGCGTGAGAGAATATTTTTTTTTTTAGTAAAGTTCAATAATATAAATATTAAAAAAAATAATAAATGAGCAGCAAATAACATATTAGGCCATTAAAAACAATATAACCAATAAAATAAAATAATAAAATCAAGTAAAAGTCAATATAACAAAGCTCGAATTTTGGTTACTTCCCAGTGGAATTGCCACAGATGTCACACCCCTTTTTGCGCGCTGAGCAGAAGGGTTTTTCCAATTTAAGTGTCGCTATTGATTAGGGATTATTTTTACTTTCAGAGTCGCCACTTGAAATTGAGTTATGGTGTTTAGTCACTTTTTCTTTTTAATTCCTAACCAAAAGGAAATGACTCTTTATTTTTGTCTGCGAACCAGATATCTGTTGATCGAGAGGAAGGTATTAGGCATCCCTCGAGTCCCGTGGTTCTAGTACGGTCGCTTTTATTGACTTATACTTATTAAAATATTTTTGAATATATTATTTTTAGGTCATGACTTGTTTGCATTTTTATTGTTGAACTTTTATTTGGTCTATAGATGCATAACTGCATTCTCCACTTTGACATTTGGAGACATAACTGTCTTCATCTCTCAAGTTCATCACACCTAATAATTTTTATTTACACTTCTTGATTTAAATTAATGAGAGTTAGTTATTAAATTAATTTGGTCAAGGTGCGTAACCGCATCCTTGAGTTTCTTTTAGCGTCTCAAAAAAGATATGTAATCACATTCTTAATTTAAACAAATATTTATTAATATGCCTAAAACTTATCTAGTTATTAAAACAAAATTTTTTCCTTCATACATAAAACTAAATAATGTAAAATAAATCAGAATGTTGAGGATACAATATTTAATTCTGGCATTATTTCTATATCTTTTATTTTATGTGTTAATATTTTATATTTTTATTACTCTTAAAGTTAATGTTAAAATGAATCGTACACTTTTTACTACAACAAAACAATAATAAATTATTAAAATAAATCTTATTTTTGTGTGATAACATAAAACAATAATAATTTGTTTTATTTATTTATTTATTCATTAGCATAGCTATACCTACTTTATCATTAATATTTAAATCAAAACAAGAAAAAATGTTATGACCTATTCATTTTAAGAGATCACAACTAACATTTTTTCAAAACTCAATGTACTAACTCTAAATCCTTAATTAAATTTTGATATTCAATGAGATTATACGTGACATTAGAAACTTATTCAAAGCATCAAAATTGTACAACAATAAATAACAACAAATATATTTAATTTTATATTTTATTTCAATTGAATTATGAATGAAACAAAACTCTATATATATAAAAAGGTCCATAAAATTACATCACATTCCATAGATAAATTAAAAGAGATAAATTAAAGTAGAATACCGCAAAGATCTTGACTGAACTTTGATTAGAACACCCACAATTTTTGTTGGGTTCTTGAAAGGAAATGAAAATATTTTTTTATTGTTTGCTGCCTTTTCTTTTTCCTGATTTTTCTTTTTTTATTTTTATGATTCTTCTCCTCTCTTTCTTTTTTTGTTCCGTGTTTTTGCTGAAAATTTATCCTATTTCCTCCTTTTTTTTATTTGTGTGTGTATATATACAGTGTGTAGGAGTGTATGTGGGTGTGAGGGTGAGTGAAGAGGATCATGTGAGCGTGTGAGAAGTGATAGTGGGGTTGTGGGTAGATGTGATGATAATGGATAATATTCTTATAAATTAAATATATCAAAATTATAAATAATAAATATTAATTATCTTGAACCAATTAAAAAACTAAATGGCTAATTAAAAATATAATTGAAAAACACTTGTTTATTTATTACATTTAAATTATAAGAAGATATGTTTTCGTAGCTTTTTAATTTTTTTTTAACAATTTAAATAAAACTTACCTTAAAAAATGGTTTTATTTTTGTTGTTTCCGAATCTATAAAAATAACCGATAAAATTAAGACAAAATTAAAATATCTAACTTAAACATAAAAGAAATATTTAAGAAATAAAAAATAGTATAAAACCTTATGTTCGGTCAAAAATTACGTGTCTACAACAGTTTTTAATGAAGGGATTTTTGGTGTTTTCCTACCTATTTAATCCCTAAACTATTTCGTTTTGACCCTATAACTATCTCATCAATGAATTTACTCTTCAAATTTATCCATACTAAAAAATATCTTAAATCCCACCAAGTGTTTTTCTCCACTTTTCTCTCAAGAACTCTCAAGGTAAAGTTGGGGTTTCATTAAGCTTCAAGGTTTCTTCCTCAATTGCTAGGACTTTGGTTACCCTAGTTATATGGAAACTTCACCAATGAATTCCTTTCATCCATTAGGATCCAATGGACAATCAAATTTTCAATTATTTTTCACCCAATTGTTAGGAATTTATTTCAAATATTCATGTATTCGGTTCATTGTGATGTCATTACTTATATTCAATGTTATTATGCATTATTTGACTCAATTACTTGATTTTTAATTGATTTCGTACGAATTCATGCCTTTGCATATTTTATGAATATGAATTATGGTTATTCCTATTCTATGAACATGAATCTATGGAAATAACTTTTAAACAACAAATTAACTAAGCATAAATCAATAGAAAGCCTACCTTAAATCTTAATGATGTAGTATAAAAAGATTAAAAACGGGGTGTACTTCGTGATTCTTTCAAGAGAAATAGAAAGAAAAATGACGCGAGAGTGATAAAATGAAAAATAATAATTGGGATAAAGATTTTAAAATAACTGTATTGGATCGGGTTGACCCAGAAATGTCACCTTAATTTTATTCGAATTCACATTAGGCGCAGTGCGTGGTCCATCAAAAGGCTCCGGGGTGCACACATGGGTGTATGTTTTTTAAAGTTTGGAGACAATCGTGCATGAGGATCAATGCACAAAAATTGGGTTTGCATTACGCGTCCCAAGACGCTATTTGTGTTGATTTTTTTCCAATACAAATTAGGGTTACAATTCTTATATATTTGAATTTAAACAAATAATTTACTATTAACTCATTCATGTGTGTTCGATGCATTAAAAAATGAATGTAAACATCTTCTCAGGCTTCTCAATCCAAATAAGAGAATATCACCCTAAGTCATTGTCAATAATTGGGTAGTGACTTAATCTATCCATGCATCACATACCTCGGGTTAGCTATACTATCTCTAGATCAAGATATTAGATGGAGGTTGGTAGTTCCAAATACATGTTAATGATTTGTTTTTTAATATGATTTTTTTTCAAGCAAGTCAAAATATAAGCGGATTTTTAGTGTTTGCAACGACTAAATAGACAATCTTTGTGAAAGAACCTTAATACAAAATGATTACCTCTACCTGAAAAGAGTTTAATGTAAATAATTTACTATCATCATCCCTACGGTAAGTTTCATTATAACCCTAACTATGAGTTCAACTACTCATAACTAGATGCAAATGATAATTAAAGGAATATAAACAATTAATAAGCATAATGTAAAATAAAGTCAATAAAACCTTTGATTAATGCAACTCTTGTAAGAATATATTGATTGTTCCGCTTTAATGTTCTAAGAAAGCAACAATTAACCCTACGAAACAATAAATTATATATATTATATGTTATGAGTAGTCTCTAATTTCTGGGAATAATGTGTAACCTAAAAAGAATTGTCCTAATAAAAATTTATAATAGTAGGATTGATATCTTAATTAAATTGATTTTTCATGTGATTTTGTCAACTAAAGTTTGTAAGATAAGAGGTTTGTGGAGAGGGGGAAGGAGGGGGGGGGGGTTACAGAGGGTGCACTGGAGGATTCATCTCACACTCTTGCTTTATTCTCATGTGTCCCAAGTTCATTGCACGACATATTGGTTTCAAAATATAACTTCTCAATTGGTGTGAAATTAGGGTCATCGCAAGGCAAGCACTCTTATGTTGTGGACTCTACTTTCACAGTCTCTTTGGTTGCATCTTCGTTAGAGACACTTTGCTTACGTTTCAATCCATGTTTTTAGTTATCTTTGTTGTATTTACCTGATATTAATCTAATCATCTATTAGTTCATCGCAATAATTATACATAAAACACATGAATATTCATAAGTTTATACTCAAAACTTAGCTAAATATAGGTACAATATGATGATTGAATGCATAAATAAACCTCATATCAAGTGAAAATCAGGATTTTCATTGTCTTAGATGATGTGTATAATCGATTATATATCTAATGAATATTTATAAAAGCTTTTTTCAATTAGAGGAACATATTTATATGTTATTTCATCCTGAATTTGGTAGCCAATGAGGAAATATGGCGTCACGACCTGGACCGTCGTGATTGGCACCCACACTACAACTCGGTGGGAGAACCACTACTAAAAACCAACTAAGCAACAAATCTAAACATAAGCTATTTAAGTTACGGAAGCAAGTTAAATAACTAAACACAAGGTTTCATTACTAAATAAAGATCTAATATCTAACTAACAATGCGGAAGATAAACCTAGAATCTGAAAGTCAATGTATCAAAACTAGAAACGGTAACCAAGTCTAACAAGAATTTATAATGAACTATTTCACTAACTAAACCAAGGTCTAGGTCCAAAAATGGTGGATATAGACTAAAGAAAATTTCATGGCAGCCCGAACGATGTGGCTCACCCTTGAACTCGAAGCGGTCACCGATCTCCTAAGTGAGGTCTGTTAACAGTCGCATGAAGATGTCCTGTACTCAACAAAAATAAGAGCAAGTGCAGAATCAGTACACAACCACCGTGTACTGGTGGGATCACGCGGCTATCCCACTAGTGCAATACAAACAAGCAATTACAACATTATAACACATGCATAAATATCAACATATTCAATATTATCATAAAACTCAATATCACAATTCAGATGCTTCATCACATAGTTGGTCCTCTCATGGAACCCAAAGTCAAACTGTTAGCATGCTGGAACGTGGCAATCTGATCCCATTTTTATGTCGAAATGTGGCAACCAATTCTAGTAAGCATGCCAGAATATGGCAATCCGATCCAAGTCAAAGTGTCGGAACGTGACAGTCAGTCGTAATCACACATCAATAACACATCATGATTACACATTCAAGTCATGATTTCATGGTATCAATATTCATATATCTCTTTCAAATACTATGATCAATATTGCTACATGCATGCATATACATGTATCACAATGAACCAAAATAAGTGTATATCACATAATCACAACCATCACGTACATGGAAACAAGATTGAAATCCTAGACAACTTGAACCTTCCCTTTCCGAATTCGTTTCGCTTGTTAAACAATTCATAAACGGGAATAAAGAAACACTAAATTCCTAGAAAACTAACAAGCTATGAACCATAGTCCAAACCAATGACCCCAACTAGTCAATTAAGGTTAATTCCATCATAGGATTCTTCATGAAATCTTTGTCCATCAATATTGACCCATTCTAAAATGTTTTACGGATCAAAAAATGAGTTCGGTGAGTACAAAACTTACCTCTAACTTAAAGAATGATGAAAAAGTAATTGAAATAGCTCAGGGATCGTGTATTAACTCAAAAAGTTGAAAAGTACAAAATAAGGTCGTCTAAAGGGTTTTATTTATGATATAAAACCCGCCATCCCGCAACTGCAACACTCATGTCGTTGTAGCGGCGTCGCTGCAGCAACACAAAGTGAACCAGTGAGCTTTCCTCAAAAATACCAAATCATTTAATTCCATCTCCACCTAAGCAAGATAGTAAGCTCCTTGAGGAAATTCCACTTCTCCCTTTTCACAACATACTCTTAACTCACTACGCTCAGAAAGTGCCATTAACGCCAAGATCAATTCCCGATGATCTACTTATCCAAATCCAATCACGTAAAGTCGTATAAATTCCTTAACGAGTTATCTAACCGATTATGTAATCAGCTTCACATTTACTCCACCCGATTTCTACTAGATTTTCTTACACCTTAAAGATTTCAAATTCCTCCACATCTGAACAAGGTTGGAAAAATCCTAGTTCTATGAAGAGTTTTCCAGCCCCAATTTTTTTCCATTGGCATTTTTATAACGACAGAACCTGTTCGTTATATATGGGTTACAGGATTCTTGAATTTCTTTATGATTTTAAAAAGGCATCAAGATAATGAAATTTAAGTTCATCAATTATCTTTTGTCAATTGATTTTATTTTGACTTCAACATGATCATTTCTTATTTATAATAAGAAGACAAGGTAAAGATGTTGTCATAATTTTCTATGTAAATGGTCTCCTAATTACGTATGATGATAAGAGCTTGATTCAAGAGGCCAAGAATATACTACTTAAAACCTTCAAGATCAAGGACCTTGGCACTTTGAAATACTTTTTGGACATTAAGGTGTGCAAATTCTAGATGTGGATCCTATTATCCAAATAAAGTATGATTTAGATCTTCTAGATGAACTAGAATTAACAGGATCTGAACTTGTATTTTGTCATTATTAAAATTTAATATAGAAAAACTAATAATAAGTTAGTTCATGCAAATGAGTCTTATTTAGAGGCAACTATAGAGTGATGAAGTATTTCAAGAATAATCCAGGTGTCGAGGTCATTTTAACTTCAAGATATGATACTTTCTTGACGACTTACTGTGTACTCACTGGACAAGTATCGAAATTCAAGTGATAGAATATCATGTGAAGTTTGGGGGATCTTTAATACCATGAAAGTCCAAGAAGCAGAACATAGTGGCAATAAGCTCAATAAAGTTAAGAGTATAAAAGCATGAAATTAACACAAAATTAATTTAGTTGTTCAATTATTCAAGTTTTTGGACATTATCATTCATGCTCCAATTCAGTTACTTATGTTGCCCATACTATTTAGAACAAAACTTTGAAGAACATGGTAAGAAACAATAAAGTTTAGTGAGTATTTTCAAAATTAGAAATTAAAATTAAAACCAGTAGAGAAAATACAATCAGAAACAGATTAGAAACAATATTCAAAAAAAAATTCTTAAATAAGAAAATTGAGTCCACTAAATGCACAATGCCCCCTTAAGAAAATTATTCCCCTCAAGTACCCGAGGTTAATAGAATAGTTTCTCCTAGGATAGAATGATCTTACTCACCGGTGTATTGGTACCTATAACCACGGTGTCGTTTAACCTCTCAATGACAGTAAAGCACCCTTAGAATACTAGATTTAATAGTAGTAGAAGAAGTTTAGAAAATTGGTTCTCTTAAAATGAGAGGAAAATCCTCTATTTATAGACAACAAAGGATAGTGTAAAAATGTGCTTATTGTGATTTATCGGAAATGTCACAACCCTTTAGAAAAGTCATAATCTTTCGGAAAGGTCACAACCTTTCATAAAAGTCACAACTCTTCATAAATGTCACAATTTTTCATTAAAGTCACAACTCTTCAAAAAAGTCACTACTCTTCATTTTCCATTCACACCTTTAAAATTCAACAATCCCCCGCATGAATGGGGAATGATTCCAAGACAAAGAAACAGACAAGTGTGTATACTTTACAAGCAAGAATTAATTTTGTCTCAATTAGTAGGTTTCTCTTTGAACTTTTCATAGTGAACATATGTCGGATATACTCGGTCAATTGGTAAATTAACGCAATATCCTTGAAATCTTTGAGCCTTGGTATATACCTAGGCAACTATATGTCATACAATCAATCCTTTACCGTTTATGGTTCTTACAGTTGTGTTTGTTTCAGTCAGCAGCACCTCCTAATTTCATGAGTGTATAAAGAATAGGTTTTTTACGGTGATTCTCTTTGAAACATATTTCTCTTCACACTCATATAGGTGATTTCTAACACGTGTTATCGTGCATATATAATGTTTGGTTAATTTGTCAAACCTAGCAAATCATATAAAACTTTAAGCGTTATTAACTCGTTAACAAAACTTAATATTATATTCTCGTTTTTTAGCATTGTCTTCGTCATGAGATGGATTGAGTTGGTTGACACTGCTGAACTGTCAGTAACAACTTTATTTTCTCTTTGAACCTAGCTCTTGGGATCTCTAGTCTGCTAGGTAGAGTTACCTCCATGATAACTTGTCTTAAACCGTAAATCTATCCCTGTGATGATCTTTCAACTCTCTCTAGTTAGGTCTTTTTAAAGTTGATCTGACATATTATATTTTGACTTTACATAGTTAATTATGATAATTCCACTAGAGAGTAATTTTCTACGATATTTTATATACGTCTTATATGACGAGAATTTCTGTTATACATCATGCTCCATGCTCTATCTATTGCATCTTGAGTATCAAAGTGTATACATATTTATGCCAATGGTATGGGAAAAAAGAATATCTTTTAAGAAATTCTTAAGTCGTGCCACGAGTGCTCTGTCTTCAAAAAGGCAGAATGCTGTTATAGAATCCGCCTTTTTTGGTTCCTGCTTCCTACCCATAGTTAGCATGTATCTCCCCCGGCGCTCGCGGAAACAATGAGATCATCAACATAAACTATAAGATAGACTTGAATGCCTGTCAATCGGTATTCTATATGATGTGATGTTGCTAGTTTCATATGCTAGTAAGAGAAGCTGCTGAGATCTAGGCAAGCCTTTATTCCTTTGTTAACTTAAAGGCTATGTAGAATCCTAGGTTTCGGCAAAGTAGGCTGATGGGCAAGCCCCCTCCTGTCGCAATGGTGTGGGGCGTCAGAGGCTGTTACCCCTTGGCCAACTCGAAGGGGCTGAATTTCGGCGCAGAGTTTTCATTAAACTTATTCACCGGCCTTATCTAGAGTGATAAACTCATATTTCATTGTAGAGCTAGAGATACAAGTCTGTTTGAAAGATTTCTAAGAAACTATTCCTCCATCAAGAGTAAATACACATCCACTCGTGCATTTTACTTCATTTGATCAGGTGATTCAATTTGTATCAGTATATTCTTTCAATACTCATGGATATATGTTAAAATGCAATACGTTTTGAGTTTGTTTTAAATACCCCTAAAATTCTTTTCATTGTCATCCAATGAGGTTAATTGAGATTAATCGTGAACTGAATCAGTTTACTAATATCACATGTTATATCTGATCATGTACAATTTTTTTATACATCATACTTCTCAATACTCTAGCATAATTCAATTGCGAGTCACTTTTTCCTCTGTTTTTTTGAAGTGCAAAGCTCACATTTATTAGAGTCTTGACAATATGAAAATGTAAATGTTGAAACTAGTCTAGTACCTTTTCAATGTAATGAGACCGTGACAATGCTAAATATTATTTAGTTCTAAGAATTCTTATACCTAAGATCGCATCAACAACTCCAAGATATTTTGTATCAAAGTTATTTTTTGGGATATGTTTAGTAGCGTTTATTTCATTAGTGTCTCTACTGATGATCAACATGCCATCAATATACAAACAAAAAATGATCTTGTGATTCTAATGTAAACACATTTATCACTTCCATCATTCTTAAATCCATTTTCCAACATAGTTTGGTCAAATTTCTCATGTCATTGTTTGGGTGCTTGTCTAAGTCCATAAAGTAACTTAACAAGTTCGCACACTTTCTTTTCTTTACCAGGCACCACAAAATCCTTGCTTCATTCCATGTAAATTTCTTTATCCAATTCTCCGTTTAAGAAAGTTGTTTTCACATTTATTTCATGAGTATGAAGGTCATATACAACATCAAATGCAATTAATATTCAAATGAATGTAATTCTAGTTACTGGCGAGTCTTTTTGTCTAAAATCTTTGACAAAAAGTTTTTTTTGTATTTGTCAATAGTTTCATCGACTTTCATTTTCCTTCCGAAGATTCACTTTGAATCCAAAGATTTATTTCGTAGAGGAAGATCAATCAACTTCCAACATGGTTGCTCAATATTGAATCAATCTCACTATTGACGTCATCTCTCCAAAAGGATGAGTCCACACAAGATATAGAAAATGTTACAAAATCATATCTGAAGAAAGTAGATGTACGTTTTTGAATCTCTTTATTAAGTACATTCTCATTTTGTTCTTTTCAAGGTCTTTTTCCTTCATTAGTCTACTCAAGTCTGATTTTATAGTCCACAATCTTAGGTCATATTTTGATCCTTTCAGGAATAGAAACTTGGATTTTGGTTAAATATCCCCACACTTTGAAATATTTCAAGTTAGATTTCCTTCCTAATATAAATAGATTATGTACTGAATAAATAAAACTTTTTATTATTTTTCTTTCCAAATAGACAAAAAAAAATTGGTTGTTCTCTTTTGCTGTAAGGATAGTTTCTTCACACAAGTTTTGTGATAAACTTAACTTATAAGTAATGCATCCATCATTTCCTTCAAAGTTTGATTTTTCCATTATTTTATTCCATTAGATTGAAGTAAATAGGGAAGTAGTTGATCTATAATTCCACTTTTCAAACATATATCTGCAAAATGAGATTTATACTCTTCTTTCCTATCACTTCTTATATTTTTCCCAACTGATTTTCAGCTTCAATATTGTATTGCCTAGACATTTCTATTGCTTCATCCTTACCATTTAGCAAATAGACATAACCGTATTTAATGCAATTGTCAATACAAATTATGAGATATTTTTTCCACCACGAGATGATATTGACTTCATAACACAAATGTTAGTATAAATCAACTCAAGAGACTAAAATTTATTTCAACAAATTTATATGAATGCTTAGCATACGTAGATGCAACAGAAACTTGATACTTTTATTTATTTCACTCAAAGTTAGAAAACACTTCTATGGTGATCAGTTTTTCTTGCAAGATTTTGTAATTGACATGTCTCAAGTGTTTATGTGACAAAAAATTTGACTTAGGCAAGTAAGAACAAATAAAAATATTGAGTTGGAAAGGTCTATATGAGGTAGTTTTTTCTCATAAATATTGTGTTCCTACTTATTATAATTTTGTGTGATACAAACATTGTGTTCCTACTTATTATAATTTTGTGTGATACAAACATTGTTTAGAATCAACACATTGTCAAATATCCTTTTTAGAAGGACCTTTTCATAACTTTCAGTTTGATTGTTATAGAACTACCGATGAGCATAGTTTCATGGGGTCCAATAAATGCAATATCATCCAAATACTTCTTGTATAAAATATGACAAATAACTATTCACCAATATAAATAGTCATTTTAATAGGCATATCTTTTCATGAAGAATTAAGACATTTTAACTGACATTTTTTCATAAAAGAACACAATTATTTTGAACAAGTGTATATATATATATATAATTTGATAGTTTCATACTAGTCATACCATATAATAGTAAAAAATAATAATTAATGACCACAATATCAAATATACTCTAAGAACTTTGTGGTTGTAACATAATACAAAAGTATCATTGAACTTCATAACTTGTGCTTCAAAGTTAAATTAGACACTAAGTCTAATTTTATCTTTATCATAAGCAAGGACTCCCCCATACCCCCCCCCCCCCCCCGCACATTATAAATATAATTTCAAAAATATTTCTTGAGTATTTGAAAATAATTTCTCCACATATGTTTTTCCATTCTATAAAAACTTCATTGGAAATATAAACCTCTTTTGGAAATATTATTCAACAAAAGAATTATAGTGCTTCAATCCCTTTGATAATCTTTACACAATGTCAAAATTCATTCCATAGAGACACCTATTGAGGCACGAAATCACAAACTTCAAGTCACTAGTCTTTTTTTTTCTATCACAATTGGACATACCACTTAGTATTTAAAATACTAATAATAAAGACAATTTTTTTGTACAATTTGTAATTATTTTACAATAAAGTTTGTATAAACTCAAAATTATAACACTGACTTATTAAGTGATGTTTTCATATTTTTAAAATCAATTGCACATTCTAATTTATCCAGAGTAGAAATATACAAAAAAAAATGTCTATAAAAGTTAGACACAATCAAATTCACATGGAATACAAATCTACAAAAGTTTTTTAGTCTCCAATCAGAATAAAACTTATTCTTAGATTATCATATACATATATTTTTCTTTTCAAATAGCCTTCTAACTATAACATTTCTACATACTGTCTAATTAAACTAAAATATGCATATCTCATTCTACAAACTAAAGAATTTTAAAGGCATAACTATTTGTTAAGAAAAGTTCATTCAAAAAACATATAATTTTCAGATCTTTTTACAAAGATACATGATAAATATCAAAAGAGTTAACTTTTATAAACTATTTTTCTTCTTAGATAAATAATAAGAAGGTTACCTGGTGTAATCATCTTTAATCAAAATACCGTCAATTCGTCTTGTACTCACTTTGATCTTGCTAAACAAGGCACTGAATTCTGGAGAAGTAGTGCATTAATCTTCTAATTTCATGATTTGTTTCCCTCAATCAGTAAAATACAAGAAATACCAATAGTATAAAAATTTTCTCAAGATCGTTAGTCATCCTGTATTCCTAAGATACTTAGAACAAAACTTTGAAGAACTTGGTTAGAAACAACAAAGTTTAAAGAGTATCTTCAAAATTAGAAATTAAAACCAATAGAGAAAATAAAATCAGAAACATATTAAAAACAATATAAAAAATATTTTCTCAAAGAAGAAAATTGAACCCACTGAATGCATAGTGTCCCCTTAAGAAAATTATTCCCCTCAAGTACTCGGGGTTAATGGAATATGTCCTCCTAGGATAGAACGATCTTACTCACCAGTGTATATGTACCTATAGTCACGGTGTCTGTAATACCTCAGTATTTGAAAGAACTAAAAAAAACTATAATTTAGAAAGAGTCATTTTTGAAAAGAATGAAAAATCTGAAAAATTGGTTAAGTTTGAGTTTTGGGTCAACTTCAAACAACCATAACTGCTAACTCAGGATTATTTAGGTGTGCTTCAGATACGCAAGAAATATCTTAGAATTATTTTTCCAATGCCGCTAAGTTTTCTCAATTCCGAGTTCGTATAAGTGAGATATGTCTTTTTGAAGTTGGACTTTTTAGATATGGAAAGTCTAATCCGGATTTTGGAAGGGTATTTTAGTATTTTCCATATCCAATTAAGTTAATTCGTTTTTAGTAATTACTTAAGGCTCTAAACTAAAGTTGGTCAGCTTACAATTTTGAAATATTGAGTTAGAGTTTTTAGAGAAGACAAAAGAAGAGGAGAAAAGAGGATAAGAAGCAAGAAGCGTCAAATTCTCGTAGCTAAGATCGTGGATTTCGTTTGGGGTGATCCCTATAAGGTATATGAGATCACATAGCATTGGATTAGTTCACCCCGCGTCAACCATGATTGTATTGTTTTGAAAGTAATTATTATGAGTTCTTGATAGTAATTCGTTTGAAATCTTGTGGGTTCTTGTTGTTGAAGTTTCTTGAGTTTGATTCATGCATTTAGGTGTGATTTCGAGCAGAATATTACATATATTGAGTATATAGTCAATTCTAAATATTTGGGGAAAGAACCAATTGGATTTAGAGGGTCTAGAATTAAAAAATGAAGGAGAAATTTTGTCAAAAATCTGGGGAAGGGGTTGGGGAGCCGCGCCTCTCAGCGCGCCCAAAGTAGTCTCTGAAATTTGACCTCTGGGGCGTCGCACCAGCCAAAGTGCCCTAAGTCAGTATATGAAATTTCAAGGCTGGCACCCCGCGCCTCGTTGAGACGCCAATTCTTTCACCTTTTTCCACTTGCTTTTGTACTAGTTTCTTAATAACATACCCATGTTTTCTAATCGATTTCTACACTCTAAGGTTCGTATAAGCATCATAAATTCATCCATAAACATGAGATCATGAACCTTGAATTCACAATTCAATTCAAGGAAAGTTAAGAGTCAAGTCAATAGGTTAAGATTTAAGTCAAGAGAAGTTTATGGAGTTTTCCAAAAGTCTTTTGCAAATGTTTTAACTTTGTTTTAAAACTTAGACTTTGAATTGAGTAAAGAGTAAGAGTAAAGTGCATTTCTTCAAAGATTATACAGGAACTTAGTATTCCTAAGAGTTAAAATATTTTTACATTTGAGCAAGAAAGGAAACACTGATATTCAAAAGAGCCTTTGAGCTAGTTTTTTTGAGTAATTATCTCAAATCATAGAAAGAGTTTTGTTTTTAAAACATATGAGCTGAGTATATTTTGAGAGTAGTATTGAGAATCGATATGAGGATACGGGTTCATAATAACTCAAGTTTCCATAAATCATGTAGTCATCATAGGTAGAAATGATAATACTTTTTATATTACTCTTTAGTATTTTTCAGCATAAACTAGTGGATCAACTTAGTTGAGACGTTCTACATCACAGAAAGTTATATGACAGTTCTGGCAATGTGGACGAGACGTTGTATCTGTAAGACCCCAAAATAAGATAGGGTGTATAGAGTCTAACAAGTTTGTCTTAAGGTTATAAGGTCCCAAAATGACTCATAATATGATTTAGAGGCAGTGTATAAAGTTTGAGGTGATTTGAAAGTGGGACGACCAAAACGTTCAACGACTAGTCACCTATGTGCCTCATGTGTCTATGCATGCTTATATTGTGTGAAATGAGCTTAATAAGTCTTTAAATGGTTTATAATGATGTTTAATGTTAGTATATGAAGTTTCGTGAAGTTTGGAGGTCAAACGATCAAGAACGTCCTAGGCGTTCGAAAGATATCCCTTAAGACGTTCAACGTGTGTCTTGATGGGGCTTGGCCTGTTTGGACGAGTTACAGGTGGTTGTTTCTGGTGAAACTTTTGTGGAAGGTCTAAAACTTGTTAAGGGTTGTATTCACATTGGAAACGCCCGGGTACGACCTCTAAAGGGTCCCACAAAAGGGCCCACAAGAAGGACCCAAGGCTGGTCGAGACACTGCCTTGGCAGTGTCAATCGACGGACCAAACGATGGCTCATTGGTCAACCAACGGCCAGTTGGTCAGGTCTCGTCGATAGGAACTTGACTTGGGCAGGTATCAAGCCAATATTTGTCTAAGTACCAATCGACGGAGCCTTAGGCACGGTCTGTTGACTGACCAACGCCCCGTAGGTGCCTCCGTCGATGGTGGCCTGTAACTTGCAGCTGCGTCTGTTTTAATTAAAGGGGTGAATGGGAAATTCACCCCACGTCCTAACCTGACTCTAATGGGTTAATTTAGATAATTTTAGGTGTATATAAGTCTTTGAAAACGTGAACTACCCATTCCCAAAATCCCCTCACACGTAAGAAACCTTCCCTCCAAAAATGTTCTCTCTAAAACCACCATTGTTGGTGAAGCTCAAGAACTGCTTGGAGCTTATATTTCTATGGGTGATTCATCAAGTTTTAGAGCTCTTCATGTAGATAAAGGTATGGTGATCCTTCATCTCTAGTTATCCTTTCATCTAGAGAGTTAATCTCAAAGATTTCAATGAGAAAAATATGATCAAGTTCTTCTTCTTCAATCTATCCATGGGTTCTTTCTCAAAACGTTTTTAATGACTAAATCATGATGATTTGATGTTAACATGTTGGTTTGAACGTGAATTTGAATCCAATTGCACGATGAACCCATGTCCCTTCCTAAATCGATTTTTAGTCTTGCATGGGCTTTGTGATCTTGGCTTGTTATCGATTGAATGGCGTTGTTCTTACGTTGAATCACTTATATATACTGAAGTTTACATTAATTAATTAGGAAGTGATGATGAACAGCCTATGATGATTAATGTATGAAGGTTTGAACATGTTCTAGTCTAGTTTCCTTGACTTCACTGTAATGTTGGTTCCTAAATGATCTAATGCGAAATTCAATAGTGTAGGGATGTTTGTACCTACTGTTTTACTAGGATATTATTGTTGAATTATGTAAATGTGATTCATGTGGTTCAAGTTTGGATTGGCCTATATTCCTCTATCTTCCATGTTGATCTAATGTAGCATAATCCCTGTAATCTAGTCGTTTTGTGACCTTAATTCTAGGGTAGATGTAAGCATGATTTTGATGTGATTAAGTATGTGTTTAGCTACTGCCTTAGATGGATATTGTTGATGAAATATGATCTATAATACAAACAAGTGAAATTGGCTAATGGTCTATGTTCTTCTATTTTCTAGTATGTTAATTAATGTATTGTATTAGATGTAACATGATCTTGTAGTAACTTATGCTTAACTTCATGTATGATCATGATACATTTAGCTACTGCCCTATATATGAATTGTTGATAAACAAGGTGTATTGGTCAATTATGACCAAAGGGTAAGAAATTGGTAAGAATGCTTATCTCTTCTACTTTCTTTATAGTAATGTTGATGAAGCCTTGCATGACATTGTGTGGTATGGTCCACTTATGGTGGCGGTGTTTATTTTATTGTCATTATATATGTGTTGACCATGGCCTTGAAGGCAAATTGATGATCATATGAATATGTGCTTATGATGATACTATGATAAGTTTATTCCTACTTTCCTATTCTAGTTGTGATCAAGGTTGTATGGCTATTGTATAAGCATGCGTATATCCATGTTAGAATAAAGTATAGGTGCTGCCATTGATGTGTTAAAATGGTTAATAATCCCTTACCTATGTATCCCTATGTGAATGCATGAATAGTACAAGTTAGGAGTCTTAAGTGTAATATGAGGTTTACTTGTCTCCTATGCTATTGTGTTATGTTGTCTATGCTTGAAAGAGTATTATGGTCTAAGAGGGTGGCTGCCTCAATGTGTTTGTCGATAGCCATTATGTGATCATGTTGACCAATGTACACACACACTCACTTCACATGCATGTTACAAGTAGTATAGGTCATGGTGCCTAAATGAAAGGTAGTTCTCATATTCACCAGTGTCTACTACTATGTATGTTAAGGTGATGTTTATCAAAGTATGATATGTGTTTTCCTTATCTAGGGTGATTGGATAGGTGTACTAGTATGGGCAAGGGTATGGGACTTTGTCTATGCATTGCACATGTGTACCTTGATAGGATAGTTCCTAGGTTTGGTTTCTATGTGTATGAATATGAATGTATGGTCATGTGTGGTCTTAATGTGTTATGTGAAGGATTGCTCACATATATGTATACACACACACATGAATGATGGTCTAGTAAGTAATGGAACCTTGAAAGATGTGCTCAAGTGTATCCTTAACTAGATAGTGCTAATGCATATGCCATGTTCATGTGAAAGGATATCTCACATGAAATAGGTTGATGAACTCTCATCTATGACCTATGATCTAAGCATATGAGGGGATGACTCTCCTAAGCCTATGTTTTACAAATAAATGATAATAAAGGTTTTTTTTCAATAAAAAGGGAACTTAGCTTAGGACCGAGTGAACTTGTAGATGAGGGGGTGACACTTTCCAACATAGGGAAGGTAGGGTTCACTACAGTCCTCATGTGAGGGAGTGACACTTTCCCAAATAGGGGAGGTAGGGTTCACTACGGTTCTCACGGAATGGATAGCCTCATGACCCAAAAAAGGGTGTAGAGTTGATATTTCCATGATTGTCCCAAGTTCCATAAACTATGCTTGCCACATAGGATCTAGCAAAGTGAATTCACTTAGGATGCTAGGATATATGTTAATGTTCTACCTTGGCTAGGTAGGAACACCTTCCATTGGTGTAAGGCTCTACAACACCAAATTCCATGTTTAGCAACCATGGTCTTAGTGTCGGTTAAGACTATAGTTTCCCTAAAGTAATATGGACAATGGAAGTAAATGGTTAGGACCCCAACTAGAATGACTTAAGGGAGGTTACTTAGGATAGGTGAAAGTAATGAACCCATCTAGACATTGCACAAGTAGCTCCTTAGGAAGTTCTAGGAAGGTGTTCTAAGGTGTATGGTTATGAATATGTCTTTATGCATGGTATGGTAGTAATTGTCATGAAGATGCGCATGGTAAGAGTCTAGATGATGTAATCTTATCCTTATATGCACTATGTTGGTCTAAATGACTATACGATGAAGGTTTTATATTAACATGAATGAGGTTATATTCACTTACTTGTGTATATGAATTGAATGTTAAGGTTTGTGGTCTCATGAGGGGTTTGCTAAGAATGTATGGGGTTATGGGGCTTCATATGTTCATTGCACTAGTAGACTGAGATTGAGGTCATGAACAAGGTTAAATAATGATGCATATGCAAAGAAGTAAATATATGTGTGACTTGATGTAGTTTACTTTAATGTCTTTTATAGTTTGGCTTAAATGTGTATATGTTGTACTATACTTCTATGATGGTATGTGTTGCCTTGTATAGATTGTATGTATGTTTTTCCTTGTGGCCTTAGGGTGATGCATTGCACCTAGTATCACTAGAGGTTACTTGGAAGATTGATGAGTTAAAGGAAAGATGGTTCATTGTTAAGGTAAAGGTAACTTACTGTAAAGTGGTTTAAAAATGTAATAAATCCTATATGTGCTCTTATGTAATGTTTGGCCTTTGAACATGTTTATATGATGTATGTGAATGATATAAATGCTATTGGTTAAAGGTTTTATGAAGATTTACTCAAAAAACATGAAGTATGATTTTCAAGAAAATGTACCTTTTAAATGCATGTTTTTGCACGGTTGTCATACTTAGTACATTCTTGTGCTAATCTCATTCTACTCTACTTTTTACATCAAAGTGTAGGTTATGGATGCTTAAAGGATGTCTATGATTGAGGAGCTTGATATGTGATTCCCAAGATCAAGGAAAGGGGTCCTTAAGTTCCAAGGATTCCCTACTAATGTCTTTATTGTAAAGTCTTTAAATATTGTATAGTTATGTTATGTGTCTTATGGGCCGTGTCCCTAATGTACTCTAATGTTGTTGAGTCTAAGATGGCAAAGAGACTTAAGGTCTATAAATGTAGTATGACCTATGTTTTATCTATATATGAGATGAATTTTCTAGCTTATGATGTGCTATGAAAAGTTTTAAATTTTCCGCTAAATTTACTATGTCAATGCGATGAATGATAACTATGGGCTTGTATAAGACCTCCGAGAGGTCAAGTACGCCGTGTTACTTCTAGGTGGTGCCCCCGGTCGTGACAGTATCACCACTTAGGCTCATGGTGATGGTTGTCAGTTAGAGAAACTCCTACAATATTATATTACTTTATATGCAATTGAGTTGTTATTGTATTTCGTTAATACATTGAGTTATCATTTATTGTTTTAAATGATTTGTATAAACTGCATCATTACTGTTGTTTTTACTTTGCATTTTAGTTGAATTATTCATGAGTTGAGTAAAACCAAGGTAAGTATTTCTTTCAGATTCCTTTCAAGCTTATGCCATGATTAGTGCTCCCCTCACATACTTGTATATTCAATGTACTGATGCCATTTGACCTGCATCATTTTATGATGCAGACACAGATAACCACGATCAGCATCCAGCGCCTCGTTGATCCAGTTGAGCACTCAAAGTCAGTTGTTGATCCTCTTTGCTATTCGGGGGATCCTTTTTTTATCATTTGATTTAGTACTTTAGTTGTTAGGATGATGGGGGTCTTGTCCCGACATCCCTCTTTGATTTAGAGGCTTCATAGACGAGTAGTTATAGTTCTTTAGTCTTGTATTTCAGATATTTTACTATAGGACTTAGAGTTGCTATTTTGGATAAGTTTAATATCTCTTCAATTTGTTGCATAAGTTATAATTTTTAGACTATTTCTTATGTTTAAATCTTCCGCTGAGTAATTAGGCTAGACTAAGGGTTCGTTTGGGGCCAACAATGGTTCTCGAGTGTCGGTTCCACCCAGGTTGTAGGCTCAGGCGTGACAGTGTCACTGAACTACTCAATGGCAGTAAAGTACACTTAGAATACTAGATTTAGAAGTAATAGAAGAAGTCCAGAAAATTGGTTCTCTTAAAATGAGAGGAAATCACTCTATTTATAAATAATAAAGGGTAATGTGAAAATATGCTTATTATGCCTTACAGAATAAGTTACAACGCCCTTTGGAAAAGTCACAATATTTCAAAAAGGGCATAACTCTTTATTTTCCACTCGCATCTTTTAAAATCCAACAACTTATAAATAATAATGCAAATAACAAATATTTTTGTGTTTCATAGAAAAATAAAATATATTAAGATTGATCGTCTTTTATAAGGGAGAAAGTGCAACATAGTCTAGTTCATCAAAGTAAGCTCCAACGAATGAGAATGAGGCAGATTTGTTGACAACGATACTTGAAAAAGTTCAACATTATTAGGGGTGGTTAATGGGTAGATTGAATCGGATTTGGATGGATTGAATATAGATTGAGTTAAAATGGATCGTTCACAATTCACCCATATAAAACATGAGTAGATACGGATATGGTCAAATATGATTTAGATAAAATGGTTGTAATCCACTTTAATTTTCTATAATAAAAAAATGTTAAATAAACATTAAATTGTTAATACCTCAACCCCTATCATCCTCCCCTACCCCTACCCCCTCCCCCCCCCCCCCCCCCCCCCCCCCCCCCCCCACCTCCGCCAGCCCCCCAAATTTTTTTTGAAAGACTTTTTTTAAAAGAAGTTTTTCCAACACCAACCCCCAAAATAAATAAGAAAAACTTTTTTTTTGAAAAAAATTACATTTTTCTGGAATATTTTTTTTGTACCTCCCACCTCTCACCCAAAAAATTTTTTATCCAAAAAACTAGTAATTTCCACTCACCCCCATCCCACCACACCCCACCCTCAATTTTTATTTTTTTATTTTCAAAAACAAATAGTGTAATTAGGAATTTTTATGATAAGTTTGATACAATGAGTGTATATGAATTTTCATGTTTATCTATTATGTTTATATTTGTATGAGCTTAAATAAATTGAAATACATATTTATTCATGTAGAAAAGTTAGAGTGATCCAATTATTTTTATATGAAGAAAATGGATCAATTTCACTTAAATTGACTGAAATTGCCACCTCTAATTATCATATACTATCCAAGCTTTAAGTGTTTTCCTAGCACCAAGCTTGAAGGGGAACAAAGTGTTTAAATGATAATGTAGAAGTCAATGACATACTTGTGAATATAGTGGAGTGTGAGGAAATTAGTTAGCTCGGTTTTGAAGTCGGTTGGATCTAAGTTAAGTAGATAGCTGGTTAGGTTATATTGTAATCATTTTTACTTCATCAATACAAGTAGATGATATTGTGTTATGTGTTGACTTTTATATCGATTCCATCAAATCTAGCAGTTCATCTCATAAATGATGAAGTTCAACAACCATTGTTAAGGAACTTATTCTTCTCTAACTCAAAAAAAATATAATTACCCAAACAAAAATATTCTAAACAACAAAATTTGATGTAAAAATTCTAAGCCAAATTAAATGGGCTTAAGTGGTTACCTATGAGTAGGGGTGCTCATGATTTGCGTAATAACGTATTCAAATAAAAATTGAATCAATCTATTAAATAAATAATTTTTATTTGACTTTGATTTGGATTTCAATAACAATAACAAAATACTCAATTCCCACTATAGTGTATAGTCTCACAAATAAATAATAATAAATAAATTTTTATTACTTTGTTTATTTCTTTTCATGAGAATTTTAGTTATCTCTAATAGACTGATGAACATAACACCTTAAGCTTATTTTTATTAAAAGAAATGTCATGAATCTAAACTCATTTATTTAAATAAATAAATGTAATTCACCTGTATCTATTTATTGTATTTCTTATCACCTTTATTACTTGATTAAAGTTTATAGATTTAAGATATTTTCTTCATAATTCAAGAAAATTGTAACCACCACAATAAAAGACTTGGGGATAATTTAAAAGACCTTCCTCCAGGTTATTTTCTTTAGCACACACCTCTCATGTGAATTACGATATTACGTCTACCTCTCTCATTTCTATTTTCTTGTAACCATTCTTTAAACTTATTTAAAATAAATATAAATTAATTTAGATTTGACAATTTTATATTAATTTCTTCATATTAATAAATATTATATAAAAAATAACTCATTTAACAAATACTTTAAAAATGAATCAGTACAAATATATATATTTTTATCAAACAAAAATCAAAGTCTTCATTCAAGCAGACCCACCATTTTCAGCAAATATTAACTCTTCATCTCCATTTCACCTTTATCAATTCACATAGATCTTTTCCCCCACAATAACCCATCATTTTCCAGCAATAATTTCTTCAAATAGAAGATAAAAAAGAACTCCCCAAGAGAAGAATTTAATAAGAACGATTAGATTTTGTTCTAGTTAAACATTTCTACGATCGAAGAAGAAACATGATCCAATGAATAGAGATAAATTATTGAAAATTAGATCTAAACTTTAATATATATAAGGGTAAAATTGTCAAATCTAAACTAACTTATATTTGTTTTAAATAGGTTCAAAGAATGGTGTAGACATTGAAATTTTGTGGGACTCTAGAAGATGCATTCAATTTGAGTTGGGACTCTACGAATTGTGTTCAACTCTAATTAGGATTCTTGGAGGCTACTCAACCCTAAACCCTAGTTTATGTCTATATAAAGGGTACTAAATTCTCTTAAAAGACATCTCGGAAATTTCATAAAGAGATCAAGATCTCGAATACTCCATAAATGTTGGATTATTCATATAGAGAGGTCAAATCTAAATCATTCTAGTTCGAGAAATACGCCTCTAACGGCCCTCGAATCATGGATAAATCTTAGGAGAGTATGGATAAATCTTAGGAGAGTAGAATCAAGGGAGGAACAGATTTGCACCCACAACTATCTTGATGAATAAAATCATGTTTCTTCATATTTTATTTGTATGGTTTATTTATTCCATATGTTTAAAATTTGTTGCAAACAAATTGGCATGCCCAGTGGGACCAAATCTGCCCTTCATCTCTTCTCTCTTAAATTAAATTTGAAAATCTGAAGCTGCAAAGGTGGAAAAATGAGTACTTCAAGCCTCGTCTTTGAGTTTCATCAAGTCTACACTCGACAAGCCTTGAAGCAGGGGGCATTTGTAGACATTGAAATTTTGTGGGACTCTAGAAGATGCATTCAATTTGAGTTGGGACTCTACGAATTGTGTTCAACTCTAATTAGGAATCTTGGAGACTACTCAACCGTAAACCCTAGTTTATGTCTATATAAATGATACTAAATTCTCTTAAAAGACATCTCGGAAATTTCATAAAGAGATCAAGATCTCGAATACTCCATAAATGTTGAATTATTCATATAGAGAGGTCAAATCTAAATCATTCTAGTTCGAGAAATACGCCTCTAACGACCCTAGGATCATGGATAAATCTTAGGAGAGTATGGATAAATCTTAGGAGAGTAGAATCAAGGGAGGAACAGATTTGTACCCGCAACTATCTTGATGAATAAAATCATGTTTTTTCATATTTTATTTGTATGGTTTATTTATTTTCCATATGTTTAAAATTTGTTGCAAACAAATAGTTACAATAAAATGAAAGTAAGGGGGTAGACGTAATATCGTAAACCATAGGAAAGAAGAGTGTTATAGAGCGAAACCTAAAGGATGGTCTCTGAAATTATCCCAAAGACTTATAGCAGTTTGTAAGTTGAAAAATGATGAAACTTTATTTTCTAATTGTAGGGAAAAAAACAAGAGAGAAATGTCATTCTGTTTTTTTAAAATAAATAATTTCAAACCACGGAATATGAATTATATTTAATTTAATTGTATTTTAATTATTAAAAAAAGTGACTAACTTTTTCTCTAAAATCGAGTCATAAACTCCCCCCTAAGATTGCGGCAAGATTATTTCTGAATTAAAAGTTTTCACGTCTCCAACGACTTCTCTTCTGTTTTAATATATAATTACATTAAAATGAATCTGTCATCATATAATTTACTTGTTTGATTTGCATTTGGTATGCCTTAGTTGCGTAGTTATTTTATCAAGTTATACTTCCTCTGTTTCGTTTTATTTAGTCCATGTAAAAACAAATATTTTATTTTATTTAGCCATTTAGAAAATTAAAAAAATATTATTATTTTTTTCATATTATTTTTAGTATTACATAGAGCTGTCAATATGGGCTAGCCCACCCATCCGGGCTAACCCATACAGGCTTTGACATTTTACGGGGGGCTAGCCCATTTTTGGCGTGGGCCAGAAAACGATCGGCCCAACCCACAAGTACGTGGGCTACAGGCTTGCCGGGCCAGCCCACTTTTAAAAAAATTATATTTTTAAAAAATAATTATTAAATTAAGTTATAAATCATAATTTTAAAATATTATCATAAATATCGACAAAACAATATTAGTTTATGCTAATGTTACTACTAGTTAATCAAATCCACAAATAAAATTAGGGATAATTTCAAAGACCTCCATCCAGATTTTGCTCTATAACACTCAGCTCCCTTGTGGTTTACGATGTTACGTCTATCTCCCTTATTTCCATTTTCTTGTAACCATTCTTTAAATCTATTTAAAATAAATAAAAATTAATTTAGATTTGACAATTTTACCCTTATATATACAAGTTTAGATCTAATTTTCAATGATTTATCTCTATTCGTTGGATCATATTTCTTCTTCGCTCGTGAAAACGTTTAACTAGACAAAATTTGATTGTTCTTATCAACTTTCTCTTTTTTCATTTTTATCTTCTATTTGAAGAAATTATTGCTGGAAAATGATGGGTTATTGTAGGGGAAAATCTACATGAATTGATAAAGGTGAAATGGATATGAAGATTTAATATTTAATGAAAATGGTGAGTCAACTTGAATGAAAACTTTGATCTTTGTTTAATAAAAAAACATGTATTTGTGCTGATTTATTTTAAAAATATTTGTTAAATAAGTTGTTTTTTATATAATATTTATTAATATAAAGAAACTAATGTAAAAAGGGTAAAATAATCAAATCTAAATTAATTTATATTTATTTTAAATAGATTTATAGAATGGTTACAAGTAAATGGAAATAAGGGAGGTAGACGTAATATCGTAAAATCACAGGGGAGATCAGTGTTATAGAGCGAAACTTGGAGGGAGGTCTCTGAAATTATCCTATAAAATTATCTTTATAGTATTTATTAATTTTTTTTCCAAGAAAAGGTATAGACATCTATATATAAATATTAACTTAATTGTTTTGAGTTTGGACTCTCTCTAATTTTAAATTTTAATATTATATTATATCTTTTAATTAATTTATATTGGCCCACGGGCCGGCCCTACCTATATTTCTCAAGCCCCACAAATCAACAGGCTTATTCAGGCCGGGCTAAAAAGTCCTTTTCTTAAATGGGCTCCAAAAATCTTAGCCCAACCCTATTAAATCCCGGGTTAGGCCAAGCCGGCCCAACGGGCCTAGCCCATATTGACGGCTCTAATTAAACATCTATATAAAGTAATATTAGTCAAATTTAAAATATCAAAATATCATCAACAAGATTAACTCCATAAATACACTTCAAATTGAAGGATTCTTAAGAGGCATGTTAGGTGTCACGTTAATATTGGTACCACGTAATATAAAATAGAGGGATTACTTATCACTATATTTTGAAAAATATAAAATTTGATTACTAGAACTTCAATAAATTTAAAAATTACTATTTAATGATAGGGTAAAATAAAAAAGATAATTCTCTTTTGATGAGATAAACAATGTAATTTTATTGAATAAAGTTAAGAATGTTTTAACTTCTTTTGTGATTGTGGTTACGTATGCCAACATGGTACCTAAGTACCTTAGGAAAAGTAAATGAGAGATTTGGTCAAATGAGTTTGGTAACTATAATTATATTAGGGGTTGGCTACACTATGATTGATAAATTCAACTGTTAAAATTAGTAAACGTGGAGTTTCATTTGTGACAATCATATGCGTAATAATCAAGGATTTATTTAAATGTTTCATGAGTTAAATGGGTTAATTAATGGTTGATGATTAGAGAAATGGGACATGAACACAAGTATTAATTCTTCTCTTTAGCTCCGAAAGGGATTTTTAGACTTCACAAAATTAGTATTTCACAAATAGGCTAAATCTATCTGAGATGATAAAATATCATACAAGTAATTATAATAACTTCAAAAACGTTTAAATTTTATCTAGAAAAATTGAGTTAATATTTTAAAAGGTTATTTAATTTTAAAAACTATCTAGCAAAGTCATTAAACTATGTTTTTTTATTAATGAAGTCACTCAATTTAGGTCTTTCTATCAATAAAATTAGTCAAGGAAACTTAAAATACTAGTTTTCTTTAATCTTGTTCATGTCTATATGGAATTTTAATTTTTCATGCTAGATTTCTATTTAATAACAAATTTAATTGAATTGTTTTATAATATAAAAGTTCTAACTTGACTGTAATTTTTATATATAAAAGTGTGAAATTATAAGTTGACCCTTGAATATATATGATTAAATAGAATTCGATATATTTCATAATTCTAACTATTTATACATTTATGATCACATATGAACGTTGCAAAAACAGACTGAATGATCCAAATCTTCAAAATGTAAGCCAAAGGAAGTTGAATACTTGCAACTAAAGGCTTAATTTGCTTTTAATTTTGTTTTTTCTCTCTACAAATTTCGAAGTGAAATTAGTATGACATAAAGGATAATTTATCTTGTCATGTTAATTGCTTAATGATAAATTTAGTTGAGTAATATTATTGATACGAATACTTAAATCGAGTTATTTTATTAGATAAAATAAAATTTAATAACTTTTATTACTAAATAAATTTTCAAAGTTACAATAATAAAAAATATTTAACTCAGAAAAAGGACAGTCCCCCTTTGTAGGATAGCATTTTTTCTCCACCCCACTATATCTACTTTTGTTGCTTTAATATTTTGTGATAGGATACTTTTTTATTTTAATCTGGGGATTGATACTCCAAACAAACCTTTTAAATTGTTGTTCTGATTTAATTTTTATATTTTAATGAAATAAAAAATAATAATAAATCCAGCATTTTATTTAACCTACTGTAAGAGGTATAGTTTTTTTTGTTTTTTTTTTGGATGGTAAGATTATATATATAATAGTTAGAGAATTACATGGTTTTGAGACCTACTGGCCTTTACATTTTCTCCATAATTTGCTATTACAACTAGATTTTCAAAACATGCTAACTTATTACAAGTTGTTCTTAAAACTATTCTAGTAGCTATTACGCCTTGTTGGTCTTCCTTAATTAGATTTAAAGCTTGCTCCGGTGGTGTAGATAATATAGTAACATAGGCGGACGTTGTTAGCTTGGTACAAAAAGTCTGCTACCTTGTTTGCTTCCCTGAAACTATGCCGGACCAATGGATTCCCCAACCTCTTCATAAGCAACCTGCAAAGATTAACATTAGTTTCATAATTAGTATGAGAGGCTTGTAATGCTTCAATTGCTTCAGTAGAGTCCAACTCTACTTCGATAGGGCCAATGGCTAATTCTGTGGCTAATTTTAAACCGTCTAGAAGAGCTTCTATTTCAGCCATGGTATGGTTTTGGGCATTTGTGTTACGATAAAAATCTATTACCCAGTTACCATTATGATCCCTAATGACACCCCCAGTTCCACCCTTGTTGCGCTCCCTTGAAAAACATCCATCAGTGTTAAGTTTTAAGGTTCCTTCTTGGGGAGGGGTCCATTTTATATTAATAAGATCTGAGGATTGAAGGTTTTGGCGCTGGTGTGAGTATTGATGGTATTCTATCAACTTGCTTCTCACTTTCCCTGGTGGAAGAGAGGAATTTTTAGAGTTGAAAGTATTATAGTTTCTATTTTTCCATAAACTCCAAAGAGCGAAAGGGAAAAAATCTAGCCAGTTATGAATATTACTATTTTGCGGCAGCTTGAAATTCTTCAAATATTGGAGCCAGTGTATTTGGAAAGGAGTGTTGAATTCAGGAATGCCTAGATCTAGCCAGATTTTTTTTGCAATATGACAATGAATAAAATATGGCTTATAGACTCCTCTTCTTGTTTACAGATGGTACATGTGTTATCAGACACCATGTTAATATGATGAAGAAATGAGTTAGTTGGAAGTCTATTATGTGAACATAACCAGAGGAAGAATTTGATTTTATTTGGAATATTTCTTTTCCAAATCCAGTTAAACTGGTACGGTGAAGCGGGAGTAGTAGTTTGGTAGACAGATTTAGTGGTAAAATACCATTTGAATTTCTCGTCCAATAAGGTATATCGATATCCGAGGGATCAGGGTTTAAAGTTATATTTTTAGCATTCTCTTTAGTATTTGGTGGGATGTACATATCTAGGACATCTCAATTCCAATTATTGTTATCCCAAATGGATGAAATGGCCGCAGTTTCATCTTTCCAAGTAAGGGGACCCTGAACTAATTGTCTTAAGGGGAGGTTATTAGGTATCCATCTATGGAACCAAAGGCTAACAGTATTACCATTTTTTGGGGTCCAAACTGTATTTTTTTCACAAATTGAATTCCCCATGATAATATTTTGCCAAATAAAGGATTTTTTACTAGATGTTTTTTTTATATTATACTTCTTCTTCATGGTTTTTACCCAAAGATTTAAGGAATTAGTAAGGAATCTCCAAGCAAGACTAGCCAGTATAGCTTTATTTTTTTCATGAGCTGATTGGATCCCATGGCCTCCATATTCTTTGGGAGAGGCTACAATTTGACATGCTACATAGTGAATCTTCTTTTTGTGATTTATGGAACCCCATATAAAATCCCTTTGAATTTTATCTATCATATTTTTTATTTTTTTTGGTAAGAAGAAATATTGCATCGAGTACGCTGGTATAACATTAAGTGTAGATTGAGCAAGTACTAAACGTCCAACAAGTTTTAAAAAATTGGTCTTCCAAGAGGATAGTTTTTTCTTCATGTTAATTACAATATATTGAAAATCTCCAGGCTTTGGTTTGCCATTTAGAATAGGGAAACCGAGATACTTACCAAAGTGTATGGAGGGAGAGATGTTGAAATACCGTTTGATCAAGAGTTTTGTATCTTCATTACAATATTTTGAGAAGATGGCTTTAGATTTTGTAGGGTTAATTTTTTGTCCAGATAGACGGGTAAAAATATTCATACATTTGTGCATGGTGTGAATGGAAGTATTATCTGCTTGAGAGATGAGAGTGAGATCATTTTCGAAGAAGAGATGCGATAATAGTGGGACATTTTTACTAAGAGTTATAGGCTTTCATAACAAGATATCGACTTGGTAATTAATATACGATGAGAGGAGTTCCATGCAAAGGATAAATATATATGGTGACATGGGATCCCCTTGTCTTATGCCTCTAGAGGGGGAGAAGAAGTCTGTACGAGTACCATTAACTAGAACAACTATGTTACTACTGGAGATGCAACTCATAATGAGTTTAGAAATTTTTGGTGGAAACTTGAAATGGTGAAGGGTTCTTTTTACAAAAGATCATTCAAGTCTATCAAAAGCCTTTTCTAAATCTAATTTAAGTATCAGGCAACCTTTTTGCTTCTTAGTATTCTTAATGTGATTCATGATCTCTTGTATTAAAATTGCGCTGTCGCAAACTCTACGTCCTTTCAGGAAGCTGGTTTGATGAGGGCTGATTAGGTCATTTAGAAAAGGTTTAATTCTATTAGCTATAATTTTAGTAACCACTTTATAAATGGTATTACATAACCCTATTGGTCTAAAATTCTTTAGATGATTTGCATTTTTAAACTTTGGAATAAGACAAAGAAAAGTCTTATTTAATTCCTCAGACTTTATTTGAGTTTTGAAGATATCATGACAAAATTTGAGAATCGAATTTTTCACAGTATGCCAATGTTGCTGGAAAAATTCCGAATGAAGACCATCCGGACCTGGGGGTTTGAAAGGTTTAAATGAAAAAAGGGTTTTGATTACTTCCAGGTCTGACAAGGGTTCATCTAAGGGAGAAAGATCTATTTCATAGAAGCTAGGAGTTTCTCTATTAATATCTCCCCAATAGGTAGTTGAATGATTCGTGGTAAAACACAAATTGTAGTAAGAGTAAGTATATTCTACGATTTTTTCCCTACTAGTAATCCATTCATCATTATCATCTTTAAAGAAAGAGATATTATTACGTCTCCTCATATTCAGTACTGAAAGGTGATAGAAATTATTATTGCATCTCCGTCCCTTATCCAATTAATTCTAGATCGAAGTTTCCAATAATCTTCTTCTAATTTTAGTATATTGTTATATTCTCTATTGAGCGTCATTTCTAAATTCTGAATATAGTAACTAGTTTGATAGGAGGGGGAATTTTGTATACCTCCCAATCTGGCTAAAATATTTCGTTTCTATTTAAAAATATTACCAAAATTATTTCTGCTCCAAAGCTTGGCTTCTATATCAAAAGAGGATGGTGCACTACTAAAATCTTTGTTACTCCAACATTTTCTACTAAATTTTTAAAATCTGGATGTTCTAACCAGAATTTTTCTAGTCTAAATGTTTTAAACTGGTTTTCTAAGGACGGTTTAACCAGGGTTATAAGCAAAGAATTATGATCAAAATGAGTCTTGGGGAGGTGAATGACTTGGGCATTTGAATATTTTACAATCCATTCTTTATTAGCAAAAGCTCGATCAATTCTTTCAAAAATAAGATCTCTCCTATTACTTGACCAAGTATATTTACAGCCTTTAAACTCTAGATCAATAAGGTTGCAATTATTCAGACAGTTCTAAAAATTACTGCATCTCCTAGAATTTATTTTTCTTCCACCCCATTTATCTTGTTGATTTAGGATTTCAATAAAGTCTCCCGCAATAAGTCAAGGGCCATTCAGAACATATTTCATATTCTCTAAATTTTTCCACAGAATGTTTCTTTTATAGATATCTGTACTTGCATAAATAGCCGAAAAATACCAAGAAAAGATTGTAGGGAATTCCTGAATCATTGCATGCAGTTCCTGATCATCTTTTTTCTTCAAGGTTACATTAACCATGTTAGCAAACCACATTATCACGATTCCTCCGGCTCTTCCTTGGGCAGGAACCTCAATGTAGTCATCAAAATTAAACTCACTTTTTAGATTATTGTTATAATCCATCTTAGTTTCAAGTAGTGCCACAAAACAGGGGTTATGATAACAGATAAGCTCTCTAAAATTTCTTTTAAAGTTTTCATTATTTACTCCCCTAGGGTTTCAAACCATGAAGCTAGTTTGTTGTATCATTGGATTGTGAGTTATTTAAGGGTTCTGGATCTCCCCGTTGTCCAGAGTTGGGATTTGAGATGCCCTCATAGTTGGGGTCATAATCACCACATGTTTCGCTAAGTCCTTGTTCATTGGTGGCCTTAGAACGAATGAGCATTTCTTTAGAGCTATTGGACAATTGTGAATGTATTTTTTGTCCTCGTTTTCTGAAAAAACCATAAGGGTTGAGTGTGCGAGATTTGATATTTCGGTGAACGAGACCCTTCTCCTTAGAATCTTGCTTGATTCTTGGGGACTTGCAATAGGGGGGGGGGTAGTCTGTTGGAACTATGCCATGAGGTATCATAGGGATTATTATTGGACGTCCTTGTTGGACTGGCATGGGTTGTCATGGGAAGAGAAGTGGGTTGGCATTTATCGGTTCCGGGGGAGTGAAGAAGGGGGCTTGTACTAGATTGTGAATGTTGGGTAAAGGAGATAGATGATGTGGTAGGTTACACAGAGTTTGAATTGTTTGCATGAAACCCGGAGCATGGTTGGGAGGTATCGGGTTCTGCAAGTTTGCATTCCACATATGGTTGACTACGTTCTCCGTTGCCACTTTCATCCCTTCTGTTATGAGTTGCGCTAGGAAATTCTGGTTCTGTAGTATGATCAAAGTTTATGTTCCATTGATGTCCATTGAGAAAATGGTTGCATGGTTATGTAGACCTGTTTCTAGCCAGGATTGAGATTGATGGAGTGGATGCACAGGTTCTGTTGCATACAAAAGCGGATGTTGTGCAATGTGGGTTGGGATTTGTGGTAAGTTATCCATTGTGGGATTGAATACCTTCGGAGATCTCACTACCGGAGATAGTTTGATCTTTTGGTGGAGAGGGATGTTTGTTTTGAACATTGTAGGAATTGAGTTTTGTCTTGTTTATATTGTTAGAATTAGCTTGGTTGAAGTGAGGTAATGATTGAGTATCTTTACAGGAAGATATTATTGTGAAATTATTGGTTGGGTCTTGCATGGGGGAGTTGGAGTAAATATTTTGAGTACTAGAATGGTGAAGATTATTATTGTATTTATTAGAGTGGGCTGCCAAATGTTTTAACTTGTCAGAGAATTGATTGGTGTCAATCTGCACGTCTTCTTTGCTTTTATTATCAAGGATTTGATTGGAGGAAATTGAGTGATAAGAGGCTTCATAGAATTTTGTTTTATTTTCGGTAAGTCCCTAGGGGTTATTTTTGTCTTTTACGTTGAGAAGGTCAGCAGCTTGAGAAGCTGGAAGGTTAGCTTCTTCTTGAGAATTGGTAGAGTGAGCCGCTTTTTAATTTTTTTTGTCAGGAACATTAAAGTCAATTTCAGCATTCATAATAGAATTTATGGGTTTTTTCCAAGGTTGATAGAATATTATATTTATTTTTAATATTATTGTAGGGTTCCTTATGGGTATTAGCCGTATTAGGGAATTCATTAGGATTATTATTGATGGTAGGATTATTTTTATTGCTAAGATTTCTTGATGCATGTGGGTCTATTAATCTTACAGTAGAAATTTGTGCTTGAGTTGATAAAAATTTATCTGGGATTGGTGTTTAATGTTTACCTCTATACCCAGTATCTCTGCCTTCAGAATAGGTTGTTCATCTAGATCTTGATGCTTCTTCTTTTGCTTCAAGACTCTGTTCCTTTTCTGGAATTTTACTGTATGTCATTCTTCTTCCAACTTTGTTTTTGGTTCCATTGGCGAAGCAATGCTGCCATGATCTGACTGAAGTTTTACCTGTATGCATTTATTTGCAGTATGCCCTAATCTTTCACACGTTGTACAGAAGAAATCTTGTCTTTCATACACAATAGGATGTATGTGCTTTCCAATTTTTATAGTGCTTAGAACCGGCTCCTCAAGAGGGAGTTGCACACATATTCTTGCATATCTACCCCTTAAAGTGGAGCTGGTGCGTATACCAATTTTTAGTAGTTTTCCAATAGAATTTCCTATTTTTTTTAAAAATTCTCCGTCATAAAATTCTGTAGGTAATTGAGGTAATCTTAGCCAAATCGCAGAGTATGTCAGGGTTTCTCTTCTTGGAACAAAATTTGGTTTCCATCTCTGAACAGTAAGAAAATGGTTATTAATAAACCATGGTCCATTATTGAGTGTCTTGGTCATGTTTTCATCTTTCTGGAATTTTACTATACAGTAGTCTTCCCCCAGGTCTATGAGGGGAAAATTTTCTGATGGTTTCCATAGTTGTGTGATTTTGATCTTTAAGTATTGATGCTCAATTCTCTTACCAAGTAGTTTGATGATAAGGGCATGCTTCCAAAGTGTATATAATCTCTCGTTTTTTTCACCCGAGAGGAAAATATTTTTTTATTTTTTTGGTGATTTCCTCTGCTTCTGCTTGTTCTTCTCCCAGTGTCTCTTCCTCTTCACTTACCAGATTAAGTGTGTAGTCATCCATATGTAGATCTGCTAAGCATTCATTTAATAATAAGTCTGCTTTAAAGTCTTGCTGAAAATTGTTAGTGTTTCTTGTTCCATCATCCTCTCTCTCCACTAGATTTTCCTTATCAGTTTTTTTTTTTTTTTGGATTAGTACAGTGTAAGAGGTATAGTCTTGTAATCCTTTAAATTACTATTTCCACTCTAATATTATGGACAATTATATTTAAGTTATTTTTAGCTTATCTGATATTGTAAAAAAAATTCTTACACTACATTTGAATTGACAATTTAATCCCTCAAGTACTATATTATGGATTTTGGGGTTAATAAGGATGCCTATAACAATTGGTGATTGTCGCTTTCCTTCCTTTCAAATGGATAATTGATTTAGAGTCGGTGGGATATTGATGTCGAGAGGTCAACATCACTTACTTTGATTTAAGAAATATTTTTTTGAAAAATTAAGGTGTTTGACAAATCAGTAAAATTAATTTTTAATGGAAGCATAAACAATGTTGTTGGGAAGAAACTACAAAAGTTTTGCTTCTTAAAAATATAGAAGCATAAAATTATTTTTTTCAAGATCAAAATATCCCTTCATATAAACATATTTATCAATATATATCTCATTAATTAACATCTCTCATATGTTTGATTAAGTTTCATTTAAAAATATACTTTTTATTTTTAAGTAATTTTTTATTTTTGTTTATATGCTATTACTTTATATTTTATGTTACGTATTATTTTGTAGAATTGGCAAAAAAGGTACAACAATACTTTTGCAGGATCAGAACAAAATATTTAAGACTTTATATATTTTTGTGATGAGTTTCTTGTATGTCGTGATTTAATTTATGGAATAATTTTTAAAATTATTTTGTTGTTAATTTTATTTATTTTTAAATCATTATATTATTATAACGTCAATTTTCAATTTACTTCTTTTATTTATGTATAATATTGATTGAAAATTTTAATTTAATAAAATTAAAAAATTGTCTTAAAAAACTTATAATATATATTTAAAATAATCTCTCTATAAAATAATTTTCATATTAAAAGTACATTATTACTTGTATTTTTTTTTTGTAATTTGACTCTCTAAAGCCCTTTTTAAAAATATTAATCAAACACAATTTATTTATCAAATACACTTTTCAAATGAATTAGCTAAATAAAAATTACTTTTTCAAAAACACTTTTTCATGAAAAACTATTTGAAAAAATGTCACGATCCAAAATGAGTCATGAATGGCACCAACACTTAACCTTCTAGATGGGCGAACCAACGAATTCAACCTCAACTTATATTAATTTTGACTCGATCGTTTTTCGCAGTTTCCTTCTAGCTACTTCTTACAAATAATAATAATATATATAAAAAGAAAAATACATTGTACAATGACCTTTTAATTTTGATACTCTCTTCATTTCAATTTATTTATCTTATTGATTTGACATATATATATATTTTTGAATAATATGTTCATAAACTAAAGATAAACAAAAGGCTCAACAAAATGTGTTTTTATCTAGTAATCTTTAACATGTCATAAGAAAAGTTAAAATTAAGGAAAAATAATGGTTTTAGTCCATGTATTATAGAATAATTCTAGTTTTTGTCCTTGTATTATTTGACTATACACATTCAACTTTCAATTATTTCAAGTGCGCGATTTCGATCCACTCTTTTAAATGGACTAAAAAACCATAACATAAATGAATTAAAATACTGGGCGGAAGTACAAAACAATATTAATTATAAGATTCTCAAATTTAATTAATAATTCCATTGAAAAAACTCTAGATTTAAAGAGGAAGATAATTATGTAATTAGAAGAATTTCATTCAATCAAGAATGGAGAACAACAATATGATCAAGTATTATTTTACTTCACATGGGAAAAATAATACTCATTCAATTCGATAGGTAGAGGGACTAATCAAAGAAATGAATCAAAATGCATATATTCGATTAAATTCGGTGTAATCATTATACGTATATATAAATCAGATGCAGGTGCAAATTAGAGAAATATTCTCACGGATAGTTTGGTATAGAGATTAATAATGTAGAGATTATTAATATTGAGATTAGTAGTCTATTAATTAGTAATGCATAGTTTAATTTTATCAAGTGTCTGGTTCATTATTTCCCACTTTATATGTTTGGATTATATTGTACTAATTTGTATTGGATTTATTTAGTAGCATACAACTCTCTCTAAATAATTTGTAAGCTAATTTACTTAAATAAATTCACTAGTACAAACATAAAACATAAAATCAAGAAAATAAATAAAATAATTAAGCTGATTTGAGGAATACTATTGTCTTTACATAGACTTACCCCATGATATTATATCACATGTATTAGTAATACCTCCAAATGAAAGGTATTAGTAATACATCGTATAATACCATGTTGGAGGTATAACTAAGCCAGAGATTAGTTATACATAGGTCCAAATTCCTACCAAACATAGTACTAAATAACACAATACATTATATATGGACTTTTTGTTTTAATATGGTCTATCAAACGACCACTCAAAGTGTTTGAACTAGTTTTTGGCTAAAATTATCTCTGAAGTATGACTTAAACCTAAACTCCATTCTTGTGTTATATAAGTGAACAAAAAACATCCTTACACTATCTAAAAAGTTGAAAGATTCATCTTTTTGTCTATTTTTTTTAAGATACTCTCACCACCAATAAAAAAAAAGTATCAAATCGAATATATATAGGGAAAAAGCTCAAATATGTCATTGAACTTTCAGAAAGACTCATTTATGTCATCAGTTAAAAGTTTGATTCATTTATACCATTACCGTGAAAGAAAATGCTCATTCATGCCATTATTTTTTGACAGTGATTTTGCAAAATCATTTTTGACACTTGACCAATTACGGCCACGTCATCAATTTTTTAAAAAAAAAAATAAAAAAAAAATCAATTCAATTTTTATTCAAAATTTTGATATTTTTTATTAAAATATTAATGACGTGGCCAATTATAATTCGGCCACGCCATCAATTTATTTAATAAAAAGAATAAAAAAAATTTAATTCAATTTTTTTTTCAGAATTATGATTATTTTAATAAAAAATTTGATGACTTGGACGAATTACAATTAGTCACGTGTCAAAAATGGTTTTGCAAAACCACTATTAAAAAGTAATGGCATGAATGAGCCTTTTCTTGAACGGTAATGACATAGATGAGCCAAACTTTTAACTGATGACATAAATGAGCGTTTTCTGAAAGTTTGATGGCATATTTGAGCCTTTTTCCATAAATATATGTACACATAGTTAAGCTAGTTAAAATAAGTGTTTTTTCTAATTTTTAGAAATTGAGGGTTTAAATCATATTTAAACATCTAATTTTTAGAAATTAAGGGTTTAAATCATATTTAAACAAAATATATTCAAATTCGAATTATTCTTTATAAAAAATATGATCAAATACAACTCTAACTTTAAAAATTTCAGATAAAATAATATTTTTTCAAACCTAATACGTAATCACTCCAGAGTAATAAAATAAAAGTCAAGTAAAAATATCAATAAAAGATATCCCATCAATGAAAAAAGAAATTACTCCTCATCAAAGAAAATTAAATATATGTAGCCAACAAAATTAAATACTTTATTGATTCACTTTTAATTATTTATTTATTATATAAGAAAAGTTTTTACTTTTATTTATTATTTTATAAATATTAAAAAAATATGTATCTAATTTACTTTTTTTCATGTTTCAATTTTAGCATTACTTATTCTCTAAATTATATTTTTAAGAAACTAATATTAAATATCAATTAATAAAAATATTTTAATATAATAATTATGTTAACTTTTTAATTTTTGTATTAGATACGTCAAATTCAAATAGAACTAGTATTTTTTAAGTCTTAATTTATGTGATGTATTTAATTTTTTGAAAGTCAATCAATTTAAAAAAATGTATGAGAAAATTACAATAAAAATAAATTTTATAAATTTCAAAATTTAAAATGTGTTATATAAATTAAAAAGAAGGAATAATAAGCGGTTGAAGTAGATGATATTAATGGCGGGAAAGGTACATGTTGGTTGTCGACATTTGTTACATACTCCCATTATTAGGTTTAAGAATTTGGGAGAGTGATGAGGTGTCAGTTGGGTCCACAGTGAGTAGTGCCAGCTTGGATTGATGTGTCCGTACAGGAGGGACTTGACGTGTCATTCTCTCTCCGACATCTAACCTTGTCTTTTTCAGTCATGTACAAAGGCACAGCCAGATGCAACTTCTTTTTGAATTTTATCATTAAATTCAAGTGGGACAGGACACCTTACCAAATATTTCTTAAATTTTTTAATTAAGGTGCAACTAGTATGACAAAATGAATGAAGGTTATCTTGAAATATATTTATATCAGATCTTCAAATAAACCTATTAATAGCTGTGGAACCATACTAATACAATATGTTAAAATAATTAATAATTCCTCAAAATCCATCCAAGCTTAGTCAAAAATTGATATATCATGAAAGGAAATTTATAGGCAAAACAATAACAAGATGTGTATCTTTTAACTTGTAGCGGAAATATTTGTTGTTGATTTTGTTGTCGAAAGAAATTGCTTCAAACCACTTTTTGAATCTTAAGGAAACAAAGATCAGTCTTTGTTCACAAACTAAGAGTCTCCTTAGAGTGTTGATTGATTTGAGTAAGAAACTTACTTCTCTATTTTTTACTACTGATCGCTTGTTTTTTTCCTTGTATTTCTCACGTTTTTTCTCTCCTCTCTTTTTACGTTTCACATTCCTTAAAAGTTACTCCCACTAGAAGTCTTTACTACTTGAGTAGTTACTTGGTCGATCCCTCAACTGCTTAAAGAGGTGAACTCGAGTTCATTTTAACTTTATATATACAAGTTGAATTTGTTCATATTAATTATCTTCCGTTTTTACTTGAATCTATTTGTTTCGTATCAACTGCTTTTCTAGACATGTACTGCATTGCGAAATCGCTCATGGCTATTACCAACATGCTAAAGTAGCAAAACTGATCGAAATTCAAGAAACAGTAAAGGCCAAAGGGTATTTCATTGAAAAGTCATTTTAACTTTTCAATTTCTCACACAATGAAGAAGCAGGGACTATTCTTTAATTGATCCATTGATAGCTTGACACACATGGTATGCAACACGCGCAACAATATTTACACATGTTATTGGTTTATGTGTCTCATTTTATCGATTATTCAATATCGTATAGACCTTGGCTAAACACCTCTAGATGTTTAACCCTAGTTTCTCTCTTCAGTGATTCTTAAAATCATTTTCTTGGAGAATCTTTCGTCTGGATTATAAATAAGTCATGATATGATGGTGAAACTCATCTCTTCACGTTCCCAATGTAAGAGGCAATTTCTTATGTGATAGAGTCGATCTCGCGACTTGTTCAACACACTTTTATTTCTCACAAATTATCACATGTATATCATATTTGAATATAAATTGAATAGTATTATATAGAAGAGAATATTATAACAATCAAGTTATTTTACAACACTATTAATATCATCATATTTCACGCAAACCTAGAGCCTTAACATATTTTTCAAACAGTTCTCTAGAAATGGTCTTCGTAAAAATATGAACTATGATTTCACATGTAGGAATGTATTGCAAAGTTATTTCTCCACTTTCCACTATGACTCTCGCTAAGTTATACATGATGTCAATGTGTTTGGTCTTGCTGTGATGTATAGAATCCTTCGTATATATGATAGCCGCTTGACTACCACAGTGTAGAATCAAGGAACCTTTAGAATCCTTTGCAATATTCAAATGCTCAAAGAATCTCTTTAACCAAACAACATCTTGTACTGCAGACGCACAAGTCACGATTTCAGATTCCATGGTTGAAAGAGTTGTGAAAGTTTCCTTCTTATTTTTCCATAAAATAGCACCACCATTTAGTAAGAAAGCATAATCGAATATTGATTTTATACCATTCCGGTCACCAGTCCAATCAACATTTATATAACCTCTTATGAACAAATCAGATCCACTATAACAATGTGTATGATTTGCAGTTCCCTTCAAGTATCGAAATATTCTCTTTACTGTTTTCCAATGATCTCTTCCAGGATTGAATTGATAGTTGCTAACTAAACTCACAACATAACAAATATCGAGGCAAGTACACATTATAGCATACACCAAACTCCCGACAACACTAAAATAAAGAACTCGAGACATGTCTTTCTTTTTTTTTCAGTCTTCGGACACATTTCAAAGTTTAAAGTTTCACCCTTGCTATAGGAGTATCCATAGATTTGCAACTATTCAATAAAAAATATCCAATATTTTTTTTATATAAGTTTCTTGAGATAAACTCAAAAATTTCTTGGAACAGTTTCTTTTGATCTTAACACCAAATATAAAATATGCTTCACCCATATCTTTCATATCAAATGATTTTGAAAGCCATGACTTGATAATTTCACATACTCCAAATTATTTCCAGCTAATAAAATATCTACGTAAAGAGAAAGAGTTATAAAATTTTCATTGGACTATTTCACATAGATGCAATGGTCTTCATCGATCATGGTGAAATCAAATGATATCACCTCCTTATGAAATCTGAGGAACCACTGCATTAAAGATTGTTTTAGGCCATAAATTGATCTTTTCAATTTACAAACTTTCTTTTCTTGACGTTTAACAACGAAATTTACTGGTTGTTCCATGTAGATTTTCTCTTTTAATTCTCCATTGAGAAAAATGGTCTTCACATTCATTTGGTGTAATTCTAGTTCTAAATGTGCAACAATAGCTAAAAGTTATCATATAGAGGTAAACTTCACAACTCATGAAAAAATTTCCTCATAGTTTATTCCAACTTCTTAAGTAAAACCTTTTGTCACCAATTGTGCTTTGTATCTTTCTTTCGATCCATTCGATTTGCGTTTAACTTTGAGAGTTCATTTATTCCGAATAGCTTTACATTTATTAGGAAGGTCACCTAGATCCCAAACTTTGTTGATTTTCATGGACAATAAATCTTCTTTCATCACTTTTAACCATTCATCTCTTTGAGAGCTCGATAAGGCCTCAGTTACAGAATTAGGTTCATCCAATTCTGTAGGAGATATCAAGAAAACATAATCTTCAATCTCATAAGATCGTTTAGGTACACCTTTTCTTGTACTTTTACGTATTTAAAGTTTAGATTTCTCTGTAATATTTTGGGGTTCATAACTCCCACTTGAACCAGAAATCATTTTTTTATCGATTGAATTATCAAGTATGTATGAAAACATTACCTAATCTTCTGAATTCAATATTTCGTACATAGGCTCAATTTCATCTATTTCACCCTTTTTGGGAAAATAATCTTCCGAAAATCTGAAATCTCGTGATACAATTTCAGTAATACTTCAATCTTCCAGTTCATTGATGAACACATACCATTTGGAGCATTCAGAGTAACTTATAAAGATACATTTCTTTTTGTTTGGACTTAGTTTACCAAACTCACCAAAGCGATCTTAATATATGTTGCACAACCCAACAGTCGTTGATCATTCAGTTTTATTTTGTGACAAGTCTAAAGTTCATAAAGAGTGGAAGAAACTAATTTAGAAGGAACTTTGTTCAATATGTAAGTCACAATCAATAATACATCTCCCCGAAAGAGATAGACAAATTTGCATGCGTTATCATTGATCTTGTCATGTCCAATAATGTTCTATTCCTTATTTTTGCTACACCATTTTGTTGAGGTGTATAAGGAGAGTAGTTAATTGTCTGATGATACCCTTTTCAGCACATAAATATTTAAATTATTTTGATAAATATTCACATATTTGATCATTTCTTAAAGAATTTATGCTTTTATCTAATTGATTTTCAACTTCATTCATATATCTTTTAAAGAGCTCAATTGCTTCATATTTATGAGAAATCAAATAGTCATAACCAAAATGCGTGAAATCATCAATAAATGTAATGAAGTATGAAGCACCAGACTTTGCCTTCACATTCATTGGACCACAAATATCATAATAAATTAATTGAAGCAGGAACTTGGATCTTTTAGCCTTCCCAAATGATTTATGCGTAATCTTTCCGGCAAGACAATTTTCACAAGTTAACATATCAATTTTGGTGAAAGGACCTAAATGTCCTTTTTTCAATCTATTCTTTTGATCTTGCCCGATGTGATCTAATCTTGCATGTCATGTCATCAATATCATTGTTACTTGAATAACATGTCATTACACAATGGTCAACATAATAGTCATAAGTTGAAGGATTACAATCTAAAACGATCATAACGTAGTCAAAAACCATATAAAACATTATTTAGAGTTATTCTAACACCATTACGACTAAAAAGAAAGCAGAACAAAGGTCTACAAGAATAGACACAGGTACTAAGTTTTGTCGAATCTCTGGTGTATGTAAGACGTCATGCAATATCAAAGAGCGGCCACCACACAAGTCTACTTTACAAGTGCCTACTCCTTTGACTTTTAGTTTTACATTATTTCCAACGTAGATTCCGCTTGATTTAGATGAGACTCAACAAAACTTCACAAACATTTCTCGATCTCGACTCACGTGGATAGTGGATCATGAGTATACAATCCACATAGGATAGGATTCAGTTAGTAAAGAAGTGCTAGAACATACTTTGAACTTTAGATGCGTTTAGAAATGCTACCATTTTTGGCTTAGTGCAGTCACGAGAGAAATATCCCAACATTTGGTAAATGTAGAACTTTATTTTTCTCTTGTCTCTCTTCTTGAAAAATCATTTTTCTTTCTTAGAATTTGGCTTTTTATTTTTCTTAGAGGGTTATTCTAGTGTTGGATAAGTACTATGAAGTTTAGGTAGTGGAATGGGACGCTATCTAGACATTGCACGACTGGCTTTGAAGATGTTAGTATGTGAGTCCCTAGATATTCTCCAAGACCATTATGTGAAAGTCCTTAACCGGTGAATGTCTCTTAAAAGTTCTAATGGACATAATGACTTAAGTAAATGTATGTTAATGAAAAGGTACTTATCTAGAGTAGCTTTGAGGATTGCTTAGGTAGGCTTGAAGAGGGTGTATGGGCGGTCTCTTCATGTCTTACTTAGGTGAGTCTTAGAGTAATTTTAGGTAGGGAGTTGAATCAATGAAATGAGAGTAATCTTATCTTAGGTAATCTAAATGATCTCTTTAATGTGTGTAAAGGGATTGTATGGGCGGTCGCTTCATAACTCACTCAAGTGAGCCTTAGAATCACTTTTGGTAGGAGGGTCTCATGCTTATTTGTTTTGAAGTGATCTGTGTAATATATGTGGTGTTGGTGTATATGTGATTCTTATACTTATGATATGAAGTTTTACTCAAAAGAGCATGTTTTATATAAATGTCCTTTTATCATGATTTTATGCATTATGACATACTTAGTACATGCAATGTACTAATTCTATATATTTTTATCTATCTCTAAAGGTGTATGTGAAATTTGAGAGGAGTCTCGAAGTGAAGCTTGTATTAGCATTTCATTCAAGCAAGAGTTGCTATGTCCTCACTAGATTCGAGGACATCACGATGTTTAGATTTCCTTATTGAAAGTATTATAATAGACTTAGTTATTTTCTATACGTTGAAGTATGGGCCGTGTCCCAATATATTCGTATGTCTAAGATAGCGACTTTGAGACTTAGCCTTTCATTATGTTTTTCTACAAAAGAGATATATTGAAGTATTACTATTTTCGTGTGAAAAGTTTTAATTCCGCACTACTTTTCATACATGTTATGCAATTAATGATGTCAAAGGGCTTGTACAGACCTCCAAGAAGTCAAGTACTCCGTGTGACGATTTGAGAATGTCCTAACTTCTAGGGGGTACTCTCGGGTCGTGACAAACATGGTATCATAACATAGGTTATGAAAGTGGTCTTAGAAACCAAAAGTCTCAAAAAGCCACGTCTAGTAGAGTCTTGTTCATTAGTGTGAGTCGCGACACATATATGGGTGAGAGGCTATAGGACGATAGAGTTTCACTTTCTTTATCAATGTTGTGTCGTGCCTATAGAGTTGATGTTATAAGTGTCTATTCCTAATCTCTTCTCTTGTGTTTATAGTAAGATGAATACAGGAAGAATGGACGCTAGAAGGTTGGAAGAAGTAGGAGTGCAAGAGGAATCTCCCTAAGGTGGACTAGCACCACAAGGAGTTCAATTTCCTCAAGATGCTCAAGTGCCTCCCCAAGGTGATCAATTCCCTATTGGAGGTGAAGGTAATGATGTTCCGGTGGTTCCTCCGGACATGAATAATTGGGAGATTAGAGAGACTTTACTTGCTCTAGCCCGAGCCATGACCACTCATGTGACTAGAGGTGTTGGGCCTAGAGTGAATGCTTTGGAGAGTACCATGACCTCTAGATTGAGAGAATTTGTGAGGATGAATCCTCCTATCTTTCTTGGCTCTAAGATGGGAGAGGATCCCCAAGAGTTTCTTGATGGGGTGTATAAGGTGTTGAGTGCTATGAGGGTGACTTCTAGGGAGAAGGTGGAGTTAGCTTCGTACCAATTGAGGGATGTTGCTAAAGTATGGTACTCTCAATAGAAAGATAATAGGCCGGTTGATTCGGGTCCTATAGAGTGAGAAGAGTTTAAGAAAGCTTTCTTAGAAAAGTACTTTTCCCGTGAGAGGAGGTAGGTGAAGGTTTAGGATTTCATTAACCTTAAGCAAGGTAGTATGAGTGTTGAGGAGTATTCCTTGAAGTTTACCATGTTGTCTAGATATGCTCCATCCTTGGTGTCTAACCCTAGGGATGAGATGAGTAGGTTTGTGACCGATGTTGCCGACCTAGTGAAAGAAGAGTGTCGTACGTCCATGCTCCACAATGATATGAACTTGTCTAGGCTTATGGTGTATGCTCAATCCATTGAAGAGTCTAAAATTGGGAGGAGAAGTAGAGATGCTAAGAGGGGGAAAACTGATGAGCAAGTTCAACCTAAGTTTAAGAAGAGGGATCCAATATAAGATGGTTCTAGTGCTCCTAAGGCTAACTATGAGAGAGGTGGTGGTTCCCAAGTGGTTAAGACTACTTGTGTTACTTGTGGGAAGAAGCACTTTGGGAAGTGCCTAGTTGGAACCGAAAATTGCTTTGGTTGTGGTAAGGATGGGCATAAGGTGAGAGATTGTCCTAATGGTGCACCTAGAGGAAAAGAGACTAAACAAGATCCTCCTAGAGTTCTGGAAGGTGATGCTCCAAAGAGGAATCATTTCTATGCACTTCGGGCTAGAGAATCAAAGCCGGATGATGATGATGATATTGATAAGTCCTTGTTTTCTCTTTAGTTTTATGGGTTCCTTCTAAGTGGGGGAGCATGGTGAGTAGTGGAGAGTAATTATTGTCTCTTCTCTTCTACTCAACTCAAGCTTGAGAGTTAGAAAGTCATAGTAGGATGTTGCATGTTGCATGTTCTTTAGGAGTCTTGTTGAAATTGAATTTCATTGATTCCTTGCATTGTGCATTTTATGAAGTTATAGTTATATTGTGAAATGAGTTTATATTGTTTTATCTCTCATTTTTTCATGCTTCCATCATAAATTTCTTAAGAGTTACATTTTTGGAAATTTGAACATGCTTCACTGTAATGATTTGACTATTCAGTGTAAGAATTTTTGAATTTTGACAAAATTGTTCTTTCATTGAAAATGGTTATAATGTGTATAGAATTGATGTATATGAGTAATAAAATGTGTGGAGAAGGAGTTCCTCCTATTTGAAATGAAGAATGTGAGTCTTATTGCATGATGAGTCGTAAATTAGTTTCTATCTTCTTGTTGTGTTTTGAACCTCCTGAATTATGTGAAATTGATGTTCTATTCTATTTGAATATTGTGTAATGTGTGGTATGGTTATGGAATGGTATTCTTGAGTTTCTTATCTCTTGATAGTGTCTAAAGAGTAGCAATTGTCATTCGAGGACGAATGTTTCCAATTGGGGGAGTATTGTTACACCCTAAAAAATGAGCTAGGTTGATCTAGAGCCTAACACTTGTGTCATGAGATTTTAAAGTCTTAAAATGATTTATAATGGTGATTAGAGGCAGTATATAAAGTTTGGAAGTGTTTGGAGGTTAAACGTCCAAGACGTTCTGAAACTAGTCGAAGTTGAACTAGTGTGTCGTAGTGTTTTGTAGTGAAGTTTTAGGGGATGGTTTGAGGGTGAAATTGAGTATCGATGGTTCCTACGTGTAGAATAACATGTAAAGGGTCAAAAAGACCGATAACGACGCCCCGGGGACCAGCCAAAGGGTCCCTAAGGAGGACCCAAACATGGCCAATGAAGCTGGCACTAAAGTGCGCAAAAGTTTACCCTGCGACGCGGGGCTGTCACGAACCATTCTGCCTCAAAATTTTCTAGAACCAAGAATCAAAAATGCCTCTGTGACGCGCAGTAAATTGCCAGTTTTGGTCGCGTTGTTTTAAAGTCAAATTTGAATTGGTTAAAATGTCCAATAAGTGCAGGGGTCTTTTGGGTAATTTGAGGATGACTTATTGACGGTTATTGAGTATTTTTAAACCCCTAAACTCACCAATCAAAGCTAAACCCTCAACTCAAAACAAAAACCTTTCCATTCTTCTTTCCAAAAACCTCCATTGTTGAAGCTTGGGAGCTCCAAGGAAGAAGACAAATTTTACAAGTTTTTCTCCATCAATCTTGTGGGCTTTTCATCACAATTAAGGTATGATTTATCATCCTTGAAATCTCTTTCTTCAAGGAGTCAATTCCAATGATTTTTAAAAGATGATCAAAACATGATTCCTTCTAATTCAACATCTAGCCATGAGTTCTTGCATAAAACATTTTGAAACATTGTAATATGATTGAATTGATGTAAATTTGATGATTTTAACCTAAAAATTCTATGAACCCATGCACTCCTAGTTTTGACTATTTCATGGGCGAAATGATCATGTCTCTATACTATTAAATTCTTGTGTAGTTTGATTTGGGCTATTGAATTGTGGAAGAATTATGTTAGAATCATGTGTAGGCTGTCTTAGATTGACAAATTCATATTGAATTACCTTGAATTCATTGTACATTATTATTATTGGATTGAATTGGTGATCATGGCCATTGGTAAGGGCGTGGGCAATGTGCTGGTTGAATTGAGTATGGATTAAAGTTGTGAGAGAGGATTGGTGGTATGCTTCCCTAGCTCTCTTTGTATTATGTAATATAGGTCTTGAATTGTGATTATATTGGAATGGTTCACTTATGGTGGTGGTGCTTATGTGCTATACTTGTGAATAATGTGGTCTCGTCGGCATTACTTTATGAATTGTGAAACAATGTGGCCTCATCAGCATTATTTTATGTATTATGATATTATCATGTTATAACTTTATTATGTGAGAAATAGGAAGGTCTTTATGACTTATGTGTTATGTGAAGTCTAAGCATGAGTTCTCCTAGTTGATGATAGGTGTCACTAGTAGGCTATAGTGAAGTCTTTATGTGAATGACTTGATATTGAGGTATGATGCTTCTTGATGACTTATATGAGGCTTGTGATGATTTATATTGATGATTCTATAGAAGTGAGTAGGATGACTAGCAAGTCTACTAAGTTGTCTCTATGTGCTTCTTGAATGTTATGCTACATGTGATATGATGATAATGAAGTTTGTCTTGCTTTGGTAGACCTATGTCCCTTACTTGATACCTGAATAATATGAATATGAACATCTTGACTTAGTAGGCTTATGCACCTTTGTATTTTATGTGTATGAATGAATGTCGAATGAAAGTCTAGGATTGGTAGGCCTCAGATGGTGCCCTTCTAAGCATGAATAATACGTGGAACCTTCTAAATAAAAAAAAGATTAAGAATGAGCTATCCTTATAGACCTTGAGTGGCAACCCTAGTGGACACATTCTTGGTAAAGGTATTATGAGTTGGTAGGACAAAGAGATGGTACCTTCTCATGTACCTTTAGACAATTAAACGTACTCTATGAGAACAAAGGCTAGCATCGAGTGAATATGTTATGGGTTTTTGATGTTGATAACGTTCAAATATACTTCTTGAAAAGAAATATAAACGATCGTATGCAATATATTTACCCAACTATGAGTCGGGGTCGATCCCACAAAGAATATGGAAGAATATTATCAATAGCAAATATTTAACTTGATAGTCGTTATATAAAAATGGGGGATTTTAAATTGAAATAAAAATAAAAGAAATAAAAATAGCTTTGAACTAAGTATTTATTTATATCCAAATTAATAAAAATAACTAGAAATGTGTTTCCCATAAGCTCATAACGTGGTAATCCTAGTAATATCAATTCTTCTCTAGTGTTATGCATGCAAAGTGATAAGTTATGTATCTCTAAATCCTTGGTCCGGCATCTAGAGAATTTCACTCCGCACCTTGGTCCGGCTACGTGTGTGGCTTTACTAAACCTTACCTTTACCTCATATTAAGCATCATAATCGATGTTTGACTTAGTTGTTACTTCGCACCAATCGACACTAGCCTATTAGATAGTGTATACTAAATCTACGTTGATAATTCTTTTCTTATTATCTACCTCCTTGGTCCGGCAAGTAGCAATAAGGCGAGTTCTAACGTTGGCCACCGTTAAAAAGACTTCTAAACGAAAGAATTATCAATACATGCAATAACCTATTTGAGAATTGCTTAATTACTATTCATACTTTGTTAATCGCTTATGGTTCCCACAAAGCTAGTTGTGAAGCTTAGCTACTCATTATCGCAAAAAAACACAATCAAAATTTATCAAAATAAATTTGTTTGTGTTAATCATAAAAAGTTAAGAACAATAGCTAAATTATATTTTTATTAATAACGAATACAAATAAATAATAAAGGAGAAGAAAGAATAAACACAATTCTCCGGCCTCCACGGCGGCTCTTACAAAGCTCCAAAGCTAGAAAAATTTATATTATGTCTTATATCTTGTTTCTTGACTTTCTCCCCTTAAAATAATTTTTTATGCCCTATTTATAGATATAAAAACCCTAAATAAAATAATTGTGTTCAAGAAATATTAGGAAATCAAAACCCGGAAGGAATTGATTTCTGTAAATTCCTTCTGCGTCGAAGGTTGCCGCGTTGATCTCTTAGCATCTGCCACGTGGCAGCTGCAACAAGCAAATTGAAATTCCTCAAGTGTGAGCCGCAATTTCCATATATATAAATATATTATTTTATTCAATTTAATCTATTAAGCTGCCTGCTTAATTTCCTTCTTCAACCTTTCATCTTTAATTCGTTTTAGCTTCAAATTTCTTTATTTTTCTATCAATTTAATCCTACAAATAAAATACACAATTTAGCACAATCCATAAAAATTATGCTCAAAACAGATAAATATAAATAATAAATGAGACGTAAATAATGATGAAAAATATATAGTTTGGCCTCACATCAACACCCCACACTTAAACTTTTGTTCGTCCTCGAGCAAACATTAAAGCTCATCTAAAAAAAATTATTCTAGCATTGTCATAACTTTGATTGATACAAACAATTAAGCCATATATCCATTTAAAATATCAGGTAGACTTCTCAATTATTATGCAAGACATCCAAGTAAACAACAAACCTTTAACCTCCTAACTTCAAGGACGAACTTTGAACTCATAAAATTTATGCTTGCTCACCTACTCCCATCAAAGAAAGTTAATAACATCACCTATCTATCATGAAACAAGTGCCCTCACAAAACAAAATAGTCCACACACTCAATTCAAAAGATTGAATATAAATTAAGGACTTCATATGAAAAACAACTCTCACACTCACAAATAAAATTCACATGTATGCACAAAGAACCATATGCTTGCCCATTATGTACATCTTCACTAATTAAGCATGCTTGAATAGAATCAAATAGGACTTTAACGGGTTGTAATGTAGGCCAAAGGACGGGTAGAAAAAATATATATAATAGTGACTTCCACTTCCTTAAGCACTTTGCAATTTTTAGACTTCATCACCCATATTTTCTTCTCTTTAATTTCAGCCCTTTCTTCAACAATTATTTCACTAGTAATTCTCATCATCACAAGAATGTTTAAGTCATTATCTCTCTTTTTTTTCCCTTCATAATAGCCACCCTCGACTTGCGTATTTTACATAAGTTAAGGTGCACGATGTCCTTGGAAGGACCAGGGCCATCATCAAGGTAATTTTTTTTTATGTCACATTCCAATTACATAATTTTTTTCACATTTCTTCAAAGAGGGCTTTTAAGAACTTTGTAGCTATCATTCATTACCTTTTCACTCATTTATCCCTTTTTTTCATAATTGATAATTAAAATAAGTCTACGCTATGATGCTCAAGGAAGCAAGGTGCAAAAACTAGAAATTCAACAAAATAGTCAAGGGAAAAATATGGGTACCAACAAAAGGCTACAAACTCAAAAGGGCTAACTAGTGATAAAATATTTGAAAAGGCTAAAATTTATAAAACAAATAAAAAAAAAACCTATTATCATCTCCTACACAAGGCAACACTTTTTTTTTATTTCGCTTCAATAACATGCAGGGCAAGTTCTAGACTAAGATGCAAAACATGGAATAAACAAAATCTCACCACACATGGCACAAGTATCAATCAAGATTGATCAATTCTACTTCTAACAGAGACAGGATCATAACAAACTACAAAATAAATAAGCTATATACAAATTCACAATCATGAACCTAGATATCAAAAGGTTTGCAATTTCACTAGTAATCAGGCATTCACAAGAAAGTACTACTTAAAATTAGGCCCAAATAGTAAGTATTATATAACTTAAAAGGTTTTTTTTCTTTCCAAAAATAATAATAAAAAAAATTATTCCTAAAATAAATAAATAAAAGACACTCGGTTCAAAAGGACTATCCTCAGAAAAAGAACCGAAAACAAAAGCCAAGGAACCCATCCTAAAAAAACTCAGTAAAACAGTAAAAACTAGGAATTCATTCCTCCACCGCACACTTAAAAAGATGCTATATCCCCAAAGCATAAAATATAAAACAAGGGTTAGGAAAACTCCCTGAGACCTTTAAGCCTAGCTAGTAGCACGTTCTCTAAATTTATATCAAGGGTCGTCACCCCACACTTAAGCTCAAACATGCTCCTTTGTTTTTTTTTTTTTGATTGGGTACTCAGACTTCCCCTAATTTGCAAAAACAAGATAAAAAACGTGATAAATAAAATAAAATAAAAAATAATAATAAAATAAAATAAAAAGAAGTTACACTACTAATACGACACTATCAGTTTTACTATTTTTTTCTTCCACTTTGAAAATATGAATTGAACCCCCAATTTTGAATCAATTTTTCTATTACGCTCAAGGGGTGGTGGTACAAAAAGAAAGGTCCCAAATAACAGATATCGCATTATGCACTTCTTGGATCCTAAGTGAGGAATGTAATTTTTCGAAGTTGAAAAAATAAATTCAAGACTATAGACACAATTTTTCTCCTCCATGCACTCTTCTATAGGTTCAAATGACTCGATGATAATAATAATAAAAAATTTAAAACTAATCCTAAAAAACAAAAAAAATAATAATAATAAATTAAAAGTTAAAATAAATACTAAAGACAATTTCTAAGCCATATTTACCGGCAGCGGCGCCATTATTTGATAACGTTCAAATATACTTCTTGAAAAAAAATATAAACGATCGTATGCAATATATTTACCCAACTATGAGTCGGGGTCGATCCCACAGAGAATATGGAAGAATATTATCAATAGCAAATATTTAACTTGATAGTCGTTATATAAAAATGGGGGATTTTAAATTGAAATAAAAATAGCTTTGAACTAAGTATTTATTTATATCCAAATTAATAAAAATAACTAGGAATGTGTTTCCCATAAGCTCATAACGTGGTAATCCTAGTAATATCAATTCTTTTCTAGTGTTATGCATGCAAAGTGATAAGTTATGTATCTCTAAATCCTTGGTCCGGCATCTAGAGAATTTCACTCCGCACCTTGGTCCGGCTACGTGTGTGGCTTTACTAAACCTTACCTTTACCTCATATTAAGCATCATAATCGATGTTTGGCTTAGTTGTTACTTCGCACCAATCGACACTAGCCTATTAGATAGTGTATACTAAATCTACGTTGATAATTCTTTTCTTATTATCTACCTCCTTGGTTCGGCAAGTAGCAATAAGGCGAGTTCTAACGTTGGCCACCGTTAAAAAGACTTCTAAACGAAAGAATTATCAATACATGCAATAACCTATTTGAGAATTGCTTAATTACTATTCATACTTTGTTAATCGCTTATGGTTCCCACAAAGCTAGTTGTGAAGCTTAGCTACTCTTACAAAGCTCCAAAGCTAGAAAAATTTATATTATGTCTTATATCTTGTTTCTTGACTTCCCTTAAAATATAATTTTTTATGCCCTATTTATAGATATAAAAACCCTAAATAAAATAATTGAGTTCAAGAAATATTAGAAAATCAAAACCCGGAAGGAATTGATTTCCGTAAATTCATTCTGCGTCAAAGGTTGCCGCGTTGATCTCTTAGCAGCTGCCACGTGGCAGCTGCAACAAGCAAATTGAAATTCCTCAAGTGTGAGCCGCAATTTCCATATATATAAATATATTATTCTATTCAATTTAATCTATTAAGCTGCCTGCTTGATTTCCTTCTTTAACCTTTCATCTTTAATTCGTTTTAGCTTTAAATTTCTTTATTTTTCTGTCAATTTAATCCTACAAATAAAATACACAATTTAACACAATCCATAAAAATTATGCTCAAAACAGATAAATATAAATAATAAATGCGACGTAAATAATGATGAAAAATATGTAGTTTGGCCTCACATCAGATGTACCGTGGTTTTACAGTTCTTTCAATGCTTTTTCCTTAAGTTTAGTGTGTGTCTAAGGCCTTTTTTTTGTAGTAGTTTTAATGTATTTTTCTTTGTGTTTGCAGGAAAAACTGTCCACAATGAAAACGCTAAAGATGTGCTGAAAATTGCAGAAAAGATGACCTACAGAGCCATCGACAGTCCGTCGACCCATCGACGGTCCGTAGGTGGAAACCGTCGCCATGAAGATGTTATGCTACCAAGGAAAGATCGGGGAATTCTGACTAAGTGTGGGGCTACGGAAGGGATGACGATCCGTCATCTCATCGACAGACCGTCCTGGTGATCCGTTGGTGTTAATAGAATGTAGCCCCAGTACCCAATTTGAAAAGCTTCTAAGTTTGGAGCAACGAAGGCCATCGCCGGACCGTCGTCCTGTCAACGGACCGTCGTCTTGGTCCGTCGATGGCTACAAAGAGTTGGAGAAGAAAGCAGCTGAAAATAGAGTTGAAGTATGGACCGACGGAGGCGTCGACGATCCGTCGTTGCCTCGACGGTCCGTCGGTCAGGTCGTCGACGCGAGACAGATTTTTGGATAGATTTTCCTTATTTAGGTTTTCCTTTATGTTTAGGATTCTATTATTATAAATAGGACAAAAAACCTCATTTTTGGGGGTAGACTCTTTGGTAATTTTCAGATTTGTATTGTTGGTTGTTGAATTTTGGGTTTTGGAAAATACTTCACTTTTTTGGAAGCGATTCTTACAGTATTTTGATTAATTCAAGTGATTTTCTAGATTTTCTTCAAACTTATTAAAGTAAGTACATGAATTCTTGTCTAATCAATATGAATTGTGTAATTCTTAACATGGGTAACTAAATCCACAACTAGGGTTGTGGTAACCATGGGTAATTAACAAAGTAGAACTAACTAAAATAACAGATCTAGAATAGTTTCTTGCATGTATTGATAATTTTTTCGCTTAGAAGTCTTTTTAACAGTGGCCAATGTTAGAACTCGCCTTGTTGCTACTTGCCGGACCAAAGAGGTAGATAATAAGAAAAGAATTATCAACGTAGATTTAGTATACACTATCTAATAGGCTAGTGTCGATTGGTGCGAAGTAATAACTAAGCCATACATCGATTATGATGCTTAATATGAGATAAAATGTAAGGTTTAGTAAAGTACACACACGTAGCCAGACCAAGGTGCGAAGTGAAATTCACTAGTTGCCGGACCAAGGAATTAGGGATACATAACTTATCACTTTGCATGGAAGATACTAGGAAAGAGTTGTTATAGTTAGGGTTACTGCGTTATGAACCTATGGGGAACACTTACACCCTAGTTTCTCTCATCACTTGATAAACATCGAATATTTTAACTTGCTACTTGATTACTTAGACTTAATTAATTACTTTTGTTACACAAAACCCCCCTTTTAATTGTTTGTTTTAGGAAAGAACTTGACTAAATAGAAGTAATCGTAGATTAAAGTTAAGTCTAAACTATTTTTCTCGTGGGATCGACCCCAACCTAACATTTGGGTTCTTTAATTGATATGACCGCTTATACTTCTTTAGGGAAGTATAATTTGAGAGTATCAAATTTTGGCGCCGCTGTCGGGGATAGTGGCTTTTAGATTAACTTTAAGCATATTACCGAATTTTAGTCAATAATTTCCTAATTTTACTTTTTCTTTTTGTTTTTGTCTCTCGCAGGTCTAGCTTTAGTGTATGCCAAGTACACGGAGTCGAGGAGAACCAATACTTTCACTTGACCCAGAACTAAACCGTACACTTCGCAGAATGAACATTCAAAACAATCCTGCTTATATCGAGGATGAGATCAATCCTCAACCTCCCCCGCCGGTTGAAGCACATAATCAAGTGATGGTTGATAACCCTGGTGAAGGTAATCCGAGGAGACAACCTCCTGCCCCACGCCCTCAAGAGTACTATAGGAGAAATGTTAACATCACTGACTCTGATGGACCACTTGTACTACCTCCTTTGCCACACGGTCATACTTTCGTGGTAACTAGTAGCTTGATGCAGATGCTCACTGCTAGAGGTCTGTTCTCAGGGCTACCCTCTGAGGATCCACATGCTCACATCGCCAAATTGAGGTCGGTGTGTAAGAGTTGTGTAAGAAGGCCTGACTTGGACATGGACGTCATTGGGTTAAGAGTGTTCCCTCTCTCACTGACGGGAGAGGCTGCTATATGGTTTACTGAGTTTCTGTATAACTTAATCTATGCATGGATCCAATTGAGGGATGTGTTCTTAGCTCGTTACTATCCGGTTTCAAAGAAGCTCAACCACAAAGATAGGGTGAACAACTTTGTGGCACTACCAGGGGATTCAGTAAGCAGTTCTTGGGATAGGTTCACCTCGTTCTTGAGAAGTGTCCCAAATCACCGTATTGATGATGAGTCGCTGAAAGAGTATTTCTATTGGGAGCAAGATGATAATAATAAAGCGGTGTTGGATACGATTGCGGGTGGTTCTTATGGGGAGTGTACTTATACAGAGATTGCTGAGAAGTTAGAGAAAATCTCCCGAAATAATAAAGCTTGGAGCACTAGGAAGTCGGATACTAGGAGAAACACTTTTGCGGTGCAATCTACACACAACCCAGCCGCAGATGAGATTCGTGAAGAAATGGATCAAATGAGAACTGAGCTTGGGTTAGTGTTGAAACATGTCACTGGAGGTGCAGAGAAAGTGAATGCGGTGAATTATTTGACTAAGCCACCACCGCCGATAGATGAGTTTTACTATGAGGAGGATTCTTATACAGTGAATGAGCAGACGGGGGGTTTCCGACCGAACACCCAAGGGTCCAATAAGGAGAATTGGCGCCAAGGTCAAGGAAATCAAGCTCGAAAGTATGGGAATTACAACCGAGAGGGTCACTACGTTCGTGAAGGAAACTACAACCGCGACAACAACTTCAACCGGAGTAACTATAGAAACATAAATGATCGAAGTGGGCCCTATATTCCACCTCAAAATTGGGAAGTTGCTTCTAGGGATGGTGGAGGTAGTATGGCGCGAGTTGAAGACATGTTGCAAAAGATGATGATGAGGTTTGACGCAAGTGATGAACACGCCAAGGAATTGAGAGGTGATTTGGCTAACATTGGGCAAAAAAAGGATGCACATGCAGTCTCAATCAAGTATCTTGATGCAAATGGCCCAATTGTCGTCTACTGTGAACCCTCGTCAACCGGGTACTCTTTCTAGCAACACTTTTCAAAATCCAAAGAATGATGGACATTGTATGGCAGTCACTACTCGAGGTGGTAAGCAAACCATAGATCCACCTATGCCGTCTGGCGTAGAAAATAAGTTGAGAAGAGAAGATGAGGTAGTAGAAGCTAGTGGAGAGTTGGTAGATGAAACGGTAAAAGAAACAGAAAAGCCCTAAAAGGTGACTCCCATTCCAAGACCACCACCACCATTCCGCAAAGGTTGGTGAAAAAGACCGAAGATGGTAAATACCGGCATTTTATCACTATGTTAAAACAGCTTTCCATCAATGTTCCTTTGATAGAAGCTCTTGAACAAATGCCCGATTACGCCAAGTTCATGAAAGATATGGTCACCAAGAAGAGATCGGTTAGTTTTGAGGATGATGATAGAATGCAACATTATAGTGCTATTGCTATAATGTCTCTAGTGCAAAAGAAAGAAGATCCGGGTGGTTTCACTATTCCATGTACAATCGGGTTGTTACACTTTGCTAAAGCATTATGTTATCTTGGGGCAACCATAAATCTCATGCCTCTATCCATCTACAAAAAGTTGGGTTTGGGTGATCCAAAGCCCACTGCAATGCGGCTACTGATGGCCGATCGAACAGTGAAGAGGCCTATTGGGATACTCCACGATGTGTTAGTGAAGGTGGAGTCATTCATATTTTCGGCCGATTTTGTGATTCTTGATTGTGAGGTCGACTTTGAGGTGCTTATTATTCTTGGAAGGCCATTTCTTGCTATCGATGGCGCCTTGGTTGATATGGAGAAAGGGCAAATAAAGTTTCGGTTGAACAATGAAGAAGTGACTTTCAATATTTGTAGGTCCATGAGGCAGAGTGGTGAGCTCCAATCGGTATCTGCCATATCTTACAGGGTTGAGAGTTCGTCTGAGGTATAAATAAAAGAGTGTGTGGGTGTTGAGGCACTTGCAGTAGTGATTATGAACTTCGAGAGTGATGGTATTGAAGAGTATGGGTCATTGGTTGTGGCACTTGATCGAGGTGATGTTCGTTTCAAACCCAAGAAATTGGAGTTAGACATGATGCATCGCGAGTCTCCACCTGCAAAACCATCTATTGAGGAGGCTCCAAAATTAGAGCTTAAGGCTCTACCACCTCATTTGAGGTATATATTCTTTGGAAAAGGTGACACTTTGCCGGTTATTATTGCTTCAGATTTAAATGTGCACCAAGTTGAGTGTTTGGTGGAAGTGTTAAAGAGGTTCAAGAGAGCTATTGGTTGGACTATTGCGGATATTATTGGGATCCCTCCCGGTATTTGTTCACATAAAATCCAACTAATGCCCGATCATAAGCCAAGTATTGAGCACCAGAGACGCCTAAATCCACCTATGCAAGAGGTAGTGTAGAAGGAAATTATTAAGTGGTTGGATGCCGGAGTCATATATTCTATCGCGGATAGTAGTTGGGTATGCTCTGTTTAGTGTGTGCCCAAGAAAGGGGGAATGACTGTGGTCCCCAATGAGAAAAATGAGTTTGTTCCGATGAGGCCGGTGACCGGATGGAGAGTGTGTATGGATTACCGGAAATAAAATGCATGGACTGAGAAAGAACATTTTCCTATGCCCTTCATGAATCAGATATTGGATAGACTTGCAGGTAAAGGGTGGTACTGTTTTCTTGATGGCTATTCGGGTTAGAATCAAATCTCTATTGCACCGGAAGATCAAGAGAAAACCACTTTTACTTGCCCTTATGGAACTTTCGCGTTCAAGAGGATGCCTTTTGGGTTGTGTAATGCACCGGCTACTTTTCAGAGATGTATGATGTCCATATTTTCCGATATGGTGGAGGACACCATTGAGGTATTTATGGATGATTTTTCTGTTGTTGGTGATTCGTTTGATCATTGTTTGAGTCACTTGTCTAAAGTTCTCAAAAGATGTGAAGAGTGCAACCTTGTGCTAAACTGGGAAAAATGTCACTTTATGGTGAAAGTGGGTATTGTATTGGGCCACCGTATCTCAGAGAAGGGTATTGAGGTTGATCGATCTAAAGTCAAGATTATAGAGAGACTTTCTCCACCCATCTCTATAAAAGGTGTGAGGAGTTTTCTTGGGCATGCAGGTTTCTACCGGAGGTTTATCAAAGATTTCTCAAAAATTGCACATCCTCTGTGCAAGCTGCTTGAGAAAGAGTGTAAATTTTATTTTGATGAATCATGTCTGAAGGCATTTGGAGAGTTGAAAGAGAAGTTGGTATCTGCGCCCATCATTATTTCTCCGGATTGGAGCAAGCCATTTGAGGTGATGTGTGATGCTAGTGGGGTTGCGCTTGGCGTGGTATTGGGACAAAGAAGGGATAAAATACTTCACCCCATTTATTATGCTAGTAAAGCCCTTAATGAAGCCCCCAAAGAATTATACCGTGACTGAACAAGAGCTCCTTGCGATGGTCTTTGCTTTCGAGAAATTTCGCTCCTATTTGCTTGGCACTAGAGTTATAGTGCATACTGATCATTCTGCCTTGAGATATTTGATGGCAAATAAGGAGGCGAAACCGAGGTTGATTCGTTGGGTTTTACTATTGCAAGAATTTGATTTTGAAGTGAAAGATAGAAAAGGGACCAAAAATCAAGTGGCCGATCACTTGTCCCGATTAAAAGATGAAGCAATGCGAGAGTTAGGTGAAAAAACTGAAATTGATGATACTTTCCCTGATGAGCATGTATTGACTGCTTCTCAAGAATTGATTCCATGGTTCGCAGATTTTGCGAATTACTTGGTTAGTGATATCGTCCCATCAGACTTGTCCTTTCGTCAAAAGAAAAAGTTCATGCATGATGTGAAAAAGTTCTTTTGGGATGAGACATATCTTTATAGGAGTTGTGCCGATGGGCTTATTCGGCGTTGTGTAGCGGAAGTTGATATGTTGAGAGTTTTGGAGGCATGCCATTCCTCGCCTGTGGGTGGGCATCATAGTGGTATCCGGACTACCCATAAAATCTTGCAATGTGGATACTATTGGCCAACCATCCACCAAGATGCACATGAGTTCGCCAAGGCATGTGATAGGTACCAAAGAGATGACGGTATTTCTAGAAGGCAAGAGCTCCCTTTAAATTCCATTCTTGTGATCAAATTGTTTGATGTGTGGGGCATTGACTTTATGGGCCCTTTTGTGAGTTCTCATGGGATGAAGTACATTCTTGTGGCGGTTGATTATGTGTCGAAATGGGTGGAAGTCATAGCACTTGCAAATAATGAGGGGAAGAGTGTCACCGCATTCTTGAAAAAGAACATATTTTCCAGATTTGGCACCCCAAGGGCCATTATTAATGCTGGGGGATCCCACTTTTGCAACAAGTTGTTCAAAGGATTGTTGGAGAAATATGGGGTTTGCCACAATGTGGCCATGCCATACCATCCTCAGACTAGTGGGCAAGTTGAGGTGTCAAACAGAGAAATCAAGCAGATTCTGGCAAAAATGGTGAATGCGAATAGAACGAATTGGTCAAGGAGGCTTGATGATGCTCTTTGGGCCTACTGGACAACATAGAAGACTCCCATAGGTATGTCCCCATACCAACTTGTATATGGGAAATCTTGTCACTTGCCGGTTGAGTTAGAGCATAAGGCCATGTGGGAAATGAAGAAACTGAAAATGGATTGGAATGAGGCTGTGGAACAGAGGTTAAATGGGTTGAATAAGCTTGATGAATTTCTCTTAAAGGCATATGAAAGTTCATCCCTCTACAAAGAAAAGATGAAGAAGTACCATGACCAAAAGATTGAGAAGCGTGATTTTGTGGTTAGGGAATTGGTGCTTTTATTCAACTCTAGGTTGCGCTTGTTTTCGAGCAAACTCAAGTCAAAATGGACTGGTCCATTCTTGATCACCCAAGTTTTCCCTCATGGAGCGGTTGAGTTGGAGAATAAGGATGGTGTAAGGTTAAAGGTGAACGGGCAACAAATCAAAATCTACCTTGGGCATGCTGAAAAGGCGAATGAAGTGATCGAGGTATACCATCTTGATGAAGTCTGAGTAATCAAGAGTCCTGCGTCGTGCTGCGACGTTAATCAAGCGCTGATTGGGAGGCAAACCAATATGTATCCTCTAGCCAACAATAGATTTTTCGTGATTTTATAGGCATAGTTGCATTATTTATGTTTTTCTAACTTAATGTCACGTATTAATTTTCTTTTATTTTTTTAGAAGTGTTGGCTAGAGAGTAAACTAGGGTCCGTGTCTAAAAAGTGTCCATAAAATACAAAAAGATTAGCTTATTGGGTGTTCAATGTGCAGGGAACAAATCCCCAGAAATCTGTAAAAAATTTGTCTGGTGCACTGATCGATGGACCAATCGACGGACCGTCGTCCTGTCGACGAACCGTCATCCTGTCGATGGACCGTCCGTAGGGTCCGTAGATCCCAGGTTTGTTTCTTTAAGTTTTCTAAGTTAGGGCATATTCGACGGAGCAGTCGACGGACCGTCGACTGACTTATGGTCCGTCGACGGGGAATCGTCGATTCCTTCGACCCACTAACCCGACCCGACCCGACCAGCTATATATTAAAATTTTAAACTTTTCAGTTACCCACCCTTTCAAACACCCTCCCCAAACCGTTTCCCTCCCAATTTCCCTTCAACTTCCCCACTTCCTCACCCATTAACTCCCATTTCTATCAGTCAGATTCTCCTCTTCCCCAAATCTCCATCAGTTTCCCAAATCTCTTCTATTCCCCAATCTTCCATATTCGTCTGTCTTCTGCCCGGTCGGTGTTCGAGGTCGCTCTTTGGTGTTTCGTACTTGGAAGAATTCATCCCCTCATTCCCTACACTACAATATACAGGTATGTCTTTCTGATCTGCTCTATTTACTCTCGTTACTTTACATGCTAAATTGCTGGAATACGATAGTGGGTCTTGAATTTGGGACACCGTTGCATGCTTAAAATCTTCAAACTGAATTCTTAGTCTCTTAGAACAATGAAAGTGAATGGGATGGGGTGTATTGTCTAATAATTCCTGTGTTTTGAGTGTTGTTGTTTCCGACTTAGGGTTTGATAGTCTGTGAGAATCTATGTTTAAAACTACGATAATTCATGCCCTAGGAATGATGAAATGCTTTGTTAAATGCTAGAGGAACTTAATGTTTCTTAGATTGCTCTGAAATTGTTCTTTGGGGGTAACAATGGCTGCAAAAATTCTATCCCTGAAAGACAGAACGAGACCCCGTCGACGGACCATCGGTCCATCGACGGACCGTCGTTGGGGTCCGTCAACAACATCTCCCCTGATTTGTCTAAGTGTCTACCCACGGGGGTAGACGACGGTCCGTCGATCCATTGACGGACCGTCCTGCATGACCGTCGTTGGTAACAGAACCCTCTTCTCTAAGGGTTTGTTGAAATTTGTCTAAGTGTCTACCCACGGGGGTAGACGATGGTCCGTCAATTGATCAACGGACCGTCCTGCATGACCGTAGACTCTATCAGAACCCTTATTTCTAAAGTTCCTCAAAACTTTTCTAAGGGTCCAACGATGGACCCCCACTAACGGACCTTCGTTCAGTTGACGGTCCGTCCTGCAGGTCCATCGTCCTAAACATAAACTATCTTTTTTAAGAATCCAAAAAAGTTTCTAAGGGTCCATCGACGGACCCCCACTGACGGACCGTCGTTAGTCGATGGTCCGTCCTGCAGGTCCGTCGTCTCTATCAAAACCTTTGTTCTGAAACTTTTCAAAATAAATTTTCTAAGTGTCCACTGACGGACCCCCACTGATGGATCGTCGTTCCATCGACGGACCGTCGATGGTGCCCGTCAGATAGTCTACAGTTCTACACCACTACTCTGTTTGTGTTTCCCCCTCTGTGTTTGATTCTTTTGAGTGTGTTTCATGCTTCCATTGGTACTAATAACCCCTCCTTGCAGGTACACATGGAACCCAAGCAAGATTTAGTCTACTCGCGAGGACGTTCCAAGTCCGTCGCCCCTTCCCTCCGGTTGGTGATTGGGTCGTCCGATGATGAACGTGGCCCTGAATACGTGCCCCCAGGCACCCAGACACTGTCACGTGCTACTAGGACCTCTCGGAGCACACCCAAGAGGGTGGCATCCAGCGTAGTCACTGCCTCCCAGTCTGATGAGGAGCGCACACTGACCGGCACACCATCTGGGTCTGCTGTAATTTCTACAGGAGCGTCTGGCTCTGCGGAGGCTTCCGGGTCTGAGGAAGCTTCATCTTCATATGGGGCCACTGCTCCAGCTACATCGGTCCACTTTGCCTCATCTGAGGAGGCTGACAGTGCGGATTCTACACCAGCACCCCTGACCGACGTCCCCGCACCGATTGCTGATCAGCCCAACCGGTGGTGTGTCGAGGGTCAATATCAGATATACAGGGATGCAAAGCTGCTCAACGACAAGGGGGTCATGACTCGGACTCTGACAGTCGAGCGACGAGTTCTTACCGGGAGTCTTCCCACGATGCTAGCTATACATGACCTTTTCACCCGCCATCGGCTAGAGTGGACGGCTAGGAGTTTGGGCCGTTATAACGAGGAGGTGGTGCGGGAGTTCTACGCAGCTTATGTGGTGACTCTCAGGGCTAGTTTGGACAAGCGGGCTAACCCCGCCAAATACGCATCACTTGAGCATGTTCGTGTTCGTGGCAAGCGGGTGGATATCTCTCTGCCCTCCATTCACAGATTTTTATATGGTGCTGACACTGATGCCACCAGGGCCCCCCTCACTCCCGAGTTTGACTATCGGTGGAAGCTGATCAAGGACGGCCGTTTCCAGCGTGAGAGAGTGCTGAGAGAGACCACCAAGAGGTGGATAGCCCTGAACATCTCTGTGGATGGCGAGGGTGCTGGAGCCTAAATGAGGAATAAAGAAGGCCAACCTCACATTCACGGCCAAATTCTTATGTCTTGGTCCGTCATTGCCTCTCCCCCACTGCTATTGATAATATTGTTACATGGGATAGATCAGTGCTGATAGCTGCCATGGTTGCTGGGTTCGAGGTGGATTTCGCGTGGCTGTTGTAGGCGGTCATTCATGAGAGGGCCTTTAAGGCCACCACTACTTACCCCTTCTCTTGCATGATTTTTGAGTTGTACAGGTCTGCTGGAGTGCCCGTGTGGCACATTGATGTTCTCAATACCCCCACTGGCGTAGTTGATATCGGTCTCATCCGGGATGAGGCCAATGAGTTGGCTCCCAACAGAGGGCCCAGAGCTGAGGTGCAGCCGCTTGGTGAGAACTTGGCGGACAAGGTAGAGCAAGCCCGAGGGGCTGATCAGGCTACATCAGAGCCTACCGACACCACCCCAGTTGAGTCTATCCCGGGTACTAGCACAACTTCGAGCTCCTCCCGCTCCACCCCATCTGTAGTACTGGTCCCGATCGCTAGGGTCCAGAAGTTAGAGGCCCAAATGGCCACACTTCTGCATCATATCCAGCCCTGGATGCAGAAGTCCATTGCTGAGGCGGAAGAGCGGATCGAGAAGAAGATGGACCAGCGGACTAAGAGGCAGATTATGGAGGTCCACCAGCGCCTTGACGCATTTGAGTTGAGGGTTCTCGCCCGGCCAACCCCTACTGTAGATTTGACGACTCTCCAGGCTGCTGTGGCGAGTCTGAGGGCAGATATGGATGCCATTCTGTAGGCCCGGGTTCCTGAGTCTGAGGCCCCATCTGCAAAGCCTGCTGAGGATATGGTGCTGGATGCACTGTTCTCCAGCACTGCTGCATCATCACCTCAGCCACGTGAGCATACCAAGAGGCACCGATCTCGAGAGGATGATGAGACTCAATCTAGGAAGAGAGAACATCTTGAGTTGGAGGCTGCGAGGAGAGCCTCGCTGATTGATGAGGAAGCCCGGCAGATGAGGGCTCAAGAGGTGGCTGCTGGGGCATCTAGCTCCAGGATTGCTGATGTTGAGAGGAGCACTACTGAGGGTCTGTGATTGCTGCGGACACTACTGCTGGTGTCCCTACTACAGAGGGAGCGGGTTCCGGGAAACTGGACCCGCCAACTTGTTGATCATCGGCGCTATGCGCCTCAGGTTTGCTTCACCTACCACCCTATTTTATATTGTTTATGCATTGGGGACAATTGCATGATCTTTTGTTGGGGGTGGGGTAAATGGAAAGTGAGTGCTAGGGTCAAGTCTAAATAGCCCAACTCACGATCCTCTCTTGTGGTTTTCTTGCCTGTGTTCTTTTCCCCAAGAGACTGGTTATTTTAATGTTGAACTGTCACGTTAGTATCTCTTGTACATAGTATAGATATGGCATCTTAAGCTTGATGTCTAAATAAAATGATATCCTGATTTAGAGAAAATGCTTGCATGATTAGGCATAGTGAATGATGAATGTGTGGCTCTAAGCATGACATAGAGATACACCACTGCATGACCCTCAATCTAAACTCGAACTAGGTGACTGATAATTTGGTAAAGTAATGAGGTGTTAAGTGAGTGTGAGGAAAGTTGGATATTTCACTGTTGGTACTGAGCTAGAACTTGCCCGGTTAGTCCTACTAAAAGTAATCTGTGATAGACAATTAGAAAAGAATCATAGGCTCTTGTTCAAAGATAGCAAATCTTTAGCCTAGATAAAAGAAAACCAAATGAAATTAATCCCTTCTTGATCCAAATGATTTGAGCTTAAAATGGACTTTTCTTTTCTACCCAAATTTCTCTTTTCTGGGAACAATGTGTTGGCCCTGGTCCCTCCTTGGACATGTGCACCTTAGCTTATGCCAAAAGCATAAGTTGAGGGTGGATAATGCAGAAAACAACCTCGTCTTGGCCCTGACCCAACCTTGGGTATTGTGTACCTTGACTCATGGCAAAGCCATGAGTTGAGAGTGGCTGTTATGAGAAATGCTCCGGAAAGTGGGGTTGAAAGAATAAAGAGAGAAAAAGAAGAAAAGAAAAGTGACTCAAGCAAAGTTGAAATCAAGTGAGAAAAATTGAATTTTTTTTTTAAAAATAATAATAAAAAGAAGAGTCATTTACACAAAAGGAGGACGAAAGGAGAAAATCAAGGCAAAAGAATATAAGAAAATAAAGAATAGGGCGGAATAAACGACGAAGAGGTAGGACGCTTAGCCGTTATGTCAAGGAGGGAAACAAGTCACTAAAATGCATCCAAATGTGCCCTACCTAACCCTGAGCCTACGTTACAAGCTAAGAAAGTCCTATCGTGATCCTAAGAGTCTAATATGGTGAACTTAAAGCAGTGAAAATAAGAGTAAGCCTATGGCGACAAGTATCAATGAGGTGAGAAGTTGTTCTGAGAGTGAGTATTGAAAAATAATCCTTATACTCAAATTGAAATCACTGTGTGAAAAAGGAGGATATTGTTTTTGAAGTAAGTACACTAGTTGCAATACTGGAAAGTTGACACCTTGGTGAGAGATAAAAGAGGAGAGGTGTCGGTGCGTGGTGAGTCTGTGTCATGGTCTGATCCACATGAGCGAGCCTAATAGTGATATCATGCATGAACATAATAAAAATAATCGGGATTGATAGCCAGATGATTGCAAAAGCTTAAATGAAGATACTTGTGTACAAAGGTGTTGTGTTGAGTCATAGTGCGTCGCTTGAGGACAACAATGAATTTAAGTTGAGGGTGTTGATGTACCGTTGTTTTACGGTACTTTCAATGCTTTTTCCTTAAGTTTAGTGTGTGTCTAAGGCCTTTTTTGTAGTAGTTTTAATGTATTTTTCTTTGTGTTTGCAGGAATGTTCAGAATGAAAACACTGAAGATGTGCTGAAAATTGCAGAAAAGATGAACTACGGAGCCATCGACGGTCCGTCGATCCATCGACGGTCCGTAGGTGGCAACCGTCGCCATGAAGATGTTATGCTGCCAAGGAAAGATAGAAGAATTCTGACTAAGTGTGGGGCTACAGAAGGGATGACGGTCCGTCGTCTCCTCGTGATCCATTGGTGTTAACAGAATATAGCCCTAGTACCCGATTTGAAAAGATACTAAGTGTGGAGCAACGAAGGCCATCTACAGACCGTCGTCCTGTCAACGGACCGTCGTCTTAATTCGTCGATGGTAATAGAGAGTTGGAGAAGAAAGCAACTGAAAATAGAGTTGAAGTATGGACCGACGGAGGCGTCGACAATCCGTCGTTGCCTCGACGGTCCGTCAGTCAGGTCGTCGATGCGAGATGCGTTTTTGGACATATATTCCTTATTTAGGTTTCCCTTTATGTTTAGGATTCTATTATTATAAATAGGACAAAAAAACTCGTTTTGGGGGGTAGACTCTTTGGTAATTTTCAAATTTGTATTGTTGGTTATTGAATTTTGAGTTTTGTAAAATACTTCACTTTTTCGGAATCGATACAATATTTTGATTAATTCAAGTGATTTTCTGGATTTTTTTCAAACTTATTAAAGTAAGTACATGAATTCTTGTCTAATCAATATGAATTGTGTAAATCTTAACATGGGTAACTAAATCCACAACTAGGGTTGTGGGAACCATGGGTAATTAACAAAGTAGAACTAGCTAAAACAACAATTCTAGAATAGTTTCTTGCATGTATTGATAATTCTTTCATTTAGAAGTCTTTTTAACGGTGGCCAACGTTAGAACTCACCTTGTTGCTACTTGCCGGACCAAGGAGGTAGATAATAAGAAAAGAATTACCAACGTAGATTTAGCATACACTATCTAAATATGCTAGTGTCCATTGGTGCAAAGTAATAATAGCTCTACTTGATAAGGAGACTAGAGTGCAATGTGACTCTACTTGAGAAGGAGACTAGAGTTCATAAAAGCCCTCGATATTCCTTAACCATGTGCCTACATGGGTTGTGTCCTAGTTCTACCCTTGGCAAGTAGAACACCCTCCATCGGAGTAGGGTAGACTCCGGATTCCATGCCTAGCTAATATGATCTATGTCGGTTATTGCATATTCTCATCATCTGAAATACATGCTAGTGATGTATAAGTACTATGAAGTTTAGATAGTGGAATGGGACGCAATCTAGACATTGCACGACTAGGCTTTGAAGATGTTAGTATGTGAGTCCCAAGGTCTTCTCCAAGACCATTATGTGAAAGTCCTTAATTGGTGAATGTCTCTTAAAAGGTCTAATGGACATAATGACTTAAGTAAAGGTATGTTAATGAAAAGATAGTATCTAGAGTAGCTTTGAGGATTGCTTAGGTAGGCTTGAAGAGGGTGTATGTCGGTCTCTTCATGTCTTACTTAGGTGAGTCTTAGAGTAATTCTACGTAGGGAGTTTAATTAATGAAATTGAGAGTAATATTATCTTAGGTAATCTAAGGGATATCTTTGGTGTGTGTGAGGGGATTTGTACCAGTCGCTTCATAACTCACTCAAGTGAGCCTTAGAATCACCTTTGGTAGGAGGGTCTCATGCTTATGTGTTTTGAAGTGATCTTATGTAATATATGTAGTGTTGGTGCATATGTGATTCTTATACTTATGATATGAAGTTTTACTCAAAAGAGCATGTTTTATACAAATATCCTTTTATCATGATTTTATGCATTATGCCATACTTACTACATTTAATGTACTAATTTCATATATTTCATCTATCTCTAAAGGTGTAGGTGGCATTTGAAAGAAGTCTCGGAGTGAAGCTTGAATTAGCATTTCATTCAAGCAAGAGTTGGTATGTCCTCACTAGAGAGGACATCAAGATGTTTAGATTTCCTTATTGAAAGTATTGTAATAGACTTAGTTATTTTCTATACGTTGAAGTATGGGCCGTGTCCCAATATATTCACATGTCTAAGATGACGACTTTGAGACTTAGCCTTTCATTATGTTTTTCTATAAAAGAGATATTTTGAAGTATTACTATTTTCATGGGAAAAGTTTTAATTCCGCACTACTTTTCATACATGTCATGCAATGAATTATGTCAAAGGGCTTGTACAAGACCTCCGAGAGGTCAAGTACGCCTTGTGACGATTCGAGAATGTCCTAACTTCTAGGGGTACTCTCGAGTCGTTACACTAAGGTGTTGTTTGATATTCTGATAATGAGTATCAAATTTGATGGTCACTGTCGGAGGTGGGTTACAGATGTACCCCGATATGTTGCTCACAGATGTACCCATATAGCATAAACATCTAAGAATTCCACGCATTCATGTATGAGGTCATCAACCATATAACTAATTATTATTCCACGTGCAATGAAATTAGCTTTTTTTCAAGTTTTGTAAGCTTCTAATTCCCTTTTGTGTTTTGCAGAATTACCCTCTTTTGGTTGATTCAAAATATGGTTTATACCTTTCAGATTATTTTTTTCTTCCTATGCATACCATATTTTACGACTCTGAATGTCGTAATTGTCATTGTTAAGTTTTTTGGCTCTGTTTAAGTCAGTAATGATACTCTTTGATGACATGTCTGTTATGAGATATAATTATCAGGCAAGATTTTTAATCTTTTATGGATGTGACATACACATTCAAGCAAATCAATTCTCATAAAGATTTCATATTTAAATATAAAATCGAAAAGACACGTAAGCATCCCATCATCATTTACAAATTAAATATTTAATCAAATTTGAAAATAACTTCTTAATGTGTACACTAATATGTTATAGATTATAATCACACATATTTGGATGTCTAATAATTAAAACAACATATGACAATGTGCAATAGAAGAATAATCCACTTGTCCAAAATAAAAAAAGGATAAAACTCAAATATTCATATTATAGCATAATCAAAGATATTAACTACATAGTTTGTAAAGAATAAACAACAAAAGCCAATACTAAAAATGATTATGTTGTGAAGTTTTACCCCCTTAACTTCTATTTTTACTGTATACACCCATAATTATTCATTATCCTTCATTTCTATTTTAGTTTCATTCAGTTCATTCTTTCAGTAGGAATGATACAAAACATCGTATCCTTCCCTCTCTGTAACTTGAATGTCACTTTCATTATTAACCTCTTCAAATTTCATGACAAAGGCTCTGAGAAAGTCTATTAAAGAGTCAAGATGATCCATCTTCAAAGACATAAACTCTCTTAGATCTTTTTTTCTTTTCCTTCAAATGGTCCTTTCATTCCTTAACAGATTTTGTGTCTCCTTTGGGACACCAATCCGTATGATTTCATGTCCTCGAAAATATGTCTTACGACGGATTTTTCTTTTACCTTGTCCTTTTGGTCGACTTTGAGAACTCCCACTTGGATTAATTTGAGAAGGTTCCCATTCAACCATATCTGAAATAAGAACAAAACAGAAATATGGTTAATACAATTTAATGCGACATGTCACAAAATTCTCGTAAAAGACAAGAAACTGCTTAAAGAACATAAGGACTAAACGAATAAACAATTCCAATAAAATCCTAAAAGGACACATATTCTTTTTCCAAAATAATAATCCTAAATAAGACACAAATCTCACCAATATTTTTTTAAAAAAATAACATTTTTGTGTTTAGCCCCAACTTCAAAAATTCATATCTTACTCATTTTAAATCTATTTTATTTATCATCATATATTTTCGGAAAGCTACAAAAGAGTAGATAATGAAAAATTATATCTCGAACAAAAGAACTATACTCTCAATTTACAGATCGCTACAAATAGAAGTTGTTTATTCGATAAATAGTATAAAAAAAACCAACTTTCAAAAATTCATATCTCACACATTTTAAATCCGTTTTTAATATAATATATTTTTGTAAAGCTACAAACGAGTAAATCATGAGAAATTATGTTTTGACCAAAATTATTGTACAACCAATTTTCAGATTGCTACAAACAGAAACAATGTTTTTTTTCTAATTCTTTTTACAAAATTTCTTTTAGGACAAGAAATCCTATCTACATTATGAGTCAGACTCAAATAGGATTTTGAATCCTATTTATCATATAATTAATCCAAATTCAAATAGTCTTTAAAACAACTTAACATCTTTCAATTTATTTTTCTCTATTAAGTGATTTTCAAGAAAAAAACATAGTCATAAATTATTTGTTATCAACAATACAGTGAAATCGCTTGTAAGTAGCAAATTATGGAATATTTAACAACGAATCTGATAACAATGGAGAAATTTTAAGAGTAAAATAGCAACAAGATATGTACCTTATAACTTGCAGCAGAAATATTTATCGTTGATTTTTTTGTCGAAAGAAATTGCTCCAGATCACTTTTGATACTCAAGGAAACAAAAATTGGTCTTTGTTCACAAACTAAGAGTCTCCTTAGAGTGTTGACTGGTTTGTGTAAGAAACTTACTTAGAAACATATTGCTTGTTTTTTTTGTTTCTCACATTTTTTCTCTCCTCGCTTTTTACATTTCACGTTCCTTAAAGGTTAATCCCACTTGGAGTCTTTTAAGGGGAGGTTGAATAGTTACAAAGTAAGTGTTCTGCCTTATCATTTTAAAAGAATTATCCTATTAATTAATCAATTAAAAAGGATAGGGCAAAATAGATATGGTCGGGTCGGTCCACATGGACGACCCATGACCCAAAATTTACATATGATATCAAATAATTATAGTTAAATTTTAATTATGTTGGTATGGTTACATTGAACGAGTGTTTTATTTTTGGAGTATTCACTATATATATAAAAAAAATTATCTCGCTAATTCATCACTAAGTACAGTTTTTAATAAACCTTACTTAAATATGATAAGATACTAATTTTCATTATTTAGAGATAAAATATGTTCATTATAATTTTTATTTTTTCACAATTAAGTTTCATTTGTTTTCATTAAGATTGATACATGTGAATTTCAAGGCACATTTGAACGGTGTAGATATTTTCTCTAATTCTAAATATTGAATGACTAAAATATTATCTTTGGCGGTGGTGATAGTTATGGTCAGTGGAGGAGTCAGAAATTTCGTCAAGGGTGTTCAAAGTTTAAAATGGTCGATAGTTATTTTTCTTAGCGGAGTGGCTGCACAAAATATTTTTTACTTTTACTCATGAGTGGACATACTCAAATTTAAGAATTAAAATATATATCACTTATTAACTAAGTCATTTAGAAGCTTAATTATTAAACTATAAATGGTATAAATCAAAACTAATGGAGAAAAAATAATAAAAAATAATTTAGCTACTAGCTGAATGTACTCCCTCTAATTTATATTAAGTGAATTATTGAGACTTTTTTCATGATCCAAAATATCTGAATGTTTTAAAGTTCAAAAGAATTATTGAATTTTTTCCCCCCACATTTACCTTTTTTTCTTTTAATAAGATTCTTAACTATTTTATACTTTCTAGAAGAATTGATTAGAAATAATCAAAAGCATAATAGTGATAATAATATTTAATTTTATATTTAAAAACATTTTATTGAGAGTGTATTATACCTAATAATTCACTTAATATACATTGAAAAAATTAAGAAAATAATAAAATATTAATTATTTGGTTAACCAAAATTTAAGGCTAGAAACATAAAGAAGAAAGGGGGCTGCTAATGGCTATTTCTGTAAAACAAATTGTGTTTGAAAACTAGCTAGTGAGGATTGAAAGACAGACCTGAAAGACATAAATACGCATACTTACCACTAGATTACGAGTCACTATTGTGCATAAGCGTTTTCAATGTATTATATATCTACATATTAGACAATATTTTACCTATATTGACAGTGTAATTTTCTGATGAAGGGTATTCGATTGACCACCCTACTTGGTAGTAGCTTCGTCTTTGGTTATGGTTGATGTTGGTAGGTAATGGTTACGGTGATAGTTTGTATTGTAGTGACTAGTGTGATGATTTTGATACAGAGTGAGTTGATCTTAGTAGTTGGTAATACGTCTTGATAACTAAAAAATTTGTGGTGGTTAAGGATGGTATTGGTGACAGTTGATAGTAGTGTTAGTTGTGATGGTGAAGGTGGTTAATAGTATGAATTGATCATATATAGTGATGGTAGTGGTTGATAGTAATGGTGTGGGTGACATCGATGGTGATGACAATAAAAATAATTATAATAATAGATGAGATAGGTGTGGTAGCAATTGACAGTAATTATCGGCAATGATGGTGATAGTAATGATATAGGTGGTAGGTAATGGTGATTGACGGTAGTAATTGTGATAGAAAATTTGGTTAGTGATAATGAAGATTTTATTCACATGAAAAATGCCTCGTAATGATATTAGAAATTTGTTCATAATATTAATGATGAATATTTGTGTAGATCAATACGTGCTTAAATCTTAATATAGACAAATGCATTTAATAACCTAAATTTTGAATCGATCAGATTCAGACATTCTAAGTGCAAACAATCAAGGTTTTAGAGTAAATATACCTTTCGTTAAAAAAAAAATATTTATACATATCTTGTTACACACATGGCTTCAATATACCATTTTTGGTTCATAAAAATAAAACAATCAATTTTAAAATTATTCTTCTGATTTCTTTAGTAAACACATTCACCCTTTTATCAAATTCTTCTTACAAAGTGTAGCAATACATTTAATCTGGCTCACAAATACATGAATATATATATTCAATATGAATATTTTATTTTGCCTTTCTTAACTCAAAGAAATTATATATGAAAATTCAAAAGATTAATTGTAATTCGTTACAAAGGATTATTAGAGTGATAAGAATAGTATTGAAATTTTGATAACTCTTATTAGTTTAAAATCAATTTTTTTGTGATTTTCTATTTGCCAAGATTATATATATTAAATAAGAATAAATAATAATTTCCTCTTTTTTCTTCAATTCCAATGATTCTAATGTTATGTGGTTGAAGAAGACTTTCTTGATGACAAGGATATCATGCATGCTATCATGTTGAACATTATCTTGATCATGCTAGATTTTCTACAGTCACTTATAGGTTTTATATAATAAAATATATCATTAAATCTATTATTATCTCTGTGATCAGTCCAAAAAAATATCTAAGCTTATTCATTACTATAGTTATATAAAACATTTTTTTCTGCATTATGAAATTTCATGCAAGTGCATTGCTTCCAATGACACCTAACCAACTCATAACTTTGAAAAATACCAAGTAACAATGCATGATTGTTAAATTCTCTAACATATTCAATGAATTCATTGTAATAATCCGATTCCATCGTTATAGAAAAGTCAAAGGAAGAAATTTTGGGTGAGAAAACTTTTTCGTAGTAACTTGGATTTTTCCAACCTAGTCCAGATTTGGACGAAATTGGAGTCATTAAACCTAGGGAAATCTGGTAACAATTGTTGACACCCAATTTTGGCCTAACATTTTCAAAATGCGTAACTTTTTTAATTTTATATATTTAATAGCTCAAAATGAATTTTTTTATGTAATTTTAAATAAGTTTATCGATAACTATATTTGTTTATCAAAATTTAGAATTTTTTACCAGTTAATTTTAAAATTGCATTTTTTATATGTCATTAGTTACGTTCATTATATTACTTTAATATTCATTTATTCGTTACATTTAGTTATGCTCATGTTAATATTTTGCACAGTCTAAAAAATTATTCAAATACGAAAATAATTTAGGGATTCTATTCATATAATTTTGGGTCACAATGCTAAGCCCATCATTTGAGCCCATTTCGTAATTGTTTTCCTATTTAAATAACATTTAGGTCAAAAATCAAGGGTGGTAAATTTATGTTAGGGTTGTAAATTTTCACATCTTTATCCACAAAATGATTTCGCTAGTCTATTTTTCGGCTGCCACTACCCCGTAATTCGACAACCCAAAACCCCACTCGTCTTTTCACTTTTTCCGGCGAAATAAAAAACCACCAGATCACCACCTTCCACCTCCCAACAACCCATTTTACGACCACCAGATATCCACCCGAAATGGACCAGAAATCAGTCCAAAGCTCCGATCAAGCAACAGCCGAGGAAAGGATCAAAATAGTCTCTCATCTTTGGGTTAAGGCTCAAAGTGATCCTTGAGTTTTCACATGGAGCACTAATAGTCCCTCATGTTTGCAATATTGGTGCACTTTTGGTCCTCCCTAAAATTTTGCTTATTTTTTAAACGTTAATTTTATCCAAAATTTTATATAAAGAATGTCCAATCGTCTTTTTATATATTTAGTAGAAATAATAACTCTATCTGAGAGAAGGTGATAAGAAAAACATCTTGTTCTGTTTACTAGAAATATTACTGCAGCTAAACTAAGAAAATCTTAACATATGACTTTGTAGAAAAGAAAAAATCCTACTATTGCACGTGAAATTATCGTGATAAACCTCTCGACTTTACCTGCAATACGATTTCTACAAAACAAAATAAAGTGTTTTTCTTCTCACATTTTTTCATATAGAGTTCTTATTTCTACTAAATATATAAAATAACGATTGCACATCCCATACATACCTTATGGATAAAACTAATAATAAAAAATAGGTAAAATTTTGGATGAGGACCAAAAGTGCACCAATATTGCAAACATGAGGGACTATTAGTGCTCCATGTGAAAACTGAAGGATCACTTTGAGCCTTAATCAAAAGAAGAGGGACTATTTTGATCCTTTCCTCGCAACAGCCATAAAAATCCATCTCCTCCACCTTTTCGACCCAATTTCTGGTGAGCTTCCACCATCCACCCAACCAACAAACACCAGTTCCAGCCACCAAAACCCACTTCCACCAGTTCAACACACACTGGAAACAACCCACCACCACGAGCTTCAAGCTTCGGCAAACCCAACACCAAACAATCCTCCATTTTCTCTTGGGATAATGCACAAGTACCTCCTCAACCTATGCCCGAAATCTCAGAGACACACTTATACTATACTAAGGTCCTATTACCCCCCCTGAACTTATTTTTTAAATAATTTTCTACCCCTTTACGGCCTACGTGGCACTATCTTGTGGGCCCAACGCTGGTTGGCTTTTTTTGTTTTTCAAACTAGTGCCACGTAGGTTGAAAAAGGGAAAAATTACTTATAAAATAAGTTCAGGGGGTAATAGGACCTTAGTATATTATAAGTGTGTCTCTGAGATTTCGGGAATAGGTTGAGGGGGTACTTGTGCATTTTTCCTTTTTACTTCTCAAACCAGACCCATCGCAACACCAAACGCCCCAGAACCAGCAACCCACCACCTAAGCATTCCATTTTTTTATCGATCAAATCACAACCTAAAACCCCCTCCATTTTCCTGAAACAACCCTTAAACAACCCACTTTTTTTTTCTCATTTACGGTCAGCAACTAAGCTCCAAATCGGAAGCAAAGTGCCGGTCCCCATCCCCATTTCCCTTTACGTTTTTCTTTTTCCATTTATGTAGGCGAGCAACGATTTGAACCAGTTCCAAAACTCCGAACTCCGGCGAAACAAACCACGAAGCCACCAGTAAAATGCCACCAGATTAATCTCGCCGCTCCACTTCACTGCTGCTCACTCGTACCTGTTACACAACAAAACAACTAGATGTGGGTCAGTTTTTTTTTTTAGTTTCTAAATTTAGATTTTTGTTATGTAGATATTATATTATATATATGAGTTCATTTTCTTGGATCTATACATTTTACATTTTTAGGTAGTATTATTTTAACATTTTTGTTATTTTGTATTTGGTTGTTTATCATTGTTATATGGCCGAGAATGTTCATATTAGTAGTCTGTTTGAGCTTTATTTTAGTTTGGTTACTTAATGTCTTGTTGATATATTTTTTTAATATGAATTATTAATTATTCGTTCATTATTTAAAAATATGTTATCGTGATTAAGTTGGTGTTTTTCGATGAACATGCCTCTGTATCGTTGCTTTGAACTTTGTTTCAATTTTATTATAGTTTATTATTAGTATTATTTTAGTTTTCTTGGCTGAAATGTTCTTTTATTTAGATCTTCTTATTTTGTTGGCTATTGTAATTTATATCTCTTGTTAATCTTCTCAAATTTCCAATCAAAAAAATATTTATTTCGGTTGTAGTGTTACCACTATATCGATTATATTTTCTGTGATTTATTGCTCATTGTAATCATAAAAGTGGTGAGGAAATTTATCCGTCGGTTTTGGAGGCCTCCACATTTTAAAAGACGGAATTTTAGTTTAAATTTATACATGTTGTGTGTTAAAAATAGCCGATGAACAAATTACCGTTGATTTCCAAGGCCTCCCTTGTTAATAAGATGGATTTTTATTTTTTTTAGTTATTATTTGAGTTATGCATTTTTACTCATATTTATTTAGTACTAACACTTTTACTAAGTGTCTTTACAGGTACACGGAACTGGTTTCTAATAAAGTTATTCGAATTAAATTTGGATGATATTTTTTATGCATTATTTTGTATATATTGACGTTAGGCAAACCTTAAGCCGATTCTTACATTATTATTTTATTTTATTACTTGTCTGTATTGTATGTTTGCTTAACTTGTAAATTGTTCTATCTCCTCCTCAATTTGAAAAAATAATAATTCAGTCGGGACCACATTTGTGGATTTCGAAGGGTGCCTAACACCTTTCCTTCGGAATAATCTGAACCCTTACCTAGAATCTAATGGTTTTGTAGATCACTTAATGGTTTCCTAGTTTTTTCTAAAATTAGGTGGCAGTCTCTTTTAAAATTCCTCTATTCTTTAAAATTCTTTTAAAATTGAATCAATTGATTATTTTTTGAGTCACCACGACATTTCTCCTTATTTGAATAAAATAGGGATGTAAACAGAATGACGACTCTGCTGGAGATATAGAGGTTCTAACCAATATTAATTCATTTTTTCAAATTGAGAAAAAAATTATTTTATTGTGTTATACCTTATACTTTTTATATTTCGCTAATTATTTGTATATGTATTTATTCATTATTTATTTTTTTGTGTGTATATTGTCATAGCATTTTATGTCATAATTTCCGCCAAATGGGAAATAGAATGCATTAGGACAAAGGTGGTTACGTGGCTTTCCACGACTGTCCTTCAAAAAAGCACCTTTGAATTCTTTTGAAGTGGTAACCAAATAGTTGGCTTGCGGTCATCCAACGTCGTTTATTATACTTCACCCCGTAGTTTGTCTGACTCGGGTAACCAAGTATTTTCTAAACCACTCTTAGTCAGTTAGTTTAGAGCGAAGCCAAAACCTTGAATTTAGCGCATTTGCTTGAGATGAGTCAACACTCAAGATAGATTGTATAAGACATGCATTCCTTATTTGTATGTTATGTGATATATCTATTTTTACGTGAATATATTGTATGATAGTCCATTATTTCAAAGTTTTTCTTAAGATCTTCATAAATATAAATATCAAGTCACTTTTACCTTTTGAGTTGTTTTTGATAGCTTGAAGGTTATAACTCGTCCGGAGCGGCAAGAGACAAGAGAATACGAGAAAAATGAGTCTTTAAATTTCAGAAGACAATAATAACCCGTTGAAAAGACAAATTAGGGGAGTCCTTGACTATGATTCACACTAATTTATTTTCTATTATTTTTACATTGTGATCCCGCTTTCACACATTTCTCATGTTTATGTAGGAAAATCGTCCCCGCCAACAGTTTGGGATGGTCATAAAAATGTGTGATTCTCGTGGATAATTGAGAGAACAAACAAATTCAAGACCCATTTAAAAAAGAATACAACAAATGGTAACTGTCGAAATTTGGAGACCATGTTCAACAAACAGTACGAAGATTGATAGCTAAGTGGATACAAATATATTGGTGAAAATAGTCAGAAAAACACTCTCTCACTAAAGATGTCAGCAACCCTATATTTACGAGTCATTACTCTAAGTTTGTCTAAGTTTTTGAATAATTTTATACCCTATTTTAACGAACTATGCGTACCTAATTCTCATTTTAATGATATACGTAGGCAATCCTTTTTTGGTTCGATATTTATTCTTTCAAATTTTAAAAAAATAAGAAAAAAAGGTAAATAGTTTGCTTATTTTTTTAAAGTCATATCTGCACGAACTACGCGACCTGATTCTCATCTCGGTGAGATACGTAGGCAACTCTTCTTGGGTTCGGTATTATTTTCCCAAAATTAAAAAAAAAATTGTGCATATTTTCAATGTCATATCTGCACAAACTACCTAACCTGATTCTCATCTCGGTGAGATACGTAGGCAGTCCTTCTTGGGTTCGGTATTATTTTTCCCAAAAGTAAAAAAAATAGTTTGTGCATATTTTCAAAGTTATATCTGCACGAACTACGCGAACCTGATTCTCATCTCGGTGAGATACGTAGGCAGCCCTTCTTGGGTTCAGTATTATTTTTCCGAAAAGTAAAAAAATAATTAGTTTGTGCATATTTTCAAAGTCATATCTGCATGAACTACACGAACCTGATTCTCATCTCGGTGAGATACGTAGGCAGCCCTTCTCAGGTTCGGTATTAGTTTTTCCAAAAGTAAAAAATAAAATATAATAGTTTATGCATATTTTCAAAGTCATATCTGCATTAACTACGCTCACCTGATTCTCATCTTAATGATATACGTAGGAAACCCTTCTTGAGTTCGGTATTCATTCTTTTAAAAAAAACATTGTGTATATATCGTAAGAGACTTGTCTTAAACTCTGTTGGGACCAATGCAGTTAGGAGCGTGTAAAAATATTTGATATGATGGACAGGAATGACTTTGTGGTAAACTGTAGATTCTTTTGGTACCTCTCATATATACTTTTTTTTATGCTTAAAAATTCTCTTGCATGCATTCAAGATAAGAATAAAACCAACCTTATGTTTCATGTGCATTGTGTGATGAGCATTTAGATCAAAATTCAATTATATCGCACTATTCATCTAGAACTTGGCTTGAATGTCATCGAGGCAAAATTCTGAGTAATGTTTGGTTTGAGAAAGGATCGTAGGCCTTTTCTGATCCGATTGTTCTTTTCAAAGCCTACCAAATGACATAAATTTCTAGTTTTTCCACTTTGAGCCTGAAACCTTTCTTTGAACAACCAGATTTTAGCCATTACCTTTTTGAGTGATTACATGCACCATCCCTCTCTTCGCACAATCTTTTTGAGTGCACCAAGAATGTGCAAATTATAAGAGAAGATCCATGTTTGAAATTTTCAAAAGCGAAGATATCAAGTCTGCCAAAGTCAAGGAAGCAAACAAGACTTCTAGGGAAAGAAAAAGAAAGAAAGAAAGAAAGAAAGAAAGAAAGAAAAAAAGTTGAAATAAATAAAGAAATACAAAAATACCCCTGCAAGGTCAGTGAAAGACAAGAAAAAAAAATACTCCAACAAAAGAGGAGAAAAATTCAAAAAGAAAAGAGTGACAAAAAAAAGAAAAGATCCAAGAAATAAGGACTTAAAAGAAGTTGAAAGAAAGAGGTGAAATAAAAGAAAAACTCCAAGAAATAAGGACTCAAAAGAAGTCGAAACGAAGGGGGTGAAAAAAAAGATGAAGAGAAAAGCTCCAAAACATGAGAATTCAAAAGAAGTCGAAAAAAGGGAGTACAATAAAGAGGATCAGACGCCAAAGGCGTATCAATCATTAAGGGCACAAATTCAGTGTGACACTCAAGGAGGAATTAAGTCACTCTTATCCCAAATAAATATCCTACCCATCCCTAAGCCTATGTTACAAGCCAATGACAAGTCCTACATGATCTCATTCCAGATGTTCTCACATTAGTGGAGATTTACACAAGGGACAAACATATGGTATCACAGTTGTATGCATTGAACATTCTTGTGAGAGCGAGTGCACTTTGAAATGTCCTCAAATCAAATGTTTCAAAAATGTGTGAAATAGGACCAGTCTTTGTCGTGAGGGCATTTGAAACATGATGATTGATACAATTTAAAACCTGTGTTTGGTAAGATGAACGAATCTTGTTGATCCTTAAGTATGTTTGAGGTTCCACTTGAAGCCGTAGGAATTACCTTGAATTCAATATTAATTAGAAAAAAAAGAAAAAAAAGAGAGAGAGAATAAGAGATTTACCTACAATCCTAACTGTTGGTACCAATTGTAGTAAAGATTTGACTGTCCCATCACATTCTTTATTTTTCAAAAAGAAAAGGGATAATGGACAAGTACCCCCTTAACCTATGCCCGAAATTTCAGAGACACACTTATACTATACTAAGGTCCTATTACCCCCCTGGACTTATTTTATTAATAATTTTCTGCCCTTTTCGACCTTTGTGGCACTATCTTATGGGCCCAACGGTGGTTGACTTTTTTTTTTCAAGCTAGTGCCACGTAGGCCGAAAAGGGATAGAAAATTACTTATAACATAAATTCAGGAGGGTAATAGAACCTTAGTATAGTATAAGTGTGTCTCTGGGATTTCGGGCATAGGTTGAGGGGGTACTTGTGTATTTTCCCAAAAGAAAATAAAAACAAAAAAAAAAAGTGAACAAGCACCCAATCTTTAATATTTTTTAATCCATTTTTTTAGAGTCTTTCCATTTTATAAGAAGAAGAAGAAGAAGAAGAAGAAGAAGAAGAAGAAGAAGAAGAAGAAGAAGAAGAAGAAGAAATTGCCTTTTGAGTTGTTTATTGTAAAAAGTGTCTTCAGATTAATCTTGTATGTGTGAGAGTCCTATTTTAGTTCATGAGATTGTCCGTCCCAAAAATGTGACATGTTTTTTTAATCTCTAGGCTTTGAATATCACATGGAATATTATTTTTCTATTTTATCATGTTCATATTGTGCATTTTCTACTGATGATCTTGTCTCATATTCTTTGCAATATTCATTATCTACAGGATTGGAACTACATTTGACCTGATTTCTGACTCAACAGCATATGTAGGCGCCACGATGGCTCAGTTATATACCCAGTGTGATTTTTCTTTCTCCTTTTAATAAACACTGGACATAATTTTTTAGAATATCTCAAAAATTCACAATAAAGATGCTATCTCCAGCAAGTCAAGATGGAAAATCATTTTTGAGATCTGTCAAAAGTTATAACTGGGATAGATTTTTTTGAGGAAGACGTCAAAAATTTGACAAGTACTGTGAGAAGCTTGATAGTCAAATTCAAATGATCCATCATCGCTTGATGTTCAAAATCAACTTTCAAACCTCCAGAATTTTTATGGCGAGCCAGCAGCTCCTCGTACAAATCCCCAATAAAACATGTGTTTCAAAGAACATAAAGTATTCAAGAACAAAATGATTATTGTTTCACTTGTGCCAAAGTGAAAGACACTTTGTACATATTCTCTTGTGAATCTTTCCTTAAAGTTTCTTAATCATGTTGCTAGTTAAAGAGACATTGTGTGTTTTAACTGTTCCTTTTCGAATACATAGACACATGAAAGCATCGAGATGATGACATTTTCAAGACACACGAGCTATCCACCTCGTAACAGTGGAAAATCATTGAGTCATCCATCAGTTGCATTTTCATTGCATTTTTTATTTGCCAAGAAGGTCATTGCATTTTTCATTTTCAAAAGGATAATTGCTTTTTTTCATTTGCCAAGAGGGCGATTGCATTTTACTTGCCAAGAGGTCCATTGTATTTTTTATTTACCAAGAAGGTCATTGATTTTTATTTGCCAAGAGGGCCATTGCATTTTTATTTACCGAAAAGGTCATTGGAGTTTTTATTTTTCGAAAGGATATTTGCAGTTTTTCATTTGCCAAGAGGGTCATTGCATTTTTTATTTACCAAAAAGATCAAGCATTTTTCATTTACCAAAAAGGTCATGCATTTTTCATTTACCGAAGGGGTCATTGCATTTTTTATTTGCTGAGAGGGTCATTGCATTTTTTTTACCAAAAAAAATCATTGCAGTTTTATTTGACAAGAGGATCATTGCATTTTTCATTTACCAAAAGGGTCATTGCATTTTTCATTTATCGAAAGGTCATTGCACTTTTATTTTTCAAGAGGGCCATTGCATTTTTCATTCGCTAAGAAGGCTATTGCATTTAAGTCGCATCTATCCGATGGTGAAGGATATGCATCCTATCTTTTCAACGTTCAAGTTGGTGAAAACTTGCATTAAAAGATATTTGCATTTAAGTCGCATCTATTCGGTGGTGAAGGATGTGCACCCTATCTTTTTAACGTTCAAGTCGGTGGAAAATTGCGTTGAAAGATATTTGTATTTAAGTCGCATCTATTCGGTGGTGAAGGATGTGCACCCTATCTTTTCAAGTCAGTGAAAACTTGCATTGAAAGATATTTGTATTTAAGTCACATCTATTCGGTGGTGAAGGATGTGCACCCTATCTATTCAACGTTCAAGTCGGTGGAAACTTGCGTTGAAAGATATTTGCATTTAAGTCGCATCTATTCGGTGGTGAAGGATGTGCACACTATCTATTCAATGTTGAAGTCGGTAGAAATTTGCGTTGAAAGATATTTGCATTTAAGTCGCATCTATTCGATGATGAAGGATGTGCACCCTATCTTTCAACGTTCAAGTCAGTGGAAACTTGCTTGAAATATATTCGCATTTAAGTCTCATCTATTCGGTTGTGAAGGATATGCACCGTATCTTTTAAACGTTCAAGTTGGTGGAAATTTGCGTTGAAAGATATTCGCATTTAAGTCGCATCTATTCGGTGGTGAAGGATGTGCACCATATCTTTTCAACGTTCAAGTCGGTGGAAACTTGCGTTGAAAGATACTTGCATTCGCATCTATTCGGTGGTGAAGGATGTGTACCATATCTTTTAAACGTTCAAGTCGGTGGAAACTTGCGTTGTAAAATATTGGCATTTAAGTCGCATCTATTCGATGGTGAAGGATGTGAACCATATCTTTTCAATACTCAAATCGGTGGAAACTTGCGTTGAAATATATTTGCATTTAAGTCGCATCTATTCAGAGGTGAAAGATGTGCACCCTATCTTTTGAACGTTCAAGTCGGTGAAAACTTGCGTTAAAAGATATTCGCATTTAGTCGCATATATTCGGTTGTGAAGGATGTGCACCCTATTTATTCAACGTTCAAGTCGGTGGAAACTTGTGTTGAAAGATATTTGCATTTGTCCTACCGATGGACATACATTCAAAATCCTACCGATGAATAATCTTTTCATTCGTCCTACCAATGGACATATATTAAAAATCCTACCGATTGATTATCTTTTTTCATTCGTACTACCGATGGACATACATTTAAAATCCTATCGATGAGTTATCTTTTTTTATTCGTCATACCAATGGACATACATTCAAAATTCTACCGATGAATTATCATCTTTTTAATTCGTCCTACCAATAGACATACATTCAAAATCCTACGATGGATTATCTTTTTTTTCATTCATCCTACCGATGGACATACATTCATATCCTACCAATGGATCATCATCTCTTTCATTTGTCATAACCGATGGACATGCATTCAAAATCCTACATATGAATCATTCTTTTTCATTCGTCCTACCGATTGACATGCATTTTTATCCTATCAATGGATCATCTTCATTTGTCGTATCGTAAGCGACGCCACCCTTTTCCCTATAATTTTGTCTCTACTAATGATTTTCATCTTTGTTTTTGGAGAACATTCAAATCATTCTCAATTTAGCCACAAGTGCGGAATACTTCAACAAGGACGCAACACAGTGGGAACCTTTTGGAGGCAAATGTGGGATCGACTTCCACCACATTCAACCACTTCTTTATATAAAGGTCATGTGTTCGGCCAAAATCGGGTTTGTCAATTTTCGTTGTCCACGATTTCTTTCATCAATCATATCCAACGAAAGGACAGTTGTTGACACCCAATTTTGGCCTAACATTTTCAAAATTCATAACTTTTTAATTTTATCTATTTAATAGCTCAAAATTAATTTTTTATAGAATTTTAAATAAGTTTATCGATAACTGTCTTTATTTATCAACCAATTTTAAAATTGCATTTTACATGTCATTAGTTACGTTGATTATATTATTTTAATATTCATTTATTCGTTACATTTATTTATACTCATGTTAATATTTTGCACAGTCTAAAAATTTATTAAAATACGAAAATAATTTAGGGATTCTATTCATATAATTTTGGGCCACAATGCTAAGCCCATCATTTGAGCCCATTTCATAATTTTTTTCCTATTTAAATAACATTTAGGTCAAAAATCAAGGGTGGTAATTTTATTTTAGGGTTGTAAATTTTCAGATTTTTATCCACAATGATTTCGCTAGTCTATTTTTCGGCTGCCACCACCCCAGAATTCTGCAAGCCAAAACCCCACTCGTCTTTTCACTTTTTCCGGCAAAATTAAAAACCACCAGATTACCACCTTCCACCTCCCAACAACCCATTTTCTGACCACCAAATATCCACCCGAAATGGACCAGAAACCAGTCCAAAGCTCCGACCAAGAAACAACCATAAAAAATCCATCTCCTCCACCTTTTCGACCCAATTCCGGTGAGCTTCCACCACCCAACCAACAGACAAACAACCAGTTCCAACCACCAAAACCCTCTTCCACCAGTTCAACACACATCGGAAACAACCCACCACCACGAGCTTCAAGCTCCGGCAAACCCAACACCAAACAATCCTCCATTTTCTCTTCTCAAACCAGACCCATCACAGTCGCAAACGCCCCAAAACCAGCAACCCACCACCTCCGCACTTCTTTTTTTTCTTGACCAAATCACAACCCAAAACTCCCTCCATTTTCCTGAAACAACCCCTAAACGACCCCCTTATTTTATTATTTTTTTCTCATTTACCTGTCAGCAACTAAGCTCCAAATCGGAAGCAAAGTGCCGGTCCCCATCCCCATTCCCCTTTACGTTTTTCTTTTTCCATTTATGTAGGCGAACAACGATTTGAACCAGTTCCAAAACTCCGAGCTCCGGCGGAACAAACCACGAAGCCACCAGTAAACCGCCACCAAATTAATCTCGCCGCTCCACTTCACTGCTGCTCACTCGTACTTGTTACACAACAAAACAACTAGCTCTGGGTCAGGTATTATTTTCTTTTTTAGTTTCTAAATTTAGATTTTTGTTATGTAGATATTTTATTATATATATGAGTTCATTTTCTTGGATCTATACATTTTACATTTTTAGGTAGTATTATTTTAACATTTTTGTTATTTTGTATTTGGTTGTTTATCATTGTTATATGGCCGAGAATGTTCATATTAGGGGTCTGTTTGAGCTTTATTTTAGTTTGGTTACTTAATTTCTTGTTGATATATTTTCTTAATATGAAGTATTAATTATTTGTTCATTATTTAAAAATGTGTTATCGTGATTAAGTTGGTGTTTTTCGATGAACATGCCTCTGTATCGTTGCTTTGAACTTTGTTTCAATTTTATTATATTTTATTATTAGTAATATTTTAGTTTTCTTGGCTAAAATGATCTTTTATTTAGATCTTCTTATTTTGTTGGCTATTATAATGTATATCTCTTGTTAATCTTCTCAAATTTCCAATCAAAAAAACATTTGTTTCAGTTTATAGTGTTACTACTATATCGATTATATTTTGTGTGATTTATTGCTCATTGTAATCATAAAAGTGGTGAGGAAATTTATCCGTCGGTTTTGGAGGCCTCCACATTTTAAAAGACGGAATTTTAGTTTAAATTTATACATGTTGTGTGTTAAAAATAGCCGATGAACAAATTACTGTCGATTTTCAAAGCCTCCCATGTTAATAAGACGGTTTTTTATTTTTTTAGTTATTATTTAAGTTATTCATTTTTACTCATATTTATTTAGTACTAACACTTTTACTAAGTGTCTTTACAGGTACACGGAACTGCTTTCCAATAAAGTTATTCGAATTAAATTTGGATGATATTATTCATGCATTATTTTGTATATATTGACAATAGGCAAACCTTAGGCCGATTTTTACATTATTATTTTATTTTATTACTTGTCTATATTGTATGTTTGCTTTACTTGTAAATTGTTCTATCTCCTCCTCAATTTGAAAAAAAAATTAATTCAGTCGGGATCCACATTTGTGGATTTCGAAGGGTGCCTAATCCCTTCCATTCGGAATAACCTGAACCCTTACCTAGAATCTAATGATTTCGTAGATCACTTAATGGTTTTCTAGTTTTTTTCTAAAATTAGGTGGCGACTCCTTTTAAAATTCCTTTGTTCTTTAAAATTCTTTTAAAATTGAATCAATTGATTATTTTTCGAATCACCACGACGTTTCTCTTTTTTTTAATAAATAGGGATGTAAACAACAATCAGGCAATTTAATTATGAATTTGATTACATGAGTAGGTAAATAAGTCATTAAGAAACTTGTGTGACTTTACGTAATTCAACTCGGGTGAGTAGAACTTTCGAAATTGGGTAATTTTCTGAATGTCGTTCGTGGAAGGTGTGTTGTAAAATGGGGTCTTGGTATTATTAAATTTGCTTACTGATTCCGTGCAAGCCGCTGAGGTGGGATTTCTGCTGCCAGGGTCGGGTCGATGTAGCAGGGTGGGTGCCACCATGGAGGGGCAGACACTACTTAAAGTCGTAAATAAACCTCAAACATATTTCACTCTACAAATTTCAAAGTTGAGAACTAAGGAACGAACCCAGGGCTTTTCTTGACAATTTTCCACCATTATTGAGGATAAAGGTAAGATTATCACTCTCCGAATCCATTTCTCAATCCGTAGAACATAATCTAATGGGTAATTATCGATGAGCAAGAGTTTTGATTTGAGTAATATGGTGGAAAAACCCCAAACTTGGATGTCGAGATCATGGATATGATCTACGGTTGATAAAATTAATTAGTAATTCGGGTAATTAGTAATTTTTGATTGATTTTCGTATTATTGTGATTGTTGTAGACCAAGAACAAGCGCAACGGATCTGGAAAGGGAAGAATCAAGTTTCTTAAGGGTTTCAAGCTTGTTTTGAGGTAGGTGATTGTTGTGATTCTATGATTGTGTGATGTATGTTTGTTATCGCCTCATTGTAACACGTGTATATATGCGAATGTTGCATTATTGATCACACTTGTTGTAAATGCGATAGATGAATGATAATGTCATGAATCATGACTTGATTGTATGAACTTGAGAATATACTTGTGATTGTGATTGTTTTTGTGTTTTCTTGAAGGGATTGGGTGTTGCGTTCTGACATACTAACTTTGTCACGACCGGAATCTAGACCCCAGAAGAGACCGGCGTCGTTGACCTCTCAGAGGTCGCACACAAGCCTACATACGTCATAATTACTTCATCTAGGTTAATTTTAACAGAAAATTTGAACTTTTTGTTTTCTTATTTCATGTGAAACATATTATTCTGAACATCATAGGCGTTCACAAATCAACCATCTAATATAGAAATAATTAAATGAAAGAAGCAGTTCATAATTGCATTAAACGTATCCTTGTCAAAACGGCACCAATACAAAGTCTGAAATGAAATGGGAAGTGAACCACTAGTGGGACATGCCCCACTAGCTAAAGCCTACATCTAAGCTAGATAATAATAGTAGACATCCTCGAAAGCATGAGGGCCTACCAAATCCAGATGAAAGCTCCACGTCCGGATAGCTGCAACGCCGTACTGTAAGCTCTAACGTCCACCTGTGCCTGCACCTAAAAGTAGATATTGTATGGGATTAGTACACACTTGTACTAAGTATGGGTATATGCAAGCAAAAACCAAGGACATGCATGAGTAAGAATAGCTCTTTCCTAACAACATGATTTATGGAAAGTCAAGTCAGTGGACTTGCCAAATTTGGATTAGGAAAGTCAGTGGACTTGCCAAATTTGGATTAGCAAAGTCATGCCATGAGAGTAACATGCATCATCGTACTTATGATTTTGCAAGCAGCACATAACATATTGTACATATCATATGACGTAGTTCATATCATTCTTTCATATGCCATGAGACCTTGGAATCATGGACTTGACATTAGGACATCCTAAAATGAGGGCTCAACATATGGGACCTCAACTAGGGAGCCTTCTTCAGCAAACACAGAGTCTGGTTCGTTCGTTCATACGTACTTTATTTTCATTCATTCATATACTAGTGCAATCACCAGTCATACCTAGGATGAAGTTTAAGACTCTCATCGGGTTTGCTATACAATGACCAAGAATAACCTAGTGTCATTACTTAAGTCTAGCTCACCTCTTGATTATCCTATCCTAACACCTTTGGTATAATTCATTTCATTATGTGCATTCATTGAGGCTGACCTCATTCTTTCATTGGGAACTTTAACCTTAACCGACATAGATCATGTGAGCATCATGAAATCCAGTGTGTAATTCCCACACCGAAAAGAGGTGGAATCACCGACCAAAGTGAACCAAAATATGCTAGCATATAAGGGAGTCGAACCCTGCTAGATCCCTTTATTGGCAGTATAGGTTCAAAGACTAGGAGATATAAGGAGATCCATACCCGGCATGCCAGTCAGTCTCATCTCATGAGAGTTACGTGAACCTCCACCTTTCCCGAAGGAAGGCATCACCGCTCATAGCTAGCCTATCGGTGCTCAGTATAAAGTTCCATTACATTCAACTCATACATCATGGAAGCTGGCTTCTAGCATGAGGACATCATATCTCATTAGATGATTTCTCATCTCATCATTAGTATTAAGTATGCATTAACTTCAATATTTTCATTACAGTGTTCATAGAGACTGGTCTTTTCATTAGCTTTACACTCTCATAGGTGAGTACGTTTTGGTAACATTTACTTAGGCTCATTTGAGATTGCTCTCATCTTTCACATTAGCCTCTTATCATATTGTCACCTCATTCATTAAATTTAACACATTTGCTTTTCATAATTACTCACCCCTTCACGTGAATATTCATTTCATCATATGCCAATGCAGTTGGCCATTTAGTGTGTTTCACACTCTTACTTAACCCTTCTAGGGTTATATCATTTCATCACATACATCTTAGGCTCACTTACTTTTAAACGTATGCTAGACTTATGAGTCCACACATACAAGCCATGAGACTTTATTCATAGTTTGTCTAAGTGATTCATGTTTACCCAAGATTATGTGGTACAAGACTTATGCATCTTGTAGATATGCCAAGATATTGATTTCGATCTTTAGAGGCAGCATTCATTAAATATTTACTTATGTATGACTTATGTGTCAATACGGAATTGGGCAAGGGAACCCGATTTCGAATCCCTTGGACAACACTTAATCTTATTTTAAACTTGATAATTGTATTTTTCAGATTTGGGAGATCCTAGTTCGATTCCCGTCAATCCCATAATATTTCTTTCTTGTTCTCCTCTTCTTTTTCGTTTTAAGGCAAGGAGGTTGTGGGTTCAATCCCCCACAAGCTCATTATTTTTCTTTTAATCTCTTAACTTTCTCACCTATCCAAGAGGTTGTGGGTTCAATCCCCACTCTCCACATTTATTTTTCTCCTTTATTTTTCTCCTAACTCTCTCATCCATTCAAGAGGTTGTGGGTTCAATCCCCACTCACCATATATATTTTTCTCATGAAATTTTTATGTAATTTTCATTTGGTGAAGTCATGGGTTCAATCCCAATGACCTCACATTTAATTTTTTTTAAAATATAGCTAATTTTCCTCATCCTTGGCTGAGACTCCAAATTTCCAGCAAGCTGGAAATTTGGTCTCTTCCAATCCATTTTACTCTCAATCTTTTGTTGATTTTTTTGTAGCTTTCATGTAATGATGTATTGGGTTCAATCCTTAGTGATCTCACTTATTTTACATTCATTTTTCATTGCATTTTGTACCATTTTGTTTGGCCGAACCCAACCTACCAAATGCTGGAAATTTGTTCACTATTTTCAGCTTCTTTTTATCATCATTCATACGTTAATTCTTAAGGCATTTCGTGGATCATTTGGTGCATCTTTAAGTGTAATCTTTTTATGATTATATTCAGCCAAGAATTACCATTAAATCCAGCAACATTACACCACTTTTACACCTCATGATTTACACAAACATTCGCACATAAAATTCAACCATAAAAACATATCATTTTTAAGCTTAAAACCAAAAATTATGTCACGGCATACACATACATTTTTCACGAAATTTTGGCAGACATACTTCATCGTTCATACAATTCCGAACACATAATCATGAGCACATTATCACGAAAATCACACTTCATACCTAATCTACCAGCAAACATACCAACCTAAGATTAGTGATAGGAGCTAGTGACAGGGAACATGTAATGGGGAACAATCCTAGTTTCGAAATAGAATTATCTGAGTCTTAAGGGTCTCTTAGGAAAGGGACCAAGAGTAAGAAAACCCATACCTTATTTTAACGTTGTTCAACACATGAACTTGCTGCCCAAAACTTCTCCAAATTCACGTCCAATCCCAAAACTCACACCTTACCCGACTAGCGTATTACGTTTTGCTTAACGTTTTCGGATTGCTTTCTCGTTTGTATTTTGCGTGCAAGTTTTTCAAGTGTGAAGAGCTTTTGTTTTTCTGATTTTTTCTCACGTTTGGCAGCCAGAAAGAAAATGTGAAATGAGAGAGAGATAGACGTGAAGGAGAGACAGATAAACGTGAAAGAGGTGAGTGGCTTAGGATTAGGTGAAGTAGTTTAGACTTAGTCAACTAGGACTCTTTCAAACTTTGAAAATATGATTTACTTAGTTTAGTGAAATGACCATAATGCCCTTACAAAATCAGATTATAAACCTTAATTTAATCCACTTAAATGTTGCTTCTGTCGAGGTTCGAACCCGTGACGTCCCCATCGCAAAAACGGGTCCATCCGGGTCGACCCGACCCAAACCGCCCCATTAATTAATTAATAATAATAATAATCTGATATTCTTTTTTCTTAAGTCAGCATTTAAATATTAATTACTTATGTTTTATGCTTTGGATGAGACTAGTTTAGGAAAGAATTCCTTAGTCTATTAATGTGAAGCTATTAGTAGGTTTCAAGGATGTGCACCATCATGTTAATATGTGAATCAGATATTCACCAATGAGGAGTATTGAATTACCTATGTATGCATACGTTCTATAGATGACTTACTTATTGCTAGTAAGGAGTAATGTCATTCGGGGACGAATGTTCCTAAGGGGGGGGGGGGGATAATGTAACAACCCTAAAAATGGATATGCTAAGTAATGCTTAATGTGTCTAGAATGCCTACGAATAGACCGGGTTCACACGGATTGATGCGCGTAGAACCAGACCTCTGAACCTCTGCAACAGCCAAGCAAACTAACTTGGTGAGTTAGTTGAGCTAGGAAAGGTTGGGTCCAGCCATGTAGGGCACCCGAATATGAAGATTTACCCGGATGAGTCTTTACCGGACTTAAAAAAGGGAAATCTTAAGTTTGGAAGGTCTAGGGGTAAAATAGTCTTTTCCAGGCTAAGGGTAGTATTGTAATTATGCTAAATATTTAATTAATTATTTAATTAATATGGTGGAGGGGCATTTTGGTGAGAAAGGGTCGAAATTGGCCTTTGAGTAAAATCTTGCTTCACCCTGGTTCGAACCTAGGTGGGACCAATGATTTAATTTGATTATTTAATTTTGTGAATTAATTTAATTAATTAATATTTAATAGATGATTAAGAAAAAGGAAAATCATATTTTTATTATTAATTATTATTTATTAATTAAGATATTTTATTTGACTAAGTCTTGCCTAAAAGTCCTAGTTCTAAGAGAACACTACCTCACATCTCTCTCTCTTTCACGTCTAAAACCCACCACCATCTCTTTCACGTTCTCATCATAAGTATAAGAGAAAAATCAGAAAAGAAAAACAAAGTTCTTCACACTTGAAGAACTTACACACAAAAACTTAAACGAAAACCTAAGGTAAAAACGAAAATCAACAACAAGTTCTTGACGGGATTTTGCTTGAAGTTTCGGTGGTGAGGCTTGGTTTCGTGGTAAATTGACAGCATTTAAACAGATTTTGAACGACATTAAGGTATGGGTTCTCTTCTCTCTTGGTCCCTTTCCCAAGAGACCCTTAATATTCAATTTATATCGCGATTTAAAGACTAAGGTTGTCCCCGTTGCATGTCCCTGTCATTAGCTCCTTTGAATGATTCAAAGCATGTGTTGATATGTCTTCTGGAAGATAATGTTAGGTCTGGTTATGTGTTGAATGTGTGGTAAGAAATCATGTAAAGGATGAAAAATATATTCCGGAAAAGTGCATTAAGTGGACTGTTTTGAGCATGTGTGTGCTGAAAATTTGACTATGTTTGTTGTCTGAAATTTGTATGTTAAATGTTGTATTTTGCGTGTGTAAAAATGCTAAAAACATGATGTCCATAAAAGGTTAAGGTGGCTGACTGAATGTTACTCAAAATGCTATAAAAAATCAACAAAAGAATGAGAGAAAAATGGATTGGAAGAGACCAAATTTCCAGCTTGCTGGAAATTTGTAGTCTCGGCTAAAATGACTAATTTAAAAAAAAAAAAATAATTTGAGGTCATTGGGAATTGAACCCAAGACCTTACCAAATGTAAATTATATAAAAATTTCATGAAAAAAATGAAAGAAAAAATAAATGTGGAGAGTGGGGATTGAACCCCCAACCTCTTGATGGATGAGAGAGTTAGGACAAAAATAAAGGAGAAAAATAAATGTGGAGAGTGGGGATTGAACCCCCAACCTCTTGAATGGATGAGAGAGTTAGGAGAAAAATAAAGGAGAAAAATAAATGTGGAGAGTGGGGATTGAACCCACAACCTCTTGAATGGATGAGAGAGTTATGAGAAAAATAAAGGAGAAAAATAAATGTGGAGAGTGGGGATTGAACCCACAACCTCTTGAATAGATGAGAGAATTAGGAGAAAAATAAAGGAAAAATATAAAATGAGGTGAATGGGGATTGAACCCACAACCTCTTGGATATGTGAGAAAGTTAAAAGATAAATTAAGAGAAAAAAAATGAGCTTGTGGGGGATTGATCCCACAACCTCCATGCCTTGGACGAAAAATAGAAGGGAAAAAGAAAGGAAATATTATGGGGCTGATGGGGATCGAACTAGGGTCCCCCAAATCTGAAAAATGCAATCACCAAGTTTAATATAAGATTAAGTGTTGCCCAAGGGATTCGAAATCGGGTTCCCTTTCCCAATTCCGTATTGACACATAAGTCATATGTAAACAAATATTTAATGAATGCTGCCTCTAAAGATCGAAATCAATATCTTGGCATACCTACAAGATGCATAAGTCTTGTACTACATAATCTTGGGTAAATATGAATCACTTAGACAAGCTATGAATGAAGCCTCATGGCTTGTATGCATTTAAAAAGTAAGTGAACGTAAGATATTATGTGATGAGATAATGAAACCCCAGAGGGGTCAAGTAAGAGTGTGATACACACTAAAGAGCCAAGTGCATTGGCATACGATGACATGAACATTCACGTAAAGTGGTGAGTAATTATGAAGATTAAATGTGCTAAAGTTAAAGAATGTGGTGACAACATAATAAGAGGCTAATGTGAAAGATGAGAGCAATCTCAAATGAGCCTAAGTAAATGTTACCAAAACGTACTCACCTATGAGAGTGTAAAGTTAATGAAGAGACCAGTCTTTCTGAAAACTCTAATGAAAGTATTGAAGTCAATGCATACTTAAAACTAATGATGAGATGAGAAATCATCTAATGAGCTATGATGTCCTCTTGCTAGAAGCCAACTTCCATGATGTATGAGTTGAATGTGATGGAACTTTATACTGAGCACCGATAGGCTAGCTATGAGTGGCGATGCCTTTCTTCGGGAAGGGCGGAGGTTTACATAAATCTCATGAGATGAGACTGTCTGTCATGCCGGGTATGGGTCTCATTATATCTCCTAGTCTTTGAACCTATACTGCCATTATAGGGATCTAGTAGGGTTCAATTCCCTATATACGCTAGCATGTTTTTGTTCACTTTGGCCGGTGATTCCACTTTTTTTCGGTGTGGGGATTAAACACTGGATTTCATGATGCTCACATGATCTATGTCGGTTAAGTTTAAAGTTCCCAAAGAAAGAATGAGGACAACCTCAAGTAATGCACATAATGAAATGAACGATACCAAAGGTGTTAGGATAGGATAATCAAGAGGTGAGCTAGACTTAAGTAATGACACTAGGTCATTCTTGGTCATTGCACATCAAACCCGATGAAAGTATTAAACTACATCCTAGGTATACTGGTGTTTACACTAGCTTACGAATGAATGAAAATGAAGTACGTATGAATGAAAGAAGCAGACTCTGTGTTTGTTAAAGAAGACTCCCTAGTTGAGGTCCCATATGTTGAGCCCTCATTTTGGGAAGTCCTAATGTCAAGTCCATGATTCCAAGGTCTCATGGCATATGAAAGAATGATATGAACTATGTTATATGATATGTGTAATATGTTATGTGCTGTTTGCAAAATGATAAGTATGATGATGCATGTTACTCTTATGGCATGACTTTCCTAATCCGAATTTGGCAAGTCCACTGACTTGACTTTCCATAATTTATATCGTTAGGAAAGAGCTCTTCTTAATCATGCATGTACTTGGTGTGTGCTTGCATATACCCATACTTAGTACAAGTGTGTACTAATCCCATAAAACTCTACATTTTTAGGTGCAGGCACAGGTGGACGTAGAGCTTACAGGTCGACGCTGAAGTTATCCGGATGTGGAGAATTCATCCGGACTTGGTAGGCCCTCATGCTTTCGAGGACGCTTGCCCATTATATTCTAGCTTAGATATAGGTTTGAGTTAGTGGAGTATGTTCTACTAGCATTTCTTTCTCATTTTATTTCAGACATTGTATTGGTGCCATTTTGGCAAGTATACACTTAATGCAGTATTGAACTATTTCTTTCATTTGATGATCTTAATATTAGATGGTTGATTGTGAACGTTTATGAGTTTAAGTAGAATGTCTTATAAGAATGTTAAGTAACAAAAAGTTTAAATTTTCCGCTAAAATTAACCTAGATGAAGTAATGACGACGTATGTAGGATTATCTGTGACCTCTGAGAGGTCAATGACGCCGGTCTCATCTTGGATCTAGACTCTGGTACGTAGCATGGCTGACAGGCTACGAGACTTCACGAGGATGAATCCTCCTATTTTCACAGGGTCCAAGACTTCAGAGGATCCCCAGGAGTTCATGGATGAGGTACACAAGATTTTGGTTACCATGTGGGCCATGGATACTGAGAAGGCTGAGCTGGCTTCCAATCAGCTCAAGGATGTTGCACAGACTTAGTGCAAGATGTGGCAGGATAAACGAGATTTGGGCGGAGTTCCGGTCACTTGGGAGATGTTTAAGACAGCCTTCATGGAGAGATTCTTCCCTAGGGAGATGAGGGAGGCCAAGGTTGAGGAATTTATCAACCTTAAGCAAGGATCTATGACAGTCAGGGAGTATTCCCTGAAGTTTGTTAAACTGTCCAGGTATGCTACTTCCTTTGTATCTAACAGCAGGGATAAGATGAGTAGGTTCCTCACAGAAATCACAAGAGATCTGGAGGAGGAGTGTCGGGCTGCGATGCTCCACGATAACATGGACCTCTCCAGGCTGATGGTGCGTGTCCAGCAGGTAGAGGACAGCCGGAAAAAGAGGGGCGTCCGTGATGCTAGGAGGCCTAAGCCTTCTGATCAGGCAGGTCCTAGCAATGGAGGCAACAGGAACAACTTCGACGTCCGTGAGCAGCCCAGGTTCAAAAAAGGGCAACAGAGTTCAGGGAACTCTAACTTTCAGACGAGGCAGACCCGAGCCCAAGAAGGGCAATGGAGGTGATATGCAGCGTCCCAGAAAGGACTCTGCTAAGTGTGGCCGTGCTCACAGTGGAGAGTGCATACAGGGCACTAATGCCTGTTTCGGTTGTGGTAAGAGCGGGCACATGGTTAAGGACTGCCCACAGAACAGGGGTTAGGCTAGAGGTAATGCTCAGCCTATGCCTAATCCACAGGGTGCAGCAGCAGCCGAGCCTCCTAAGAGGAACAGGTTCTATGCCCTGAAGGGCAGGGAGGAGCAGGAGAAGTCCGCTGATGTGGTCACAGGTATGCTGCAAGTATTCTCAACTTCTGTTTATGTTTTACTTGATCCAGGGTCTACGCTTTCCTTTGTAACTCCTTTGTTTGCTCTCATTTTCTCCTATAGTGGTTAGTACACCTTTAGGAGAAAATGTAAGAACTGATAGAGTATACAAGGATTGCTCAATAGTTGTATGTGGTAAGACTATGTGTGCAAACTTGGTTGAGTTACCAATGCATGATTTTGATGTTATTCTTGGCATGGACTGGCTTCATAGTTGTTATGCTTGTATGGAATGTCGTAGTAGGGTTGTAAACATGATCTTAAGCAGATCTATTGGTGGGATGGCATGAAGAAGGACATTGCAGAATATGTGGCCAAGTGTCCTAATTGTCAGCAGGTTAAGGCAGAACATCTTAAGCCTGGCGGTCTTACTCAGATTAGTGAGGTTCCGTCTTGGAAGTGGGAGGCCATTAATATGGACTTCGTGGTTGTTCTTCCAAAGACTAGGAGACAACATGACTCCATATGGGTTAATGTGGACAGGATGACTAAGTCTGCCCACTTTATCCCTGTGAAATCTACTTACTGAGCCGAGGATTATGCGAGACTCTACATTGATGAGATTGTGAGATGGCACGGGATTCCTTTGTCTATCATTTCAGATAGAGGAGCTCAGTTCACTTCACATTTCTGGAGATCCTTCCAGAAGAGCTTAGGCACGCAGGTAAAGCTTAGTACTGCCTTTCATCCTCAGACTGATGGGCAGGCAGAGCGCACCATTCAGATAGTGGAGGACATGTTGAGGGCGTGTGTGATTGACTTCAGTGGTAGTTGGGACGACCATCTGCCTTTGATAGAGTTCTCGTATAATAACAGCTATCACTCCAGCATTGGGATGGCACCGTTCGAGGCACTATATGGTTGGAGGTGTAGGTCTCCAGTTGGGTGGTTCGAGGTTGGAGAGTCATCCATTTTGGGTCCAGAGATCATTCATGAGGCCTTACAGAAGGTTAGGGTAATTAGGGACAGGTTGGCTACTACTTAAAGTCGGCAGAAGTCATATGCAGAAAATAGGAAACGGCCCTTAGAGTTTGATGTTGGTGACCATGTCTATTTGAAGATATCACCTATGAAAGGGGTGATGAGGTTTCACAGAAAGGGGAAGTTGAGTCCGAGGTATGTTGGTCCATATGAGATCTTACAGCGTGTGGGTGAGGTGGCCTATGAGTTGGCATTGCCTGTGGAGCTAGCTTCTGTCCATCCAGTCTTTCAAGTATCCATGTTAAAGAAGTGCCTAGGTGATCCAGCATCGATTCTACCTGTGGAAGGTTTGGGGGTTGATGAAGACTTGTCCTATGAGGAGGTACCTGCTGAGATCTTAGACAGACAGGTCAAGCGGCTGAGAAACAAGGAGATTGCCACAGTGAAGGTATTGTGGAGGAACCATCTTGTTGAGGGTTCTATGTGGGAGGCCGAGGCCGATATAAGATCCCGCTATCCCCATCTTTTCAGTCCTTGAGCTTAGATTCCCTATTCTTAAGTCGAAGTTTCCTTATCTCTCCATTCCTTGATGCTATTGCTTGACTGTGCATAGTGATTATGTTATGTTATGACTGGCATTGTGCTAGATAGTTAGTAGTGTCATTCGGGGACGAATGTTCCTAAGGGGGGGGGGGATAATGTAACAACCCTAAAAATGAATATGCTAAGTAACGTTTAGTGTGTCTAGAATGCCTACGATTAGACCGGATCCAGGCTAAGGGTAGTATCGTAATTACCCTAAATAAGTAATTAATTATTTAATTAATAAGGTGGAGCGGCATTTTTGGTAGAAAGGGCCGAAATTTCCCATTGAGCAAAATCTTGCTCCACCCAGGTTCGAACCTAGGTGGGAGCAATTATTTAACTTGATTATTTATATTGGTGAATTAATTTAATTAATTAATATTTAAATGCTGATTTAAGAAAAAAGAAAATCAGATTATTATTATTAATTAATTAATTAATGGGGCGGTTTGGGGCGGGTCGACCTGGAGGGACCCGTTTTTGCGATAGGGACGTCACGGGTTCGAACCTCGACGGAAGCAACAGTTAAGTGGATTAAATTGAGGTTTATAATCTGATTTTGTAAGGGCATTATGGTTATTTCACTAAGCTAATTAAATCAGATTTTCAAATTTGAGAGAGTCCTAGTGGACTAAGTCTAAACTACTTCACCTAATCCTAAGCCACTCACCTCTTTCACGTTTATCTCTCTCTCATTCACGTCTATATCTCTTTCATTTCTCACGTTTGGCAGCTAGAAAGAAAGTGTGAAATGAGAGAGAGATAAACGTGAAAGAGGTGAGTGGCTTAGGATTAGGTGAAGTAGTTTAGACTTAGTTAACTAGGACTCTTTCAAACTTTGAAAATCTAATTTCCCTTACAAAATCATATTATAAACCTCAATTTAATCCACTTAAATGTTGCTTCCGTCAAGGTTTGAACCCGTGACGTCCCCATCGCGAAAACGGGTCCCTCCGGGTCGACCCGACCCAAACCGCCCCATTAATTAATTAATTAATAATAATAATCTAATTTTCTTTTTTCTTAAATCAACATTTAAATATTAATTAATCAAATTAATTCACCAATATAAATAATCAAGTTAAATCATTGCTCCCACTTAGGTTCGAACACGGGTGGAGCAAGATTTTGCTCAATGGGCAATTTTGGCCCTTTCTACCCAAAATGCCCCTCCACCTTATTAATTAAATAATTAATTACTTATTTAGGGTAATTACGATACTACCCTTAGCCTAAAAAATGACCATTTTACCACTAGACCCTCCAAACTCAAGATTTCCCCTTTTTAAGTCCGGTAAATACTCATCATGTAAATCTTCATATTCGGGAGCCCTACATGGCAGGACCCAACCTTTCGTAGCTCAACTAACTCCCCAAGTTAGTTGGCTTGGCTGTCGCAAGGGTTCAGAGGTCTGGTTCTACGCTCATCAATCCGTGTGAACCCGGTCTAATCGTAGGCATTCTAGATACACTAAACATTACTTAGCATATTCATTTTTAGGGTTGTTACATTATCCCCCTTAGGAACATTCGTCCCCGAATGACACTACTAACTATCTAGCACAATGCCAGTCATAACATAACATAATCACTACGCACATTCAAGCAATAACAACAAGGAATGGAGAGATAAGAAAACTTCGACTTAAGAGTAGGGAATCTAACCTCAAGAACTGAAAAGATGGGAATAGCGGGATCTCATATCGGCCTCGGCCTCCCACGTAGCACCCTCAACAAGATGGTTCCTCCACAATACCTTCACTGTGGCAATCTCCTTGTTTCTCAACCGCTTGACCTGTCTGTCTAAGATCTCAGCAGGTACCTCCTCATAGGATAAGTCTTCATCAACCCCCAAACCTTCCACCGGTAGAATCGATGCTGGATCACCTAGGCACTTCTTTAACATGGATACATGAAAGACTGGATGGACAGAAGCTAGCTCCACAGGCAATGCCAACTCATAGGCCATCTCACCCACACGCTGTAGGATCTCATATGGACCAACATACCTCAGACTCAACTTTCCCTTCCTGCCAAACCTCATCACCCCTTTCATAGGTGATATCTTCAAATAAACCTGGTCACCAACATCAAACTCTAAGGGCCGTTTCCTGTTATCTGCATATGACTTCTGCCGACTGTAAGCAGTAGCCAACCTATCCCTAATCCCCCTAGCCTTCTCTAAGGCCTCATGAATGATCTCTGGACCCAAAATGGATGACTCTCCAACCTCGAACCACCCAACTGGAGACCTACACCTCCTACCATATAGTGCCTCGAACGGTGCCATCCCAATGCTGGAGTGATAGTTGTTATGATACAAGAACTCTATCAAAGGCAGATGGTCATCCCAACTACCCCTGAAGTCAATCACACATGCCCTCAACATGTCCTCTAATGTCTGAATGGTGCGCTCTGCCTGCCCATCAGTCTGAGGATGAAAGGCAGTACTAAGCTTTACCTGCGTGCCTAAGCTCTTCTGGAAGGATCTCCAGAAATGTGAAGTGAACTGAGCTCCTCTATCTAAAATGATAGACAAAGGAATCCCATGCCATCTCACAATCTCATCAATGTAGAGTCTCGCATAATCCTCGGCTCTGTAAGTAGACTTCACAGGGATAAAGTGGGCAGACTTAGTCATCATGTCCACAATAACCCATATGGACTCATGCTGTCTCCTAGTCTTCGGAAGACCAACCACGAAGTCCATATTAATGGCCTCCCACTTCCAAGTCGGAACCTCAATAATCTGAGTAAGACCGCCAGGCTTAAGATGTTCTGCCTTAACCTTCTGACAATTAGGACACTTGGCCACATATTCTGCAATGTCCTTCTTTATGCCATCCCACCAATAGATCTGCTTAAGATCATGATCAAAACCCTACTACGACAATCCATACAAGCATAACAACTATGAAGCCAGTCCATGCCAAGAATAACATCAAAATCATGCATTGGTAACTCAACCAAGTCTTCACACATAGTCTTACCACATACAACTATTGGGCAATCCTTGTATACTCTATCAGTTTTTACATTTTCTCCTAAAGGTGTACTAACCACTATAGGAGAAAATGAGAGCAAGCGTAGGAGTTACAAAGGAAAGCGTAGACCCTGGATCAAGTAAAGCATAAACAGAAGTTGAGAATACTTGCAGCATACCTGTGACCACATCAGCGGACTTCTTCTGCTCCTCCCTGCCCTTCAGGGCGTAGAACTTGTTCCTCTTAGAAGGTTCGGCTGCTGCTGCACCCTGTGGATAGGCCTAGGCTGAGTATTACCTCTAGCCTAACCCCTGTTCTGTGGGCAGTCCTTAACCATGTGCCCGTTCTTACCGCAACCGAAGCAGGCATTAGTGCCCTGTCTGCACTCTCCACTGTGAGCACGGCCACACTTAGCATAGTCCTTTCTGGGACGCTGCACATCACCTCCATTGCCCTTCTTGGGATCGGGTCTGCCTCCTTTATGTGCTGTACTCCTCTGAAAGTTAGAGTTCCCTGAACTCTGTTGCCCCTTTTTGAACCTGGGCTGCTCACGGACGCCGAAATTGTTCCTGTTGCCTCCATTGCTTGGACCTGCCTGATCAGAAGGCTTAGGCCTCCTAGCATCACGGACGCCCCTCTTCTTTCGGCTGTCCTCTACCTGTTGGACATGCACCATCAGTCTAGAGAGGTCCATGTTATCGTGGAGCATCGCAACCCGACACTCCTCCTCCAGATCTTCTGTGATTCCTGTGAGGAAGCTACTCATCTCATCCCTGCTGTTAGATACAAGGGAAGTAGCATACCTGGACAGTTTAACAAACTTCAGGGAATACTCTCCGACTGTCATAGATCCTTGCTTAAGGTTGATAAATTCATCAACTTTGGCCTCCCTCATCTCCCTGGGAAGAATCTCTCCATGAAGGCTATCTTAAACAGCTCCCAACTGACCGGAACTCTGCCCAAATCTCAGCTATTCTGCCACATCTTGCACCAAGTCTGTGCAACATCCTTGAGCTGATAGGAAGCCAGCTCAGTCTTCTCAGTATCCGTGGCCCCCATGGCCACCAAAATCTTGTGTACCTCATCCATGAACTCCTGGGGATCCTCTGAAGTCTTGGACCCTGTGAAAATAGGAGGATTCATCCTCGTGAAGTCTCATAGACTGTCAGCCATGCTATGTACCGGTGGGTTCTCCCTCTGAACATTCTGCCGATTGACCTGGGAAGTCATGGCCTGGGCCTGCATAGTGATGGCTTGTGCCATCTGAGCAAGAGATGCCCGCACCTCCGCATCAGTCAACCCAGCTGGGTTAACCGGCATAGCCACTCCTTCAGCTGGAGCCTGGGGTGGAACCGGATTGCCCCCAGCAGCTGCTCCTCCTCTCCTCTGACCAACGTACCTCCTAGTATTCATTCTCTAAAAACAATAAGAATTGATGTTAGACACGCTCATAACACCAAGAAATTAGACATTAGGAAAAGCACGATAAGATCACAAGAAGGGAATTTTCCTACGCATCATGCAGTCTTTAATTTAGGATAGTGGTGCACTTCACTACCATGACTTAGAAACTACACAATGTGGTTGATGTGAACTTATTATCCTTGGAATTTAACCTAGTGCTATGATACCAACTTTGTTACGACCGGAATCTAGACCCCAGACGAGACTGGCATTGTTGACCTCTCAGAGATCGCAGACAAGCCTACATATGTCATCGTTACTTCATCTAGGTTAATTTTAGCGGAAAATTCGAACTTTTTGTTTACTTATTTCATGTGAAACATATTATTCTTAACATCATAGGCGTTCACAAATCAACCATCTAATATAGAAATAATCAAATGAAAGAAGCAGTTCATAATTGCATTAAGTGTATCCTTGCCAAAACGGCACCAATACAAAGTCTGAAATAAAATGGGAAGTGAAACACTAGTGGGGCAGGAAGTGAAACACTAGTGGGACATGCCCCACTAGCTAAAGCCTACATCTAAGATAGATAATAACAGTAGACATCCTCGAAAGCATGAGGGCCTACCAAATCCAGATGAAAGCTCCACGCGCTGCAACGCCGTACTGTAAGCTCTAACGTCCACCTGTGCCTGCACCTAAAAGTAGATATTGTATGGGATTAGTACACTTGTACTAAGTATGGGTATATGCAAGAAAACACCAAGGACATGCATGAGTAAGAATAACTATTTCCTAATAACATGATTTATGGAAAGTCAAGTCAGTGGACATGCCAAATTTGGATTAGGAAAGTCAGTGGACTTGCCAAATTTGGATTAGGAAAGTCAGTGGACTTGCCAAATTTGGATTAGCAAAGTCATGCCATGAGAGTAACATGCATCATCATACTTATCATTTTGCAAGCAGCACATAACATATTGCACATATCATATCACGTAGTTCATATCATTCTTTCATATGCCATGGGACCTTGGAATCATGGACTTGACATTAGGACTTCCCAAAATGAGGGCTCAACATATGGGACCTCAACTAGGGAGCCTTCTTCAGCAAACACAGAGTCTGCTTCGTTCTTTCATACGTACTTCATTTTCGTTCATTCATATACTAGTGCAATCACCAGTCATACCTAGGATGAAGTTAAAGACTCTCATCGGGTTTGCTATACAATGACCAAGAATAACCTAGTGTCATTACTTAAGTCTAGCTCACCTCTTGATTATCCTATCCTAACACCTTTGGTATCATTCATTTCATTATGTGCATTCATTGAGGCAAGCCTCATTCTTTCTTTGGGAACTTTAACCTTAAACCAACGTAGATCATGTGAGCATTATGAAATCCAGTGTGTAATCCCCACACCGAAAAGAGGTGGAATCACCGGCCAAAGTGAACCAAAACATGCTAGCGTATATAGGGAGTCAAACCCTGCTAGATCCCTATATTGGCAGTATAGGTTCAAAGACTAGGAGATATAAGGAGACCCATACCCGGCATGCCAGACAGTCTCATCTCATGAGAGTTACATGAACCTCCGCCCTTCCCGAAGAAAGGCATCACCGCTCATAGCTAGCCTATCGGTGCTCAGTATAAAGTTCCATTACATTAAACTCATACATCATGGAAGCTGGCTTCTAGCATGAGGACATCATAGCTCATTAGATGATTTCTCATCTCATCATTAGTATTAAGTATGCATTAACAATCAATACTTTCATTAGAGTGTTCATAGAGACTGGTATCTTCATTAGCTTTACACTCTCATAGGGGAGTACGTTTTGATAACATTTGCTTAGGCTCATTTGAGATTGCTCTCATCTTTCACATTAGCCTCTTATCATATTGTCACCTCATTCATTAACTTTAACACATTTGCTTTTCATAATTACTCACCCCTTCATGTGAATATTCATTTCATCTTATGCCAATGCACTTGGTTATTTAGTGTGTTTCACACTCTTACTTAACCCTTCTAGGGTTACATCATTTCATCACATACATCTTAGGCTCACTTACTTTTAAATGTATGCTAGACTTATGAGTCCACACATACAAGCCATGAGTCTTTATCCATAGTTTGTCTAAGTGATTCATGTTTACCCAAGATTATGTGGTACTAGACTTATGCATCTTGTAGATATGCCAAGATATTGATTTTGATCTTTAGAGGCAGCATTCATTAAATATTTACTTACGTATGACTTATGTGTCAATACGGAATTGGGCAAGGGAACCCGATTTCGAATCCCTTGGACAACACTTAATCTTATTTTAAACTTGATAATTGCATTTTTCAGATTTGGGAGACCCTAGTTCGATTCCCATTAACCCCATAATATTTCTTTCTTGTTCTCCTCTCCTTTTTCATTTTAAGGCAAGGAGGTTGTGGGTTCAATCGCCCACAAGCTCATTATTTTTCTTTTAATTTATCTCTTAACTTTCTCACATATCCAAGAGGTTGTGGGTTCAATCCCCACTCTCCACATTTATTTTCTCCTTTATTTTTCTCCTAACTCTCTCATCCATTCAAGAGGTTGTGGGTTCAATCCCCACTTACCACATCTATTTTTCCTTTCATTTTTCTCATAAAATTTTTATGTAATTTTCATTTGGTGAGGTTATGGGTTCAATCCCCAATGACCTCACATTTAATTTTTTTTAAAAAACATTGCTAATTTTCCTCATCCTTGGCCGAGACTCCAAATTTCCAGCAAGCTGGAAATTTGGTCTCTTCCAATCCATTTTCCTCTCAATCTTTTGTTGATTTTTTTGTAGCTTTCATGTAATGATGTATTGGGTTCAATCCTTAGTGATCTCACTTATTTTACATTCATTTTTTATTGCATTTTGTACCACTTTGTTTGGCCAAACCCAACCTACCAAATGCTGGAAATTTGTTCACTATTTTCAGCTTCTTTTTATCATCATTCATACGTTAATTCTTAAGGCATTTCGTGGATCATTTGGTGCATCTTTAAGTGTAATCTTTTTATGATTATATTCAAAGAATTACCAAACATTACACCATTTTTACACCTCATGATTTACACAAACATTCGCACATAAAATTCAACCATAAAAACATATCATTTTTAAGGCTTAAAACCAAAAATCATGTCACGGCATACACATACATTTTTCACGAAATTTCGGCAGACATACTTCATTGTTCATACAATTCCGAACACATAATCATGAACACATTATCACAAAAATCACACTTCATACCTAATCTACCAGCAAACATACCAACCTAAGATCAGTGATAGGAGCTAGTGACAAGGAACATGTAACGGGGAACAATCCTAGTTTCAGAATAGAATTATCTGAGTCTTAAGGGTCTCTTGGGAAAGGGACCAAGAGTAAGAAAACCCATACCTGATTTTAACGTTGTTCAACACTTAAACTTGCTGCCCAAAACTTCTCCAAATTCACGTCCAATCCCGAAACTCACACCTTACCCTACTAGCGTATTACGTTTTGCTTAACGTTTTCGGATTGCTTTCTCGTTTGTGTTTTGCGTGCAAGTTCTTCAAGTGTGAAGAACTTTTGTTTTTCTGATTTTTTCTCACGTTTGGCAGCCAGAAAGAAAGTGTGAAATGACAGAGAGATAGACGTGAAGGAGAGACAGATAAACGTGAAAGAGGTGAGTGGCTTAGGATTAGGTGAAATAGTTTAGACTTAGTCAACTAGGACTCTTTCAAACTTTGAAAATATGATTTAATTAGTTTAGTGAAATGACCATAATGACCTTACAAAATCAGATTATAAACCTCAATTTAATCCACTTAAATGTTGCTTCCGTCGACGTTTGAACCCGTGACGTCCCCATCGCGAAAACGGGTCCGTCCAGGTCGACCCGACCCAAACCGCCCCATTAATTAATTAATTAATTAATAATAATCTGATTTTCTTTTTTCTTTAATCAGCATTTAAATATTAATTAATTAAATTAATTCACCAATATAAATAATCAAGTTAAATCATTGCTCCCACCTAGGTTCGAACCCGGGTGGAGCAAGAATTTGCTCAATGGACAATTTCGGCCCTTTCTACCCAAAATGCCCCTCCACCTTATTAATTAAATAATTAATTACTTATTTATCGTAATTATGATACTATCCTTAGCCTGGAAAAAGACCATTTTACCCCTAGACCCTCCAAACTTAAGATTTCCCCTTTTTAAGTCCGGTAAAGACTCATCCGGGTAAATCTTCATATTTCGGAGCCCTACACGGCTGGACCCAACCTTTCCTAGCTCAACTAACTCCCCAAGTTAGTTGGCTTGGCTGTCGCAAGGGTTCAGAGGTCTGGTTCTACGCGCATCAATCCGTGTGAACCCGGTCTAATTGTAGGCATTCTAGACACACTAAACATTACTTAGCATATTCATTTTTAGGGTTGTTACAAACTTGGATCGGTTGCCACGTTCCAGCATAATTAGGGGATCGATTTCTATATTTTGGCATAAACATTAGATTGGGTACCATGTTTCGATATGCTAACAGTACGGGTTTGGGTTCCATGAGAGGATCAATGTCTTGTTTTGATTATGTATCTTGTTAAATGTGAAATTGTACCTTATTCGTAAATATTGATAAATTTATATATGTTGGATATATGTATACGATTATATTATTGTAATGACTTATATATGTTGCACATAGTGGGTTAGTCGCGTGATCCTACCAGTACAATGTGGTTGTGTACCAATACTACACTTGCTCTTTCTTTGTTGAGTACGGGGCATCTTCAGGCGGATATTGCTATACCTATTTTAGAAGATCAATGATCATCGATTGAATTCAAGGGTGAGTCAGTTCTTCCGAACTTCAATGAGTTCTCCTTTGTCTATGTCCACATTTTGGAATTAGACTTTTCTAGTTAGTTATTAGTTCAATGGTTTGGGGTTGTAACCCTTCTTGTTTAGACTTATGGTTGAATTTTAAATGTTTTAGTACACTGACTTGTAGGTTCCAGGTGTATTTCCATATTTTTTAGTAGTTATATCTTTTGAAAGTTTATGGAAACTTCAGTTTTAGCTATTTAACTTGCTTCCATAACTTAAATGCTTTTGTATTTTGACTAGAGTATGTTAGCTTATTAGTATAAATGTTTTTTTTCACAAGAGGGTTACTGTGGATGCCAATCATAATGGTTTGGGTCGTGACAAAGTTAGTACCAGAGCCTAGGTTCGTTGATCTCGATGTACCAAAATGAGTCTAGTAGAGTAGTAGAGTCTTGCAGAACGGTATAGAGGCTATAGGACTTTATGAAATCTCTCTATTTTCTTTTGTCTCCTTCGGGATATAACTTGATCCCAATTGGTATATGTCGATTCAAATTGGTATCTAACCTTCTTCACTCTTTTGTTTGGAGATTATTAACACTAGATTCAATGGTTTTAGGATTGTAGCTTCCGTCAATGCTTTAGCTGAGAAATCTGCAGCGAGAGGTCGCGGTCGAGGAAGGGGTAGAGGAAATGCTAGGCGTAGAGGCCGAGGAAGAGTGGTTCCTATTGTATATGGAGTACCGCTTGAAAATGCTCCACAAAATGAGGCTCCTCCCATACATCATGAAGAGATAGAAGAGAATGTTGAGGAGGTTGGATAATAGGAAGAGGCGCAGGTTGAGAATACATGTATTCCTCCCATAAATGCAGTGTTAGCTCAACAGATCATGTCATTATTGGAATGGTTGGTTGGTCCTAGAGTGCTTCCTTCTGCTCAAGCAACTCAAGCTCCTGCCAACCCTCCTATTGCTATCACTGTCTGCAAGGTGGGAGGGAATGTTCGTAATAATACTTTCTTCCATCCTTTGTTGGGTCGTGTTATGACTGGTAATGAGCATGAGATGTTGACCAAGTTTTTGAAGTTGAAAATCCTATGTTCCATGGTTCTGAGAGTGAGGATGCATACGAGTGCATCCTAGAATGCTATGAGAGCCTTCATAAGTTGGGAATTGTCCATCCGCATGGGGTTGAGTTCGTGACTTTTCAGCTTTAAGGTGAGTTTAAGTAGTGGTGGACAGATTATATGGAATGTAGATCATCAGTTTTACTTCCACTTACTTGAACCCAATTTCATGCTCTATTTTTAGAGAAATATGTGCCTAGGACTTTGAGAGATTGCAAGAAGGATGATTTCATGGCTTTGGAGCAAGGTGATATGTATGTGGCTGGTTACGAGATCAAGTTTCATGCCTTGTCTAGATATGCTATGCAGTTGGTGACTATTGAGGAAGAGAGGATCCGTTTATTTATTAAAGGACTAAATTCTAAGTTGCAGATATTATCTGCTCATATGACCTCGGCATGGAGGATCTTTAATGAGGTAACAAACTTTGTTAAGAAACTGGAGGGGTGAGGTGAGACGGTGAGGCTAACGTATTGGCAAAAAGGGCCAAAAACTTGAGTAACTATCAAGGTTCTTACTCCGAAGGAGTAGGGAGGACAACACTTGCAGCCAGACAAATTCAGTCAGCCATGTCCGCCTCTATAGGTAATTACTCGGGAACTCTATCTCATAATTTGACTCAGGATAGCCAGAGAGTTGCACCTTCAATGGGCGAAAATCCATATTTTGATCGTATTTGTTATAATTCTGGAGCACCAGGTCATATGAGGAGAGATTTTCTTCACCCACGTGTGTTTAATTCCACTTAGATGCAGACTAGAGTAGTGGAACCTGCAGGAAATTGTAATAATAGTTGAGGACATCCACAAGTTAGGCGAAGAGTTAAATCATCGAGGTCACGGAGACAAAGGAAATGGTAATGCAGGCAGAGGTTCAGTTCAGCTAGTCAAGGACGTAGCTCGTCAAGATAATAGGGCTCAGTGTTACGTCTTTCAAGGAAAGAATGAGGTAGAGACATCTGACGCGGTGATCACAGGTACTATTCTTGTCAATGACCGGATAACTAATGTGCAATTTGATTCGATATCTACTTATTCATATGTATCCATATGATTTGCCACAACATTTTCCATGATTTGTGATATACTTGATTTCCCTATCCATGTTTCTACCCAGTTGGAAAGTCTGTCATAGTCACCCATGTCTATTGTGTTTGTCCTATTTTATTTATGGGTTTTCATACTTGTGCTGATTTCGTGATTGTGGATATGACTGACTTTGATATAATTTTACGCATGACTTGGTTATTCCCTATTATGTTGTGTTAAATTGTAATACTAAGTCTGTAACTCTAGAAATTTTGAAAAAGGAAAAAGTTGGAGTAGGAAGGGGTGTACAAGTCTAAGCAAACTAAGACCATATCTTCCATTCGGACTAGGAAAGAGGTAGGACAGGGTTGTTTGACTAATTTGGATCATATTAGTGACATTGAGGTTGAGGCTCCATCTATTGAGTCTATTCATGTGGTGTTAGGATTTAGAGAAGTGTTTCATACTGATTTGCCTGGTATGACACCGAATAAAGATATAGATTACTTCATTGACTTAGAACCTGATACTACTTCCCATTTATATCCCTCCATATCGCATGCCCCAACGGAATCCAAGAGCTTCTTGATAAAAGATTTATTTATCCTAGTGCTTCCTCTGGGGTGCTCTAGTCTTGTTTATTAAGAAAAAAGATTGTAGTATAAGAATATGTATCGATTACCGACAATTGAATAAGGTCACTATTCAAAACAAATACCCTTTACCTCGAATAGATGATCTTTTTGACCAATTGCAAGGTGCATTAAATTTCTCTAAGATTGATCAAAGGTCTGGCTACCATCACTTGAAAATTAGGCTTGAGAATGTACCCAAGATGGCGTTTAGAACCCGCTATAGGCATTATGAGTTTTTATTTGTCTTTTGGTTTGACTAATTCTCCTTCCACTTTTATGAGTTTTTTGAATGGGTTGTTCAAGCCATTTTTTATTCATTTGTAATAGTTTTTACTGAAGATATCTTGGCATATTCAAAGAGTGAGGAAGATAATGACGACCATCTTCGTATTGTTCTGGATGTTCTTGGGAAACAAAAGTTGTATGATAAATTCTTTAAGTGTGAATTTTTTTTGAATTTTGTTGCATTTTTGGGACATGTAGTGTCAAAACAAGGGGTAATGGTAGATCCTCAAAAGATTGAGGCGGTTAAGAATTGTATTCAGCCTAACTTTGTGACGGAAGTTAGGAGTTTTGTGGGGCTCGCTAGCTACTATAGTCGATTTGTGAATGACTTTGCTTCTATTGCCACTCAGTTGACCAATTTTACCAAAAAGGAGATACCATTTGAATGGACTAAAAATGTTAGGATATCTTTCAAATGCTCAAAACTTTCTTGAGCATAACTCTTATTTTAGCACTACCGGTGGAACGTACAAATTTTATTATTTATTATAATGCTTCACATTCTGGTTTGGGTGATGTGTTAATGCAGGATAAGAATATTATAGATTATACCTCACGTTCATTGAAGGTGCATGAGAAGAATTATCCAACACATGATTTGGATTTAACTGCGGTAGTGTTTCGTAACGACCCATAAAATGGATATGTGAAACTAGATCCTAACGACTATGTTGAGTTTAAAATGAGGCTTCATATTTTGTACTGTTGTCCCAAGATTTGGTTGAGGGGTTGAGGGGTTAAACGTCAAGGTACGTGCTAGACTCCTTTATTTAGAAGGACCTTCTAAAGTTGGTTAAGGGTTGCAGCAACAAGTGCCAAGCAAGAGGGGCAAGGCCTAAGCCAAAGGCCAAGGTTTCCCAACCTTGGCCAAGAACTGCCCCAAGTACAAGAGCCACTTCACTGCCAGTGGTCTTGACCAAGGTCCGTATAAGTGGCCATGAATGTTCCTTATCCAAGTGGGAGGCAAGGCCTTGAGGCCAAAGTACTACCCCAAGTCCACGAGCCACATCATGGCTAGTGGTTTGGACCACGGTCCGTAGAAGTGGCCGTGAAGATGACTTGTCCTTGTGGAGTATTGGAAAGGTCAAGGTGCTACTGCCTAGGGACCACGGCATCACCACGAGTCGTGGTGCCCCTCACGACCCCTGAAAGTGGGCGTGGTCATGGACGAGGGTACCCGAAATGAGGGGTTTTAAGTATTGTTTTTATTAAATTATTAAGTGGGGTTGATTTTAAATGGTTTATATCATAAATAAATGTAGTTTTAAGTGTTAAACCACTTCATTAACTCCGTTATTTCAAATACCAAAATCAAAACCCCAAAGTTCTTCTCCTCTCAAAATTTCTCTCTCTAAACTAAAGGAAGAAGAAGAATCTATTGAAGCTTGGGTTTGTAGATTTCAAGGTGTTTCTTCCTCAATTTTCTTCAAGGATTCATTATCAAGGTATGGTTATCCTTCATCTAGGGTTAGCTTTCACCCCTGTCTATTTAAGAGTAATTTTGAACTTTTCAAGTTTCTCAAAAACCCGAGGTTTTACTCTATATCATGGGTTCCTTATTCAAATGATTTTAATGGTCTATTAATAATAAATTATGATTTAATTAGTGTTTAATTGTTGACTTATGATGAAAATACTCTATAAACCCATGAATTCTCTCAATACCTAAATTTTGCCTTTATGAATTGAGTTTGTTTATTATTAAAGCTTATGAATGGAATATATCTAAATTGCTTTAGGTTATGGAATTGAATCATAATCCATGCCTTAATTATATTAAATTGTAGTGTATATTTATGAATTGGAAGTATGACCCTTGAAGGGCATGTTTTTTTCAAATTACTTGTTGGGATAGAATTATGCTTGAGCTATTGATCCACTTGAAAGGTGGATGTGTTTATTACTATTTCTGTTGTGACTAAAGGTTTATTCTCACTTAAACACTCATTAATGTTGATGATGATAGAATGTGAAGGGTTTTCTTCAATGTATTGTACAATTTTGAATTGGTAGACTCTTGTATCCTATTCTTGTGTAAATGAAAGTAATGTGTATTGAGGTATCTTAAATTGGTAAGCTTAGGCATCCTCTTCTTGAATGATGAATGTATTGATGAAGTAATGATCATTAATCGTTAGACCTAGTGTTGGTAATCCTTTAATAAATGCATGGAAAAGTATTCTAGACTATGACTTGAACCGGTAGACCCAATGTTAATGGATCCCTTCATGACGAGTCTAGAAACTAATGAATGATAAACCTTGGACCGGTAGAACTAGTGGTGGTAACCCTTTCTTATGTGAAATCATAAACTTTGTATTAGTAGGCCCAATGTAGATGGTACCCTTCTTGGAAATTCATGAGTTATCCTTAATGTACCTTGAATCGGTAGACCTAGTGTTGGTGACCCTTTCTTGTGTAATGTACTTAGAGTCGGTAATAACCAATGTTGGTATCCCTCTTAAGTACAATAAATGTGAATGAATTACTCAATGGTAATGAAAGTTAAGCACCGAGTGGATATGGTAAGATGGAAACTCTCGCAATGTTAGGCTAGGGTTCCAATGGACGTCTTTATACCCCATATCTGTGTGCCCACATAGGGTATATATTAGCCAATGGTTTCTACCAAAGCTAAGATATTACCTGGTCTACCTTAGGCAAATAGACCACCTTTTACGTTGTGGGATGCCATCCATGCATTGAACGATTAGGCTTTGAAAGGGTCATAGTGAGTTCTCTAAGGTCTTAATGACAAATGTATGAAAGTGCTCTAAATGAAGCTATTGAAGGATGTTGACTTTTAAATATCTAATGTAATTATGCATGCTATACTTGGGTTGTATTAAGAGTTACTTGCCCTTGTCATATCTTTTGAAATGTTATATCTCTTATGTATGAGTACTGGGTAAAGATAGAAATGATGAATGGTGAGTTCACTTTTGGTGGCCTTAAATGTGGTGCTTTAGTGTGGATAGTTGTATGCGACGACATCCATACATTGCACAAGGTATAGCATGAGGGTTATTTAAGGTGAAGGTCTAGTGTGAAGATAATGATGTATATGTCTCTATGTGATGATATGGCTTGAATTATGATTATACTTGTATTGTATGCCTCTTATACTAATGTACATGATATTTCTAAAAGCAGCATAATGCATGGTTTCCAACTTAAATGTCCCTTTTTAAAGCATATTTTTGCATGGTCATCATACTTGGTATATTTTTGTGTGCTAACCCATATTTCTCTTATTTTACTACAAGTGTAGGTTCTGGAAAATGAGTTGTTATCTCTCTAGTTCAAGGGCTTGGACTGATAGTCTCCCAAGGACTAGTGGCATGTCTTCATATATCGAGAACAAGTACTTTCAAAGTTTTTTTTCCTTTCATGTAATAGACAACTTGAGTCTTTTCAATTGTAAATGGTCGTGACCCTACTCTAGTTTTGAAGACATTAATTAGATGGCTATGGGAGACTTTAGACTTCCATTGTGTTTCGAGTATTTCTTTAAATGAAGTTTGATTGTTTGTATATAAATGTGTTTTAATTTTGCACTATTTCTATATCGAATACAATGAAATGCTATGAGGCTTGTATGAGGCTTTTCAGAGTCTTGTACGCCGTGTCGCGTCCTGGGAATAGGCACGGGTTATGACATAATTACTTATAAGATCTGGCGGCATTACCTATATGGTGTTAAGTGTGAGGTGTTTACTAATCATCGTAGTTTGCAGCATGTGTTCACTCAAAAAGATCTAAATTTGAGGCAACGAAGGTGGATGAAGTTACTTAAAGATTATAATTTTCACCATTCAATATCATCCGGGCAAGGCTAATATAGTGATAGACGCTTTGAGATGAAAGGCGGTAAGTATAGGTTGTTTAGCTTACTTGAGTGTAACTAAACGACCTTTGGCTAAGTAAATTCAAACCTTGGAGTCTAGATTCATGCAATTGGGCATCTAAGATAAAGGTGGGATGTTAGCAAACATTAAAGTTAGAGCTACATTCAGTTAACAGATCAAGGCCAAACAAGTTGAGAATGAAAGTTTGAATGAACTTAAGAAGAAGACTGTGATGGGTAAGTCACAATATACCACTCTTGATGCGGAAGGTTTACTCAGTTTTAAAGAAAGAATTTGTGTTTCTCGAGTTGATGACATGATTAAGAAATTATTGATGGAATCACATAGTTCATGATATTCCATTCATCCGGGTGTGACCAAGATGTATCGATATTTGAAGCGAATTTATTGGTGTCCAGGTGTGAAGAATGATATAGTAGAGTTTGTGGCTAATTGTCAACATTGCCAACAAGTAAAGTATGAGCATCAAAGGCATGTAGGTTTGCTTCAGAGAATGTCCATTACGGAATGGAAGTGGGAAAGGATAGCCATGGATTTCGTGGTTAGTCTTCCCAAGACTTTGGGGAATTTTGATTCTACTTGGGTAGTGGTTGATAGATTGACTAAATTTGCCCATTTTATTTCGGTAAGAATGGACTATAATCCTGAATAATTGGCTAAGGTTTATGTGGAAGAGATAGTGAGGTTGAATGGGGTGACCCTATCTATCATCTTAGACTGTGGTACGCAGTTCACCTCCAAGTTTTGGACAAAATTACATTATTTAATTGGGCACGTAACTCACGTTTAGTATCGCTTTCCATCTGCAGACGGACGGGCAGTCTGAGAAGACTATTCAAGTGTTGAAAGACATGTTGAGGGCATGTGTGATTGATTTTGAAGGGTGTAAGGATAAGTTCTTACCTTGTGTGAGTTATCTTACAATAATAGTTATCACTCCAGCATTGATGTGGCACTGTTTTAGGTGTTATATAGGAGGGGATGTAGATCACCCATATGATTGTTCCAGGGTCGAAATGTGAAACCATTAGTGGTTGATTTAGTGAAGGATGCTCAAGATAAGGTGAGGAATATTCAAACTAAGCTTCTAGAAGCCTAAAGTAGACAAAAGAAGTATGCAGATCATAAGGTAAGAGACATGCCATTTGAGACTGGTGAGAATGTTCTTCTTAAGGTATCACCCATGAAGGGAGTGATGAGATTTGGCAAGAAGGGCAAGCTAAGTCTGCGATACAGTGGTCCCTTTGAGGTTCTTGAATGTGTAGAGCCGGTGCCTTGTAGATTGACTTTACCTTCTAATCTATCTGGTGTTCATCGGATATTTCATGTGTCGATGTTGAAGAGATATCATGGTGACGGGGACTACTTTATTAAGTGAGACTACACTGTGTTAGCCAAATACCTTCAATATGAGGAGGAACCTATTGAGATTCTTGATCATGATGTGTGTATGCTAAGAAACAACGATACTAAGTTCGTATAAGTTCAGTGGAAGCATCGTCCAGTTGAGGAAATTATTTGGGAAACTAAGAAGGACATGCGAGACAAGTATCTACAATTGTTCGTCGATTCAGATACTATTTCATTCCTTCCTTAGCCTATTTTTCCTAAGTTTATCTCGGGGATGAGTGTCGGGTAAATCGATATCTATTGTAATGATCGGATTCCGTCGTTATAGAAAATCCTAAGGAAAATTTTTTAGATCGGAAAACGTTTTTGTAGTTACTTGGAATTTCTCAACCTAGTTCAAATTTGGAAAAAATCGGAGTCATTAAGGTCTAGGAAAATCTGGTAATAATCAGGCGATTTAATTATGAATTTGATTACATGAGTAGGTAGATAAGTCGTTACGATACTCATACAATTTTACAAAATTGAATTTGAGCGAGTAGAACTTCCAAAATTGATCTTAGTGTGAACGGGTAGTTTCTGAATGTCGGTGAAAGGTGTGTTGTGAAATGGGGTATTGAATTATTAAATTTTCTCATTGGTTTTGTGCAAGCCGTTGAGGCGGGATTTCTACTATCAGGGCGAGGTCGCTGTAGCGAGATGGGTGCCGCCATGGCGGGGCAGACGCGACTTAAAGTCGTTAATAAACCCTAAAAATATTTCATTCTCCAATTTTCAAGCTTCAGAGCTAAGGAACGAACTCATAGCTTTTCTTGAAATTTTCCCACCATTCTTAAGGCTAAAGGTAATATTTTTACTCTCCGAATCCTTTTTCGATCTGTAGAGCGTAATCTAATGGGTAATTTTGGATGGGGAAGAGTTTTGATTTGAGTATTATAGTGGAAAAAATCCTAACTTGAAGATTGAGATTATGAGTATGATATAGGGTTGATATAATGATTAGTAATTTGGGTAATTAGTGATTGTTTATTGATTTCCGTATTAATATGATTGTTGTAGACCAAGAACAAGCAGAACGAATCAAGAATGGGAAGGATCAAGTTTCTTAAGTTTCAAGCTTGTTTCAAGGTAGGTGATGATTGTGATGCTATAATTGTGTGATGTATGTTTGTTATTGCCTCATCAAAATACGTGTATGTATGTGAATGTTGCATGATTGAACACACTTGTTGTAAATGATAATGCAATGAATTATGACTTCACTGTATGAACTTGAGAATATACTTGTGATTGTGATTGTGATTGTGGTTTGTTGAAGGGATCGGGTGTTGCATTCTGACACACTAACCTGGATCGGTTGCCACATTCCAGCGTAATTATGGGATCGATTGCCACATTTCGACATAAACATTGGACCGAGTACCACATTTCGATATGCTAACAATTTGAATTTGGATTTCATGAAAGGACCAATGACTTGTTATGATTTTGTATATTGAGAAATGTGAAACTGTACCTTGTTCGTAAATGTTGATAATATTGTATATGTTGGATATATGATTATGTTGTTGTAATGACTTATATATGTTGCACTTATTGGGGTAGTCACATGATCTTACCAGTTCATTGTGATTGTGTACTGATATTGTACTTGCTCTTTCTTTGTTGAGTATAGGGCATCTTCAGGTGGCTATTGACAGACATCGCTTAGAAGATCAATGATCGTCGATCGAATTCAAGGGTGATCCAGTTCTTTCGGGCTGCCATGAGTTCCTCCTTTCGCCTATGTCCACATTTCAGACTTAGACTTTTCTAGTTAGTTATTAGTTCATTAGTTTTGAGTTGTAACCTTTCTTGTTTAGACTTATGGTTTAACTTTAGATGTTTTGGTACACTGACATTCAAGTTCTAGGTGTACTTCCACATTGTTCAGTTCTTAGATCTTTTAGAAGTTTATAGGAACTTCCGTTTTAGCTATTTAACTTGCTTCCATAACTTAAATCCTTTAGTATTTTGACTAGAGTTGGTTAGCTAATTAGTACAAATGGTTCTCCCACCGAAGGGTTAGCGTGGATGCCAATCACGATGGTCTAGTTATGACATTTATCTCTCATTCCCTCTAGGAGTTTCATCAGTATCAAACATCCAAAAATATGATTTATCTACAAATCTATAAATATTAAATTAAGTATAAATCAAATTTATTAATTTATACTGATAATTATATTTTATTATTTAATAGTTATTATATCTTGGATATATAATTATTATTATTATTTTCTGGAAGTATCATCCTCTCTTTTTTTTTTACTTTTCAGATACACTCCCATAATTATTATAATAAGCTTAAGGATGATGAATATACGATGATATCTGGAAGAGATAAGATTCATGAAGCAAAGTAAAAACTAGTTACAATGAAAGTTGTAAGATAACGTAAAAGAAGATGGAAAAGTTGGGAACCCCCAAATTTGTATGCCACGATCTAATTCTACACCCTAGACAAGATATGGTAGTTAAAACCATCAGTAATCTCAAGCTAATCCTTGACGTAGCATATTGAAGGATATTATATGAAAACCAAAGTAGCAGATGTAAATTAAAAGCATAACTAAAATAGATTTGAAGAATAAGCTTATTACAATTAAATACTAATGTCTAAAAGCCTCTAAAATTGAATGAAATGTTTTTCCAAGACAAGATCCCCATGTAGCTATAAATTAGTCTAAAATAAGGATAGAAACAACTATACTATGTCCCTGAATGAGGAGCACTCACCAAATATTGAACTAAGAATAGCTACTCTAAATCTACGAGTATGAGAATGATCACTTGTATCTATATCACAAGAAAAATATAACTATCAATACGAAAAAAATATTGAGTAAGTAGGAATAAAATTAAATAGTTAAATTCATATATATATCACAAGTTGTGAGAGGGATTGTAATGAGTCTTTCAATTTATTGTAAATATCAACTAAGAAAGAACACAATAAAAGACCAAAAATAAATGTTTCTGTAAGAAAATGCAAATTTGAGACAATATTTTCTGATATTATAGCTGAAAGGATGCATATCTGAAAATCGTGCTATCTAAAATTATGCTTGAACTCTAGAGAACAGGCGAAAAGAGGTTCACCAGAGTGATAGGGAAAGCTTATAGGGGGGGGGGGGTCTTACTACGACAAGTGAAGCCAGGGTTCCCTTTGTTCGGGCTTTTCGAAACCATATTATTTGAAATCTTCTAAAATGATTATATAAAATAAAATATAAAAATGGAGTAAAATATTTTAAATGAGAGTTTCTCTTAACCGACATACACCATATGAGTACATGATGGGTGCCCTATACCTTGTCAGGGTATAAGACTTGTATGTCTAATGTGGATCTACTAATCTGAGCTCTCAAGACTATATAATCAACCGACAGAGTAGTGACACATATTTCTACGGTGGCACATATTTCTAGAACTTGGGGTATCTACAACTCTCATTCAATCGGTGTTAAATACTACTCCCAAAATATACTATTTATATATCTCATAAACATATCTACGAAGCTTATATAGAAGTTTATCATGAGTTTTACTGTAATAAACCATTTTTAGTCGTTTTGAGCACTAGAACTTTTTATGTTATAAAATAGTTTTTGATAGATTCTAATTGGGTATTTTAAACTATTCTTGATTACAATTATGAAATTAGTGGGGTAGTTTTAATATTTGAGTTAGTTGGTGGTTAAAGAAGATAATATTATAATTGATAGTGGGGCACTTTCCCTATTTTTATAATTAGTTATATAAATTAATTAGGTTATAATATCTCTGGGGAAAGGAAGAAACTCACCTGCAGAGGAGCCGCACACGATTTGAGGAAAACCAATTCCATAAACGACTTAAGGTGAGAGTTTTTCTTCAATTCTTCTTGTTACGTGTACTATGCGTAGGTGCAGGAATGGTGATTAGTTTCTGAGTGGGGTGAAAGAAAATTTGGTAGAGCCAATGGGGTAATACGGAGATGGGTGATCGTTAAACTGCAAAGGGAATGTATTGATCATTGCCGCCTTAGTTAGATAATTAGTAATGGAACTTAAATGCAGACAAACTTGTTTCCTGGAATTAACTTTGGGATGAGAGAATTATTATGGAATGAAAATGCACATATTGGTGCAGTTATTCTGCAATTAAGGCAATGGGCCACACAAACATTCTAGTCAATAATAAGAATATATTAAAGGCAAATTTTTTAAAATGTCAATATTTTAACATTTAATAGGATTCATTGTCAACACTTTTAATATTTAGTAAAAATGTCAAATTTTTAGTTTATTATGTATCTTGTTTAAATTCTATTTAAAGAATATAATTGTTAACTAACAAAAATGAGAAATTTAGGGGAAAGAATTTTTTAAATTAGGAACAATTGCTTAAAAGTCTCATCAGTTACAAAAATTTAAAAGTAAACACAAATTAAAAAAATAAACATAAAGAACTCATCCCACTTATTCATCAAATTTCTAGTATCGATTTTTAAATTTTCATTGATAATACTCAATTTATGTTGAAATAAATTCGATTAAATTGCGTTTTTTAAATTTGTATTTTTTAAAATATTGTATCAACCTCAACAGATTGTAGTATTTTCATTATGTATGTTATTCTTTTCCTAAAATTATGTATCTTTCCTTAATCGTATTCATATGTAATGACTAGATTATATTGAAATACAATTCGTAATTTTTTTGTACTACAAATAAAAGAAAAATATATTTGGCAGTTATGTAATACAATTTTGATCACTAGGATACAATTTTAGCTTCACTATGCAAGTAAAATATCAATTTTAATTTATATGGTAAAGTAAGCACATAAAGTACAAGATTTGTTGACATACAATTATGATGAAAACATAATAAAAAGTAATACAAACTTGTTGTCATTGAAATTGAGACTAAAATACGAAATGAGCACAATAAGTACTCACATCAGTTGGAATACAAAATTGACTTTGTTGGTATATCATTATGATGAACACAAAAAAATACAAACTTTTCTGAATACAATGTGAGTGTTAAATACAAAATGATCACAGTAAAATACTCACCACAATTTGATATTCAATTTTAATTTGAATTATAAAGTGAACACAGAAAATATAAAAGTTGTTGGTATTCAATTATGATGAAAACATAATGAAAAAGAAATACAAACTTGTTGTCATTGAAAATTAAGATTGAAATACTATTATGATGAATACAAAATTAAAAAAAATAGAACTTATTTGTATACAAAGTAATATTGAAATACAAAATAAATAAATCAAAATACAAAATTATCGTCATTTCTGTTCTAAGTTTCAATTGTGATATTTGAAAAATAAAACATTGTTGATTAAGTTGAATATCTCAGTAGTTCTCTTAGATTCTGCCATTGGAGAGTGATCTAGAGTTTATCAAACCCAAAAGTGATTTCAACCACAAACAACAATTTTGAACGATTTATACAAAAAAAAATCATAAAACAAATATTGAAAGATGAATAAAGACTCATATTTTAATAAAAGGGATTGTGTGAATATCTATAAATATATTTTTCTGGAAAAAGAAGAGAAGAAGAGAGGCAGATTTTGAAATGGAGAAGAATTGAAAGATGAAAATATGAGAGAGAAAATATTTCATTTTTAAAAAAACTTATGAGAGAGGATTAATTGGAAAATTTAAAATTAAAATGAGATAAAATAGGAAGTAAATTATAATACACAATCCTTTCTAAAATAATGATATTTTTGACATTTTTACTAATATTTATAAAGTATGGAGATTTTTACTATTTAAGTTAAGTTATTTGACTAGTTTGCTAATATTTCCTATATTAAAAGTAATAATGATCACATGATGGGGCAATTATGAGTGAATCATTAGAAGGAATAAGGTATTGTTAATTGCATGTTGAAGTGTGAGTAGTGGATCGCATAACTAATGGGATTTTTAATGTTACTTATAGTATTATATTATAACTTTATATCTTAGTATATGTGGATATAGGAGGGCATAACATATATACTTATAAACCTAATATAGTAATTAAATATGGAAACAAATTAAATAACTACCTAATGATACCTAAGGAGTACTACAGAAGTACGGTGTTAATGTAGTGGGAAAAGTTGGATGCAACAAGTTTTTACATACTTCATATCTGCATGTGTTATAGTCACATGCAGTTGGGTCTCGCTATTAGTCCGTAGCCACTGGTTTGTGATCAGTGGCTTCCATCTTTACACACTTAAATATTTTGTTCTCACATTATAGACTAGATTCTAAATATATTGAGATAGAAAATTAAATATTAAGTGTATTGAATTACTTAAATTTCATTAAAGTTGTGCTAGATGGAGGAATTAAGACCTACCCTTAGGTTTAAACTTTAAGAAATTGATTATAGAATTAGGTGAATTGATGGGTATAGGCTAGACACAGAATATCAGAGTTTTTATGGTCTTGTAATCTTACACCTTATGTATGTATATATGTATTTGATAGATTGGAAAGGTTCGGAGGCAATAAGGAAAGGAAAGGCATTGGAGAAGTAGTTGCTTGACTTCGATTCTTCGGTGGAGGTAGGTTATGGTTTATTTCTATTTGATAGATAAACTCTCAATAGCGATTGATATGTATTGAGTAATATTGTAAAGTCTCCTATGTACTTGATTGTGTGGTTGTATGTGTTGATTGTGTGGCTTGTGGTTGGCCTAAAATTATGAGACTGTTGAATTCTAATCTTGAACCCTCTCTATTAAAATGACGCCTTGAATAAAGAGGGCTTGATGAAATAAAATAACGAGATAATTGGATCGGAGTGTCACATTCCGACACGGTATTATGGGATCGGAGTGTCACGTTCCGACACGGTATTATGGGATCGGAGTGTCACGTTCCGACACGGTATATGGGATCGGAGTGTCACGTTCCGACACAATAACATTAAAGGGAAAGTTCTCTTGAATTAACTTAATATACTCAATCTCAAAGAACCCATTTTTCAAATAAATATGGTGTGAAGGCATGAGTCCTCATAAGTGTGTTTGATGTTGTGATTGATGGTGTACCTACTATGGTGTTGTTGTCACTAGTTCATGTTGCTTGCCACCTGTTAAGTATATTAGTTGATTTTATATTATTATTTAATATATATTGGTTTCTATTTTGAGTTGGCCGATGATACCTACTCAGTACGTGTTTCTTGTACTGACCCCTACTTATATTTTCTTCTTTGTTCTTTTGTGGAGTGCAGCAAGTGTACCATCGACTTCGACTCGCCCTCAGCTCTAGCCAGTCTCCAGCACATCAGAGTTCAGGGTGAGCTATTATTTCTAGCTCGTGCTGGATTCTCTCATTCACGTCTTGATGTCTTTGAATTTCAGACATGGATCATCTTTTTGCTTATTTTGATTTCTTAAAACAATCTTAGACTTGGTAATTTGAAATAGATGTCCTTGATGTGATGACTTTCAGATTTTGGGGATAATAAAGGTTAAACTTTTGGAGCTTCCGCAATATTTTTGTTATTTATAGTTGAACTATTGGTTATGTTGGAGTTTAGATTTGTTGGTTCGCCCACCTAGGAGGTTAAGTGTGGGTGCCACTCACGACTTATTTTGGGTCGTGACAAACTTGGTATCAGAGCATTAGGTTAGATGATCTCATCACACAAGGACAGGTCTAGTAGAGTCTTGCGGAATGGTACGGGGACGCCTGTACTTTTCTTCGAGAGGCTATATGACTTTAGGAAAACTCATATTTTTCTTCTTTCTTTCGTGCTATTACTTGGATTCAATTGGTATCTAGATGATACGAATCGGTATCTGACCTTCTCACTCTATTTCACAGATGGTTAGAATTAGAGCAACAATTGTGCCAACACCAACACCGGCAAGACAGGGTGCGTCTGAGCCAACCATTGGGGCTGTAACTCGAGGAGGAGCAGTGGCAAGAGGCCGTGGTAGAGGTCGCGGGAGGACGCCCACTAGAGGCAGAGGACAAACACCTGGTCTAGCTAGGGATAGAGTAGTGACTCCTCCACCGACTGATGAGGTAGTGAGAGAGGGCGAAGAAGTGGAAGATGAGCAGATTCAGGATAAGGAAGTACCACCCCAGCCTACCCCAGAGATGATTAATCAGGTTCTCACTTATCTTAGCGGGTTATCTGATCAAGGCCAGACACCCCCAGTGTTTTCTGCACCAGCACCTCAGGTTCAGGGAGTACAACATGCAGCTACTATGGCTCCCCGCATGGATGCATCATTGGAAACAGACACATTTCCTCGATTGACTACAGGGTCTATAATGACAGGTGACCAGCATGACCTCTTCATTAAGTTTTTAAAGTTGAAACCTCCAGTCTTCAAGGGTGCCGAATCTGAAGATGCTTATGATTTCCTGGTTGATTGTCATGAGCCTACATAAGATGGACATAGTGGAGCGATTCGGTGTTGAGTTCGTGACCTACCAGTTTCAGGGGGATGCCAAAATGTGGTGGCGGTCTTATGTTGAGTGTCGACCAGCAAAGGCACCACATATGACTTGGGCATCATTTTCTAGCTTATTCATGGAGAAGTATATACCCCGGAATATAAGGGACAGGAGGAGAGATGAGTTCCTGAGCCTAGAGCAAGGAAGGATGTCTGTTGCTGCATATGAGGCCAAATTTCGTGCACTATCCAGGTATGCCACTCAGCTTTGCTTCAGTCCACAAGAGCGGATTCGCCGCTTTGTGAAAGGATTGAGGTCAGATTTACAGATTCCAGCCTTACAGGTAGCTGCTGCAGCAAAATCCTTTCAGGAAGTAGTTGATTTTGTGATAGAGGTAGAGGGGGTGAAGCCGGATGACTTCACCAAGGCGTCAACATTTAAGAAGTTCCGTAAGGGAGGTGAGTTTAGTGGTTTTTATTCTAGAGGGCAGAGTTTAGGGGGTTATCCAGCCCGTCCTATTCAGTCTTCGTTGTAGGCTTTAGCTGAGGGTCCACCGCAGACCAGTCAGCCTTTTTCTTAGTTTGGAGGTTATATCCTCCTTCCTCTTCACATAGACCTACACTTGACTCCAGGACTTGTTATGGATGTGGAGAGGCTGGACATATTAGGAAATATTGTCCAAGGCAGAGTTACAGATCCTCAGTAGTTAGAGGAAGAGGTAGTCATGGTAGAGGCCGTCATTCTGGAGGACGTGGTGGCCAAGGTAATGGTGGTCACCAGTTCAGTCGGGGTGGTGGGCAGGTTGGAACTACTGTAGCGCAGCCTGGTAGGGGCAATGGACAGACAGGTGATAGGGCCCATTTTTATGCTTTCCCAGGGAGGTCTGAGGCAGAGACATCTGATGCTGTTATCACAGGTACTCTTCTGGTCTGTGATTGCATGGCTTCTGTATTATTTGATCCTGGATCCACATTTTCGTATGTATCTTCCTCATTCGCTACTGGTCTTGATTTACATTGTGATTTGCTTGACATACCTATTCGTGTCTCTACCCCTGTGGGTGAGTCTGTGATAGTTGAGAAGGTGTATAGGTCTTGCCTTGTGACTTTTGTGGGGAGCAATACTTATGTAGATTTGATTATTCTAGAGATGGTTGATTTTGATGTAATTTTGGGTATGACTTGGCTTTCTCCAAATTTTGCTATCTTAGATTGTAATGCTAAGACTGTGACCTTGGCCAAGCCTGGGACAGATCCGCTAGTATGGGAGGGTGACTATATTTCCACTCCAGTTCATATTATTTCCTTTCTTCATACTAAGAGGTTAGTGAGTAAGGGTTGTTTAGCTTTCTTGGCACATCTCAGGGATGATACTACCAAAGTGCCTTCGCTCGAGTCTGTTTCGATAGTCCGTGAGTTTATTGATGTTTTTCCTACAGACCTGCCTGGTATGCCACCAGATAGGGATATTGATTTTTGTATTGACCTAGAGCCGGGGACTCGCCCCATTACCATTCCACCTTATAGAATGGCCCCAGCTGAGTTAAGAGAGTTAAAGGCTCAACTTCAGGAGTTGTTAGGTAAAGGTTTTATTAGACCGAGTGCATCTCCCTGGGGTGCTCCAGTGTTATTTGTGAAGAAGAAGGATGGCAGTTTTCGGATGTGCATAGACTACAGGCAGCTGAATAAGGTAACTATTAAGAACAAGTATCCCATTCCTCGCATTGATTATTTGTTCGATCAGTTACAAGGTGCTTGTGTCTTCTCTAAAATTGATTTGAGGTCCGGTTATCATCAATTGAAAATACGGGCAACAAATGTGCCAAAGACTGCTTTTCGAACCAGGTATGGGCATTATGAATTCTTAGTAATGTCTTTTGGGCTTACGAATGCCCCTGCTACCTTCATGAGCCTGATGAACGGGATTTTTAAGCCATATCTAGACCTCTTTGTTATTGTATTTATTGATGATATACTAATATACTCAAAGAGCAAGAAAGAACATGAGGAGCATTTGAGAATTGTATTAGAGTTGTTAAGGGAGAAAAGGCTTTATGCCAAATTCTTCAAGTGTGAGTTTTGGCTCGATTCAGTGTCCTTATTGGGGCACGTGGTTCTAAGGATGGAGTGATGGTGGATCCTTCTAAGATTGAAGCAGTGAAGAGTTGGGTAAGACCTACTAATGTTTCAGATGTGAGGAGCTTTGTTGATTTAGCTAGCTACTACCGTCGATTCGTTAAGGGATTCTCTTCTATTGCTTCCCAGCTGACCAATTTGACTAAGCAGAGTGTTCCATTTGTATGGTCGGGCAAATGTGAAGAAAGCTTCCTGAAACTCAAGACCTTGTTGACTATTGCACCGATTTTTGCCTTGCCAGTGGAAGGTAAGAATTTTATTGTTTATTGTGATGCATCTTATTCTGGTTTGGGTGTAGTGCTAATGCAGGAGAAGAATGTAATTGCTTATGCTTCGAGGCAATTGAAAGTGCATGAACGTAACTATCCGACCCATGATTTGGAGTTGGCTGCAGTTGTATTTGCATTGAAGTAGTGGAGGCATTATCTATATGGGGTCAAGTGTGAAGTTTACACAGATCATCGTAGTCTACAATATGTCTTTACTCAGAAGGATTTGAATTTGAGGCAGAGGAGGTGGATGGAGTTATTGAAAGACTATGATATTACTATTTTATATCACCCTGGAAAAGCTAATGTTGTGGCAGATGCCTTAAGTAGAAAAGCAGCGAGCATGGGTAGTTTAGCCCACTTGCAGGTTTCTAGACGCCCATTGGCTAGAGAGGTTTAAACTCTGGCTAATGACTTTATGAGGCTGGAAGTACTTGAGAAAGGAGGATTTTTGGCCCATGTGGAGGCAAGATCTTCCTTTCTTGACAAGATTAAGGGAAAGCAGTTTGTTGATGAGAAGCTGAGCCGAATTCGAGATATGGTATTGCAAAAAGAGGCTAAAGAGGCAGTAATTGATGAGGAAGGCGTCTTGAGAATTAAGGGAAGGGTATGTGTGCCCCGTGTTGATGATTTGACTCACACTATTCTTGCAGAGGCTCATAGTTTGAGGTATTCTATACATCCTGGTGCAACCAAGATGTATCGTGATCTAAGGCAACATTATTGGTGGAGTAGAATGAAGCGTGACATTGTTGATTTTGTTGACCAATGCCCAAATTGTCAGTAGGTAAAGTATGAACACCAGAGGCCTGGAGGTACACTTCAGAGAATGCCCATTCCTTAATGGAAGTGGGAAAGAATTGCAATGGATTTCGTAGTTGGTCTTCCAAAGACATTGGGTAAGTTTGATTCTATTTGGGTAATTGTTGACAGGTTAACTAAGTCTGCTCACTTCATCCCGGTTAAGATGACTTACAATGCAGAGAAGTTAGCCAAACTCTATGTCTCTGAGATTGTTCGATTGCATGGAGTTCCACTTTCCATAATATCAGATAGAGGTACGCAATTTACTTCAATGTTTTGGAGGACATTACATGCTGAATTAGGTACTAGACTGGATCTTTGTACTGCATTTCACCCTCAGACCGATAGTCAGTCTGAGCGAACGATTCAGGTGTTGGAGGATATGCTTCGTGCATGTGTGATAGAATTTGGTGGTCATTGGGATAAATTTTTACCCTTAGCAGAGTTTTCGTACAACAATAGTTATCATTCGGGTATTGATATGGCCCCATTTGAGGCATTGTATGGGAGGAGATGTAGGTCTCCCATTGGTTGGTTTGATGCATTTGAGGTGAGACCTTGGGGTACCGATCTTTTAAGGGAATCATTAGAGAAAGTGAAATTCATTCAAGAGAAGCTTTTGGCAGCTCAGAGCAGGCAAAAGGAGTATGCAGATCGAAAGGTTAGGGACTTGGAGTTTATGGAGGGTGAACAAGTCTTGTTGAAGGTTTCACCCATGAAGGGTGTATGCATTTTGGTAAACGTGGTAAGCTTAGTCTGAGGTATATTGGACCATTTGAAGTTCTAAAGCGCGTGGGGGAGGTGGCCTATGAATTGGCCTTGCCTCCAGGGTTGTCAGGAGTGCACCCTGTATTTCATGTGTCCATGCTAAAAAAATACCATGGTGATGGAAACTACATTATTCGTTGGGATTCAGTTCTTCTTGATGAGAGTCTGTCTTATGAGGAGGAGCCTATTGCTATTCTAGATAGGGAGGTCCGCAAATTGAGATCAAAAGAGATTGCCTCTATCAAGGTTCAGTGGAAGAATCGGCCAGTTGAAGAGTCCACTTGGGAGAGTGAGGCTGATATGCATGAAAGATATCCATATCTTTTACCGATTCAGGTACTCTTTCTCGCCCTCGACTTTCTTTTGATCGTTCGAGGACGAACGATGGGTAAATTGGTATCTATTGTAATAAACCATTTTTGGTCGTTTTGAGCACTAGAACTTTTTATGTTATAAAATAGTTTTTGATAGATTCTAATTGGGTATTTTGAACTATTCTTGATTACAATTATGAAATTAGTGGGGTAGTTTTAATATTTGAGTTAGTTGGTGGTTAAAGAAGATAATATTAAAATTGATAGTGGGGCACTTTCCCTATTTTTATAATTAGTTATATAAAATAATTAGGTTATAATTAATCTCTGGGGAAAGGAAGAAACTCACCTGCAGAGGAGCCGCACGCGATTTGAGGAAAACCAATTCCATAAACGACTTAAGGTGAGAGTTTTTCTTCCTCTTGTTACGTGTACTATGCGTAGGTGCAGGAATGGTGATTAGTTTCTGAGTGGGGTGAAAGAAAATTTGGTAGAGCCAATGGGGTAATACGGAGATGGGTGATCGTTAAACTGCAAAGGGAATGTATTGATCATTGCCGCCTTAGTTAGATAATTAGTAATGGAACTTAAATGCAGACAAACTTGTTTCCTGGAATTAACTTTGGGATGAGAGAATTATTATGGAATGAAAATGCACATATTGGTGCAGTTATTCTGCAATTAAGGCAATGGACCACACAAACATTCTAGTCAATAATAAGAATATATTAAAAGTAATAATGATCACATGATGGGGCAATTATGAGTGAATCATTAGAAGGAATAAGGTATTGTTAATTGCATGTTGAAGTGTGAGTAGTGGATCGCATATCTAATGGGATTTTTAATGTTACTTATAGTATTATATTATAACTTTATATCTTAGTATATGTGGATATAGGAGGGCATAACATATATACTTATAAACCTAATATAGTAATTAAATATGGAAACAAATTAAATAACTACCTAATGATACCTAAGGAGTACTACAGAAGTACGGTGTTAATGTAGTGGGAAAAGTTGGATGCAACAAGTTTTTACATACTTCATATCTGCATGTGTTATAGTCACATGCAGTTGGGTCTCACTATTAGTCCGTAGCCACTGGTTTGTGATCAGTGGCTTCCATCTTTACACACTTAAATATTTTGTTCTCACATTATAGACTAGATTCTAAATATATTGAGATAGAAAATTAAATATTAAGTGTATTGAATTACTTAAATTTCATTAAAATTGTGCTAGATGGAGGAATTAAGACCTACCCTTAGGTTTAAACTTTAAGAAAATGATTATAGAATTAGGTGAATTGATGGGTATAGGCTAGACACAGAATATCAGAGTTTTTATGGTCTTGTAATCTTACACCTTATGTATGTATATATGTATTTGATAGATTGGAAAGGTTCGGAGGCAATAAGAAAAGGAAAGGCATTGGAGAAGTAGTTGCTTGACTTCGATTCTTCGGTGGAGGTAGGTTATGGTTTATTTCTATTTGATAGATAAACTCTCAATAGCGATTGATATGTATTGAGTAATATTGTAAAGTCTCCTATGTACTTGATTGTGTGGTTGTATGTGTTGATTGTGTGGCTTGTGGTTGGCCTAAAATTATGAGACTGTTGAATTCTAATCTTGAACCCTCTCTATTAAAATGAGGCCTTGAATAAAGAGGGCTTGATGAAATAAAATAATGAGATAATTGGATTAGAGTGTCACGTTCCGACACGGTATTATGGGATCGGAGTGTCACGTTCCGACACGATATTATGGGATCGGAGTGTCACGTTCCGACACGGTATATGGGAATGGAGTGTCACGTTCCGACACAATAACATTAAAGGGAAGGTTCTCTTGAATTAACTTAATATACTCAATCTCAAAGAACCCATTTTTCAAATGAATATGGTGTGGAGGCATGAGTCCTCATAAGTGTGCTTGATGTTGTGATTGATGGTGTACCTACTATGGTGTTGTTGTCACTAGTTCATGTTGCTTGCCACCTGTTAAGTATTGTAGTTGATTTTATATTATTATTTAATATATATTGGTTTCTATTTTGAGTTGGCCGATGATACCTACTCAGTACATGTTTCTTGTACTGACCCCTACTTATATTTTCTTCTTTGTTCTTTTGTGGAGTGCAGCAAGTGTACCATCGACTTCGACTCGCCCTCATCTCTAGCCAGTCTCCAGCACATCAGAGTTCAGGGTGAGCTATTATTTCTAGCTCGTGCTGGATTCTCTCATTCACGTCTTGATGTCTTTGAATTTCGGACATGGATCATCTTTTTGCTTATTTTGATTTCTTAAAACACTCTTAGACTTGGTAATTTGAAATAGATGTCCTTGATGTGATGACTTTCAGATTTTTGGGATAATAAAGGTTAAACTTTTGGAGCTTCCGCAATATTTTTGTTATTTATAGTTGAACTATTGGTTATGTTGGAGTTTAGATTTGTTGGTTCGCCCACCTAGGAGGTTAAGTGTGGGTGCCACTCACGACTTATTTTGGGTTGTGAAACAAAATCTACAATATATCTTGTTATGAAACTATGCTCAAATCTATGAGATGAAATACAAATCTTTCTTTCTAAAATCATATGCTAAAGTATCTTTCTAAAACATAGCTTTCAAAATCCTGAGCAAATTTTCTAGACATTGCAACTTGTAGATTCTCAAAATAGCTTGAATAATAAATAAAAGCTAAAAAAAATCATGCTTTGAAATATAAGCTTTAAGAATCGTAAAAAAATCATGTCAAAAACTAATAATAATGATTGAAAATCTTGTTAAGCATAAAAAGAAATACAATTGTTAATAACCCATAATCATGAGTAAATAATTCTATAAAATCTTGCAATTAGATCATAGAAATGGTGAATCTGAAAGTGCATATATAAATCGTAACTATAGAACTTATTAATAAAACCGAGGAATATTGGACATGAGGATGCAAGGAATTCCTCATAGAGTCCTACCGCCTATGTACCTCTAACGTTGAAGAGAAACCCCAAAAGTCTCTTTTTGAACCTTGAGATGGGTTCTTATTTTCGCTAGATATAGGAGGAAGATTTGATGTTAGAGTCTTGTTAAGAATTGTTATAAGAGATTAATATTGTTTAGAAACACTTTGTGATACATGGGAGGAACATACCTTGGTATTGGAGATGGAGAAGAGAAGAGAATTTGAGAGAAAATAAATCATAAGTTGTTCAAGATAAATTTTCTAATGACCCAGTGACTTACCTTAGTAAATAGAGTAATTTAACATCATGTCTACTAGAAAAATGGCCTGATTCGGTGCACCCATGCTAGAAGGAGCGCTGAGTACACTATCAATTTGACGTTTATACAACAAATTGAATATAACTTCCTACTCAAAGTCAGATTGACAAGTGGTTGGATGCGTTGGAGAGAAGACTAAAAAATTTATTATTTGATAGGTGATGGATCACCTAACCCTTTATATGCTGAGAGATATGATTATTTTGAAGTTGACCTTTGTATGAACTTTTGCAAA